>JASDDO010000014.1:448677796-451077796 GCA_030015575.1 Agapanthus africanus | reverse complement strand
GTGACGAAAACCATTGCTAAAGAGGTCACTCCCGGTGAAGGGATCTCGGCTCTTTCCCCGTAGAATGAGGTGCAGGATATTCCAAATGAATACCGCGATGAAAAGCAAAAGTAATCGGCTATAGTGAAGTTAATGCCCTGACGCAAACTTTTTGTCCAAGGGGTCACTCCCGGTGAAGGGATCTCGGCCCTTGCCTCGTCGACTGAGGAGCAGGATATTCCAACTGAATATCACAATGCAAAACAAAAGTGAACATCCTTACAATAACAGCTTTTTGAAAAAGTGTTCCAACAACATCAGATTAGGTTTGTTTTTAACTTGCATTGATCCGAATCAATGCAGTCCCATCAATTGATCACACCAAAAAGAACGAAAATATACTGATGTACGTATGTGCCATCCGCATTGGCCGCTGGGTCCCGTCATTACCCGTTAGGTTAGCTGACTAACGACAGAGCGGGGACTGGTCTAGCGCGGATGTAAAACATATACAACATCTACTAATATATATACCAATATATTATATTTCGCTCAAGGCGTGATAATAAATGCAACATCACAGAGATTGAACTGTATCACAGAACAATACAGATATCTGGGATCCCCGGGTTTCACAGAGCCACTACTGAAACCCGACGTTCCCCTGGTCGTGTGGATAGCCTATGCAATGAAATCCTAGACCCCTACGGGCGCGGCAAGTTACCCGCCAAAACCTGAAGCGAGGCAGCCCCCTTCAGCACCGTGAATGGACCACCCAGCACTTCACGGAATCCGGTAACTTGGGCACCCCTCCTGGGTCAACCTGTACCCCCTACGAGTGCGACGAATAGCCCGCCAATCCTAGAGTGAAGCCCCCTCCATCTCAATGCCATGAGATGCGGGCTTGTTGCCCTCAGAACCCGGCTATCCGTGCACCCCTCCGCGGGGTAATCCTAGTACAGAAAGTAAAATATACATACAACGGGTACATCGACCGCAACCAGGTCGTGCCCCAAAAGAATAATACAATCAGGCAGTGACGGCAGTCCACATGTCGGACGCTCGCCCCGCAAAATCAAATGTACATAATACAACCACAACTGTACTAGCATCGCAACCAGGCTATCCCCCACGACCGATCCGCAACATCACAGCAAAAACAGAACATCAACGTGAAAGTCACGTTCGCAAATCCGTCTAACCGGGCTATAGCAGTTAGACCGGATTTACCGATCAAGTGACATTCACGGTCGCAGATATAATGTAAATACTGTGAAATAATGTGTTTAAATATCCGATCGATCAAACTTTAACAAGTGGGCCCCCAAGTACTACTGTAGCACATCAAGAAATTCTGGGCCAAATATTAATATTCCAAAACCCCAATTTTAACCGCAGTAAGACACCGTAGAAATTTGGTGCAGGGATCTCCACAGTACGCGGCGGAACCGCGGCAAGAAATGGGTGTTTGCGGCGGTTCCGCGCTCCCACAGTGGAGTCACTCCATCTAATTTTTCCAGAGCTCTTAGATTTTCCAGTACATCAATATTTTACAACCTGAAAAATTTTTCGAGACCAAAAATTTTCAACAGAAACTGATGCAAAGGAAAAACGGGTTTTGGAACATCTGATCGATCGGAACTGAAAAACACATTACACCAAGCTAGACTAAGTTAATAACCTGGCTCTGATACCATTGTAAGTGCATGGCGGCGCCCCGGCCGTCAATCCGACGGACAAATGCGGAAGCGGTGATAAACTTTAATTTTACTTGAACTGGCAAACCGCCGCGCACTAATACCCGGATCAAACCATTAATTAGTCCTAGCTATCTATAAGAAAGGGAAGAGAGATATACCGACAGATCCGAGTCCTCCGGTCTTCTCGTCGTCGTCCTAATCTCCTGCGGAATGTCCCGTCTCCTCCTCGTCACCGGAAGTGCACCACATCGCCTACTTCTTTTACGGGCTCCCACCTCAATGCCGAGGCAACTCGGGCACGAAGCTGGCTAGTCGACGTGCCTAAGATTTGCTGTAGAATATCTAGTGAGCAAGTCTCATTTGGGGTTTATGGAGATGCCTTTGTGGTGGAGGAATTGAAGTGAACTTTTGGAGAGGGAGTTGTAGGGATTTCTCAAAGCTCAAGATACAAAAATCCCATCTCCAATGAAATGAATCCCATCCATTCTCTAGGAATCGCCGCCCTCCCCCCCCCCATGTGTGATTGGAGAGAGAGAGAACAAAGAAAAGGGGGTAGGTGGAAAGTGAGTGATGATGAAAAGTCAAATGATCACCACAAAAACCCAACACTCAATCAACATCCATGAAAGCAAAAGTCAAGCCATCATGAAGCATGGAAGGTCAAGGGATGGGCTCCAACAAAAAACCATCATGATACAACAAAAATGCAAAGAACCCCCTCCACAATCACTTATTTGCAACAATGCAAATAAGCCCTCCTCCACCAATCTTCGGCCAATGAACGATACAAAGGAAATTGGCCGAAACGGAAAGTAAACTGGCAACTCCAGAAAACTGGTCCCGTAATAAATTACAGGAAAACCCCGATACTGTGCATACACACCCGCATCTGTATTTCGACCGAAATACAAATGCAATGAGACAAAATCTCCACTGTACTATACTAGGATCCGGCTTAAACCAAAGCCGGCTAGTATTATCCGTTCGATCCTGATCCGTGCAATACCGCACGTATCTGATCGAACCCTGCCATATACCCATACGGCCTGTAGTACAAGCTGTCCGATCCTGATCCGTGCAATACCGCACGTATCTGATCGGACCTTGCCATATCTCCTTACGGCCTCTACAACCTTTCGCCCGAAAGCTGAGTAACAGAATGTGGGGGACTCTAAAGACTCGTCAACATCTTGGTTGTGGATTTAACCACTAGCACGTCAGAGGTATAAGCCAATACGTAACGGGCTACCAGGTATTGACTAAAAGGGACGTCTGTGAGCGAACTCAGCCCGACAACCCTACTGAGCCTGTCAGTGACAATATCCGTACAGTCCGGTCCGTTCGTCTATGAGTATCGCATGGCGGGCCTAGGGGGTTGGTAAAAGTCAGACCCCCAAAAGCGGTACAAGTCGTGTCGGAGTGTAGCCCAGAACACCCTGAGATACTACTGGAATACCTACCAGTAAATCTCCTTGCCTCGGCCGAGGGCTTCGTGTAATGGCTCTCCTAGACACAGCACGACCTCACCCCAATACCGGGAGAGACGAACCCCTGAAGATACGCTCACTGCCTCCATGTGGCTCGGGACTGTACCCAACTAAAACCTGTTTACACGACTCCTTTGAGCCGTGGTAGGGTAGTAATCAAAGTACAGTGGGAACTCACACAAGACAAATGACGATCCCCAGGTCGATGAACTAACCTGCACATATGTCACCAGGGAACTGCCATCTGACGTCCGGTATATGACCAACTAGCATGTTCCCGGCGAGTCCTGTCCGGTGTACTCATAACCCAATGAGCACCTGTATACATCTTGTGAGACCGGCCACCGCCCCTCGTCGGGGTCTCGACTGTATACACTAGTCTACTCTGGAGTATCGATGCCCTGTCTCGAAACTCACACGACTAGGGACCATTTAAGGATATGCTTATAGACCCCCAGCTCCCACTTATATGATCGCCCTCATACTGCTGGTGGTCAAGCAAGAATCCTAAGGGCTCTATCAACGTGTAATAGCGACTTGTCAGGTCACCTAAAGCAGTACACGATGATAAAGGTAAACTAGATAGCATACTATCATCTCGAGTAAGATTGTCCTACCGGGATAGGTCCTCCATCAATCATTGCAATCACGTACCTGTGACCTAATAATTGACTCTGAGGGCACTATCTCCAACAATCTCCAACTTGCACTCAAGGCTAATTATTGCGATGTCGCATACTCACAGCCCGTGTGATACCGAACACCCAACTCCTCCACTAGTCAGTCTCACAAAGCTCGTTTGCGAAACTAATGCGTTCGAGGAATAGCCTCAGTGAGTGGATCCGCTTTGTTGTCTCTTTCTATGTCTCTCTATATCTCAAGTTCGCGGAGAAACCCATCTCCCGAAATGAGCAAAACCTGTCTTAGAATGTGTCTGGATGTCTGATGGGACATAGCTCATAAATGAACTCCAAATCCAAACTTCTTAGACTGTATCGTCAACTGAACTTAATCAGTATCCTGCGCCATGCCACCCTCAGTATTGCCTTGGACCACCTGTCCAAAATACTGCCCCTCATCAGAAGGAAAAACTATAACTCTGACAACCTCCTTGTCGTCCATGTCACATTGGAAGCCTGGAATGATAACTGTTTCCCGAATGAGGCTGTCGTTATCATATCCCTAGAACATCCACTTATGTTCTAAAACTGCTTCCGACTGCTTCTCCAGGGTTGGATCAATGTCAACTTATTGCATCTAGTGCAAGAACAATATCTGGTGTGGTACTTGACATCTCATGATTGACTCAATTGCCTGAGCAAGTGATCTGCCAATCATGCACGTCCCTCTCCCCTTTAGTCTGTAAGACACCTTTGGAGAGGGTGACTCCATCTTCTGCAGGTACACTACCGTGCATGGAGTCGTCCATTCTAAATACTCTTAGAATGCTGTCAAAGTACCCTGATTGGGAAACCACCCAAATCTAGATCTAAAACCATAGATATAGTAACCAGTATGTCTGATATAAAATCCATTTCCTTTGTGGAGAAACCACTGTGTGACGACCAAAGTATAACCGACTCTAGTATAGGAGTTTCTTTTCCTACTCTGTGTATGTCATCCAAATACCAGGATATCACACCCTACTACCTTCTCAACAGATCCATCCCCTATTCTGATGAAGTCAAACCCATGACTGTCACGTCAGAAATAGATGATCTATCTCCGCTACATCCGCTTTAGTCTATAAATAGACATAAGCTACCTGTCCACCAATGCTTCCGCTGCTCCCACTGACTACGACAACCCTCTGGCAGAGTCATATAGACGTACACTTCTAAAACTAGTTTAGAACGACGCTATACTCATCCTCCCGCCGGGTCTCGCAACTTGGAACAACAGCAATGGTAATTGTGGGTAAACAAGAACTTCCCTGTCACCGTCCTTGAGGCTACCGTAGTACCTCTCGGGTGCCTGAAGTTACCCACCTTATGTGCGGAGTGGCCAATGGAATGTCAATCCAGATTGAATCTTTAGGTTCCTTATCAAATATTCAGTAATCGTTTGTGGTTCTGGAATCACTTCTAGTTCTACCATACTCCCACTACTGTTTTCTGAAAAAATCCATTTTTAATAAAACTGTGGCGAGTCTAGAACAATATTGCTATTGTTCATCCAGATGGTAGAAAGTTAACCCTCGTCATAGCCTGGGTCAACCCACAAACAGCCATTACAGAAGCATGCCTTGAGTTATCCAGAGTCTGGTTTCAATCATAAGCCGGACAACTCCCCGTACCTTAACATCGTTAAGATATGAACTGTTCTATATCCAATATAGAAACAGACGCACTGATTTAATTGAACCAGATTCAAATCATGCAGCTATATCTAGTGCATGTCAACTAAATGGTAGAAGGACGATCAGCGTTACTAAACTTAGGAATGCTTCCAATTATGAGTAACCTGAAAGAGAAGCAAGATCTCTTTATCATTACTATCAACTGAATACCATACACAAGTATCTACATCTTCGATCTCTTTGTAGAATCCCGATACTTGCTATACCTGGTTCTCTACTCTATTCAAATACCTATAACTTCTCAAAATTCAGACCCTGTGCTTCCACGAAATACTTGTCTAAAAACTGGAGAAGTCATAAGTAAACCGAATATAGTACGAGGACCAACCCCTGTGTCCTGATGGACCCTGGACAACATACAATACTCTGTATAAGTCCCTTGAGTCTGATAACTCATTCACTGTGTGCCGTAGGTTGAGAACTCTACTTATGGTTAAGAAGATTTACACCGCTGTTTAATGCTCCTTACCTAACCATCCACTGATATAGGTAAATGTCGTAGACATAATTTCAGAAAGGTATATCTCACACTATTCAAATAGACGTACAGATATATCAATTTGAAATTGGTGCATAAAAGCGGATATTCAAAACCAAATTTTTGTCGACCGGCAAACAACCCAGGTGATTTCCTCAAATATCACCGATTACAACGAATCCCGATATAATGAGGATGATCACCCAATTCCCAATAACCTACTCCCACTCATCATCTGTAAAACCATACAGATGTGAGAATCATACTTGGTAAATACATACCCTGGAGTAAGTATCTAATCGGGAAATCAGTTTTCTTTTAACATTACACAGTGAAACTGAAACATCGAAATGTTTCGATGGGGTATCCTGATATTCCTAGTAATGCCTCTTCCAGATTCACGTCTGTAACCTTGTAAATCTTTGCCACCTCTCCAAATCCCTTCATTTGTCTTTAGTCTTTACCTTCTGCACACCCCTTTAGGCCAAATGGTTTTCTTCCTTCCCTACCGTTCGGCACCAGCCTATGGTTTGGAAGAAGACTATCCAATAAGCATAATGGGTGTACTGTCCTAATCCTAGGAGCACTCGCAAAGCGAGAGAAGGTGAAGATAAAAGACACCTGAATAAATCTTATTCCTATTTCTCCTGAACCAGAATCCATCCCCGAACTGGAACAAGTTCCTTTCGAGTTCGTATATAACCATACGATGAAGTATCCAATAAACTGTGGATCTTCATAGTGATACGGAGTGTCCTGGAGAAATGCAAAGGTGATTTAGGATTGGCGAAGGAATACTTGGTTTGGTCGTGAATATCTGTTGCAATTTACTTTGCCCTCTTACTAATCCTTTTCTTTGTCTGAACTTAATACCTTCTGTACACCTTCGTTAGGCTAATTGGTTTTCTTCATTCCCTACCGGTCGGCACCAGCCTAAGGTTTGGAAGAAGACTATCCAATTTGCGTAATAGGTGTACTATCTCCTAAACCAAGGAGTACTCGCAACCTGAGAGAAGGTAAAAGGAAAAGACAACTGAATAATCCTATCCGTTTCCTCCAGAACCGGGAACCATCCTCGAATAAATTCTTTCGAGTTCGTATCTAACCATACGATGGTTTTGTCCAATGGAAGTGGACGTTCGTAGTAATACGGGGTGTCCTAGAGAAAAGGGTAAAAGTAGGAGTGCCAATGAGGTTCGCAACTCTGACAATCCAAAATCCAGTGTTTAAGAAGGTTCGGTCAATCTTGGTCACTGAGTCATAGTCTTAGGGTCGGGTCAATGGTCGCTGCCAAAGAGAGAGAGAAAAGAAACACTCAGCGTGCACTCTAACCTAGATTAAAATGGTTACCAATTTATCTAATCTTGAAACCTCCTACTGCACCTCAAATTCTCCTCCAAACCTAAAAGAAGAATTAGTCGGGAACACCCGAGGAGTAAACTAACTCATCAGTGGGAATCGGGATCCAACTATCATCGCATTATAACGTGACGGAATCCGCTCACGGTGTCACACTCCAGAAGGTATGCGCATATCTGGCAAGTTTCAGTTCTTTTGAAACTCCCGATGTGATTTCTGCCCCCATGCTCTTAGGACCTTGGCGTGAGGTCAAAATATCATAAGTCACATGTCAAGTTCTGCCCGTCATTATCCAGGTTAATTTGAACCCACCCGTACATACCCTTGACGTAGGCCAAAATAGTAGTACGACTGTCCCAAATCAACACATCTATCTATGCAACAGATAAATACCCGGCAGCTACCAATCACTATGCCTTGGCGTGAGGTCAAAATACATAGCTTGAATACTACCGAATACCTAACTGAAATGACGGAGGGCTACGAATGGTTTCTGGCGAAAACCTTTAACGTAATGAACTTGATATCGTTGAAGGAACTGATAGCTTTTAGAAAATATAGTGACGAAAACCATTGCTAAAGAGGTCACTCCCGGTGAAGGGATCTCGGCTCTTTCCCCGTAGAATGAGGTGCAGGATATTCCAAATGAATACCGCGAAGCAAAGCAAAAGTAATTGGTTATAGTGAAGTTAATGCCCTGACGCAAACTTTTTGTCCAAGGGGTCACTCCCGGTGAAGGGATCTCGGCCCTTGCCTCGTCGACTGAGGAGCAGGATATTCCAACTGAATATCACAATGCAAAACAAAAGTGAACGTCCTTACAATAACAGCTTTTTGAAAAAGGATTCCAACAACATCAGATTAGGTTTGTTTTTAACTTGCATTGATCCGAATCAATGCTGTCCCATCAATTGATCACACCAAAAAGAACGAAAATATACTGATGTACGTATGTGCCATCCGCATTCGCCACTGGGTCCCGTTATTACCCGTTAGGTTAGCTGACTAACGACCGAGCGGGGACTGGACTAGCGCGGATGTAAAACATATACAACATCTACTAATATATATACCAATATATTATATTTCGCTCAAGGCGTGATAAGAAATGCAACATCACAGAGAATGAACAGCATCACAGAACAATACAGATATCTGGGATCCCCGGGTTTCACAGAGCCACTACTGAAACCCGACGTTCCCCTGGTCGTGTGGATAGCCTGTGCAATGAAATCCTAGACCTCTACGGGCGCGGCAAGTTACCCGCCAAAACCTGAAGCGAGGCAGCCCCCTTCAGCACCGTGAATGGACCACCCAGCACTTCACGGAATCCGGTAACATGGGCACCCCTCCTGGGTCAACCTGTACCCCCTACGAGTGCGACGAATAGCCCGCCAATCCTAGAGTGAAGCCCCCTCCGTCTCAATGCCATGAGATGCGGGCTTGTTGCCCTCTAGAACCCGGCTATCCGTGCACCCCTCCGCGGGGTAATCCTAGTACAGAAAGTAAAATATACATACAACGGGTACATCGACCGCAACCAGGTCGTGCCCCAAAAGAATAATACAATCAGGCAGTGACGGCAGTCCACATGTCGGACGCTCGGCCCGCAAAATCAAATGTACATAATACAACCACAACTGTACTAGCATCGCAACCTGGCTATCCCCCACGACCGATCCGCAACATCACAGCAAAAACAGAACATCAACGTGAAAGTCACGTTCGCAAATCCGTCTAACCGGGCTATAGCAGTTAGACCGGATTTACCGATCAAGTGACATTCACGGTCGCAGATATAATGTAAATACTGTGAAATAATGTGTTTAAATATCCAATCGATAAAACTTTAACAAGTGGGCCCCCAAGTACTACTGTAGCACATCAAGAAATTCTGGGCCCAATATTAATATTCCAAAACCCCAATTTTAACTGCAGAAAGACACTGTAGAAATTTGGTGCAGGGATCTCCACAGTGCGCGGCGGAACCGCGACAAGAAAGGGGTGTTTGCGGCGGTTCCGCGCTCCCATAGTGGAGTCACTCCATCTAATTTTTCCAGAGCTCTTAGATTTTCCAGTACATCAATATTTTACAACCTGAAAAATTTTTCGAGACCAAAAATTTTCAACAGAACTGATGCGAAGGAAAAACGGGTTCTGGAACATTTGATCGATTGGAACTGAAAAACACATTACACCAAGCTAGACTAAGTTAATAACCTGGCTTTGATACCATTGTAAGTGCATGGCGGCGCCCCGGCCGTCAATCCGACGGCCAAATGTGGAAGCGGTGATAAACTTTAATTTTACTTGAACTGGCAAACCGCCGCGCACTAATACCCGGATCAAACCATTAATTAGTCCTAGCTATCTATAAGAAAGGGAAGAGAGATATACCGACAGATCCGAGTCCTCCGGTCTTCTCGTCGTCGTCCAAATCTCCTGCAGAATGTCCCGTCTCCTCCTCGTCGCCGGAAGTGCACCACATCGCCTACTTCTTTTACGGGCTCCCACCTCAATGCCGAGGCAACTCGGGCACGAAGCTGGCTAGTCGACGTGCCCAAGATTTGCTGTAGAATATCTAGTGAGCAAGTCTCATTTGGGGTTTATGGAGATGCCTTTGTTATGGAGTAATTGAAGTGAACTTTTGGAGAGGGAGTTGTAGGGATTTCTCAAAGCTCAAGATACAAAAATCCCATCTCCAATGAAATGAATCCCATCCATTCTCTAGGAATCGCCCCCCCCATGTGTGATTGGAGAGATGGAGAAAAAAGACAAGGGGGTGGGTGGAAAGTGAGTGATGATGAAAAATCAAATGATCACCACAAAAACCCAACACTCAATCAACAACCATGAAAGCAAAAGTCAAGCCATCATGAAGCATGGAAGGTCAAGGGATGGGCTCCATCAAGAAACCATCATGATACAACAAAAATGAAAAGAACCCCCTCCACAATCACTTATTTGCAACAATGCAAATAAGCCCTCCTCCACCAATCTTCGGCCAATGAACGATACAAAGGAAATTGGCCGAAACGGAAAGCAAACTGGCAACTCCAGAAAACTGGTCCCGTAATAAATTACAGGAAAACCCCGATACTGTGCATACACACCCGCATCTGTATTTCGACCGAAATACAAATGCAATGAGACAAAATCTCCACTGTACTATACTAGGATCCGGCTTAAACCAAAGACGGCTAGTATTATCCGTTCGATCCTGATCCGTGCAATACCGCACGTATCTGATCGAACCCTGCCATATACCCATACGGCCTGTAGTACAAGCTGTCTGATCCTGATCCGTGCAATACCGCACGTATCTGATCGGACCTTGCCATATCTCCATACGGCCTCTACAACCTTTCGCCCGAAAGCTGAGTAACAGAATGTGGGGGACTCTAAAGACTCGTCAACACCTTGGTTGTGGATTTAACCACTAGCACGTCAGAGATATAAGCCAATACGTAACGGGCTACCAGGTATTGACTAAAAGGGACGTCTGTGAGCGAACTCAGCCCGACAACCCTACTGAGCCTGTCAGTGACAATATCCGTACAGTCCGGTCCGTTCGTCTATGAGTATCGCATGGCTGGCCTAGGGGGTTGGTAAAAGTCAAACCCCCAAAAGCGGTACAAGTCGTGTCGGAGTGTAGCCCAGAACACCCTGAGATACTACTGGAATACCTACCAGTAAATCTCCTTGCCTCGGCCGAGGGCTTCGTGTAATGGCTCTCCTAGACATAGCACGACCTCACCCTCAATACCGGGAGAGACGAACCCCTGAAGATACGCTCACTGCCTCCATGTGGCTCGGGACTGTACCCAACTAAAACCTGTTTGCACGACTCCTTTGAGCCGTGGTAGGGTAGTAATCAAAGTACAGTGGGAACTCACAAAAGACAAATGACGATCCCCAGGTCGATGTACTAACCTGCACACATGTCACCAGGGAACTGCCATCTGACGTCTGGTATATGACCAACTAGCATGTTCCCGGAGAGTCCTGTCCGGTGTACTCATAACCCAATGAGCACCTGTATACATCTTAGGTGATCCAACTGACACCAGTGGCTTGTGAGACCGGCCACCGCCCCTCATCGGGGTCTCGACTGTATACACTAGTCTACTCTGGAGTATCGATGCCCTATCTCGAAACTCACACGACTAGGGACCATTTAAGGATATGCTTATAGACCCCCAGCTCCCACTTATATGATTGCCCTCATACTGCTGGTGGTCAAGCAAGAATCCTAGGGGCTCTATCAACGTGTAATAGCGACTTGTCAGGTCACCTAAAGCAGTACACGATGATAAAGGTAAACCAGATAGCATACTATCATCTCGAGTAAGATTGTCCTACCGGGATAGGTCCTCCATCAATCATTGCAATCACGTACCTGTGACCTAATAATTGACCCTGAGGGCCCTATCTCCAACAAATATAATACAGTATCACATACTGGTGTTATTCTCGGTCCCGCACACATCTCATATGCACTCCTATTTCGTTTCGCTTGAGCCAGGAAACCTCTGTGTAGGACTCTAAAGACTCGTCAATACGCCGGCAGCAGGTGATGATCATATCAAACACCCATAAGCCGCAAGCGGTCTGCTAAACGTAACGGCCACCCGGGTATTGAGCGATCATAAGATCAACGAGCAAGCCCGCTCACACTCCTGTGAATCCAACCAGTAACACTTACCGTACAGTCTGGTCCGTTCGTCTGATATGTCACATATCTCGCCTAGGGGTAGTAAACGTCAGACCCCAGTAGCTTGATAAGTCATGCCGATGTAAGGTCCATAACAAGCGTGAAACTACTGATAACTCTTACCAGTATATCACTGCAACCCTGGCCAGGGATTTCCGGTTATGGCCAGTCGAGCATAGCGCATCATTAACCCCCAATACCGGGAGAGACGAATCCCCTCCTATCGCTCATTGCCTCCATGTGAATCGGGACTGTACCCAAAAACCACCTGTTTGCACGCCTCAGTAGAGCCGTGGTAGGGTGGAAATCAAAGCACAGTGGGAGACACACAAGACTCTATGATGATCTCGGGTCAACAGACTAAGCTGTACTAGTGTCACCAGAGAACTGCCATCTGACGTGAGGTATAATACCATCTGGGAGTTCTCGGCGAGTCCGTTCAGTGTACACAGTCACCACTGAGCACCCGCATACCATCTCTGAAGTCAAACACCAATGGATATGGGATCATCCATCGCCCATCACATGGGTCGAGAAGATATACGCTAGTCTACACTGGAATATCGATGCCCCATCTCGATATTCCCACGACTAGGAACATTGAAGGATGTACTCATGGACTACCCAGGCCCCACTAGTATGATCTACATCATAGTCCTGGAAGTCAAGTACACATCTTAAGGGCTTTATCAACATGTAACAGAGAGACAGAAAGTATACATGTTAAGATAAAGAGCAACCAGATAGCGTACTATCATGTCGAGCAAGAAAGTCCTACCTATATATGTCCCAGCATCCACTACAATATACATCCTATGTACAGTAATGGCCTCTAGGGCATACATATAACTAACAATCTCCCACTTGCACTAGGGCCATCTGTAGCAGTGGTTGCAGTATCTAATACTCAACCATACCATATAAGTCTCTTTCTGGGAAAAAGCCTTTGTGAGTGGATCCACCGTGTTGTCCTCTGAGTCTACTCTCCTAACCTCGATCACCGAGGAGATCAACTATCTCCATGATCAGGTGATGCTGCCTCAGAATATGTCTGGGTCACTGATGGGACCGGGGTTCCGGGGCCTAAGCCACACTTACATTGTCACACAATGGTAGGAACCTAGTTCATCTCATGAACCAATATACACCCAAACTGCCTCTTTGGTAGTATCTTTAATAGCGATGTTATTAGCCTTTATCGTCTAGTTTGCCACGGTATCCAGCATGGAACTCTTCCAACATACCATCCCTCTACTGAGGGTAAAGACAATGCCTGCGACTGACATTCAGTTATCTTTATCACCCTGGAACCTTTCCAGTGATTCTCCCCAGGATCGTCTGATACCATATCACTACAACTAGTGAGAATCCTAACATCCATTTAGATCTATCTCATAGATCCAAATCCCAGGATTTAGGAGGTATCTTCTTTATCCTATTTGGAGAATCCTTGTGATAAGAGGAGATTGACCGAGCGTAGCATAGGAAACACCTTCCCATTAAGAGTGTGTCATCCATGTACTCTACGAGGATCACCACCATACTCCCTACTACCCTTTTGTATATACAAGGTTCATCTACCATTTTGATGAAGTCAAACTCTTTGACTACCACATCAAAACAAATGTTCCAACTCTGAGATGCCTGCTTTATTCTGTAAAGCAACTTGCACACGTTTCCACTGCTCCCACTGTTTACGAAGCCCTCTGGCTGTGTTCTTATAGACGTTCTCTTCTAAATCATTATTTAGAAAATTAGTCATGGCACCCAACCACCAGATATCGCAGTAAAGGTATGTAGCAATGGCAAGTAGGATCTGGGTGGACTTAAGCATAGTCCCTGGAAAAGGTTTCATCATTATCCATGCCTGGTCAATGAAGAAACTCTTAACAAGTCTAGCTTTGAAAGTCTCCACTTTTCCATCTACACCAAGTAATCTTCTCAAGATATACTTGCTCCTGATGGGGATTTAACCCTTCAGATATAGCAACCAAAGTCCATACTTTGTTGGTGTACATGGATTCCATCTCAGATCGTTAAGCATCCAGCCATTCTTACAGATTCCCTACTCTCGATGGCCAGCTCGAAATTAGTTGGGTCATCATCTCATGATGCATTCCTCGCTCCCACTGTCATCGAGAAACCGAAGTATCTCTCAGGCAGATGAGGAACCCTACCAGATCGGCGGAGAGGCTGAGGTTCGTCGGGGACTATAGAATCCTTTGGTCCTGTCAAATCAGCTGTAGTTTTGTATAGCTGGAACCTTTCCAGTTCTACAGAACTGACCTTGCCTTGCACTTTTCCGGATTTTGCTTTTGACATAGGCCGGACAATCCCAAATCTTAACTTACTTAAGAGATAGGCTCTTCCCATACCATATCTTATATGGAGTGGTAGGCATTGATTTAATTCGAACCTAATTCAATAGGTATGCAGCTTCTTAAGTGCATAACCTCCATAAGGAAATAGGTAACTCAGTAGTACTCATCATAGTGCACACCATATCTAATATGGTGTGATTGCTCCGCCACGATACACCGTTGTGCTGGGGTATATTCAGAGGAGTAACACCGAGAGAGAATCTCATTCTCCTTTAGAATAGTCCAAGAATTCCATGCACAAGTATTCTCCACCCTGATCTTATCATAGGACATAATACTTCTACCCGGTTTTTGGTTCTCTATTTCTAACTTATATTCTGTGAATATCTCAAAAGGTTCGGACTTGTGTTTCAACAGGAACATATGTCTGAATCTTGAGAGATTATCAGAGAATGTAATGAAATACAAAGAACCGGTCTTGGCATGTGTAGACAGGGGACCTACATACATCAACATGTATCATCCCAAGAGTTCACTAACTCTTTCTCTGTTTCCAATAAACAGAGCTATGGTCATGTAATCATTCTGACATGACTGGCAAGTTTCACAAGATGTAAATTTAAACTGATTTAAATATGCATCTAAATGTAACTTCAGCCAGTCGGGTCGCATTGATATGACCTAGTCTATGTTGGAAATATTTATGCCCTAGAGGCCATTATGTGATAGTGGATGTATTTATACATGGGTGTATATATATATTTATATATATATATATATATTCAGTGTACATTCTTGCTCGACATGATAGTATGCTATCTGGTTCTTCTTTATCTGACATGTTGATTTGATCATGCTTTTATTCATTCATACATGCTGATAAAGCCCTGAGGATATCGGCTTGACTACAGTGATTATGATAGAGATCATACTAGTGGGACGTCTGTAGTTTATAAGCATATCCTGAAATGCCCCTAGTCGCAGGTGTATCGAGACGGGGCATCGATATACCAGAGTAGACTAGCGTATATGATACTAGACCCATGTGATGGGCGATGGATGTTCCCACATTCATCGATGTTTGACATCAAGATCGTATACGGGTGCTCAGTGGTGACTGGGTACACTGGACGGACTCACCGAGAACTCCTATATGGAATTATATCTATCGTCGGATAGCAGTTCTCAGGTGACACTGGTACAGGTTAGTCTGTAGACCCGAGATCGTCATAGAGTCTTATGTGCTCTCCCACTGTACTTTGATTACCACTCTACCACCGCTCTACTGAGCCGTGCAAACAGGTGGCCGTTGGGTACAGTCCCGAGACACATGAAGGCGATGAGCGATAGGAGGGGTTTCGTCTCACCCGGTATTGGGAGTTGATGATGTGCTGTGCTCGACTGGTTATATCAGTAAGTCCCTGGCCAGGGCAGCTGAGATTTGCTGATAAGTGTTATCAGTAGTTTCTCGATCTGTTATAGACCATTCACCGGCACGACTTATTGAATTATTGTGGTCGACGTGAACATCCCTAGGCTCGATATGCAGCATATCTGACGAAGAGACCGGACTGTACGGTAGTGTTGCCGGTTGGCTCGACGGGAGTTGTAGCTGGTTCGCTTGTTTTCTTCTGATCGCTCAATACCCGGATGGCCGTTACGTTTAGCTGACCGCTTGCGGCTTGGGGGTGTTTGATATGATCATCACCCACTGCCGGCGTATTGACGAGTCTTAGAGTCCCACAAAGGAGTTACCTAGTCCAGCCGAAACGTTGTGGTGCGCTTATGCGATATGCGCTTGGACCCGATTAAAATGCGCGTATAGGATACCGTATATTGATCGGGCGGCTTGCTTTTGGTGGGGTCATATGTGATATGGCCGGATTGATAAATCAAGTGTTGATTTATCATTTAACCATTAGTTTTCTCACTTGAAATCTTTTCTTGTACATGATGGATGTATGCATGCATGTATGCATTCATTATTGATCATGCACATATGGATGTGCATGCACATATGCATACATACATCATTCTATCATGGTTGTTTATACATGGAAAATGGTGGCAATATATGATTCACACCTTGGTTATTTATATGGATTATTGTTTATATTTGTGTTAAAAACCAAATGGAAAATGAAAGGATAATTCATGGCTAGTTTCTACATCCTTCTTAAACCTAACCATGCTCACCTACTCCTAACCATGAGTTAACCTTCTCTTTGTGTTTTAAACTCAAATAAAATAATATCTTTATAATCTAACCATGGTTTGAGATGAGGATAAGAAAATATATATACATATATTTTCTTTTTCCTTCAAATGAGTTATCTTTTGACTCTTGTTAAAAGAAAGCCATCATCTTCTTCCTCCTTCACCATTTGCTCTCTAGACTTTTGTAGTGAGCAATATACTCATCAAGTTAGGTTTTTGAAGTGAGAAAAGCCACCACAAAATCATTCTACACAAGTTTAGCCCACTTGTTTAGAGTGTTCTCTTCATTTCTTCTCTTGAAAAGTGAAGTTACAAGCTTGGACTAGGAGCTTCGGGTGGATCGTCGTGGACACTAGAAGACTTCAAGAGAACCTTCCTCCAACACTCAAGAGGCCAAAAGAGTCTAGCGATGGGAGCTACAAAGGTTGTAGTCTCGAAACCCTAGTCTTTGTTGCCTTTATTGTTTAGAAACCCTAATTTTCTAGGATACATCCTTTGTATGCTTACTTAGCACCATAAAAATTTTATCTTTGAGACATGTGATGGTTCCAAACTCTACATAGGGTGCTAGGTAAACCTAACATTGGTATCAGAGCTGACCTAGAACATTAGGCGACACTTTTACGATGTAAAAACTCCGATCGAACCAAAATACGACGTTTCGAGACCTTCTCAGGACAATTTTTAAAATCTGTCATTTATCAGAATTAAAAATACTTAAAAAATAAAGCAGGAAAAACTAAGAAACCCTGTGAAATATGAAGCCTTGATTCCTACAAACCGCCGCGGAACCGCGGCAAATCCTTGCTTAGGCCGCGGCTCCGCGGCCGTACAGAGGCTTCGTTGCCTCATATTTACACAGTAATTCTTATAACTGCTTGTATGTTGTTTTAGGTATGTTTAATCTGAATCTTGTACTGTATATTCTGGAGATGGTTTTGGACTCTTCGATTCGATCGGAATTTTCATTTCGTTGCTTTTCCGGGTAAATTAGAAAGTATTGAAGTGTTCGAACGAGTATCATTTGCTCACTATTCACGGGGTTTGAATATTTTGGAGATACGTGCAAGTTTTGTGGTGGACCCTCCAGAAGACAACAAACCTTAACTCGATTATGTGACCGTCTTGAACTGCCCTTTTAACCATAGTGTTTGGGGCAGTACGGCGTGCCACATGTGAGGCGTTGGCTTGACCCTTCTATGGCTGGACCGCTACTACTGTGTCACACTCCGGATTTTTTGAACTCCGCTCAAGTGTTGAGCTTTAGGGAATCTTAGGTATTTGATTGTTCGTTCAAAAACTTTAATACTGTATATTTATCTGGAATGTGATACAGTATGTAGATTCCAAATATTGTAGTTTTACACTTTCTTTTCTGTGACCATAAGTGTAGTATGTTCGATATCGCCGGTTTCGTTGCTATACATCAACGACAATTGGGGTACGTATACTTACATACGTTGATGATATGTGATATTATGTGTTGCTGAGATATAATGTGCAGGATTGTCGCGATCTAATAGCCAGGGGATTTTTTTATGTGAGATGAGAGTTTTATATTTTCATTCATGTAAATTCAAATGTAATGTAATATTCTTTTATTCGGGGCACTTCCGGGTTGAGGTTGTGTCACCAGTGTTGTATATTATTTACTTTTCCGCATTAGGATAGACCCGAGGAGGGAAGCACAAGTGACCGGGTTCTGGGGTTCAGTGGGAGGCCATCTCGAGGAGTCAAGACCGGGTCTCTTAAACTCCAGGATTGGTAGGGTCGCTTGCCGCGCTCGTAGGGGTCTAGGGGTGTGGGCTTGGCTATTCATCGCGACTGTGGAATCCGTATTTTCTATTGTTAGCTAAATACTAAATACGGACGTCCTAGTATATCCCACATTATATATATGTTTCTGCTGCCTGTGTTCTATGATATCTGAGACGAATGACATATTATATATATGATATATAGTAGACATTGCTTATGTTTTACACCCGCGCTAGTCCCGTTCCGGTATGCCGTTAGTTAAGTAACCTAACGGTGCATAACGGAACATTGTGGCGAATGCGGATGGTATAAGCGTACGTGTTATTTTCGTTTCTTTTCTGTGATTGGCTTAAGGACTTAAATGATGGGATTATATTAATATGATTAATGTAAAGAAAATAAACCTAAAAAGATGTTGTAGAATTGGATTTGAAAACCACTCGGCTCTTTATGAAAAAGCTATATTTCAAAAACTGCTGAGCACAAGCCACTCCTTTTCAAAACCATTTGATTCTACGACGATATCAAATTCAAAGCGTTAAAGATTTTCTTAAAAATCATCCGCAACCCTCCGTCATTTTAGGAAGTAGAGTACTTAGTATTCGTGCTACGTTTGTTGACTTTAGTTAAGGCGTAGTGTACGGTAGCTAAGTGATGTCTTCCTACACTGCATATGATGCAGATTAATTAGGACATTCATGCGACTTTGTTGACCATAGTTAAGGGTCATATGGGTGGGTCTAATTGATCAAGAAATGACGGGTAGAACTTGACTGGTACTTATGATTTGTTGACCATAGTTAAGGTCATAAGTACTAGGGGTAAAAATCACATCGGCAATTTCAAGTGTTGAAATTTGCAATGAGATTGCATACCTTCCATATGATGGTTGGATCCCGATCCCACTGTGGTCAATAGTTGCTCCTAGGAGAGTTTTGCAGTTTACAATTAGCTAACTCATTAGGTGTCTGGAAAGGTGTTAATGGGGCTACGCCTCTGGGAAAACGAGGTTTACTTTAATTAGGTCCGTGCGAAAGCACAGGGAACCTCCCTCAAGTACCGACACTGGCCTGGCTGAACGGTTAGCGAAGTTGTAGAATGTAATTAATCCTGGCGAGTTTTCTTTTTAAGGTTTGAAAGAAAAACTCGATTAAAGCAGTGGGAGACATCGATTAGACAAGATAATAACCAATCTGATCTAAGAGCTTTCGCTGAGTGTATTCTTTTCTCTCTCTTAATGGCGGATACTAAAGACTGGACTCAAGCTTCTACTAGATAAAAACAAACTGAATGGGACCAATTATAAAGACTGGCTGAGGAATCTGAAAATAGCCTTGACTTATGATAAAGAATCATATGTCCTCACGGCTTCAGCCCCGCCCACCCCAGGTCCAAAATCCTCAGTTGCGGACATTGAAGTTCGCAAGACATGGGACGCTGACTGTGCCACGGCCAAATGCCTCGCGCTTGCATCGATGGACAATACACATCAAAAGCAGCACGAGAATATGGACATTCAAACCATATTCCTCCATACAAAGGGGTTGTATGGAGAGCAATCCCGCGTATTACGATACGAAGCATCAAAGAAATTGTTTCAGATGCGAATGGCCCATGGCACACCGGTAGGAGACCATATTCTGAAGATGATAGCTCTTATAGAAGAGCTTGAGGACCTAGGATGGACAATAGACAATGAACAATATACAAATATTATTCTGCAGTCCCTCCCCTCCACCTTTGCTCAGTTCATAGTTAACTTCAACATGCACGGCATGGAGAAGGAGCTACCTGAACTCCTTAATATGTTAAGGAGTGCAGAGAGCACTATGAAATCGATGAAAACTCCCGTTATGACTATTGGGCAATCTTCTTCTTCTCGCCCTAAGGCTAAGTCCAAAGGAAAGAAAAAGAAGAAGCCCACCAATCCTAAGGGTGGAGTTAAAAAGGTGAAGGGAAAGGAAAAGTCCAAAGCTAGAGACTCGGGGAAAGGTGAATGTTTTCATTGCCACAAGACAGGACATTGGAAGCGCAACTGTATGGAGTACTTGAACCTAAAGAAGAAGCATGGGGATGCTTCCACTTTAGGTGTGTTTGTGACAGAAAACTGTTTTTCAATAAACTCTGTTTCATGGGTATTAGATACCGGTTCAGGTTCTCACATTTGCAATTCTATGCAGGAACTGAGAAATAGCAAAGTTTTGAAGACTGGTGACCATACTCTCCACGTTGGAAATGGTTCCAATGTACATACAGTCGCAGTGGGAGAGTATCACTTGGGGTTGCCATCTGGGTGTATATTGGTTTTGAACCCATGTTATTTTGTACCAAGTATGCTATGTAATATAATATCAGTTTCTTTGTTAGACAATGAGGGATATAACTTTATATTGCAGAACAATGTTATGAACATTCACCTGAATCAAATGTTGGTTGGGTATGGTACACTTAATAACAGGATATACGTCCTAAATCAACACACAATTTTCAGTATACAACACACTAAGAAAAGAAAACTTTCAGAATTAAATGAAGCTTTTCTTTGGCACTGTAGACTTGGTCATATTAACGAAACAAGACTAAACAAGTTACACAAAGATGGATATTTAAATCCTTTTGAATATAAATCTTATGCGACTTTCCAGTCTTGTATCAAAGGTAAAATGACCAAAACTCCGTTTACCGGACACGGAGAAAGAGCTACCGAGCACCTAAGACTCATACATAGTGATGTATGTGGTCCAATGTCTACACAGGCTAGAGGCGGTTTTTCTTACTTCATTACGTTCACTGACGATTTCTCAAGATTCGGTCATGTATTTTCATTAAAGCACAAGTCCGAAGCTTTCGAGAAATTCATTGAATATAAATTGAAGTAGAAAAACAAACCAGCTTGAGTATCAAGATGCTTCGATCAGATCGAGGTGGGGAATACCTTAGTACAGAATTTGCAAACTTCCTAAAAGATAATGGGATTCTCTCTCAGCTCACTCCTCCTTACACACCACAGCACAACGGTGTGTCTGAACGACAGAATAAGACCCTATTAGATATGGTTCGATCCATGATGAATGATGCTGAGTTACCCGTCTCATTTTGGGGGCATGCATTGGAGACTGCATCGTTTCTACTGAACAGGGTTCCAACCAAAACCGTGTCTACCACGCCATATGAGATATGGCATGGGAAGAGACCATCTCTTAAGAGAATTAAGATTTGGGTTTGCCCGGCCTATGTTAAAAAGCAGAATCCGGACAAACTCGAGACACGGTCAGTCATGTGTAATTTTGTAGGGTATCCAAACAATTCTTATGGATATCTATTCTACCACAAAGAGGAACAAAAGGTGTTTGTTTCTCAGTATGCCACATTCTTGGAAAAAGAGTTTTTCACAGATAAAGATGATGGCAAAGTGGTGGATCTAGAAGAGGTTCTAGAGACACAAACTACAAATGACGATTTGGTTGAACCGGCTGTTGCAATAGAAACTGAGAAACCTCGGCCACTCCGAAGGTCTGGTAGGACTTCTCGCCCACCGGAGAGGTACTACGGTTTCCTCATTGATGTTAACGAAGAAGACTGCATCATGGATGATGATGATCCTACCAGTTTTCAGCAAGCTATCACGAGTGGAGACTCTGTGAAGTGGCTGGATGCCATGAGATCCGAAATGGAGTCTATGTACACCAACAAAGTATGTACTTTGGACATTGTAACCCCTGGGGTAAAACCTGTAGGATGCAAATGGATCTTTAAAAGAAAGATTGGTGTAGATGGGCAGGTAGAGACCTATAAGGCAAGACTTATGGCGAAAGGCTTTCGTCAAAGACCAGGTTTGGACTATGACGAAACTTTTTCGCCAGTAGCCATGCTTAAATCCATTCGGATCCTACTTGCTATTGCTGCTCACTACGACTATGAAATCTGGCAGATGGACGTTAAAACAACATTTCTAAATGGAGATTTAGAACAATGCGTTTATATGGATCAGCCAGAGGGCTTCATTGACAGTGGGAGCAGCGGGAAAGCAAGTAGATTGCTTAAATCTATATATGGGTTAAAGCAGGCATCTCGGAGTTGGAACATCTGTTTCGATGATGTTATCAAAGAGTTTGATTTCATCAAAAATCCAGATGAACCTTGTGTTTATAAGAAGGCTGTAGGAAGAGCTGTCACATTCCTCGTATTGTACGTGGATGACATTCTTCTGATAGGAAATGATATTCCTATACTACAGTTGGTCAAATCTTTCTTATCACTAAAGTTCTCCATGAAGGACTTGGGTGATGCCACATACATCCTGGGCATAAGGATTTATAGGGATAGATCCAAAAAGTTATTGGGATTGTCCCAAACCAGGTACATCAACACCATCCTAAAAAGGTTTAGTACGGAAGACTCCAAGCGGGGTGCCTTACCCGCTTGCCGTGGGGTCACTCTCTCTAAGGATTTTTGTCCAAAGACCGATGAAGAGAGAGCTCGCATGAACATTATACCTTATGCTTCGGCAGTAGGATCTATAATGTATGCGATGTTATGTATACGCCCAGATGTAGCTTATGCACTTAGTGTAGTAAGCAGGTGTCAATCCAACCCAGGGGAGAACCACTGGACAGCTGTGAAGAACATTCTTAAGTACTTACGAAGGACTAAAGAATTGTTCTTGGTGTATGGTAATGCAGATCTCCAAATGGAGGCCTTTACCGATTCGAGCTTCCAGAGCGATAAGGACGACAACAAATCTATCTCAGGGTTTGCATTTACCCTCAATGGAGGGGCGGTAAGTTGGAAGTGTTCCAAACAGGATACCGTTGAAGACTCTACGATGGAGGCTGAGTACATTGCTGCAAATGATGCCGCCAAGGAAGCCGTCTGGATGAAGAAGTTCGTCTCGGAGCTAGGAGTAGTTCCAACCATTATTGATCTAATACCCTTGTATTGTGATAATAATGGGGCTATGGCGTTAGCCAAGGAGCCTAGATCCCATCAGCGGTCCAGACACATCCTTAGGCGCTTTCATTTGATCCGGGAGATTATAGAACGCCGCGAGATCGAGATTAAGAGAGTAGACACAAAGAATAACGCAGCGGATCCACTCACCAAGGCCCTCCCTCAGCCGCAGCATGAGCGACTTTTTGAGATGTTGGGTATGAGATACGCCAATAACTGGCCTTAGTGCAAGTGGGAGATTGTTGGATATACGTATGCCCTAGAGCCCATTATGTGATAGTGGATGTATTTATACATGTATATATATATATATATATTCAGTGTACATTCTTGCTCGACATGATAGTATGCTATCTGGTTCTTCTTTATCTGACATGTTGATTTGATCATGCTTTTATTCATTCATGCATGCTGATAAAGCCCTGAGGATATCGGCTTGACTACAGTGATTATGATATAGATCATACAAGTGAAACGTCTGTAGTTTAGAAGCATATCCTGAAATGTCCCTAGTCGCAGGTATATCGAGACGGGGCATCAATATACCAGAGTAGACTAGCGTATATGATACTAGACCCATGTGATGGGCGATGGATGTTCCCACATTCATCGTTGTTTGACATCAAGATCGTATACGGGTGCTCAGTGGTGACTGGGTACACTGACGGACTCACCGAGAACTCCTATATGGAATTATATCTATCGTCGGATAGCAGTTCTCAGGTGAAACTGGTACAGGTTTGTCTGTAGACCCGAGATCGTCATAGAGTCTTATGTGCTCTCCCACTGTACTTTGATTACCACCCTACCACGTCTCTACTGAGTCGTGCAAACAGGTGGCCGTTGGGTACAGTCCCGAGACACATGAAAGCGATGAGCGATAGGAAGGGTTTCGTCTCTCCCAGTATTGGGAGTTGATACTGTGCTGTGCTCGACTGGTTATATCAGTAAGTCCCTGGCCAGGGCTGCTGAGATTTTCTTATAAGTGTTATCAGTAGTTTCTCGATCTGTTATAGACCATTCACCGGCACGACTTATTGAGTTATTAGGGTCGACGTGACCATTCCTAGGCTCGATATGCAGCATATCTGACGAAGAGACCGCACTGTACAGTAGTGTTGCCGGTTGGCTCGACGGGAGTTGTAGCAGGTTCGCTTGTTTTCTTCTGATCCTTCAATACCCGGGTGGCCGTTACGTTTAGCTGACCGCTTGCTGCTTGGGGGTGCTTGATATGATCATCACCCACTGCCGGCGTATTGACGAGTCTTAGAGTCCCACAAAGGAGTTACCTAGTCCAGGCGAAACGTTGTGGTGCGCGTATGCGATAT
This sequence comes from Agapanthus africanus, assembly GCA_030015575.1. Classification (NCBI taxonomy): domain Eukaryota; kingdom Viridiplantae; phylum Streptophyta; class Magnoliopsida; order Asparagales; family Amaryllidaceae; genus Agapanthus; species Agapanthus africanus. The sequence continues at coordinate 451,053,146 of JASDDO010000014.1, read as the reverse complement.
GCGCTTGGACCCGATTAAAATGCGCGTATAGGATACCATATATTGATCGGGCGGCTTGCTTTTGGTGGGGTCATATGTGATATGGCCGGATTGATAAATCAAGTGTTGATTTATCATTTAACCATTAGTTTTCTCACTTGAAATCTTTTCTTGTACATGATGGATGTATGCATGCATGTATGCATTCATTATTGATCATGCACATATGGATGTGCATGCACACATGCATACTTACATCATTCTATCATGGTTGTTTATACATGGAAAATGGTGGCAATATAAGACTCACACCTTGGTTATTTATATGGATTATTGTTTATATTTGTGTTAAAAACAAAATGGAAAATGAAAGGATAATTCATGGCTAGTTTCTACATCCTTCTTAAACATAACCATGCTCACCTACTCCTAACCATGAGTTAACCTTCTCTTTGTGTTTTAAACTCAAATTAAATAATATCTTTATAATCTAACTATAGTTTGAGATGAGGATAAGAAAAAATATATACATATATTTTCTTTTTCCTTCAAATGAGTTATCTTTTTACTTTTGTTAAAAGAAAGCCATCATCTTCTTCCTCCTTCACCATTTGCTCTCTAGAGTTTTGTAGTGAGCAATATACTCATCAAGTTAGGTTTTTGAAGTGAGAAACGCCACCACAACATCATTCTACACAAGTTTAGTCCACTTGTTTAGAGTGTTCTCTTCATTTCTTCTCTTGAAAAGTGAAGTTACAAGCTTGGACTAGGAGCTTCGGGTGGATCGTCGTGGACACTAGAAGACTTCAAGAGAACCTTCCTCCAACACTCAAGAGGCCAAAAGAGTCTAGCGAAGGGAGCTACAAAGGTTGTAGTCTCGAAACCCGAGTCTTTGTTGCCTTTATTGTTTAGAAACCCTAATTTTCTAGGATACATCCTTTGTATGCTTACCTAGCACCATAAAAATTTGATCTTTGTGACATGTGATGCTTCCAAACTCTACATAGGGTGCTAGGTAAACCTAACGGTCTACAATGCCTCAAGAAGGATTCATTCATTTCTGAACTCTTCCTCTTGTGTGTATTCCGTATACTAAGAACTGTAGTTTGATTTAGAACATCAATGCTTTTCGATAACGTGCCTGAACCGATCAACTTTTGATATAGGAAATGTTCAAAACATTATCCAACAATCCAAAATTTTATCGTTTCTTTACTAATAAAGAGACTGATATGATTTTGTATATCAGGTTCGTTATCTAATAGCATTTGTTCAGAATCAATGTATTGGTAATACAGGGTGACAGTGACCAACAGACTTGGCTGCAACACTTGCACCGTTTTCTATCTCATGAAACTTATCACCCGTTCTCAGTTCTCTACCTTTTGTAGCCCTATGTAACAAATTACATATCTGGGATCCTGATCCTGTATCAAATACCCAGGACGTAGAGGATACTGAGAAGCAGTTCTTTATAATGAACACACCCGAAGGAGATGCATCATATGCACTTTCTTCGTTTGGGCGGCAAGAGAATCCTGGTATTCCCCTAATTCTTGCTTTGTCTTATAACAATTATAAGTTGGAACGGGACCAACGTTCCCCAGCTCAGTATAACAAGCCGGTTCGGTCAATACATCCATATTATTATCTTGATTAAGGCGTAATATGGTCGCTTCCTGGAGAGAGAGAGAGAAGAAAACACTCTGCAGGCGCTCTTGCAATATTAGATTGGTTATTTATTTTATCTAATCAGGATGGCTCCCACTGTTTTTATCAAATCTTCCTTCAAACCTTAAAAGGAAAGACTAACCGGGATTAATTACACTCTACAAGTTCGCCAATCTTTCAGCCAGGCCAGTATCGGTACTTTGAGGGAGGTTCCCCGTGCTTTCGCACGGACCTAATTAAAGTAAACCTCGTTTTCCCAGGGGCGTAACCCCGTTGACACCTTTCTAGACACCTACTTGATCGGCTAATTGTAAGGTGCAAAACTCTCCCAGGAGTAACAATTACTCGCAGTGGGTACCGGGATCCAACTATCATATAGAAGGTATGCAATCTCATTGCAAATTTCAAAATTTGAAACTCCCGATAAGGGTTTTTACCCCTAGCACTTATGACCTTAACTATGGTCAACAAATCATAAGTACTAGTCAAGTTCTACCCGTCATTTCGTGATTAATTAGACCCACCCACATGACCCTTAACTAAGGTCAACAAAGTCACGCGACTGTCCTAACTAATCACATCATATGCGGTGTAGGAAGACATCACTTAGCTACCGTACACTGTGCCTTGACCATGGTCAACAAACACAGCACGAATACTAAGTACTCTACTTCCGAAAATGACGGAGGGTTGCGAATGGTTTTTAAGAAAACCTTTAACGCTTTGAACTTGATCTCGTTTCGGAATCAAATGGTTTTTGAATGGAATGTTTTTGAGGCTTTTCTAGTCTTGCTATAGGGGTCACTCCCGGTGAAGGGATCGTCGGCCCTTTCCTCATCGAATAAGGTGCAGGATATATCATATATACCTCTGTGCAAAGAAAAAACTATAGATGCAATCAAAAGACAAACCGAGGGTTGTAGCATCTGCCAGTTATTGCTAAAGGAGTCACTCCCGGTGAAGGGATCTCGGTCCTTTCCTTATCGAATATGGTGTAGGATGTTCTACAAGGAACACCGCGATGCAAAGCAAGAACTGTAGCTACCTGTTTTATTTTGAAATTCGATTCCACAACATCTTTTAGGTTTATTTTTCTTTCATTAATCTCATTAATGAATGTCCCATCATTTAAGTCCACCTAAACATCACAGATAAATATAACGTACGCTTATGCCATCCGCATTCGCCTCGATGTCCCGTCTGCACCGTTAGGTTGGGTAACTAACGCCAGAGCGAGCAGGGCTAGCGCAGGTGTAAAACAAAAGCAACGTTTATATAATATATCATATATACTATATACAATATCTATCTGAACAAATCACATGATCACATCATAGATAACGCAGCAGAAAATATCATATGAAATATTGGATATACTAGGACGTCCGTGTTTTATTTTGAGCCAGAATAAAACACGGATTCCACGGTCATGATGAATAGACAATCCCACACCCCTAGACCCCTACGAGAGCGGCAAGCAACCCTACCAATTCTAGAGTTAGGAGACCCGGACTCGACTCCTCGAGTTGGTCTCCCACTGGACTCCAGAACCCGGTTACTTGTGCCCTCCTCCTTGGGTCTATCCTAGTGCGGAAAAGTAAATAATATAGAATGGTGACATCTTCCTCAACCTGGAAGTGCCCCAATAAAAGAATATTGCATACAAGTTTTTTACATGAATGAAAATGGAAAAACATTCATCACACCAAAAAAAAACCCGGCTATTCGAACACGACGATCCAATATAACATATCCAGCAACACATAACATCACATGTCATCAACGTAAGTAAATATGCCCATCCCAATTGTCGTTGACATATAGCAACGAAACCGGCGATATCACATATTACACTTACGGTCGCAGAAAAAAAAGTGTAAAACTACAACAGTTGGAATCCGCAACCTGCATAGACATCGCATGCCGAACCATCTGAATTCCTTAGACATCACATGTCTAACAATTATAAACCCCACATTTTAGTCTCATTATTGAAAACTCTTTTCAATATCAAGTCGGGCAATTCAGCAAGATTCCCGACATCCAGAACGAATGCTCGTCGCAAACTTTAGTAGACGGCCGCACCCCCGATACCGTCGACGAAGTGCACCAAGGCGGAACACCGCTACCGCGAGCACCCGAACGGATGCTTTCGGCGACGAGGTTCTCCTACAGTCACTTGGTCGGGGCTATGGGGCGTGGCTGTCTCTTAAGTTTACCCGGCGAGTATCCGCGTACGCTATGTGATTGCGACGGACTTTTGATCGCATCAAAATTCCGTGGCAACCGATCAAGTGAGACTAAACTGCTAGATTTACAACATTCATTCAGTTATCTCATAACTACTTGTGAATTCCAAATATTGTATCACATTCCAGATAAATAGAAAATGTTATGCTTTCCGATCGAACAATCAAACACCCAAGTTTTCCTGAAATAGCTCAACACTTGAAATAAGTTTAAAAATATCCATTTCATGCCACAGTACCAACGGTCCAGCCGTAGAAGGGTCAAGCCAACGCCTCACATGTGGCACGCCGTACTGCCCCAAACCCTAAGGTTCAAAGGGCAGTTCAAGACGATCACAAAATCGAGTTAAGGTTTGTTGTCTTCTAGAGGTTCCAACGCGTTACTTGCACTACTTAGAACGTTCTTAAACTACGGAAAAATCCAACACTTGGAAATTTCCCGGCAGGGAAAAAAATGGGTATTTATATCCGGTCGAACTTTTTAACAGTTTCTAAAATATCCGGAAAAACATAAACGAAGTTAAATTATCCGATCGAATTAACGAGTCCCTAATAAAACCCTAGAAAACTCGACACTTGAGTGGAATTAAAAAATTCCTAGAAACAAATGACAAGAAAGGACTTAAGAATAAATATGTTAACTTTGAGGGACTAATTCACAATTTGGGCCGCGGAACCGCCGCCAAACCCTTGGTTTGGCCGCGGTTCTACGGTCAAATTATTGAGTTAGGGGTCCGTACTTCACAGTAATTCTTATATTTTCCTGCTTAATTTTCTGAGCATTTTTAATTCACAAAAATTACAGTTTTGAAAAATTGTACAGAGAAGGGTTTTCAATTAGGGTTTCAGGTTCGATCGGACTTCTAACATCGTCTACACTTCGCCTAAAACTCTAGCTAGGCTCTGATACCACTGTAGGGTTCCTAGGCACACTCATGAGGTTCTACTACTGATCAACCATGCCAAAATCAAATTTCACATGTGCCGAGAAACCTTAATGCTAGATCGTTAACTAGAGGTAAGGCGAAACATGCAAGTAAATAACTTTATTGCTAAATGAAAAAGACTACAACCTTTGTAGATCCGGTCCTCCACTTCTCTAGCTCCGTGTTGACGTCCCTCCGCTGCGATCATCGGAATCCTAGACTCTAGCGTTGATTTCATAGGAGAAATGATCGGGCTAGGTCGATGACTTCGATGCCGAAGATGATCTACGTCGAGGCGACTCTAACTCGAGCTCCATCTTCACTAGGTCATAAAATTTGTGAAGAAAACACCCCATACAACATGGCAAGTGGTAGAGGATGAAGAAATAGGAAGTGGGTTCACTTTGGATTTAGATTTCTCACTTTATTTCATCACTTAGAATTTTCTAGCAAGCTTTTCTTTTCTTCATGAAGAAGAAGAAGAAGATGAAAGAAAAAGAATTATTTCAAAAAGAAAATCCAAGTGATTCTTATCATAATGCAACCATGGGTGAGATTAACTCATGTAAAGAATAAACTAGGGTTTAGGTAATGGTTAGGTTTTAGAATAAAAACAAAATGGTTTTGACCTTTTTCAAAGATGCTTGAAGCTTCTAGCAAATAAATAAGACAGCCACCATTTTGTTTTCATAAAATAAATAAAGTATATAAAACCTTAATCATTTACCTAAACATTGTTTAAAGCAAACACGCACCCAAGTTTGCATGTATCATCAAACATGATACAAACTAGTGCACAAAACTATATCATATATACAATGTGCACATCAAGTGAGAAAATCAATCTTAAGTGAACAAATACTAGTTAATGTAAATTAATATATCAAATATATATAATTATACATTAAATCATTAAATCAACACTTAATTTAATGATCCGGTCATAACGCATATAACCGACTAATATCATGTGTATCAATATATCGAATCAACATTTGATTCGGTAACCCGGCTATATCTTATATAACCGTCTGATGATATGAATCGCGAGAATATAATACAATATCACATACTGGTATTATTCTCGGTTCCGCACACATCTCATATGCGCTCCTATTTCGTTTCGCTTGGGCCAGGAAACCTCTGTGTAGGACTCTAAAGACTCGTCAATACGCCGGAAGCAGGTGATGATCATATCAAACACCCATAAGCCGCAAGTGGTCTGCTAAACGTAACGGCCACCCGGGTATTGAGCGATCAGAAGATCAACGAGCAAGCCCACTCACACTCCTGTGAATCCAACCAGTAACACTTACCGTACAGTCCGGTCCGTTCGTCTGATATGTCGCATATCTTGCCTAGGGGTGGTAAACGTCAGACCCCAGTAGCTTGATAAGTCATGCCGATGTAAGGTCCATAACAAGCGTGAAACTACTGATAACTCTTACCAGTATATCACTGCAACCCTGGCCAGGGATTTCCGGTTCTGGCTAGTCGAGCATAGCGCAACATCAACCCCCAGTACCGGGAGAGACGAATCCCCTCCTATCGCTCATTGCCTCCATGTGAATCGGGACTGTACCCAAAAACCACCTGTTTGCACGACTCAGTAGAGCCGTGGTAGGGTGGAAATCAAAGCACAGTGGGAGACACACAAGACTCTATGACGATCTCGGGTCAACAGACTAAGCTGTACCAGTGTCACCAGAGAACTGCCATCTGACGTGAGGTATAATACCATCTGGGAGTTCTCGGTGAGTCCGTTCAGTGTACCCAGTCACCACTGAGTACCCGCATACCATCTCTGATGTCAAACACCAATGGATATGGGATCATCCATCGCCCATCACATGGGTCGAGAAGATATACGCTAGTCTACACTGGAATATCGATGCCCCGTCTTGATATTCCCACGACTAGGAACATTGAAGGATGTACTCATGGACTACCCAGGCCCCACTAGTATGATCTACATCATAGTCCTGGAAGTCAAGTACACATCTTAAAGGCTTTATCAACATGTAACAGAGAGACAAAAAGTATACATGTTAAGATAAAGAGCAACCAGATAGCGTACTATCATGTCGAGCAAGAAAGTCCTACCTATATATGTCCCAGCATCCACTACAATATACATCCTATGTACAGTAATGGCCTCTAGGGCATACATATAACTAACAGTTCTTCGTGTCAACCCTCCTTACCTCGATCTCCCGGCGATCAACTATCTCCCGGATCAGGTGATACCGCCTCAGAATATGCCTGGATCGCTGATGGGACCTGGGTTCCTTGGCCAAAGCCACCACTCCATTGTTATCGCAATACAAAGGTATTGGATGATCAATGGATGGAACCACACCAAGTTCAGTAATGAACTTCTTGATTCAGACAACCTCTTTGGCAGCTTCGTTGGCAGCGATGTATTCAGCCTCCATCGTCGAGTCTGCCACGGTTTCCTGCTTGGAACTCTTGCAGCTAACCGCCCCTCCGTAAAGGGTAAAGAAAAATCCCGACTGCGATTTAGAGTCGTCCTTATCACTCTGGAAGCTCGAATCGGTAAAGGACTCCACTTGGAGTTCTCCGTTACCATACACCAAGAGCATCTCTTTAGTCCTTCGCAAGTACATGAGAATGCTCTTCACAGCTTGTTATAGATAGTGCCCTCAGAGTCAATTATTGGATCATAGGCACGTGATTGCAATGATTAAAGGAGGACCTATCCCGGTAGGACAGTCTTACTCAAGATGATAGTATGCTATCTGGTTTATCTTTATCATCGTGTGCTGCTTTAGGTGACCTTACGAGTCGCTATTACACGTTGATAGAGCCCTTTGGATTCTTGCTTGACTACCAGCAGTATGAGGGCGATCATATACGTGGGAGCTAGGGTCTATAAGCACATCCTTAAAAGGTCCCTAGTCGTGGGAGTTTCGAGACAGGGCATCGATACTCCAGAGTAGACTAGTGTATACAGTCGAGATCCCGACGAGGGGTGGTGGCCGGTCTCATAAGCCACTGGTGTCAGTTGGTTCACCTAAGATGTATACAGGTGATCATTGGGTTATGAGTACACCGGACAGGACTCGCCGGGAACCTGCTAGTTGGTATTATACCTGACTTCAGATAGCAGTTCCATGGTGACATGTGTACAGGTTAGTTCATCGACCTGAGATCGTCATTTGTCTCGTGTGAGTTCCCACTGTGCTTTGATTACTACCCTACCACGCTCAAAGGAGACGTGCAAACAGGTTTTAGTTGGGAACAGTCCCGAGCCACATGGAGGCAGTGAGCGGATCTGCAGTGGTTCTTCTCTCCCGGTATTGGGGGTGAGGTCGCGCTGTGTTTAGGAGAGCCAGTACATGAAATGTCCTTGGCCAAGGCATGAGATTTACTGGTAGGTACTTCAGTAGTATCTCATGGTGTTCTGGGCTACACTCCGACACGACTTGTACCGCTTTTGGGGTCTGACTTTTACCAACCCCCTAGGCCCTCCATGCGATGCTCATAGACGAACGGACCAGATTGTACGGATATTGTCACTGACAGGCTCAGTAGGGTGTCAGGATGAGTTCGCTCATCGACGTCCCTTTTGGTCAATAGCTGGTAGCCCGTCACGTATGGCTAATACCTCTGACGTGCTACTGGTTAAATCCACAGCCATAGTATTGACGAGTCTTTAGAGTCCACCACACACAGTTATGTAGGGTTGCTAGGCACGCGCACAAGGTTCTACGAGGCATCAACCATGCCCGATTAAAATTTTAGCCGTGCCGAACAAACCGAAGCCGGATCATTAAACTAGGGTTTAGGCGAAAACGAAAATGTTAAACGCTTTAACACTAAGTGAGAGGGATTACAACCATTGTAGATCCGGTCCTTCACTTCTTAAGCTCCATGTTGAGGTCCCTTCTCTGCGATCATCGTGTTGTGGACTCTCGAGAGGCTTCACGAAGAGAATGATGCAACCTTTGCTTCCGATCTTCGATACCAAGATGATCTACCTTGAAGTTTCGATAACACAAGCTAACACTCATAATATGAAGTGAACACCCTCATCTAAATGGCAAGGATAGATGAGGATGGTGAAGTAGGATTTTTGCTCTCATTTAAAATCTTTTTCTCACTCACTTTCATCACAAAAGAAAGCTTTTTCATGAAGGAACTCAAGCATGAAGAAGAAGAATGAAGAAGATAACATTAATCCTTTTGTGATGAACAATGAATTATTGTAGTGGTTACATATCTAACCAAGGGTTAAGCATGAGAGAGTTAACCCTTGTAGAGAGTTAACTAGGGTTAATGGTTTGGATTGGGTTAACATAATATTTCACAAATAATATCAAGCAACCACAAAGTCAAAGCTTCATGAAGCTTCATGGAAGCTTCATGCAAAAGCTAACCCTAATCCAAACCTTAACCAAGTTTAAACCCTAATCCAATGTTAAATTTGTAACCCTAACATGTTACAATATTGTATATCACATATACAATATATTTTGTAACAATAGAAAATAATACAATTAACATATATCGCATATATATCAATGTATTATCCCATGAGAAAATGAATCTTTTAGTGAGCAAATATTAGTTAATGTAATTTAATATATCATATATATTATTATACATTAGATTATCGAATCAACACTTGATCCGATAATCCGGCTATATCGCATATAACCGACTAATACGATGACCCGGCTATATCACATATACCCGGCCGATATCTCATATCGCGAGAATGCAATACGATATCATATACCGCATTATCCTCGGTCCCGCACATATCACATATGTGCTCCTACTCCGTTTTGCCTGAGCCAAGAAACCTCTGTGTAGGACTCTAAAGAATCGTCAATACGCCGGCAGTAGGTGATGATCATATCAAACACCGACAAGTTGCAAGCGGTCAGCTAAACGTAACAGCCACCCAGGTATTGAGCGCTCAGAAGATCAACAAGCAAGCCTGTACATTCTCCCGTGAATCCAAATAGAAACACTCCCGTACAGTCCGGTCTCGTCGTCTGATATGTCGCATATCTCGCCTAGGGGTGGTAAACGTCAGACCCCAGTAGCTCGATAAGTCCTGTCGATATGAGGTCTATAACAGTTCGAGAAACTACTGATAACACTTACCAGTAAATCTCAGCAACCCTGGCCAGGGATTTCCGGTTATAGCCAATCGAACACAGCGCAACATCAACTCCCTATACCGGGAGAGACGAATCCCCTCCTATCGCTCATTGCCTCCATGTGATTCGGGACTGTACCCAAAAGCCACCTTTTTGCACGCCCTCTTGAACGTGGTATGATGGAAATCAAAGCACAGTGGGTTCACACAAGACTCTATGACGATCTCGGGTCAACAGACTACTCTGTACCAGTGTCACCGGAGAACTGCCATCTGACGTGATGTATAATACCATCTGGGAGTTCTCGGCGAGTCCGTCCAGTGTACCCAGTCTCCAATGAGCACCCGTACACCATCCTTGATGTCAAACACCGATAGATATGGGATCATCCATCGCCCATCATATGGGTCAAGATGCGTATACGCTAGTCTACTCTGGTGCATCAATGCCCTGTCTCGATACACCCTCGACTAGGAACAGTTATAGGATGTACTTGTTGACTACCGTGGCCCCACTAGTATGATCTCATCATAGTCCCAGTAGTCGAGTACATATCCTAAGGGCTTTATCAATATGTAACATAGAGGCAATCAGAGTACATGTTAAGATAAAGTACAACCAGATAGCATACTATCATGTCGAGCAAGAAAGTCCTCCCTATATATGTCCTAGCATCCACTACAATATACAGCGTATGTACAGTAATGGCCTCTAGGGCATACACATAACTAACAATCTCCCACTTGCACTAAGGCCATCTGTTGTGGTATCACATACCCAACAATTAGCTGCGGTTTAAGTATCTCATACTCAACCATCCCATAAATGTTTCTACTGGGAAAAAGGCCTTTGTGAGTGGATCCGCGCTATTGTCCTCTGTGTCTACTCTCCTAATCTCGATCACCCTGAAGATCAACCATCTCCATGATCAGGTGATACTGCCTAAGAATTATATCTGGATATCAGATGGGACGGGGGGTTCCTTGGCATAAGCCACAACTCCATTGTCACACAATGGTAGGAACGAAGTTCATCTCATGAACTTATATATATATGTATATATATATATATATATATATATATCCAGACTGCCTCTTTGGAAGTATCCTTGGTAATGATGTATCTTGCCTTTAATCGTCTAGTATGTCACGGTATCTAGCTTGGAACTCTTCCAACATACCGTCCCTCCACTGAGGGTAAAGACAATGCCTGCGACTAACATTCAGTCGTCCTTATCACCCTGAAACCTTTCCAGTGATTCTCCCCAGGATCGATTGATACCATCTCACTACAACTAGTGAGTATCCTAAAATCCAATTAGATCTATCTCATAGATCCAAAATCCAGGATTTAGGAGGTATCACTTTGATCCTATATGGAGAATCCTTGAGATAAGCGGAGATTGACCGAGCGTAGCATAGTTCCTTCCCTATGAAGAGTATGCCATCCACGTACTCTACGACGATCACCACCATACTCTCTACTACCTTATTGTATATACAAGGTTCATCTACCATTTTGATGAAATCAAACTCTTTGACTACCACATCAAAACAGATGTTCCAACTCCGCGATTCCTGCTTTATCAACATAAAATATCTTGCACACGTTTCCGCTGCTCCCACTGTCTACGAAGCCCTCTGGCTGTGTACTTATAAACGCTCTTTTCTAAAACATCATTTAGAAAAAGCAGTCATGACACCCAACCACCAGATATCGTATTCATGGTATGTAGCCGTGGCAAGTAGGATCTGGATGGACTTAAGCATAGCTTTGAAAGTCTCAACTTTTCCATGTACACCAAGTAATCTTCTCAAGATATACTTGCTCTTGATGGGGATTTACCCTTTCAGATAAAGCAACCAAAGTCCATACTTTGTTGGTGTATAAGGATTCCATCTCAGATCGCTAAGCATCCAGCCATTCTTACGGAGTCCCACTCCTGATGGCCAGCCCGAAATTAGTTTGGTCATCATCTCATAATGCAATCCTCGCTCCCACTGTCATAGAGAAAACCGAAGTATCTCTCAGGTGGGTGAGGAACCCTACTGGATCGGCGGAGAGGCTTAGGTTCGTTGGTTACTGTTGAATCCTTTGGTTCTATCAAATCATCTGCTATAGTTTGTATAGCTGGAACCTTTCCAGTTCTACATAACGGACCTTGCCTCGAGCTTGTCCGGATTTTGCTTTTAGACATAGGCCGGACAACCCCAAATCATAACAAACTTAAGATATAGGCTCTTCCATTTCCATATCACATATGAAATGGAAGGCAACTGATTTGATTTGAACCCTATTCAATAGGTATGCAGCTTCTCAAGTGCATAACTCCCAAAAGGAAAGAGGAAACTCAGAAGTACTCATCATAGAGCACACTATATCACATAGGGTGCTATTGCTCCGCCCCGATATACCATCGTGCTATGGTGTATACGAAGGAGTAATGCTGAGAGAGAATCTTATTCTCCTTTAGAATAGTCAGGAATCTCCGTGCTTAAGTATTCTCCTCCTTGATCTCATCAAAGGACATAATACTTATACCCGTATTTTGGTTCTCTACTTCTAACTTATATTCTGTGAATATCTCAAAAGCTTCGGACTTGTGTTTCAACAGGAACATATGTCTGAATCTTGAGAGATCATTAGAGAATGTAATGAAGTACAAAGAACCGGTCTTGGCATATGTAGACAGGGAACTTTCATACATCAGCATGTATCAATCCCAAGAGTTCATTAACTCTTTCTCTGTTTCCAATAAACAGAGCTATGGTCATCTTATCTTTGTGACATGACCGGCAAGTTTCACAAGATGTAAATTCAAAAAAATTTAAATATGCATCTTAATGTAACTTCAGCTAGTCGGGTCGTATTGATATGACCTAGTCTACAATGCCTCAAGAAAGATTCGTTCATTTCTGAACTCTTCTTTTCGTGTGTGTTCTGTATACTAAGAACTGTAGTTTGATTTAGAACGTCAATGCTTTTAGATAACGTGCCAGAACCGATCAACTCTTGATATAGGAAATGTTCAAAACATTATCCATCAATACAAAATTATATCCTTTCTTTACTAATAAAGAGACTGATATGATGTTGTATATCAGGTTCGGTATCTAATAACATTCGTTCAGAGTCAATGTATTCTGGTAATACAGGGTGATAGTGACCAACAGACTTGGTTGCAACACTTGCACCGTTTTCTATCACATGAAACTTATCACCCGTTCTCAGTTCTCTACCTATCTATATCCTATGTAACAGATTACATATGCGGGATCCTGATCCGGTATCTCATACCCAGGACGTAAAGGATACTGAGAAACAGTTCTCTGTAATGAACATACCCGAAGAAGATGTTAGTGTATATGCCCTAGAGGCCATTACTGTATCATACTAGTTTGTATATTACTTAATGGAAGCTTGGGATATTCACCTTGTATATACAATCTTGCTCAAAATAGTAGTTTGCTACTTGGTTTGTTTCTACTTCCATGTGTACATTAGTGGAGCCCTTAGGATCTTTGCTTGATTACCAGCGATGTGATGGCAGTCACACTAGTGGGGCTGGGTAATCTATAAGCACATCCTTATGCAGGTCCCTGGTCGCAGGACTATCGAGACAGGGCATCGATACTCCGGAGTAGACTGGCGTGTGCGCTTCTCATCCCAGTGTGGGAGATGTCTGTCCCACAGCCATCAGTACGTCGTACTTGAGAGAGTATGCGGGTGCTCGTTGGGTTACGAGTACACTGGACAAGACTCGTCGGGAACTGACTAGTTGGTATTATACCTATCGTCAGTTATCAGTTCCCAGGTGACATGAGTACAGCTTAGTCCGCTGACTTGACACTGTCACTTCGCCTTGAGTGTGTTCCCACTGCACTTTGATTACTACCCTACCACGGCTCAAAGGAGTCGTGCAAACAGGTAGTAGTTGGGTACAGTCCCGAAGCACTTGGAGGCAGTGACGGTTAGACAGGATTCGTCTCTCCCGGTATTGGGGGTTGACATCGCGCTGTGTCTAGGAGATCCATTACACGAGTAGTCCCGGGCCAGGGCAAACGAGATATACTGTTAGGCTTTCAGTGTTATCTCAGGGTGTTTTGGGCTTTGCTCCGGTACGACTTGTACCACTATTAGGGGACTGACGTTTACCGCCCCCTAGGCCCGCCATGCGATGTATCAGACGAACAGACCGGACTGTACGAAGAATGTCACACTCAGGCTCAGTAGGAGTTCAGATGGGTTTCGCCTCGTCGGTCTTCTTGTCGGCATTACCTGGGGACCGTTACGCACAGCTAGTGCCGCTTGCGGTCTGTGGTTAAACGCACTGCCCGCGTAGTGTCGAGTCTTTAGAGTCCCACACAGAAAGCTTTTCGCCTTTAGGCAAAAGAGTAGAGGTCACATGGTATTGCGACAGGTCGCATGGTTTTGCGACAGGTCGTATGGTTTTGCGACAGGGTTCGGTCACATCCGTGCACTTGTGCACGTACAGTGTCCGGACAGTTTACACTAGCGGGCTTTGGTTTAAGCCAGATCCTAGTGTACCTTTTGGGATTGGATTTATCCAGTATGCATTCGTGTTCCTCGGAACTCGGATGCGGGTGTGTATGCATAGTTGACAGGGAGGCAGAGGCAGCGGATTCTCATTAGGGTTGTTGACAGTTGACCGTTGACTATTTGACTTTTTGCTCAACCCTAATGAGAATATGATATGTGATTAACTATTATATTAATTAAGTATTATGGTGACATGGTTGTTGACTTTTGTTGACTTTGTTGACTTGTTGACTTTTGTTGACTTGTTGACTTTGTTGACCGGTTGACTAGGCTTGACTAATTGACCATCATGATAACCATAGCCATCATTTCATGGCAAAGACTTTTGCTTGCTTGCTCATTTGTGCAAAATGAGTGCATGAAATGATATGGTTATGGTTGCTTCAACAATCACATAAGACTTTTTTGGTATGATGAGTTATCATGACTTTGGATTATGAGAGGGTGAGAGACAAAAGAGTTGCTCATTCTTTCTTGCTCATTCTCTCTCTTGTTCTTGAGCTCTCTTGTTTTGCTCTCACCCTCTTGCTCTTGCTCCCTCTCTTGACTCTATGGTTCTCTTGTCTCATGAGTTGAGAATCAAGAACCATAGATAAAATCCCATACAAACTCTTCTCTACTCACTCTTGTTCACAAGGTTTAGCAAACCGAGTGGACTAGTTTCTTCAAAGTTCGAAGAAGGAGCCAAAGTTTGGAGCTTTCAGATGGATCTTTCTTCGGCGTACGGAGACGACGGGAAGAAGCCAATCCGGACCACCATCGGAGCTTGAAGACGAAGGAGTTTAAGACAAGCAAGGTATAACCCCCTAACCGAGTAGCTAGAAACTCGTAGTTAGGTTGTTAGTTAGATGTTTAACCATGATCCGGGTTTTAGGTCCATGTTACCACCTCTATAAAAATCGTTTTTACCAAATTCCGCATTCCCGAAAGTACCGGGAGAGGTAGCATGGACTTACAGTGGTATCAGAGCCTAGTTAAACTCTATCTAACATGTTAGCAAGTAACTAGAAGATCGATCAAAGAAAAAGTCCCAAAAATGAACCCGAGAATTTCAAGTTTCTGTCGATTTTAATACTGTTCAAAAGTTGATTATTTTCACACCTAAAATCGGCTCAGGCTTTTGTGTGAACACCCACCAAAATTGGTCCAACGATCGAGTCAAAGCGCCGCGGAAACGCGGCGGGAGCACGCTCCCGCCGCGGATCCGCGGCCGAGTTGTCTCGGCCGAGGTCCATTTTTGGTGCAGTGTTATTCTGGGGGTATTTTGGGAATTTTGGTATATGTATTTTCAGCCCAGATTTTCCAGAACGAAAATTTTATTTTTGGGGTCCCGAAAATCCGTATTTTTGATCGAACTTCTAAAAGACTTAAGCTAACGGGTTTTTCTGTAATGTGATATTTGTATTGAACGTCTACTAATCGCTATATGTCGATTAGTGGGGGTTATACAAATCTGTGATCTGTAATGTTGCTGGAATGTGTATATGAATATGTTGGATTGTCGCGGGTGAATAGCCGGGGGTTGTGAGACGAGAGTTATCTTTTCTTTCAATTCTTGTAAATTTGTAAATTGATGTAATAATTATTTGTATGGCCGCACAACCGGGTCGGGGTTGTAGCCGTCATTGTATAATTTCTTTTTACTGTTTTTGCTCCTAGGATAGACCCATGGAGGGGTGCACAAATTACCGGGTATGCCGAAGTGTCGAGTGGCCTACTCATGGAGATGAGGGAGGTTGCTACGCTTCGGGTACTTGGCGGGTAGTTTGCCGCACCCGTAGGGGTCTTGGGTGGGGTATTGGCTATTCACCGCGACCGTGTAATCTGCCTTTCGTTACAGGCTCGTACGAATTGCAGGTTCCTAGTATATCCAATGTATTCATCTGTGATCTGAAATGTTTATCATTGCAGTATATCTATATATGATATTATTTAGACGTTGCTTATTTTTTACAGCCGTGCTAGCCCAGCCCCCGCTCTGTCGTTAGTTAAGTAACCTAACGGGTAATGACGGGGCCCCGTGGCGAATGCGAATGGCATAAGCGTACGTCATATTTTGGTTGTTTTCTGCAATGGTAGGATTAAATGATGGGACGCATTAAAAGAACTAATGCAAGATTATCACGCATTAAAAGAACTAATGCAAGAAAATAAACCAAGTAAAAGTCGTTGGAACACTTTCGAAAAACCACTCGGTTCTTTTCAAAACAAACTTTTAAAATGCGGAGTTTGAGCCACTCCATTTAAAAGCTATCTCGTTCCATCGACTAAATCAAGTTCACTACGTTCACGGTTTTGCCAAAACAATTCGTAGCCCTCCATCATTTCAGTTAAATATTCGGTAGTATTCAAGCTATGTATTTTGACCTCACGCCAAGGCATAGTGATTGGTAGCTGCCGGATATTTATCTGATGCATAGATAGAATGCGTTGGTTTGAGACAGTCGTACTGCCATTTTGGCCTACGTCAAGGGTATGTACGGGTGGGTTCAAATTAACCTGGATAATGATGGGAAGAACTTGACATGTGACTTATGACATTTTGACCTCACGCCAAGGTCATAAGAGCATGGGGCAAAAATCCACATCGGGAGTTTCAAAAGAACTGAAACTTGCTGGTGTTGCATACCATTTGGAGTGTGATGATTCTGGTAGGATTCCTTCAGTTTCGTCACGCGATGATATTTGGATCCCGATCCTACTGTGAGTATATGCTACTCCTCGGGAAATTTCTCACTTAACGATCAATGCTATAAACCTAGTAGGTGTCTAGAAAGGTGTTAGCGGGGCTACGCCCCCAGGGAAAAGAGATTCTTAAATTAAGGAACTTCGCGAAAGCGTTGGAAAACCACCCTCGATGTGCCGACACCAACCTGGCCGAACGGTTAAGCAAGAATTGTACGGTGAGATTGATCCTGACTAATTCTTCCTTTTTGGTTTTAAGGAGGGATTCGAGAAACAGTGGGAGCCATCCTGTTTAGACAAACTAAAAACCACTCTAAACTTGCAAGAGCATCATGCTAAGTGTTTCTTATTCTCTCTCCTAATTACAGCGACCAATTGAAATGACTGGACTTAAGTTACTTCTAGATAAAAACACACTGACAGGGCCAAACTACAATGATTGGCTCAGGAATGTCAAAATGGCAATCACTTACGACAAGCTGGGGTATTTCTGACCACCAAAGCTCCCCCTGTCCCTGGTCCCACTTCCAGCGTCGTGGATAAGGAAATCCGTAAGACTTGGGAGATTGATAGCGCGAAGGCCAAGTGCCTCGTACTTGCCTCGATAGACAACGAACATCAGAGGAGGCACGAGAATATGGACCTTGAATCCATATTTCTCCATACAAAAGAACTGTATGGAAAGCAATCTCGTATCGCAAGATACGGAGCATCGAAAAAGTTATTTTCGGCAAGGATGGCCGTCGGATCATCAGTAGCAGAGCACGTGCTAAAGATGATCGGCTACATTGAGTAGCTCGCGGACCTAGGAACCACATTGGAGAGTGAGCTCTATACAGACTTAGTTCTCCAGTCCCTTCATTCCACTTACGCCCAGTTTATACTGAACTTCAACCTACAAGAAAAAGAGGTTGAACTTTCAGAGCTCCTCAACATGCTGAGGAGCGCAGAGGGCACCCTACAGAAAGGTAGGGAAACATCCACTTTGTTTGTAGGAGGATCATCTTCTTCTAGGTCCAAGGCGAAAGCCAAGGGAAAGAAGAAGAAAGCCCCCGCCAAACCAAGGGGCGGTGTTAGTAAAGTGGATACGAAGGGAAAAGCAAAAGCAACAAAGATAGCGGGGAAGCTTGTGGATAAGTAAGAATGCTTCTATTGTCATAAGAAAGGTCACTAGAAGAATGATTGCAGGGCCTGGAAGGCCAGAACACAGGATTTGAAGCAGGTTGTTGCTTCAGCTTCAGGTGTGTATGTTATTGAAAACTTTCTTTCAATAAACTCTACTTCCTGGGTATTGGATACCGGATCAGGATCTCATATCTGTAATTCTTTGCAGGCGTTGAGAAACCGTAGGGTTTTGAAGGCAGGTGACATGACCCTCAGAGTTGCGAACGGAGCTAGCATGGATGCTAAAGCCGTGGGGGACTATCACTTGGGAATGTCAGATGGACATGTTTTGGTTTTGCGTAATTGCTTTTTTGTACCCAACGCAACTTGTAATATCATTTCTGTATCTTTAGATTCTAAAGAAGGTTATGAATTTGCGTTTGTAAGTAATGTTGTAAACATTCACCTTAATCAAGTTTTGATTGGGTCAGGTACATTGAGTAATGGTATATACGTATTGAACCAACCACAGATTTTCAATGTCCAGAATACACACAAAAGAAAGTCTCCGGAAATAAATTAGACTTTCTTGTGGCATTGCAGACTGGGTCACATCAATGAGAGAAGGTTGACTAAGTTACATACAGAAGGATATTTGAATGCGTTCGAATATCAATCGTATGCCACTTGTCAATCCTGTCTCAAAGGAAAGATGACAAAGACTCCGTTTCCTGGACATGGGGTAAGAGCGAGCGAGCTCTTGGGACTCGTACACAGTGACGTGTGCGGTCCAATGTCTACACATGCTCGAAGCGGTTATTCTTACTTCATCACTTTTACGGATGATTTTTCAAGGTTCGGACATGTCTTCTTAATGAAACATAAGTCCGAAGCCTTTGGAAAGTTCCAGGAATATAAGAATGAAGTAGAAAAACAGACCGGCAAAAGTATTAAGATTCTAAGATCGGATCGAGGTGGAGAATACTTAAGTGCCGAGTTCCTGGACTATTTAAAAGAGAACGGAATTCTCTCTCTGCTTACTCCTCCATACACTCCGCAACATAATGGTGTATCGGAGAGACGGAACCGCACCCTATTGGATATGGTGCGGTCCATGATGAGTAACGCTGAGTTGCCGCGATCATTCTGGGGATATGCGCTAGAATCAGCCGCATACCTTTTGAACCGAGTTCCTACTAAGACTGTGCCTACCACACCATATGAGTTATGGAGTGGGAAGAAACCCTATCTTCAATATCTTAAGATCTGGGGATGTCCAGCTTTTGTCAAAAAGCAGCATGCGGACAAACTCGAGGCATGCTCAGTACTGTGCAAGTTTGTGGGATACCCAAAGAACACCAGGGGGTATCTTTTCTACTACGCAGAGGAACAAAAAGTCCTTGTTTCTCGTAATGCCCACTTTCTAGAACACCAGTTCTTGGAAAAGGAAATAAGTGGGAGAGCTGTAGAACTGGAAGAAATTCTAGAACCACGGACTATTACTGAAAGTTTAGTGGAACCAGAGGGTTCGGAAGAACAGGACATTCCTCCGCCGCTCCGCAGGAGTAGTAGGCAGACTCATCCGCCCGAGAGATACTACGGTTTTCTCATAGACGGGGATAGAGAGGATTGCATCGTAGATTATGATGAGCCTACTAGCTTCCAGCTGGCCGTTCAGAGCGTTGACTCAGTAAAATGGCTGGATACAATGCGGACCGAAATGGAGTCCATGTACACCAACAAGGTATGGACGTTGGACATTGCTCCAGACGGGGTAAAACCCGTAGGATGCAAGTGGATCTTCAAAAGGAAGATTGGTGTAGATGGACAGGTTGAGACCTATAAAGCTAGGCTGGTAGCAAAGTGTTTTCGTCAAAGACCTGGCTTGGACTATGACGAAACCTTTTCTCCAGTAGCCATGCTGAAATCCATTCGGATCCTTCTTGCCATTGCTTTCTTCCAAGATTATGAGATTTGGCAGATGGACGTAAAGACAGCTTTTCTAAATGGAAATTTAGAGGAGTGTGTCTATATGGACCAGCCAGAGGGTTTCATTCAGAGTGGGAGCAGCGGAAAGGTGTGCAAGTTGCTTAAGTCCATCTATGGACTAAAGCAGGCATCGCGGAGTTGGAACATCTGTTTTGATGAGACGGTCAAGGAATTTGGCTTTATCAAAAATCCAGATGAACCATGCATCTATAGTAGATTTGTAGCGAGAACTGTAGTATTCCTCGTTTTATACGTGGATGAAATTCTCTTAATAGGAAATGACATTCCTATGCTACAATCTGTCAAGGGGTTCTTATCACACAGCTTCTCCATGAAAGACCTGGGTGATGCCTCATACATTATGGGTATTCGGATCTACCGTGACAGATCCAAGAGGATATTAGGACTTTCACAGTCCATGTACATCGACACCATACTGAAACGATTCAGTATGGAAGATTCCAAGCGCGGTAACCTACCGGCTTGTCACGAGATCACCCTCTCTAAAGAGATGTCTCCCAAGACTGATTCGGAGAGGGATCGCATGTCTATTATACCCTACGCTTCTGCGGTAGGCTCTATAATGTATGCGATGTTGTGTACCAGACCGGATGTAGCTTATGCACTGAGTGTGGTAAGCCGGTATCAGTCAAACCCTGGGGAGAAACACTGGATAGCGGTAAAGAACATTCTCAAGTACCTGAGAAGGACTAAGGAGATGTTCTTGGTGTATGGCGGAAAGGACCTCCAGATCGAGGCCTTTGCTGACTCCAGCTTCCAGAGTGACAAGGATGATTCCAAGTCCATGTCGGGTTTTGTCTTTACCCTCAATGGAGGGGCGGTGTGTAGGAAGAGTTCCAAACAGGAAACCGTTGCAGACTCGACGATGGAAGCGGAATACATCGCTGCATCTGATGCCGCTAAAGAAGCTGTCTGGATAAGGAAGTTCTTGAAAGAACTTCAGGTGGTTCCGTCCATTGTTGATCCAATACCTCTGTATTGCGACAACAACGGGGCTATAGCTTTAGCGAAGGAACCCAGGACCCATCAGAGATCCAGACACATCTTGAGGCGGTATCACCAGATCAGGGAGATCGTGGATCGCCAGGAGATCGGGGTTCGGAGAGTCGCTTCAGAAGATAACACTGCAGATCCATTCACCAAGGCCCTGCCCCAGACTCAGTTCGAGCGGCTGATCGAGATGATAGGTCTTCGATACGCCAGTACATGGCCTTAGTGCAAGTGGGAGATTGTTAGTGTATATGCCCTAGAGGCCATTATTGTATCATACTAGTTTGTATATTACTTAATGGAAGCTTGGGATATTCACCTTGTATATACAATCTTGCTCAAAATAGTAGTATGCTACTTGGTTTGTTTCTACTTCAATGTGTACATTAGTGGAGCCCTTAGGATCTTTGCTTGATTACCAGCGATGTGATGGCAGTCACACTAGTGGGGCTGGGTAATCTATAAGCACATCCTTATGCAGGTCCCTGGTCGCAGGACTATCGAGACAGGGCATCGATACTCCGGAGTAGACTGGCGTGTGCGCTTCTCATCCCAGTGTGGGAGATGGTCTGTCCCACAGCCATCAGTACGTCGTACTTGAGAGAGTATGCGGGTGCTCGTTGGGTTACGAGTACACTGGACAGGACTCGTCGGGAACTGACTAGTTGGTATTATACATATCATCAGTTATCAGTTCCCAGGTGACATGAGTACAGCTTAGTCCGCTGACTTGACACTGTCACTTCGTGTTCCCACTGCACTTTGATTACTACCCTACCACGGCTCAAAAGAGTCGTGCAAACAGGTAGTAGTTGGGTGCAGTCCCGAAGCACTTGGAGGCAGTGACGGTTAGACAGGATTCGTCTCTCCCGGTATTGGGGGTTGACATCGCGCTGTGTCTAGGAGAGCCATTACACGAGTAGTCCTTGGCCAGGGCAAACGAGATATACTGGTAGGTTTCCAGTGTTATCTCAGGGTGTTTTGGGCTTCGCTCCGGCACGACTTGTACCGCTATTGGGGGACTGACGTTTACCGCCCCCTAGGCCCGCCATGCGATGTATCATACGAACAGACCGGACTGTACGGAGAATGTCACACTCAGGCTCAGTAGGAGTTCAGATGGGTTTCGCCTCGTCGGTCTTCTTGTCGGCATTACCTGGGGACCGTTACGCACAGCTAGTGCCGCTTGCGGTCTGTGGTTAAACCCACTGCCAGCGTAGTGTCGAGTCTTTAGAGTCCCACACAGAAAGCTTTTCGCCTTTAGGCAAAAGAGTAGAGGTCGCATGGTATTGCGACAGGTCGCATGGTTTTGCGACAGGGTTCGGTCACATCCGTGCACTTGTGCACGTACAGTGTCCGGACAGTTTACACTAGCGGGCTTTGGTTTATGCCAGATCCTAGTGTACCTTTTGGGATTGGATTTATCCAGTATGCATTCGTGTTCCTCGGAACGCGGATGCGGGTGTGTATGCACAGTTGACAGGGAGGCAGAGGCAGCGGATTCTCATTAGGGTTGTTGACAGTTGACCGTTGACTATTTGACTTTTTGCTCAACCCTAATGAGAATATGATATGTAATTAACTATTATATTAATTAAGTATTATGGTGACATGGTTGTTGACTTTTGTTGACTTGTTGATTTTGTTGACCGGTTGACTAGGCTTGACTAGTTGACCATCATGATAACCATAGCCATCATTTCATGGCAAAGACTTTTGCTTGCTTGCTCATTTGTGCAAAATGAGTGCATGAAATGATATGGTTATGGTTGCTTCAACCATCACATAAGACTTTTTTGGTATGATGAGTTATCATGACTTTGGATTATGAGAGGGTAAGAGACAAAAGAGTTGCTCATTCTGTCTCTTGTTTTGCTCTCACCCTCTTGCTCTTGCTCCCTCTCTTGACTCTATGGTTCTCTTGTCTCATGAGTTGAGAATCAAGAACCATATATAAAATCCCATACAAACTCTTCTCTACTCACTCTAGTTCACAAGGTTTAGCAAACCGAGTGAACTAGTTTCTTCAAAGTTCGAAGAAGGAGCCAAAGGTTGGAGCTTTCAGGTGGATCTATCTTCGGCGTACGGAGACGACGGGAAGAAGCCAATCCGGACCACCATCGGAGCTTGAAGACGAAGGAGTTCACGACAAGCAAGGTATAACCCCCTAACCGAGTAGCTAGAAACTCGTAGTTTGGTTGTTAGTTAGATGTTTAACCAAGATCCGGGTTTTAGGTCCATGTTACCACCTCTATAAAAATCGTTTTTACCAAATTCCGCATTCCCGAAAGTACCGGGAGAGGTAGCATGGACTTACAGAAGATGCATCAGCATGCACTTTCTTCGTTTGGGCGGCACGGGAAATCTGGTATTCCCCAATTTCTTGCTCTGTCTTATAACAATTATAAGTTGGAGAGGGACCAATGTTTTCCAGCTCAGTATAACAAGCGGGTTCGGTCAATATATCCGTTTTATTATTTTGATTAAGGCGTGATATGGTCGCTACCTGGAGAGAGAGAGAGAAGAAAATACTCAGCGTATGCTCTTGCAAGATTAGATTGGGTATCAATATTTCTAATCAGGATGTCTCCCACTGTTTTAATCAAATCTCCTTTCAAACCCTAAAAGGAAAGACTGGCCGTGATTAATTACACGCTACAAGTTCGCCAATCTTTCAGCCAGGCCAGTGTAGGTACTTTGAGGGAGGTCCCCCGTGCTTTCGTACGAACCTAATTAAAGTAAACCTCGTTTTCCCAGAGGCGTAACCCCGTTGACACTTTTCTTGACACCTACTTGATCGGCTAATTGTAATGTGTAAAACACTCCCAGGAGTAACTCTTACTCGCAGCGGGTATCGGGATCCAACTATCTCATAGAAGGTATGCAATCTCATTGCAAATTTCAACACTTGAAATTCCCAATAATATTTTACCCCTAGCGTCCTATGACCTTGACAGAGGTCAACAAACCATAGGCTGCTAGTCAAGTTCAACCCGTCATTTCCTGATTGAAGTAAACCCACCCGCACGACCCTTGGTAGAGGTCAACAAGGTCGCACGACTACCCTAAATCAATCACATCATATGCTTATGTAGGTAAGCACTAATCAGCTACCGCACACTACGCCTTGACAGAGGTTAACAAACGCAACACGAATACTAACTATTACTTATCTGAAATGACGGAGGGCTACGACAGGTTTTTAAGAAAACCCTTTGCGTAATGAACTTGATATCGTTGTAGAATTGAGTGATTTTTAAATGGTGTGTTTTTTAGGCTTTTCTAGTTTTGCTAAAGGGGTCACTCCCGGTGAAGGGATCGTCGGCCCTTTCCTTATCGAATAAGGTGCAGGATATATCATATATACCACTATGCAAAGCAAAAACTCCAAAAGCAATCAAAAGACAAACCGAGGGGTGTAGCATCTGCCAGTTATTGCTAAAGGGGTCACTCCCGATGAAGGGATCTCGGCCCTTTCCTTATCGAATAAGGTGCAGGATGTTCTACAAGGAACACCGCGATGCAAAGCAAGAACCGTAGCTACCTGTTTTTGAAACAAGTTTCTACAACATCTTAGGTTTCTTTTAGTTTCATTAAACTCATTAATAAGGTCCCATTTTAATATGCTTCACAAGCATCTCTTTTGAAACGAAATTTTCAATATAACATATATCTCATATATATAATATAAACATTCGTCTCAGGCAGTAATAGGATCTCATCACAGAACATTGCAGCAGAAGAACATATATGAAATATTGGATATACTAGGACGTCCGTGTTTTCAATACGAGACTGTATAAAACACGGATTCCACGGTCGCGATGAATAGCCAAACCCACATCCCTAGACCCCTACGAGAGCGGCAAGTAACACTGCCAATTCTAGGGTTAGGAGACCCGGTCTCGACTCCTCGAGATGGTCTCCCACTGGACCCCAGAACCCGGTTACTTGTACTCCCCGCCTTGGGTCTACCTAATGCGGAAAAGTAAATAATATACAAAAGGTGACATCTTCCGCTACCTGGAAGTGCCCCAATAAAAGAATATTACATACAAGTTTTTTACATGAATGAAAATGAAAAACACTCATTTCACATAAACACCCCCGGCTATTCAAAACGCGACGATCCAATATAACATATCGCAGCAACACACAATATCTCATATCATCAACGTAAGCAAGTATGCGTATCACGATTGTCGTTGATGTATAGCAACGAAACCGGCGATACACCACATACTACGCTTACGGTCACAGAAAAGAAAGTGTAAAACTACAACAGTTGGAATCCGCAACCTCCTTAGACATCTCAAGCCTAACCAAATGAATTCCTTAGACATCGCATGCCTAACAATTATAAACCCCGCATTTTAGTCTCTTTATCGAAAACTCTTTTCAATATCAAGTCGGGCAATTCAATAAGATTCCCGACATCCTGATCGAATGCTCGTCGCAAACTTTAGTAGACGGCCACACCCCCGGATGCCGTCGACGAAGTGCACTAAGGCGGAACACCGCTGCCGCGAGCACCCAAACGGATGCTTTTGGCGACGGGGTTCTCCTACAGTCACTTGGTCGGGGCTATGGGGCGTGGCTGTCTGTTAAGTTTACCCGGCGAGTATCCGCGTACGCTACGTGATTGCGACGGACTTTTGATCACATCAAAATTCCGTGGCAACCGATCATCGAGACTAAACTGTTATGTTTATAACATTCAAATTAGTTATCTCATAACTACTTGTGCATTCCAAATATTGTATCACATTCCAGATAAATAGACAATGTTAAAATTTCCGATCGAATAATCAAACACCCAATATTTCCCCAATATATCTCAACACTTGAAATCAGTTTAAAAACATCCATCACATGCCACAGTACCAATGGTCCAGCCGTAGAAGGGTCAAGCCAACGCCTCACATGTGGCACGCCGTACTGCCCCAAACCCTATGGTTCAAAAGGCAGTTCAAGATGGTCACATAATCGAGTTAAGGTTTGTTGTCTTCTAGAGGGTCCACCGTGTTACTTGCACGACTTAAAACGTTCTTAAACTCGAGAAAAAATCCAACTTTTGAAAAAATTTCCGACAGGGGAAAAAGTGAGTTGTTGATATCCCTTCGAACTTCTTAACAGTTTCTAAAAATTATCTGGATAAACTAAACAAAGTTAAATTATCCGATCGAATCAACGAGTCCCCAATACAACCCTAAAAAACTCAACACTTGAGTGGAATTAATAAATTCCCAGAAAAAATTGCCAAGAAAGGACCTAAGAATAAATAAGTGAAATTCCAGGGACTAAGTCGAAATTTTGGCCGCGGAACCGCCGCCAAACCCATGGTTTGGACGCGGTTCCGCGGTCAAAATATTGAGTTAGTGGACCGTACTTCACTGTAATTCTTAGTTTTTCCTGCTTATTTTTCTGAGCATTTTTAATTCAGAAAAATACACATTTTTAAAAAATGTATAGAGAAGGGTTCGTGTCGGGGTTTTCGGGTTCGATCGGACTTTAAACTTCGTATAGAGTTCGCCTAAAGCTCTAGCTTGGCTCTGATACCACTGTAGGGTTGCTAGGCACGCGCAAAAGGTTCTACGAGGCATCAACCATGCACGATTAAAATTTTAGCCGTGCCGAACAACCCGAAGCCGGATCTTTAAACTAGGGTTTAGGCGAAAACGAACATGTTAAACGCTTTAACACTAAGTGAGTGGGATTACAACCTTTGTAGATCCGGTCTTTCACTTCTTAAGCTCCGTGTTGAGGTCCCTTCGCTGCGATCATCGTGTTGTGGACTCTCGAGAGGCTTCACGAAGAGAATGATGCAACATTTTCTTCCGATCTTCGATACCAAGATGATCTACCTTGAAGTTTCTATAACACAAGCTAACACTCATAATATGAAGTGAACACCCTCATCTAAATGGCAAGGATAGATGAGGAAGATGAACTAGGATTTTTTATCTCATTTAAAATCTTTTTCTCACTCACTTTCATCACAAAAGAAAGCTTTTTCATGAAGAAGTAGAATGAAGAAGACAACCTTAATCCTTTTGTGATGAACAATGAATTATTGTAGTGGTTACAAATCTAACCAAGGGTTAAGCATGAGAGAGTTAACCCTTGTAAAGAGTTAACTAGGGTTAATGGTTTGGATTGGGTTAACATAATATCTCACAAATAATATCAAGCAACCACAAAGTCAAAGCTTCATGAAGCTTCATGGAAGCTTCATGCAAAAGCTAACCCTAATCCAAACCATAACCAAGTTTAAACCCTAATCCAATATTAAATTTGTAACCCTAACATGTTACAATATTATATATCACATATACAATATATTTTGTAACAATAGAAAATAAAACAATTAACACATATCCCATATATATCAATGTATTATCCCATAAGAAAATGAATCTTTTAGTGAGCAAATATTAGTTAATGTAATTTAATATATCATATATATTATTATAAATTAAATTATCGAATCAACACTTGATCCGATAATCCGGCTATATCGCATATAACCGACTAATACGATGACCCGGCTATTTCGCATATACCCGGCCGATATCTCATATCGCGAGAATCCAATACGATATCATATACCGCATTATCCTCGGTCCCGCACATATCACATATGTGCTCCTACTCCGTTTTGCCTGAGCCAAGAAACCTCTGTGTAGGACTCTAAAGAATCGTCAATACGCCGGCAGTAGGTGATGATCATATCAAACACCCACAAGCTGCAAGCGGTCAGCTAAACGTAACAGCCACCCAGGTATTGAGCGCTCAGAAGATCAACAAGAAAGCCTGTAGATTCTCCTGTGAATCCAAACAGTAACACTCCCGTACAGTCCGGAATCGTCGTCTGATATGTCGCATATCTCGCCTAAGGGTGGTAAACGTCAGACCCTAGTAGCTCAATAAGTCGTGTCGATATGAGGTCTATAACAGTTCGAGAAATTAATGATAACACTTACCAGTAAATCTCAGCAACCCTGGCCAGGGATTTCCGGTTATAGCCAATCGAACAAAGCGCAACATCAACTCCCTATACCGGGAGAGACGAATCCTCTCCTATCGCTCATTGCCTCCATGTGATTCGGGACTGTTCCCAAAAGCCACCTTTTTGCACGCCCTCTTGGACGTGGTATGATGGAAATCAAAGCACACTGGGAATCACACAAGACTCTATGACGATCTCGGGTCAACAGACTACTTTGTACCAGTGTCACCGGAGAACTGCCATCTGACGTGATGTATAATACCATCTGGGAGTTCTCGGCGAGTCCGTCCAGTGTACCCAGTCTCCACTAAGCACCCGTACACCATCCTTGATGTCAAACACCGATGGATATGGGATCATCCATCGCCCATCATATGGGTCAAGATGCGTATACGCAAGTCTACTCTGGTGTATCGATACCCTGTCTCGATACACCCTCGACTAGAAACAGTTATAGGATGTACTCGTCGACTACCGTGGCCCACTAGTATGATCTCATCATAGTCCCAGTAGTCGAGTACATATCCTAAGGGCTTTATCAACATGTAACATAGAGACAATCAGAGTACATGTTAAGATAATGTACAACCAGATAGCATACTATCATGTCGAGCAAGAAAGTCCTCCCTATATATGTCCTAGCATCCACTACAATTTACATTGTATGTACAGTAATGGCCTCTAGGGCATACATATAACTAACAAGTTACTCAAGTTTTGGGCGAAACGCTGTAGAGGCCGTATGGAGATATGGCAGGGTTCGATCAGATACGTGCGGTATTGCACGGATCGTGATCGGACGGATAATACTAGCGGGCTTTGGTTTAAGCCGGATCCTAGTATTGTATAGTGTAGATTTTGTCTCTTTGCACTTGTATTCAGTGGAAATACAAATGCGGGCATGTATTTGCAGTCGCGGGTGTAGGGTTCCTAGGTACTCTTGTGAAGGTTCAAAAGGCATCAAACATGCCCAGATAAAAATTTAGACGTGCCGAACAACCCAAAGCCGGGATCTTTGCTAGATTATTAGGTTTAAACATGCAAGATGTTAACTTTTATCTATGTGTGAGGGATTACAACCTTTGTAGTCCGCTCCTTCGCTTCACAAGCTCCGAGTAGAAGTCCCTTTGCCGCGATCCACGATCTCCCGGACTCATGAGAGGCTCCACGACTCGAACGATCCATGCTAGCTTGAAGTGTTCCAAATCTCCGATGATCTACGTCCAAGTTGCAAAGACTCAAGCTTTATCACTCTAAAGAGATGAACACACTAATCTCAAGGGCTAGATGAGTTGAGGATGAGAGAGTAGTAATTTTGCTTTCTTTTTAAATCATTTTCTCATATTTATTCATCACATAAAGAAAATCAAGTAAGCTTTCTTCAAGACAGAAGAAGATGATAATGGAAAAGATAATAAGATTAATTCTTTTGTGATGAATAGAAAGAAGACTATATGATTGATTTATAAACCATGGTCAAGGATGAGTGGCTAGGATTTAGTAGAGAAAAAACTAGAGTTAGGGTTTGGTTGGGTTAAATAAGTGTCATCCAAAAATATCTTAAGAATGACAAAAGAATAAAGCTTCTAGAAGGTGCATGAAGCATCTAACCCTAATCAAACCCTAACCTCAATTAATCATCCTTAAACATGTTTAACAATTAATCATATCATATCACAATAATATATATCACACATATATTATATATTTGCAACAAAAGAAAATAATACAATTAACATATATCGCATATATATCAATGTATCATCCAGTGAGAAAATGAAATAATAAAGCGAGCCAATATTAGATAATGTAATACAATATATCATATATATTATTATACATTAAATCATCGAATCAACACTTGAATCGATGATCCTGCTATATCGAATATTACCGACTAATATATCATGTACCAATTCATCGAATCAACACACTAGTAAAATAGGGGGTTGCCCCTACGGATAGTGTAATCCGTAGGGGCAAAAATAACTTGGACCTACGGATATATCCGTAGGGCTAAATGGTTGCCCCTACGGGCAAAGACGTCCAAGAATAAAAATATTAATTCTTAATTAGGTGTTTGCCCCTACGGAGCCGCAAACAAAGGACCTACGGATATATCCGTAGGGGCAATTAAATATCGATTTAATAAAATCCCAGATCTCGATCGCCTACGCTCATTTCCCTCTCTCTCTCGATCGGGCGCGAAAATAAGGTTAGGGTTTCGTCGCCACTGGAGTTCGATCGCCTACCCCAATGCGCCACGCCGTCGCCGCCAAGGTTGTTCTCCTCGTGGCCATCGCCGGTTTCGTCGCCACTGGAGTTCTCGTCGCCACCGCGGTTAAGGTCGTCGCCACCGCCGTTCAGATCGTCGCCCCTGCCCCAGCAGCCGTTCAGGTGAGTAAATCTCGAGGTAAGTTAAAGAATTTATTGGATTATTTTGGGCTTAAGGTTCATGGCGCGCGAGTTGGCCTGGGTTGGGCTGGGGTCGCGGTCGCAGTCGCGGTCGGGTTAGGGTTGGGGCAGGGGCTGGGCTGCGGGGTCGGGTTCGGGGTCGGGGTCGGGGAAGGGGAAGGGGAAGGGGAAGGGTTAGGGTCGGGGTCGGGGTCGGGGTAGGGTTAGGGTCGCAGTCGGGGTCGGGGTAGGGTTAGGGTCGGGGTCGGGGTCGGGGTCGGTGCCGGGGCCGGGTAGAATTTATCAAATTTTTTATTGGGGGTGCGGCTGGGGCTGCGGGCTGGGGAAGGGGAAGGTCAATTTATCAAATTTTTAACAAGATTTGTATTAGTTTGCAAGAACACTTAAGTTTATCACAAAATATTGTTTGGGTTTTCGATTTATATCTTGAGAATAATGGAGGAAAGATGCCATAGTAGGGAATTCCCTCCTATGGCGTCGAAAAAATACCCCCTCCATGGTTTTTTCCGACGATCGGCACCCAACATCTTCATTGTCATCATCTAAGATGTGGGTATACCAAATTTCAAGTGATTCTACAACTTTTTCACCGTTGATTTAGCAATGTAAAAAGTTCTATTGTCGGCAAACCGTTAATTTTGAACCCACTAAATCAACGGTGAAAAGTTGTAAAATCACATGAAATTTGGTGTACCCACATCTTAGATGATGACGATGAAGATGGTGGGTGCCGATCGGCGGAAAAAATTAGGGAGAGGGTATTTTTTCGACGCCATAGGAGGGAATCCCCTCCTATGGCCTCTTCCCTCCATTAATCTCTTATATCTTTTAGCGGTATGTATCCGTTGTCCCAAATTTTGAATTATCTTATACTAGTATTTATGCATGTGCAGATCTTCTTTATCCTGACAAAAGATCCATATCCATTATCTTAACTTAAAATCCTTTAGAGGGTGCTAATCCTAAATAACAACAAAATGATGTTAAATATTTCATCCGATTTTCACAAGATCATACTTGAAAAAAATGCAACTACTTTCACAATTTCACAATCCTAACCAACTCCCAATTTATTATGGTATTCGATCATAACTTGAGAACAAATTCTCTTTTCTATTGCCATCCCATATCAAACCCTAGAATCGTGGGCCATTTCAAATTACACCAAATTGAGGCAAGAATTGGATGAAACCAACATAACCAACAATAAAGAGCTTTATTTGGTAATATATATTGATGAACAATGGTTGCTGTGTTAAATCCAACCCTCACATCACATGCATATCAATAAAGGAGAGGACTGACCAAAATGTTGAATTTTAACAATTGTGAAAGTTCTTCGGTCAGGATGTAACAGAAATAAGGAAAAAAAACCTAAAATATTTTTCACAAAAAAGAAAAAGCAAGCTTCTCTCCCATATCATTAACAAAGCTTATCACTTTTGATTCTCGAAATTATTTTACATTATATTTTCATTCAAAACGTTTTGCTAGTTTGCTCACCAGCTGTTTGATAAAATTCCTAAACTATTTTTACTTTCCTTGCTCACAATTGCTCTTGACTACGTACAAATCTTGAAAACCCATTAACGCTCTTGCAATAATATGCAAAATCACATGAGGATTCACATTCATCACCACCACCTAAGGCTAGGGTTTGGGCTGGGGCTGCGGCTAGGGTTGTGCGTCCTCAAGAGGGCGATCATAGGATCGGTGAAGTGAGGTGGCTGGATATGAGATACGATGGATTTCCATGTGTTCAATGGAATGCTGAGGGTCAGAGTCGGTTATTTATATATCTCCCAAAAAAGAATGAGTTTGTTATCAAAGGTGTATTGATTTCTACATCAAGGAATATCAGTTATATGTCATTCAGTGACTAAGTCTGTTTCTGGCCCAACCATATTTATGAATCCTTTCTTCTTTTTCCTTCTTACGTATATTTACTAGTTCAGACTGTATGCACCTCTGCAATCAACGCCGAGAACTTATACATTATAGGTTAATAGACATATGCTATGAAATCACGGTGCATATCAAATTCATGATATGTTATAGTCCCTCATTATTTTTACTGTGGTGAGAAAGCAGTCGCTGGTGGCCACAAGCCATAGAATTGGCAGTTGTCCTACCTAAAATAACAACTTTTATACTAAAAAATTATGTATGCCATTAGTTAGTAGTTTATGTTTTTTAGACGCAAAAGCCATTTGAGAAATACTTTTCCAACCCACTATTAATCCATATTCTCAATATAGTCATTGAATTTGCACGCGCACATAATAAGAAGGAGAAGACAATAATGTGGCAGAAGAAGAAGAAGAAGACAGTAATGTGGCAGAAGAAGAAAAAAATGACATTCCTCGTTCTCTGTTTCAGCATCAATCTTCTGATATGAACTAATGATGGCTTTCACATAGGCTTTTCCCTTTAGAGACTTCTTAGTGTCAAATGGAAAGCATAAATCAGATTTTTGCAGGTCGGGTTCTTCTATGACTTTCAAGAGTCTCAACTGATTCTGTTAATTATACTCTACTTGGGTGGTACTTTTACAACTTCTCACTGCAGGTGCGCTCTCTAATATCCATTTTGAATGTAATATTATCGATATTCAAAATGGATATTAGAGAGCGCACCTGCAGTGAGAAGTGAGAAGTGGTAAAAGTATCACCCAACTAGGGTGTAATTTACAGAATCAGTTGAGACTCTTAAAAGTCATAGAAGAACCCGACCTGCACAAATCTGATGTATGCTTTCCATTTGACACTAAGAAGTCTCTAAAGGGAAAAGCCTATGTGAAAGCCATCATTAGTTCATATCAGAGGATTGATGCTGAAACAGAGAACGAGAAATGTCATTTTTTTCTTCTTCCGCCACATTACTGTCTTCTCCTTCTGCCACATTACTGTCTTCTCCTTCTTATTATGTTCGCGTGCAAATTCAATGACTATATTGAGAATATGGATTAATAGTGGGCAGGAAAAGTATTTCTCAAATGGCTTTGGCGTCTTAAAACCATAAACTACTAAGTAATGACATACATAATTTTTTTAGTATAAAGGTTGTTATTTTAAGTTTTTCCTTATAGAGATATGATCTAACTGCATCTATCAACTATAAGTGTGCAGAAAATTATGATAAGAAATCATAAGAAAGGGTCGTAGCCATGCATAACCTTGAATCTACATACCAAATCATGCAAAAGCATGCACTTATTGTCATCTTGCCTTGGAATATAAAATATCTTGGAAGACTATAAGCGAGCATTTAAATCTTGTTAGCTTTTGACTTCAACATATATTTTTCTCAAGTACCATGAAATATACTTGCTCCGTATAAACCGTTTTCAGGAAGATGGATTAATAATGACAAATTATCCATTGTGACTCACTAGGTTAGAATTTTCTCTTCTATTAACCATCTTTCTAATCAGCTTGGTAAATTTATTCGGAACCGGCTGCGAATCATTAAAAGACATGCATAAGAAAGAAAACTAAAATACAGATATATAGTATACCGATACATCGAAACTTCATAGTTGCGATGGCAATCCAGAAATATTTATTTCTACACACGTGGTGCGCGTGCGAATGCGTCAGGCATCATGGACAAATATTTCAGAACATGAAAAGTATTATTCGTATAAAGTAATTAAAATTTTTAAACACCTTGGGTAGATATTTTCTTAGTTGATACAATCATATCATGATGACTAAATTTAAGCTATTATACATATGCTTATGTATTTTTCTAATCTAATATATCACACACACAGAGAGAGAGAGAGGGGGGGAGAATACCAGGTAGATAGAGAAATCAGTTAGCAGGATCCTGAAGAAATGGAGTCCACAGCATTGCTCATCATCATCATCCGTGATCCCTTTGAAAAAATATTATCAAAGGGATCATGGATGATGATGATGAGCAATGCTATGGACTCCATTTCTTCAGGATCCTGCTACCTGATTTTTTTACCTACCAGGTGTTCTCTCTCTCTCTTTCTGTGTGTGTGTGTGATATTTTAGGTTAGAAAAATACATATGCATATATATAATAGCTTAAATTTAGTCCTCATGATATGATTGCATCACCTAAGAAAATATCTCTACCCAAGCTTTTTAAAAGTTTTAATTACTTTATACGAATAATACTTTCCATGTTATGAAATATTTGTCCATGTTGCCTGACGCATTCGCACGCGCACCACGTGTGTAGAAATAAATATCTCTGGATTGCCATCGCAACTATGAAGTTTCGATGTATCGGTATGCTATATATCTGTATTTTAGCTTTCGTTCTTATGCTACTCTTTTAATGATTCACAGCCGGTTCCGAATAAATTTACCAAGCTGATTAGAAAGATGGTTAATAGAAGAGAAAATTCTAACCTAGTGAGTCACAATGGATAATTTGTCATTATTAATCCATCTTCCTGAAAACGGTTTATACGGAGCAAGTATATTTCATGGTACTTGAGAAAAATATATGTTGAAGTCAAAAGCTAACAAGATTTAAATGCTCGCTTATAGTCTTCCAAGATATTTTATATTCCAAGGCAAGGTGACAATAAGTGCATGCTTTTGCATGATTTGGTATGTAGATTCAAGGTTATGCATGGCTACGACCCTTTCTTATGATTTCTTATCATAATTTTCTGCACACTTATAGTTGATAGATGCAGTTAGATCATATCTCTATAAGGGAAAACTTAAAATAACAACCTTTATACTAAAAAAATTATGTATGTCATTACTTAGTAGTTTATGGTTTTAAGACGCAAAAGCCATTTGAGAAATACTTTTCCTACCCACTATTAATCCATATTCTCAATATAGTCATTGAATTTGCACGCGAACATAATAAGAAGGAGAAGACAGTAATGTGGCAGAAGGAGAAGACAGTAATGTGGCGGAAGAAGAACAAAATGACATTTCTCGTTCTCTGTTTCAGCATCAATCCTCTGATATGAACTAATGATGGCTTTTCCCTTTAGAGACTTCTTAGTGTCCAATGGAAAGCATACATCAGATTTTTGCAGGTCGGGTTCTTCTATGACTTTTAAGAGTCTCAACTGATTCTGTAAATTACACCCTAGTTGGGTGGTACTTTTGCCACTTCTCACTGCAGGTGCGCCCTCTAATATCCATTTTGAATGTAATATTATAGATATCCATGCCTGTTTATGTCAAAATTACTTATATTGTCAATGTTTGATTGTCTAGTTGTTGGTGATGCGTCCATATCAGGGACAGAGGCCACTCCCGTTCCTCCAGGTATGTTTATATATTATATAGGGCATGTATATTGATTTAGAATGCTATATCATAAATATACACACATTTCTTTTGCTCTTAGTCGTCCAACTCATTATCATGGGCTGCTTGATGAGATTAGATTTGCGCCTGATGATCTACAAGAGCTCCTTCACTCCCTGTCATATGTGTAAGCAGCGCTATATGCGAGTTTACCTTGTTAGTATGTATGTACTGAAATTAATTAATATTATTCAAATTTTGATACATACAGATACCAGAGGAGCACATCTTCTATCTCTGTAGGTAAGGCTTTGAATTTGTTGATTTTGGTGTTTCTTGTCAATTTTATAGACCCGTATGTGCTAAATATAATGTTCTGACAGTTGCTAGGGGAAGGCAACATTCGAGGCTGCTGACCCCAGGACTAGGCTCTAGCAGGGCCCATATGAGGTTGGACTCCACCCCG
This sequence comes from Agapanthus africanus, assembly GCA_030015575.1. Taxonomy (NCBI): domain Eukaryota; kingdom Viridiplantae; phylum Streptophyta; class Magnoliopsida; order Asparagales; family Amaryllidaceae; genus Agapanthus; species Agapanthus africanus. Next base: position 451,016,695 of record JASDDO010000014.1, on the reverse strand, counting down.
GTGGTTACTTCCTCCGTCTCCAGTGAGCGACGTATCCATCATGAACTGGATAGCTTGAGGGCCAGCGTTCAGGAGTTGAAGGAGATGCTGGTATGTATACTACTTTATAGTAAAATATCATTTCATATTATATACATATCAACATATCCATAATTAGTACGTAGCTTGAGCTTATTTGGTTTTAGACTTAAGTTTGATTAATCATACAAACATATGTAATTGAAATAAACAACGCTTTTCCAAACTAGATATCCAAACAGGGTTTCGAAATAACTTAATAATGATACGAATTCGAATAATAAACAGTTCTTACACGCTCATGTAGCACACGTTATATCCAGACGCGACAAGGTAGATCGGCCGAGCCTCCACACGCAACTCCTTCGGCTGCGGCTCCGCAAGCCACTACATCGGCTGCGGTTCCGCAGACAGCTCATGTAGCTCCACCGCCCACTCAGACTCCCGCAGCCGCGGCTCCGCAAGCGACTACCTCGACGGCGGCTGCGCAGACCACATGCCGCTCAGACTCCCGCTACCGACAAATTGCATAGTTTATTGACCGAGGAGCAGGCGCGCGTTATTCTATCGTTATTCAGAGGTGGAGCTGGACCGAGCTAGGGTAGATTTTTGGTTCTTTTTTTTTGAAACATGTATTTATTTATATCATACACATTGTACTACATTTTGAAACGACATTGATATTGGTTTGTATTTATATCATATTCAGTTTTTGGGTTTCTTTTGTATATTATATATATGCGTGAGATGTGATTATGAATACTGCAATATATGATTTGATTGATGTATATATTATTGTGCACAGGGCGGGAAAAATCAAACAGACCATTTTTAAAAAAAAAATTCAAATAATATGTACCTACGGATTAATCCGTAGGCCAACATGTTACCCCTACGGCTATAGCCGTAGGGGCAAAATATCAGCAGTAACTGATATTTCCCCCAGATCTCAGTACCGGGGGGTTGGGAAAGCCCCTACGGATATATCCGTAGGAGCCACTGACTATCCCCTACGGCTTTAGCCGTAGGGGCTACATATCAGGAATCCTGAATTTATACCCCTACGAAATCGTACCTACGCATATATCCGTAGGGGATAATACATGCCCCGACGGTTATATCCGTAGGGCAAAGTAATTTATTAAAATAAACCGTAAATAATATAAAATCTTATACCCTACGGCTTAAGCCGTAGGGGCAACTGGACCTACACAGATATCCGTAGGGGCAAGAATTTGCCCGTAGGGGCAAGTTCAGGGCCTCAACTTGCACCTGCGGCCTTTGCACCTACGGGGTATTTTTTCGCCCCTACGTGTATATCCGTAGGGGCAGTGGGTTGCCCCGACGGATAAATCCGTAGGGGCAACCCCTATTTGTAGTAGTGACACTTGATCCGATGTCCCGGTTCATATCTTAATATCGCGAGAATATAATACGGTATCCCATATCGCATTATTCTCGGTCCTGCACATATCACATATGTGCCTCTACTCCGTTTTGCCTGAGCCAAGAAACCTCTGTGTAGGACTCTAAAGAATCGTCAATACGCCGGTAGCAGGTGATGATCATATCAAACACCCACAAGCTGCAAGCGGTCAGCTAAACATAACAGCCACCCAGGTATTAAGCGATCAGAAGATCAACAAGCTAGCCTGTGCGTTCTCCTGTGAATCCAATCAGTAACACTCCCGTACAGTCCGGTCTGTTCGTCTGATATGTCGCATATCAAGTCTAGGGGTGGTATACGTCAGACCCCAGTAACCGATAAGTCGTGTCGATGTGTGGCTCATAACGGGTCGAGAAACTACTAGTAACACTTACCAGTAAATCTCTATATCAGCCCTGGCCAGGGACTTCCAGTTATAGCCAATCGAACACAGCACAACATCAACTCCCTATACCGGGAGAGACGAATCCCCTCCTATCGCTCATTGCCTTCATGTGATTCGGGACTGTACCCAAAAGCCACCGTTTTGCACGCCCTCTTGGACGTAGTAAGGTGGAAATCAAAGAACAGTGGGAATCACACAAGACACTATGACGATCTCGGGTCTACAGACTACCCTGTACCAGTGTCACCGGAGAACTGCCATCTGACGTGTGGTATATCACCATCTGGGAGTTCTCGGCGAGTCTGTCCAGTGTACCCAGTCTCCACTGAGCACCCGTACACCATCTCAGATGTCAAACACCGATGGATATGGGATCATCCATCGCCCATCATATGGGTCAAGATGCGTATACGCTAGTCTACTCTGGTGTATCGATGCCCTGTCTCGATATACCCTCGACTAGGAACAGTTATAGGATGTACTCATCGACTACCGCGGCCCCGCTAGTATGATCTCATCATAGTCCCAGTAGTCGAGTACAGATCCTAAGGGCTTTATCAACATGTGAGAGTAAAACAGTAAACCAATACAAGTCAACATGTTAAGATAAAGTGAAACCAAATAGCATACTATCATGACGAGCAAGAAAGTCATCTCTATATATAACCAAGCATCCATTATAATATACATCATTTGCATAACAATGGCCTCTAGAGCATATACATAACTAACAATCACCCACTTGCACTAAGGCCAGCTGCAGTAGTATCTCATACCTAGCATCCCGAATAATCTCTCAAACTGTATCTGGGGAATAGCCTTCGTGATTGGATCCGCAGTGTTGTCCTTCGTATCTACTCTCCTGACCTCGATCTCCCGGCGATCAACTATCTCCCTGATCAGGTGATACAGCCTCAGAATATGTCTGGATTTTTTATGGGACCAGGGTTTCTTAGCTAAAGCCACAGCTCCATTGTTATCGCAATACAGAGGTATTGGATGCTCAATGGATGGAACCACACCAAGTTCACTAATGAACTTCTTTATCCAGACAGCCACCTTGGCAGCATCGTTGGCAGCGATGTATTCAGCCTCCATCGTCGAGTCTGCAACGGTATCCTGTTTGGAACTCTTTAAACATACCGCCCCTCCATTGAGGGTAAAGACAAACCCGAATGCGACTTAGAGTCGTCCTTATCACTTTGGAAGCTGGAATCAGTAAAGGACTCCACCTGGAGTTCTCCGTTACCATACACCAAGAACATCTCCTTAGTCCTTCGCAAGTACTTGAGAATGTTCTTCACAGCTGTCCAGTGACTCTCTCCAGGATCTGCTTGATACCGACTCACTACACTTAGTGAGTATGCTACATCGGGACTGGTACATAGCATCGCATACATGATAGAGCCTACTGCCGAAGAATAGGGTATCCCTTCCATGCGAGCTCTCTCCAAATCAGTCTTGGGAGACATCTCTTTGATGAGAGTGAGTCCCGAGATCGTGGGTTGGTTCCTACGCTTGGATTCTTCCATACTAAACCTCTTTAGTATGGTGTCAATGTACCTGGATTGGGACAATCCAAGTATCTGTTTAGATCTATCTCTATAGATCATGATTCCCAATATGCAGGAGGCATCACCTAGATCTTTCATTAAGAATCTCTGTGATAAGAAGAGCTTGACTGATTGCAGCATAGGAATGTCATTTCCTATCAAGAGTATGTCATCTACGTACCATACGAGGAAGACAACCTTACCCTCTGCTACCTTTTTATAGATACAAGGTTCACCTATATTTTTGATGAAGTCAAACACTTTGACTACAACATCAAAACAGATGTTCCAACTCCGCGATGCTTGCTTTAACCCATAAATGGATTTAAGCAGCTTGCACACCTTTCCGCTGCTCCCACTATCTACGAAGCCCTCTGGCTGAGTCATGTACACGCACTCTTCTAAATCACCGTTTAGAAAGGCGGTCTTAACATCCATTTGCCAGATTTCGTAGTCATGGTATGCAGCAATGGCAAGTAAGATCCGGATGGACTTAAGCATAGCCACTGGAGAAAAGGTTTCGTCATAATCCATACCTGGTCGTTGACGAAAACCCTTTGCTACAAGTCTAGCTTTGAAAGTCTCTACTTTTCCATCTACACCAAATTTCTTTTTAAAAATCCACTTGCTCCCAATGGGTTTTACCCCTTCAGGAGCATTTTCTAAAATCCATACTTTATTGGTGTACATGGATTCCATCTCAGATCGCATTGCATCCAGCCATTTCACAGAGTCACCACTCGTGATGGCCTGCTCGAAACTAGTCGGTTCATCATCATCCATGATGCAATCCTCGTTTCCACCATCAATGAGAAAATCGTACTATCTCTCAGGTGGACGAGAAACCCTACTAGATCGGCGGAGAGGCGGGGGTTCGTTGGGTACTACTGAATCCTCTGGTTCCACTAAATCATCTGTTGTAGTTTGTTCTGCTGGAACTTTTTCCAGTTCTACCTCAGAGCCACTAATTTCTTTTGCAAGAAATTCCCTTTCCAAAAAGGTGCCATGTTTAGAAACAAACACCTTTTGTTCCTTAGTGTGGTAGAAGATATACCCTTGTGAGTTCTTAGGATATCCTACAAACTTACATAAGACAGATCTTGCCTCGAGTTTGTCCGGATGTTGTCTTTTGACATAGGCTGGACAACCCCATATCTTAACATACTTAAGAGATGGTCTCTTCCCTTTCCATATCTCATATGGAGTGGTAGGCACTGATTTGGTAGGAACCATATTCAATAGGTGTATGGCTGTCTCAAGCGCATACCCCCAGAAGGAAATAGGTAACTCAGCCTCGCTCATCATAGAGCGCACCATATCTAATAGGGTCTGATTCCTTCGTTCCGATACACCGTTGTGCTATGGTGTATAAGGAGGAGTAAGCTGAGAGAGAATCCCATTCTCTTTTAGATAATCCAGAAAATCATTGCTCAAGTATTCTCCTCCTCGATCAGATCGAAGGATCTTAATACTTTTGCCCGTTTGGTTCTCTACTTCGTGCTTATATTCTCTGAATTTCTCAAAAGCTTCAGACTTGTGTTTCATCAGAAACATATGTCCGTATCTAGAGAGATCATCAGTGAATGTAATGAAGTAGGAAGAACCGTTCCTGGCATGCGTAGACATGGGACCGCATACATCACTATGTATCAGTCCTAAGAGTTCAGTAACTCTTTCTCCGTGTCCACTAAACGGAGCTTTGGTCATTTTTCCTTTGAGACATGAATGGAAAGTATCATAAGATGATAATTCGAACGGATTCAAATAACCATCCTTATGTAACTTATCCAGTCGTGTCGAATTGATATGACCAAGTCTACAATGCCACAAGAAGGATTCGTTCATTTCTGAACTTTTCCTCTTGTGTTTGTTTTGTATATTGAGGATTGTATTCTGATTTAGAATGAATATGCCATTATGTAACGAGCCTGATGCAATCAACTTTTGATCTAGGAATATGTTCATAACATTATCCTTTACTACAAAATTATATCCTTCTTTACTTAATAAAGAAACTGATATAATATTGCACATCATGTTCGGTATATAATAGCACTCATTTAGAATCAGTGTATTACGACTTGGTAATACTAGGTGATATTCACCAACTGCTTTGGCTACAATACTTGCACCGTTCCCTACTTGAACGGAATGATCACCTTTTCCCAGTTCTCTACCTTTCCATAGCCCATGTAACAATTTACATATGTGGGATCCTGATCCGGTATCTAATACCCAGGACGTAGGGTGAACTAAGAAACAGTTCTCAATAACTAACACACCCGAAGAAGATGCATCAACATGCATGTTCTTTTGGGCGGCTTGAGAATCCAGATATTCTCCTGTTTCCTGTTCAGTCTTATAACTCTTATAAGAAAGAACGGGTCTAACGTTCCCTTTCTCCGTACAATAATCGGGTTCAGTCAATACATCAATATTATTATCTTGATTATGGCCTGACATGGTCGCTACCTGGAGAGAGAGAGAAGAAAACACTTTAGCGTATGCTCTTGCAAGATTAGATTGGTTATTATCTTATCTAATCAGGATGTCTCCCACTGTTTTTATCAAATCTACCTTAAAACCCTAAAAGGTAAGATTAGCCGGGATTAATTACACCCTACAATTTCGTCAATCTTTCAGCCAGATCAGTGTCGGTAATTTGAGGGAGATTCCCCGTGCTTTCGCACGGACCTAATTAAAGTAAACCTCGTTTTCCAAGAGGCGTAACCCCGTTAACACTTTTCTAGACACCTACTTGAATGACTAATTGTCCTGTGTAAAACTCTCCCAGGAGTAACTCTTACTCGCAGTGGGTATGGGGATCCAACTATCTCATAGGAGGTATGCAATCTCATTGCAAATTTCAACACTTGAAATTCCCGATAATATTTTTGCCCCTAACGTTCTATGACCTTGACGAAAGCCAACAAACCATAGTCCGCTAGTCAAGTTCAACCCGAACATTTCTTGATTGAATTAAACCCAGCCGTACGTCCCTTGACGAAAGCCAACAAAGCCGTACGACTACTCTAACCCAATCTCATCATATGTGACAGATAAGTAATAATTAGCTACCGCACACTATGCCTTGACGAAAGCCAACAAACGTAGCACGAATACTAAGTATTACCTATCTGAAATGTCGGAGGGCTACGCAGGTTTTTCAGAAAACCCTGAGCGTAATGAACTTGATATCGTCGTAGAATGGAGTAATTTTGAAAAGGAGTGTTTTTTAGGCTTTTCTTAGTTTTGCTAAAGGGGTCACTCCTGGTGAAGGGATCGTCGACCCTTTCCTCATCGAATAAGGTGCAGGATATATCATATATACCGCTGTGCAAAGCAAAACACTAAAAGCAATCAAAAGACAAACCAAGTTTTGTAGCATCTGCCAGTTTCGCTAAAGGAGTCACTCCCGGTGAAGGGATCTCGGTCCTTTCCTCATCGAATAAGGTGCAGGATATATCATATATATCGCTGTGCAAATCAAAACTGTAGCTACCCTTTTTATAAAGTTTTTGATTCTACAATATCTTTAGGTTTCTTTTCTTTTTATTAATCTTATTAATAAAAATCCCATCAGCCTATGCTTCCTAAGCATCACAGAAGAAACGAAAGCAGTAATATTTATATATCAACATATATATATAGTATAAGCATTCGTCTCAGGCAGTAATATGATCTCATCACAGAACATTGCAGCAGAAGAACATATATGAAATACTGGATATACTAGGACGTCCGTGTTTTCAATACGAGCCTGTATAAAACACAGATTCTACGGTCGCGACGAATAGCCAAACCCACATCCCAAGACCCCTACGAGAGCGGCAAGTAACTCTGCCAATTCTAGGGTTAGAAGACCCGGTCTCGACTCCTCGAGATGGCCTCCCACTGGACCGTAGAACCCGGTTACTTGTGCTCCCCTCCTTGGGTCTACCTAATGCGGAAAAGTAAATAATATACACTGGTGACATCAACCGCAACGTGGAAGTGCCCAAAATAAAAGAATATTACATTACAAATGAATTTTACATGAATGAAAATAAAAACCCTCATCTCACATAAAACCCCCGGCTATTCAGAACGCGACGATCCAATACAACATATCACAGCAACACATAATATCATATATCATCAACGTAAGTAAATATGCGCATCCCAATTGTCGTTGACGTATAGCAACGAAACCGACGATATCACATATTACACTTACGGTCACAGAAAAGAAAGTGTAAAACTATAATATTTGGAATCCACAATCACTTTAGACATCGTAAATCCGAAATATCACATACTCCGCATTTCATGCCTAACTCTATAAATTCCACATATTGTATCACATTCCAGATAAATAGACAGTATTAAACTTTTCGAACAGATAATCAAACACCCAAAATTTCCCAAAGTGCTCAACTCTTGAGCGGAGTTCAAATAATCCCAGAATATGTCAAAGTACCAGTGATCCAGCCGTAGAAGGGTCAAGCCAACGCCTCACATGTGGCACGCCGTACTGCCCCAAACCCGAAGGTTCAAAAGGCAGTTCAAGACGGTCACATAATCGAGTTAAGGTTTGTTGTCTTCTAGAGGGTCCGCCGCTTAACTTGTACAATTTTTCCGAAAGATTTAAACCCGGAAAAAAATTTCAACTCTTGAAAGTTTGCCGTACTGGGAAAACAGTGAGTTAATGATATCCGTTCAAATAGTTTAACAGTTTCTAAATATCCGGAAAGAAATACGAATTTAAATATTCCGATCGAATTTACGATTACAAGATAAACCCCAGATTTAAACAACACTGGAATCACTCTTAAAAATATCCAGAAGCATCAACAAGCACCTACGGACATTACCAGAAAAGCCACGTGTCGCCAATCGATGAAGCCGCCGCGGAACCGCCGCGAAAGCTTGCTTGCGCCGCGGTTCCGCCGCCGTTTGGTCGAATTGGGGGCTCGGGTTTTATGGTAATTCTTAGAATTCCCTGCTGATTTTTTTACATATTTTTAATTCAGAAAAATCCCAAATTTTAAAAAATTTCCAGAGAGGGGTCTAGTTTTGTCGTTTCGGGTTCGATCGGAGTTTTAACTTCGTAAACACATCGCCTAATGCTCTAGCTAGGCTCTGATACCACTGCAGGGTTCCTAGGCACTCTTGTGATGGTTCAAAAGGCATCAAACATGCCCGGATAAAAATTTAGACGTGCCGAACAACCCAAAGCGGTGATCTTTGCTAGATTATTAGGTTTAAACATGCAAGATGATAACTTTTATCTAAGTGTGAGGGATTACAACCTTTGTAGTCCGCTCCTTCGCTTCACAAGCTCCGAGTAGAAGTCCCTTTGCCGTGATCCACGATCTCCCGGACTCATGAGAGGCTCCACGACTCGAATGATCCATGCTAGCTTGAAGTGTTCCAAATCTCCGATGATCTACGTCGAAGTTGCAAAGACTCAAGCTTTCTCACTCTAAAGAGATGAACACACTAATCTCAAGGGCTAGATGAGATGAGGATGAGAGAGTAGTAATTTTGCTTTCTTTTTAAATCATTTTCTCATATTTATTCATCACATAAAGTAAATTAAGTAAGCTTTCTTCAAGAGAGAAGACGATGATAATGGAAAAGATAATAAGATTAATTCTTTTGTGATGAATAGAAAGAAGACTATATGATTGATTTATAAACCATGGTCAAGGATGAGTGGCTAGGATTTAGTAGAGAATAAACTAGAGTTAGGGTTTGGTTGGGTTAAATAAGTGTCATCCAAAAATATCTTAAGAATGACAAAAGAATAAAGCTTCTAGAAGGTGCATGAAGCATCTAACCCTAATCAAACCCTAACCTCAATTAATCATCCTTAAACATGTTTAACAATTAATCATATCATGTCACAATAATATATATCACACATATATTATATATTTGCAACAAAAGAAAATAATACAATTAACATATATCGCATATATATCAATGTATCATCCAGTGAGAAAATGAAATAATAAAGCGAGCCAATATTAGATAATGTAATACAATATATCATATATATTATTATACATTAAATCATCGAATCAACACTTGAATCGATGATCCGGCTATATCGAATATTACCGACTAATATATCATGTACCAATTCATCGAATCAACACTTGATCCGATGTCCCGGTTCATATCTTAATATCGCGAGAATATAATACGGTATCCCATATCGCATTATTCTCGGTCCTGCACATATCACATATGTGCCTCTACCCCGTTTTGCCTGAGCCAAGAAACCTCTGTGTAGGACTCTAAAGAATCGTCAATACGCCGGTAGCAGGTGATGATCATATCAAACACCCACAAGCTACAAGCGGTCAGCTAAACGTAACAGCCTCCCAGGTATTAAGCGATCAGAAGATCAACAAGCTAGCCTGTGCGTTCTCCTGTGAATCCAATCAGTAACACTCCCGTACAGTCCGGTCTGTTCGTCTGATATGTCGCATATCAAGTCTAGGGGTGGTATACGTCAGACCCCAGTAACCGATAAATCGTGTCGATGTGTGGTTCATAACGGGTCGAGAAACTACTAGTAACACATACCAGTAAATCTCTATATCAGCCCTGGACAGGGACTTCCAGTTATAGCCAATCGAAAACAGCACAACATCAACTCCCTATACCGGGAGAGACGAATCCCCTCCTATCGCTCATTGCCTCCATGTGATTCGGGACTGTACCCAAAAGCCACCATTTTGCACGCCCTCTTGGACGTGGTAAGGTGGAAATCAAAGCACAGTGGGAATCACACAAGACACTATGACGATCTTGGGTCTACAGACTACCCTGTACCAGTGTCACCGGAGAACTGCCATCTGACGTGTGGTATATCACCATCTGGGAGTTCTCGGCGAGTCCGTCCAGTGTACCCAGTCTCCACTGAGCACCCGTACACCATCTCTGATGTCAAACACCGATGGATATGGGATCATCCATCGCCCATCATATGGGTCAAGATGCGTATACGCTAGTCTACTCTGGTGTATCGATGCCCTGTCTCGATATACCCTCGACTAGGAACAGTTATAGGATGTACTCATCGACTACCGCGGCCCCACTAGTATGATCTCATCATAGTCCCAGTAGTCGAGTACAGATCCTAAGGGCTTTATCAACATGTGAGAGTAAAACAGTAAACCAATACAAGTCAACATGTTAAGATAAAGTGAAACCAAATAGCATACTATCATGACGAGCAAGAAAGTCATCTCTATATATAACCAAGCATCCATTATAATATACATCATATGCACAACAATGGCCTCTAGGGCATATACATAACTAACATCGGGGTTTTCCTGTAATTTATTACGGGATCAGTTTTCTGAAGTTGCCAGTTTGCATTACGTTCCGGCCAGTTTTCCTTTGTTCCTTCGTGGCCGGAGTTTTCCGATGGAGGGGTTATTTGCATGTATGCATGTTATCTTTTGTGGAGGGTTTCTTTGTGAAATGGTGGCATCATAATGGTTCTTGCATGATGAGATTCTTTTTCCATCACTTGCATGCATTAATTGAGATTAGAATGGATTAGAAGTTGATGTGAGGCTTGCTTTTGGATGTGCTCACCCTTTGGCTTCTACTACACTCACCTCCCTTCTTGCTTTAGTTTTTCCTCTCCTCATTTTTCCATATAGGGGCCGGCCACTTTTTGAGGAAAAATAGAGGGAGTTCATTTTCTTTTGGTGGGATTTATTCATCTCATTCTTCATGCTTGCAAAATGATACACCTTCCTCCTCTCCAAAGTTCTTTCTCTTCTCCATCATCTTTATGGCAACTTCATAACCCCAAAGAGACAAGCTACTACACTTAGTCTACAGCATCTCTTGGACGCGTCGGCTCGCCAACTTCGCGCCCGAGTTGCCTCGGTCCAGAGGTGGGAGCCCGTAAAAGAACCCGGCGATGTGGTGCCCGTTTCGACGAGGAGGCGACGACCGGAGATTCCGTGAGGAGATCGGAGTGGAAACGAAGACCGAAGGACACGGATCGCTTGGTATATCTCTTTACCCATTTTTTAGTTTGCTAGTAGTTAGGTTAATGGCCCGATCCGGGATTTTTGTGCGCGGTGGTGCCGGTTTTCTAGTTTGAAAAGTTTTTCGTTTCCGCATTCCGGCGTCGGATTGACGGCCGGAGCGCCGCCGTGCACTTACACTGGTATCAGAGCCACGCCATTAACCTAATCTAGCTTGCTCTAGTATGTTTAAAGCTTCGATCGAACGAATTTCCAAAATCCACAATTTCTATAGCACAAGTTTCTGTCGAATTATTTTTGTCTCGAAATTTTTTTCAGTTTGTTGCAGAAACATGTGCAGAGAACTTTAGGCATTCTGCAAAATTTTGGTTGAGTGATGCTTCAGTATGACCGCGGAAACGCGGCCAACTGGTTTGGCCGCATTTCCGCGGTGGAAACAAGTCAACTCTGTACCAAAATTTTCCAGTAGGCTTCTGGGTTGGAAATATGGGTATTGGAATATTCTTTTTGGGCCCAGATTTTCTGTGAGTGCTACAGTAGTGCTTGGGGCCCACTTGGGTAAATTTGATCGATTGAGAATTTTAAACATGTTAGTTCACAGTATTTACATTATATCTGCGACCGTGAATGTCATTCGATCGGTGAATCCAGTCTATCTGCTATAGCCCTTTTAGACGGATTTGCGAACATGACATTTACGTTGATGTTCTGTGTTGTGCTGTGATGGTGCGGATTGGTCGTGGGGGATAGCCTGGATGCAATGTTAGCACAGTTTGGTTATTTATGTACATTTGATATTGCAGGGCGAGCGTCCGACATTTGGACTGCCGTCACTGCCTGTTTGTATATTATTCTTTTGGGGCACGACCGGGGTGAGGTCGATGTACCCGTTGTATGTATATTTTACTTTTTGTACTAGGATTACCCCGCGGAGGGGTGCACGGATAGCCGGGTTCTAGAGGGCAACGAGCCCGCATCTCATGGCATTGAGACGGAGGGGGCTTCACTCTAGAATTGGCGGGCTATTCGCCGCACTCGTAGGGGGTACAGGTTGACCTTGGAGGGGTGCCTAAGTTACCGGATTCCGTGAAGTGCTTTGTAACGTTTCAGAAATCGTTTTCTGAATTTTTCCGTTTTAGGGCAAAATTGTCGGTTTTTCCCGTTTTATCCCGATTTCGATCAAACGTCCGTATAAGCTTTCCGGCACCTATTTTAGCTAAACTAAAGCTTGTGCGCGAATTTTAGGGGTATTTGGGAGGTTTTGGTTCAGATAGATTTTTTCCCAAATAAAATATTATTTTTGCCGGTAAAATATGCAAGTAAATCGGGAAATTTCTTCTAAATGAAAATTCTTGGAAATTATCACTACAATTATTTTAGAACCTTCTTTTTAAATATTTAGATTTTTATGGTGAAAGGATTTATTTTTTTAAAAAATAAAGAAAAAGAAAAGTAGTGTGAACATAAGCTTTTTGTTTTATTATACTATTATTCTATTTTCTTCTAGAAAATTCTACAATTCACCAAAAACCCTAGCCTCCTTGATTTGGCCGGCCCCTCTCTCCCCCTTGCTTCCCTTGTTCTTCCTCACTCATTTTTCATCATTTCTTGCACAAATAAAGCATGAAAAATCCAAATAAATTCATAGAAATTCAAATAAAATCCAAAACCTTCTTTCTTCTTCACAAAAGTTTCTTGGATCTTCATTCTAGTGAGGATTTTGGAGGCTAAAGTTTGGTTTTATCCTTGATTCAAGTGGTGTTCTTGAAGGTATAAAACCCTAACCCTAATCTTTAATTGTTAAGTTTAAATCTTTATGCTAGCTTAATTAGATGTTAGTTTAAACTTTAAGTTTCATGTTTCAAAATTCTAGAAATGGTTTTAGAAATTCAAGTTAAGGTTAAAGCTTAATTTAATTGTTTAATATTTAATTGAAGTGTTAATTTATGAATTGGAAAAGCTTAACCTAGAAGAAAATGCTAATTTTTGCTAATTACTACTTTGTCTAATTAAGGGTTTTGCTTACTAGGTTTTTGCTAAAACTTAATTAAGCAAGTTTAAAAAATATAGAAATAGTTTAAATGGTTTAACCTTGCTATTTGAAGATATTTGTAAATTATAGTTTTGGTAAAACTTGTAGTTTTGTGCTATAAAGATAAGTACTGCTTAGTAGATTTCGGTAACTTTTAGGCGTGGGTTTCTTTTGACGTTGCGACGTTATTTATTTTCGAGTCCACGTCATTATTGTGTTTTGAATGCGTGATCGGGATGATCGGAATCTAGACTAGGTGTTTCGTAGTTCAGCGACCCTAATTAGGATTTTTCGCCGATGTCCTGCGCGTTAGATGCGCTAAGCGCGCAGTGTAATTTTCAGGCCGTTATTCTTGCGTTTCGATGTCTTTTCGTCGATGTAGAATATATGCTTATGTGTTCTGTTTGTGAAATTTTAGGTTCGCAAGCGTGGACTTCGGACGTTACGACAAGGGGAAACAGGTGGTAGGATTCACCTAGCTTGGAGCGTTGGTGAGTAGATTTAACATCTACAGGGGAATCGCCCGCATGGCGTTATGCGTCAGGGCTAGAGATTTTATTACTTGTCGCATATTCTACGTTATTGTTAGAATTGCGCCTTTACCCTATTACTTAGATGTAGTTGTGCCTGGACTAGTAGTAGTAGGACACTGCACATATTATTGACGATTCATGTTGCACGAGCACTGATTGTATGCTACACACACCGTCAATAATTGCGAAGTCATGCATAACCTACTTATAGATATAATATTGCTTGGTTAGGGACATTGAGACTTTGATTCATATTTCTTTACGCATTGATTTATAGCATACCTGTATACCTACATGCTTACACATATATTCTAACATACTTACATGCTAGTTACCTGTATACCTATAGAGTATTGTACCATTAGTAATAGGTACATGCACACTTTATAACATAGCTACAGGTATACGTTACACACCTATTTCACTTATACCCTGGGGGTATACTATATCATTGCTTATAGGTAGACACATTATCTTGCTATACCTTATTGATTTCACATACATCTGGTTTTAGCTACATGTTTACCTTCACTTGATGTTATTTAGAAGTGGATAAATAGAAACCGCATGATATTTATATTAGCTGGTTGCAGTTAATTAACGGCTTTTCCTTTATACGCTTACATTACAGTTTTTATGTTGCGTATACCGTATTCATGGATTTTCGCATTGTTATATGGATTTTTCATGATGTTTTCTGGATTCGGGAACCGTGGGAGTTCATGAAATTATGCATTATTTGAAAAACCCGGTTTCCTTGATATGATATTTTAGCAGCCACCATGAGATTTATCGTTTACGATGTGTATACCCTATCCGAGGAAAGGAGGGATCCGTGTGCGGGTACATGGTGGGGCCCGGAGGTACCTCGAAGCAAGAACGATGTCGTGGTGTAAGGCGATGAGGCTTAGGGGAACCATACTATCCGGTGACAGGACCAATGACTCAGCGGCTATCAGGTGGATACCGACGGGAGTCATGTACGTATGGATACGTCGAGAGGCGAGGGTCAGAGCTAGGCACTCGAGCTTTCGGCATAGCGTATGATACGTACCTATCAGGGGGCCAGTCAAGGAGACAGCACCTGATGGATCGGCATTTCTGTGTCGATGCTTGGCACATTGGTTTCATGATATTTCTAATTACTCATTTGTTTATATAACAGGGGATTGAGCCGCTGTTATATATACCCTTACACCAATATTAGTGGAATGGGAAGCTAATATATGTGTATTGACCTACGCCATTATATTTAGGATGTTAGAATTTTGCTGGAGATTTGACTCGGGGTATAAGAGATTAATTTGAGATTGGATACTGGATAGATATGAGATATCTACTTACTGTTTTACATTCGAGATATGTGAGATATACTTGATATGGTACATACGAGATATGTGATATCTACTGGATATTGTACATTCGAGATATATGAGATCTACTTGCTGTTGTACATTCGAGATATGTGAGATATACTTGATATTGTACATACGAGATATGTGAGATCCACTTGATTTTGTACATTCGATATATGTGAGATATACTTGAGGTTGTACATTCGGGATATATGAGATATACTTGATATTGTGCAATTGAGGAGATGTAATACTTAGATAATATGAGAGACAATTTGGGGGCTGATTTGAGGAATTGGGATTTAAATTTTCTTGCTGGATTGTGATCCTACCACGATGTCATGATTCCGTGGAAATGACATACTTCACTCCATACCTCACCTTTATCGGTTTATGCACTGCTTCATGTATTAGTAGTACTTGTTAGTGTACTTTTCATGATTGTTGCACATTTACTCTCTCACATCCTTATTGCATGATTATTGCATACTGTTGTCATATCATCATTGCTTTATATATTGGTTGTACCTGCTAGTGTACTTTCCATTATTTTGCATTCATATGACATGTTATTATTGTTAATTGCATATCTTAGATTCACGCTTTACGTGCATACTTGCGATTACCTGCATATGTTAGTTACTATTCACGAGTTGGCAACTCACCCCCGTTGTGCCACAGTGTTTGCAGGTGTTCCTCAGGATAGTCAGAGGCAGGCTATTATCACACATCTTATCATCTTTTGCTACGGATACCGCATCAGCTCACAGTGTGCAGTTTGCTTAGGTAGGTTATGTGGTTATTCGTTGTATGGTATATTCGTTGTATCCCTGTACTCTCCATCTACTATTTTCATATTGACTTAGAGACTTGGTGAGGACGATGTTGTATATTATGTTGGATTTGTTGTCTTTTATACAGTTTCCTTTCTATCGTCTTCTATTTCTTCGCTACGGCATCGTATATTTGTTGTGGTGGCTTTTTTTCGTCTTTGGGCGTGGATTTGCTCCCGTTGGGGATGCTTTACTTTATATTTATGTTGTACCCATCTTTGGGGTTGGTTTTTATAAAGGAGGTGCTGCCGAAATTTTCAAGAAAGAAAATTGGACTTAAAGAATTTATACTTGAGATTTTTTTTAAAGGTTTAAACTATGTTTCTTATCCTTCATGTCTTTTAATGGTTTAGATTTCTGGGTTTTGGCTTTCTTTTACTACGTTATGCCTGTAGACGTTGCGTAGTATTAGGGCCGTCACGTGCCAATTTGGGGTCGTGACAATGTTGGTATCAGAGCGCTAGGTTTTTACCTTACGGAGTGTAGGATGACCTTGATATGATGGAGTAGGTAGCTTAAGCAGAGTAACGTAGTGTGTGCATGTCTGCAGCATACTCACGATGGAGTACTCCGCCTAAAGTGACCTAAGTACAATTACTTGAAATTCCTTCCTTGATGATTCATATCCTTGTGATTCGATTTCCGTGTTCATTTCGAATCCTATTCCTATTTATAAACTTTGCCGACGACGACTATGGGGACTCAGTGAGGTGCAGCAAGGGCCGAGGTCAGAGTTGGCTCGGGTGAGACGAGCACTGACCAGGATGGCACGCTAGTTGCACAGGTGCAGACGGATCCGCCTTCGACAGATAGTATCGCTAGGCATGTGGCAGAGATGCAGGACTTGCGCCAGACGATGAGTTCATTGGTTGAGGCCATTCGAGCGCAGCGACAGGAGGTTGTCACCCTGCTACCCAGTTGTTCCTTGCGATCAGCACACAGTATTCCGTCACTTACATAGCACCAGTGGATGCAGCCCTAGTTGACGAGACACGTATTCTAGAGACTTCGGGAGTTCCGGAACCGTGGAGGACTCGTACCGGGGTATCAGCTCAGAGACAGAGGCTTAGTCGTCGAGACAGCTTTCGTGACCGTTGCGGGAGTAGCAGAGGCTGGGACGAGGGGATTCATTTTAGCTAGATCAACCGTTTGTTGTGTTAACTTCTGTCAGCGATTCTTTTGTTGCGCGACACATATTTCAGTCGTATGCCAATCGGTTAGGAGATTCATCCGTCACTTGATCCTTCTAGAGATGTTGGATTTGACGTTCTCCTGGGCACGAACTGGTTAGTTACGTGCTGGGCGTCTGTGGACTACCGCGAGGAAAATAGACAGGGTTTGTTTTTCCGGCGAGTCAGTTCTTGTTGTGCAGAGGGACAGTGGTGTCGCCTCTCAAAGCTCGAATTCATCCTTTTTCGTTAGTCGGCTTTTGAGGAGAGGATGTCGAGGATTCTTTGCATTCATTCGTGATACCGGAGCCATAGTGGGTTTGTTGGACCGGGTTCTTATCGTGCGAGAGTTTTCCGATGTTGTTCCATATGAGCCGGCGGAGCTTATGGAGCTTAAGGATCAGCTGCAGAGTTGTTTGTTGGGGGGTTTGTGCGTCTGAGTGTTTCGCCTTGAGGAGCTCCTATTTCTGTTCGTCAAGGAGAAGAATGGCAGTTGAGGTTGTGTATTGATAGATCGTCAATTGAACCGGCTTACGGTGCGGACAGGTATCCTTTACCTCGCATTGACGATTTCTTCGATCGGCTCCTAAGTGCGAGACTTTTTCTAAGTTGTTGGGATCAGGTCATCATTGTTGCGGGTTCGGAGTGATGGCATTCCGAAGGCTGCCTTGTGCATTCTACGGCTTTGTGTGTTTTGGTGGTGTCTTTGGACTCGCCAATGCCCTAGCAGCATTCATAGACATGATACACCATATTTCTTCGGGCCGTTCCTCGACCAGTTATTGTTGTGTTATTGACGACATTTTGGTCTATTCAATGTGTCGTGAGGGACAGGAGTAGCACTTGAGGATTTGTTTTGCAGACATTGGGAGAGCCCCAGCTGTTGCTAGATTCTCAGAGTGTTCCTTCAGGCTTGTTTGTGTTGACTCCTAGGTCTTGTAGTTACGGGAGACGGTTTTCGTATGGTCCCGAGGAAGATCGAGGTCGTACATCTTTGGCCCAGGCTTTTGTACGGATGAAGGTCCGCAGATTTTGGGCTTAGCAGGTTTCTACTGCCGTTTCGTGCAGGATCGTTAGTGTAGTGCTGCACAGTCGACTGAATTGACCGGAGTGGAGGTTTCTTTCCTTGGACTGAGGCATCTGTGTGGAGTTTTTGGCAGTTGAAGATTCGATTAACAACTGCATCAGTTCTTTCTTTGCTTTCTGGTTCGGGCGACTTTGTTGTGTAACTGTGATGTTTCGTGAGTGGGGCCCGATTTTGCGCTGATGCGGCACTATAAAGTTATCGCTTTTACTTCCCTATATTTGGAGGATGTACTAGCAGGATATTTCACTCACGATCTGGAGATGGCCGCGGTGGTCTTGCGTTGGAGGTTTGGAGACACTACTTGTTCGAGAGTCGTGTCAGATTTTCACGGACTACCAGAGCTTAATGTACATTTTCCTGCAGTGGATTTTGATTGTTGAGATAGTCTTCTGCAGATTCACAGTTCTTGTGCAATCGTTGAGTATAGCTTAATTTCGCCTCTACTGAGGGGACAGCTTACTCATATCCGCGCCCGACCACTTTCCTTAATCGCTTTCACGAGACACTGCTCGCTGATGCTCGTTCGTCAGAAATACTTGAGTATACTCGCCTGGATAATGATTCGGAGGCCTGGATTTGTGACAAGGGTTTGCTAAGTTAGGAAAGCGTTTGTGTACCTGATATTATCGGGTAGAGACATGAAATCCTAGAGCTGGCACATCTGTCAATTCACTGAATTCATTCAAGTTCCACCAACATTGATGTGACTTGTGAGATAGTTACGGGTGTGCAGGAATGTAAAGAGAAATTTCAGGTTTCGTTTTAAGGTGTTTGTCTTGTTGTGTATTTTGGGTTGAGCATCTGAGACCGACTGGAGAGTTGCAATCTTTAACTGTTCCGAAGTGGGAATGGGAGCAGATCTCCATGAAATTCGTTATGGTGTCTACCCAGGTTTAGTCAGGGCGTGACTCCATTCGGATGCTTGTTGTCCGGTTTTTCTCAGTCTGCTCAGTTGTTTTTTGTTAAATTTGTGCGTTGCATGGAGTTCCGTCGAGGGTCGTATCCAATGAAGGCACCCTGTTCGCTTGCCGTCTTGGGCAGGAGCTTCAGGAAGCCTTGCGTACTGGTTGAGCTTTAGCTGCGTTTTTCCATCCGTAAGATGATGGTTTTGTGAGAGCGGGCTATACCAACTCTGGAGGATATGCTTGTGCGTACGTATTAATTGTTGTCGGCAGTTGGGATCGTCACTTGCCATTGTTCGGATTCTCCTTCGATAGCAGTTATCAGGAGACATTCCAATTGGCAACCTTTAAGTTTTGTTTGTTCGGTGGTGTAGATCTCCAGTCTGTTTTTCTGACTCGGCGTAGTAGGATTTTTGGACCCCAGCTAGTCTAGAGACTTCGGAAATGATCCAGCTGTTTCAGGTGAGTATGATGACAGTCCTGTGCGGACAGAGGTCTTATGCCGACTATGGTGATCGCAGGCTCGAGTTCGCTGTAGGAGATCATGTATTCCTACGGATTTTTCCGATGAAGGACGTGTTGAGTTTTGGGAAGCTTACCCAGAATTGTAGGTCCTTTCGAGATCCTTAAAGTGAGTCAGTTCTGTTACCTTTAATTTGGCAC
The DNA here is from genome assembly GCA_030015575.1 of Agapanthus africanus. Taxonomy (NCBI): domain Eukaryota; kingdom Viridiplantae; phylum Streptophyta; class Magnoliopsida; order Asparagales; family Amaryllidaceae; genus Agapanthus; species Agapanthus africanus. Next base: position 450,996,715 of record JASDDO010000014.1, on the reverse strand, counting down.
TTCCGCCCAGATTTTTGAGTATTCACCCCGTATTCCTTGTGTCGATACTTTGCAATTACCTTCATGACCTTTCTCACATGATTCAGCACCAGAACATTTAGCTTGGACGCGATCTTTCATTCACCGGCAGCCAATTGTGTTAATGGCCCGGCAGGTGGAGAAACTTCGGTCAAGGGTCTTGCTATCTGTGGAGAGTTTTCTTGGACGTAGCCGTATAGTGAGATGATCACTTGGTAGGCTGCGAGCGAGAATTGGGAGTTTTATACTCTTCTTGAAGGTACGCGTAGATGAATTTTAATTCGGGGACCGAATTTCTTTAAGGGTGGAAGATTGTAACGTTTCAGAAATCGTTTTGCGAATTTTTCCGTTTTAGGGCAAAATTGTCGGTTTTTCCCGTAGTGAGATGATCACTTGGTAGGCTGCAAGCGAGAATTGGGAGTTTTATACTCTTCTTGAAGGTACGCGTAGATGAATTTTAATTCGGGGAACGAATTTCTTTAAGGGGGGAAGATTGTAACGTTTCAGAAATCGTTTTGCGAATTTTTCCGTTTTAGGGCAAAATTGTCGGTTTTTCACGTTTTAACCCGATTTCGATCAAACGTCCATATAAGCTTGCCGGCACCTATTTTAGCTAAAATAAAGCTTGTGCGCGAACTTTAGGGTATTTGGGAGGTTTTGGTTCAGATAGATTTTTTCCCAAATAAAAAATTATTTTAGCCGGTAAAATATGCTCGTAAATCGGTAAATTTCTTCTTAATGAAAATTCTTGGAAATTATCACTACAATTATTTTAGAACCTTCTTTTTAAATATTTAGATTTTTATGGTGAAAGGATTTATTTTTTTAAAAAATAAAGAAAAAGAAAAGTAATGTGAACATAAGCTTTTTGTTTTATTATACTATTATTCTATTTTCTTCTAGAAAATTCTACAATTCACCAAAAACCCTAGCCTCCTTGATTTGTCCGGCCCCTCTCTCCCCCTTTCATCCCTTGTTCTTCCTCACTCATTTTTCATCATTTCTTGCACAAATAAATCATGAAAAATCTAAATAAATTCATAGAAATTCAAATAAAATCCAAAACCTTCTTTCTTCTTCACAAAACATGCTTGGATCTTCATTCTAGTGAGGATTTTGGAGGCTAAAGTTTGGTTTTATCCTTGATTCAAGTGGTGTTCTTGAAGGTATAAAACCCTAACCCTAATCTCTAATTGTTAAGTTTAAATCTTTATGCTAGCTTAATTAGATGTTAGTTTAAGCTTTAAGTTTCATGTTTCAAAATTCTAGAAATGGTTTTAGAAATTCAAGTTAAGGTTAAAGCTTAATTTAATTGTTTAATATTTAATTGAAGTGTTAATTTGTGAATTGGAAAAGCTTAACCTAGAAGAAAACGCTAATTTTTGCTAATTACTACTTTGTCTAATTAAGGGTTTTGCTTACTAGGTTTTTGCTAAAACTTAATTAAGCAAGTTTAAAAAATATAGAAATAGTTTAAATGGTTTAACCTTGCTATTTGAAGATGTTTGTAAATTATAGTTTTAGTAAAACTTGTAGTTTTGTGCTATAAAGATAAGTACTGGTTAGTAGATTTCGGTAACTTTTTGGCGTGGGTTTCTTTTGACGTTGCGACGCTATTTATTTTCGAGTCACGTCATTATTGTGTTTTGAATGCGTGATCGGGATGATCGGAATCTAGACTAGGTGTTTCGTAGTTTGGCGACCCTAATTAGGTGTCACGACCCGAAAGTACGGAACATGACTGGCACTTAGACTACGAACGTCTCAAGGAGTACGTATGCTAAGTAAGCCGAAACCCAGAAATCCAAACCAAGAGAAGTAGTAGAGAATAGGAAGAACCATATCAAATCAACCTGTATGCAACATAATATACAACGCCTAAAGGCGAGGATCACAACAGAAATGGAACTCAACCAGCAAGAAACTCAAGAAATATAACATGCTACTCTATGGTCGAAAGAATAACATTACTGGTCTCTATCTCAAAAAATACAAGTTTGGTTGATGGAACTTCTAGATACAACTGAAATATAATATACAAGGTATAATGATGGGTAAGATACAATAAACCCACCTACTAGCAAGTCACCCGAAAAGAAACCGTGCCCGCAAAGCCGTAATGAAATCCGTACGGCAACACCTGCAAGAAACTGGGGCACAACGGGGGTGAGTTGCCAACTCGTGAGTAGAAAAAGATCTACGAACAGAAAATCGCATGAATAACGCAACCTAGGTCAATGATCATAATATATCCTCAAATATATGAATAACATGCAGCCTATAACAATGGCTAGGGTAATATCTAACCCGAGTGTGATCTCATGTGCCCGTGTCAGTGCCTCAGGTAGCAATATATCATATGAATGAGATATGAATGCATGAAAACAGAATACATGTAAATGAAGAAACTGTTTTCATAAATTAGTGAGATTTCCTTTGTATTTTTAAAATGAGGTACCATAAATGAAATCAGCATCAACAGTGTCAAGCATCGACACAAAACATAAATCTCAATGTCTCAAAACCTCAGGCTCCGGCCATCCGGACTGGCCTGTATCATCAAATCTCAGTACCTCATTATCTCGAAATCTCAATGTCTCAATCTCAATATCTAGGGCGCCGTCAGTCCAGACCGGCCCCTACCATCCATCTCAAGACCACGACGGTATCCTCCGGATATCCGACGCGTCGGGTAAAATCACCGGTAGGTAGTCTCCCCCTGCCAGGCTCATCGTCATCACCACGAGCTTCTTGCCCCGGGGTACCTTACCGGGTCCACCATGTACCCGAAACGGTTCATCCAACTCCTCGAATCGGGTATCCAAATCTATCAGCAAACTCATGGTGGACGACTCATACATCATGGGAAAAACCGCGCTTTTTATTTAAAAAGAGAAAGAAGAAGTTTGTATATGTTTTGCGGTTTTCCCCAAATCCAGAAAATCTCATGGAAATCCAAATCCAAAATCTCAATAGCACGTAAAAAGTGAATATATGCATGAGAATCCATGAATGCGGCATAACAATGAATAGCAGTATGCATGAGGTAGCAGGTAATAACTATAATGTCTAAACTAACATATAAGGCAAGTATACTAATATCATGTCTAAACTATTAGCTAACAGGCTATGTCAAGCAATAATATTTTCTAAGGTGTACGTGACATGGCAATTACTGATGAAGATGTGTGTGAGCCGGCAAGTAAGTGTACGTGGTACATACGCATCATCGGTAATGGTGCTGGTGTCCTAACCACAAGATATCAACAGTAGAATATGAACCATAATATAAGCATGTGATGCGGAGCAAACAACAATAATGAGCGGGAGCTGTATACTAGACGCAACGATAATTAATCTATTTTAACCTAATATAAGTCCTACAATGGTGCCTTTTGAAATAACACGAATCGTGGGGTTTTGAAAATAGGGGCTACGGTGTTTTTAAGAAAAGATACGTTTTTTGAAATATCCGTAGGATCCCTTAGGCTGTCTTTAAAAATACGCACGATTCGTAGGCTTTGAAATAGGTAGGAACCGAATCTAATCTAACAACTAACTAAACTAAAGGGCTACGCTATAAGCTAGAACACAGGTAAAGAAACCGCCTAACATCTGAGTCGATACATATACATACTAGTCGGTGATCCCGCCTCAATAATATCATATCCGATACCATATCTATAATCAGACATCCCAAGTCAAGAGTGCGGATCAATCATCAAGATATAGCTCGTACGTAAATCCGTCGTACGGCATCCCTAAATCTGGGTACGGGTCAATATCATATTCCTCACACTATTCCTCTGGTATCCTCTTTATCCAAGATCATAGTCTAGGGTACTGACCTATGTCCAGTACAATACTAATATCCTCAATATACTCATGATCTGACTACTGATCGACAATCTCGTACAAACCGATATTGTCAGCACATATCATCATCAAGGGGTATACATCGCCCGATACGGCCTAATATCAATATCCTAGCATATTATGCCTCATATCACGATCACATGTCGACCATTTATTTATAACACTATTCACCCGTATCGCCGCCGCAAGATCCGCTATAACACCAGGACGTACCTTAAGTACGAATCCTGCCATATCACCGAGATCACAACCACAAACAAATCTCATCGACTCAGCTCAATCCCAAGTATCCTCCTCAAATCCGTATGTGAACACATAGTCCCATACCCATGTGAACATATAAATATATTCCCATACACGCACATATGAAATAAGGAATGTATGCAAGTATGTATATGTGTGTATGTGTAAGTGTAGTGCACCCACTACCTAAGGTTTCGTAACCATGCACCAATCCAACACCAATATCCATCTAAAATCATCAATAATAAATCCTAACAACATATCATAAATTGTTGGTGTGTATACGCATCCGTATACATCACCACGGACTGCGGGGGTGCTATACGCCATCCACCCGACTTCTCCCCGTAGATATAAATCTACTCACCTGGTCCTCGCTAGCCGGTACCGACGCCACCACGCGCTTGCTTGTCGTCTCGAAGTCCACATGGGGGTACCTACATATCATAACGCACCATATCGCATTAAAACTAAATTCGAAATTGAAACGGCATACGAAAATCAAATCGGCACGCGTATCACGCATAGGTCCAAACCTATCGCCTACGCATGCAAGAATAGTCAAACCAACCCTCGATGTCGATGTACAAACGTCAAACCATCGAGAAAAATCCAATCACACTCATTTGCACATTCACGAACACTAATTTTAATATAAACTAGGTTAAAACTCACAAAAACCTCAATTTTGCTTAAAAAGTCATTTTTCCGAAAATCTAGCAAACACAATTCGCCGTTTTTGTACAAAACAGGATGTTTAAATGAATATAGCGGCCAATATATTTATTAAATATCTTAAATAAGTCGTATAAACAATTTCCGGAATTTAATCTCATTAAATTCCAAAAATCCTAATATTCTAGTTTACCAAAAATACCCTTTTTAACAATTTCAAAGCAAAATGCACAAACTACAATCTAGCTTAGAATTGCATGATCCAAAGCATTAAACCACACTTAATAAAGTTAATGAAGCCAAGAAAAACGTAATCACATTTTTAATCCCAAGCATTTAACAAATTTCAAAAACCTAGTAAGCAAATTAGCAAAATAACAAAATTTTTAAAGCTAGCCATTAGCACTAGCTACTAAACTTGTATTAACATGACAACAAAGCCTAATTATAACACACAACCATACACCAATTTTATAAACCCTAACTTGCATTCAATTTCACAACTTGAATTCCAAAACTTGCAATTAAACTCACATATCCAAATAACACTTAATTAAATTAGCTTAAGAAATTAGTAACAATTTAAGCAACAAAAAGTTTTAGAATTATACCCAAAAATATATGAAAGTCCACAAGACTCCATGGCCTCCAAAAATGCTCTCTTTTCACAAGGATCCATGCTAAACGGGCTAAGCTAAAATGGGTAGGACTTTGATTTTGATTTCGTAGGATTTTTGGTGGATTTTTGATGCAATTTTTCATGAAGTTTTGAAGGGAAAAGAGGGGAAAATGGAGGGGGGGCTGCTGTGGGGAGAAGGAATTTTCGGCCAGAAAAGTGGGTGGGGGAGAGAGAGGGAGGTGAGGAAAATGGGGGGGGGACAAGGTCAAGGTCAAACAAAGTCAAAAGTCTAACTACTTCACTCATTTTCTTTTGTTTTCTTTCATTTCTTTTTCCTTGAAAATCAAGTGGGGAAAAATATGGTGGGTGCTGAATTCAGCCATGGGGAGGAGTAAGTGGGGGTGTGTGGGTGTGGGCACGGGTGTGGGGTGATGAAAAATGATAAATACAATACCCCAAACATCCATTTATGCTAAAAAAAAGCATTTTTTCTTCAATAATTTCTAAACCATTTTGGCAAATGATTTCGTTCCAAAAACCACATGATAAATTTTTATTTAATGTTTTATGATGCACAAAATTTGTTTCAACACATTCCAATTTGTAATTTTCCCTAATTAAATGTATTAGTGACGGCTTAAAATAATATTTTTTTCAGAAAATTTGAAATTTCACCAGCGGCTCAATAAACACCAAATAATAGCAATTACATAGCTAGAATATGTATATTTAATTTTTATAATAAGATATTTGTATTTTGACTTTTTACAGAAAACCCCCTCATTTTACCGATTTTCCGAAATTTCACCGAAACGATTTTTAAAACGCTACATTAGGATTTTTGGCCGATGTCCTGCGCGTTTGATGCGCTAAGCGCGCAGTGTAATTTTCAGGTCGTTATTCTTGCGTTTCGATGTCTTTTCGTCGATGTAGAATATATGCTTATGTGTTCTGTTTGTGAAATTTTAGGTTCGCAAGGGGGGACTTCGGACGCTACGACAAGGGGAAACAGGTGGTAGGATTCACCTAGCTTGGAGCGTTGGTGAGTAGATTTAACATCTACAGGGGAATCGCCCGCATGGCGTTATGCGTCAGGGCTAGAGATTTTATTACTTGTCGCATATTCTACGTTATTGTTAGAATTGCGCCTTTACCCTATTACTTAGATGTAGTTGTGCCTGGACTAGTAGTAGTAGGACACTGCACATATTATTGACGATTCATGTTGCACGAGCACTGATTGTATGCTACACACACCGTCAATAATTGCCAAGTCACGTATAACCCACTTATAGATATAATATTGCTTGGTTAGGGACATTGAGACTTTGATTCATATTTCTTTACGCATTGATTTATAGCATACCTGTATACCTACATGCTTACACATATGTTCTAACATACTTACATGCTAGTTACCTGTATACCTATAGAGTATTGTACCATTAGTGATAGGTACATGCACACTTTATAACATAGCTACAGGTATACCTTACACACCTATTTCACTTATACCCAGGGGGTATACTATATCATTGCTTATAGGTAGACACATTATGTTGCTATACCTTATTGATTTCACATACATATGGTTTTAGCTACATGTTTACCTTCACTTGATGTTATTTAGAAGTGGATAAATAGAAACCGCATGATATTTATATTAGCTGGTTGCAGTTAATTAACGGCTTTTCCTTTATACGCTTACATTACAGTTTTTATGTTGCGTATACTGTATTCATGGATTTTCGCATTGTTATATGGATTTTTCATGATGTTTTCTGGATTCGGGAACCGTGGGAGTTCATGAAATTATGCATTATTTGAAAAACCCGGTTTCCTTGATATGATATTTTAGCAGCCACCATGAGATTTATCGTTTACGATGTGTATACCCCACGCGAGGAAAGGAGGGATCCGTGTGCGGGTACATGGTGGGGCCCGGAGGTACCCCGAAGCAAGAACGATGTCGTGGTGTAAGGCGATGAGGCTTAGGGGAACCATACTATCCGGTGACAGGACCAATGACTCAGCGGCTATCAGGTGGATACCGACGGGAGTCATGTACGTATGGATACGTCGAGAGGCGAGGGTCAGAGCTAGGCACTCGAGCTTTCGGGATAGCGTATGATACGTACCTTTCAGGGGGCCAGTCATGGAGACAGCACCTGATGGATCGGCATTTCTGTGTCGATGCTTGGCACATTGGTTTCATGATATTTCTAATTACTCATTTGTATATATAACAGGGGATTGAGCCGCTATTATATATACCCTTACACTAATATTAGTGGAATGGGAAGCTAATATATGTGTATTGACCTATGCCATTATATTTAGGATATTAGAATTTTGCTGGAGATTTGACTCGGGATATAAGAGATTAATTTGAGATTGGATACTGGATAGATATGAGAGATCTACTTACTATTTTACATTCGAGATATATGAGATATACTTGATATGGTACATACGAGATATGTGATATCTACTGGATATTGTACATTCGAGATATATGAGATCTACTTGCTGTTGTACATTCGAGATATGTGAGATATACTTGATATTGTACATACGAGATATGTGAGATCCACTTGATTTTGTACAATCGATATATGTTAGATATACTTGAGGTTGTACATTCGGGATATATGAAATATACTTGATATTCTGCAATTGAGGAGATATGATATGATCAGTCGAAAATAATGTATTTTTAACACGGCAATTTCCCTATCATTTGCACTCATATAGAAGTGTTCGGCATCCATATTACACATATTAGCAAATCAGTCGTTAAATATCAGATTGCATGTGTTAGACTCTAAAACCGACATTTCTGAGGAAATTGTGTGTTTATCATGGCATCGCATCATCTCTGTATTGCGCAACACTTGTGTCGAGATTTGTGCAGGAAAATCCAGAAGAAAAGCCAAAATTGTCATTTTGCTGATCAAACATTACGCCAACTCAAAGATCTGAAAGCTGGTAGCAATCTAGAAGGAAAAACACAAATCAACATATCAAAAAAGGGCCCAAAAGTCAGTACCAGAAAAGCCAAGAAATCCCAAGCCATGAAGCCCCCAAAGCGCCGCGGAACCACGGCGGGAGCCGGCTTGCGCCGCGGTTCCGCGGTGGTATTGCCACGTCAGCGCTAAATTTTCGGTGCACAATTTGTATCTCTGGGCCCACATTCCTTTCTGATACTTCAAATTCCAGAAGGATCTCAAAGCTACTGCCAGATCAGCAAAGATCATTAAGCAACCTAATCTTGATTAAGCTAATCAAGCTCCTAACTAATCACATCTAGAAGCTTCTCCTCTAACTAACTTTTGGAGGGAAATTCAAATCTCCTCAACAAACTTTTGGAGGGAAACTTAAAATTCAAATCCTAGATCTAGGGTTTTGATGGCTAAAAATAGGAACCTAGATCTAAGGGTTGGGGTTGTTCTTGAATAATTCATTCTTCCTCATTCTTCAACAATTCTCCATTTTCTTCCACAAGTCTAGTGACAAGGCTTGTGCGAAACCCTATGTTAGTGTTTATGCCCTAGAAGGCCATTACTGTATCATACTAGCTTGTATATTACTTAATGGAAGCTTGGGAAATTCACATGTATATAACAGTCTTGCTAAACATGGTAGTATGCTACTTGGTTTTTCTATCTTAATATGTGAGTGTACGTATTGATAGAGCTCTTAGGATCTTGCTTGTCTACCAGCGTTGTGATGGCAGTCACACTAGTGGGGGCTGGGTAGTCTACAAGCACATCCTTATTCAGGTCCCTGGTCGTTGGATTATCGAGACAGAGCATCGATACTCCGGAGTAGACTAGTGTGTACGCTTCTCATCCCAGTTTGGGAGATGGTCTGTCCCACAGCCGTCAGTACGTCGTACTGGAGATAGTATACAGGTGCTCGTTAGGTTACGGGTACACCGGACAGGACTCACAGGGAACTGTTGGTTGGTTTGATACCAGTCGTCAGTAAACAGTTCCCAGGTGACATGAGTACAGCGTAGTCCGCAGACTTGACACTGCTACTTCGCCTCGAGTGTGTCCCACTGTTCTTAGATTGCTACCCTACCACGGCTCAAAGGAGTCGTGCAAACAGGTAGCAGTTGGGTACAGTCCCGAGCACTTGGAGGCAGTGGCGGTTAGACAGGATTCGTCCCTCCCGGTATTGGGAGTAGATATCGTGCTGTGTCAGAGAGCCATTACGCAAAGTCCCTGGCCAGGGCAAGCGAGATTTGCTGGTAGGTTCCAGTAGTTTCTCAGGGTGTAATGGGCTTCACTCCGACACGACTTATACCGCTATTAGGGGACTGACGCTTGCCGCCCCCCTAGGCCCGATATGCGATAGTCTTGGACGAACGGACCGGACTGTATGGAGATTGTCACATCAGACTCAGTAGGAGTTCGGATGGGTTTACTCATCGGCCTTCTTATCGACAACTACCTGGGGACCGTTACGTACAGCTAGTGCCGCTTGCGGTCTGTGGTTAAACCCACTGCCAGCGTAGTAGTCGAGTCTCTAGAGTCCCACACAGAGAGTTTCCTACTCCAGGCGAAACGATATAGAGGTTGCATGGTTTTGCGACAAAGGGTTCGGACGCATACGTGCGTTTACGCGCGTACGACTTTCGGACAGTTTTTACCAGTCGGCTTTGGTTTAAGCCAGTTACTGGTATCCGGTTATTGGATTTTTACAGTCTAAAGTTTTTCCGTATTTTTGCGGATTGGAGGGGCGTTCTCGTAATTGTACGAGAAGCTTCTAGAAGATGTGACTAAGGAGGTTTCTTTTGGATAAGAAAGTGAGTCATGGTGGTGATTCATTCATTTCATTAATGCACATTTATTGCTTAATGACTCATGCTAATGAATCACCACTAGATATTTTATGAAGCATGCTTATTCATTTCCTTTATTCATTATTCTTAAAAAAGAATGCTTCATAATATATTATGATACACTCTCTCTCCTCTCATTATCTTATCTCATATTCTCTCTCCTCAAGCTCTCATCTTCAAGATACTAATCCTTAATCCTCATGTGTTGAGATCAAAGGTTTAGTTAGACTTAAGCATCCATTACCTTCACTCTATATCATCCTTTCATCTTTGATTAGCAATCAAAGTTGATTAGTTGCCTCAAGTTAGAGGTTTAGCTTGGTGTTTTGCTCTCGGGTGGATCGTCTACTACCTAGAGAAGGTCGAGGAGAACAAAGGAGGACACAAAGAAGAAGGACCGGTTTCATTAGGTATAATCCCTAATCACAAGTGAAATGAAACTCTTAGAATACGGTTATTTATAGTTTAGCTTCGATTCAAGCGGTTAGTCGATGTTCGTTCTTTAAACTTGATTGTTTTTGAAAATTCCGCCTCCCCATAAGTACTGGGGTGTACTATATCGACTTACACCCTAACCCTAATTTCACTCCAAATTCAAGATCTTGAGTACCAATTAATCAAGAAGCCCTTCAACCTTTTATGAGCGGAGCCGATCTACATTCGAGCAAGTGATCCAAGCCGATCCGCGACTCACGGAGCCGAGCGAAGCCAAATCGACGATCGAGTTCTTCCTCTTGTAGTTCTTGAGCGAATGTAATGAAATTGTTGTTATAAATAAAAAGTGAAATTCTTTAATCTTGTTTTCTTTAAATTCTTGCATCATGATTCGATCTCAATTTGTAATTATAGTTCTTATGATGATGTTTGAGTAAAACTCCGCTCGTTAAGGAGTCGAGACGATCAATAGAATGATGATGTAACAAATCTTAAAACGATTCTTAAGTCCTACGGGTTTTGTAAACCCTAGCAAGTTCAAGAATCGATGACCTAGTTTCGTTGCGATACTTTCTTGATTGTGATCGCTCGAAATTAGGGATCTACGATCGTTTCTTGAATTTACTAGAGGCTAGAACGTGAATGATATCGAAGAATGAACAAGGGATAAATGATGAAACCCTATTTTCACTAGAAATCCCTAATTCTCGTCGATCATCATCGATCTAGTATCAATCCATCGAGGGATGAGAATACGACATCTTGAGATTACATCACATCTATAGATCCGATCGATTCCTACGAGCCTCATTTCGATTCTTGATATTTGGTTGGAAAAATCATCAAACTCTCAATTCTTGATTCTATCTATTTCTTGTTATTAGATCTATGTTTTCTAATTCTTGAACTTCAAATATAAATCATGAATTGTTTTGTTTCTTTTCTTTAAAGTTTCGACTCATCTAATTCAAAAGACGAACTATTACACTGTCCCTGTGGACGATCCGCACTCACTTACAGTCTACATCCGACATCGTAGTTGATTGCGGTCAAATAATTTTTGGTTGTGATTTCTATATAATTTTCCAACATACACAATCCGAAATCGTATTCAATCAAATGGCGCCGTTGCCGAGGATAGTGCGCTAATTGTACGTATTTTGAAATTTGAGTTGAAAGATTTATTCCATTATAATTTTTAGATCAAAATTTGCGCAAACACTAATACGATTTGTTGTGGTTGATTGCGAGGAAATCTGGAGCTGCTGTGCAATTCAAAAATTTTTTTGGAAATTTCCAGAGAGCAGGAGGAATCAACAGAAAGCTACTGTTAAATTTTGGTACAGAGAGCAGCACAAACGGCCGCGTTTACGCGGTATTAAGCATCATTTGCGGCGGTTCCGCGCCTGGTTCAAGGGATATCTGTGCAAACTTTCCTCTGTAAGCTTCCTACTTTCTTATCTTCTCCTTTCTCTGCTCCAACTAACAAATTTCTGCAGGCTTCTTTGCAAATATTCGCAGCGCGCAAATTGCAAAAATTAAATTGTGCTTGTTTTGATTCTTGTGGTTGTTGCATATTAATACGGACATTAAGGGGCAAAGACCAAATCCAGATTAGGTAGGGAGTTCATTACCCTTCCTAAGCCCCGAAAATCGCAAAATTTGCATTCGCATTTACCCTCATTAATTAAAAAAATATCTAGAGATGACTCTAAGGACCGTCGCGCTCACTTAGGACAAGAGAAGGCCGTGGGTAATTCATTGCTTATCAACGTTTTCTTGTGGTGTCTAAGGCAAGTGTGTCGAAGGCTAGTGGTTATTAATTAGGCCCACTACTTACGTAATGGAGTTCCTTCCCACTTACCTAGCACTTACCTGGCCACAGGGGGACAAAGAGGCAGTGGAGGATTTATCCTGCGACTTGTCTTTTGGCAGTTAGGAGCGGTCTAGAGTTTTGACCTAGGTGACCCCTAGAATTAGGGTTTTCTGTGTTGGATCTGTTGTGTTGCATCATATTTTCAAAAATCCATCCAATTTTCAAAACAAACACTGCATTCTTATCAATTCCCCTAATTATAAATTCACGCTGCCACTTATACTAACCCTTTTTAGTGCAAGATAGGCTGGACACGGGATTCTAGTGCCCGTTAAGTCCGCGTTTCCTTTGATCGACCCTAAAGTCGGTATTTCTACATTTACCCTTTCTTTTACCCACCACCACACCCAGATCGATGGATCCACCTCCATCGAACTTCTTTTCCACTACTCTGCCGCCGTCCGTTGGTGCGCAGAATCCACCTCGCATCTCTCTCCAAGAGAGATGCTATCCAACACGAGGTCCACTTTCCACCTGTCTTTCCATTCCACCAGCCAACGGGGAAAATTTTCAAATAAAACCCCAATACATCAACCTTCTACCAAAATTTCACGGTCTCAAGTCTGAAGACGCATACGCATTTATCGCCAAATTTGAAAACGTATGCGCAATGATGGGTACCTCACAGCTTTCTGTGGATGCTTTACGTCTTCGTCTTCTCCCATTCACTTTGTGCGATTTAGCCGAGAAGTGGCTATATAACACTACCGCACATTCCATTTCAAATTGGGATGAATTCGTCAAAGCATTCCTTAAGAAATTCTACCCATATCAAAAGACAGCTCGAGTCCGTAGCGAACAATTCACCCAGCTTCCAAATGAAACATTTTCACAATGTCTTGAACGCTTTAAGGATTTGTTAGTTCAATGTCCTCATCACGGAATCCCGAGATGAGAACTGTGCAGAATCATTTTTGAGGGCATTAATCCTAACACAAGACAGACCCTTGAATCCATGTGTTAAGGCAATTTCATGACCAAAGATGATGGGGAAGCCTGGAATTTTCTAGAAAATTTCGCTGAAAAATCTTTACAGTGGGAGGGTGTGAGTCAATCGTCTAGGGATGGCAATGATGTTTCCATAGGAATTAGTACTGACATTTCAGCTATACACAAGAAACTCGAGACTGTGGAAAACAAATTTTTAGCCGCCACCCAAAATCAAATGTCACTCTCCAAAACTGTATGTGGATGCTGTTCTGATCCTTCTCATTTGACGGAAGAGTGTCCACTAAATTCTCCGTTTCAAGGTCATGAGCATACCAATGCCGCATTTCAAAGAACTAGAAACGATCCATTTTCTTCCACATATAATCAGGGTTGGGGGAATCACCCAAATTTTGCTTGGAACCAATCACAATTTCAAAACACGGTTCCAACCCAAAACAATTTCCAAGAGGCCCCTCCACCACAACAGCAACCACCACTTCAATTGAGTCAGCACCCCTTCCAATCACAAAATTTCCAAAATCCGGCCAACACTTTTACACCATATGAAAACTCTTTGCAATTGACCGGTACAGATAATACCTCTGCACTAGCACAAACCTTGGATACTTTCATGAAACAATCCATCCAAGGGACGGTAAGTTTGCAATCTTCCGTCGAGAAAGTGATAAAGTTCATTGTCTCTCAAAATGAGAATATCAAATCAATGGAAGAACAAATTGCACAACTAAAAGCCGAAATGCGTGCAAGAGAGAAAGGGAAACTTCCAGCTCAACCTTTACCCAATCCTGGCTATTCACATCATGTGGATGCAATCACGTTGAGATCTGGAAGAGTGCTTGACAATCACGTTGGGGAAGAGTTTGATGATACTGATAAATCAATCAATAACACCCCGGTTGAGACCATTCTTCACACACACACTTCTAGTTCTGATCCTTATTCTTCTACCCCACCACCTTCTTCCGAGCCTATTATTCGTTTCCCAAAAGGCTCGCCACTTCAGCCCAGCTCTTTTACACCTCCACGGACGATCCCCACTTCTATTTTGGGATCGATTCCACACACACTTCCTTCTCCTATGATGGACCCAGCGCTTATTGCTAAAGCACCTTATCCTAATCGGTTAAGGGCTAACACACCGAGTCCACATATGGAGAAGATTATGAATATTTTTAAGCAAGTTAACATCAACATCCCTCTCCTAGATTCCATCCAACAAGTTCCGTCCTATGCGAAAACTCTTAAGAACTTGTGCACTAGGAAGAGGAAGACTCAAGTGCCCAAGAAGATATTCATGGCAAAAACTGTGGACACGGCTTTCCCCCAACAATTACCGAGGAAACGTAAGGATCCTGGATATCCTACTATTTCCATTTCTATTTGGGAAAAACACATTAACCGTGCTCTATTGAACCTTTGCGCTAGTGTTAACTTGCTTCCTTTCTCAGTCTATGATCAATTAGGGGATCGGAGAGTTGAAGCCTTCGAGCATAACTCTCCAGATGGCTGACCGATCAATCACCAAACCTAGGGGTGAACTGGAGGATGTGTTAATAAAAATCGGGGAATTCATATTCCCTGTGGACTTTATTTTAATTGATACACAGCCTGTAGCGAGCCAACGGAATCAAATTCCGGTGATTTTAGGTCGCCCCTTTTTTGCCACTTCCAATGCTATCATCAACTGTCGTAATGGTTCTATGACCCTATCTTTCGGGAATAGGTCAATAGAGCTGAACATTTACAAGTTGGGAAGTGTACCCTCCGAACCTATTGCTCAGGTATGTTCTGTCGACTTAATGGATGTCGACATCAGCGAATTTGATAATCCTCCTGATATCGATCTTGACTCTTTTCATACGTTATTGTTTGACCCAACTATATATCATACACATACGGACTCTTCCACCGAGATGTCCGGGTCAACAATTAACACTGATTATGAACTGCTTTTAGAGTCTGAAGATCACCCCGCACTTTGTGATGACATTATTCATCGGGGTATAGATGGAACTTTTGAGGAGATCTTCGCTGATGAACTCGCATTTTTGAATGACACGGGTATTGAGATGAATCATGTCCCAAACATTGAAATTGAACCTCCACCCCTTCTTCTGAATTGTAAAAAGAATGCGAGTAATCCATCACATTCACTGCATCGTATCTCCAAAACGAGACGCACACACATTCTTTTCCACCCCTTTACCCTTTCCCCACTTTTTCTTCCACCAACCAGAGCACTGCATTGATAAAATTTTTGAATGGTTGGTGTTAACGTTTGGTCTTTGCAAAGCTTGGCATCGACCACTGATTTTTGACCCCCTCATGTGATTTTCAAAATTTAATATTGCATAACTCAAGTTTGGGGGGGGTATAATCTGGCTCTTGAAAATAAATTTTTTTTAAAATGATGAGCCAAAAAAATAGGTTTGGGGGAGGTTCTTCACTTAAATATTTTGCCCCCACTAATAAATTCCTCCCAAGCTTACAGGTTTTTCAAGATTTAGCAGATGGCAACAATGAGGACACTGTTGAAAACAAGTTTGGGGGAGGTTTGTGCTTATTTTCGCAACATTTGCATCATACATTGCATAAGCACAAAACATTTTGAAAACCTATAAAAATTTAAAAATTTTCAAAAAAATAAAAATATTTTTTGTACATAAATAAGATAATAAAAGTTTAGATAGTGAAAAATTACATCCATGAGATTAGAAAAATTTAAGAAAACTAAGAAAATTAGAAGTTTTCTTATACGAACTAGTAATAAGTAATTATGAGCCGTTGTCCCAAGGGTTAGTAAAATGAAAGACGTCACTAATCTGAGGATAAAAATAAGTCTGAAAAATAGTTTCTATTCTGGAAGCCAAACATTTTGAACGTTGATATCCTGCTATTCGTACTTACACACGTCTTAAAGCCTGGGATAGTAGAGGATACCTTGAAATGCTCTTGTCTTAAAGCCAAAAGTATGAAGGAAATAAAAAAAATGATGAAAATATAAAATGGTGAGAAAAATGGACACTGGTTTTGTTATGGCCAAGGCAGCAATAAAAATTATAGCGAGGGTGCCTCTCACCTAGTGCCCTATGGCCAACTGGTCTGGGAGTCACTGCTATGCCTGAGGTGGTGCAAGACGAGGAAAATACACCAAGTAAGCATGCACAGGAGTAATCGGTCGGTTAGTACCTCAAGAAGTATTAACGGTCGCATGAAAGTGTGTGAGCAAATTCATCTAAATATTCATTAATTAAAAGTACTGAGGCTGATGGGCAAGAGTATGATAGCTTGAATTGAATTCTCTGGGTGTAGGGATGTCCTTTACACACACGCAGGGTGATATGATCGATGTTTTGGAAGAAAGATAGGAATGAAAAATAAGACGATGTTTTATTAAGGGAGGACGTGATTTCCGACATCTTTTCATGACCATTAAGATAGGGTTCATGACAACCGAAAAGCTAGCTTAGTTGGAAACCCTAATTTTCAAAGTCTTTCTTTTACAATTCTTTTCTTTAAATGTAATATTCACGATCTTCCTTTTATTATTGGATTTTGTGGGTGCAATCTGCTGAAAACCCTCAAGAGACAACACTCCACCTACTAGGGACACCTAGAGGTAGAACTTCGCAACAACGACTTGATCTCCAGGATCAATACGGAATCATTAACTAACATAATAAACTGGAGGTTCTAACTACTATGAAAGAATTTTATACCTCCGTGAACAAGTTCTTCTTTCTTGTTGTCATCCTCCTCTTCTTAAGCTTCCAGAAGAGTGTACGGATCGCGCTTGACCGTCGGGGTCCTTGCGTCAAAGATGATCCACCCGAGAGTGAATACTTTGAGCTCTTACCTATTAATTGAGGTAACTAGGGTACCTAGTGTTCTAATCTAAATAACCTAGAAGATGTAGAGAGTGATTAGGGATTAATTAGTCTCTTGAACCCTAGGTTTCTCAACTCATGAGACAAATTAGGGTTAGAGGAAGAAGAAGAGAGCTTGGAGGAGAGAGAGTGTTTTTGATATAATGAAATGAATATGGCTCACTTGTGATAACTATTAAGCAAGATATTTTCCAACATAATATCTCCATGCCACCTTGCCTCAATAGTAATCCATGAGTCACTAAGTAGCCATGTTACATTTATTGTAAAAGAACACCTCATCACTCCATCTCATTTACTATTTAATCAGAAATATTAAATAACAAATGAGGTGTCTTCTTCTAGAAGCACTTTTGCAAAAATTACAAGAATACCCCTCATCCGTAATACATTCCCGTATCCATATTCCGAAAAATATGAATACAAAGAGACAAAATAATCTGATAATCTAATACTAGGATCCGGCTTAAACCAAAGCCCACTAGTATTATCCGTCCGAATCATGATTCGTGCACAAGTACACGTATATGATCGAACCCTGTCGTAAAACCATACGGCTACATCGTTTCGCCCGAAGCAGGGAAACCCTTTGTGTGGGACTCTAAAGACTGGACAGTACGCTGGCAGTGGGTTTAACCACAAGCACGTCAGCGGTACTGTTTACCGCCGAAAACCGGGAAGACAAACGTCTTACCTGAATTTGGGGACAGATGCTATTTGGTTTTATCCGTCCACCTCTCCGAAGATGCCAAGTTGATTTATGACACCATGTATCGAAGGTATAAACGGATGCGGCTGATGTAGCAGACTTCGTCAGATTCCCCATCATTGTGGGGTTTTTGATTGTGGGGACGCTCTTCACTGCAGGCGCAAGCCTCTGCAGTTAATTACGCTACCGCATCGCGGTAACCACTTTCTCCTTCTGCAGATGGTCACTTCGTGTCGTGTGTGTTTGTTTTGTTTTTGGTTGCCCGTGGATTGTATACGGAGACTAATTTATGTTGTCGCCCGTAGGGCGTAGATTAGTCCAAATCCGTATTTTCTTAGATTTGGGTTTGGGTTGGGTTTAAGGATCGGTAATCTCATTTGAGACTAAGATCAAGTTAAACGTTTGTTAAGCATACGTTAGTCTAATTTTTAGACTAAGATCTACTTAACAGGATCATTTAGATCCAACAAAAGAGCATTTGGGCTCTATTGCTTTAGTTTTGGCACGTTGCGGTCCATTGGGTTTAAGGACATCATTGTCCGTGACAGTTTAAGGACGCAGTCTATGAGTTTAAGGACCTCACATTCCATAAAGTTTAAGGACATCATAGTCCATGAGTTTAAGGACCTCACAGTCCATAAAGTTTAAGAACATCATAGTCCATGAGTTTAGGGACCTCATAGTCCGTAAAGTTCGAGGACATCATAGTCCAGTTTAAAGACGTCATAGTCTATGGGGGTTTAGTTTAGGGACGTTGCGGTCCATATGTTTAAGGACATCATAGTCCATAGAGTTTAAGGACATCATAGTCCATAGTTTAAAGACGTCATAGTCTATAGAGTTTAGTTTAGGGACGTTGCGGTCCACAGTTAGTTTAAGGACATTACGGTCCATAGTTAGTTTTAGGACGTTGCGGTCCGTTAGGTTTATTTATTGTCGGGGCCCGCCACCTCTCTGAAGACGTTGAAGAGTTACAACGACATATATCAGAGGTGCGAGGAGATGTACCCATGAACCAATGTCAGTTGAGAGATCTATAGTTCGATTGATTTAAAGATCATTAATCTCGTTTGAGATTAAGATCAACTTAAATGGTTGTTAAGGATACGTTAGTCTAATTTTAGACTAAGATCTACTTAACAGGATTTTAGGATCATTTAGATCCAATGAAAGAACATTTGAGCTCTATCGTTTTAGTTTAGGGACATTGTGGTCCATAAGTTAAGGACATCATAGTCCATGGAGTTTAAGGACATCATAGTCTATAAAGTTTAAGGACGTCATAGTCCATGAGTTTAAGGACCTGATAGTCCAGTTTAAAGACATCATAGTCTAGTTTAAAGACCTCATTGTCTGTAAAGTTTAAGGACATCATAGTCCATGAGTTTTCAGGACCTCATAGTCCAGTTTAAAGACATCATAGTCTATTGAGATTAGTTTAGGGACGTTGTGGTCCATAGTTAGTTTAAAGACATTACGATCTATAGAGGTTTAAGGACATCATAGTCAAGTTTAAAGACGTCATAGTCTGTATGGTTTTGGTTCAACCGTTTGGGGATGCGCCAAAAGTTATTGGTTATTGGGACCCTCCATCTCTCTGAAGACGTTGAAGAATTACAACGACATGTATCAGAGGTGTGAAGAGATGTACCCTTTCAACCAGATTTCAGATTGAGGAGTCATCAGTCATGAGCATGGAGACTCGGTTTATGTAGAGATTTAATCTCAGGAAAGACTTATCCAATCTGGGGTTGAAGTCGGCCTCTTATAGTGTTAAACACTGATGTATTTTTAGAGCTCACGTGTTCCCACGTGATGCTCTCAAGGCAGTGTTAAACACTGAAAGTTGAAGGCACTCACATGTGGCACGTGGGGCTCTAAAGAAGTGTTGAATGCTGGAATTTGGGATTGATCATGTGTTGCACGTGATGCTCTTGAACGTTGGCGCCATTCGCTTGGGTTTATTCCCTTGCTCTTTTACAAGTGCTAAGCACTATCGGGGGTCACGTGTAGCATGTGAGGCGCTTAGAGTTAGGCGCTGCCTCTTTTATCCTCTTGCACTGTTAGGG
The DNA here is from genome assembly GCA_030015575.1 of Agapanthus africanus. NCBI lineage: Eukaryota > Viridiplantae > Streptophyta > Magnoliopsida > Asparagales > Amaryllidaceae > Agapanthus > Agapanthus africanus. Next base: position 450,976,508 of record JASDDO010000014.1, on the reverse strand, counting down.
GGTCACGTAGGATCACGTGGGGCGCCTCAAAAATAGGGTTTATTCCCTTTCCTCTTTTATAAGTGTTGAGCACTTCTCAGGGGTCACGTCGCTAGATTTCAGTGTTACCCTTTTTGTTCCTCAAAGGTGCTCATGTGGGAACACGTGAGATTTTATGTAGTGTTTGAACGCTAATGAATCATCAGGCTGTTTTTCTATGGTTCTAAGGAATCATGTTCTCCTTTGTTCTTTGCAGGGATTAATTTCTTTTTAAAGGGTTAAACCCTAGTTTTAGAGGAATTAAATTCCCATATGTTTTGTAAGAGTTAAACTCTTTTGGATTCAGTTCCTTCCCCTAGGTTTTGAATCTGCATGACAGAATCTCCCCGATGAGAATTAAATTATCAACTTGTGGGGAGATCTGCTTCTGCAGATCTTAACTAGAGAAAGAACTAAGTTCTTTGACAAAAGTTAAACTCTTGGTTTGAGAATAAAATTCTCTTTTTTGTGGGAGCTTTTTGGAGGGGTTCCTCTTCTTTAGAGAATTAAATTCTCTCTCTATTTTTCTTCCCCTTTCTCTCTGTATGAAACTTATGGGGAGTTTTTCTTCCTAAGACTTGAAGTCTTAGGGCCTTTATATAGTGGAGGCTGATCAGTTAAGGAAATCTTTTTCCGATTGATTTAGGGATGTTTCCCCACCATTGGATCTTTGATCCTAGGGCTTATGTTTTACAGAAGACAATCTTCTTGTTTTTAACAAAATTGGGAAATATTTTCCCATACAGAGCTTATTCTGTATCTTTGTGATTTCTAATCACCATTGGATCATTGATCCAACGGGGCTCTGATTTACAGAGCACAATCTTTCCTGTTTGGAAAGATTCTGAGGAGTATTACCTTAACAGAATTTTATTCGGGTAATTTGATGATTTATCATCTTCATTGAATCTTTGATCCAACGGTGGAGAACATTTAGTTCTAGCGCTTGGCGCTCTCGTGTCTTGCACGTGAGCGCTGCTTCAGATTCTTTGACTCTTAGCGCTGGCGCACTTGGTGCGAGCGCTCTCGTGCTTTGCACGTAAGCGCTGCCTCAGACTCTTTGAGTCTTAGCGCTGGCGCCGAGAGCGCTGGCGCTCTCGTGCTTTGCACGTGAGCGCTGCCTCAGAGTCTTTGACTCTTAGCGCTGGGGCTCTTGGCGCCAGTACTCTCATGCTTTGCACGTGAGGCGCTGCCTCAGAGTGTTTTAACTCTTGGCGCTGAGACAGTTGTTACATTCTTTACATGTAGTGTTTTCCCTTCATTTTTTATTTTATTGTTATTATTTTATAAGGGAGCAAGTTTTGAGCCAAAATTTTTGGCGGGAACAAATGCCCCCACTACTTTTCCCACGTAGGTATGTACGTGGGTGAAGTAGTACAGAGTTATGCATGGTCATAGAATTGAGGGCATAGGAGACAAGTTTAGGGTCCTTGTAGCCTAAGACTTTTTCCATCTTCATGAGTCGTAAGGGTCTCGAGAAGGTTATTTCTCCCTACGAGTCGAAAGGATCCCGTAGGCGTACTTTCTCCTTAGGAGTCGTGAGGACTCCTAAGTGCGTTTTCTCTTGAGACTCGTAAGGATCTCACAAGAGAATTTTCTCCCTTACAAGTCGAGAGGACTCGTAAGTGATTATTTCCCTCCTTGTCGATGTTCGACTTCGGAGAGTGTGGCCCGTAGATAGTCTATCTTTGTTAGTGTATATGCCCTAGGGGCCATTATTGTATCATACTAGTTTGTATATTACTTAATGGAAGCTTGGGATATTCACATGTATATAACAGTCTTGCTAAACATGGTAGTATGCAACTTGGTTTTTCTATCTTAATATGTAAGTATACGTATTGATAGAGCTCTTAGGATCTTGCTTGACTACCAGCGTTGTGATGGCAGTCACACTAGTGGGGCCTGGGTAGTCCACAAGCACATCCTTATTCAGGTCCCTAGTCGTTGGATTATCGAGACAGGGCATCGATACTCCGGAGTAGACTAGTGTGTACGCTTCTCATCCAAGTTGGGGAGATGGTCTGTCCCACAGCCGTCAGTACGTCGTACTGTAGATAGTATGCAGGTGCTCGTTAGGTTACGGGTACAATGGACAGGACTCACAGGGAACCGTTGGTTGGTTTTATACCAGCCGTCAGTGAACAGTTCCCAGGTGACATGAGTACAGCATAGTCCGCAGACTTGACACTGCTACTTCGCCTCGAGTGTGTCCCACTGTTCTTAGATTGCTACCCTACCACGGCTCAAAGGAGTCGTGCAAACAGGTGGCAGTTGGGTGCAATCCCGAGCACTTGGAGGCAGTGGCGGTTAGACAGGATTCATCTCTCCCGGTATTGGGGGTTGATATCGCGCTGTGTCAGAGAGCCATTACGCAAAGTCCCTGGCCAGGGCAAGCGAGATTTGCTGGTAGGTTCCAGTAGTTTCTCAGGGTGTAATGGGCTTCGCTCCGACACGACTTATACCGCTATTAGGGGACTGACGCTTTCCGCCCCCTAGGCCCGATATGCGATAGTCTTAGACGAACAGACCGGACTGTACGGAAATTGTCACATCAGACTCAGTAGGAGTTCGGATGGGTTCCCTCATCGGCCTTCTTATCGACATCTACCTGGGGACCGTTACGTACAGCTAGTGCCGCTTGCGGTCTGTGGTTAAACCCACTACCAGCGTAGTAGTCGAGTCTCTAGAGTCCCACGCAGAGAGTTTCCCTACTCCAGGCGAAACGATATAGAGGTCGTATGGTTTTACGACAAGGGTTCGGACGAATACGTGCTTTTACGCACGTACGACTTTCGGACAGTTTTTACTAGTCGGCTTTAGTTTAAGCCAGTTACTAGTATCCGGTTATTGGATTTATACAGTCTAAAGTTTTTCCGTGTTTTCACGGATAGGATGGGCGTTCTCGTAATTGTGCGAAAAGCTTCTAGAAGATGGTGACTAAGGAGGTTTAGGTGGCATATACATTAAATGAGATTAGTGAGTCATATGGATGATTCATCCATGTCATTAATGCTTCATAATTGATTAATGACTCATGGATGTGAATCACCATTAGATATTTATCATGCATGGTTGTAAAACATTATCTTTTCTTTTCTTGATAAAAAAATGCTTGATATATATTATGATAACTCATTTTCTCATTTCATTATTATTCTCACCTTCTCTCTCCTCAAGCTCTCCCTCTTCAAACCCTAATCCTCCCCTCTCATGTGTTGAGTACAAGGATTAGTTAGACTACTTAATCCATAACCCTCTCTCTATTTCATCTAGGTACTTTGATTAGCACTTAAAGATACCTAGTTGCCTCAAGTTTAGAGGCAAAGCCTGGAGTTTAGCTCTCGTGGTGGATCGTCTACTACTTGGAGAAGGCCGAGGAGGAGGTGGAGTTCGTAAAGAAGAAGGACACGGTTCTTTAGGTATAATCCGTTCACATAGTAGTTTAGAACTTCTATGTTTGTTGTTAGTTATCGTTTAGCTTCGATTCATGCGGTTAGTCGATGTTTGAGCATAGAACAAGATCGTTTTTCATATTTCCGCCTCCCCACAAGTCGTGGGGTGTTGTACATCGACTAACAGTGGTATCAGAGCCTCGTTAAACAATAATTAACTCACTTGCAAAATTGTATTAATTTCGAACGGAAAAAACCAAAACCGGAAAACCCCGATATCATAGTTTCTGTCGATTTTTAAATGAGGTCCAAAAATTTTTCAGGGACCTTCAGAAAGCCTTAAATGATAGTAGAAGAACACCCAAGAAAATTGGGATCATGAATCGGCTAAAGCGCTGCGGAACCGCCGCGGATCCCACCGATCCGCCGCGCTTCCGCCGCCGAGTTGCCGATTCATCATGCCAAATTTCCTGTGTTGATTCTCTGTGATATTTGGAATTTTCTGGATGTTTTTAATTTTTGCTCGGGTTTCAGATTTACAGAGAAGTATTGGAGCAAAATTAAATGTGTTTAATCGATCGAAATTATACGGTATTTGCTTGTTGGATTATATCTGTGTTGTATAATGTGTTCGTAAACCTCCCCTAACTGCTAGTATGTCGGTTGGCAGGGGGTTGCACATTTCTGTAATGGTTTTTACTGTTTGTGTATATGAACTGTGTTGGACTGTTGTGATGTTTAGCCGGGTTTATGTGATGGGTTATTATTTAATTCATTTGATGTAAATGTAATTTGTTGTAATATTATTTTGCAGGGCACATCCAGGTTGCGGTTGTAGCCACCGTTGTATTATTTCATTTTACTGTTTTTTCTCCTAGGACAGACCCAAGGTGGGGTGCACAAACTGCCGGGTGGGTAGTTTGCCGTACCCGTTGGGGTCTTGGGTGTGGTAATGGCTATTCATCACAACTGTGTAATCCGTCTTTTGTTGCAGGCTCAAAACAAACACGGATTGCTTGTAAATCCAATAAAGTTCATCTATGATCTGGAATGCCTATTATTGCGTCTGACGAATGTACAATATCTATATATGATAGCTATTTGGACGTCACTTATGTTTTACACCCGCGCTAGCCCAGCCCCCGCTCTGTCGTTAGTTAAGTAACCTAACGGGTAATGACGGGACCCCTTGGCGAATGCGGATGGCATAAGAGGACATTGTATTTTCGTTGTTTTCTGCAATGATAGGTTAATGATGGGACGCATTATTTATAATGCAAAAAAAATAAACCAAAAGTTTAATCGTTGGAACAATTTAAAAGAAACCACTCGGTTAATTTTAAAAACAGATATTTTTAAATGCGGAGCTTTAACCACTCCTTTTAAAAGCTATCAGGTTCTTTCGGTTATATCAAGTTCACTACGTTCACGGTTTCGCCAAAACCATTCGTAGCCCTTCGTCATTTCATCTGGGTGTTCAGTAGTATTCAAGCTATGTATTTTGACCTAACGCCAAGGCATAGTGTTTGGTAGCTACTGGATATTCATTTGTTGCATAGATAGATGAGTTAGTTTGGGACAGTCGTATTATCATTTTGGCCGAACGTCAAGGATATATACGGATGGGTTCAAAATGACAAGATAATGATGGGTAGAACTTGACATGTGACTTATGACATTTTGACCTAACGCCAAGGTCATAAGAGCATGGGGCAAAAATATATATCGGGAATTTCTAAAGAAACTAAAATTTGCAAAGAGTTGCATACCATTTGGAGTTTGATGAATGTTGGTAGGATTCCTTCAACATTATCATACGATGATATTTGGATCCCGATCCTACTGTGAGTATACGCTCCTCATCAGGATATTCGTCACTTAACGATCAATGCTATAAACCAAGTAGGTGTCAAGAAAGGTGTCAGCGGGGTTACTCCCCTAGAGAAAAGAGGTTATTTAATTAAGAAACTTCGCGAAAGCGTTGGAAAACCTCCCTCGAAGTACCGACACCAGCCTGGCTGAACGGTTAAGCAAGTATTGTACAGTGAGAATAGTCCTGGCTAATTCTTCTTTTATGATTTGAGGAAGGATTCGAGAAATAGTAGGAGCCATCCAGTTTAGATAAACTAAAAACCACTCTAAACTTGCAAGAGCATCATGCTAAAGAGTTTTCTTCTCTCTCTCCTAATTGCAGCGACCCTGAAAATGACTGGACTTAAGTTACTTTTATAGAAAAATATACTGACAGGGCCAAACTATAAAGATTGACTGCGGAATGTCAAAATGGCTTTGACCTATGATAAATTGGGGTACGTCCTCACCGCTACGGCACCTGCTGTCCCTGGTCCCAAATCCAGTAATGCGGATAAGGAAATCCGCAAAACCTGGGATTTAGATTGCGCGAAAGCCAAGTGCATCGTGCTTGCCTCGATGAACAATGAACATCAGAGGAGGCACGAGGATATGGAACTAGATGCCATATTTCTCCATACAAAGGAACTTTATGGAGAACAATCTCGTATAGCAAGATACGAGACCTCTAAGAACTTGTTTCGAGCGAGGTTGGCTGTCGGGTCATCGGTAGGAGAACATGTCCTAAAGATGATCGGCTATATAGAAGAGCTCGCAGACCTTGGGACGACTTTGGATAATGAGCTCTATACAGACCTTATTCTCCAGTCCTTTCCTTCCACCTACGCCCAGTTTATCCTGAACTTCAACATTCAAAGAAAATAAGTTGAACTTCCGGAACTCCTGAACATGTTAAGGACTGCAGAGGGCACCTTGCAGAAAGCAAGGGAGACACCCGCTATGTTTGTTGGCGGTGCATCTTCTTCCGGGTCCAAGGCTAGGGCCAAAGGAAGGGAGAAGAAGGCCGCCCCCAGACCTAGAGGAGGTGTAAGTAAGGTGGGAGGGAAGGGAAAGAAAAAGTTTGCGGTACCTGTAGTTGGCCAGGATGAGTGCTTCCATTGTCACAGGAAAGGGCACTGGAAGAAGGATTGCAAGGCGTGGAACGCCAAGAACCAGGAACCGAAGCAAGCTGTGGCTTCGACTTCAGGTGTGTTTGTAATTGAGAATTGTCCGTCGATCAACTCTACTTCCTGGGTATTGGATACCGGATCAGGATCTCATATTTGCAATTCATTGCAAGCATTGAGAAACCGTAGAGTGCTGAAGGAAGGTGATATGACCCTAAAGGTTGCTAACGGAGCTAGCGTGGGAGCTGCGTCCGTCGGGGATTATCACCTAGGATTGACGAGTGGACACATTTTGGTTTTACATAACTGTTTTTTTGTACCAAACTTAACGTGTAATATCATATCAGTTTCCTTGTTATCAAATAAAGGTTATGATTTCACGTTTGTAAGAGATGTTGTTGACATCCACCTTAATCATGGTTTGATTGGGTCCGGTACACTATATAACGGTATATATGTTTTAAACCAACTCCAAATTTTCAATGTCCAGAACACACTAAAAAGAAAGTCTCCAGATTTAAATAAAGCTTTCTTATGGCATTGTAGACTGGGTCACATCAATGAGAGAAGGTTGACTAAGTTGCATAGAGAAGGATATTTGGAATCGTTCGAATATCAAACTTATGACACTTGTCAATCTTGTCTCAAAGGAAAGATGACAAAGACTCCATTTACTGGACAAGGAGTAAGAGCGAGCGAGCTCTTAGGACTCATACACAGCGATGTATGTGGTCCAATGTCTACACATGCAAGAGGTGGTTTTTCCTATTTCATTACTTTCACGGATGATTACTCAAGATACGGATTCATTTATCTGATGAAACATTAATCCGAGGCTTTTGAGAAATTCCAAGAGTATAAGAATGAAGTAGAAAACCAAACCGGCAAAAGTATCAAGACACTTAGATCTGATCGAGGTGGTGAATACTTGAGTGCCGAGTTCCTAGGTTACCTAAAAGAGAAAGGAATTCTCTCTCAGCTTACTCCTCCATACACTCCACAGCACAACGGTGTATCGGAGAGACGGAATCGAACCCTATTGGATATGTTACGATCCATGATGAGTAATGCTGAGTTACCGCGATCTTTCTGGGGTTATGCGCTAGAATCAGCGGCATATCTTTTGAACATGGTACCTACCAAGACTGTGCCTACCAGTCCATATCAGATGTGGAGCGGGAAGAAACCCCATCTACAGTATATAAAGATTTGGGGATGTCCAGCTTTTGTTAAAAAGCAGCATGTGGACAAGCTCGAGGCACGATCAGTAAAGTGTAAGTTTGTGGGATATCCAAAGAACTCCAGGGGATATCTATTCTATTACGCAGAGGAACAAAAGGTATTTGTTTCTCGTAATGCCCATTTTCTAGAACATCAGTTTTTAGAAAAGGAATCAAGTAGGAGCGAAATAGAACTGGAAGAAATTCCAGAACAACAAACTAATACTGAAAGTTTGGTAGAACCGGAAGTACAAGAAGAACAGGACATTCCCGCACCCCTCCGCAGGAGTAGTAGGACGTCTCATCCGCCTGAGAGATACTACGGTTTTCTTATAGATGGGGATAGAGAGGATTGCATCATAGATGATGATGAACCTACTGACTTCCAGCTGGCCATCTAGAGCGGCGACTCGGTACGATGGCTAGATGCAATGCGGACCGAAATGGAGTCCATGTACACCAACAAAGTATGGACTTTGGACTTTGCTCCAGATGGGGTAAAATCCATAGGATGCAAATGGATCTTCAAGAAAAAGATTGGTGTAGATGGACAGGTGGAAACCTATAAGGCTAGACTTGTTGCAAAAGGTTTTCGTCAAAGACCTGATTTGGACTATGACGAAACTTTTTCTCCAGTGGCTATGCTCAAATCCATTCGGGTCCTTCTTGCTATTGCTGCCTTCCATGATTATGAAATCTGGCAGATGGACGTAAAGACGGCTTTTCTGAATGGAAATTTAGAAGAGTGCGTCTATATGGATCGGCCAGAGGGTTTCAATCAGAGTGGGAGCAGCGGGAAAGTATGCAAGCTACTTAAGTCCATTTATGGACTAAAGCAGGCATCGCGGAGTTGGAACATCTGTTTTGATGAGACAGTCAAAGAATATGACTTTATCAAAAATCCAGATGAACCGTGCATATATAGTAAAGTTGTAGCCAGAAGTGTCGTATTCCTCGTCTTGTACGTGGATGACATTCTATTGATAGGAAATGACATTCCTATGCTACAATCTGTCAAAGGATTCTTGTCACACAGGTTCTCCATGAAAGACCTGGGTGATGCCTCTTATATTCTGGGGATCCGGATCTATCGTGATAGATCCAAGAGAATGTTGGGACTTTCACAGTCCAGGTATATCGACACTGTACTGAAAAGATTCAGTATGGAAGATTCTAAGCGCGGTAATCTGCCGGCTTGTCACGGAATCACCCTCTCCAAAGAGATGTCTCCCAAGACTGATTTGGAAAGGGAACGCATGTCTATTATACCCTACGCTTCTGCGGTAGGCTCTATAATGTATGCGATGTTGTGCACCAGACCAGATGTAGCTTACGCACTGAGCGTGGTAAGCCGGTATCAGTCAGACCGAGGGGAGAAGCACTGGATAGCAGTAAAGAACATTCTCAAGTACCTGAGAAGGACTAAGGAGATGTTCTTGGTTTACGGAGGAAAAGACCTCAGGTTGGAGGCCTTTGCTGATTCCGGCTTCCAGAGTGATAAGGACGATTCCAAGTCCATGTCGGGTTATGTCTTTACCCTCAATGGAGGGGCGGTGTACTGGAAAAGCTCCAAGCAGGACACCATTGCTGACTCGACGATGGAAGCGGAGTATATAACTGCTTGCGATGCCGCAAAAGAAGCAGTCTGGATGAAGAAGTTCCTAACAGAACTTCAGGTGGTTCCTACCATAGTTGATCCAATACCTCTGTATTGCGACAACAATGGAGCTATAGCTTTAGCGAAGGAACCAAGGTCCCATCAGAAATCCAGACACATCTTAAGGCGGTATCACCTGATCAGGGAGATCATTGATCGTCAGGAGACCGAGGTTCGGAGAGTTGCTTCTGAAGAGAACATTGCTGATCCATTCACGAAGGCCCTACCTTAGATTCAGTTCGAGAGGCTACTCGAGATCATCGGTCTTCGATATGCCAGTACATGGCCCTAGTGCAAGCGGGAGATTGTTAGTGTATATGGCCTAGGGGCCATTATTGTATCATACTAGTTTGTATATTACTTAATGGAAGCTTGGGATATTCACAAGTATATAACAGTCTTGCTAAACATGGTAGTATGCTACTTGGTTTTTCTATCTTAATATGTAAGTATACGTATTGATAGAGCGCTTAGGATCATGCTTGACTACCAGCGTTGTGATGGCAGTCACACTAGTGGGGGCTGGGTAGTCTACAAGCACATCTTTATTCAGGTCCCTAGTCGTTGGATTATCGAGACAGGGCATCGATACTCCGGAGTAGACTAGTGTGTACGCTTCTCATCCCAGTTGGGGAGATGGTCTGTCCCACAGCCGTCAGTACGTCGTACTAGAGATAGTATGCAGGTGCTCGTTAGGTTACGGGTACACCGGACAGGACTCACAGGGAACTGTTGGTTGGTTTTATACCATTCGTCAGTGAACAGTTCCCAGGTGACATGAGTACAGCATAGTCCGCAGACTTGACACTGCTACTTCGCCTCGAGTGTGTCCCACTGTTCTTAGATTGCTACCCTACCACGGCTGAAAGGAGTCGTGCAAACAGGTGGCAGTTGGGTGCAGTCCCGAGCACTTGAAGGCAGTGGCGGTTAGACAGGATTCGTCTATCCCGGTATTGGGGGTTGATATCGCGTTGTGTCAGAGAGCCATTACGCAAAGTCTCTGGCCAGGGCAAGAGAGATTTGCTGGTAGGTTCCAGTGGTTTCTCAGGGTGTAATGGGCTTCGCTCCGACACGACTTATACCGCTATTAGGGGACTGACGCTTGCCGCCCCCTAGGCCCGATATGCGATAGTCTTAGAAGAACAGACCGGACTGTACGGAGATTGTCACATCAGACTAAGTAGGAGTTCGGATGGGTTCCCTCATCGGCCTTATTATCAACATCTACCTGGGGACCGTTACGTACAGCTAGTGCCGCTTACGGTCTGTGGTTAAACCCACTGCCAGCGTAGTAGTCGAGTCTCTAGAGTCCCACGCAGAGAGTTTCCCTACTCCAGGCGAAACGATAAAGAGGTCGTATGGTTTTACGACAAGGGTTCGGACGAATACGTGCGTTTACGCACATACGACTTTCGGACAGTTTTTACTAGTCGGCTTTAGTTTAAGCCAGTTACTAGTATCCGGTTATTGGATTTATACAGTCTAAAGTTTTTCCGTGTTTTCACGGATAGGAGGGGTGTTCTCGTAATTGTGCGAGAAGCTTCTAGAAGATGATGACTAAGGAGGTTTAGGTGGCATATACATTAAATGAGATTAGTGAGTCATATGGATGATTCATCCATGTCATTAATGCTTCATAATTGCTTAATGACTCATGGATGTGAATCACCATTAGATATTTATCAAGCATGGTTGTAAAACATTATCTTTTCTTTTCTTGATAAAAAAAAATGCTTGATATATATTATGATAACTCATTTTCTCATTTCATTATTATTCTCACCTTCTCTCTCCTCAAGCTCTCCCTCTTCAAACCCCAATCCTCCCCTCTCATGTGTTGAGTACAAGGATTAGTTAGACTACTTAATCCATAACCCTCTCTCTATTTCATCTAGGTACTTTGATTAGCACTTAAAGATACCTAGTTGCTTCAAGTTTAGAGGCAAAGCATGGAGTTTAGCTCTCGTGGTGGATCGTCTACTACATGGAAAAGGCCGAGGAGGAGGTGGAGTTCGTAAAGAAGAAGGACACGGTTCTTTAGGTATAATCCGTTCACATAATAGTTTAGAACTTCTATGTTTGTTGTTAGTTATCGTTTAGCTTCGATTCATGCGGTTAGTCGATGTTTGAGCATAGAACAAGATCGTTTTTCATATTTCCGCCTCCCCACAAGTCGTGGGGTGTTGTACATCGACTTACAATCTTGACCTCCTTGTAGGGCAGCGATGGCTTAGGAAACAGGGTTAGGATCTGCCACCTAAGACTTTTCAAATTTATGAGCCGTGATGGTCTCATAAAGACTTTTCTCCCTACGAGTCGTAAGGATCCCTTAGGCTTATTTTCTCCTTAGGAGTCGTGAGGATTCCTAAGTGTGTTTTCTCTTGAGAGTCGTAAGGATCTCCCAAGAGAATTTTCTCCCTTACAAATTGAGAGGACTCGTAAGTGATTATTTCCCTCCTTGTCGATTTCCGACTTCTGAGAGTGTGGACCATAGATAGTCCATCTTTACCTCTTTCCAGGGTAGTGATGGCTTAGGAGACAGGGTTAGTGTAACGTTTTGAAAATCGTTTCGGTGAAATTTCGGAAAAATCGGTAAAATAAGGGGGTTTTCTGTAAAAAGTCAAAATACAAATATCTTTATTATAAAATTAAATATACATATTCTAGCTATGTAATTGCTAGTGTTTGGTGTTTATTGAGCCACTGGTAAAATTTCTAATTTTCTGAAAAAATATCCGAAATTAATTATTTTAATATTATTTTAAGCCGTCACAAATACATTAATTTAGCGATAAATACAAATTTGAATAGGCTAATTACACACTATAGAACCTTGACAACTAAAATCTAGTTAGTAATATAAATTTTAGCAATTTATTTCAAGTTCTAATTGGTTATAATTAAGGGGAAAACTAAAATTTAAATAATTTAACTAAAACTTGCAATTTGGTAACTTGAGGGGTTCTTTTTCCATGGAATCTTTTTGTATACTCTCTCACACACTCACTTCCACATGTGGCCGGCCCTACCACCACCACCACCAGCCCATTCACTTTCCCCCTCCTTTTTGTCTTCTTTCATGTGATGAAATGGTTTTAAAAAGGGTTTAATATATAGTTTTATGGGTGGCGGTATTATGGTAATTTTGGGGGGCTTTGACTTAGGTTTTCTTACACCATCACCTCACTTTTCCCCATCCCTCTCCCATGGCCAAAAATCCCTGCATCAACTGTCCCATTTCCCCCCCCAAATTCCTATCTCTTTTGCTCCAAAAATTCACCTCAAATCCATAAAAAAATCCACAAATCCTTCACAAATTCAACACAAATCCCTATTCTACCGCCTCTCACACCCAAATTAGTTTGAATCAACGAGAAAGATGGTGTCTTTGGAGGCTTGAGAGCCTAGGGTTCCAAACTTGTGAGATACAATTTCAATCTAATGTTTAATTTGTAGCTTAAACTATGCTAGAATAGAATTTTAAAGTGTGAAATTGTTTGTTGTTGCTAGTTATTAAAAATCAAGAGAAGGGTTGATGTTAGAAATTGTGAATCATTTCATGTGGGTTAAATTGAGTGTTGTAGCTAGCTAGTAGTGTGGATTAGGTGATTGTGTGATGTTGTGATCGCTATATCGTAAATTCGCTATGTTTGCGCCGATTTTCAAAATTAGTGCTTACTAGGTTTTTTAAATATTATGTTAATTTGAGAATTAAAATATGTTAAGGGTTTCATCTTGTCTTTGACATGATAATGAGTAGTTTAACACCTTAGGTTGTGCGAAACTTAGTCTATTTGTTGAATTATGTATTGTTGCTTTAAAAGTGTTAAAATTGGGTAAAATGGTAAACTAGAAATTCGGGTTAATGAGAGATAGTGAGATTAAAAATCTTATTAGGGTTTTCATGACTTATTTATAATGTTTAGTGGATATTGTGGCCGCTAGAATTGTTAAAACATCATGTTTTGAACAAAAACGGTAAATCTTGCTTGTTAGGTTTTTGGAAAAATAGCTTTTAAAGTGAGTTTGGGGTTTTTTGTGAATTTCAACCTATTTTATATTATAATTAGTGTTCGTGAATGTGCAAATGAGTGTGTTTGGGTTTTTCTCGATGGTTTGACGTTGTACATCGACATCGAGGGTTGGTTTGGCTATTCTTGCATGCGTAGGCGATAGGTTTTGACCTATGCGTGATACGCGTGCCGATTTGATTTTCGTATGCCGTTTCGATTTCGAATTTGGTTTTTAATGCGATACGGTGCGTTATGACATGTAGGTACCCCATGTGGACTTCGAGACGACAAGCAAGCGCGTGGCGACGTCGGCACCGGCGAGCGAGGACCAGGTGAGTAGATTTATATCTACGGGGAGAAGTCGGGTGGATGGCGTATAGCACCCCCGCAGTTCGTGGTGATGTATACGAATACGTATACACACATATATATTGATTATATATTGTTGAGTTTATTGATGATAAAGATAGATTTTAGGTGTGATTGGATAGGTTTAGTGTTGCGAGACCTAGAGTAGAGGTTGCACCACATTTACACACACACATACTTGCATACATTCTTCTTTCATATGTGTCTTTATGGGGTTATATTGTTATGTGTTCACATGGGTATGGGACTATGTGTTCACATACTGGATTTGAGGATAGTATTTGGGATTTGAGATGAGTCGATAAGATTTGATTGAGACCGCGAGAACGGTGATATGGCAAGATTCGTACTTGAGATACATCCTGATGTTATAGCGGATCTTGGGACGACGACAACACGGGTGAATAGTGTTATACATTGAATGGTTGGCTTGTGATTGTGATATGAGATAAGATATGTTAAGATATTCATAATAGGTCGCATTAGGCGATGTATACCTCTTTATGACGATATATGATGATGATATCGGTTTGTATGAGGTTGTAGATTAGCAGTCAGATCATGATTAGATTAATGATATTAGTATTGCACTAGACGTAGATCAGTACCCCAAATTATGATCTTTGATAAAGAGGATACCCAATGATTAATTTGATGAATGTGATACTGACCCGTACCCAGATTTGGGATGTCGTACGATGGATTTACGTACGAGCTATATATTGATGTTTGATCCGCGCTCTTGACTTGGGAATATTTGATTATAGATATGGTATCGGATATGATATTATCGAGGCGGGATCACCAACTAATATTTGTGTGTGTGTGTGTATGTGTCGACTCAGGAGTTAGGCGGTTTCCTTACTTTCAGTAGCCAGTTAGCTTAGCCCTTTAGTTTAGTGTAGTTGTTAAACTAGATTGATATTAAATATAGATTGTTATCTTTGTGTCTAGTATTTAGCTCCCGCTCATTATTGTTGTTCGCTCCGCATCGCATGATTATATTATGTTTCATATTCTATTGTTGATATCATGTTGTTAGGACACCAACACCATTACCGATGATGCGTATGTACCACGTACACGTACTTACCGGCTCACACACATCTTCATCGGTAATTGCCATGTCACGAACACTTTAGAAAATACTATTTCATTTGACATAGGTTGTTAGCTAATAGTTTAGACATGATATTTGTATACTTGCCTTATATGCTAGTTTAGACATTGTAGTTATTACTTGCTACTTCATGCATACTGTTATTCATTGTTATGCCGCATTGATGGATTCTCATGCCTATATTCATGGTTTTACATGCTATTGATGATTTGGATTCGGATTTCCATGAGATTTTCTGGATTTGGGGGAAAACCGCAAAACTTATATAAACTTCTTTTCTTTCCTTTTAAATAAAAAGTGTGGTTTTCCCATGATGTATAAGTCGTCCACCATGAGTTTGCTGATGGATTTCGAGACCCGATTCGAGGAGATGGAGGAACCGTTTCGGGTACATGGTGGACCCGGTGCGGTACCCCGGGGCAAGAGGATCGCAGATGATGGCGTTGAGCCTGGCAGGGGAGCTCTACCGACCGGTGATTTTAACCGACGCGTCGGATATCCGGAGGATACCGTCGTGGTCTTGAGATGGATGGTAAGGGTCGGTCTGGACTGACGGCGCCCTAGATATTGTGATTGAGACATTGAGATTTTGAGGTACAGAGATTGCGACACAGAGATATCGAGATATTTGGATACTGTTTTGTGTCGATGCTAGGCACTGTTTATGCTGATTTCATTTATGATACCTCATTTTAAAAATACAGAAATCTCACTAATTTATGAAAGCAGTTTTCTTTAGTACATGCATTTTGTTTCATGAATTCATACATCATCCATATGATACATTGCTACCTGAGGCACTGACACGGGCACATAGGATTACACTCGGGTTAGATATTTACCCTAGCCATTGTTATAGGCTGCTGGTTATTTTAATTGAGGATATATCATGATCCTATGACCTAGGATTGCGTCATACATGCGATTCCTGTTCGTAGATGTTTTTCTACTCACGAGTTGGCAACTCACCCCCGTTGTGCCACAGTTTCTTGCAGGTTTTGCCGTACAGGTTTCATTACGTCTTTGTTGGCACTGCTTCTTTCGGGTGACTTGCTAGTAGGTGGGTTTATTTGTATCGTACCCATCATTATGCATTGTATATTATTATTCAGTTGTATCTAGAAGTTCCATCAACCAAACATGTATTTATTTCTGAGATAGAGACCAGTGATGTTTATCCTTTCGACCTTAGAGTCACGCGTTGTATTCTATGGATTTCTTGCTGTTTTGAGTTTCCTTTTGAGTTTTGATCTTCACCCTTGGCGTTGTATATTATATTGGTTGTGTGGTTGTGACCGTCGATTGACGAAAAGCTAGCTCCCGCTTGGGGATGCCCTTTTTATTGATTTCGTATACTATTCATGTTGTATCCTGTTTGGGGGCCAGTATTTACAAAGGAAACTCTGCCGAAATTTTTAGAAAATACTTGCGATTTTAAAATGCATATTTCAGCGTACGTTGCAAGCTATTTGATTTAAAATGGTTTTTCCTTCACTCTACTACTTTTCTTGGTTTGGATTTCTGGGTTTTCGGCTTACTTAGATTGCGTACGCCTTGAGACATTTCGTAATTTAAGTGCCGGTCATGTTCCGTACTTTCCGGTCGTGACAAAGTTGGTATCAGAGCGTTAGGTTTTACCTTCGGAACGTAAGATGACCCTTGGTTGATGGAATAGGTGACTAAAGTAGAGTGACGTACCGTGGGTATGTTCCGCGGCATATTTATGATACGCTACTCCACTTAAGAAGCCTTAGGATGTACATTTCCTTGTTCAGTATTATATTCTTTCCTATGATCTAGCCTCTTCGGTACCAGTTATGGTTTTGCTGCCACGATTACGGGCAGGGAGAGTTACGGCTAGAGTTGCAGTCAACACGAGCTCGTTACGGACGAGGACTGACCAGGGCGTGATTCTGGCGACACACGATTGCAGAGATGTGTCTTTTTATTGTGTTTTCGCGCCACGAGCGTTTGATGGATCGCTGTATGAGATTACTCGGACGTACAGAGGATTGAGCCAATGATAGAGGCCAACCAGATGTTGATGACCGTTGGTGTATTGCTTACTCATGATGATCGATGCACTGTTCAGCGTGCAGACGAGTGAGCCAGTTGTTGCTGCGAACGAAGAGATATCGCCCCAGATGTTGGAGCTATTGTAGTACGAGTTGTACTAAGAGATGATAGTAGGTCGCGAGTCACCGAGGATGAATAACTAGGACATGTTGTTCGTTCGCTACCCCGATGCGAGGTCATCAGATAGATTGATTCCAGCTAGAGACGACTTCACGCAGAGACGTTGAGAGTCGACAGAGGCGATCGAATGTCAGAAACCTATTATTTCAAGTTTAAAGTATTTGGAAAGACATGCAGGAAATTCTATGGACCCTCTAGAAGAATGAAACCCTAACTCGACATAATGACCGTGTGAAAGCCTTTGAACCTTAGGGTTTGCGGCAGTTCCGCGGCGCCATTAGTGAGGCTTGGGTTTGCCCTTCTATGGCTGGACCATCGATGCTGTGGTATGTACTCGATACTATTAAATTGTACCCAAGATGTTGAGCTCTTGGGGGATTATAAGGTTTTGACGAATCGGTCGAATGGTTCGACTTCATTCGGATGCTATGCAATGGGATGCATTGCTTGGGAGATTCCAGATACGAGTATAGCCGTTGGAGCACGTCCATGCAGCCACGACGGGGCGAGTCCGAAGCAGTCGACATTAGAGAAAAGTGGAGTAAGAGGTTCGTACGAGATCTTGATGAGGTGACGTTCCACTCCGCCGACATCAGAGATGTGATACGCAAGCAGAAGCATTGGCTATGAATATATCTTCCCGGAGGAATCGCGATAAGTATGCAGCAGTTCTGGAACAATAAATAGATATAGTAAAAGGATGATAACTTCCGGGCAGTTCGGCAGAAACGAGACTTGGGAGAGACTTCGACAGGACCTTTCTGGAAATACTAAACGAGAAGACCTGGACCCAGGAGCGGTCATATGACGCACACCCAGTAGGCCAGAGTTCGACATCGTCGACGAGACATGTTATGAGTAACCATGATGGTTGACCAGAGATTTTAGAGGATGTATCTGAGCGGACAGCTTCCGTTATCATTTCTATATTGTACCGTTGAGCCGAGGAGCTATGTACTTAGCAATCTGCAGTGAGAGACGAGAGCCTAAGGGCACTAGGCGACATGCCATGATCAGAAGGCAAGTAAATATCTTGATCTGCTAGCATTGGATGCACCGACACCTTCTCGACTTTGAAGGACGGATATATCGACGACAGTATTTATGATTTCTGATTTTGTGATTGACTATCACGTATCCGTCACTTTGGATTTCAGTATTTTTGGGTGATTTATTGTTAGTGTATATGCCTTAGAGACTATTACTATATCATACTAGTTTGTATATTACTTAATGGAAGCTTGGGATATTCACCTTGTATAGACAATCTTGCTCAAAATAGTAGTATGCTACTTGGTTTGTTTCTACTTTAATGTGTACATGTGTTTATTTTCGTATATCACCTATACACATTAGTGGAGCCCTTAGGATCTTTGCTTGATTACCAGCGTTGTGATGGCAGTCACACTCGTGGGGGCTGGGTAATCCACATGCACATCCTTATGCAGGTCCCAAGTCGTAGGACTATCGAGACAGGGCTTCGATACTCCGGAGTAGACTAGCGTATGCGCTTCTCATCCCAGTGTGGGAGACGGTATGTCCCACAGCCGTCAGTACGTCGTACTTGAGATAGTATGCGGGTGCTCGTTAGGTTACGAGTACACTGGACAAGACTCATCGGGAACTGTTGGTTGGTACTATACCTATCGTCAGTTATCAGTTCCTAGGTGACATGAGTACAGCTTAGTCCGCTGACTTGACACTGTCACTTCTCCTCGAGTGTGTTCCCACTGTACTTAGATTACAACCCTACCACGGCTCAAAGGAGTCGTGCAAACATGTAGTAGTTGGGTGCAGTCCCGAAGCACTTGGAGGCAGTGATGGTTAGACAGGATTCGTCTCTCCCGGTATTGGGGGTTGATATCGCGCTGTTTCTAGGGGAGCCATTACACAAAGTCCCTGACCAGGGCAAGCGAGATATACTGGTAGGTTTCCAGTGTTATCTCAGGGTGTTCTGGGCTACACTCCGACACGACTTGTACCGCTATTAGGGGACTGACGTTTACCGCCCCCTAGGACCGCCATGTGATATTCTCAGATGAACAGACCGGACTGTACGCAGATTGTCACATTCAGGCTCAGTAGGAGTTCAGATGGGTTTCACCTCGTCTGTCTTCTTATCGGCATCTACCTAGGGACCGTTATGCACAGCTAGTGCCGCTTGCGGTCTGTGGTTAAACCCACTGCCATCGTAGTGTCGAGTCTTTAGAGTCCCACACAGAGAGTTATTCTCCTTTAGGCAAAAGAGTAGAGGTCGCATGGTTTTGCGACAGGGTTCGGTCGCATCCGTGCACTTGTGCACGTTTATTGTCCGGGCAGTTAACACTAGCGGGCTTTGGTTTAAGCCAGATCCTAGTGTACGTTTTGGGATTAGTTTTATCTCGTTTGTATTCGTGTTCCTCGGAATGCGGATGCGGGTGTGTATGCACAGTTGACAGAGAGACAGAGGCAGAGGATTCTCATTAGGGTTGTTGACTGTTGACTTTTTGCTAAACCCTAATGAGAATAAGAAATATGATTAACAATAATATTAATTAAGTATTATTGTGACATGGTTGTTGATGGTTTACTTTGTTGACTTTTTGACTTGGTTGACCGGTTGACTAGGTTGGACTTGTTGACCTTCATCATTACAATGGCTATCATTTCATGGCAAAGACTTTTGCTTGCTTGTTTCTTTTTGCAAAATGAGTGCATGAAATGATATGGTCATTTTGAATTGAACCATCACATAATACTCAATTACTATTATTTTTTATGATGATTTTGGATTATGAGAGCTTGGATGACAAAAGTCTTGCTCATTCTTTCATTTCCTTTCTCTCTCATGCTTGAGCTCTCCCTCTTCCTCTTGCTCTCTCTCTAGTTCATGGTTCACATGTCTCATGTGTTGAGAAGCAAAAACCATAAAGATAAAACCCAACACACTCCTCTACTCATCCTAGTTCACAAGGTTTAGCAAACCAAGTGTTCTAGTTTCCTCAAGATTGAGGTTGAAGCCGAAGGTAGAAGCTTTCAGGTGGATCCATCTTCGGCACAAAGAGACGACGAGGAAAGAACCATTCGACCACAACAAGGAGACCAAGAGAAGGAGTTCAAGTTAAGGTATAACCCCTTACCGAGTAGGTAAAACTCTTGTTAGGTTTGTTAGATAATTGTTTAACAAAGATCCGTATTTTGAGTCCATGTTACCACCAAAAGAAAAATCGTTTTTCATCATTTCCGCAAGCCCGTAAGTACCGGGAGAGGTAACGTGGACTTACAGTGGTATCAGAGCCTAGTTAAACACTATCTAACATGTTAGCAAAGTAACTAGAAGTTCGATCGGAGAAAAAGTCACGAAACACGCCCGAAAAGTATAGTTTCTGCCGATTTTTTTTTCTTGTTCAAAAAATAATAAATCTTACACTAAAAATCTGCTGAGGCTTTTTATAACACACTGTAGAAAATTGGTCCAGGGAATCGGTCAAACCGCCGCGGAACCGCGGCAGGAGCATGCTCCCGCCGCGGATCCGCGGCCGAGTTGACTCGGTCATGGGCGAATTTTCATTCAGTGTGTTCAGTGGGGTGTTTTGGGATTTTTACAATATGTTTTTTCTGCCTAGATTTTCCAGAAAGCAAATTTTGTTTTTGGGTCTTAAAATCCGTATTTTGATCGAACTTCTAAAGACTTAAGCTAATGGGTTATATCTGTGATGTGATATATGTATTGAACATCTGCTAATCGCTATACGTCGATTAGTGGGGGTTATACATATCTGTGATCTGTAATGTTGATGGTATGTATATATGAATTCATTGGATTGTCGCGGATGAATAGCCGGGGGGTTGTGAGATGAGAGTTTTCTTTTTCTTTCAATCATGTAATTTGTAATTGATGTAATATTATTTATATGGCCGCACAACCGGGATGGAGTTGTAGCCGTTATTGTATAATTTCTTTTACTGTTTTTGCTCCTAGGATAGACCCAAGGTGGGGTGCACAAACTACCGGGTATCTCGAAGTACCGAGTGGCCAACTCACGGAGTTGAGGGAGGTTGCTTCGCTTCGGGTACTTGGCGGGTAGTTTGCCGCACCCGTAGGGGTCTAGGGTGGGGTCTTGGCTATTCATCGCGACCGTGTAATCCGCTCTTTGTTACAGGCTCGTACGGATTGGGGATTCCTAGTATATCCAATGTGTTCATCTGTGATCTGGAATGGCTATCATTGCATGTGACGAATGTATATATCTATATATGATATCTATTTAGGCGTTGCTTATGTTTTGCATCCGCACTAGTCCAGCCCCCGCTCTGTCGTTAGTTAAGTAACCTAACGGGTAATGACGGGGCCCCGTGGCGAATGCGGATGGCATAAGCGTACGTCATATTTTCGTTGTTTTCTGCAATGGTAGGATTAAATAATGGAACGCATTAAATTAATGCAAGAAAATAAACCAAAGTTGTGTCGTTGGAACACTTTCAAAACCACTCGGTTTCTTTTCAAAAACAACTTTTAAAACGCGGAGCTTAAGCCACTCCTTTTAAAAGCTATCCCGTTCCATCGATTATATCAAGTTCACTACGTTCACGGTTTCGCCAAAACCATACGTAGCCCTCCATCATTTCAGTTAAATATTCGGTAGTATTCAAGCTATGTATTTTGACCTCACGCCAAGGCATAGTGATTGGTAGCTGCCGGATATTTATCTGTTGCATAGATAGAATGCGTTGGTTTGAGACAGTCGTACTGCCATTTTGGCCTACGTCAAGGGTAGGTACGGGTGGGTTCAAATTAACCTGGATAATGATGGGAAGAACTTAACATGTGACTTATGACATTTTGACCTCACGCCAAGATCATAAGAGCATGAGGCAAAACCCCACATCGGGAGTTTCAAAAGAACTGAAACTTGCCAGCGTTGCATACCATTTGGAGTGTGATGATTCTGGTAGGATTCCTTCAGTTTTGTCACGCGATGATATTTGGATCCCGATCCTACTGTGAGTATATGCTACTCCTCAGGAAATTTCTCACTTAACGATCAATGCTATAAACCAAGTAGGTGTCTAGAAAGGTGTTAGCGGGGCTACGCCCCTAGGGAAAAGAGGTTATTTAATTAAGGAACTTCGCGAAAGCGTTGGAAAACCTCCCTCGAAGTACCGACACTAGCCCGGCTGAACGGTTAAGCAAGTATTGTACGGTGAGATTGATCCTGACTAATTCTTCCTTTTTGGTTTGAGGATGAATTCGAGAGACAGTGGGAGCCATCCTGTTTAGACAAATTAAAAACCACTCTAAACTTGCAAGAGCATCTTGCTAAAGTGTTTCTTCTCTCTCTCCTAATTGCAGCGATCAAACATCATGACTGGACTTAAGTTACTACTAGATAAAAACATACTGACAGGTCCAAACTACAAAGATTGGCTCAGGAATGTCAAAATGGCAATCACTTATGACAAGTTGGTGTATCTCCTTACCACCAATGCTCCCCCTGTCCCAGGTCCCAAAACCAGCGTCGCGGATAGGGAAATCCGTAAGACCTGGGAAATCGATTGCGCGAAGGCCAAGTGCCTCATGCTTGCCTCTATGGACAATGAACATCAGAAGAGGCACGAGAATATGGACCTTGAATCCATATTTCACCATACAAAAGAACTGTATGGAGAGCGATCTCGTATCGCCAGATACGAAGTCTCGAAAAAGCTATTTTCGGCGAGATGGGCCGTCGGATCATCGGTAGCGGAACACGTGCTTAAGATGATTGGCTTCATTGAGGAGCTTGCGGACCTTCGGACCACGTTAGAGAACGAGCTCTATACGGACTTGATTCTCCAGTCCCTTCCTTCCACTTACGCCAAGTTTATCCTGAACTTCAACTTGCAAGAAAAAGAAGTTGAACTTTCAGAACTCCTCAACATGCTGAGGAGTGCAGAGGGCACCCTACATAAAGGTAGGGAAACATCCACTTTATTTGTATGAAGATCTTCCTCTTCCAGGTCCAAGGTGAAAGCCAAGGTAAAGAAGAAGAAAGCCCCCGCCAAACCAAGGGGCGGTGTTAGTAAAGTGGATACGAAGGGAAAGACAAAAGCAACAAAGGTAGCGGGAAAGCTTGTGGGAAAGGAAGAATGCTTTTACTGTCATAAGAGTGGACACTGGAAAAAGGATTGCAGGGCTTGGAAGGCCAGAACCCAGGATCTGAAGTAAGTTGCGGCTTCAGCTTCAGGTGTGTATGTTATTGAAAACTGTCTATCAATAAACTCTACATCCTGGGTATTGGATACCGGATCAGGATCTCATATCTGTAATTCTTTACAGGTACCGAGAAGGCGTAGGGTTTTGAAGGAAGGTGGTATGACCCTCAGAGTTGCAAACGGAGCTGGCATGGATGCTGAGTCCGTGGGGGACTATCACCTGGGGTTGTCAGATGGACACGTTTTGGTTTTGCGTAATTGCTATTTTGTACCCAATGCAACTTGTAATATCATTTCTGTATCTTTATTATCTAAAGAAGGTTATGAATTTGCATTTGTAAGCAATGTTGTGAACATTCACCTT
Organism: Agapanthus africanus; assembly: GCA_030015575.1. Lineage (NCBI taxonomy): Eukaryota > Viridiplantae > Streptophyta > Magnoliopsida > Asparagales > Amaryllidaceae > Agapanthus > Agapanthus africanus. Next base: position 450,953,004 of record JASDDO010000014.1, on the reverse strand, counting down.
AATCAAGTTCTGATTGGGTCAGGTACATTAAGCAATGGTATATACGTATTAAACCAACCATAAATTTTCAATGTCCAGAATACACACAAAAGAAAGTCTCCGAAAACAAACCAGGCTTTCTTATGGCATTATAGACTGGGTCACATCAATGAGAGAAGGTTGACGAAGTTACATATGTTAGTGCATATGCCCTAGGGGCCATTATTGTATCATACTAGTTTGTAAATTACTTAATGGAAGCTTGGGATATTCACATGTATATAACAGTCTTGCTAAACATGGTAGTATGCTACTTGGTTTTTCTATCTTAATATGTGAGTATACGTATTGATAGAGCTCTTAGGATCTTGATTGACTACCAGCGTTGTGATGGCAGTCACAATAGTGGGGGCTGGGTAGTCTACAAGCACATCCTTATTCAGGTCCCTAGTCGTAGGATTATCGAGACAGGGCATCGATACTACGGAGTAGACTAGTGTGTACACTTCTCATCCCAGTTGGGGAGATGGTCTGTCCCACAGCCGTCAGTACGTCGTACTGGAGATAGTATGAAGGTGCTCGTTAGGTTACGGGTACACCGGACAGGACTCACAGGGAACTGTTGGTTGGTTTTATACCAGTCGTCAGTGAACAGTTCCCAGGTGACATGAGTACAGCATAGTCTGCAGACTTGACACTGCTACTTCGCCTCGAGTGTGTCCCACTGTTCTTAGATTGCTACCCTACCACGGCTCAAAGGAGTCGTGCAAACAGGTAGCAGTTGGGTGCATTCCCGAGCAATTGGAGGCAGTGGCGGTTAGACAGGATTCGTTTCTCCCGGTATTGGGGGTTGATATCGCGCTGTGTCAGAGAGCCATTACGCAAAGTCCCTATCCAAGGCTAGCGAGATTTGCTGGTAGGTTCCAGTAGTTTCTCAGGGTGTAATGGGTTTCACTCCGACATGACTTATACCGCTATTAGGGGACTGACGCTTGCCGCCCCCTAGGCCCGATATGCGACAGTCTTAGACGAAAAGACCGGACTGTACGAAGATTGTCACAGCAGACTCAGTTTGAGGTGAAGCTTGTTTTCTCATCTCATTCTCTTGCTCACTTTCTCTCTCCTCAAGCTCTCCCTCTTCAAACCCTAATCCTCCCCTCTCATGTGTTGAGTACAAGGATTAGATTAGACTACTTAATCCTTAACCATTCTCTATATCACCTAGGTTGCTTAGATTAGCGATTTAAGAAACTTAGTTACCTCTAGTTTGAGGTGAAGCTTGTAGTAAAGCTCTCGGGTGGATCTTCTACTACTTAGAGAAGGCCGGAGAGGACATGAAGAACGACCAGACGAAGGACTTGGTTCTACAGGTATAATCATTTTTCATAGTAGTTGTTAACTCCAATGTTTGTTGTTAGTTATTGTTTATGCAAAGATTCTCGGTTAGTCGATGTTTACGCTTTAAACAAGATCGTTTTTCATTATTCCGCCTCCCCGCAAGTCGTGGGGTGTTGTACATCGACTTACAGTGGTATCAGAGCCTCGCTAAACAATAATTAACACATTAGCAAAGTCGTAAGAATTTCGAACGCAAAAAGAACCGGAAAAATCATAGTTTTAACACAGTTTCTGTCGATTTTAAAACAGGCCTTAAAAATTTTTCAGGGACCTGCAGAATAACAAGCATGAAATTATAGAGCTACTGAAGAAATTTGGACTCCCAACTCGGCTAACTCACCGCGGAACCGTGGCGGATCCATGCGATCCGCCGCGGATCCGCGGCCGAGTTAAGACCGAGTCGGCCTAAATTTTTTCAGTAACCCCTTTGTGTTAACAGTGATATTTCTGGATATTTTATTTTCTGCTAAGATCTCAGGTGCATAGAGAAGTTTTGCAGTAGATGTAAGTCCATGCTACCGCTCCCGGTACTTACGGGCTTGCGGAAATGATGAAAAACAATTTTTCTAGAGATGGTAACATGGACTCAAACCGTATCTTTGTTAAACTATCTACCTAACAACCTAACTAGGAGTTGTTAACTAGTCGGTTAGGGGGTTATACCTTTCTTTCTTGAACTCCTTCGTCTTCAACTCTCGATGGTGTACGGATCGGCTTCACCCCGTCGTCTCCTTGCGCCGAAGATCGATCCACCCGAAAGCTTCTACCTTTGGCTTCTTCTTCGAACTTTGAAAAAACTAGTTCACTCGGTTTGCTAAACCTTGTGAACTAGAGTGAGTAGAGGAGAGTGTGTTGGAATTTTTCTCTATGGTTCTTGCTTCTCAACACATGAGATAAGTGAACCATAGACTAGAGAGAGGGAGAGCAAGAGGAAGATGGTGAGAGCTCAAACAAGAGAGAGAAAGGGAATGAGAGAATGAGCAAGTCTTTTTCCCTCTTGGCTCTCATAATCCAAAGCCAACATAACAAATAATAGCAGTCAAGTATTATGTGATGGTTTAAGTCAAAATAGCTATATCATTTCATGCACTCATTTTGCACAAGAGAAACAAGCAAGCAAAAGTCTTAGCCATGAAATAATAGCTATTGTCATGATGATGGTCAACTAGTCCAACCTAGTCAACCGGTCCACAAAGTCAACAAGTCAACAAAGTCAACCCTTTAACAACCATGTCACTATAATACTTAATTAATATTAATGTCAATCATATATCATATTCTCATTAGGGTTGAGCAAAAAGTCAACAGTCAACAGTCAACAACCCTAATGAGAATCATCTGCCTCTGTCTCTCCGTCAACTGTGCATACACACCCGCATCCGCGTTCCGAGGAACACGAATACATACGAGATAAAACCAATCCCAAAACGTACATTAGGATCTGGCTTAAACCAAAGCCCGCTAGTGTTAACTGTCCGGACACTGTACGTGCACAAGTGCACGGATGTGACCGAACCCTGTCGCAAAACCATGCGACCTGTCGCAAAACCATGCGACCTCTACTCTTTTGCCTAAAGGCAAATAGCTTTCTGTGTGGGACTCTAAAGACTCGACACTACGCTGGCAGTGGGTTTAACCACAGACCGCAAGCGGCACTAGCTGTGCGTAACGGTCCCCAGGTAGATACCGACAAGAAGACTGACGAGGTGAAACCCATCTGAACTCCTACTGAGCCTGAATGTGACAGTCTCCATACAGTCCGGTCTGTTCGTCTGATACATCGCATGGCGGGCCTAGGGGGCGGTAAACATCAGTCCCCTAATAGCGGTACAAGTGGTGTCGGAATGAAGCCCAGAACACCCTGAGATAACATTGGAAACCTACCAGTATATCTCGCTTGCCCTGGCCAGGGACTACTCGTGTAATGGCTCTCCTAGACACAGCGCGATGTCAACCCCCAATACCGGGAGAGAAGAATCCTGTCTAACCGTCACTGCCTCCAAATGCTTCGGGATTGCACCCAACTACTACCTGTTTGCACGACTCCTTTGAGCCGTGGTAGGGTAGTAATCTATGTACAGTGGGAACACACTCGAGGCGAAGTGACAGTGTCAAGTCAGCGGACTAAGCTGTACTCATGTCACCTGGAAACTGATAACTGACGATAGGTATAGTTCCAACCAACAGTTCCCGACGAGTCCTGTCCAGTGTACTCGTAACCCAACGAGCACCAGCATATTATCTCCAGTACGACGTACTGATGGCTGTGGGACAGACCATCTCCCACACTGGGATGAGAAGCGCATACGCTAGTCTACTCCGGAGTATCGATGCCCTGTCTCGATAGTCCTGCGACTAGGGACCTGCATAAGGATGTGCTTATAGATTACCCAGCCCCCACTAGTGTGACTGCCATCACAACACGGGTAATCAAGCAAAGATCCTAAGGGCTCCACTAATGTGTATAGGTGATATACTAAAATAAACACATGTACACATTGAAGTAGAAACAAACCAAGTAGCATACTACTATATTGAGCAAGATTGTTTATACAAGGTAAATATCCCAAGCTTCCATTAAGTAATGTACAAACTAGTATGATACAGTAATGGCCTCTAGGGCATATACACTAACAATCTCCCACTTGCACTAAGGCCATGTACTGGCGTATCGAAGACCTATCATCTCGATCAGCCGCTCGAACTGAGTCTGGGGTAAGGCCTTTGTGAGTGGATCAGCAGTGTTATCTTCCGTAGAAACTCTCCGAACCTCGATCTCCTGGCGACCCACGATCTCCCTGATCAGGTGATACCGCCTCAAGATGTGTCTGGACTTCTGATGGGACCTTGGTTCCTTTGCTAAAGCTATAGCCCCGTTGTTGTCGCAATACAGAGGTATTGGATCAACAATGGACGGAACCACCGGAAGCTCAGTTAAGAACTTCCTTACCCAGACAGCTTCTTTTGCGGCATCTGCAGCAACGATATATTCCGCTTCCATCGTCGAGTGAGCAACGGTTTCCTGTTTGGAACTCTTCCAATACACCGCCCCTCTATTGAGGGTAAAGACATAACCCGACATGGACTTGGAATCATCTTTGTCACTTTGGAAGCTGGAGTCAGTAAAGGCCTCGATCTGGAGGTCTTTTCCGCCATACACCAAGAACATCTCCTTAGTCCTTCTCAGGTGCTTGAGAATGTTCTTTACTGCTATCCAGTGTTTCTCCCCTGGGTTTGACTGATACCGGCTTACCACACTCAGTGCATAAGCTACATCTGGTGTGGTACACAACATCGCATACATTATAGAGCCTACCGCAGAAGCATAGGGTATACTAGACATGCAATCCCTTTCCAAATCAGTCTTGGGAGACATCTCTTTGGAGAGGGTGATCCCGTGACAAGCCGGTAGATTACCGCGCTTGGAATCTTCCATACTGAATTTTTTCAGTATGGTGTCGATGTACCTGGACTGTGAGAGTCCCAGTATCCTCTTGGATCTGTCACGATAGATCCGGATCCCCAGAATGTATGAGGCATCACCCAGGTCTTTCATGGAGAACCTGTGTGACAAGAACCCCTTGACAGATTGTAGCATAGGAATGTCATTTCCTATTAAGAGAATGTCATCCACGTAAAAAACGAGGAATACTACAGTTCTCGCTACAAATCTACTATAGATGCATGGTTCATCTGGATTTTTGATAAAGCCAAATTCCTTGACCATCTCATCAAAACAGATGTTCCAACTCCGCGATGCCTGCTTTAGTCCATAGATGGACTTAAGCAATTTGCACACCTTTCCGCTGCTCCCACTCTGAATGAAACCCTCTGGCTAGTCCATATAAACACACTCCTCTAAATTTCCATTTAGAAAAGCGGTTTTTACGTCCATCTGCCAAATCTCATAATCGTGGAAGGCAGCAATGGCAAGAAGGATCCGAATGGATTTCAGCATAGCTACTGGAGAAAAGGTCTCGTCATAGTCCAAACCAGGTCTTTGACGAAAACCCTTTGCAACCAGTCTAGCTTTATAGGTCTCAACCTGTCCATGTACACCAATCTTCCTTTTGAAGATCCACTTGCATCCTACGGGTTTTACCCTATCTGGAGCAACGTCCAACGTCCATACTTTGTTGGTGTACATGGACTCCATTTCGGTCCGCAGTGCATCCAGCCATTTTACCGAGTCAACGCTCTGAATGGCCTGCTGGAAGCTAGTTGGCTCATCATAATCTATGATGCAATCCTCTCTATCCCCGTCTATGAGAAAACCGTAGTATCTCTCGGGCGGATGAGACTGCCTACTACTTCTGCGGAGCGGCGTAGGAATGTCCTGATCTTTCGAACCCTCTGGTTCTACTAAGCTTTCAGTAATAGCTCGTGGTTCTGGAATTTCTTCCTGTTCTATTGTGTTTCCACTTATCTGATTTTCCAAAAATTCAGTTTCCAAGAAGTGGGCATGACGAGAAACATAAATCTTTTGTTCCTCTTCGCAATAGAAGAAATATCCCTTTGAGTTCTTTGGATATCCCACAAACTTGCACTGTACTGAGCGTGCCTCGAGCTTGTCCGCATGCTGCTTTTTGACAAAAGCTGGACATCCCCATGTCTTAATGTGATTAAGATAGGGTCTCTTCCCACACCACATCTCATATTGTGTAGTAGGCACAGTCTTAGTTGGAACTCGGTTCAAAAGGTATGCAGCTGATTCTAGTGCATATCCCCAGAATGATCGCGGTAACTCAGCGTTACTCATCATGGACCGTACCATATCCAATAGGGTTCGGTTCCGTCTCTCCGATACACCGTTATGTTGCGGAGTGTATGGAGGAGTAAGCTGAGAGAGAATTCCGTTCTCTTTTAAATAGTCCAGGAACTCGGCACTCAAGTATTCACCACCTCGATCCGATCTTAGAATCTTGATACTTTTGCCAGTTTGTTTTTCTACTTCATTCTTATATTCCTGGAATTTCCCAAAGGCTTCGGACTTATGTTTCATTAAGAAGACATAACCGTACCTTGAAAAGTCATCCGTAAAAGTAATGAAGTAAGAATAACCGCTTCGCGCATGTGTAGACATTGGACCACACACGTCGCTGTGTACGAGTCCTAAGAGCTCGCTCGCTCTTACTCCGTGTCCAGTGAACGGAGTCTTTGTCATCTTTCCTTTGAGACAGGATTGACAAATTGCATATGATTGATATTCGAACGGATTCAAATATCCTTCTGTATGTAACTTCGTCAACCTTCTCTCATTGATGTGACCCAGTCTACAATGCCATAAGAAAGTTTGATTTATTTCCGGGGACTTTCTTTTGTGTGTATTCTGGACATTGAAAATCTGTGGTTGGTTTAGTACGTATACACCATTGCTTAATGTACCTGACCCAATCAGAACTTGATTAAGGTGAATGTTTACAACATTACTTACAAACGCAAATTCATAACCTTCTTTAGAAATCAAAGATACAGAAATGATATTACAAGTTGCGTTGGGTACAAAAAAGCAATTACGTAAAACCAAAACATGTCCATCTGACATTCCGAGGTGATAGTCCCCCACGGCCTTAGCATCCATGCTAGCTCCGTTTGCAACTTTGAGGGTCATGTCACCTGCCTTCAAAACCCTACGGTTTCTCAACGCCTGCAAAGAATTACAGATATGAGATCCTGATCCGGTATCCAATACCCAGGAAGTAGAGTTTATTGATAGACAGTTTTCAATAACATACACACCTGAAGCTGAAGCCGCAACTTGCTTCAGTTCCTGTGTCCTGGCTTTCCAAGCCCTGCAATCTTTCTTCCAGTGACCACTCTTATGACAGAAAAAGCACTCTTCCTTATCCACAAGCCTTCCCGCTACCTTTGTTGCTTTTGCTTTTCCCTTCGTATCCACTTTACTAACACCGCCCCTTGCTTTGGCGGAGGCTTTCTTCTTCTTTCCCTTGGCTTTCGCCTTGGACCTATAAGATGAAGATCCTCCTACAAACAAAGTGGATGTTTCCCTACCTTTTTGAAGGGTGCCCTCTGCACTCCTCAGCATGTTGAAGAGTTTTGAAAGTTCAACTTCTTTTTCTTGTAAATTGAAGTTCAGGATAAACTGGGCGTAAGTGGAAGGAAGGGACTGGAGAATCAAGTCCGTATAGAGCTCGTTCTCTAACGTGGTCCTAAGTTCCGCGAGCTCCTTAATGAAGCCAATCATCTTAAGCACGTGTTCCGCTACCGATGATCCGATGGCCAACCTTACCGAAAATAACTTCTTCGACACTTCGTATCTTGCGATACGAGATTGCTCTCCATAGAGTTCTTTTGTATCGAGAAATATGGATTCGAGGTCCATATTCTCGTGCCTCCTCTGATGTTCGTTGTCCATAGAGGAAAGCACGAGGCACTTGGCCTTCGCGCTATCTATCTCCCAAGTCTTACGGATTTCCTTATCCGTGATGCTGGAGGTGGGACCTAGGACAGGGGGAGCTTTGGTGGTAAGGAGATACCCCAACTTGTCATAAGTGATTGCCATTTTGACATTCCTGAGCCAATCTTTGTAGTTTGGCCCTGTCAGTATGTTTTTATCTAGAAGTAACTTAAGTCCAGTCATGTCGATTGGTCACTGCAATTAGGAGAGAGAGAAGAAATACTCAGCATGATGCTCTTGCAAGTTTAGAGTGTTTTTAGTTTGTCTAAACAGGATGGCTCCCACTGTCTCTCGAATCCCTCCTCAAACCAAAAAGGAAGAATTAGTCAGGATCAATCTCACCGTACAATTCTTGCTTAACCGTTCGGCCAGGCTGGTGTCGGTACTTCGAGGGAGGTTTTCCAACGCTTTCGCGAAGTTCCTTAATTAAATAACCTCTTTTCCCTATGGGCGTAGCCCCGCTAACACCTTTCTAGACACCTACTTGGTTTATAGCATTGATCGTTAAGTGAGAAATTTCCCGAGGAGTTGCATATACTCACAGTAGGATCGGGATCCAAATATCATTATGCCAACAAATATAGCTACCAATCACTATGCCTTGACTTTGGCCAACAAATATAGCTTGAATACTATTGACCATCCATGTGAAACGGCGGAGGGCTACAAATGGTTTTGGCAAAACCGTGAACGTAGTGAACTTGATATAATCGATGGAACGAGATAGCTTTTAAAAGGAGTGGCTCAAGCTCCGCATTCAAAAATTTGGTTTTGCAAAGAACCGAGTGGTTTTCAAAGTGTTCCAACGACTTTTACTTGGTTTATTTTCTTGCATTAGTTCTTTTAATGCGTGTTATTCTTGCATTAGTTCTTTTAATGCGTCCCATCATTTAATCCTACCATTGCAGAAAACAACCAAAATATGACGTGCACTTATGCCATTCGCATTTGCCACGGGGCCCCGTCATTACCCGTTAGGTTACTTAACTAACGACAGAGCGGGGGCTGGGCTAGCGCGGCTGCAAAACATAAGCAACGCCTAAATAATATCATATATAGATATATTGCAATGATAGCCATTTCAGATCACAGATGAATACATTGGATATACTAGGAATCCGCAATTCGTACGAGCCTGTAACGAAAAGCAGATTACACGGTCGCGATGAATAGCCAATACCCCACCCTAGACCCCTACGGGTGCGGCAAACTACCCACCACGTACCCGAAGCGAAGCAACCTCCCTCAACTCCGTGAGTAGGCCACTCGGCACTTCGGGATACCCGGTAGTTTGTGCACCCTCTCCATGGGTCTATCCTAGGAGCAAAAACAGTAAAAAGAAATTATACAATGACGGCTACAACCCCGACCCGGTTGTGCGGCCAAAAATAATATTACATCAATTTACATATTACATGAATTGAAAGATAAAAGGAAAAACTCTCATCTCACAACCCCTGGCTATTCATCCGCGACAATCCAAAGAATTCATATACACATACCATCAACATTACAGATCACAGATTTGTATAACTCCCACTAATCGACATATAGCGATTAGCAGACGTTCAATACAAATATCACATCACAGATATAAATCCGTTAGCCTTAGTCTTTAGAAACTCGATCAAAATACGGTTTTTAAAGCCCCAGAAACAAATTTTTCTTTCTGGAAAATCTGGGCTGAAAAAACATATACCAAAAATCCCAAAATACCCCATAGAACAAACTGCAGTGAAGACGATCCAGAGAGGAGCTAAATCGGCCGCGAAACCGCGGTAATATCAAGCTATTGCCGCGTTTCTGCGGCGGTTTGATGGGTTCTCTGGACCGTTTTTCTACAGTAGACTATAAAAACCCTGAGTCGATTTTTAAAGTACAACTTATCATTTTTACAGCACTTTAAAAATTGACAGCAAGTTTGATATCGGGGTGTATTTTGCGACTTTTTCTCCGATCGAATTTCTAGTTACTATGCTAACATGTTAGGTAGTGTTTAACTAGGCTCTGATACCACTGTAAGTCCATGCTACCGCTCCCGGTACTTACGGGCTTGCGGAAATGATGAAAAACAATTTTTCTAGAGATGGTAACATGGACTCAAACCGGATCTTTATTAAACTATCTACCTAACAACCTAACTAGGAGTTGTTAACTACTCGGTTAGGGGGTATACCTTTCTTTCTTGAACTCCTACGTCTTCAACTCTCGATGGTGTACGGATCGGCTTCACCCCGTCGTCTCCTTGCACCGAAGATCGATCCACCCGAAAGCTTCTACCTTTGGCTTCTTCTTCGAACTTTAAAGAAACTAGTTCACTCGGTTTGCTAAACCTTGTGAACTAGAGTGAGTAGAGGAGAGTGTGTTGGGATTTTTCTCTATGGTTCTTGGTTCTCAACACATGAGACAAGTGAACCATAGACTAGAGAGAGGGAGAGCAAGAGGAAGAGGGTGAGAGCTCAAACAAGAGATAGAAAGGGAATGAGAGAATGAGCAAGACTTTTTCCCTCTTGGCTCTCATAATCCAAAGCCATCATAACAAATAATAGCAATCAAGTATTATGTGATGGTTTAAGTCAAAATAGCCATATCATTTCATGCACTCATTTTGCACAAGAGAAACAAGGAAGCAAAAGTCTTTGCCATGAAATGATAACTATTGTCATGATGATGGTCAACTAGTCCAACCTAGTCAACCGGTCAACAAAGTCAACCCCTCAACAACCATGTCACTATAATACTTAATTAATATTAATGTTAATCATATATCATATTCTCATTAGGGTTGAGAAAAAAGTCAACAGTCAACAGCCAACAACCCTAATGAGAATCCTCTGCCTCTGTCTCTCCGTCAACTGTGCATACATACCCGCATCCGCGTTCCGAGGAACACGAATACATATGAGATAAAACCAATCCCAAAACGTATACTAGGATCTGGCTTAAACCAAAGCCCGCTAGTGTTAACTGTCCGGACACTGTACGTGCACAAGTGCACGGATGTGACCGAACCCTGTCGCAAAACCATGCGACCTCTACTCTTTTGCCTAAAGGCGAATAGCTTTCTGTGTGGGACTCAAAAGACTCGATACGCTGGCAATGGGTTTAACCACAGACCGCAAGCGGCACTGGCTGTGCGTAACGGTCCCCAGGTAGATGCTGACAAGAAGACTGACGAGGTGAAACCCATCTGAACTCCTACTGAGCCTGAATGTGACAGTCTCCATACAGTCCGGTCTGTTCGTCTGATACATCTCATGGCGGGCCTAGGGGGTGGTAAACGTCAGTCCCCTAATAGCGGTACAAGTCGTGTCGGAGTGAAGCCCAGAACACCCTGAGATAACCGTGGAAACCTACCAGTATATCTCGCTTGCCCTGGCCAGGGACTACTCGTGTAATGGCTCTCCTAGACACAGCGCGATGTCAACCCCCAATACCGGGAGAGACGAATCCTGTCTAACCGTCATTGCCTCCAAATGCTTCGGGACTGCACCCAACTACTACCTGTTTGCACGACTCCTTTGAGCCGTGGTAGGGTAGTAATCTAAGTACAGTGGGAACACACTCGAGGCGAAGTGACAGTGTCAAGTCAGCGGACTAAGCTGTACTCATGTCACCTGGGAACTGATAACTGACAATAGGTATAATACCAACCAACAGTTTCCGACGAGTCATGTCCAGTGTACTCGTAACCCAACGAGCACCCGCATACTATCTCCAGTACGACGTACTGATGGCTGTGGGACAGACCATCTCCCACACTGTGATGAGAAGCGCATACGCTAGTCTACTCCGGAGTATCGATGCCCTGTCTCGATTGTCCTGCCACTAAGGACCTGCATAAGGATGTGCTTATAGATTACCCAGCCCCCACTAGTGTGACTGCCATCACAACGCTGGTAATCAAGCAAAGATCCTAAGGGCTCCACTAATGTGTATAGGTGATATACTAAAAGAAACACATGTACACATTGAAGTAGAAACAAACCAAGTAGCATACTACTATATTGAGCAAGATTGTTTATACAAGGTGAATATCCCAAGCTTCCATTAAGTAATATACAAACTAGTATGATACAGTAATGGCCTCTAGGGCATATACACTAACAGTAGAATCTAAAGTGTTTTGCTCGATCAAAATTTTACGATGTTTGCTAATATGATTATATCTGTTTTTGTATAATATGTTCGTAAACCTCCCCTAACTGCTAGTATGTCGGTTGGCAGGGGGTTGCACATTTCTGTAATGGTTTTTACTGTTTGTGGTTGTGAACTGTATTGGACTGTTGTGATGATTAGCCGGGGTTTGAGATGGGTTGTTATATTCATTCATTCGTTATAACTGTAATGTGTTGTAATATTATTTTGCGGGGCACATCCAGGTTGCGGATGTAGCCACTGTTGTATTATTTCATTTTACTGTTTTTGCTCCTAGGATAGACCCAAGATGGGGTGCACAAACTACCGGGTACTTTGAAGTGTTTAGTGGCCTACTCACTTTGTTGAGGGAGACCGCTTCACTTCGGCTATTAGACGGGTAGTTTGCCGTACCCGTAGGGGTCTAGGGTGGGGTAATGGCTATTCATCACAACTGTGTAATCCGTCTTTTGTTGCAGGCTCTAAACAAATGCGGATTGCTTGCAAATCCAATAAAGTTCATATGAGATCTGGAATGCCTATTATTGCGTCTGACGAATGTACAATATCTATATATGATAGCTATTTAGACGTCACTTATGTTTTACACCCTCGCTAGCCCAGCCCCCGCTCTGTCGTTAGTTAAGTAACCTAACGGGTGATGACGGGACCCAGTGGCGAATGCGGATGGCATACGAGGACGTTGTATTTTCGTTGTTTTCTGCAATGATAGGTTAATGATGGGACGCATTATTTATAATGCAAAGAAAATAAACCAAAAGATGAATCGTTGGAACAATTTAAAAGAAACCACTCGGTTATTTTAAACCAGATGATATTTTTTAAATTGCGGAGCTTTAACCACTCTTTTTAAAAGCTATCAGGTTCCTTCGGTCATATCAAGTTCACTACATTCACGGTTTCGCCAAAACCATTCGTAGCCCTCCGTCATTTCATTTGGGTATTCAGTAGTATTCAAGCTATGTATTTTGACCTAACGCTAAGGCATAGTGTTTGGTAGCTGCTGGGTATTCATTTGTCGCATAGATAGATGAGTTAGTTTAGGATAGTCGTATTATCATATTGGCCGAACGTCAAGGATATATACGGATGGGTTCAAATTAACAAGATAATGATCGGTAGAACTTGACATGTGACTTATGACATTTTAACCTAACACCAAGGTCATAAGAGCATGGGGCAAAAATATATATCGGGAATTTCTAAAGAAACTGAAATTTGCAAAGAGTTGCATACCATTTGGAGTTTGATGAATGTTGGTAGGATTCCTTCAACATTATCATACGATGATATTTGGATCCCAATCCTGCTGTGAGTATATGCTACTCATCAGGATATTCGTCACTTAACGATCAATGCTATAAACCAAGTAGGTGTCAAGAAAGGTGTCAGCGGGGTTACGCCCCTAGAGAAAAGAGGTTATTTAATTAAGGAACTTCGTGAAAGCGTTGGAAAACCTCCCTCGAAATACCGACACCAGCCTGGCTGAACGGTTAAGCAAGTATTGTACAGTGAGAATAGTCCTGGCTAATTCTTCTTTTATGGTTTGAGGAAGGATTCGAGAAACAGTGGGAGCCATCCAGTTTAGATAAATTAAAAACCATTCTAAACTTGTAAAAGCATCATGCTAAAGAGTTTTCTTCTCTCTCTCCTAATTGCAGCGACCCTGAAAATGACTGGACTTAAGTTACTTTTAGAGAAAAATATACTGACAGGGCCAAACTATAAAGATTGGCTGTGGAATGTCAAAATGGCCTTGAGTTATGACAAATTGGGGTATGTCCTCACCACTAAGGCACGTGAAGTCCCAGGTCCCAAATCCAGTAATGCGGATGAGGAAATCCGCAAAACCTGGGATTTAGATTGCGCGAAAGCCAAGTGCATCGTGCTTGCCTCGATGAACAATGAACATCAGAGGAGGCACGAGGATATGGATCTTGAATCCATATTTCTCCATACAAAAGATCTGTATGGGGAGCAATCTCGTATAGCAAGATACGAGACCTCAAAGAAGCTGTTTCAAGCGAGGTTGGCTGTCAGGTCATCGGTAGGAGAACATGTCCTAAAGATGATCGACTATATAGAAGAGCTCGCGGTCCTTGGGATGACTTTGGATAATGAGCTCTATACAGACCGTATTCTCCAGTCCCTCCCTTCCACCTACGCCCAGTTTATTCTGAACTTCAACATTCAAAGAAAAGAAGTTGAACTTTCAGAACTACTTAACATGTTGAGGTGTGCAGAGGGCACCTTGCAGAAGGCAAGGGAAACACCCGCTATGTTTGTTCGCGGTACTTCTTCTTCCGGGTCCAAGGCTAAAACCAAAGGAAGAAAGAATAAGGCCGCCAACAGACCTAGAGGAGGTGTTAGTAAGGTGGGAGGGAAGGGAAAGAAAAAGTTTACGGTACCGGTAGTGGCCCAGGATGAGTGCTTCCATTGTCATAGGAAAGGGCACTGGAAAAAGGATTGCAAGGCGTGGAACGCCAAGAACCAGGAACCGAAGCAAGCTGTGGCTTCGACTTCAGGTGTGTTTGTAATTGAGAATTGTCTGTCAATCAACTCTACTTCCTGGGTATTGGATACCGGATTAGGATCTCATATTTGCAATTCATTGCAGGCACTGAAAAACCATAGAGTGCTAAAGGAAGGTGATATGACCCTGATGGTTGCTAACGGAGCTAGCGTGGGAGCTATGTCCGTAGGGGATTATCACCTGGGATTGACGAGTGGACACATTTTGGTTTTACATAACTGTTTTTGTTTACCCAGCTTAACGTGTAATATCATATCTGTTTCCTTGTTATCAAATAAAAGTTATGATTTCACGTTTGGAAGTGGTGTTGTTAACATCCACCTTAATCATGGTTTGATTGGGTCCGGTACACTGGATAACGGTATATATGTGTTAAACCAACTCCAAATTTTCAATGTCCAGAAAACACTAAAAAGAAAGTCTCCATATTTAAATAAGGCTTTCTTATGGCATTATAGACTGGGTCACATCAATGAGAGAAGGTTGACTAAGTTACATAGAAAAGGATATTTGGACTTGTTCGAATATCAAACTTATGCCACTTGTCAATCTTGTCTCAAAGGGAAGATGATAAAGACTCCATTTACTGTACATGGAGTACGAGCGAGCGAGCTCTTAGGACTCATACACAGCGATGTATGTGGTCCAATGTCTACACATGCAAGAGGTGGTTTTTCCTATTTCATTACTTTCACGGATGATTACTCAAGGTACGGATTCATTTATCTGATGAAACATAAATCCGTCGCTTTTGAGAAATTCCAAGAGTATAAGAATGAAGTAGAAAACCAAACCGGCAAAAGTATTAAGACACTAAGATCTGACCGAGGTGGTGAATACTTGAGTGCCGAGTTCCTAGGTTACCTAAAAGAGAAAGGAATTCTCTCTCAGCTTACTCCTCCATACACTCCACAGCATAACGGTGTATCGGAGAGACGGAATCGAACCCTATTGGATATGGTACGATCCATGATGAGTAATGCTGAGTTACCGCGATCTTTTTGGGGTTATGCGCTGGAATCAGCGGTATATCTTTTGAACATGGTACCTACCAAAACTGTGCCTACCGCTCCATATCAAATGTGGAGTGGGAAGAAACCCCATCTATAGTATATAAAGATTTGGGGATGTCCAGCTTTTGTTAAAAAGCAGCATGTGGACAAGCTCGAGGCACGATCAGTAAAGTGTAAGTTTGTGGGATATCCAAAGAACTCCAGGGGATATCTATTTTATTACGCAGAGGAACAAAAGGTATTTGTTTCTCGTAATGCCCATTTTCTAGAACATCAGTTTTTAGAAAAGGAATCAACTGGGAGCGAAATAGAACTGGAAGAAATTCTAGAACCACAAACTAATACTGAAAGTTTGGTAGAACCGGTCGTTCAAGAAGAACAGGACATTACCGCACCCCTCCGTAGGAGTAGTAGGCCGTCTCATCCGCCTGAGAGATACTACGGTTTTCTCATAGATGGGGATAGAGAGGATTGCATCATAGATGATGATGAACCTACTGGCTTCCAGCAGGCCATCCAGAGCGGCGACTCGGTACGATGGCTAGATGCAATGCGGACCGAAATGGAGTTCATGTACACCAACAAAGTATGGACTTTGGACTTTGCTCCAGATGGGGTAAAACCCATAGGATGCAAATGGATCTTCAAGAAAAAGATTGGTGTAGATGGACAGGTGGAAACCTATAAGGCTAGACTTGTTGCAAAGGGTTTTCGTCAAAGACCTGATTTGGACTATGACGAAACTTTTTCTCCAGTGGCTATGCTCAAATCCATTCGGGTCCTTCTTGCTATTGTTGCCTTCCATGATTATGAAATCTGGCAGATGGACGTAAAGATGGCTTTTTTGAATGGAAATTTAGAAGAGTGCGTCTATATGGATCAGCCAGAGGGTTTCAATCAGAGTGGGAGCAGCGGGAAAGTATGCAAGTTGCTTAAGTCCATTTATGGACTAAAGCAGGCATCGCGGAGTTGGAACATCTGTTTTGATGAAACAGTCAAAGAATATGACTTTATCAAAAATCCAGATGAACCGTGCATATATAGTAAAGTTGTAGCAAGAACTGTCGTATTCCTCGTCTTGTACGTGGATGACATTCTATTGATAGGAAATGACATTCCTATGCTACAATCTGTCAAAGGATTCTTGTCACACAGGTTCACCATGAAAGACCTGGGTGATGCCTCTTACATTCTGGGGATCCGGATCTATCATGATAGATCCAAGAGGATGTTGGGACTTTCGTAGTCCAGGTATATCAACACTGTACTAAAAAGATTCAGTATGGAAGATTCTAAGCGCGGTAATCTACCGGCTTGTCACGGAATCACCCTATCCAAAGAGATGTCTCCCAAGACCGAATTGGAAAGGGAACGCATGTCCATTATACCTTACGCTTCTGCGGTAGGCTCTATAATGTATGCGATGTTGTGCACCAGACCAGATGTAGCTTACGCACTGAGCGTGGTAAGCCGGTATCAGTCAGACCCAGGGGAGAAGCACTGGAAAGCAGTAAAGAACATTCTCAATTACCTGAGGAGGACTAAGGAGATGTTCTTGGTTTACGGCGGAAAAAACCTCAGGATGGAGGCCTATGCTGATTCCGGCTTCCAGAGTGATAAGGACGATTCCAAGTCCATGTCAGGTTATGTCTTTACCCTCAATGGAGGGGCGGTGTGCTGGAAGAGCTCCAAGCAGGACACCGTTGCAGACTCGACGATGGAAGCGGAGTATATAGCTGCTTACGATGCCGCAAAAGAAGCGGTCTGGATGAAGAGTTCCTACAAGAACTTCAGGTGGTTCCTTCCATTGTTGATCCAATACCTCTGTATTGCGATAACAACGGAGGTATAGCTTTAGCGAAGGAATCAAGGTCCCATTAGAAGTCCAGACACATCTTAAGGCGGTATCACCTGATCAGGGAGATCATTGATCGTCGGGAGATCGAGGTTCGGAGAGTTGCTACTGAAGAGAACATTGCTGATCCATTCACAACGGCCCTACCTCAGATTCAGTTCGAGAGGCTACTCGAGATCATCGGTCTTCGATATGCCAGTACATGGCCCTAGTGCAAGTGGGAGATTGCTAGTGCATATGCCCTAGGGCCATTATTGTATCATACTAGTTTGTATATTACTTAATGGAAGCTTGGGATATTCACATGTATATAACAGTCTTGCTAAATATGGTAGTATGCTACTTGGTTTTTCTATCTTAAAATGTGAGTATACGTATTGATAGAGCTCTTAGGATCTTGCTTGACTACCAGCGTTGTGATGGCAGTCACACTAGTGGGGGCTGGGTAGTCTACAAGCACATCCTTATTCTGGTCCCTAGTCGTAGGATTATCGAGACAGGACATCGATACTCCGGAGTAGACTAGTGTGTACGCTTCTCATCCCAGTTGGGGAGATGGTCTGTTCCACAGCCGTCAGTATGTCGTACTGGAGATAGTATGCAGGTGCTCGTTAGGTTACGGGTACATCGGACAGGACTCATAGGGAACTGTTGGTTGGTTTTATACCAGTCGTCAGTGAACAGTTCCCAGGTGACATGAGTACAGCATAGTCCGCAGACTTGACACTGCTACTTCGCCTCGAGTGTGTCCCACTGTTCTTAGATTGCTACCCTACCACGGCTCAAAGGAGTCATGCAAACAGGTAGTAGTAGGGTGCAGTCCCGAGCACTTGGAGGCAGTGGCGGTTAGACAGGATTCGTCTCTCCCGGTATTGGGGTTGATATCGCGCTGTGTCAGAGAGCCATTACGCAAAGTCCCTGGCCAGGGCAAGAGAGATTTGCTGGTAGGTTCCAATAGTTTCTCAGGGTGTAATGGGCTTCGCTCCGACACGACTTATACCGCTATTAGGGGACTGACGCTTGCCGCCCCCCTAGGACCGATATGCGATAGTCTTAGAAGAACAGACCGGACTGTACGGAGATTGTCACAGCAGGATCAGTAGGAGTTCGGATAGGTTTCCTCATCGGCCTTCTTATCGACATCTACCTGGGGACCGTTACGTACAGCTAGTGTCGCTTGCGGTCTGAGGTTAAACCCACTACCAGCGTAGGAGTCGAGTCTCTAGAGTCCCACACAGAGAGTTTCCCTACTCCAGGCGAAACGATATAGAGGTCGTATGGTTTTACGACAAGGGTTCGGACGCATACGTGTGTTTACGCACGTACGACATCCGGACAGTTTTTACTAGTCGGCTTTGGTTTAAGCCAGTTTCTAGTACCCGGTTATTGGATTTATACAGTCTAAAGTTTTTCCGTGTTTTCACGGATAGGAGGGGCGTTCTCGTAATTGCGCGAGAAGCTTCTAGAAGATGGTGACTTGGGGGTTAAGGTGGCATATGCATTAAATGAGATTAGTGAGTCATTTGAGTGATTCATCCAAGTCATTAATGCATCATAAATGCTTAATGACTCATGGAGATGAATCACCCTCTTATATTTATTAAGCATGATGATTAATCATTCATTTTCTTTTGTTGGATAAATCATAATGCTTGATATATATTATGATAGCTCATTTTCTCATCTCATTCTCTTGCTCACTTTCTCTCTCCTCAAGCTCTCCATCTTCAAACCCTAATCCTCCCCTCTCATGTGTTGAGTATAAAGATTAGATTACACTAATTAATCCTTAACCATTCTCTATATCACCTAGGTTGCTTAGATTAGCGATTTAAGAAACCTAGTTACCTGTAGTTTGAGGTGAAGCTTGTAGTAAAGCTCTCGGGTGGATCTTCTACTACTTAGAGAAGGCCGGAGAGGACGTGGAGAACGACCAGACAAAGGACTTGGTTCTATAGGTATAATCACTTTTCATAGTAGTTGTTAACTCCTATGTTTGTTGTTAGTTATTGTTTATGCAAAGATTCTCGGTTAGTTAATTTTTACGCTTTAAACAAGATCGTTTTTCATTATTCCGCCTCCCCGCAAGTCGTGGGGTGTTGTACATCGACTTACATCATACAGAAGGATATTTGGATCCGTTCAAATATCAATCGTATGCCACTTGTCAATCCTGTCTCAAAGGAAAGATGATAAAGACTCCGTTCACTGGACACGGAGTAAGAGCGAGCGAGCTCTTGGGACTCTTACACAGTGACGTGTGCGGTCCAATGTCTACATACGCGCGAAGCGGTTATTCTTACTTCATTACTTTTACGGATGACTTTTCAAGGTACGGATATGTCTTCTTAATGAAACATAAATCTGAAGCCTTTGGAAAATTCCAGGAATATAAGAATGAAGTATAAAAACAAACAGGCAAAAGTATCAAGACACTAAGATCTGATCGAGGTGGTGAATACTTAAGTGCTGAGTTCCTGGATTACTTAAAAGAGAATGGAATTCTCTCTCAGCTTACTCCTCCATACACTCCGCAACATAACGGTGTATCGGAGAGATGGAACCGGACCCTATTGGATATAGTACGTTCTATGATGAGTAACGCTGAGTTACCGCGATCATTCTGGGGATATGCACTAGAATGAGCTGCATACCTTTTGAACCGAGTTCCAACTAAGACTGTGCCTACCACACCATATAAGATATGGAGTGGGAAGAAACCCTATCTTCAATATCTGAAGATCTGGGGATGTCCAGCTTTTGTCAAAAAGCAGCATGCGGACAAACTCGAGGCACGCTCAGTACTGTGCAAGTTTGTGGGATACCAAACGAACTCCAGGGGGTATCTCTTCTATTACGCAGAGGAACAAAAGATCATTGTTTCTCGTAATGCCCATTTTCTGGAACACTAGTTCTTAGAAAAGGAAATTAGTGGGAGCGAAATAGAACTGGAAGAAATTCCAGAACCGCAGACTATTACTGAAAGATTAGTAGAACCAGAGGGTTCGAAAGATCAGGACATTCCTGCGCCGCTCCGCAGGAGTAGAAGGCAGTCTCATCCGCCCGAGAGATACTACGGTTTTCTCATAAACGGGGATAGAGAGGATTGCATCATTGATAGTGATGAGCCGACTAGCTTCCAGCAGGCCATTTAGAGCGTTGACTCGGTAAAATGGCTGGATGCAATGCGGACCGAAATGGAGTTTATGTACACCAACAAAGTATGGACGTTGGACGTTGCTCCAGATGGGGTAAAACCCATAAGATGCAAGTGGATCTTCAAAAGGAAGATTGGTGTAGATGGACAGGTTGAGACCTATAAGGCTAGACTTGTTGCAAAGGGTTTTCGTCAAAGACCTGGTTTGGACTATGACGAGACCTTTTCTCCAATGGCTATGCTGAAATCCATTCGGATCCTTCTTGCCATTGCTGCCTTCCACGATTATGAGATTTGGCAGATGGACGTAAAGACCGCTTTTCTAAATGGAAATTTAGAGGAGTGTGTTTATATGGACCGGCCAGA
Source organism: Agapanthus africanus (assembly GCA_030015575.1). Taxonomy (NCBI): domain Eukaryota; kingdom Viridiplantae; phylum Streptophyta; class Magnoliopsida; order Asparagales; family Amaryllidaceae; genus Agapanthus; species Agapanthus africanus. Next base: position 450,932,127 of record JASDDO010000014.1, on the reverse strand, counting down.
GGGTTTCATTCAGAGTGGGAGCAGTGGAAAGCTGTGCAAGTTGCTTAAGTCCATCTATGGACTAAAGCAGGCATCGCGGAGTTGGAACATCTGTTTTGATGAGACGGTCAAAGAATTGGCTTTATCAAAAATCCAGATGAACCATGCATCTATAGTAGATTTGTAGCAAGAACTGTCGTATTCCTCGTATTGTACGTGGATGACATTCTTTTGATAGGAAATGACATTCCTATGCTACAATCTGTCAAAAGGTTCTTGTCACACAGATTCTCCATGAAAGACCTGGGTGATGCCTCGTATATTCTGGGGATCCGGATCTTTCGTGACAGATCCAAGAGGATATTAGGACTTTCACAGTCCAGGTACATCAACACCATACTGAAAAGATTCAGTATGGAAGAATCCAAGCACGGTAATCTACCGGCTTGTTACGGGATCACCCTCTCTAAAGAGATGTATCCCAAGACTGATTTGGAAAGGGATCGCATGTCTATTATACCCTACGCTTCTGCGGTGGGCTTTATAATGTATGCGATGTTGTGTACCAGACCAGACGTAGCTTATGCACTGAATGTGGTAAGCTGGTATCAGTCAAACCCTGGGGAGAACCACTGGATAGCGGTAAAGAACATTCTCAAGTACCTGAGAAGGACTAAGGAGATGTTCTTGGTGTATGGCGGAAAAGACCTCCAGATCGAGGCCTTTGCTGACTCCAGCTTCCAGAGTGACAAGGATGATTCCAAATCCATGTCGGGTTATGTCTTTACCCTCAATGGAGGGAAGGTGTGTTGGAAGATGTCACGACCCGAAAGAGCACGTGACTGGCCCTTGAACCATATGAAGCCTATAAGACTCCATCTGATCCAAGTAAGCCAAAAGCCCAGAAATCTAAAACCATTTTTAAGAATAAGTAAAGAAAACGGGTTTTAAAGAAGTGAAGAAATACAGGTTTGAAATCAAGGTTTTTAAATAACTAAGCCGAATGTGCATTTTAAAAACAATAAGGTCTTTTCTAAAAATTTCGGCAGAGTTTCTTTTGTAAAACTGGCCCCGAATGGGGTAAAACAGAATAATGATATATATATGCAATGATAAAGGCATCCCCAAGCGGGAGCTAGCTCTTCGTCAATCGACGGTCACAACCACACATGCAACAATAATATACAACGCCAAGTGGCGAGGATCAAATCCAAAGAAAGCTCAAAGGCAACAAGAAAACCACAATACTACTAAGCGCGACTCTAGGTCGAATAATACAGCACTGTCTCTAAGTCTGAAAGAATATACAAGTTTTGGTTGATGGACAATTTCTAGATACAATGAAATAAAATAAATACAATGGTGATTCTTGATGCGAAAGAATCCACCTACCAAAAGCAAGTCACCCGGAAGAAGGAAGTGTGCCAGAAATGCCGCAATAGAACCTGTACGGCAGAACCTGCAAGAACTGTGGCACAACGGGGGGTGAGTTGCCAACTCGTGAATAGAAACATCTACAAGCAGAAATCGAATGCAAAACATAAACCTAAGTCAACGATCAGTAATATAATCCACAAAAGTACATCTGAGTGTGATAAGGTGGCAAGGTAACATCTAATCATGTATGTAGTGCCAGGTACTCAGGTAATAACATGTCATCAGTGTAAAGTAAATATGATGAAGTATCAAAGATATCAATACACATATATTAGCGTCCCATACCACTAATATTGGTGTAAGGGTATATATAACAGCGCCCTCATACCCTGTTATATATACAAATGAAGTATGACAAGTGTAAATCCATGTCTGTAAATATATGTGGAACCCGTCCACCCGTCACCCACTGACAATAAGCATCATGTATGCAATGCATATGCAGTAAATAGGGGGTAGGGGAAGTATAATATACCATCTACCATAAAGGTCCCGAGCACATAGGCTCCTCTCCAATCGAGCTCATAGGCTCCGAGCACATAGGCTCCCATCACATCGAGCTCATAGGCTCCGAGCACATAGGCTCCTCTCACATCGAGCTCATAGGCTCCGAGCACATAGGCTCCCATCACATCGAGCTCATAGGCTCCGAGCACATAGGCTCCTCTCACATCGAGCTCATAGGCTCCCATCACATCGAGCTCATAGGCTCCGAGCACATAGGCTCCCATCACATCGAGCTCATAGGCTCCTCTCTATGGATCATCATGATAATATAATAAGTATGCGTATATATATATATATCAGCGTCCCATACCACTAATATATATATATATATTCAGGAGTAAAATAATCCAGAATCATCATATGCAATCATATCACAGTGCGAAATCCATAAATTATAATACAAGCTATATGAAACACTAATATGAGCATGGAATTTGTAAAGGCATACACACCAGGAATATGAAGCAATAACATATAAGCATGCAATGCAATGCGAGCTGTAGAATGAGTAGTAAATGAACAGTAATGCGGCTTGCCATTTGAAATGAGCAAGACTCGGGAATAGTCAACACCACAGTGAAGAATCTATTATGCAAACTACACCTATGTATCAGGTCAATCAGGAGGGGTAGGTGTGGAAACCACCTAAATCTGAGTCAATGTATATATATATAGATATATAGTCGGTGATCCCGCCTCAATGTCATATCGTAAGATATCTTCTAGTTATGAGTGCGGATCTATCATCAATATCGGCTCGTACGGTAAATCATCGTACGGCATCCCCAAAAGCTGGGTACAGGTCAATATCTCACTATCTCATCACATAACAGGTATCAGTATCATCAGATCATATAGTCTGGGGGTACTACTCTATGTCTAGTACAAAACGATACCATCACTAAAGCATGCATGCGGGGGTAAACACATATCCCAAGCCCGCAAGGAATCAGAAGTCATATCCCACATATGAATCGTATCAAATCACCGATCTCAGGGCACCACGCCCACATCATCGACTCATCTCCAAAGTCATCCCATATCATCAATCACAGTGCAAGTGTAAGTGATAAGCAAGGGTGTGTGTATAGGTGTAATTCTATCCTAGGGTTCGCAACTATGATCTACACTAGTCACTTCTAACCCTACACTATCCGAAATACACCTATTATCACGATAAACTATAAAGTAATCTATCTACGGACTGCGGGGGTGCTATACGCCATCCACCCGACTTCCCCCTGTAGATATAATCTACTCACCTGTATCCTGCGTGTCGGTGTCGATGTCTCCGTCATCTTCCGCATCGCCTCGGATCGTCGCGGTGTACCTACACACATCACACGTATCGCATCGCATCAAAACCAAATCAACACTTAAAACGACACACTAAATCCAATACGATACGCTAAAACCGACACGATACGAAAAAGGGCTTATAGGTTAGAACCTACGGTTAGCCTCCGTAAAACAACTCGAAATCACTCGATATAGACATACAAACGTCACACGATCGAGATAACACACAAATACAAAATTCTGGAATTCAAAACACGCAAAACCAAATCCAAATTCAAAGCTGCCACTTGAGAAAATGCTCCCAGATTTCATCTCAGTCAAAACTATCTCAAATAAACAACTCCAGAGTGCTATGCAGGGTGTATAGGAGGTACAGAAGCAATATGGGGAAAATCCATCACAGAGGGGCCGGCCACATACACTGTTTGTCCGGCCTCGCCGGCCCCATAGGGGAAATGGGTGCTCGTATTTCTAGGGTGGCCTCCTGAGGTCTAGTGTGGGTCTCTGGTATTGCTTATTTTGTCTAAAAATGTCCCAGTATACTCCAGATTTTCCTGCACACACAAACCGACATAAAGTCCCGAAATTCCGTATTTTTGGTTTCAAGTGGGATTGGGCTGGGTTTCTAGCACTAGGGTGTTCATATGATCTCCATGGAACTCAAATTACCCATCACAACTCACAAATTCCTCAACCTGTACTAGTTTTTCCAAAAATCCACAAATTCACCCGATATCGATTCTAAACATGCATAGGGGTATAAGTAAAGCAAGAATTAAGCTATAGGTTCAGAAATTACCTCAATTGGCAACTCAAGAATTTTCTTGAGTTGCGCCAAGTGGCCACAATCCAAGCTTTCTAGGTCCATTGCGTAGATCTCGGGCTCGTGCACATTTTTTGTGAAACCGACATTGGGTTTTGGTGTTGTTTTAGAGATGAAAAGAGGGATTGAAGAGGGGGAGAATGATGAGGAAGAGGCAGCAGCAGCAAGGGGAAGAAGTGGGAGGGAAAAATGAAAGGAAAACAATGGCTAAGGGTTTGTCAAAGATGCCCATACCCTCTCTCACCAACTCCATTCTTAATTCCTTTTCTTTTTCTTTTCTTTTCCTTTTTCTTTTAAATCCCTAACCTTCTTACAAGAATAGTGGTTCCAAATAAGAAATGATGGCAAGAAAAATGCACAAGTGTAGAAAAAATGATATGTGCAAGTTTTGCACAAAATTGCCAAAAAACTCGTTTAGCGATTTTAATCGCGATTAGCACTAAATTAGTGTCAAAATGATCACAACAACTTAAAAATGTCATAATTCACTAACTTACCCTATTTTAGAATTTTCCATAATTTTTCTAACATTTTTCCTATTTATTTGCATTTAATATTAAAATAATCAATAAAATAATATTAAATTATAAAAATTCCCAAAATTAATATTTTATATTTTTTAAAATGTTACAATCTACCCCCCTTAAAGAAATTCGGTCCCCGAATTTAAATTTAAACCCCCAATATTAAAACAATCTCTGTAATAATCCATTTGTCGGGGCTCCGAAAACATCAACACATGGAGAATATCATAAAAATGTACTGCCCTACTAGAAATCAATCCCCAAAATGCATATATAAGAATATCCTATGCGTCTGGTGCGCAAGGAATCAAAATCCATTTATGTATCAAACAGGTGTAGAAAACAGCATCTAGGTGCAACGGGTGTGCACGAAACATCTGTCGTAGGCAACGTGTGTGCCTGACAGAAAAATAAATCAGGTGCATATGACATGCACGAAGAATCCCGATTTAGTGCATCTGGCGTGCACCAAAATCGTAAATCAAAACACTAAAGGTACATGAAAACCACGCTGGAAGTGCAAATCAAATCACTGCATACGGTAGGCATGAAATCTCAATGTAATAACTCTGCGCAAAATATATAAATATCCAGTGGGTGCATGAAACAAATATCATGAAACTCAGTCATCAAAACTAAATCACGCAAATAGAACGCCCAAAATACCGAAATCCAATATGACGGATACATGATAATCAAATCACAAAATCATAAATCATAAATACCGTCTTCGGTAGGTCCTCCTTCAAGGTCGAGAAGGAGTCGGTGCAATCCACTGCTAGCAGCGCAGGATATCTACCTGCCTCTTGCTCACGGTCTGGCGTCCTCTGACTCTCTGGGTCCTTATCTTCTCTGTGGGTTACCAATCTCACAGTCAATCGGCTCATCGGCCCTGTCAGGTGTGCTAACGGGGACGATTCCGTTCTGGCACTTCTCTGGTCCCCTCTCGGTCAAACCTCACGACCACTCGTAAGGCAGCATATCACTGGCGTCGGCCTCTGGCTCTCTGAAAGCACGTCACACATCTGATCCTGGGTGCAAACATCATTGCAGCAACATCCTGAAAGAATCCTGCTCAAGGTCTCTTCCAATCATGCCTATGCCGATCTGTACAGAGGCTGGCTCTCCTGCACAACCTCTTCTCACTCAAAAGATACTTGTGTCCTCAGAACAATATCTTCTCAGAAACTGGTCACATCCCAGCGTCTCTGTAAGCAAATCAGGTCTCTAGCCTCGACGGGAAGCAATGACAGCTCATCTGTGTCTCACACGAACCTCTTGTTCCAACTGTCTCTATCGTCGTCCACTATGACGTCACGCCAAGCTACGATGCACTGCACTGTCTTCGGCTCCGACCAATCTGAAGTCTCTCACACGGACTCGAAATCGCGTACTCTGTAGCTTCATCATTCTATAGAAGATGTCAGGCTGAACTAGTCCTCGGGAACACGTCCCAGCCATCGGAGGAATACTCATCACTCGTCCGTCCTTGATCAATTCGCAAAGCATCTAGGTAAGTTCCTTTATCCGAACTTGGTCAACTACCTCGTCGACAATGCCGAACTTTGGCCTGCTGGGTGTGCGCAAAATGACCACTCTGGGTCTAGGTCTTCTTGTATCGTACTCCAGAAAAGTCCTGTCGAGGTTCCTTTCTCAAATCTCATTCCTGCCGAAATGCCCGGAAGTCATCATCCAATGCTGAAGCTAAAGCTCATTCCGGAACGGCTGCATACTTATTGCGCTTCTTTCTGGAAGATATATCCATATACCACGCCTCGGGGTGCATATCACATCTCTAATGTCAACGGAGTGGGACGTCATCTCGTCGAAATCTCGTACGAACTCCTTTCTTCACTCTGCTCAAACGTCGACTGGTTCGGACTCGTCTCATCATGGCTGCATGTACTGTGCTCCAACGGCTATGCTCGCATCTGGAGTCTCCCAAGCAGTGTCCCATCTCGATATCCGAAAGGTGTCGAACCATCCGATCGACTCGTCAGATCCTCATAATCCCCCAAGAGCTCACATCTCGGGTACAGTTTAATAGTATCGAGTACATGCCACAGCGTCGGTGGTCCAGCCGTAGAAGGGCAAACCCAAGCCTCACTAATGGCGCCGCGGAACCGCCGTAAACCCTAAGGTTCAAAGGCTGTCACACGGTCATTAAGTCGAGTTAGGGTTTCATTCTTCTAGAGGGTCCATAGAATCACCTGCATTTCTTTCCGTATACTTTAAACTTGGAAAATAGGCTCCTGACATTCGATCGTCTCTATCGACTCTCAACGAACCTGCGTGAAGTCGTCTCTAGCTGGAATCAATCCACCTGATGACCTCGCATCGGGGTAAGCGAACTCACCACACGTCCTAGTCATTCATCCTCAGTGACTAGCAACTCGCTATCATCTCTCTAAGAACATGCTCATGCTGCAGTAGCTCCAATCATCTGGGCGATATCTTGTCATTTGCAGCAGCAACTGGCTCATACGCCTGTACGCCGAACAATGCCTCAATCCTCCAGGAAAGGCAACACATAAGCGGTCATCTCTGAGTCGATCTGAGTAAGACTCTCCACACTGGAAATCTTCAACTCAACTGGGCCCGCTCTGGCGCAAAATCGGACGAATCACCTTCGTCTCTCAAACCGGGTAGACTAGCTATCAACTGTCGCATATCTGCCCGAAAGCTCCGGCAACCTCAGCTCGTAAGCTCCGAAAGCAACATCCTGTCAATCTCAGCAACAGCTGGTCCATCTGTCTGCACGGTAGGCGACTTCACAATCTCTGATGTATGCTGTACATCAACAGTCCTCTCTCAACTGGCAGCTCTAACAATGGCCCGATCATCCGGTGCAAGACCAAGCACTCGCCTCCACTAGAGGTCACAATCACCAACACTAACTCGAGACGTTCCCATGTCACCAGAAAACACAATGGTCGGCCCTCGTACCAAACGAGCTCACACCGGCCGTAACCCTAGCAGCAGCCCAAACTGCGCTCAAACATGGTGACAGGAATCTCAATCGAGTATCGAAGAGAGTACACCAGTGGCAAGAAGGGGAAACAACAGATCCAAAGTGGATACATGATCATAGGAAGGAACAGTATCAATGAAGGTATGATCATGAAACTAATAGAATCGGGAATCTCAAATGGACGAATAATCCAGGATATGAAGAGAATCACTGATCTAGAAAGTATGTACATCCTAAGGTTCATTAAGCGGAGTGGCGTGTCGTAAGTATGCCGCGAAACATACCAACGGTACGTCACTCTACTTTAGTCACCTAATCCATCAACCAAGGGTCATCCTAATACGACGAAAGTTCGGGTCGAATACCCCCTCGACCAAGTCTAAGTTCCGTAAGGTCAAGCCTAAGTTCCGTATATAAATAACTCCCTAGGCTCCACATAGTCAAACTCAGACTCGAACCAAGGTCAACCTAGCGCTCTGATACCAACTTTGTCACGACCCGAAAGAGCACGTGACTGGCCCTTGAACCATATGAAGCCTATAAGACTCCATCTGATCCAAGTAAGCCAAAAGCCCAGAAATCTAAAACCATTTTTAAGAATAAGTAAAGAAAACGGGTTTTAAAGAAGTGAAGAAATACAGGTTTGAAATCAAGGTTTTTAAATAACTAAGCTGAATGTGCATTTTAAAAACAATAAGGTCTTTTCTAAAAATTTCGGCAGAGTTTCTTTTGTAAAACTGGCCCCGAATGGGGTAAAACAGAATAACGATATATATATGCAATGATAAAGGCATCCCCAAGCGGGAGCTAGCTCTTCGTCAATCGACGGTCACAACCACACATGCAACAATAATATACAACGCCAAGTGGCGAGGATCCAATCCAAAGAAAGCTCAAAGGCAACAAGAAAACCACAATACTACTAAGCGCGACTCTAGGTCGAATAATACAGCACAGTCTCTAAGTCTGAAAGAATAGACAAGTTTTGGTTGATGGACAATTTCTAGATACAATGAAATAAAATAAATACAATGGTGATTCTTGATGCGAAAGAATCCACCTACCAAAAGCAAGTCACCCGCAAGAAGGAAGTGTGCCAGAAATGCCACAATAGAACCTGTACGGCAGAACCTGCAAGAACTGTGGCACAACGGGGGGTGAGTTGCCAACTCGTGAATAGAAACATCTACAAGCAAAAATCGAATGCAAGACATAAACCTAAGTCAACGATCAGTAATATAATCCACAAAAGTACATCTGAGTGTGATAAGGTGGCAAGGTAACATCTAATCATGTATGTAGTGCCAGGTACTCAGGTAATAACATGTCATCAGTGTAAAGTATGTCTGCATAAAGTAAATATAATGAAGTATCAAAGATATCAATACACATATATTAGCGTCCCATACCACTAATATTGGTGTAAGGGTATATATAACAGCGCCCTCATACCCTGTTATATATACAAATGAAGTATGACAAGTGTAAATCCATGTCTGTAAATATATGTGGAACCCGTCCACCCGTCACCCACTGACAATAAGCATCATGTATGCAATGCATATGCAGTAAATAGGGGGTAGGGGAAGTATAATATACCATCTACCATAAAGGTCCCGAGCACATAGGCTCCTCTCCAATCGAGCTCATAGGCTCCGAGCACATAGGCTCCCATCACATCGAGCTCATAGGCTCCGAGCACATAGGCTCCTCTCACATCGAGCTCATAGGCTCCGAGCACATAGGCTCCCATCACATCGAGCTCATATGCTCCGACCATATAGGCTCCTCTCACATCGAGCTCATAGGCTCCGAGCACATAGGCTCCCATCACATCGAGCTCATAGGCTCCGAGCACATAGGCGCCCATCACATCGAGCTCATAGGCTCCTCTCTATGCATCATCATGATAATATAATAAGTATGCGTATATATATATATATCAGCGTCCCATACCACTAATATATATATATTCAGGAGTAAAATAATCCAGAATCATCATATGCAATCATATCACAGTGCGAAATCCATAAATAATAATACATGCTATATGAAACACTAATATGAGCATGGAATTTGTAAAGGCATACACACCAGGAATATGAAGCAATAACATATAAGCACGCAATGCAATGCGAGCTGTAGAATGAGTAGTAAATGAACAGTAATGCGGCTTGCCATTTGAAATGAGCAAGACTCGGGAATAGTCAACACCACAGTGAAGAATCTATTATGCAAACTACACCTAAGTATCAGGTCAATCAGGAGGGGTAGGTGTGGAAACCACCTAAATCTGAGTCAATGTATATATATATAGATATATAGTCGGTGATCCCGCCTCAATGTCATATCCTAAGATATCCTCTAGTTATGAGTGCGGATCTATCATCAATATCGGCTCGTACGGTAAATCATCGTACGGCATCCCCAAAAGCTGGGTACAGGTCAATATCTCACTATCTCATCACATAACAGGTATCAGTATCATCAGATCATATAGTCTGGGGGTACTACTCTATGTCTAGTACAAAACGATACCATCACTAAAGCATACATGCGGGGGTAAACACATATCCCAAGCCCGCAAGGAATCAGAAGTCATATCCCACATATGAATCGTATCAAATCACCGATCTCAGGGCACCACGCCCACATCATCGACTCATCTCCAAAGTCATCCCATATCATCAATCACAGTGCAAGTGTAAGTGATAAGCAAGGGTGTGTGTATAGGTGTAATTCTATCCTAGGGTTCGCGACTATGATCTACACTAGTCACTTCTAACCCTGCACTATCCGAAATACACCTATTATCACGATAAACTATAAAGTAATCTATCTACGGACTACGGGGGTGCTATACGCCATCCACCCGACTTCCCCCTGTAGATATAATCTACTCACCTGTATCCTGCGTGTCGGTGTCGATGTCTCCGTCATCTTCCGCATCGCCTCGGATCGTCGCGGTGTACCTACACACATCACACGTATCGCATCGCATCAAAACCAAATCAACACTTAAAACGACACACTAAATCCAATACGATACGCTAAAACCGACACGATACGAAAAAGGGCTTATAGGTTAGAACCTACGGTTAGCCTCCGCAAAACAACTCGAAATCACTCGATATAGACGTACAAACGTCACACGATCGAGATAACACACAAATACAAAATTCTGGAATTCAAAACACGCAAAACCAAATCCAAATTCAAAGCTGCCAATTGAGAAAATGCTCCCAGATTTCATCTCAGTCAAAACTAGCTCAAATAAACAACTCCAGAGTGCTATGCAGGGTGTATAGGAGGTACAGAAGCAATATGGGGAAAATCCATCACAGAGGGGCCGGCCACATACACTGTTTGGCCGGCCTCGCCAGCCCCATAGGGGAAATGGGTGCTCGTATTCCTAGGGTGGCCTCCTGAGGTCTAGTGTGGGTCTCTGGTATTGCTTATTTTGTCTAAAAATGTCCCAGTATACTCCAGATTTTCCTGCACACACAAACCGACATAAAGTCCCGAAATTCCGTATTTTTGGTTTCAAGTGGGATTGGGCTGGGTTTCTAGCACTAGGGTGTTCATATGATCTCCATGGAACTCAAATTACCCATCACAACTCACAAATTCCTCAACCTTTACTAGTTTTTCCAAAAATCCACAAATTCACCCGATATCGATTCTAAACATGCATAGGGGTATAAGTAAAGCTAGAATTAAGCTATAGGTTCAGAAATTACCTCAATTGGCAACTCAAGAATTTTCTTGAGTTGCCCCAAGTGGCCACAATCCAAGCTTTCTAGGTCCATTGCGCAGATCTCGGGTTCGTGCACATTTTTTGTGAAACCGACATTGGGTTTTGGTGTTGTTTTAGAGATGAAAAGAGGGATTGAAGAGGGGGAGAATGATGAGGAAAAGGCAGCAGCAGCAAGGGGAAGAAGTGGGAGGGAAAAATGAAAGGAAAACAATGGCTAAGGGTTTGTCAAAGATGCCCATACCCTCTCTCACCAACTCCATTCTTAATTCCTTTTCTTTTTCTTTTCTTTTCCTTTTTCTTTTAAATCCCTAACCTTCTTACAAGAATAGTGGTTCCAAATAAGAAATCATGGCAAGAAAAATGCACAAGTGTAGAAAAAATGATATGTGCAAGTTTTGCATAAAATTGCCAAAAAAAACCCGTTTAGCGATTTTAATCGCGATTAGCACTAAATTAGTGTCAAAATGATCACAACAACTTAAAAATGTCATAATTCACTAACTTACCCTATTTTAGAATTTTCCATAATTTTTCTAACATTTTTCCTATTTATTTGCATTTAATATTAAAATAATCAATAAAATAATATTAAATTATAAAAATTCCCAAAATTAATATTTTATATTTTTGAAAATGTTACAGAAGAGTTCCAATCAGGAAACCATTGCTGACTCGACGATGGAAGCGGAATATATCGCTGCTGCAGATGCCGCAAAAGAAGCCGTCTGGATAAGGAAGTTCTTAACATAACTTCAGGTGGTTCCGTCCATTGTTGATCCAATACCTCTGTATTGCGACAACAACGGGGCTATAGCTTTAGCGCAGGAACCCAGGTCCCATCAGAGATCCAGACACATCTTGAGGCGGTATCACCTGATCTGGGAGATCGTGGGTCGCCAGGAGATCGAGGTTCGTAGAGTTGCTACAGAAGATAACACTGCTGATCCATTCACGAAGGCCTTACCCCAGACTCAGTTCGAGCGGCCGATCGAGATGATAGGTCTTCGATACGCAAGTACATGGCCTTAGTGCAAGTGGGAGATTGTTAGTGTATATTCCCTAGAGGCCATTACTATATCATACTAGTTTGTATATTACTTAATGGAAGCTTGGGATATTCACCTTGTATAGACAATGTTGCTCAAAATAGTAGTATGCTACTTGGTTAGTTTCTACTTTAATGTGTACATGTGTTTATTTTTGTATATCACCTATACACATTAGTGGAGCCCTTAGGATCTTTGCTTGATTACCAGCGTTGTGATGGCAGTCACACTCGTGGGGGCTGGTTAATCCACAACCACATCCTTATGCAGGTCCCTAGTCGTAGGACTATCGAGACAGGGCATCGATACTCCACAGTAGACTAGCTTATGCGCTTCTCATCCCAGTGTGGGAGACGGTCTGTCCCACAGCCGTCAGTACGTCGTACTTTAGATAGTATGCGGGTGCTCGTTAGGTTACGAGTACACTGGACAGGACTCATCGGGAACTGTTGGTTTGTACTATACCTATCGTCAGTTATCAGTTCCCAGGTGACATGAGTACATCTTAGTCCGCTGACTTGATACTGTCACTTCGCCTCGAGTGTGTTCCCACTGTACTTAGATTACTACCCTACCACGGCTCAAAGGAGTCGTGCAAACAAGTAGTAGTTGGGTGCAGTCCCGAAGCACTTGGAGGCAATGACGGTTAGAGAGGATTCGTCTCTCCCGGTATTGGGGGTTGATATCGCGCTGTGTCTAGGAGAGCCATTACACAAAGTCCCTGGCCAGGGCAAGCGAGATATACTGGTAGGTTTCCAGTGTTATCTTATGGTGTTCTGGGCTACACTCCGACACGACTTGTATCGCTATTAGGGGACTGGCGTTTACCGCCCCTAGGCCCGCCATGCGATATTCTCAGACGAACAGACCGGACTGTACGCAGATTGTCACATTCAGGCTCAGTAGGAGTTCAGATGGGTTTCACCTCGTCCGTCTTCTTATCGGCATCTACCTGGGGACCGTTACGCACAGCTAGTGCCGCTTGCGGTCTGTGGTTAAACCTACTGCCATCGTAGTGTCGAGTCTTTAGAGTCCCACACATAGAGCTATTCGCCTTTAGGCAAAAGAGTAGAGGTCTCACGGTTTTGCGACAGGGTTCGGTCGCATCCCTGCACTTATGCACGTTTAGTGTCCGGGCAGTTAACACTAGCGGGTTTTGGTTTAAGCCAGATCCTAGTGTACATTTTGGGATTAGTTTTATCTCGTTTGTATTCGTGTTCCTCGGAACGCTGATGCTGGTGTGTATGCACAGTTGACAAAGAGACAGAGGCAGAGGATTCTCATTAGGTTGTTGATTGTTGACTTTTGGCTAAACCCTAATGAGAATAAGAAATATGATTAACAATAATATTAATTAAGTATTATTGTGACATGGTTATTGATGGTTGACTTTGTTGACTTGGTTGACCGGTTGACTAGGTTGGACTTGTTGACCTTCATCATTACAATGGCTATCATTTTATGGCAAAGACTTTTGCTTGCTTGTTTCTTTTTGCAAAATGAGTGCATGAAATGATATGGTCATTTTGAATTGAACCATCACATAATACTCAATTACTATTATTTGTTATGATGATTTTGGATTATGTGAGCTTGGATGACAAAAGTCTTGCTCATTCTTTCATTTCCTTTCTCTCTCATGCTTGAGCTCTCCCTCTTCCTCTTGCTCTCTCTCTAGTTCATGGTTCACTTGTCTCATGTGTTGAGAAGCAAGAACCATAGAGATAAAACCCAACACACTCCTCTACTCATCCTAGTTCATAAGTTTTAGCAAATCAAGTGTTCTAGTTTCCTCAAGATTGAGGTTGAAGCCAAAGGTAGAAGCTTTCAGGTGGATCCATCTTCGGCACGAAGAGACGACAAGGAAAGAACCATCCGACCACCATAAAGCCCTGATGCTATTTAGGTGTTGGAGATAGTGCCCTCAGAGTCAATTATTGGATCACAGGCACGTGATTGCAATGATTGTGGGAGGACCTGTCCCAGTAGGACAGTCTTACTCAAGATGATAGTATGCTATATGGTTTATCTTTATCATCGTGTACTGCTTTAGGTGACCTAATGAGTCGCTATTACACGTTGATAGAGCCACTAGGATTCTTGCTTGACTACCAGCAGTATGAGGGCGATCATATACGTGGGAGCTGGGGTCTATAAGCACATCCTTAAAAGGTCCCTAGTCGTGGGAGTTTCGAGACAGGGCATCGATTCTCCCGAGTAGACTAGTGTATAAAGTCGAGACCCCGACGAGGGGCGGTGGCCGGTCTCACAAGCCACTGGTGTCAGTTGGTTCACCTAAGATGTATACAGGTGCTCATTGGGTTATGAGTACACCGGACAGGACTCGCCGGGAACCTGCTAGTTAGTATTATACCGGACGTCGGATAGCAATTCCCTGGTGACATGTATGCAGGTTAGTTGATCGACCTGAGATCGTCATTTGTCTCGTGTGAGTTCCCACTGTGCTTTGATTACTACCCTACCAGGGCTCAAAGGAGTCGTGCAAACAGGTTTTAGTTGGGTACAGTCCCGAGCCACATGGAGGCAGTGAGCGGATCTGCAGGGGTTCGTCTCTCCCGGTATTGGGGGTGAGGTCGCGCTGTGTCTAGGAGAGCCAGTATATGAAAAGTCCTTGGCCAAGGCAGAAGATTTGCTGGCAGGTATTCCAGTAGTATCTCAGGGTGTTCTGGGCTACACTCCGACACGACTTTTACCGCTTTTGGGGGTCTGACATTTACCAACCCCCTACGCCCGCCATGCGATGCTCATAGACGAACGGACCGGACTGTACGGATATTATCACTGACAGGCGCAGTAGGGTGTCAGGATGAGTTCGCTCATCGACGTCCCTTTTGGTCAATAGCTGGTAGCCCATCACGTATGGCTAATACCTCTGACGTGCTAGTGGTTAAATCCACAGCCATAGTACTGACGAGTCTTTAGAGTCCACCACACACAGTTACTCAAGTTTAGGGCGAAACGCTGTAGAGGCCGTATGGAGATATGGCAGGGTTCGATAAGATACGTGCGGTATTGCACGGATCGTAATCGGACGGTTTTTACTAGCCGGCTTTGGCTTAAGCCAGATCCTAGTATTAGATAGTGTAGATTTTGTCTCTTTGCATTTGTGTTCAGTGGGAATACAAATGCGGTCATGTATATGCAGTAGCGGGGTTTTCCTGTAATTTATTACGGGATCAGTTTTCTGAAGTTGCCAGTTTGCATTCCGTTCCGGCCGGTTTTCCTTTGTTCCTTCACGGCCGGACTTTCTGATGGAGGGGGTTATTTGCAAGTGTGCAAATAACATTTGTGGAGGGGGTTTATTGTGTTTGTGGCTTCATCATGATGAGATTCTTTTCTAGTCTTTTTCATTGCATTTATGGTGATGGTTTGTGAGTGGATTTAGATTAGAGGTTGGTGTGACTTTTATTTTATCATTATCATAGCTTTTCGACCACTTGCTTTTCCATTCATAATTCCCTCCACCATATAGCTTGGCCGGCCACTTTGGGGGAAAAAGAGAGATTGATTTTAGTGGGTGGCATTTTTCCTTCATCCCATTCTTTGCTAGAAAATGATAGCTCCTTTTTTTCCAAAGCTCATTCTCTTTCTCCACCTCCACATCTATGGCAACTTCATATACCCCAAAGAGACATAGTTTCTACACTTGCCTACAGCATTCCTTGGACGCGTCGGCTAGCCAACTTCGCGCCCGAGTTGCCTCGGTCCAGAGGTGGGAGCCCGTAAAAGAAATCGGCTACGTGGTGCCCTTTCCGACGAGGAGGTGACGGACGGAGATTCCGCGGGAGATCGGAGTGGAGACGAAGACCGAAGGACACAGATCGCTTGGGATAATTGTGCGCGGTGGTGCCGGTTTGCTAGTTTGTAAAGTTTTTCGTTTCCGCGTTTCCGGTGTCGGATCGACGGCCGAGGCGCCGCCATGCACTTACATTGGTATCAGAGCCACGCCGTTAACCTAGTCTTGCTTGCTCTAGTATGTTTAGAACTCGATCGAACAAAAATCCAAAAAACCGTATTTTTAGTGCATGTGTTCTCTGTCGAAATTTTTTTAGCTCTGAAATTTTTTCAGGTCATTGCAGAAACACATGGAGAAAATTCTAAGAATTATGGGAAAATACGATGCAGTGATTCCTCACTTTGACCGCGGAAACGCGGCCAAACCCCTGGTTTGGCCGCGGTTCCGCGGTGGGTAAGTGTAATCGTTGCACCATATTTTCACAGTAGGCTTCTGAATAGGAAATAGGGTTTATGGGATATTCTTTTTGGGCCCAGATTTTCTGTGAGTGCTACAGTACTGCTTGGGACCCACTTGGGTAAAATTGTTCGATCGTATATTTTAAACATGCTAGTTCACAGTATTCACATTATATCTGCGACCGTGAATGTCACTCGATCGGTAAATCCAGTCTATCTGCTATAGCCCTTTTAAACGGATTTGCGAACGTGACATTCACGTTGATGTTCTGTGTTGTGCTGTGATGTTGCGGATCGGTCGTGGGGGATAGCCTGGATGCAATGGTAGTACAATTTTGTTTTATATATACATTTGATATTGCGGGGCGAGCGTCCGACATGTGGACTGCCGTCACTGCCTGTTTGTATTATTCTTTTAGGGCACGACCGGGTCGAGGTCGATGTACCCGTTGTATGTATATTTTACTTTCTGTACTAGGATTACCCCAAGTTGGGGTGCACGGATAGCCGGGTTCTAGAGGGCAACGGGCCCGCATCTCATGGCTTTGAGACGGAAGGGGCTTCACTCTAGAATTGGCGGGCTATTCGCCGCACTCGTAGGGGGTATAGGTTGACCCAAGGAGGGGTGCCCAAGTTACCGGATTCCGTGAAGTGCTGGGTGGTCCATTCACGTTGCTGAAGGGGGCTGCCTCGCTTCAGGTTTTGGCGGGTAACTTTCCGCACCCGTAGGGGTCTATGATTTCATTGCACATGCTATCCACACGACCAGGGGATTGTCGGGTTTCAGTAGCGGCTCTATGAAACCCAGGGATCCCAGATATCTGTATTATTCTGTGATGCTGTACATTTCTGTAATGTTGAATTTTATCATGCCTTGAGCGAAATATTATATATTGATATATATACTAGTAGATGTTGTATATGTTTTGCATCCGCGCTAGTCCAGTCCCCGCTCTGTCGTTAGTTAAGTAACCTAACGGGTGATGACGGGACCCAGTGGCGAATGCGGATGGCATATACGTACATCATTATTTTCGTTCTTTGTGGTGTGATCAATTGATGGGACTGCGTTGATTCGGATCAATGCAAGCTAAACAAACCTATTCTGATGTTGTTGGAACATTTTTCAAAAAGATGTTATTGCAAGGACGTTCTCTTTTGTTTTGCATCGTGGTATTCAGTTGGAATATCCTGCTCCTCAGTCGACGAGGCAAGGGCCGAGATCCCTTCACCGGGAGTGACCCCTTGGACAGAAGTTTGCGTCAGGGCAATAACTTCACTATAGCCGATTACTTTTGCTTTTCATCATGGTATTCAGTTGGAATATCCTGCACCTCATTCTACGGGGAAAGAGCCGAGATCCCTTCACCAGGAGTGACCTCTTTAGCAAAGGTTTTCGTCACTATATTTTTAAAAGCTATCCGGTTCCTTCAACGATATCAAGTTCACTACGTTAAAGATTTTCGCCAGAAACCATTCGTAGCCCTCCGTCGTTTCATATGGATAGTCAATAGTATTCAAGCTGTGTTTGTTTGCCAAAGTCATGGCACAGTGTTTGGTAGCTGTTGGGTATTCATATGCAGCATAGATAGATGCGTTGGTTTGGGACAGTCGTATAGCCTTGTTGGCCAAAGTCAAGGGCTTGTACGGGTGGGTTCAAATTAACCTGGACAATGACGGGTAGAACTTGACATGTGACTTATGATTTGTTGGCCAAAGTCAAGGCCATAAGAGCATGGGGCAAAAATCACATCGGGAGTTTCTAAAGAAACTGAAACTTGCCAGATATGCGCATACCTTCTGGAGTGTAATAACGTGAGCGGATTCCGTCACGTTATCATGCGATGATAGTTGGATCCCGATTCCCACTGATGAGTTGGTTTACTCATCGGATGATCCCGGCTAATTCTTCTTTCAGGTTTGGGGAAGAATTTGACGTTACAGTGGGAGGTTTCCTGATTAGAAAAAGTGATAACCATTCTGATTTAGGTTAGAGTGCACGCTGAGTGTTTCTTTTCTCTCTCTCTTTGGCAGCGACCATTGACCTGACCCTGGACTATGACTCAGTGACCAAGTTGACCAAACCTTCTTAACACTGGCTTTTGGATTGTCAGAGTTGCAAACCTCATTGCCACTCCTACTTTTACCCTTTTCTCCAGGACACCCCATATTACTACGAACGTCCACTTCCATTGGACAAAACCATCGTATGGTTATATACGAACTCGAAGGAATTCGAGGATGGTTTCTGGTTCTGGAGAAAACGAATAGAACTATTCAGTTGTCTTTTTCTTTTACCTTCTCTCAGGTTGCGAGTACTCCTTAGTTTAGGAGATAGTACACATATTACGAAAATTGGATAGTCTTCTTCCAAACCATAGGCTGGTGCCGAACGGTGGGGAATGAAGAAAACCAATTAGCCTAACGGTGGTGTACAGAAGATATTAAGTTAAGACAATGAAAGGGATTAGTAAGAGGGCAAAGTAAATTGCGACTGCTATTCACGACCAAACCAAGTATTTCTTCGCCAATCCTAAATCACCTTTGTATTTCTCCAGGACACTCCGTATCACTACGAAGATCCCAAGTTTATTGGATACTCCATCGTATGGTTATATACGAACTCGAAAGGAACTTGTTCCAGTTCGGGGATGGATCCTGGTTCAGGAGAAATAGGAATAAGGTTTATTTGGTTGTCTTTTATCTTCACCTTCTCTCGCATTGCGAGTGCTTCTAGGATTAGGACAGTACACCCATTATGCTTATTGGATAGTCTTCTTCCAAACCATAGGCTGGTGCCGAACGGTAGGGAAGGAAGAAAACCATTTGGCCTAAAGGGGTGTACAGAAGGTAATGACTAAAGACATATAAAGGGATTTGGAGAGATGGCAAAGAATTATACGGTTACAGTTGTGAATCCGGATAATGGAAGAGACATTACTAAGAATACCCGGATACCCCGTCGAAACAATTCAATATTTCAGTTTCACTGTGTACTGTTAAAAGAAAAATGATTTCCCAATTAGACACTTGCTCCAGGGTATGTATTTACCAAGTATGAATCTCACATCTGCATGGTTTTACAGATGATGAGTGGGAGTAAGTTATTGGGAATTAGGTGATCATCCTCCTTATATCGGGATTCGTTGTAATTGGTGATATTTGAGGAAGTCACCTGGGTAGTTTGCCGGACGGCAGATATTTGGTTTTGAATATCCATTGTTGTGCACCAATTTCAAATTGATATATCTGTAAGTCTATTTTTATAGAGTGAGATATACCTTTTGAAATTATGTCTATGACATTACCTATATCAGTGGCTGGTTAGGTAAGGAGCATTGAACAGCGGTGTAATTCTTCTTAACCATAAGTACTATTTTCAACCTACGACACACAGTGAATGAGTCATTTGACTCAAGGGACTTATACAGAGTATTGTATGTTCCCAAGTGTCCATTAGGGCAGAGGGGTTGGTCCTCGTACTATATTCTGTTTACTTGTGACTTCTCTAGTTCTTAGACAGGTGTTTCGTAGAAACACAGGGTCTGAGTTTTGTGAAGTTATTGGTATATGAATAAAGTAGAGAACCAGGTATTGCAAGTATCGGGATTCTTCAAGGAGATCGAAGATATAGATACTTGTGAATGGTATTCAGATGATAGTAATGATTAAAAGAACTTGTTTCTCTTTCAGGTTAATCATAATTGGAAGCATTCCTAAATTAAGTAACGCTGATCGGCTTCCTTCCATTGAGTTGACATGCACTGGAGACAGCTGCATGATTTGAATTTGGTTCAATTAAATCAGTGCCTCTGTTTCTATATTGGATATAGAACAGTTCATATCCTAACAATGTTAAGGTACGGGGAGTCGTCCGGCTTATGCTTAAAACCAGACTCTGGATAACTCAAGGCACGTTTCTGTAATGGCTGTTTGTGGGTTGACCCGGGCTATGACGAGGGTTGACTTTCTACCATATGGAAGATCAATAGTGATATTGTTCTAAACTCGCCACAGTTTTAAACAAAAATGGATTTTTTTTCATAAAACAGTAGTGGGAGTATGGTAGAACTGGATGTGATTCCAGAACCGCAAACGATTACTGAAGATTTGATAAGAACCTAAAGATTCAATCTGGTTTGACATTCCATTGGCCACTCCGCAGATATGGTGGGTAACCTCAGGCACTCGAGAGGTACTTCGGTATGCTCAAGGACGGTGGCAGGGAGGTTCTTGTTTACCCAGACTTTCCATTGCTGTTGTTCCAGACTATGAGACCTGGCAGGAGAATGAGTATAGCGTCGTTCTAAACTGGCTTTAGAAGTGTACGTCTATATGACTCTGCCAGAGGGTTGTCGTGGTCAGTGGGAGCAGCGGAAACATGGTGGACAAGTGGATTATGTCTATTTATAGACTAAAGAAGATATAGCGGAGATAGATCATCTATTTCTGATGTGACAGTCATAGGTTTGACTTCATCAGAATAGGGGATGGATCTGTTAAGAAGGTAGTAGGGTGTGATGTCCTGGTATTTGATGACATACACAGAGTAGGAAGTGATATTCCTATATTACGATCGGTTATACTTTGGTAGTCACACAGTGGTTTCTCCACATAGGACTTGGATATTATATCAGACATTCTGGTTACTAGATCTAGATTTGGGTGGTTTCCCAATCTGGGTACTTTGGCAGCATTCTAAGAGTATTTAGAATGGACGACTCCTGGCATGGTGGTATACCTGCAGGTAATGGAGTCACCCTCTCTAAAGGTGTCTTACAGACTAAAGGGGAGAGGGATATGCATGATTGGCAGATCACTTGCCTAGGCAATTGAGTTGATCATGAGATGTCAAGTACCACACCAGATGTTGTTTTTGCAGTAGGTGCAATAAGTTGATATTGATCCAATCCTAGAGAAACAGTCGGAAGCAGTTTTAGAACATAAGTTGATGTTCTAGGGATATGATAACAGCATTCTCCTTCGGGAGACAGTTATCATTCCAGGATTCCAACGTGACCTGGATGGCATAGTGGTTGTCAGAGTTATAGTTTTCCTTCTGACGAGGGGCAGTATTTTGGACAGGTGGTCCAGGTGGATACTGAGGGAAGGCATGGCGCAGGATACTGATTAAGTTCAGTTGACGATACAGTCTAAGAAGTTTGGATTTGGAGTTCATTTATGAGCTAGGTCCCATCAGATATCCAGACACATTCTAAGACAGGTATTGCTCATTTCGGGAGATGGATTTCTCCGCGAACTTGAGATAAAGAGAGATATAGAAAGAAATATCAGAGCGGATCCACTCACTGAGGCTATTCCTCGAACGCAATAGTTTCGCAAATGAGCTTTGTGAGACTGACTAGTAGAGGAGTTGGGTGTTCGGTATCACACGGGCTGTGAGTATGCGACATCGCAATAATTAGCCTTGAAAGTGGGAGATTGTTGGAGATAGTGCCCTCAGAGTCAATTATTGGATCACAGGCACGTGATTGCAATGATTGTGGGAGGACCTGTCCCAATAGGACAGTCTTACTCAAGACGATAGTATGCTATCTGGTTTATCTTTATCATCGTGTACTTCTTTAGGTGACCTTACGAGTCGCTATTACACGTTGATAGAGCCCCTAGGATTCTTGCTTGACTACCAGCAGTATGAGGGCGATCATATACGTGGAAGCTGGGGTCTATAAGCACATCCTTAAAAGGTCCCTTGTCGTGGAAGTTTCGAGACAGGGCATCGATTCTCCAGAGTAGACTAGTGTATACAGTCGAGACCACGACGAGGCGCGGTGGCCGGTCTCACAAGCCACTGGTGTCAGTTGGTTCACCTAAGATGTATACAGGTGCTCATTGGGTTATGAGTACACCGAACAGGACTCGTCGGGAACCTGCTAGTAGGTATTATACCTGAAGTCAGATAACAGTTCCCTGGTGACATGTGTGCAGGTTAGTTCATCGACCTGAGATCGTCATTTGTCTCGTGTGAGTTCCCACTGTGCTTTGATTACTACCCTACCATGGATCAAAGGAGTCGTGCAAACAGGTTTTAGTTGGGTACAGTCCCGAGCCACATGGAGGCAGTGAGCGGATCAGCAGGGGTTCGCCTTTCCCGGTATTGGGGGTGTCTAGGAGATCCAGTACATGAAAAGTCCTTGGCCAAGGCAGGAGATTTGCTGGTAGGTATTCCAGTAGTATCTCAGGGTGTTCTGGGCTGCACTCCGACACGACTTGTACCGCTTTTGGGGGTCTGACTTTTAACAACCCCCTAGGCACGCCATGCGATGCTCATAAACGAACCGACCGCACTGTACGTATATTGTAACTGACAGGCTCAGTAGGGTGTCAGGATGAGTTCGCTTATCGACGTCCCTTTTGGTCAATAGCTGGTAGCCCATCACGTATGGCTAATACCTCTGACGTGCTAGTGGTTAAATCCACAGCCATAGTATTGACGAGTCTTTAGAGTCCACCACACACAGTTACTGAAGTTTCGGGCGAAACGCTGTAGAGGCCGTATGGAGATATGGCAGGGTTCGATAAGATACGTGCGGTATTGCACGGATCGTAATCGGATGGTTTTTACTAGCCGGCTTTGGCTTAAGCCGGATCCTAGTATTAGATAGTGTAGATTTTGTCTCTTTGCATTTGTGTTCAGTGGGAATACAAATGCGGTCATGTATATGCAGTAGCGAGGTTTTCCTGTAATTTATTACGAGATCAGTTTTCTGAAGTTGCCAGTTTGCATTCCGTTCCGGCCGGTTTTCCTTTGTTCCTTCACGGCCGGACTTTCCGATGGAGGGGGTTATTTGCAAGTGTGCAAATAACATTTGTGGAGGGGGTTTATTATGTTTGTGGCTTCATCATGATGAGATTCTTTTCTAGTCTTTTTCATTGCATTTATGGTGATGGTTTGTGAGTGGATTTAGATTAGAGGTTGGTGTGACTTTTATTTTATCATCATCATAGCTTTTCCCCACTTTCTTTTCCATTCATAATTCCCTCCACCATATAGCTTGGCCGGCCACTTTGAGGGAAAAAGAGAGATTGATTTTAGTGGGTGGCATTTTTCCTTCATCCTATTCTTTGCTAGAAAATGATAGCTCCTTTTTTTCCAAAGCTCATTCTCTTTCTCCACCTCCACATCCATGGCAACTTCATATACCCCAAAGAGAAATGGTTTCTACACTTGCCTACAGCATTCCTTGGACGCGTCGGCTAGCCAACTTCGCGCCCGAGTTGCCTCAGTCCAGAGGTGGGAGCCCGTAAAAGAAATCGGCTACGTGGTGCCCTTTCCGACGAGGAGGTGACGAACGGAGATTCCGCGGGAGATCGGAGTGGAGACGAAGACCGAAGGACACGGATCGCTTGGTATAACTCTCTACCCGTCTTTTAGTTTGCTAGTAACTAGGTTAATGGCCCGATCCGGGATAATTGTGCGCGGTGGTGCCGGTTTGCTAGTTTGCAAAGTTTTCGTTTCCGGCGTCGGATCGACGGCCGGGGCGCCGCCGTGCATTAGATGCACACCAGATGCACTAAATCTAGATTTTTCGTGCATATCAGATGCACCTGGTTTTGCTGTCAGGCACACACGTTGCCTTTGACAGGTGTTTTCGTGCACACCCGTTGCACTTAAATGTTGTTTCTGTGCATATGTACGGCACATTCATGGATTTCGATTTTCGTGAGCACCAGACGTACGTGGCATTCATATATATATTTAGGACTGATTTATTTTGGAGCAGTATATTTTATGATGTTTGCTATTTGGTTTGGTACTGAGCAGGACTAGTCACAGGACAGTACCTGAGTATATTTTTTGCATGAATTGATAGTTATCGAAGGGATTTCCAAAGAGGAGCTATAGTCTTAGTATTTACCTACGTGTCCGAGATGACACGAAACATTATATAAAGGAAACCCTTCTGAAATTGCTTTCAAAACGGCGAGACGTGCATATTAAACAAAGGATATATATATATATATATATATATATATATGTAGTTATTTTCTTACAATAGACGTCCGCCACTGTGCAGTGTTGCGAACATCGCACGGCGATTTAAACAAAAAAGTTTGGCATGCATTGCTTCTAGATGTTTTAATGATGTATATCATGTTGGTTTTCATATTGGATCTTGACATTGATGTCTTCCCCATGACTCCGATGATTGCGGGATGCTTGACGGAGTTTTGATTTTGAGTTATATGCTCATTTTTCATGCGCATGCGTTGCGCTACGATTTGTTTTATGTATTTATGATTTCGGAGCCCCGACGACTTGATAGTTTTGCTTAGATATTTTATTAATTGGGGGGAGTTTTAATTTAAATTCGGGGACCGAATTTCTTTAAGGGGGGAAGATTGTAACGTTTTGAAAATCGTTTCGGTGAAATTTCGGAAAAATCGGTAAAATAAGGGGGTTTTCTGTAAAAAGTCAAAATACAAATATATTTATTATAAAATTAAATATACATATTCTAGCTATGTAATTGCTAGTATTTGGTGTTTATTGAGCCACTGGTAAAATTTCTAATTTTCTGAAAAAATTTCCGAAATTAATTATTTTAATATTATTTTAAGCCGTCACAAATACATTAATTTAGCGATAAATACAAATTTGAATAGGCTAATTACACACTATAGAACCTTGACAACTAAAATCTAGTTAGTAATATAAATTTTTAGAAATTTATTTCAAGTTCTAATTGGTTATAATTAAGGGGAAAACTAAAATTTAAATAATTTAACTAAAACTTGCAATTTGGTAACTTGAGGGGTTCTTTTTGCATGGAATCTTTTTGTACACTGTCTCACACACACTCAGTTCCACATGTGGCCGGCCCCACCAACAACAACAGCAGCCCACTCACTTTCCCCCTCCTTTTTGTCTTCTTTCATGTGATGAAATGGTTTTAAAAAGGGTTTAATATATAGTTTTATGGGTGGGGGTATTATGGTAATTTTGGGGGGCTTTGACTTAGTTTTTTTTACACCATCACCTCACTTTTCCCCATCCCACTCCCATAGACGAAAATCCCTGCATCAACAGCCCCATTCCCCCCCCCCCCCAAAAATTCACATCTCTTTTGCTCCAAAAATTCACCTCAAATCCATAAAAAAATCAACAAATCCTCCATAAATTCAACAAAAATCCCTATTCTACCTCCTCTCACACCCAAATTAGTTTGAATCAAGGAGAAAGATGGTGTCTTTGGGGGCTTGAGAGCCTAGGGTTCCAAACTTGTGAGGTAAAATTTCAATCTAACGTCTTTGACATGATAATGAGTAAGAGTTGGGTGAAATTGTTCCAAACTTGCTAGAATAGAATTTTAAAGTGTGAAATTGTTTGTTTTTGCTAGTTATTAAAAATCAAGAGAAGGGTTGATGTTAGAAATTGAAATTGAATCATTTCATGTGGGTTAAATTAAGTGTTGTAGCTAGCTAGTAGTGTGGATTGGGTGATTGTGTGATGTTGTGATCGCTATATCGTAAATTCGCAATGTTTGCGCCGATTTTCAAAATTAGTGCTTACTAGGTTTTTTAAATTGTTGGAGATAGTGTCCTCAATGTTAATTATTGGATCGTAGGTATGTGATTGCAATGATTACGGAGGATCTATACCGGTAGGACAGTCTTACTCGAGATAATAGTATGCTATTTGGTTTGCCTTTATCAGTCGTGTACATGTTCAGGTGACTGATTACATGTTACAATTTGATAGAGCCCTTAGGATCTTGATTTACTACTAACAGTATGATGGCGATCATATACATAAGAGTTGGGTGGTTTATACGCATATCCTTAATTGTGGTCCCTAGTCGTGGGAGTTTCGAGACAGGGCATCGATACTCCGAAGTAGACTATTATATACAGTCGAGACCCCGACGAGGGGCGGTGGCCGGTCTCACAAGCCACTGGTGTCTGTTGGATCACCTAAGATGTATACAGGTGCTCATTGGGTTATGAGTACACCGGACAGGACTTGCAGGGAACCTGCTAGTTGGTATTATACATATCGTCAGATAACAGTTCCCTAGTGGCATGTGTACAGGTTAGTTCATCGACCTGAGGTCGTCATTTGTCTCGTGTGAGTTCCCACTGTTCTTTGATTTCTACCCTACCACGGCTCAAAGGAGTCGTGCAAACAGGTAGTTTTTGGCTACAGTCCCGAGCCACATGGAGGCACGTGAGCGGATCGGCAGGGGATTCGTCTCTCCCGGTATTAGGGGCGAGATCGTGCTGTGTCTAGGAGAGCCATTACATAAAGCCCAAGGCCGTGGCAGGAGATTTACTGGTAGGTACTCCAGTAGTACCTCAGGGTGTTATTAGGCTACACTCCGACACGACTTATACTGCTATTGGGGGTCTGACGTTACTAGCCCCTTAGGCAGTTATGCGATACTCATAGACGAACAGACCGGACTGTATATACTTTGTCACTGTTAGGCTCAGTAGGGTTTCCGGATGAGTTCGCTCATCGGCCTCCCTTGAGGTCAGTCCATGGGCAGCCGTTAAGCATATCTAGTGCCGCTGACGGTTTGTGGTTAAACCCACTGCCAGGGTACTGACGAGTCATTAGAGTCCCCCACAGACAGTTTCCCAAGTTCGGGCAAAACGTTGTAGAGGCCGTATGGTTTTATGGCAGGGTTCGGAAAATGCACGTGCGTTTACATAAGTGTCAGATATCGGGCAGATAATACTAGTGGGCTTTGGTTTAAGCCGGATCTGAGTATTATATTGAGTAGATATAATATCTTTGTCTCAGTTGCATTTGTATTCGGTCGTAATACAAATGCGGGTATATTTATACAGTTACGGGGTTATCCTGAAATTCGTTTCGCGATCACTTTTGGAAGTTGCCAGTTTCCAGTTTTCTATCAGCCGTCTTTTAACATTCGGTTAAAGACGGATTTATCTTTTCTTGGATGAGGGTGAGTCATGCTTCTAGAAGGTTCTAGAAGGTGGTGACTAGGTTAGAGTGGTGTTATTGTTTCATTGGTTGCTTTCATTGTGTTCATACTTTGTGTTCACACTAGATATTTATTTGTGTTCACACTAGATATTTATCCTTGTGGTTACCTCCCCTCTCCTACACTCACCCCCCCACCTCTATATGATGGCCGGCCCCTCCCCTCTCTAATACTTACTTGATGTTTCATTTGGTAAAAAAAAGATTATTATAGTTTTTGGGGTGTATGGAAATTTCATTGCTTATTTCACTCCATCACCAGAATCAATTGGCAACTTCATTAACCGTTCGTCCATAGCTTTGGACGGAATGAGACAAAGTCTTCTACTCATTCTCTACATCAATCTTGGTCATCACTTTTAGCAAACTTGACGACCGAGTTGCCTCGAGTCAGAGGCGGGAGCCCGTTTAAAGAATCGTTGACGTGGTGCCACCTGGACGAGCAGATCGGAGATCGACGAGATCGGAGCAGCCGCAACAGAGCGTGGGATGATGGTTAAAGAATGAAGGACTCGGATCGTTCGGTATAACCTTTCTACTCACTTTATAGTTTGTTAGTTTAGCAATAATGGCAGATCCGGGTTAAAGTATACGATAGCGCCAGTTAAAAAGTTTTTGTTCCGCATTTGGCGTCTGTTGACGGCCGGGGCGCTACCGTAGACTTACAGTGGTATCAGAGCCTCACCATTTTGCTTTACTAACTTGTGCTAACGCGTTTAAAACATCGATCGGACCGGATATCGAAAACCGCAAAAATTCAAGTTCACAGTTTCTGTTGATTTTTAATGGGTTCCAAAAATTATTCTACATATCACAGAAAGTTGTGCAGGGTTTTAGAAGCACACCGTACAAATTTGGGCACGTGATTCGACAAGAACGCCGCGGAATCGCGGTCAAACCTATGGTTTGACCGCGCATCCGCGGCCATTCTGTGAGATCGTGGCCCCAAATTTATGCAGTGGGTTCTTGTGTGGAAATTGGTGTTTTTGGTATATATCTTTTGGGCCCAGATTTTGTTACTGTTCAACAGATGTACGTGGGGCCTACTTCATGATATTTAGTCGATCGAAATTTAAACATGTTAGTTTACAGTGCTTACATTATATCTCCGACCGGGAATGTCATTTGATCGGTAAACCGCGTCTAATTGCTATAGTTCTTTTAGACGGGTTTGCGAACGTGACATTCGCGTTGATGTTCTGTGTTGTGCTGTGTTATTGTGGATTTGTCATGGTGGATAGCAGTGTGCAATGGTAGTGCAGTTTGGATTTATTTGTGTAAGTCCACGTTGCCCACCCCGGTCCTTACGGGGAGGCGGAAAACATAATAAAAATCGGATTTTTAATGACTTAGGCAACATGGACCTTGCTTGTGAGGATCTTTACTAAACGAAAAACTAGCTAAAGCAAACTAACAACTAGTTAAGTTGTAGAAAGGTTATACCTTGAGCTCGAACTCCTTCTCTCCTTGCTCGTCGGAATGGTAGAAAGGCCTCACCTTGCTTGTCTCCTTCCGTCAAAGAACGATCCACCCGAAAGCCTCGACCTTTAGCTTCAACTCCAAGCTAGGAGTAACTAGAGTGCAAGAAATGCTAAGACTTGAACCCTAGAAGTGAGTAGAGAAGATCAAGTGAAGGTTTTTCTCAAGCTTTTTGTTTCTCAACACATGAGAGGGAGAGAGCTTGAGGGAGAGGATGAGCAAGAGAGAGAAAAGATATGATAAAATGAAATATTAGTGAGCCATTCTCACTAATATGTGTGTGTTATTTTAATTTATTAATTAGCAAGAAAATTGTCATGGTTTAATCAAGAGGTGACCATTATCATTTCATCATTAATGCAAATTGCAAGGATCAAAGAGCATCTTCCAAATGAAATGATCATGGTCAACTTGTCCACATGGTCAACAAGTCAATGAAGTCAAAATGTCAACAACAACAACCATGCACAATAATTAAGCTAATTATTAATTAACAATAATACACATAAAAACAATAGGGTTAATAAAATGACAATAGTCATTAACCCTAAACAAGGTCCTCTCCCTCAATCTCAAGAAACTGTGCATACGCACCCGCATTCGTGATCCGAGGAACACGAACACAACGAGAAAAACCAATCTTAAATCATATACTAGGATCTGGCTTAAACCAAAGCCCGCTAGTATAAACTGTCCGAACAGTAACCGTGAAGAATCTATTATGCAAACTACACCTAAGTATCAGGTCAATCAGGAGGGGTAGGTGTGGAAACCACCTAAATCTGAGTCAATGTATATATATATATATAGTCGGTGATCCCGCCTCAATGTCATATCGTAAGATATCCTCTAGTTATGAGTGCGGATCTATCATCAATATCGGCTCGTACGGTAAATCATCGTACGGCATCCCCAAAAGCTGGGTACAGGTCAATATCTCACTATCTCATCACATAACAGGTATCAGTATCATCAGATCATATAGTCTGGGGGTACTACTCTATGTCTAGTACAAAACGATACCATCACTAAAGCATGCATGCGGGGTAAACACATATCCCAAGCCCGCAAGGAATCAGAAGTCATATCCCACATATGAATCGTATCAAATCACCGATCTCACGGCACCACGCCCACATCATCGACTCATCTCCAAAGTCATCCCATATCATCAATCACAGTGCAAGTGTAAGTGATAAGCAAGGGTGTGTGTATAGGTGTAATTCTATCCTAGGGTTCGCGACTATGATCTACACTAGTCACTTCTAACCCTACACTATCCGAAATACACCTATTATCACGATAAACTATAAAGTAATCTATCTACGGACTGCGGGGGTGCTATACGCCATCCACCCGACTTCCCCCTGTAGATATAATCTACTCACCTGTATCCTGCGTGTCGGTGTCGATGTCTCCGTCATCTTCCGCATCGCCTCGGATCGTCGCGGTGTACCTACACACATCACACGTATCGCATCGCATCAAAACCAAATCAACACTTAAAACGACACACTAAATCCAATACGATACGCTAAAACCGACACGATACGAAAAAGGGCTTATAGGTTAGAACCTACGGTTAGCCTCCGTAAAACAACTCGAAATCACTCGATATAGACATACAAACGTCACACGATCGAGATAACACACAAATACAAAATTCTGGAATTCAAAACACGCAAAACCAAATCCAAATTCAAAGCTGCCACTTGAGAAAATGCTCCCAGATTTCATCTCAGTCAAAACTATCTCAAATAAACAACTCCAGAGTGCTATGCAGGGTGTATAGGAGGTACATAAGCAATATGGGGAAAATCCATCACAGAGGGGCCGGCCACATATACTGTTTGGCCGGCCTCGCCGGCCCCATAGGGGAAATGGGTGCTCGTATTTCTAGGGTGGCCTCCTGAGGTCTAGTGTGGGTCTCTGGTATTGCTTATTTTGTCTAAAAATGTCCCAGTATACTCCAGATTTTCCTGCACACACAAACCGACATAAAGTCCCGAAATTCCGTATTTTTGGTTTCAAGTGGGATTGGGCTGGGTTTCTAGCACTAGGGTGTTCATATGATCTCCATGGAACTCAAATTACCCATCACAACTCACAAATTCCTCAACCTTTACTAGTTTTTCCAAAAATCCACAAATTCACCCGATATCGATTCTAAACATGCATAGGGGTATAAGTAAAGCTAGAATTAAGCTATAGGTTCAGAAATTACCTCAATTGGCAACTCAAGAATTTTCTTGAGTTGCGCCAAGTGGCCACAATCCAAGCTTTCTAGGTCCATTGCGTAGATCTCGGGCTCGTGCACATTTTTTGTGAAACCGACATTGGGTTTTGGTGTTGTTTTAGAGATGAAAAGAGGGATTGAAGAGGGGGAGAATGATGAGGAAGAGGCAGCAGCAGCAAGGGGAAGAAGTGGGAGGGAAAAATGAAAGGAAAACAATTGCTAAGGGTTTGTCAAAGATGCCCATACCCTCTCTCACCAACTCCATTCTTAATTCCTTTTCTTTTTCTTTTCTTTTCCTTTTTCTTTTAAATCCCTAACCTTCTTACAAGAATAGTGGTTCCAAATAAGAAATGATGGCAAGAAAAATGCACAAGTGTAGAAAAAATGATATGTGCAAGTTTTGCACAAAATTGCCAAAAAACCCGTTTAGCGATTTTAATCGCGATTAGCACTAAATTAGTGTCAAAATGATCACAACAACTTAAAAATGTCATAATTCACTAACTTACCCTATTTTAGAATTTTCCATAATTTTTCTAACATTTTTCCTATTTATTTGCATTTAATATTAAAATAATCAATAAAATAATATTAAATTATAAAAATTCCCAAAATTAATATTTTATATTTTTTAAAATGTTACAATCTACCCCCCTTAAAGAAATTCGGTCCCCGAATTTAAATTTAAACCCCCAATATTAAAACAATCTCAGTAATAATCCATTTGTCGGGGCTCCGAAAACATCAACACATGGAGAATATCATAAAAATGTACTGCCCTACTAGAAATCAATCCCCAAAATGCATATATAAGAATATCCTATGCGTCTGGTGTGCAAGGAATCAAAATCCATTTATGTATCAAACAGGTGTAGAAAACAGCATCTAGGTGCAACGGGTGTGCACGAAACATCTGTCGTAGGCAACGTGTGTGCCTGACAGAAAAATAAATCAGGTGCATATGACATGCACGAAGAATACCGATTTAGTGCATCTGGCGTGCACCAAAATCGTAAATCAAAACACTAAAGGTACATGAAAACCACGCTGGAAGTGCAAATCAAATCACTGCATACGGTAGGCATGAAATCTCAATGTAATAACTCTGCGCAAAATATATAAATATCCAGTGGGTGCATGAAACAAATATCATGAAACTCAGTCATCAAAACTAAATCACGCAAATAGAACGCCCAAAATACCGAAATCCAATATGACGGATACATGATAATCAAATCACAAAATCATAAATCATAAATACCGTCTTCGGTAGGTCCTCCTTCAAGGTCGAGAAGGAGTCGGTGCAATCCACTGCTAGCAGCGCAGGATATCTACCTGCCTCTTGCTCACGGTCTGGCGTCCTCTGACTCTCTGGGTCCTTATCTTCTCTGTGGGTTACCAATCTCACAGTCAATCGGCTCATCGGCCCTGTCAGGTGTGCTAACGGGGACGATTCCGTTCTGGCACTTCTCTGGTCCCCTCTCGGTCAAACCTCACGACCACTCGTAAGGCAGCATATCACTGGCGTCGGCCTCTGGCTCTCTGAAAGCACGTCACACATCTGATCCTGGGTGCAAACATCATTGCAGCAACATCCTGAAAGAATCCTGCTCAAGGTCTCTTCCAATCATGCCTATGCCGATCTGTACAGAGGCTGGCTCTCCTGCACAACCTCTTCTCACTCAAAAGATACTTGTGTCCTCAGAACAATATCTTCTCAGAAACTGGTCACATCCCAGCGTCTCTGTAAGCAAATCAGGTCTCTAGTCTCGACGGGAAGCAATGACAGCTCGTCTGTGTCTCACACGAACCTCTTGTTCCAACTGTCTCTATCGTCGTCCACTATGACGTCACGCCAAGCTACGATGCACTGCACTGTCTTCGGCTCCGGCCAATCTGAAGTCTCTCACACAGACTCGAAATCGCGTACTCTGTAGCTTCATCATTCTATAGAAGATGTCAGGCTGAACTAGTTCTCGGGAACACGTCCCAGCCATCGGAGGAATACTCATCACTCGTCCGTCCTTGATCAATTCGCAAAGCATCTAGGTAAGTTCCTTTATCCGAACTTGGTCAACTACCTCGTCGACAATGCCGAACTTTGGCCTGCTGGGTGTGCGCAAAATGACCACTCTGGGTCTAGGCCTTCTTGTATCGTACTCCAGAAAAGTCCTGTCGAGGTTCCTTTCTCAAATCTCATTCCTGCCGAAATGCCCGGAAGTCATCATCCAATGCTGAAGCTAAAGCTCATTCCGGAACGGCTGCATACTTATTGCGCTTCTTTCTGGAAGATATATCCATATACCACGCCTCGGGGTGCATATCACATCTTTAATGTCAACGGAGTGGGACGTCATCTCGTCGAAATCTCATACGAACTCCTTTCTTCACTCTGCTCAAACGTCGACTGGTTCGGACTCGTCTCATCATGGCTGCATGTACTGTGCTCCAACGGCTATGCTCGCATCTGGAGTCTCCCAAGCAGTGTCCCATCACGATATCCGAAAGGTGTCGAACCATCCGATCGACTCGTCAGATCCTCATAATCCCCCAAGAGCTCACAACTCGGGTACAGTTTAATAGTATCGAGTACATGCCACAACGTCGGTGGTCCAGCCGTAGAAGGGCAAACCCAAGCCTCACTAATGGCGCCGCGGAACCGCCGTAAACCCTAAGGTTCAAAGGCTGTCACACGGTCATTAAGTCGAGTTAGGGTTTCATTCTTCTAGAGGGTCCATAGAATCACCTGCATTTCTTTCCGTATACTTTAAACTTGGAAAATAGGCTCCTGACATTCGATCGTCTCTATCGACTCTCAACGAACCTGCGTGAAGTCGTCTCTAGCTGGAATCAATCCACCTGATGACCTCGCATCGGGGTAAGCGAACTCACCACACGTCCTAGTCATTCATCCTCGGTGACTAGCAACTCGCTATCATCTCTCTAAGAACATGCTCATGCTGTAGTAGCTCCAATCATCTGGGCGATATCTTGTCATTTGCAGCAGCAACTGGCTCATACGCCTGTACGCCGAACAATGCCTCAATCCTCCAGGAAAGGCAACACATAAGCGGTCATCTCTGAGTCGATCTGAGTAAGACTCTCCACACTGGAAATCTTCAACTCAACTGGGCCCGCTCTGGCGCAAAATCGGACGAATCACCTTCGTCTCTCAAACCGGGTAGACTAGCTATCAACTGTCGCATATCTGCCCGAAAGCTCCGGCAACCTCAGCTCGTAAGCTCCGAAAGCAACATCCTGTTAATCTCAGCAACAGCTGGTCCATCTGTCTGCACGGTAGGCGACTTCACAATCTCTGATGTATGCTGTACATCAACAGTCCTCTCTCAACTGGCAGCTCTAACAATGGCCCGATCATCCGGTGCAAGACCAAGCACTCGCCTCCACTAGAGGTCACAATCACCAACACTAACTCGAGACGTTCCCATGTCACCAGAAAACACAATGGTCGGCCCTCGTACCAAACGAGCTCACACCGGCCGTAACCCTAGCAGCAGCCCAAACTGCGCTCAAACATGGTGACAGGAATCTCAATCGAGTATCGAAGAGAGTACACCAGTGGCAAGAAGGGGAAACAACAGATCCAAAGTGGATACATGATCATAGGAAGGAACAGTATCAATGAAGGTATGATCATGAAACTAATAGAATCGGGAATCTCAAATGGACGAATAATCCAGGATATGAAGAGAATCACTGATCTCGAAAGTATGTACATCCTAAGGTTCATTAAGCGGAGTGGCGTGTCGTAAGTATGCCGCGGAACATACCAACGGTACGTCACTCTACTTTAGTCACCTAATCCATCAACCAAGGGTCATCCTAATACGACGAAAGTTCGGGTCGAATACCCCCTCGACCAAGTCTAAGTTCCGTAAGGTCAAGCCTAAGTTCCGTATATAAATAACTCCCTAGGCTCCACATAGTCAAACTCAGACTCGAACCAAGGTCAACCTAGCGCTCTGATACCAACTTTGTCACGACCCGAAAGAGCACGTGACTGGCCCTTGAACCATATGAAGCCTATAAGACTCCATCTGATCCAAGTAAGCCAAAAGCCCAGAAATCTAAAACCATTTTTAAGAATAAGTAAAGAAAACGGGTTTTAAAGAAGTGAAGAAATACAGGTTTGAAATCAAGGTTTTTAAATAACTAAGCTGAATGTGCATTTTAAAAACAATAAGGTCTTTTCTAAAAATTTCGGCAGAGTTTCTTTTGTAAAACTGGCCCCGAATGGGGTAAAACAGAATAACGATATATATATGCAATGATAAAGGCATCCCCAAGCGGGAGCTAGCTCTTCGTCAATCGACGGTCACAACCACACATGCAACAATAATATACAACGCCAAGTGGCGAGGATCAAATCCAAAGAAAGCTCAAAGGCAACAAGAAAACCACAATACTACTAAGCGCGACTCTAGGTCGAATAATACAGCACAGTCTCTAAGTCTGAAAGAATATACAAGTTTTGGTTGATGGACAATTTCTAGATACAATGAAATAAAATAAATACAATGGTGATTCTTGATGCGAAAGAATCCACCTACCAAAAGCAAGTCACCCGCAAGAAGGAAGTGTGCCAGAAATGCCACAATAGAACCTGTACGGCAGAACCTGCAAGAACTGTGGCACAACGGGGGGTGAGTTGCCAACTCGTGAATAGAAACATCTACAAGCAAAAATCGAATGCAAGACATAAACCTAAGTCAACGATCAGTAATATAATCCACAAAAGTACATCTGAGTGTGATAAGGTGGCAAGGTAACATCTAATCATGTATGTAGTGCCAGGTACTCAGGTAATAACATGTCATCAGTGTAAGGTATGTCTGCATAAAGTAAATATGATGAAGTATCAAAGATATCAATACACATATATTAGCGTCCCATACCACTAATATTGGTGTAAGGGTATATATAACAGCGCCCTCATACCCTGTTATATATACAAATGAAGTATGACAAGTGTAAATCCATGTCTGTAAATATATGTGGAACCCGTCCACCCGTCACCCACTGACAATAAGCATCATGTATGCAATGCATATGCAGTAAATAGGGGGTAGGGGAAGTATAATATACCATCTACCATAAAGGTCCCGAGCACATAGGCTCCTCTCCAATCGAGCTCATAGGCTCCGAGCACATAGGCTCCCATCACATCGAGCTCATAGGCTCCGAGCACATAGGCTCCTCTCACATCGAGCTCATAGGCTCCGAGCACATAGGCTCCCATCACATCGAGCTCATATGCTCCGACCATATAGGCTCCTCTCACATCGAGCTCATAGGCTCCGAGCACATAGGCTCCCATCACATCGAGCTCATAGGCTCCGAGCACATAGGCGCCCATCACATCGAGCTCATAGGCTCCTCTCTATGGATCATCATGATAATATAATAAGTATGCGTATATATATATATATCAGCGTCCCATACCACTAATATATATATATTCAGGAGTAAAATAATCCAGAATCATCATATGCAATCATATCACAGTGCGAAATCCATAAATTATAATACATGCTATATGAAACACTAATATGAGCATGGAATTTGTAAAGGCATACACACCAGGAATATGAAGCAATAACATATAAGCATGCAATGCAATGCGAGCTGTAGAATG
This sequence comes from Agapanthus africanus, assembly GCA_030015575.1. Classification (NCBI taxonomy): domain Eukaryota; kingdom Viridiplantae; phylum Streptophyta; class Magnoliopsida; order Asparagales; family Amaryllidaceae; genus Agapanthus; species Agapanthus africanus. Next base: position 450,895,226 of record JASDDO010000014.1, on the reverse strand, counting down.
AGTAGTAAATGAACAGTAATGCGGCTTGCCATTTGAAATGAGCAAGACTCGGGAATAGTCAACACCACAGTGAAGAATCTATTATGCAAACTACACCTAAGTATCAGGTCAATCAGGAGGGGTAGGTGTGGAAACCACCTAAATCTGAGTCAATGTATATATATATAGATATATAGTCGGTGATCCCGCCTCAATGTCATATCCTAAGATATCCTCTAGTTATGAGTGCGGATCTATCATCAATATCAGCTCGTACGGTAAATCATCGTACAGCATCCCCAAAAGCTGGGTACAGGTCAATATCTCACTATCTCATCACATAACAGGTATCAGTATCATCAGATCATATAGTCTGGGGGTACTACTCTATGTCTAGTACAAAACGATACCATCACTAAAGCATGCATGCGGGGGTAAACACATATCCCAAGCCCGCAAGGAATCAGAAGTCATATCCCACATATGAATCGTATCAAATCACCGATCTCAGGGCACCACGCCCACATCATCGACTCATCTCCAAAGTCATCCCATATCATCAATCACAGTGCAAGTGTAAGTGATAAGCAAGGGTGTGTGTATAGGTGTAATTCTATCCTAGGGTTCGCGACTATGATCTACACTAGTCACTTCTAACCCTGCACTATCCGAAATACACCTATTATCACGATAAACTATAAAGTAATCTATCTACGGACTGCGGGGGTGCTATACGCCATCCACCCGACTTCCCCCTGTAGATATAATCTACTCACCTGTATCCTGCGTGTCGGTGTCGATGTCTCCGTCATCTTCCGCATCGCCTCGGATCGTCGCGGTGTACCTACACACATCACACGTATCGCATCGCATCAAAACCAAATCAACACTTAAAACGACACACTAAATCCAATACGATACGCTAAAACCGACACGATACGAAAAAGGGCTTATAGGTTAGAACCTACGGTTAGCCTCCGCAAAACAACTCGAAATCACTCGATATAGACGTACAAACGTCACACGATCGAGATAACACACAAATACAAAATTCTGGAATTCAAAACACGCAAAACCAAATCCAAATTCAAAGCTGCCAATTGAGAAAATGCTCCCAGATTTCATCTCAGTCAAAACTAGCTCAAATAAACAACTCCAGAGTGCTATGCAGGGTGTATAGGAGGTACAGAAGCAATATGGGGAAAATCCATCACAGAGGGGCCGGCCACATACACTGGCTGGCCGGCCTCGCCGGCCCCATAGGGGAAATGGGTGCTCGTATTCCTAGGGTGGCCTCCTGAGGTCTAGTGTGGGTCTCTGGTATTGCTTATTTTGTCTAAAAATGTCCCAGTATACTCCAGATTTTCCTGCACACACAAACCGACATAAAGTCCCGAAATTCCGTATTTTTGGTTTCAAGTGGGATTGGGCTGGGTTTCTAGCACTAGGGTGTTCATATGATCTCCATGGAACTCAAATTACCCATCACAACTCACAAATTCCTCAACCTGTACTAGTTTTTCCAAAAATCCACAAATTCACCCGATATCGATTCTAAACATGCATAGGGGTATAAGTAAAGCTAGAATTAAGCTATAGGTTCAGAAATTACCTCAATTGGCAACTCAAGAATTTTCTTGAGTTGCCCCAAGTGGCCACAATCCAAGCTTTCTAGGTCCATTGCGCAGATCTCGGGCTCGTGCACATTTTTTGTGAAACCGACATTGGGTTTTGGTGTTGTTTTAGAGCTGAAAAGAGGGATTGAAGAGGGGGAGAATGATGAGGAAAAGGCAGCAGCTGCAAGGGGAAGAAGTGGGAGGGAAAAATGAAAGGAAAACAATGGCTAAGGGTTTGTCAAAGATGCCCATACCCTCTCTCACCAACTCCATTCTTAATTCCTTTTCTTTTTCTTTTCTTTTCCTTTTTCTTTTAAATCCCTAACCTTCTTACAAGAATAGTGGTTCCAAATAAGAAATCATGGCAAGAAAAATGCACAAGTGTAGAAAAAATGATATGTGCAAGTTTTGCATAAAATTGCCAAAAAAACCCGTTTAGCGATTTTAATCGCGATTAGCACTAAATTAGTGTCAAAATGATCACAACAACTTAAAAATGTCATAATTCACTAACTTACCCTATTTTAGAATTTTCCATAATTTTTCTAACATTTTTCCTATTTATTTGCATTTAATATTAAAATAATCAATAAAATAATATTAAATTATAAAAATTCCCAAAATTAATATTTTATATTTTTGAAAATGTTACAGAAGAGTTCCAATCAGGAAACCATTGCTGACTCGACGATGGAAGCGGAATATATCGCTGCTGCAGATGCCGCAAAAGAAGCCGTCTGGATAAGGAGGTTCTTAACAGAACTTCAGGTGGTTCCGTCCATTGTTGATCCAATACCTCTGTAATGCGACAACAACGGGGCTATAGCTTTAGCGCAGGAACCCAGGTCCCATCAAAGATCCAGACACATCTTGAGGCGGTATCACCTGATCTGGGAGATCGTTGGTCGCCAGGAGATCGAGGTTCGGAGAGTTGCTACAGAAGATAACACTGCTGATCCATTCACGAAGGCCTTACCCCAGACTCAGTTCGAGCGGCCGATCGAGATGATAGGTCTTCGATACGCAAGTACATGGCCTTAGTGCAAGTGGGAGATTGTTAGTGTATATTCCCTAGAGGCCATTACTATATCATACTAGTTTGTATATTACTTAATGGAAGCTTGGGATATTCACCTTGTATAGACAATGTTGCTCAAAATAGTAGTATGCTACTTGGTTAGTTTCTACTTTAATGTGTACATGTGTTTATTTTTGTATATCACCTATACACATTAGTGGAGCCCTTAGGATCTTTGCTTGATTACCAGCGTTGTGATGGCAGTCACACTCGTGGGGGCTGGGTAATCCACAAGCACATCCTTATGCAGGTCCCTAGTCGTAGGACTATCGAGACAGGGCATCGATACTCCACAGTAGACTAGCTTATGCGCTTCTCATCCCAGTATGGGAGACGGTCTGTCCCACAGCCGTCAGTACGTCGTACTTTAGATAGTATGCGGGTGCTCGTTAGGTTACGAGTACACTGGACAGGACTCATCGGGAACTGTTGGTTTGTACTATACCTATCGTCAGTTATCAGTTCCCAGGTGACATGAGTACAGCTTAGTCCGCTGACTTGACACTGTCACTTCGCCTCGAGTGTGTTCCCACTGTACTTAGATTACTACCCTACCACGGCTCAAAGGAGTCGTGCAAACAAGTAGTAGTTGGGTGCAGTCCCGAAGCACTTGGAGGCAATGACGGTTAGACAGGATTCGTCTCTCCCGGTATTGGGGGTTGATATCGCGCTGTGTCTAGGAGAGCCATTACACAAAGTCCCTGGCCAGGGCAAGCGAGATATACTGGTAGGTTTCCATTGTTATCTTATGGTGTTCTGGGCTACACTCCGACACGACTTGTATCGCTATTAGGGGACTGACGTTTACCGACCCTAGGCCCGCCATGCGATATTCTCGGACGAACAGACCGGACTGTACGCAGATTGTCACATTCAGGCTCAGTAGGAGTTCAGATGGGTTTCACCTCGTCCGTCTTCTTATCGGCATCTACCTGGGGACCGTTACGCACAGCTAGTGCAGCTTGCGGTCTGTGGTTAAACCCACTGCCATCGTAGTGTCGAGTCTTTAGAGTCCCACACATAGAGCTATTCGCCTTTAGGCAAAAGAGTAGAGGTCTCACGGTTTTGCGACAGGGTTCGGTCGCATCCCTGCACTTATGCACGTTTAGTGTCCGGGCAGTTAACACTAGCGGGTTTTGGTTTAAGCCAGATCCTAGTGTACATTTTGGGATTAGTTTTATCTCGTTTGTATTCGTGTTCCTCGGAACGCTGATGCTGGTGTGTATGCACAGTTGACAAAGAGACAGAGGCAGAGGATTCTCATTAGGTTGTTGATTGTTGACTTTTGGCTAAACCCTAATGAGAATAAGAAATATGATTAACAATAATATTAATTAAGTATTATTGTGACATGGTTGTTGATGGTTGACTTTGTTGACTTGGTTGACCGGTTGACTAGGTTGGACTTGTTGACCTTCATCATTACAATGGCTATCATTTCGTGGCAAAGACTTTTGCTTGCTTGTTTCTTTTTGCAAAATGAGTGCATGAAATGATATGGTCATTTTGAATTGAACCATCACATAATACTCAATTACTATTATTTGTTATGATGATTTTGGATTATGTGAGCTTGGATGACAAAAGTCTTGCTCATTCTTTCATTTCCTTTCTCTCTCATGCTTGAGCTCTCCCTCTTCCTCTTGCTCTCTCTCTAGTTCATGGTTCACTTGTCTCATGTGTTGAGAAGCAAGAACCATAGAGATAAAACCCAACACACTCCTCTACTCATCCTAGTTCATAAGTTTTAGCAAATCAACTGTTCTAGTTTCCTCAAGATTGAGGTTGAAGCCAAAGGTAGAAGCTTTCAGGTGGATCCATCTTCGGCACGAAGAGACAACAAGGAAAGAACCATCCGACCACCATAAAGCCCTGATGCTATTTAGGTGTTGGAGATAGTGCCCTCAGAGTCAATTATTGGATCACAGGCACGTGATTGCAATGATTGTGGGAGGACCTGTCCCAGTAGGACAGTCTTACTCAAGATGATAGTATGCTATATGGTTTATCTTTATCATCGTGTACTGCTTTAGGTGACCTAATGAGTCGCTATTACACGTTGATAGAGCCACTAGGATTCTTGCTTGACTACCAGCAGTATGAGGGCGATCATATACGTGGGAGCTGGGGTCTATAAGCACATCCTTAAAAGGTCCCTAGTCATGGGAGTTTCGAGACAGGGCATCGATTCTCCCGAGTAGACTAGTGTATAAAGTCAAGACCCCGACGAGGGGCGGTGGCCGGTCTCACAAGCCACTGGTGTCAGTTGGTTCACCTAAGATGTATACAGGTGCTCATTGGGTTAAGAGTACACCGGACAGGACTCGCCGGGAACCTGCTAGTTAGTATTATACCGGACGTCGGATAGCAATTCCCTGGTGACATGTATGCAGGTTAGTTCATCGACCTGAGATCGTCATTTGTCTCGTGTGAGTTCCCACTGTGCTTTGATTACTACCCTACCACGGCTCAAAGGAGTCGTGCAAACAGGTTTTAGTTGGGTACAGTCCCGAGCCACATGGAGGCAGTGAGCGGATCTGCAGGGGTTCGTCTCTCCCGGTATTGGGGGTGAGGTCGCACTGTGTCTAGGAGAGCCAGTACATGAAAAGTCCTTGGCCAAGGCAGAAGATTTGCTGGCAGGTATTCCAGTAGTATCTCAGGGTGTTCTGGGCTACACTCCGACACGACTTTTACCGCTTTTGGGGGTCTGACATTTACCAACCCCCTACGCCCGCCATGCGATGCTCATAGACGAACGGACCGGACTGTACGGATATTATCACTGACAGGCGCAGTAGGGTGTCAGGATGAGTTCGCTCATCGACGTCCCTTTTGGTCAATAGCTGGTAGCCCATCACGTATGGCTAATACCTCTGACGTGCTAGTGGTTAAATCCACAGCCATAGTACTGACGAGTCTTTAGAGTCCACCACACACAGTTACTCAAGTTTCGGGCGAAACGCTGTAGAGGCCGTATGGAGATATGGCAGGGTTCGATAAGATACGTGCGGTATTGCACGGATCGTAATCGGACGGTTTTTACTAGCCGGCTTTGGCTTAAGCCAGATCCTAGTATTAGATAGTGTAGATTTTGTCTCTTTGCATTTGTGTTCAGTGGGAATACAAATGCTGGCATGTATATGCAGTAGCGGGGTTTTCCTGTAATTTATTACGGGATCAGTTTTCTGAAGTTGCCAGTTTGCATTCCGTTCCGGCCGGTTTTCCTTTGTTCCTTCACGGCCGGACTTTCTGATGGAGGGGGTTATTTGCAAGTGTGCAAATAACTTTTGTGGAGGGGGTTTATTGTGTTTGTGGCTTCATCATGATGAGATTCTTTTCTAGTCTTTTTCATTGCATTTATGGTGATGGTTTGTGAGTGGATTTAGATTATAGGTTGGTGTGACTTTTATTTTATCATTATCATAGCTTTTCGACCACTTGCTTTTCCATTCATAATTCCCTCCACCATATAGCTTGGCCGGCCACTTTGGGGGAAAAAGAGAGATTGATTTTAGTGGGTGGCATTTTTCCTTCATCCCATTCTTTGCTAGAAAATGATAGATCCTTTTTTTCCAAAGCTCATTCTCTTTCTCCACCTCCACATCTATGGCAACTTCATATACCCCAAAGAGACATAGTTTCTACACTTGCCTACAGCATTCCTTGGACGTGTCGGCTAGCCAACTTCGCGCCCGAGTTGCCTCGGTCCAGAGGTGGGAACCCGTAAAAGAAATCGGCTACGTGGTGCCCTTTCCGACGAGGAGGTGACGGACGGAGATTCCGCGGGAGATCGGAGTGGAGACGAAGACCGAAGGACACAGATCGCTTGGTATAACTCTCTACCCATCTTTTAGTTTGCTAGTAACTAGGTTAATGGCCAGATCCGGGATAATTGTGCGTGGTGGTGCCGGTTTGCTAGTTTGTAAAGTTTTTCGTTTCCGCGTTTCCGGTGTCGGATCGACGGCCGAGGCGCCGCCATGCACTTACATTGGTATCAGAGCCACGCTGTTAACCAAGTCTAGCTTGCTCTAGTATGTTTAGAACTCGATCGAACAAAAATCCCAAAAACCGTATTTTTAGTGCTTGTGTTCTCTGTCGAAATTTTTTTAGCTCTGAAATTTTTTCAGGTCATTGCAGAAACACATGGAGAAAATTCTAAGAATTATGGGAAAATACGATGCAGTGATTCCTCACTTCTCGTTGCACCATATTTTCACAGTAGGCTTCTGAATAGGAAATAGGGTTTATGGGATATTCTTTTTGGGCCCAGATTTTCTGTGAGTGCTACAGTACTGCTTGGGACCCACTTGGGTAAAATTGTTCGATCGTATATTTTAAACATGCTAGTTCACAGTATTCACATTATATCTGCGACCGTGAATGTCACTCGATCGGTAAATCCAGTCTATCTGCTATAGCCCTTTTAAACGGATTTGCGAACGTGACATTCACGTTGATGTTCTGTGTTGTGCTGTGATGTTGCGGATCGGTCGTGGGGGATAGCCTGGATGCAATGGTAGTACAATTTTGTTTTATATATACATTTGATATTGCGGGGCGAGCGTCCGACATGTGGACTGCCGTCACTGCCTGTTTGTATTATTCTTTTAGGGCACGACCGGGTCGAGGTCGATGTACCCGTTGTATGTATATTTTACTTTCTGTACTAGGATTACCCCAAGTTGGGGTGCACGGATAGCCGGGTTCTAGAGGGCAACGGGCCCGCATCTCATGGCTTTGAGACGGAAGGGGCTTCACTCTAGAATTGGCGGGCTATTCGCCGCACTCGTAGGGGGTATAGGTTGACCCAAGGAGGGGTGCCCAAGTTACCGGATTCCGTGAAGTGCTGGGTGGTCCATTCACGTTGCTGAAGGGGGCTGCCTCGCTTCAGGTTTTGGCGGGTAACTTTCCGCACCCGTAGGGGTCTATGATTTCATTGCACAGGCTATCCACACGACCAGGGGATTGTCGGGTTTCAGTAGCGGCTCTATGAAACCCAGGGATCCCAGATATCTGTATTATTCTGTGATGCTGTACATTTCTGTAATGTTGAATTTTATCATGCCTTGAGCGAAATATTATATATTGATATATATACTAGTAGATGTTGTATATGTTTTGCATCCGCGCTAGTCCAGTCCCCGCTCTGTCGTTAGTTAAGTAACCTAACGGGTGATGACGGGACCCAGTGGCGAATGCAGATGGCATATACGTACATCATTATTTTCGTTCTTTGTGGTGTGATCAATTGATGGGACTGCGTTGATTCGGATCAATGCAAGCTAAACAAACCTATTCTGATGTTGTTGGAACATTTTTCAAAAAGATGTTATTGCAAGGACGTTCTCTTTTGTTTTGCATCGTGGTATTCAGTTGGAATATCCTGCTCCTCAGTCGACGAGGCAAGGGCCGAGATCCCTTCACCGGGAGTGACCCCTTGGACAGAAGTTTGCGTCAGGGCAATAACTTCACTATAGCCGATTACTTTTGCTTTTCATCATGGTATTCAGTTGGAATATCCTGCACCTCATTCTACGGGGAAAGAGCTGAGATCCCTTCACCAGGAGTGACCTCTTTAGCAAAGGTTTTCGTCACTATATTTTTAAAAGCTATCCGGTTCCTTCAACGATATCAAGTTCACTACGTTAAAGATTTTCGCCAGAAACCATTCGTAGCCCTCCGTCGTTTCATATGGATAGTCAATAGTATTCAAGCTGTGTTTGTTTGCCAAAGTCATGGCACAGTGTTTGGTAGCTGTTGGGTATTCATATGCAGCATAGATAGATGCGTTGGTTTGGGACAGTCGTATAGCCTTGTTGGCCAAAGTCAAGGGCTTGTACGGGTGGGTTCAAATTAACCTGGACAATGACGGGTAGAACTTGATATGTGACTTATGATTTGTTGGCCAAAGTCAAGGCCATAAGAGCATGGGGCAAAAATCACATCGGGAGTTTCTAAAGAAACTGAAACTTGCCAGATATGCGCATACCTTCTGGAGTGTAATAACGTGAGCGGATTCCGTCACGTTATCATGCGATGATAGTTGGATCCCGATTCCCACTGATGAGTTGGTTTACTCATCGGATGATCCCGGCTAATTCTTCTTTCAGGTTTGGGGAAGAATTTGACGTTACAGTGGGAGGTTTCCTGATTAGAAAAAGTGATAACCATTCTGATTTAGGTTAGAGTGCACGCTGAGTGTTTCTTTTCTCTCTCTCTTTGGCAGCGACCATTGACCTGACCCTGGACTATGACTCAGTGACCAAGTTGACCAAACCTTCTTAACACTGGCTTTTGGATTGTCAGAGTTGCAAACCTCATTGCCACTCCTACTTTTACCCTTTTCTCCAGGACACCCCATATTACTACGAACGTCCACTTCCATTGGACAAAACCATCGTATGGTTATATACGAACTCGAAGGAATTCGAGGATGGTTTCTGGTTCTGGAGAAAATGAATAGAACTATTCAGTTGTCTTTTTCTTTTACCTTCTCTCAGGTTGCGAGTACTCCTTAGTTTAGGAGATAGTACACATATTACGAAAATTGGATAGTCTTCTTCCAAACCATAGGCTGGTGCCGAACGGTGGGGAATGAAGAAAACCAATTAGCCTAACGGTGGTGTACAGAAGATATTAAGTTAAGACAATGAAAGGGATTAGTAAGAGGGCAAAGTAAATTGCGACTGCTATTCACGACCAAACCAAGTATTTCTTCGCCAATCCTAAATCACCTTTGTATTTCTCCAGGACACTCCGTATCACTATGAAGATCCTAAGTTTATTGGATACTCCATCGTATGGTTATATACGAACTCGAAAGGAACTTGTTCCAGTTCGGGGATGGATCCTGGTTCAGGAGAAATAGGAATAAGGTTTATTTGGTTGTCTTTTATCTTCACCTTCTCTCGCATTGCGAGTGCTTCTAGGATTAGGACAGTACACCCATTATGCTTATTGGATAGTCTTCTTCCAAACCATAGGCTGGTGCCGAACGGTAGGGAAGGAAGAAAACCATTTGGCCTAAAGGGGTGTACAGAAGGTAATGACTAAAGACATATAAAGGGATTTGGATGTAAGTCGATGTAGTACACCCCAGTACTTGTGGGGAGGCGGAATTTACAAAAACGATCAAGTTTAAACAACGAACATCGACTAACCGCTTGAATCGAAGCTAAACTCTAAAAAACCGTATTCTATGAGTTTCTTTTCATAAGAGATTAGGGATTATACCTAATGAACCGGTCCTTCTTCTTTACGTCCTCCTTCGTTCTCCTCGACCTCCTCTAGGTAGTAGACGATCCACCCGAGAGCAAAACTCCAAGCTAAACCTCTAACTTGAGGTAACTAACCTTCTTGGATTGCTAATCAAAGAAGCTAGGTGTAATATAGAGATGGTTATGGATTGATTAGTCTTACTAATCCTAGATCTCAACACATGAGGGTGAGGATTAGTCTTTTGAAGAGAGAGAGCTTGAGGAGAGAGAAGGTGAGAATAAGCATAATGAGAATAGTAAATCTATCATAATATATATGAACCTTTAAAATTCATCCATTAAAGAAAAACTAAAATGATGAATAATGAAGTTTCATAAATATCAAGTGGTGATTCATAACCATGACTCATTAAGCATTTATCATGCATTAATGATATGCATGAATCACCCTCATGACTCACTAAACTCATTAAATGCAAATGACACCTAAACCTCCTTAGTCACCACTTCTAGAAGCTTCTCGAGTAATTACGAGAACGCCCCTCCGATCCGTAAAAAATACGGAAAAACTTTAGACTGTAAAAATCCAATAACCGGATACCAGTAACTGGCTTAAACCAAAGCCGACTGGTAAAATCTGTCCGAAAGTCGTACGCGCGTAAACGCACGTATGCGTCCGAACCCTTTGTCGCAAAACCATGCAACCTCTATATCGTTTCGCCTGGAGTAGGAAACTCTCTGTGTGGGACTCTAGAGACTCGACTACTACGCTGGCAGTGGGTTTAACCACAGACCGCAAGCGGCACTAGCTGTACGTAACGGTCCCCAGGTAGTTGTCGATAAGAAGGCCGATGAGTAAACCCATCCGAACTCCTACTGAGTCTGATGTGACAATCTCCATACAGTCCGGTCCGTTCGTCCATGACTATCGCATATCGGGCCTAGGGGGGCGGCAAGCGTCAGTCCCCTAATAGCGGTATAAGTCGTGTCGGAGTGAAGCCCATTACACCCTGAGAAACTGCTGGAACCTACCAGCAAATCTCGCTTGCCCTGGCCAGGGACTTTGCGTAATGGCTCTCTGACACAGCACGATATCTACTCCCAATACCGGGAGGGACGAATCCTGTCTAACCGCCACTGCCTCCAAGTGCTCGGGACTGCACCCAACTGCTACCTGTTTGCACGACTCCATAGAGCCGTGGTAGGGTAGCAATCTAAGAACAGTGGGACACACTCGAGGCGAAGTAGCAGTGTCAAGTCTGCGGACTACGCTGTACTCATGTCACCTGGGAACTGTTTACTGACGACTGGTATCAAACCAACCAACAGTTCCCTGTGAGTCCTGTCCGGTGTACCCGTAACCTAACGAGCACCTGTATACTATCTCCAGTACGACGTACTGATGGCTGTGGGACAGACCATCTCCCCAACTGGGATGAGAAGCGTACACACTAGTCTACTCCGGAGTATCGATGCTCTGTTTCGATAATCCAACGACCAGGGACCTGAATAAGGATGTGCTTGTAGACTACCTAGCCCCCACTAGTGTGACTGCCATCACAACGCTGGTAGACAAGCAAGATCCTAAGAGCTCTATCAATACGTATACTCACATATTAAGATAGAAAAACCAAGTAGCATACTACCATGTTTAGCAAGACTGTTATATACATGTGAATATCCCAAGCTTCCATTAAGTAATATACAAGCTAGTATGATACAGTAATGGCCTTCTAGGGCATAAACACTAACAATCTCCCACTTGCACTAGGGCCATGTACTGGCATATCGTAGACCAATGATCTCGAGTAGCCTCTCGAACTGAATCTGAGGAAGGGCCTTCGTGAATGGATCAGCAATGTTCTCTTCTGAAGCAACTCTCCGAACCTCGTTCTCCTGACGATCAATGATCTCCCTGATCAGGTGATACCGCCTCAAGATGTGTCTGGACTTCTGATGGGACCTTGGTTCCTTCGCTAAAGCTATAGCTCCGTTGTTGTCGCAATACAGAGGTATTGGATCAACTATGGTAGGAACCACCTGAAGTTCTGTTAGGAACTTCTTCATCCAGACTGCTTCTTTTGCGGCATCGCAAGCAGCTATATACTCCGCTTCCATCGTCGAGTCAGCAACGGTGTCCTGCTTGGAGCTCTTCCAGCACACCGCCCCTCCATTGAGGGTAAAGACATAACCCGACATGGACTTGGAATCGTCCTTATCACTCTGGAAGCCGGAATCAGCAAAGGCCTCCAACCTGAGGTCTTTTCCGCCGTAAACCAAGAACATCTCCTTAGTCCTCCTCAGGTACTTGAGAATGTTCTTTACTGCTATCCAGTGTTTCTCCCCTGGGTCTGACTGATACCGGCTTACCACGCTCAGTGCGTAAGCTACATCTGGTCTGGTACACAACATCGCATACATTATAGAGCCTACCGCAGAAGCGTAGGGTATAATGGACATGCGTTCCCTTTCCAAATCAGTCTTGGGAGACATCTCTTTGGAGAGGGTGATTCCGTGACAAGCCGGTAGATTACCGCGCTTAGAATCTTCCATACTGAATCTTTTCAGTACAGTGTCGATATACCTGGACTGCGAAAGTCCCAACATCCTCTTGGATCTATCACGATAGATCCGGATCCCCAGAATGTAAGAGGCATCACCCAGGTCTTTCATGGAGAACCTGTGTGACAAGAATCCTTTGACAGATTGTAGCATAGGAATGTCATTTCCTATCAATAGAATGTCATCCACGTACAAGACGAGGAATACGACACTTCTGGCCACAACTTTACTATATATGCACGGTTCATCTGGATTTTTGATAAAGTCATATTCTTTGACTGTCTCATCAAAACAGATGTTCCAACTCCGCGATGCCTGCTTTAGTCCATAAATGGACTTAAGCAGCTTGCACACTTTCCCGCTGCTCCCACTCTGATTGAAACCCTCTGGCTGATCCATATAGACGCTCTCTTCTAAATTTCCATTCAAAAAAGCCGTCTTTACGTCCATCTGCCAGATTTCATAATCATGGAAGGCAGCAATAGCAAGAAGGACCCGAATGGATTTGAGCATAGCCACTGGAGAAAAGGTTTCATCATAGTCCAAACCAGGTCTTTGACGAAAACCCTTTGCAACAAGTCTAGCCTTATAGGTTTCCACCTGTCCATCTACACCAATCTTTTTCTTGAAGATCCATTTGCATCCTATGGGTTTTACCCCATCTGGAGCAAAGTCCAAAGTCCATACTTTGTTGGTGTACATGGACTCCATTTCGGTCCGCATTGCATCTAGCCATCGTACCGAGTCGCCGCTCTGGATGGCCTGCTGGAAGTCAGTAGGTTCATCATCATCTATGATGCAATCCTCTCTATCCCCGTCTATGAGAAAACCGTAGTATCTCTCAGGCGGACGAGACGGCCTACTACTCCTGCGGAGGGGTGCGGGAATGTTCTGTTCTTCTTGAACCTCTGGTTCTACCAAACTTTCAGTAGCAGTTTGTGGTTCTGGAATTTCTTCCAGTTCTATTTCGCTCCCACTTATTTCCTTTTCTAAAAACTGATTTTCCAGAAAATGGGCATTACGAGAAACAAAAACCTTTTGTTCCTCTGCGTAATAGAAATAATATCCCTTGGAGTTCTTTGGATATCCCACAAACATACATTTTACTGATCGTGCCTCGAGCTTGTCCACATGCTGCTTTTTAACAAAAGCTGGACATCCCCAAATCTTCATATGCTGAAGATGGGGTTTCTTCCCAGTCCACATCTGATATGGAGTGGTAGGCACAGTCTTGGTAGGAGCTCTGTTCAGAAGATATGCTGCTGATTCAAGCGCATAACCCCAGAAAGATCGCGGTAACTCAGCATTACTCATCATGGATCGTACCATATCCAATAGGGTTCGATTCCGTCTCTCCGATACACCGTTATGCTGTGGAGTGTATGGAGGAGTAAGCTGAGAGAGAATTCCTTTCTCTTTTAGGTAACCTAGGAACTCGGCACTCAAGTATTCACCACCTCGATCAGATCTAAGTGTCTTTATACTTTTGCCGGTTTGGTTTTCTACTTCATTCTTATACTCTTGGAATTTCTCAAAAGCCTCGGATTTATGTTTCATCAGATAAATGAATCCGTATCTTGAGTAATCATCCGTGAAAGTAATGAAATAGGAAAAACCACCTCTTGCATGTGTAGACATTGGACCGCATACATCGCTGTGTATGAGTCCTAAGAGCTCGCTCGCTCTTACTCCTTGTCCAGTGAATGGAGTCTTTGTCATCTTTCCTTTGAGACAAGATTGACAAGTGTCATAAGTTTGATATTCGAACGTGTCCAAATATCCTTCTCTATGCAACTTAGTCAACCTTCTCTCATTGATGTGACCCAGTCTACAATGCCATAAGAAAGCTTTATTTAAATCTGGAGACTTTCTTTTTAGTGTGTTCTGGACATTGAAAATTTGGAGTTGGTTTAACACATATATGCCGTTATTTAGAGTACCGGACCCAATCAAACCATGATTAAGGTGGATGTTGACAACATCTCTTACAAACGTGAAATCATAACCTTTATTTGATAACAAGGAAACTGATATGATATTACACGTTAAGCTGGGTACAAAACAACAGTTATGTAAAACCAAAATGTGTCCACTCGTCAATCCTAGGTGATAATCCCCGACGGACGCAGCTCCCACGCTAGCTCCGTTAGCAACCCTGAGGATCATATCACCTTCCTTCAGCACTCTACGGTTTCTCAGTGCCTGCAATGAATTGCAAATATGAGATCCTGACCCGGTATCCAATACCCAGGAAGTAGAGTTGATCGACAGACAATTCTCAATTACAAACACACCTGAAGTCGAAGCCACAGCTTGCTTCGGTTCCTGGTTCTTGGCGTTCCACGCCTTGCAATCCTTCTTCCAGTGCCCTTTCCTGTGACAATGGAAGCACTCATCCAGGCCAACTACCGGTGCTGTAAACTTTTTCTTTCCCTTCTTTCCCACCTTACTAACACCTCCTCTAGGTCTGGGTGCGGCCTTCTTCTTCCTTCCTTTGGCCCTAGCCTTGGACCCGGAAGAAGATGAACCGCCAACAAACATAGCGGGTGTTTCCCTTGCCTTCTGCAAGGTGCCCTCTGCACTCCTTAACATGTTCAGGAGTTCCGCAAGTTCAACTTCTTTTCCTTGAAGATTGAAGTTGAGGATAAACTGGGCGTAGGTGGGAGGAAGGGACTGGAGAACAAGGTCTGTATAGAGCTCATTATCCAAAGTCGTCCCAAGGTCCGCGAGCTCTTCAATATAGCCGATCATCTGTAGGACATGTTCACCTACAGATGACCCGACAGCCAACCTCGCTCGAAACAGTTTCTTAGAGGTCTCGTATCTTGCTATACGAGATTGCTCTCCATAAAGTTCCTTTGTATGGAGAAATATGCCATCTATGGACATATCCTCGTGCCTCCTCTGATGTTCATTGTTCATCGAGGCAAGCACGATGCACTTGGCTCTCGCGCAATCTAAATCCCAGGTTTTACGGATTTCCTTATCCGCATTGCTGGATTTGGGACCAAGGACAGCAGGTGCTGTAGCGGTGAGGACGTACCCCAGTTTGTCATAGGTCAAAGCCATCTTGACATTCCGCAGCCAATCTTTATAGTTTGGCCCCGTCAGTATATTTTTCTCTAAAAGTAACTTAAGTCCAGTCATTTTCAGGGTCGCTGCAATTAGGAGAGAGAGAAGAAAACTCTTTAGCATGATGCTCTTGCAAGTTTAGAGTGGTTTTTAGTTTATCTAAACTGGATGGCTCCCACTGTTTCTCGAATCCTTCCTCAAACCATAAAAGAAGAATTAGCCAAGACTATTCTCACCGTACAATACTTGCTTAACCCTTCAGCCAGGCCGGTGTCGATACTTCGAGGGAGGTTTTCCAACGCTTTCGCGAAGTTCCTTAATTAAATAACCTCTTTTCTCTGGGGGCGTAACCCCGCTGACACTTTTCTGGACACCTACTAGGTTTATAGCATTGATCGTTAAGCGACGAATATCCTGATAAGTAGCATATACTCACAGTAGGATCGGGATCCAAATATCATCGTATGATAATGTTGAAGGAATCCTACCAACATTCATCAAACTCCAAATGGTATGCATCTCTTTGCAAATTTCAGTTTCTTTAGAAATTCCCGATATAAGTTTTTGCCCCATGCTCTTATGACCTTGGCTTTGGTCAAAATGTCATAAGTCACATGTCAAGTTCTTCCCGTCATTATCTTGTCAATTTGAACCCATCCGTATATACCCCTGACTTTGGTCAAATGATAATACGACTGTCCCAAACTAACTCATCTATCTTATGCAACAAATGAAAACCCAGTAGCTACCAAACACTATGCCTTGACTTTGGCCAAAATGCATAGCTTGAATACTACTGAATACCCAAATGAAACGACGGAGGGCTACGACTGGTTTTGGCGAAACCGTGAACGTAGTGAACTTGATATAACCGAAGGAACCTGATAGCTTTTAAAAGGAGTGGTTAAATCTCCGCATTTAAAAATATCTGTTTAAAAATAACCGAGTGGTTTCTTTTAAATTGTTCCAACGATTTAAACTTTGGTTTGTTTTACTTTGCATTATAGATAATGCGTCCCATCATTAACCTATCATTGCAGAAAACAACGAAAATATAACGTCCTCTTATGCCATCCGCATTCGCCACGGGGTCCCGTCATCACCCGTTAGGTTACTTAACTAACGACAGAGCGGGGGCTGGGCTAGCGCGGGTGTAAAACATAAGTGACGTCTAAATAGCTATAATAAATATAGATATTTTACATTCGTCTGACGCAATGATATTCATTCCAGAACACAGATAAACAATATTGGATTTGCAAGCAATCTGTATTTCTTTTGAGCCTGCAAGAAAAGACAGATTACACAGTTGTGATGAATAGCCGTTTACCCCACCCTCGACCCCTACGGGTACGGCAAACTACCCACCCGGCAGTCTGTGTATCCCACCTTGGGTCAGTCCTAGGAGCAAAAACAGTAAAATGAAATAATACAACGGTGGCTACAACCGCAACCTGGAAGTGCCCCGCGAAAATAATATTACAACAAATTACATTTACAACAAATGAATTAACCAATAACCCTTTGCTAACCCCGGCTATACACCACAACAGTCCAATACAGTTTATATGCACAAACAGATATAACCATTTCAGAAATGTGCAACCCCCTGCCAACCGACATACTAGCAGTTAGGGGAGGTTTACGAACACATTAAACAATCACAGATATAATCCAATACGCAAATACTGTATTTTTCGATCGAATAAACAACTTCAATATTGCTCCAAAATCTGCTCTGTTAAACAGTAACCTGAGCAATAATTAAATATTCCAGAAAACCCCAAATGTCACAGGGGACCCACACAAGAAAGACGAGTCCATGACTCGGCCAAAGCGCCGCGGAAGCGCGGCGGATCCCACCGATCCGCCGCGCTTCCGCGGCCGAGTTGCCGATTCATAGGCTCGAATTTCTTGGGTGTTCTCCTGGACTCCTTTCTAGCTCTCTGAACACACCAGAAAAATTTTAGGACTTGATTTTAAGTTCGACAGAAACTAAACAGAATTAGGGTTTTCCGGGTTCGTTTTTTTTCGTTCGAAATTCGTACAAATTTGCGATTAAGTTATTTAGTGTTTAGCGAGGCTCTGATACCACTGTAAGTCGATGTAGTACACCCCAGTACTTGTGGGGAGGCGGAATTTACAAAAACGATCAAGTTTAAACAACGAACATCGACTAACCGCTTGAATCGAAGCTAAACTCTAAAAAACCGTATTCTATGAGTTTCTTTTCATAAGAGATTAGGGATTATACCTAATGAACCGGTCCTTCTTCTTTACGTCCTCCTTCGTTCTCCTGGACCTCCTCTAGGTAGTAGACGATCCACCCGAGAGCAAAACTCCAAGCTAAACCTCTAACTTGAGGTAACTAACCTTCTTGGATTGCTAATCAAAGAAGCTAGGTGTAATATAGAGATGGTTATGGATTGATTAGTCTTACTAATCCTAGATCTCAACACATGAGGGTGAGGATTAGTCTTTTGAAGAGAGAGAGCTTGAGGAGAGAGAAGGTGAGAATAAGCATAATGAGAATAGTAAATCTATCATAATATATATGAACCTTTAAAATTCATCCATTAAAGAAAAACTAAAATGATGAATAATGAAGTTTCATAAATATCAAGTGGTGATTCATAACCATGACTCATTAAGCATTTATCATGCATTAATGATATGCATGAATCACCCTCATGACTCACTAAACTCATTAAATGCAAATGACACCTAAACCTCCTTAGTCACCACTTCTAGAAGCTTCTCGAGTAATTACGAGAACGCCCCTCCGATCCGTAAAAAATACGGAAAAACTTTAGACTGTAAAAATCCAATAACCGGATACCAGTAACTGGCTTAAACCAAAGCCGACTGGTAAAATCTGTCCGAAAGTCGTACGCGCGTAAACGCACGTATGCGTCCGAACCCTTTGTCGCAAAACCATGCAACCTCTATATCGTTTCGCCTGGAGTAGGAAACTCTCTGTGTGGGACTCTAGAGACTCGACTACTACGCTGGCAGTGGGTTTAACCACAGATCGCAAGCGGCACTAGCTGTACGTAACGGTCCCCAGGTAGTTGTCGATAAGAAGGCCGATGAGTAAACCCATCCGAACTCCTACTGAGTCTGATGTGACAATCTCCATACAGTCCGGTCCGTTCGTCCATGACTATCGCATATCGGGCCTAGGGGGGCGGCAAGCGTCAGTCCCCTAATAGCGGTATAAGTCGTGTCGGAGTGAAGCCCATTACACCCTGAGAAACTGCTGGAACCTACCAGCAAATCTCGCTTGCCCTGGCCAGGGACTTTGCGTAATGGCTCTCTGACACAGCACGATATCTACTCCCAATACCGGGAGGGACGAATCCTGTCTAACCGCCACTGCCTCCAAGTGCTCGGGACTGCACCCAACTGCTACCTGTTTGCACGACTCCATAGAGCCGTGGTAGGGTAGCAATCTAAGAACAGTGGGACACACTCGAGGCGAAGTAGCAGTGTCAAGTCTGCGGACTACGCTGTACTCATGTCACCTGGGAACTGTTTACTGACGACTGGTATCAAACCAACCAACAGTTCCCTGTGAGTCCTGTCCGGTGTACCCGTAACCTAACGAGCACCTGTATACTATCTCCAGTACGACGTACTGATGGCTGTGGGACAGACCATCTCCCCAACTGGGATGAGAAGCGTACACACTAGTCTACTCCGGAGTATCGATGCTCTGTCTCGATAATCCAACGACCAGGGACCTGAATAAGGATGTGCTTGTAGACTACCCAGCCCCCACTAGTGTGACTGCCATCACAACGCTGGTAGACAAGCAAGATCCTAAGAGCTCTATCAATACGTATACTCACATATTAAGATAGAAAAACCAAGTAGCATACTACCATGTTTAGCAAGACTGTTATATACATGTGAATATCCCAAGCTAGTATGATACAGTAATGGCCTTCTAGGGCATAAACACTAACATTGGAGAGATGGCAAAGAATTATACGGTTACAGTTGTGAATCCGGATAATGGAAGAGACATTTCTAAGAATACCCGGATACCCCGTCGAAACATTTCAATATTTCAGTTTCACTGTGTACTGTTAAAAGAAAAATGATTTCCCAATTAGACACTTGCTCCAGGGTATGTATTTACCAAGTATGAATCTCACATCTGCATGGTTTTACAGATGATGAGTGGGAGTAAGTTATTGGGAATTAGGTGATCATCCTCATTATATCGGGATTCGTTGTAATTGGTGATATTTGAGGAAGTCACCTGGGTAGTTTGCCGGACGGCAGATATTTGGTTTTGAATATCCATTGTTGTGCACCAATTTCAAATTGATATATCTGTAAGTCTATTTTTATAGAGTGAGATATACCTTTTGAAATTATGTCTATGACATTACATATATCAGTGGCTGGTTAGGTAAGGAGCATTGAACAGCGGTGTAATTCTTCTTAACCATAAGTACTATTTTCAACCTACGACACACAGTGAATGAGTCATTTGACTCAAGGGACTTATACAGAGTATTGTATGTTCCCAAGTGTCCATTAGGGCAGAGGGGTTGGTCCTCGTACTATATTCTGTTTACTTATGACTTCTCTAGTTCTTAAACAGGTGTTTCGTAGAAACACAGGGTCTGAGTTTTGTGAAGTTATTGGTATATGAATAAAGTAGAGAACCAGGTATTGCAAGTATCGGGATTCTTCAAGGAGATCGAAGATATAGATACTTGTGAATGGTATTCAGATGATAGTAATGATTAAGAGAACTTGTTTCTCTTTCAGGTTAATCATAATTTGAAGCATTCCTAAATTAAGTAACGCTGATCGGCTTCCTTCCATTGAGTTGACATGCACTGGAGACAGCTGCATGATTTGAATTTGGTTCAATTAAATCAGTGCCTCTGTTTCTATATTGGATATAGAACAGTTCATATCCTAACAATGTTAAGGTACGGGGAGTCGTCCGGCTTATGCTTAAAACCAGACTCTGGATAACTCAAGGCACGTTTCTGTAATGGCTGTTTGTGGGTTGACCCGGGCTATTACGAGGGTTGACTTTCTACCATCTGGAAGATCAATAGTGATATTGTTCTAAACTCGCCACAGTTTTAAACAAAAATGGATTTTTTTTCATAAAACAGTAGTGGGAGTATGGTAGAACTGGAAGTGATTCCAGAACCGCAAACGATTACTGAAGATTTGATAAGAACCTAAAGATTCAATCTGGTTTGACATTCCATTGGCCACTCCGCAGATATGGTGGGTAACCTCAGGCACTCGAGAGGTACTTCGGTATGCTCAAGGACGGTGGCAGGGAGGTTCTTGTTTACCCAGACTTTCCATTGCTGTTGTTCCAGACTATGAGACCTGGCAGGAGAATGAGTATAGCGTCGTTCTAAACTGGCTTTAGAAGTGTACGTCTATATGACTCTTCCAGAGGGTTGTCGTGGTCAGTGGGAGCAGCGGAAACATGGTGGACAAGTGGATTATGTCTATTTATAGACTAAAGAAGATATAGCGGAGATAGATCATCTATTTCTGATGTGACAGTCATAGGTTTGACTTCATCAGAATAGGGGATGGATCTGTTAAGAAGGTAGTAGGGTGTGATGTCCTGGTATTTGATGACATACACAGAGTAGGAAGTGATATTCGTATATTACGATCGGTTATACTTTGGTAGTCACACAGTGGTTTCTCCACATAGGACTTGGATATTATATCAGACATTCTGGTTACTAGATATAGATTTGGGTGGTTTCCCAATCTGGGTACTTTGGCAGCATTCTAAGAGTATTTAGAATGGACGACTCCTGGCATGGTGGTATACCTGCAGGTAATGGAGTCACCCTCTCTAAAGGTGTCTTACAGACTAAAGGGGAGAGGGATATGCATGATTGGCAGATCACTTGCTTAGGCAATTGAGTTGATCATGAGATGTCAAGTACCACACCAGATGTTGTTTTTGCAGTAGGTGCAATAAGTTGATATTGATCCAATCCTAGAGAAACAGTCGGAAGCAGTTTTAGAACATAAGTTGATGTTCTAGGGATATGATAACAGCATTCTCCTTCGGGAGACAGTTATCATTCCAGGATTCCAACGTGACCTGGATGGCAGAGTGGTTGTCAGAGTTATGGTTTTCCTTCTGACGAGGGGCAGTATTTTGGACAGGTGGTCCAGGTGGATACTGAGGGAAGGCATGGCGCAGGATACTGATTAAGTTCAGTTGACGATACAGTCTAAGAAGTTTGGATTTGGAGTTCATTTATGAGCTAGGTCCCATCAGATATCCAGACACATTCTAAGACAGGTATTGCTCATTTCGGGAGATGGATTTCTCCGCGAACTTGAGATAAAGAGAGATATAGAAAGAAATATCAGAGCGGATCCACTCACTGAGGCTATTCCTCGAACGCAATAGTTTCGCAAATGAGCTTTGTGAGACTGACTAGTAGAGGAGTTGGGTGTTCGGTATCACACGGGCTGTGAGTATGCGACATCGCAATAATTAGCCTTGAAAGTGGGAGATTGTTGGAGATAGTGCCCTCAGAGTCAATTATTGGATCACAGGCACGTGATTGCAATGATTGTGGGAGGACCTGTCCCAATAGGACAGTCTTACTCAAGACGATAGTATGCTATCTGGTTTATCTTTATCATCGTGTACTTCTTTAGGTGACCTTACGAGTCGCTATTACACGTTGATAGAGCCCCTAGGATTCTTGCTTGACTACCAGCAGTATGAGGGCGATCATATACGTGGAAGCTGGGGTCTATAAGCACATCCTTAAAAGGTCCCTAGTCGTGGGAGTTTCGAGACAGGGCATCGATTCTCCAGAGTAGACTAGTGTATACAGTCGAGACCCCGACGAGGGGCGGTGGCCGGTCTCACAAGCCACTGGTGTCAGTTGGTTCACCTAAGATGTATACAGGTGCTCATTGGGTTATGAGTACACCGAACAGGACTCGTCGGGAACCTGCTAGTTGGTATTATACCTGAAGTCAGATAACAGTTCCCTGGTGACATGTGTGCAGGTTAGTTCATCGACCTGAGATCGTCATTTATCTCGTGTGAGTTCCCACTTTGCTTTGATTACTACCCTACCATGGATCAAAGGAGTCGTGCAAACAGGTTTTAGTTGGGTACAGTCCCGAGCCACATGGAGGCAGTGAGCGGATCGGCAGGGGTTCGCCTTTCCCGGTATTGGGGGTGTCTAGGAGATCCAGTACATGAAAAGTCCTTGGCCAAGGCAGGAGATTTGCTGGTAGGTATTCCAGTAGTATCTCAGGGTGTTCTGGGCTGCACTCCGACACGACTTGTACCGCTTTTGGGGGTCTGACTTTTAACAACCCCCTAGGCACGCCATGCGATGCTCATAAACGAACGGACCGCACTGTACGTATATTGTAACTGACAGGCTCAGTAGGGTGTCAGGATGAGTTCGCTTATCGACGTCCCTTTTGGTCAATAGCTGGTAGCCCATCACGTATGGCTAATACCTCTGACGTGCTAGTGGTTAAATCCACAGCCATAGTATTGACGAGTCTTTAGAGTCCACCACACACAGTTACTGAAGTTTCGGGCGAAACGCTGTAGAGGCCGTATGGAGATATGGCAGGGTTCGATAAGATACGTGCCGTATTGCACGGATCGTAATCGGACGGTTTTTACTAGCCGGCTTTGGCTTAAGCCGGATCCTAGTATTAGATAGTATAGATTTTGTCTCTTTGCATTTGTGTTCAGTGGGAATACAAATGCGGTCATGTATATGCAGTAGCGAGGTTTTCCTGTAATTTATTACGAGATCAGTTTTCTGAAGTTGCCAGTTTGCATTCCGTTCCGGCCTGTTTTCCTTTGTTCCTTCACGGCCGGACTTTCCGATGGAGGGGGTTATTTGCAAGTGTGCAAATAACATTTGTGGAGGGGGTTTATTATGTTTGTGGCTTCATCATGATGAGATTCTTTTCTAGTCTTTTTCATTGCATTTATGGTGATGGTTTGTGAGTGGATTTAGATTAGAGGTTGGTGTGACTTTTATTTTATCATTATCATAGCTTTTCCCCACTTTCTTTTCCATTCATAATTCCCTCCACCATATAGCTTGGCCGGCCACTTTGAGGGAAAAAGAGAGATTGATTTTAGTGGGTGGCATTTTTCCTTCATCCCATTCTTTGCTAGAAAATGATAGCTCCTTTTTTTCTAAAGCTCATTCTCTTTCTCCACCTCCACATCCATGGCAACTTCATATACCCCAAAGAGAAATGGTTTCTACACTTGCCTACAGCATTCCTTGGACGCGTCGGCTAGCCAACTTCGCGCCCGAGTTGCCTCAGTCCAGAGGTGGGAGCCCGTAAAAGAAATCGGCTACGTGGTGCCCTTTCCGACGAGGAGGTGACGAACGGAGATTCCGCGGGAGATCGGAGTGGAGACGAAGACCGAAGGACACGGATCGCTTGGTATAACTCTCTACCCGTCTTTTAGTTTGCTAGTAACTAGGTTAATGGCCCGATCCGGGATAATTGTGCGCGGTGGTGCCGGTTTGCTAGTTTGCAAAGTTTTCGTTTCCGGCGTCGGATCGACGGCCGGGGCGCCGCCGTGCATTAGGTGCACACCAGATGCACTAAATCTAGATTTTTCGTGCATATCAGATGCACCTGGTTTTGCTGTCAGGCACACACGTTGCCTTTGACAGGTGTTTTCGTGCACACCCGTTGCACTTAAATGTTGTTTCTGTGCATATGTACGGCACATTCATGGATTTCGATTTTCGTGCGCACCAGACGTACGTGGCATTCATATATATATTTAGGACTGATTTATTTTGGAGCAGTATATTTTATGATGTTTGCTATTTGGTTTGGTACTGAGCAGGACTAGTCACAGGACAGTACCTGAGTATATTTTTTGCATGAATTGATAGTTATCGAAGGGATTTCCAAAGAGGAGCTATAGTCTTAGTATTTACCTACGTGTCCGAGATGACACGAAACATTATATAAAGGAAACCCTTCTGAAATTGCTTTCAAAACGGCGAGACGTGCATATTAAACAAAGGATATATATATATATATATATATATATATATATATATATATATATATATATATATGTAGTTATTTTCTTACAATAGACGTCCGCCACTGTGCAGTGTTGCGAACATCGCACGGCGATTTAAAGAAAAAAGTTTGGCATGCATTGCTTCTAGATGTTTTAATGATGTATATCATGTTGGTTTTCAGATTGGATCTTGACATTGATGTCTTCCCCATGACTCCGATGATTGCGGGATGCTTGACGGAGTTTTGATTTTGAGTTATATGCTCATTTTTCATGCGCATGCGTTGCGCTACGATTTGTTTTATGTATTTATGATTTCGGAGCCCCGACGACTTGATAGTTTTGCTTAGATATTTTATTAATTGGGGGGAGTTTTAATTTAAATTCGGGGACCGAATTTCTTTAAGGGGGGAAGATTGTAACGTTTTGAAAATCGTTTCGGTGAAATTTCGGAAAAATCGGTAAAATAAGGGGGTTTTCTGTAAAAAGTCAAAATACAAATATATTTATTATATAATTAAATATACATATTCTAGCTATGTAATTGCTAGTATTTGGTGTTTATTGAGCCACTGGTAAAATTTCTAATTTTCTGAAAAAATTTCCGAAATTAATTATTTTAATATTATTTTAAGCCGTCACAAATACATTAATTTAGCGATAAATACAAATTTGAATAGGCTAATTACACACTATAGAACCTTGACAACTAAAATCTAGTTAGTAATATAAATTTTTAGAAATTTATTTCAAGTTCTAATTGGTTATAATTAAGGGGAAAACTAAAATTTAAATAATTTAACTAAAACTTGCAATTTGGTAACTTGAGGGGTTCTTTTTGCATGGAATCTTTTTGTACACTGTCTCACACACACTCAGTTCCACATGTGGCCGGCCCCACCAACAACAACAGCAGCCCACTCACTTTCCCCCTCCTTTTTGTCTTCTTTCATGTGATGAAATGGTTTTAAAAAGGGTTTAATATATAGTTTTATGGGTGGGGGTATTATGGTAATTTTGGGGGGCTTTGACTTAGTTTTATTTACACCATCACCTCACTTTTCCCCATCCCACTCCCATAGACGAAAATCCCTGCATCAACAGCCCCATTCCCCCCCCCCAAAATTCACATCTCTTTTGCTCCAAAAATTCACCTCAAATCCATAAAAAAAATCAACAAATCCTCCATAAATTCAACAAAAATCCCTATTCTACCTCCTCTCACACCCAAATTAGTTTGAATCAAGGAGAAAGATGGTGTCTTTGGGGGCTTGAGAGCTTAGGGTTCCAAACTTGTGAGGTAAAATTTCAATCTAACGTCTTTGACATGATAATGAGTAAGAGTTGGGTGAAATTGTTCCAAACTTGCTAGAATAGAATTTTAAAGTGTGAAATTGTTTGTTGTTGCTAGTTATTAAAAATCAAGAGAAGGGTTGATGTTAGAAATTGAAATTGAATCATTTCATGTGGGTTAAATTAAGTGTTGTAGCTAGCTAGTAGTGTGGATTGGGTGATTGTGTGATGTTGTGATCGCTATATCGTAAATTCGCAATGTTTGCGCCGATTTTCAAAATTAGTGCTTACTAGGTTTTTTAAATTGTTGGAGATAGTGTCCTCAATGTTAATTATTGGATCGTAGGTATGTGATTGCAATGATTACGGAGGATCTATACCGGTAGGACAGTCTTACTCGAGATAATAGTATGCTATTTGGTTTGCCTTTATCAGTCGTGTACATGTTCAGGTGACTGATTACATGTTACAATTTGATAGAGCCCTTAGGATCTTGATTTACTACCAACAGTATGATGGCGATCATATACATAAGAGTTGGGTGGTTTATACGCATATCCTTAATTGTGGTCCCTAGTCGTGGGAGTTTCGAGACAGGGCATCGATACTCCGAAGTAAACTAGTATATACAGTCGAGACCCCGACGAGGGGCGGTGGCCGGTCTCACAAGCCACTGGTGTCTGTTGGATCACCTAAGATGTATACAGGTGCTCATTGGGTTATGAGTACACCGGACAGGACTTGCAGGGAACCTGCTAGTTGGTATTATACATATCGTCAGATAACAGTTCCCTAGTGGCATGTGTACAGGTTAGTTCATCGACCTGAGGTCGTCATTTGTCTCGTGTGAGTTCCCACTGTTCTTTGATTTCTACCCTACCACGGCTCAAAGGAGTCGTGCAAACAGGTAGTTTTTGGCTACAGTCCCGAGCCACATGGAGGCACGTGAGCGGATCGGCAGGGGATTCGTCTCTCCCGGTATTAGGGGCGAGATCGTGCTGTGTCTAGGAGAGCCATTACATAAAGCCCAAGGCCGTGGCAGGAGATTTACTGGTAGGTACTCCAGTAGTATCTCAGGGTGTTATTAGGCTACACTCCGACACGACTTATACTGCTATTGGGGGTCTGACGTTACTAGCCCCTTAGGCAGTTATGTGATACTCATAGACGAACGGACCGGACTGTATATACTTTGTCACTGTTAGGCTCAGTAGGGTTTCCGGATGAGTTCGCTCATCGGCCTCCCTTGAGGTCAGTCCAATGGGCAGCCGTTAAGCATATCTAGTGCCGCTGACGGTTTGTGGTTAAACCCACTGCCAGGGTACTGACGAGTCATTAGAGTCCCCCACAGACAGTTTCCCAAGTTCGGGCAAAACGTTGTAGAGGCCGTATGGTTTTATGGCAGGGTTCGGAAAATGCACGTGCGTTTACATAAGTGTCAGATATCGGGCAGATAATACTAGTGGGCTTTGGTTTAAGCCGGATCTGAGTATTATATTGAGTAGATATAATATCTTTGTCTCAGTTGCATTTGTATTCGGTCGTAATACAAATGCGGGTATATTTATACAGTTACGGGGTTATCCTGAAATTCGTTTCGCGATCACTTTTGGAAGTTGCCAGTTTCCAGTTTTCTATCAGCCGTCTTTTAACATTCGGTTAAAGACGGATTTATCTTTTCTTGGATGAGGGTGAGTCATGCTTCTAGAAGGTTCTAGAAGGTGGTGACTAGGTTAGAGTGGTGTTATTGTTTTATTGGTTGCTTTCATTGTGTTCATACTTTGTGTTCACACTAGATATTTATTTGTGTTCACACTAGATATTTATCCTTGTGGTTACCTCCCCTCTCCTACACTCACCCCCCCACCTCTATATGATGGCCGGCCCCTCCCCTCTCTCATACTTACTTGATGTTTCATTTGGTAAAAAAAAGATTATTATAGTTTTTGGGGTGTATGGAAATTTCATTGCTTATTTCACTCCATCACCAGAATCAATTGGCAACATCATTAACCGTTCGTCCATAGCTTTGGACGGAATGAGACAAAGTCTTCTACTCATTCTCTACATCAATCTTGGTCATCACTTTTAGCAAACTTGACGACCGAGTTGCCTCGAGTCAGAGGCGGGAGCCCGTTTAAAGAATCGTTGACGTGGTGCCACCTGGACGAGCAGATCGGAGATCGACGAGATCGGAGCAGCCGCAACAGAGCGTGGGATGATGGTTAAAGAATGAAGGACTCGGATCGTTCGGTATAACCTTTCTACTCACTTTACAGTTTGTTAGTTTAGCAATAATGGCAGATCCGGGTTAAAGTATACGATAGCGCCAGTTAAAAAGTTTTTGTTCCGCATTTGGCGTCTGTTGACGGCCGGGGCGCTACCGTAGACTTACAGTGGTATCAGAGCCTCACCATTTTGCTTTACTAACTTGTGCTAACGCGTTTAAAACATCGATCGGACCGGATATCGAAAACCGCAAAAATTCAAGTTCACAGTTTCTGTTGATTTTTAATGGGTTCCAAAAATTATTCTACATATCACAGAAAGTTGTGCAGGGTTTTAGAAGCACACCGTACAAATTTGGGCACGTGATTCGACAAGAACGCCGCGGAATCGCGGTCAAACCTATGGTTTGACCGCGCATCCGCGGCCATTCTGTGAGATCGTGGCCCCAAATTTATGCAGTGGGTTCTTGTGTGGAAATTGGTGTTTTTGGTATATATCTTTTGGGCCCAGATTTTGTTACTGTTCAACAGATGTACGTGGGGCCTACTTCATGATATTTAGTCGATCGAAATTTAAACATGTTAGTTTACAGTGCTTACATTATATCTCCGACCGGGAATGTCATTTGATCGGTAAACCGCGTCTAATTGCTATAGTTCTTTTAGACGGGTTTGCGAACGTGACATTCGCGTTGATGTTCTGTGTTGTGCTGTGTTATTGCGGATTTGTCATGGTGGATAGCAGTGTGCAATGGTAGTGCAGTTTGGATTTATTTGTGTAAGTCCACGTTGCCCACCCCGGTCCTTACGGGGAGGCGGAAAACATAATAAAAATCGGATTTTTAATGACTTAGGCAACATGGACCTTGCTTGTGAGGATCTTTACTAAACGAAAAACTAGCTAAAGCAAACTAACAACTAGTTAAGTTGTAGAAAGGTTATACCTTGAGCTCGAACTCCTTCTCTCCTTGCTCGTCGGAATGGTAGAAAGGCATCACCTTGCTTGTCTCCTTCCGTCAAAGAACGATCCACCCGAAAGCCTCGACCTTTAGCTTCAACTCCAAGCTAGGAGTAACTAGAGTGCAAGAAATGCTAAGACTTGAGCCCTAGAAGTGAGTAGAGAAGATCAAGTGAAGGTTTTTCTCAAGCTTTTTGTTTCTCAACACATGAGAGGGAGAGAGCTTGAGGGAGAGGATGAGCAAGAGAGAGAAAAGATATGATAGAATGAAATATTAGTGAGCCATTCTCACTAATATGTGTGTGTTATTTTAATTTATTAATTAGCAAGAAAATTGTCATGGTTTAATCAAGAGGTGACCATTATCATTTCATCATTAATGCAAATTGCAAGGATCAAAGAGCATCTTCCAAATGAAATGATCATGGTCAACTTGTCAACATGGTCAACAAGTCAATGAAGTCAAAATGTCAACAACAACAACCATGCACAATAATTAAGCTAATTATTAATTAACAATAATACACACAAAAACAATAGGGTTAATAAAATGACAATAGTCATTAACCCTAAACAAGGTCCTCTCCCTCAATCTCAAGCAACTGTGCATACGCACCCGCATTCGTGATCCGAGGAACACGAACACAACGAGAAAAACCAATCTCAAATCATATACTAGGATCTGGCTTAAACCAAAGCCCGCTAGTATAAACTGTCCGAACAGCGACCGTGCACAAGTGCGCGGATGCGAACGAACCCTGTCGCAAAACCATGCGACCTCTACTCGTTTTGCCTAAAGGCGAATAGCTCTCTGTGTGGGACTCTAAAGACTCGACACTACGCTGGCAGTGGGTTTAACCACAGACCGCAAGCGGCACTAGCTGTACGTAACGGTCCCCAGGTAGATGTCGATAAGAAGACTGACGAGATGAACCCCATCTGCACTCCTACTGAGCCTGTATGTGACAGTCTCCGTACAGTCCGGTCTGTTCGTCTGATACATCGCATGGCGGGCCTAGGGGGGCGGTGAACGTCAGTCCCCTAATAGCGGTACAAGTCGTGTCGGAGTGAAGCCCAGAACACCCTGAGATAACACTGGAAGCCTACCAGTATATCTCGCTTGCCCTGGCCAGGGACTACTCGTGTAATGGCTCTCCTGGACACAGCGCGATATCAACCCCCAATACCGGGAGAGACGAATCCTGTCTAACCGTCACTGCCTCCAAGTGCTTCGGGACTGCACCCAAAAACTACCTGTTTGCACGACTCCTCTGAGCCGTGGTAGGGTAGTAATCAAAGTGCAGTGGGAACACACTCGAGGCGAAGTGACAGTGTCAAGTCAACGGACTAAGCTGTACTCATGTCACCTGGGAACTGATAACTGACGATAGGTATATTACCAACCAACAGTTCCCGACGAGTCCTGTCCAGTGTACTCGTAACCTAACGAGCACCCGCATACTATCCCAAGTACGACGTACTAACGGCTGTGGGACAGACCATCTCCCACACTGGGATGAGAAGCGCATACGCTAGTCTACTCCGGAGTATCGATGCCCTGTCTCGATAGTCCAACGACCAGGGACCTGTATAAGGATGTGCTTATAGATTACCCAGCTCCCACGAGTGCGAGCGCCATCACAACGCTGGTAATCAAGCAAAGATCCTAAGGGCTCTACTAATATGTATACCTGCAATATGCTAAAAGAAACACATGCACATATTAAAGCAGAGACAAACCAAGTAGCATACTACCATTTCGAGCAAGATTGTATATATAACTGTGAATATCCCAAGTATAAATTAAGTAATATACAAACTAGTATGATACAGTAATGGCCTCTAGGGCATATACACTAACAATCTCCCACTTGCACTAAGGCCATGTACTGGCGTATCGAAGACCTATCATCTCGATCATCCGCTCGAACTGAGTCTGGGGCAAGGCCTTGGTGAATGGATCTGCTGTGTTATCCTCTGATGCAACTCTCCGGACCTCGATCTCCTGGCGATCCACAATCTCCCTGATCAGGTGATACCGCCTTAAGATGTGTCTGGATTTCTGATGGGACCTGGGTTCCTTCGCTAAAGCTATAGCCCCGTTGTTGTCGCAATACAGAGGTATTGGGTCAACAATGGACGGAACCACCTGAAGTTCTTTCAAGAACTTCCTCATCCAGACAGCTTCTTTTGCGGCATCAGATGCAGCGATGTATTCCGCTTCCATAGTCGAGTCAGCAACGGTTTCCTGTTTGGAGCTCTTCCAACACACCGCCCCTCCATTGAGGGTAAAGACAAAACCCGACATGGACTTGGAATCATCCTTGTCACTCTGGAAGCTGGAGTCAGCAAAGGCCTCAATCTGCAGGTCTTTTCCGCCATATACCAAGAACATCTCCTTAGTACTTCTCAGGTACTTGAGAATGTTCTTTACTGCTATCCAATGTTTCTCCCCAGGGTTTGACTGATACCTGCTTACCACACTCAGTGCATAAGCCACATCCGGTCTGGTACACAACATCGCATACATTATAGAGCCTACCGCTGAAGTGTAGGGTATAATAGACATGCGATCCCTCTCCAAATCAGTCTTGGGAGACATCTCTTTGGAGAGGGTGATCCCGTGACAAGCCGGTAGATTACCGCGCTTGGAATCTTCCATACTGAATCTCTTCAGTATGGTGTCGATGTACCTGGACTGAGAAAGTCCCAATATCCTCTTGGATCTGTCACGGTAGATCCGGATACCCAGAATGTATGAGGCATCACCCAGGTCTTTCATGGAGAACCTGTGTGACAAGAACCCCTTGACAGATTGTAGCATAGGAATGTCATTTCCTATTAAGAGAATGTCATCCACGTATAAAACGAGGAATACTACAGTTCTCGCTACAAATCTACAATAGATGCATGGTTCATCTGGATTTTTGATGAAGCCAAATTCTTTGACCGTCTCATCAAAGCAGATGTTCCAACTCCGCGACGCCTGCTTGAGTCCATAAATGGACTTTAGCAACTTGCACACCTTTCCGCTGCTCCCACCCTGAATGAAACCCTCTGGCTGATCCATATAGACACACTCCTCTAAATGACCATTTAGAAAAGCTGTCTTTACGTCCATCTGCCAGATCTCATAATCGTGGAAAGCAGCGATGGCAAGAAGGATCCGAATGGATTTCAGCATAGCTACTGGAGAAAAGGTTTCGGTCATAGTCCAAATCAGGTCGCTGACGAAAACCCTTTGCTACCAGTCTAGCTTTATAGGTCTCAACCTGTCCATCTACACCAATCTTCCTTTTGAAGATCCACTTGCATCCTACGGGTTTTACCCCGTCTGGAGCAATGTCCAACGTCCATACTTTGTTGGTGTACATGGACTCCATCTCGGTCCGCATTGCATCCAGCCATTTTACCGAGTCGATGCTCTGAATGGCTTGCTGGAAGCTAGTAGGCTCATCACAATCTAGGATGCAGTCCTTTCTATCCCCGTCAATGAGAAAACCGTAATACCTCTCGGGCGGATGAGACTGCCTACTACTCCTGCGGAGTGGCACGGGAATGTCTTGATCTTTCGAACCCTCTGGCTCTACTTAGCTTTCAGTAATAGCTTGCGGTTCTGGAACTTCTTCCAGTTCTATCGCGCTCCCACTTAATTCTTTTTCTATGAACTGATGTTCTAGAAAGTGGGCATGGCGAGAAACAAGGACTTTTTGTTCCTCTTCGCAATAGAAGTAATATCCCTTGGAGTTCTTCGGATATCCCACAAACTTGCACTGTACTGAGCGTGCCTCGAGCTTGTCCGCATGCTGCTTTTTTACAAAAGGTGGACATCCCCATGTCTTAATGTGATTAAGATGGGGTCTCTTCCCACACCACATTTCATATGGTGTAGTAGGCACAGTCTTAGTTGGAACTCGGTTCAAAAGGTATGCTGCTGATTCTAGCGCATATCCTCAGAACGATCGCGGTAACTCAGCGTTACTCATCATGGACCGTACCATATCCAATAGGGTCCGGTTCCTTCTCTCCGATACACCATTATGTTGCGGAGTGTATGGAGGAGTAAGCTGAGAGAGAATTCCATTCTCTTTTAAGTAGTTCAGGAATTCGGCACTTAAGTATTCTCCTCCTCGATCCGATCTTAGGATCTTGATACTTTTGCCGGTTTGTTTTTCTACTTCATTCTTATATTCCTGGAATTTTTCGAAAGCCTCGGATTTATGTTTCATTAAGAAAACATAACCGTACCTTGAAAGATCATCCGTAAAGGTAATGAAGTAAGAAAAACCGCTTCGCGCATGTGTAGACATTGGACCGCATACGTCGCTGTGTACGAGTCCCAAGAGCTCGCTCGCTCTTTCTCCGTGTCCAGAAAACGGAGCCTTTGTCATCTTTCCTTTGAGACAGGATTGACAAGTTGCATACGATTGATATTCGAACGGATCCAAATATCCTTCAGTATGTAACTTAGTCAATCTTCTCTCATTGATGTGACCCAGTCTATAATGCCATAAGAAAGTTTTATTAATTTCTGGAGACTTTCTTTTGTGTGTATTCTGGATATTGAAAACCTGCGGTTGGTTTAAAACGTAAATACCGTTGTTCAATGTACCTGACCCAATCAAAACTTGATTAAGGTGAATGTTCACTACATTACTTACAAATGCAAATTCATAACCTTCTTTAGATAATAAAGATACAGATATGATATTACAGGTTGCATTTGGTACATAATAACAACTACGCAAAACCAAAAAGTGTCCATCAGATAATCCCAGGTGATAGTCCCCCACGGCCTCTGCATCCATGCTAGTACCGTTCGCAACTCTGAGGGTCATGTCTCCAGCCTTCAAAACTCTACGCTTTCTCAACGCCTGCAAAGAATTACAGATATGAGATCCTGATCCGGTATCCAATACCCAGGATGTAGAGTTTATTGATAGACAGTTTTCAATAACATACACACCTGAAGCTGAAGCTGCAACTCGCTTCAAATCCTGTGTTCTGGCTTTCCAAGCCTTGCAATCCTGTTTCCAGTGACCACTTTTGTGACAATAGAAGCATTCTTCCTTCCCCACCATCTTCCCCGCTACTTTTGTTGCTTTACCCTTTCCCTTCGTATCCACTTTACCGACACCGCCTCTTGGTTTGGCGGGGGCTTTCTTCTTCTTGCCCTTGGCTTTCGCCCTGGACCTAGAAGAGGAAGATCCTCCTACAAACAAAGTGGATGTCTCCCTACCCTTCTGTAGGGTGCCCTCAGCAGTCCTCAACATGTTCAGAAGCTCGGCAAGTTCAAACTCCTTTCCTTGCATGTTGAAGTTAAGAACGAACTGGGCGTAAGTGGAAGGAAGGGACTGGAGAATCAAATCGGTATAGAGTTCATTCTCCAACGTGGTCCCAAGGTCCGCGAGCTCCTCTATGTAGCCGATCATCTTAAGCACGTGGTCCGCTACCGATGATCCGACGGCCAACCTTGCCGAAAAGAGCTTCTTCGACACTTCGTATCTAGCGATACGAGACTGCTCTCCATACAGTTCTTTTGTATGGAGAAATATGGACTCTAGGTCCATATTCTCGTGCCTCCTCTGATGTTCGTTGTCCATCGAGGCTAGTACGAGGCATCTGGCCCTCGCGCAATCTATCTCCCATGTCTTACGGATTTCTACATCCGCGACGCTGGAGGTGGGACCTGGGACAGGGGGAGCTTTGGTGGTAAGTATATACCCCAGCTTGTCATAAGTGATCGCCATCTTGACATTCCTGAGCCAATCTTTGTAGTTTGGCCCTGTCAATATATTTTTATCTAACAGTAACTTAAGTCTGGTCATGTTGAATGGTCGCTGCAATTAGGAGAGAGAAAAGAAATACTTTAGCATGATGCTCTTGCAAGTTTAGAGTGGTTTTTAGTTTGTCTAAACTGGATGGCTCCCACTGTTTCTCGAATCCCTTCTCAAACCATAAAGAAAAGGATTAGCCGGGATCATTCTCACCGTACAATACTTGCTTAACCGTTCAGCTAGGCCAGTGTCGGTACTTCGAGGGAGGTTTTCCAACGCTTTCGCGAAGTTCCTTAATTAAGTAACCTCTTTTCCCTGTGGGCGTAACCCCGCTAACACCTTTCTAGGCACCTACTAGGTTTATAGCATTGATCGTTAAGTGAGAGTTTTCCCGAGGAGTAGCATATACTCACAGTAGGATCGGGATCCAAATATCATCGCGTGACGAAACTGAAGGAATCCTACCAGAATCACCACACTCCAAATGGTATGCAAATCTAGCAAGTTTCAGTACTTATGAAACTCCCGATGTGGATTTTTGCCCCATGCTCTTATGACCTTGACTTTGGCCAAAATATCATAAGTCACATGTCAAGTTCTACCCGTCATTCTCCTGGTTAATTTGGACCCACCCGTACCTACCCTTGACTTTGGCCAAAATGGCAGCACGACTGTCCCAAATCAACGCATCTATCTATGCTGCACATGAATGCCCAAACGCTACCAATCACTATGCCTTGACTTTGGCCAAAATACACAGCTTGAATACTTTTGACCATTCATGTGGAATGACGGAGGGCTACGAATGGTTTTGGCGAAACCGTGAACGTAGTGAACTTGATATAATCGATGGAACGAGATAGCTTTTAAAAGGAGTGGTTCAAGTGTAAGTGCACGGCGGCGCCCCGGCCGTCGATCCGACGGCCAAACGCGGAAACGGTGGTAAACTTAAAATTTTGCGGACTTGGCAAACCGGCACCACCGCGCACTAAACCCCGGATCGTGCCATTAAACTAAATCTAGCATACAAGAAGAAGGGTTAGAGATATACCGACGATCCAAGTCCTCCGGTCTTCATCTCCACTCCGATCTCCTCGCGGGATCTCCGTCCGTCTCCTCCTCGTCGGAAAGGGCACCACGAAGCCGGGTACTTTTACGGGCTCCCACCTCAATACCGAGGCAACTCGGGCATGAAGCCGGCTACTCGACATGCTCAAGATTTACTGTAGGGAATGTAATGTAGAATGTATGTCTCACATTGGGGTTGGTTGCCATTGAAGATGATGGAGGAATCAAGACTAGAAAAATGGTGCTTGCATTTTTCTAGCATGTAAAGAAGATCAAGAATGAAACTCTCATGGTGAAGCTCTCATCTTTTTCTTTCTCTCTTTTCTTTTTCTTCTTTCTTTCTTTCTACCATTTTTCATCAAGTGAGAGCAAGAGGGTGGAGGAATGAATATGATAGCATAAACATAGAAGGAAGGTGAGTGTAGGAAAAGTAGAAAGGTGACTATATCCTAAACATAATCATCACTAAACTCTCCATCAACCTCAAATCCATTTCAAATCCTTTCTCTTCACAATAAATGCAAGAAAAGGTGCAAAAGAAAAGATGCTCTCATAATAAAACCTTTTCCAAGAAAACCCCTCCACAAATGTTATTTGCACAAATGCAAATAACCCCCTCCATCGGAAAAGTCCGGCCGGGAAAGAACAAAGAAAAACCGGCCGGAACGGAAAGCAAAATGGCAACTCTAGAAAACTGGTCCCGTAATAAATTACAGGAAAACCCCACACTGTGCATACACACCCGCATTTGTATTCCGTCCGGATACAAATGCAATGAGACAAAATCTACACTGTACTATACTAGGACCGGCTTAAACCAAAGCCGGCTAGTAATATCCGTCCGATCCTGACCCGTGCAACACCGCACGTATCTGATCGAACGCTGCCATATATCCATACGGCCACTAGTACAAAACTGTCCGATCCTGATCCGTGCAATACCGCACGTATCTGATCGGACCCTGCCATATCTCCATACGGCCTCTACAGCGTTTCGCCCGAAAGCTTGAGTAACTGAAAGTGTGGTGGACTCTAAAGACTCGTCAATACTATGGCTGTGGATTTAACCACTAGCACGTCAGAGGTATAAGCCAATACGTGACGGGCCACCAGCTATTGACCAAAAGGGACGTCGATGAGGAAGCTCACCCCGACACCCAACTGAGCCTGTCAGTGACAATATCCGTACAGTCCGGTCCGTTCGTCTATGAGCATCGCATGGCGGGCCTAGGGGGTTGGTAAAAGTCAGACCCCCAAAAGCGGTACAAGTCGTGTCGGAGTGTAGCCCAGAACACCCTGAGATACTACTGGAATACCTACCAGTAAATCTCCTGCCTTGGCCAAGGTCTTTGTGTAATGGCTCTCCTAGACACAGCGCGACCTCACCCCCAATACCGGGAGAGACGAAACCCCCGAAGATCCGCTCACTGCCTCCATATGGCTCGGGACTGTACCCAACTAAAACCTGTTTGCACGACTCCTTTGAGCCGTGGTAGGGTAGTAATCAAAGTACAGTGGGAACTCACACGAGACAAATGACGATCCCCAGGTCGATGAACTAACCTGTACACATGTCACCAGGGAACTGCTATCTGACGTCAGGTATAAGACCAACTAGCATGTTCCCAGCGAGTCCTGTCCGGTGTACTCATAACCCAATGAGCACCTGTATACATCTTAGGTGAACCAACTGACACCAGTGGCTTGTGAGACCGGCCACCGCCCCTCGTCGGGGTCTCGACTGTATACACTAGTCTACTCTGGAGAATCGATGCCCTGTCTCGAAACTCCCACGACTAGGGACCAATTAAGGATGTGCTCGTAGACTCCAGCTCTCACTTATATGATCGCCCTCATACTGCTGGCAGTCAAGCATGAATCCTAGGGCTCTATCAACGTGCAATAGCGACATGTCAGGTCACCTAAAGCAGTGCACGATGATAAAGGTAAACCAGATAGCATACTATCATCTCGAGTAAGACTGTCCTACCGGGATAGGTCCTCCCTCAATCATTGCAATCACGTGCCTGTGATCCAATAATTGACTCTGAAGGCACTATCTCCAACAATCTCCCACTTGCACTCAGGGCTAATTATTGCGATGTCGCATACTCACAGCCCGTGTGATACCGAACACCCAACTCCCCTACTAGTCAGTTTCACAAAATCCGTTTGCGAAACTATTGCGTTCGAGGAATAGCCTCAGTGAGTGGATCCGCCTTGATGTTTCTTTCTATGTCTCTCTATATCTCAAATTCGCGGAGAAAGCCATCTCCCGAAATGAGCAATACCTGTCTTAGAATGTCTGGATGTCTGATGGGACTTAGCTCATAAATGAACTCCAAATCCAAACTTCTTAGACTGTATCGTCAACTGAACTTAATCAGTATCCTGCGCCATGCCACCCTCAGTATTGCCTTGGACCATCCGTCCAAAATACTGCCCCTCGTCAGAGGGAAAAACTATAACTCTGACAACCTCCTTGTCGTCCAGGTCACCTTGGAAGCCTGGAATGATAACCGTCTCCTAAAAGAGGCAGCCGTTATCATATCCCTAGAACAGCCACTTATGTTCTAAAACTGCTTCCGACTGTTTCTCCAGGATTGGATTAATGTCAACTTATTGCATCTAGTGCAAGAACAACATCTGGTGTGGTACTTGACATCTCATGATTGACTCAATTGCCTAAGCAAGTGATCTGCCAATCATGCACGTCCCTCTCCCCTTTAGTCTGTAAGACACCTTTGGAGAGGGTGACTCCATTACCTGCAGGTACACTACCGTGCCAGGAGTCGTCCATCCTAAATACTCTTAGAATGCTGTCAAGTACCCTGATTGGGAAACCACCCAAATCTAGATCTAAAACCATAGATCCAGTAACCAGTATGTCTAATATAATCTCCAAGTCCTTTGTGGAGAAACCACTGTGTGACGACCAAAGTATAACCGATCGTAGTAAAGGAATATCTCTTTCTTTTACTACCTTCTCAACAGATCCATCCCCTATTCTGATGACGTCAAACCTATGACTGTCACATCAGAAATAGATGATCTATCTCCGCTACATCTGCTTTAGTCTATAAATAGACATAAGCCTGATGTCCACCAATGCTTCCGCTGCTCCCACTGACTACGACAACCCTCTGGCAGAGTCATATAGACGTGCACTTCCAAAGCAAGTTTAGAACGACGCTATAATCATCCTCCTGCCGGGTCTCGCAGCCTGGAACAACAACAATGGCAAGTGTGGGTAAACAAGAACTTCCCTGTCACCGTCCTTGAGGCTACCGAAGTACCTCTCGGGTGCCTGAAGTTACCCACCTTATCTGCGGAGTGGCCAATGGAATGTCAAATCAGATTGAATCTTCAGGTTCCTTATAAAATCTTCAGTAATCGTTTGCGGTTCTGGAATCACTTCCAGTTCTACCATACTCCCACTGCTGTTTTTGAAAAAATCCATTTTTAATAAAACTGTGGCGAGTCTAGAACAATATTGCTATTGTTCATCCAGATGGTAGAAAGTCAACCCGCGTCATAGCCTGGGTCAACCCACAAACAGCCATTACAGAAACGTGCCTTGAGTTGTCCAGTGTCTGGTTTTAAGCATAAGCCGGAAAACTCCCCGTACCTTAACAACGTTAAGATATGAACTGTTCTACATCCAATATAGAACCAGAGGCACTGATTTAATTGAACCAGATTCAAATCATGCAGCTATCTCCAGTGCATGTCAACTAAATGGAAGGAGGTCGATCAGCGTTACTCAACTTAGGAATACTTCCAATTATGAGTAACCTGAAAGAGAGTAATTTCTCTTTATCATTACTATCAACTGAATACCATACACAAGTATCTACATCTTCGATCACTTTGAAGAATCCCGATACTTGCTACACCTGGTTCCCTACTCTATTCAAATACCTATAACTCCTCAAAACTTAGACCCTGTGTTTCTACGAAACACATGTCTAAGAACTAGAGAAGTCAAAAGTAAACAGAATACAGTACGAGGACCAACCCCTCTGTCCTGATGGACACTGGACAACATACAATACTCTGTATAAGTCCCTTGAGTCTAGTGACTCATTCACTGTGTGTCGTAGGTTGAAAACTGTACTTTTGGTTAAGAAGAATTACACCGCTGTTCAATGCTCCTTACCTAACCATCCACTGATATAGGTAAATGTCATCGACATAATATCAAAAGGTATATCTCACTCTATGAAAATAGACGTACAGATATATCAATTTGAAATTGGTGCACAACAGCGGATATTCAAAACCAAATATTTGCCGACCGGCAAACAGCCCAGATGATCTCCTCAAATATCACCGATTACAACGAATCCCGATATAATGAGGATGATCACCCAATTCCCAATAACTTACTCCCACTCATCATCTGTAAAACCATACAGATGTGAGAATCATACCTGGTAAATACATACCCTGGAGTAAGTGTCTAATCGGGAAATCAGTTTTTCTTTTAACATTACACAGTGAGACTGAAACATTGAAATGTTTCGATGGGGTATCCCGGTATTCCTAGTAATGCCTCTTCCAGATTCACGACTGTAACCGTATAGTTCTTTTCCACCTCTCCAAATCCCTTCATATGTCTTTAGTCTTTACCTTATGTACACCCCTTTAGGCCAAATGGTTTTCTTCCTTCCCTACCGTTCGGCACCAGCCTATGGTTTGGAAGAAGACTATCGAAAAAGCATAAAGGGTGTACTGTCCTAATCCTAGGAGCACTCGCATCGCGAGAGAAGGTGAAGATAAAAGACACCTGAATGTACTTTATTCCTATTTCTCCTGAACCAGGATCCATCCCCGAACTGGAACGAGTTCCTTTCGAGTTCGTATATAACCATACGATGGATTATCCAATAAAATGGGATCTTCGTAATGATACGGAGTGTCCTGGAGAAATACAAAGGTGATTTAGGATTGGCGAAGGAATACATGGTTTGGTCGTGAATATCTGTTGCAATTTACTTTGCCCTCTTACTAATCCCTTGCTTTGTCTGAACTTAATACCTTCTGTACACCGTTTAGGCTAACTGGTTTTCTTCATTCCCTACCGGTCAGCACCAGCCTATGGTTTGGAAGAAGACTATCCAATTTGCGTAATAGGTGTACTACTCCTAGACCAAGGAGTACTCGCAACCTGAGAGAGGGTGAAAAGAAAAGACAACTGAATAGTCCTATCCGTTTTCTCCAGAACCGGAAACCATCCTCGAATAAATTCTTTCGAGTTCGTATCTAACCATACGATGGTTTTGTCCAATGGAAGTGGACGTTCGTAGTAAAACGGGGTGTCCTGGAGAAAAGAGTAAAAGCAGGAGTGGCAATGAGGTCTGCAACTCTGACAATCCAAAAGCCAGTGTCAAGAAGGTTCGGTCAACTTGGTCACTGAGTCATAGTCTTAGGGTCGGGTCAATGGTCGCTGCCAGAGAGAGAGAAAAGAAACACTCAGCGTGCACTCTATCCTAGATCAGAATGGTTACCAATTTATCTAATCTGGAAAACTCCCACTGTACCTCAAATTCTCCTCCAAACCTGAAAGAAGAATTAGTCGGGGTCACCCGAGGAGTAAACTAACTCATCAGTGGGAATCGGGATCCAACTCTCATCGCATGACAACGTGACGGAATCCGCTCACGGTATCACACTCCAGAAGGTATGCGCATATCTGGCAAGTTTCAGTACTTTTGAAACTCCCGATGTGATTTCTGCCCCATGCTCTTATGACCTTGACTTTGGCCAACAAATCATAAGTCACATGTCAAGTTCTACCCGTCATTCTCCAGGTTGATTTGAATCCACCCGTACATACCCTTGACTTTGGCCAACAAGGTAGTACGACTGTCCCAAACCAACGCATCTATCTATGCTGCATATGAATAACCAACAGCTACCAAACACTGTGCCTTGACTTTGGCCAACAAACACAGCTTGAATACTATTGACTACCCATATGAAACGACGGAGGGCTACGAATGGTTTCTGGCGAAAACCTTTAACGTAAAGAACTTGATATCGTCGAAGGAACTGATAGCTTTTAAAAATACAGTGACGAAAACCGTTGCTAAAGAGGTCACTCCCGGTGAAGGGATCTCGGCTCTTTCCCCGTAGAATGGGGTGCAGGATATTCCAAATGAATACCACGATGCAAAGCAAAAGTAATCGGCTATAGTGAAGTTAATGCCCTGACGCAAACTTCTGTCCAAGGGGTCACTCCCGGTGAAGGGATCTCGGCCCTTGCCTCGTCGACTGAGGAGCAGGATATTCCAATGAATACCACGATGCAAAACAAAAGTAAACGTCCTTGCAATAACAGCTTTTTGAAAAGTGTTCCAACAACATCAGATTAGGTTTGTTTTTAAACTTGCATTGATCCGAATCAATGCAGTCCCATCATTTGATCACACCAAAAAGAACGAAAATATACTGATGTACGTATATGCCATCCGCATTCGCCACTGGGTCCCGTCATTACCCGTTAGGTTAGCTTACTAACGACAGAGCGGGGACTGGACTAGCGCGGATGAAAAACATATACAACATCTACTAATATATATACCAATATATTATATTTCGCTCAAGGCGTGAAAGAAATGCAACATCACAGAAAATGTACAGCATCACAGAAACAATACAGATATCTGGGATCCCCGGGTTTCACAGAGCCACTACTGAAACCCGACGTTCCCCTGGTCGTGTGGATAGCCTGTGCAATGAAATCCTTGACCCCTACGGGCGCGGCAAGTCACCCGCCAAAACCTGAAGCGAGGCAGCCCCCTTCAGCGCCGTGAATGGACCACCCAGCACTTCACGGAATCCGGTAACTTGGGCACCCCTCCTGGGTCAACCTGTACCCCCTACGAGTGCGGCGAATAGCCCGCTAATCCTAGAGTGAAGCCCCCTCCGTCTCAATGCCATGAGATGCGGGCTTGTTGCCCTCTAGAACCCGGCTATCCGTGCACCCCACCGCGGGGTAATCCTAGTACAGAAAGTAAAATATACATACACCGGGTACATCGACCGCAACCAGGTCGTGCCCCAAAAGAATAATACAATCAGGCAGTGACGGCAGTCCACATGTCGGACGCTCGCCCCGCAATAACAAATGTACATAATACAACAATACAGTACTAGCATTGCATCCAGGCTATCCCCCACGACCGATCCGCAACATCACAGCATAAACATAGAACATCAACGTGAAAGTCACGTTCACAAATCCGTCTAACCGGGCTATAGCAGTTAGACAGGATTTACCGATCGAGTGACATTCACGGTCGCAGATATAATGTAAATACTGTGAAAAATGTGTTTAAAATATCCGATCGATCAAAAATTAACAAGTGGGCCCCCAATCAAAACTGTAGCACTCACAGAAACCCTGGGCCCAATTTTAATATTCCAAAACCCATATTTTAAGCCCAGAAGGCCTCTGAAAAAATTTGGTGATGTGACATGAATAGTGCGCGGCGGAAGCGCCGCACGAGGTGGGGTTTCGCGGCGGATCCGCGCTCCAACTGTGGAGTTACATCGTCAAATTTTTAAAGAACCCTTAGATTTCCCAGTACATCAATATTTTACAACCAGAAAAATTTTTCGAGACCAAAAATTTTCAACAGAAACTGATTCGAACTAAAATGCAGTTTTGGAACATTCGATCGATCGAAACAGAAAAACACATTACACCAAGCTAGACTATGTTAATGGCGAGGCTCTGATACCACTGTAAGTGCACGGCGGCGCCCCGGCCGTCGATCCGACGGCCAAACGCGGAAACGGTGGTAAACTTAAAATTTTGCGGACTTGGCAAACCGGCACCACCGCGCACTAAACCCCGGATCGTGCCATTAAACTAAATCTAGCATACAAGAAGAAGGGTTAGAGATATACCGACGATCCAAGTCCTCCGGTCTTCATCTCCACTCCGATCTCCTCGCGGGATCTCCGTCCGTCTCCTCCTCGTCGGAAAGGGCACCACGAAGCCGGGTACTTTTACGGGCTCCCACCTCAATACCGAGGCAACTCGCGCATGAAGCCGGCTACTCGACATGCTCAAGATTTACTGTAGGGAATGTAATGTAGAATGTATGTCTCACATTGGGGTTGGTTGCCATTGAAGATGATGGAGGAATCAAGACTAGAAAAATGGTGCTTGCATTTTTCTAGCATGTAAAGAAGATCAAGAATGAAACTCTCATGGTGAAGCTCTCATCTTTTTCTTTCTCTCTTTTCTTTTTCTTCTTTCTTTCTTTCTACCATTTTTCATCAAGTGAGAGCAAGAGGGTGGAGG
Organism: Agapanthus africanus; assembly: GCA_030015575.1. Taxonomy (NCBI): domain Eukaryota; kingdom Viridiplantae; phylum Streptophyta; class Magnoliopsida; order Asparagales; family Amaryllidaceae; genus Agapanthus; species Agapanthus africanus. The sequence goes on along the minus strand of JASDDO010000014.1, from coordinate 450,850,997 downwards.
AATGAATATGATAGCATAAACATAGAAGGAAGGTGAGTGTAGGAAAAGTAGAAAGGTGACTATATCCTAAACATAATCATCACTAAACTCTCCATCAACCTCAAATCCATTTCAAATCCTTTCTCTTCACAATAAATGCAAGAAAAGGTGCAAAAGAAAAGATGCTCTCATAATAAAACCTTTTCCAAGAAAACCCCTCCACAAATGTTATTTGCACAAATGCAAATAACCCCCTCCATCGGAAAAGTCCGGCCGGGAAAGAACAAAGAAAAACCGGCCGGAACGGAAAGCAAAATGGCAACTCTAGAAAACTGGTCCCGTAATAAATTACAGGAAAACCCCACACTGTGCATACACACCCGCATTTGTATTCCGTCCGGATACAAATGCAATGAGACAAAATCTACACTGTACTATACTAGGACCGGCTTAAACCAAAGCCGGCTAGTAATATCCGTCCGATCCTGACCCGTGCAACACCGCACGTATCTGATCGAACGCTGCCATATATCCATACGGCCACTAGTACAAAACTGTCCGATCCTGATCCGTGCAATACCGCACGTATCTGATCGGACCCTGCCATATCTCCATACGGCCTCTACAGCGTTTCGCCCGAAAGCTTGAGTAACTGAAAGTGTGGTGGACTCTAAAGACTCGTCAATACTATGGCTGTGGATTTAACCACTAGCACGTCAGAGGTATAAGCCAATACGTGACGGGCCACCAGCTATTGACCAAAAGGGACGTCGATGAGGAAGCTCACCCCGACACCCAACTGAGCCTGTCAGTGACAATATCCGTACAGTCCGGTCCGTTCGTCTATGAGCATCGCATGGCGGGCCTAGGGGGTTGGTAAAAGTCAGACCCCCAAAAGCGGTACAAGTCGTGTCGGAGTGTAGCCCAGAACACCCTGAGATACTACTGGAATACCTACCAGTAAATCTCCTGCCTTGGCCAAGGTCTTTGTGTAATGGCTCTCCTAGACACAGCGCGACCTCACCCCCAATACCGGGAGAGACGAAACCCCCGAAGATCCGCTCACTGCCTCCATGTGGCTCGGGACTGTACCCAACTAAAACCTGTTTGCACGACTCCTTTGAGCCGTGGTAGGGTAGTAATCAAAGTACAGTGGGAACTCACACGAGACAAATGACGATCCCCAGGTCGATGAACTAACCTGTACACATGTCACCAGGGAACTGCTATCTGACGTCAGGTATAAGACCAACTAGCATGTTCCCAGCGAGTCCTGTCCGGTGTACTCATAACCCAATGAGCACCTGTATACATCTTAGGTGAACCAACTGACACCAGTGGCTTGTGAGACCGGCCACCGCCCCTCGTCGGGGTCTCGACTGTATACACTAGTCTACTCTGGAGAATCGATGCCCTGTCTCGAAACTCCCACGACTAGGGACCAATTAAGGATGTGCTCGTAGACTCCAGCTCTCACTTATATGATCGCCCTCATACTGCTGGCAGTCAAGCATGAATCCTAGGGCTCTATCAACGTGCAATAGCGACATGTCAGGTCACCTAAAGCAGTGCACGATGATAAAGGTAAACCAGATAGCATACTATCATCTCGAGTAAGACTGTCCTACCGGGATAGGTCCTCCCTCAATCATTGCAATCACGTGCCTGTGATCCAATAATTGACTCTGAGGGCACTATCTCCAACATCAAGCTCCGCGTTTAAAAGTTTAGTTTTGAAAAGAACCGAGTGGTTTTCAAAGTGTTCCAATCGACTTTTACTTGGTTTATTTCTTGCATTAGTTCTTTTAATGCGTCCCATCATTTAATCCTACCATTGCAGAAAACAACCAAAATATGACGTACGCTTATGCCATTCGCATTCGCCACGGGGCCCCGTCATCACCCGTTAGGTTACTTAACTAACGACAGAGCGGGGGCTGGGCTAGCGCGGCTGTAAAACATAAGCAACGCCTAAATAGTTATTATATATAAATATACAGCAATGATAGACATTACAGATCACAGATGAATACATTGGATATACTAGGAATCCGCAATGCGTTCGAGCCTGCAACGCAAAGCGGATTACACGGTCGCGGTGAATAGCCAAAACCCCACCCAAGACCCCTACGGGTGCGGCAAACTACCCGCCAAGCACCCGAAGCGAAGCAACCTCCCTCACCACCGTGAGTAGGCCACTCGGTACTTCGAGATACCCGGTAGTTTGTGCACCCCCTCCATGGGTCTATCCTAGGAGCAAAAACAGTAAAAAGAATTATACAATGACGGCTACAACCCCGACCCGGTTGTGCGGCCATACAAATAATATTATTACATCAATTTACATGTTACAAATGAATGAAAGAAAAACAACGCTCATCTCACATCCACCCCGGCCATTCACCCGCGACAATCCAATCCATTCATATCCACAAACCAACAACAATCACAGATCATGTATAACCCCGACTAATCGTCTTATAACGATTAGCCGACGTTCAATACATGCAAGCATTACAGATATAACCGATGTAGTTAAAGTGTAGTGAAGTTCTGAAAAATACGGATTTATAGGCCCGCAAAAGTAAATTTTAGTTCTGGAAAATCTGGGCACATAATATATATCCTAAAAATCCCAAAATCAACACAGAAAGACACTGCACGAAAAACGATGCAGAGAGGACATCAAACCGCGGCGCTTCCGCGGCACGAGCCTACCTCGTGCGGCGGAAGGGCGGCGGTTTGAACGAATCTCTGTGTCGTTTTTCATGGGTGTTCATTAAAAACCCTGAGATGAATTTACAAATATAAAGTTTTCTATTTTGAGCAGAAAAAATTTCAACAGAAACTAGGGTTTTTCAAAAGTTCGGTTTTTGGATTTTCGGTTTCGAAACTTCGTTACACTTCACTACCTAGCTAGTTTGAGTTTAGTTAGGCTCTGATACCACTGTAAGTCCACGTTGCCCACCCCGGTCCTTACGGGGAGGCGGAAAACATAATAAAAATCGGATTTTTAATGACTTAGGCAACATGGACCTTGCTTGTGAGGATCTTTACTAAACGAAAAACTAGCTAAAGCAAACTAACAACAAGTTAAGTTGTAGAAAGGTTATACCTTGAGCTCGAACTCCTTCTCTCCTTGCTCGTCGGAATGGTAGAAAGGCCTCACCTTGCTTGTCTCCTTCCGTCAAAGAACGATCCACCCGAAAGCCTCGACCTTTAGCTTCAACTCCAAGCTAGGAGTAACTAGAGTGCAAGAAATGCTAAGACTTGAACCCTAGAAGTGAGTAGAGAAGATCAAGTGAAGGTTTTTCTCAAGCTTTTTGTTTCTCAACACATGAGAGGGAGAGAGCTTGAGGGAGAGGATGAGCAAGAGAGAGAAAAGATATGATAGAATGAAATATTAGTGAGCCATTCTCACTAATATGTGTGTGTTATTTTAATTTATTAATTAGCAAGAAAATTGTCATGGTTTAATCAAGAGGTGACCATTATCATTTCATCATTAATGCAAATTGCAAGGATCAAAGAGCATCTTCCAAATGAAATGATCATGGTCAACTTGTCAACATGGTCAACAAGTCAATGAAGTCAAAATGTCAACAACAACAACCATGCACAATAATTAAGCTAATTATTAATTAACAATAATACACACAAAAACAATAGGGTTAATAAAATGACAATAGTCATTAACCCTAAACAAGGTCCTCTCCCTCAATCTCAAGCAACTGTGCATACGCACCCGCATTCGTGATCCGAGGAACACGAACACAACGAGAAAAACCAATCTCAAATCATATACTAGGATCTGGCTTAAACCAAAGCCCGCTAGTATAAACTGTCCGAACAGCAACCGTGCACAAGTGCGCGGATGCGAACGAACCCTGTCGCAAAACCATGCGACCTCTACTCGTTTTGCCTAAAGGCGAATAGCTCTCTGTGTGGGACTCTAAAGACTCGACACTACGCTGGCAGTGGGTTTAACCACAGACCGCAAGCGGCACTAGCTGTACGTAACGGTCCCCAGGTAGATGTCGATAAGAAGACTGACGAGGTGAACCCCATCTGCACTCCTACTGAGCCTGTATGTGACAGTCTCCGTACAGTCCGGTCTGTTCGTCTGATACATCGCATGGCGGGCCTAGGGGGCGGTGAACGTCAGTCCCCTAATAGCGGTACAAGTCGTGTCGGAGTGAAGCCCAGAACACCCTGAGATAACACTGGAAGCCTACCAGTATATCTCGCTTGCCCTGGCCAGGGACTACTCGTGTAATGGCTCTCCTGGACACAGCGCGATGTCAACCCCCAATACCGGGAGAGACGAATCCTGTCTAACCGTCACTGCCTCCAAGTGCTTCGGGACTGCACCCAAAAACTACCTGTTTGCATGACTCCTCTGAGCCGTGGTAGGGTAGTAATCAAAGTGCAGTGGGAACACACTCGAGGCGAAGTGACAGTGTCAACTCAACGGACTAAGCTGTACTCATGTCACCTGGGAACTGATAACTGACGATAGGTATATTACCAACCAACAGTTCCCGACGAGTCCTGTCCACTGTACTCGTAACCTAACGAGCACCCGCATACTATCCCAAGTACGACGTACTAACGGCTGTGGGACAGACCGTCTCCCACACTGGGATGAGAAGCGCATACGCTAGTCTACTCCGGAGTATCGATGCCCTGTCTCGATAGTCCAACGACCAGGGACCTGTATAAGGATGTGCTTATAGATTACCCGGCTCCCACGAGTGCGAGCGCCATCACAACGCTGGTAATCAAGCAAAGATCCTAAGGGCTCTACTAATATGTATACCTGCAATATGCTAAAAGAAACACATGAACATATTAAAGCAGAGACAAACCAAGTAGCATACTACCATTTCGAGCAAGATTGTATATATAACTGTGAATATCCCAAGTATCCATTAAGTAATATACAAACTAGTATGATACAGTAATGGCCTCTAGGGCATATACACTAACAATTTGTACATTTGATATTGCGGGGCGAGCGTCCAACATGTGGACTGCCGTCACTGCCAGTTGTATAATATTCTTTTGGGGCACGACCGGGTCGAGGTCGATGTACTCGTTGTACATATTTTACATTTCTGTACTAGGTTTTTGTTGGAGATAGTGCCCTCAGATTCAATTATTCAATCACAGGCACGTGATTACAATGATTGATGGAGGACATATCCCGATAGGACAGTCTTACTCGTGATGATAGTATGCTATCTGGTTTACCTTTATCATCGTGTACTGCTTTAGGTGACCTGACAAGTCGCTATTACACGTTGATAGAGCCCCTAGGATTCTTGCTTGACCACCAGCAGTATGAGGGCGATCATATACGTGGGAGCTGGTAGTCTATAAGCACATCCTTAAATGGTCCCTAGTCGTGTGAGTTTCGAGATAGGGCATCGATACTCCAGAGTAGACTAGTGTATACAGTCGAGACCCCGACGAGGGGCGGTGGCCGGTCTCACAAGCCACTGGTGTCAGTTGGATCACCTAAGATGTATACAGGTGCTCATTGGGTTATGAGTACACCGGACAGGAATCGCCGGGAACATGCTAGTTGGTCAAATACCAGACGTCAGAAGGCAGTTCCCTGGTGACATGTGTGCAGGTTAGTTCATCGACCTGGGGATCGTCATTTGTCTTGTGTGAGTTCCCACTGTACTTTGATTACTACCCTACCACGGCTCAAAGGAGTCGTGCAAACAGGTTTTAGTTGGGTACAGTCCCGAGCAACATGGAGGCAGTGAGCGTATCTTCAGGGGTTCGTCTCTCCCGGTATTGGGGGTGAGGTCGTGCTGTGTCTAGGAGAGCCATTACACGAAGCCCTCGGCCGAGGCAAGGAGATTTACAGGTAGGTATTCCAGTAGTATCTCAGGTTGTTCTGGGCTACACTCCGACACGACTTGTACCGCTTTTGGGGGTCTGACTTTTACCAACCCCCTAGGCCCGCCATGCGATTCTCATAGACGAACGGACCGGACTGTACGGATATAGTCACTGACAGGCTCAGTAGGGTTGTCAGGCTGAGTTCACTCACAGACGTCCCTTTTAGTCAATACCTGGTAGCCCGTTACGTATTGGCTTATACCTCTGACGTGCTAGTGGTTAATTCCACAACCAAGGTGTTGATGAGTCTTTAGAGTCCCCCATATTCAGTTACTCAGCTTTCGGGCGAAAAGTTGTAGATGCCGTATGGAGATATGGCAAGGTCCGATCAGATACGTGCGGTATTGCACGGATCAGGATCGGACAGTTTGTACTACAGGACGTATGGTTATATGGCAGGGTTCGATCAGATACGTGCGGTATTGCACGGATCAGGATCGAACGGATATTACTAGCCGGCTTTGGTTTAAGCCGGATCCTAGTATAGTACAGTGTAGATGTTGTCTCATTGCATTTGTATTTCGGTCGGAATACAAATGCGGGTGTGTATGCACAGTATCGGGGTTTTCCTGTAATTTATTACGGGACCAGTTTTCTGTAGTTGCCAGTTTGCTTTTTGTTTCGGCCAATTTCCTTTGTATCGTTCATTGGCCGAAGATTGGTGGAGGAGGGCTTATTTGCATTGTTGCAAATAAGTTTTTGTGGAGGGGTTCTTTGCATATTGGTTGGATCATCATGGTTGCTCCATTGACCTTGACTTATTGACTTCTTCATGATGGCTTGACCATTTGGAGTCATCATGGTTGTTTTGGAGTGTTTGTTTATGTTTGTGATGATATTGTTTTAATCATCACTCTTTATCCATGCTTGCATGATAGCTCACCCACTCCCTTGACTTTCTCTCCATTCTCACCCTTTACTTTGGCTAGGGCCGGCCATTCTTTAGGATGGTGGGTGATTGATTTTGGTGTGGCAATTTTTGGTTCTCTTGATGCTCCAAAAATCACACAAGAAGACTCTCCAAAATTCTAAGTTCTTTTTTCCTCCACCACAAAGGCAATTCCACAACCCCAAAGTGAGACATGGTTCTTCACACATTCTACAGCAAATCTTGGGCATGTCGACTAGCCAGCTTCGTGCCCGAGTTGCCTCGGCATTGAGGTTGGAGCCCGTAAAAGAAGTAGGCGATGTGGTGCACTTCCGGCGACGAGGTGGAGACCGGAGCTTCCGCAGGAGATCGGGACGACGACGAGAAGACCGGAGGACTTGGATCAGTCGGTATATCTCTCTTCCCCATCTTGTAGTTAGCTAGGACTAATTAATGGTTCGATCCGGGTATTAGTGCGCGGCTGTTTGCCAGTTCAAGTAAAATTAAAGTTTATCACCGCTTCCGCATTTGGCCGTCGGATTGACGGCCGGGGCGCCGCCGTGCACTTACAGTGGTATGAGAGCCTCGCCATTAACTTAGTCTAGCTTGGTTTAATGTGTTTTGCATTTCCGATCGACCAAAATTCCAAAATCTACATTTTAGCTAGCGACAGTTTTCTGTTGAAATTTTTTGGTCTCCAAAAATTTTTCAGGTTGTATAAAAGTACTGTGCTGGAAGACCTAAGACTACTGTAGAAATTCGAGACACTGATCTCTTCAGGGGAGCGCGGAACCGCGGCAAAACCCTACTTGTTGCCGCGGTTCCGCCGCAGTATTTATGGATCAGTGTGCACAATTTTTCCAGTAGGCTTTATGGGTTAAAATTGGGGTTTTGGAATATTGACATTGGGCCAAGAATTTCTTGATCTGCTACAGTATTGCTTGGGGGCCCACTTGTTAAAATTTGATTGATCGGATATTTTAAACACATTATTTCACAGTATTTACATTATATCTGCGACCGTGAATGTCACTTGATCGGTAAATCCAGTCTAACTGCTATAGCCCGGTTAGACGGATTTGCGAACGTGACTTTCACGTTGATGTTCTGTTTTTGCTGTGATGTTGCGGATCGGTCGTGGGGGATAGCCTGGATGCAATGGTAGTACAGATTTGGTTGTATTATGTGTATTTGATATTGCGGGGCGAGCGTCCGACTTGTGGACTGCCGTCACTGCCTGATTGTATTATTATTTTGGGGCGCCGCGGGGTAATCCTAGTACAGAAAGTAAAATATACATACAACGGGTACATCAACCGCAACCTGGTCCCTAGAGGGCAACGGGCCCGCATCTCATGGCATTGAGACGGAGGGGGCCTCACTCTTGGATTGGTGGGCTATTCGCTGCACTCGTATGGGGTACTGGTTGACCCAGGAAGGGTGCCCAAGTTGCCGGATTCCGTGAAGTGCTGGGTGGTCCATTCACGGTACTGAAGGGGGCTGCCTCGCTTCAGGTTTTGGCGGGTGACTTGCCGCGCCCGTAGGGGTCTAGGATTTCATTGCACAGGCTATCCACACGATCAGGGGAACGTCGGGTTTCAGTAGTGGCTCTGTGAAACCCGGGGATCCCAGATATCTGTATTGTTCTGTGATGTTGTACATTCTCTGTGATGTTGTACATTTTCTGTGATGTTGCATTTCTTATCACGCCTTGAGCGAATATAATATATTGGTATATATATTAGTAGATGTTGTATATATTTTACATCCGCGCTAGTCCAGTCCCCGCTCTGTCGTTAGTTAGCTAACCTAACGGGTAATGACGGGACCCAGTGGCGAATGCGGATGGCATATACGTACATCAGTATATTTTCGTTTTTTTTGATGTGATCAATTGATGGGACTGCATTGATTCGGATCAATGCAAGTTAAAAACAAACCTAATCTGATGTTGTTGGAACACTTTTCAAAAAGCTGTTATTGCAAGGACGTTCACTTTTGTTTTGCATCGTGGTATTCAGTTGGAATATCCTGCTCCTCAGTCGACGAGGCAAGGGCCGAGATCCCTTCACCGGGAGTGACCCCTTGGACAGAAGTTTGCGTCAGGGCATTAACTTCACTATAGCCGATTACTTTTTGCTTTGCACCGTGGTATTCAGTTGGAATATCCTGCACCTCATTCTACGGGGAAAGAGCCGAGATCCCTTCACCGGGAGTGACCTCTTTAGCAAAGGTTTTCGTCACTATATTTTTAAAAGCTATACAGTTCCTTCAACGATATCAAGTTCTTTACGTTAAAGGTTTTCGCCAGAAACCATTCATAGCCCTCCGGCATTTCATATGGATAGTCAATAGTATTCAAGCTGTGTTTGTTGGCTATAGTCAAGGCACAGTGTTTGGTAGCTATTGGGTGTTCATATGCTGCATAGATAGATGCGTTGGTTTGGGACAGTCGTATAGCCTTATTGGCCCTAGTCAAGGGCTTGTACGGGTGGGTCCAAATCAACCTGGATAATGACGGGTAGAACTTGAGACTTATGATTTGTTGGCCTTAGTCAAGGTCATAAGAGCATGGGGTAAAAATCACATCGGGAGTTTCAAAAGAACTGAAACTTGCCAGATATGCGCATACCTTCTAGAGTGTGATAGCGTGAGCAGATTCCGTCACGTTATAATGCGATGATAGTTGGATCCCGATTCCCACTGATGAGTTAGTTTACTCCTCGGGTGATCCCGACTAATTCTTCTTTCAGGTTTGGAGGAGAATTTGACGGTACAGTGTGAGGTTTCCAGATTAGATAAATTGGTAACCATTCTGATCTAGGTTAGAGTGCACGCTGAGTGTTTCTTTTCTCTCTCTTTGGCAGCGACCAATGACTCGACCCTAAGACTATGACTCAGTGACCAAGTTGACCGAACCTTCTTTAACACTGGCTTTTGGATTGTCAGAGTTGCAAACCTCATTGCCACTCCTACTTTTACCCTTTTCTCCAGGACACCCCGTATTACTACGAACGTCCACTTCCATTGGACAAAACCATCGTATAGTTAGATACGAACTCGAAGGAATTTATTCGATGATGGTTTCCGGTTCTGGAGAAAACGGATAAGACTATTCAGTTGTCTTTTCCTTTTACCTTCTCTCAGGTTGTGAGTACTCCTTGGTTTAGGAGTAGTACACATATTACGCAAATTGGATAGTCTTCTTCCAAACCTTAGGCTGGTGCCGACCGGTAGGGAATGAAGAAAACCAATTAGCCTTACGATGGTGTACAGAAGGTATTAAGTTCAGACAAAGAAGGGATTAGTAAGAGGGCAAAGTAAATTGCAACAGATATTCACGACCAAACCAAGTATTCCTTCGCCAATCCTAAATCACCTTTGTATTTCTCCAGGACACTCCATATCACTACGAAGATCCACAGTTTATTGGATACTCCATCGTATGGTTATATATGAACTCGAAAGGAACTTGTTCCAGTTCGGGGATGGATTCTGGTTCAGGAGAAATAGGAATAAGATTTATTCAGGTGTCTTTTATCTTCACCTTCTCTCGCATTGCGAGTGCTCCTAGGATTAGGACAGTACACCCATTATGCTTATTGGATAGTCTTCTTCCAAACCATAGGCTGGTGCCGAACGGTAGGGAAGGAAGAAAACCATTTGGCCTAATGGGGTGTGCAGAAGGAAATGACTAAAGACATATGAAGGGATTTGGAGAGGTGGCAAAGGATTATACGGTTACAGTCGTGAATCTGGAAGAGGCATTACTAGGAATACCAGGATACCCCATCGAAACATTTCGATGTTTCAGTCTCACTGTGTACTGTTAAAGGAAAACTGATTTCCCGATTAGACACTTGCTCCAGGGTATGTATTTACCAGGTATGATTCTCACATCTGTATGGCTTTACAGATGATGAGTGGGAGTAGGTTATTGGGAATTGGGTGATCATCCTCATTATATCGGGATTCGTTGTAATCGGTGATATTTGAGGAAATCACCTGGGCTGTTTGCCGGTCGACAAATGTTTGGTTTTGAATATCCGCTGTTATGCACCAATTTCAAATTGATACATCTGTACGTCTATTTTTATAGAGTGAGATTTTTCTTTTTTGAAATTATGTCTGTGACATTTACCTATATCAGTGGATGGTTAGGTAAGGAGCATTAAACAGCGGTGTAATTCTTCTTAACCATAAATACAGTTTTCAACCTACGACACACAGTGAATGAGTTATCAGACTCAAGGGACTTATACAGAGTATTGTATGTTGTCCAGGGTCCATCAGGACAGAGGGGTTGGTCCTCGTACTATATTCGGTTTACTTATGACTTCTCTAGTTTTTAGACAGGTGTTTCGTGGAAACACAGGGTCCGAATTTTGAGAAGTTATAGGTATTTGAATAGAGTAGAGAACCAGGTATAGCAAGTATCGGGATTCTTCAAAGTGATCGAAGATGTAGATACTTGTCAATGGTATTCAGTTGATAGTAATGATTAAGAGAACTTGCTTCTCTTTCAGGTTACTCATAATTGGAAGCCATCCTAAGTTGAGTAACGCTGATCGGCCTCCTTCCATTTAGTAGACATGCACTGGAGACAGTGCATGATTTGAATCTGGTTCAATTAAATCAGTGCCTCTGGTTCTATATTGGATATAGAACAGTTCATATCTTAACGATTTTAAGGTACGGGGAGTTGTCTGGCTTATGCTTAAAACCAGACACTGGACAACTCTAGGCACGTTTCTGTAATGGCTGTTTGTGGGTTGACCCAGGCTATGACGAGGGTTGATTTTCTACCATCTGGAAGATCAATAGTGATATTGTTCTATACTCGCCACAGTTTTATTAAAAATGGATTTTTTCAGAAAACAGTAGTGGGAGTATGGTAGAACTGGAAGTGATTCCATAACCACAAACGATTACTGAAGATTTCATAGGAACCTAAAGATTCAATCTGGCCTGACATTCCATTGGCCACTCCGCAGATTTGGTGGGTAACCTCAGGCACCCGAGAGGTACTCCGGTAGCCTCAAGGACGGTGACAGGGAGGTTCTTGTTTACCCACACTTGCCATTGCTGTTGTTCCAGACTGTGAGACCCGGCAAGAGGATGAGTATAGCGTCGTTCTAAACTTGCTTTAGAAGTGTACGTCTATATGACTCTTCCAGAGGGTTGTCGTAGTCAGTGGGAGCAGCGGAAGCATTGGTGGACAAGTAGCTTGTGTCTATTTATAGACTAAAGCAGATATAGCGGAGATAGATCATCTATTTCTGATGTGAGAGTCATAGGTTTGACGTCATCAGAATAGGGGATGGATCTGTTGAGAATGTAGTAGGATGTGATGTCATGGTATTTGGATGACATACACAGAGTAGGAAGTGATATTCCTATACTACGATCGGTTATACTTTGGTCGTCACACAGTGGTTTCTCCACATGGGACTTGGACATTATATCAGACATACTGGTTACTAGATCTATGGTTTTAGATCTAGATTTGGGTGGTTTCCCAATCAGGGTACTTAGACAGCATTCTAAGAGTATTTAGAATGGACGACTCCTGGCACGGTGGTGTACCTGCAGGTGACGGAGTCACCCTCTCTAAAGGTGTCTTACAGACTAAAGTAGAGAGGGATGTGCATGATTGACAGATCACTTGCTTAGGCAATTGAGTCAATCATGAGATGTCAAGTACCACACCAGATGTTGTTCTTGCACTAGATGCAATAAGTTGACATTGATCCAATCCTGGAGAAATGGTCGGAAGCAGTTTTAGAACATTAGTGGTTGTTCTAGGGATATGATAACGACAGCCTCATTCGGGAGACAGTTATCATTCCAGGCTTCCAAGGTGACATGGACGACAAGGAGGTTGTCAGAGTTATAGTTTTCCCTCTAACGAGGGGCAGTATTTTGGATAGGTGATCCGAGGCAATACTGAGGGAGGCATGGCGCAGGATACTGATTAAGTTCAGTTGTCGATACAGTCTACGATGTTTGGATTTGGAGTTCATTTATGAGCTAGGTCCCATCAGACATCCAGACACATTCTAAGACAGGTATTGCTCATTTCGGGAGATGGGTTTTCTCCGCGAACTTGAGATATAGAGAGACATAGAAAGAGACATCAAGGCGGATCCACTCACTAAGGCTATTCCTCGAACGCAATAGTTTCGCAAGCGAGTTTTGTGAGACTGACTAGTAGAGCAGTTGGGTGTTCGGTATCACACGTGCTGTGAGTATGCGACATCGCAATAATTAGCCTTGAGTGCAAGTGGGAGATTGTTGGAGATAGTGCCCTCAGATTCAATTATTCGATCACAGGCACGTGATTACAATGATTGATGGAGGACCTATCCCGATAGGACAGTCTTACTCGTGATGATAGTATGCTATCTGGTTTACCTTTATCATCGTGTACTGCTTTAGGTGACCTGACAAGTCGCAATTACACGTTGATAGAGCCCCTAGGATTCTTGCTTGACCACCAGCAGTATGAGGGCGATCATATACGTGGGAGCTGGTAGTCTATAAGCACATCCTTAAATGGTCCCTAGTCGTGTGAGTTTCGAGATAGGGCATCGATACTCCAGAGTAGACTAGTGTATACAGTCGAGACCCCGACGAGGGGCGGTGGCCGGTCTCACAAGCCACTGGTGTCAGTTGGATCACCTAAGATGTATACAGGTGCTCATTGGGTTATGACTACACCGGACAGGACTCCCCGGGAACATGCTAGTTGGTCAAATACCAGACGTCAGAAGGCAGTTCCCTGGTGACATGTGTGCAGGTTAGTTCATCGACCTGGGGATCGTCATTTGTCTTGTGTGAGTTCCCACTGTACTTTAATTACTACCCTACCACGGCTCAAAGGAGTCGTGCAAACAGGTTTTAGTTGGGTACAGTCCCGAGCCACATGGAGGCAGTGAGCGTATCTTCAGGGGTTCGTCTCTCCCGGTATTGGGGGTGAGGTCGTGCTGTGTCTAGGAGAGCCATTACACGAAGCCCTCGGCCGAGGCAAGGAGATTTACTGGTAGGTATTCCAGTAGTATCTCAGGGTGTTCTGGGCTACACTCCGACACGACTTGTACCGCTTTTGGGGGTCTGACTTTTACCAACCCCCTAGGCCCGCCATGCGATTCTCATAGACGAACGGACCGGACTGTACGGATATTGTCACTGACTGGCTCAGTAGGGTTGTCAGGCTGAGTTCACTCACAGACGTCCCTTTTAGTCAATACCTGGTAGCCCGTTACGTATTGGCTTATACCTCTGACGTGCTAGTGGTTAAATCCACAACCAAGGTGTTGATGAGTCTTTAGAGTCCCCCATATTCAGTTACTCAGCTTTCGGGGGAAAAGTTGTAGATGCCGTATGGAGATATGGCAAGGTCCGATCAGATACGTGCGGTATTGCACGGATCAGGATCGGACAGTTTGTACTACAGGTCGTATGGTTATATGGCAGGGTTCGATCAGATACGTGTGGTATTGCACGGATCAGGATCGAACGGATATTACTAGCCGGCTTTGGTTTAAGCCGGATCCTAGTATAGTACAGTGTAGATTTTGTCTCATTACATTTGTATTTCGGTCGGAATACAAATGCGGGTGTGTATGCACAGTATCGGGGTTTTCCTGTAATTTATTACGGGGCCAGTTTTCTGGAGTTGCCAGTTTGCTTTTTGTTTCGGCCAATTTCCTGTGTATCGTTCATTGGCCGAAGATTGGCGGAGGAGGGCTTATTTGCATTGTTGCAAATAAGTTTTTGTGGAGGGGTTCTTTGCATATTGGTTGGATCATCATGGTTGCTCCATTGACCTTGACTTATTGACTTCTTCATGATTGCTTGAGCATTTGGAGTCATCATGGTTGTTTTGGAGTGTTTGTTTATGTTTGTGATGATATTGTTTTAATCATCACTCTTTATCCATGCTTGCATGATAGCTCACCCACTCCCTTGACTTTCTCTCCATTCTCACCCTTCACTTTGGCTAGGGCCGGCCATTATTTAGGATGGTGGGTGATTGATTTTGGTGTGGCAATTTTTGGTTCTCTTGATGCTCCAAAAATCACACAAGAAAACTCTCCAAAATTCTAAGTTCTTTTTCCTCCACCACAAAGGCAATTCCACAACCCCAAAGTGAGACATGGTTCTTCACACATTCTACAGCAAATCTTGGGCACGTCGACTAGCCAGCTTCGTGCCCGAGTTGCCTCGGCATTGAGGTGGGAGCCCGTAAAAGAAGTAGGCGATGTGGTGCACTTCCGGCGACGAGGTGGAGACCGGAGCTTCCGCAGGAGATCGGGACGACGACGAGAAGACCGGAGGACTTGGATCAGTCGGTATATCTCTCTTCCCCATCTTGTAGTTAGCTAGGACTAATTAATGGTTCGATCCGGATATTAGTGCGCGGCTGTTTGCCAGTTCAAGTAAAATTAAAGTTTATCACCGCTTCCGCATTTGGCCGTCAGATTGACGGCCGGGGCGCCGCCGTGCACTTACAGTTTTACCCCGCGACGGAGTGCACGGATAGTCGGGTTCTGGAGGGAAACGGGTCCGCATCTCATAGCTTTGAGAGGTAGAGGGGTCTCACTCTAAAATTGGCAGACTATTTGCCGCACTCGTAGGGGGTACAGGTTGACCGAAGGAGGGGTGCTCAAGCTACCGGATTCCGTGAAGTGCAGGGTGGTCCATTCACTTTGCTGTAGGGGGCTACCTTGCTTCAGGTTTTGGCGGGTAACTTGCCACACCCGTAGGATTCTAGGTTTCATTGCACAGGCTATCCACACGACCAGGGGAATGTCGGGTTTCAGCAGCGGCTCTGTGAAACCCGGGGATCCCAGATTTTCTGTATTGTTCTGTGATGCTTATTACTTTTCTGTAATGTTGCATATTATCACGCCTGGAGCGATTATTGTATATTGGTTTATATACTATTAGATGTTGTATATGTTTTACACCCACGCTAGTCCAGTCCCCGCTCTGTCGTTAGTTAAGTAACCTGACGGGCGATGACGGGACCCAGTGACGAATGCGGATGGCATATTCGTACATTTTATTTTCATTCTTTTCTGGGGTGATTGATTGATGGGACTGCGTTGATTCTGATCAATGCAAAGTAAAGCAAACCTATTTGGCAGTTGCTGGAACAAATTTAAAAAGTGTTATTGCAAAGACGTTTCCTTTTGTTTTGCATAGTGGTATTCAGTGGAATATCCTGCACCTCATTCGACGGGGCAAGGGCCGATATCCCTTCACCGGGACTGACCCCTTGGGCAGAAGTTTGCGTCAGGGTAATTACTTCACTATAGTTGATTACAAGTTGCTTTGCACCGCGGTATTCAGTGGAATATCCTGCACATCATTCCACGAGGAAAGAGCCGAGATCCCTTCACCAGGAGTGACCTCTTTAGCAAAAGGTTTTCGCTACTATATTATAAAAAAGCTATCAGGTTCCTTCAGCGATATCAAGTTCGTTACGTTAAAGGTTTTTCGCCAAAAACCAGCCGTAGCCCTCCGTCATTTCTTTTGGGTATTCAGTAGTATTCAAGCTATGCATTTTAGCCAAAGTTAAGGCATAGTGTTTGGTAGCTGCTGGGTATTCATTTGTTGCATAGATAGATGAGTTGGTTTGGAGCAGTCGTTCTGCCATTTGGCCAAAGTCAGGGGCATGTGCGGGTGGGTTCAAATTGACAAGATAGTGACGGGTAGAACTTGGCATGTGACTTATGACATTTTGACCAAAGCCAAGGATATAAGAGCATGGGGCAAAAATCATATCGGGAGTTTCTAAAGAAACTGAAACTTGCCAAGTATGCGCATACCTTCTGGAGTGTGATAACGTGAGTGGATTCCATCACGTTATCATGCGATGAGAGTTGGATCCCGATTCCCACTGATGAGTTGGTTTACTCTTCGGGTGATCTCGATTGATTCTTCTTTCAGGTTTGGAGGAGAATTTGACAGGACAGTGGGAGGTTTCCGGATTAGATAAAGTGATAACCATTCTGATCTAGGTTAGAGTGCACGCAGAGTATTTCTTTTCTCTCTCTCTTTGGCAGCGACCTTTGACCAACCCTAGACTATGACTCAGTGACCAGGTTGACCGAACCTTCTTAAAATACTGGCTTTTGGATTGTCTGAGTTGCATAAGTCATTGCCACTCCTTCTTTTACACTTTACATTTCTCAGAACACCCGTTTTACTACGGACATCCACTTCCATTGGATAGATCCATCGTATGGTTATATACGAACTCGAAGGGACTTCTTCGAGGATGGATCAAGGTTCAGGAGAAATAGAATCGGTTTATTCAGTTGTCTTTTATTATCACCTTCTCTCAGGTTGCGAGGGCTCCTTGGTTTAGGAGAGTATACCTATTACGCTTATTGGATAGTCTTATTCCAAACCATAGGCAGGTGCCGAAAGGTAGGGAATGAAGAAAACCAATTAGCCTAAGGAGGGTGTACAGAAGGTAATATGTAAAGACAAAATAAAGGGATTAGAAAGAGGGCAAAGTAAATTGTGACTGCTATCATTCACGACCAAACCGCGTACATCGTCGCCACTACTATTTCACCTTTAAAAGAATAAGGTATTATTCAGTTGTCTTTTATCATCACCTTCTATCAAGATGCGAGTACTCCTTGGTTTAGGAGGGTACACCTATTATGCTTACTGGATAGTCTTCTTCCAAACCATAGGCTGGTGCCGAACGGTAGGGAAGGAAGAAAACCATTTAGCCTAACGATGGTGTGCAGAAGGTAACGACTAAAGACAAATAAAGGGATTTGGAGAGATGGCAATAAAATATACGGTTAAAGTCATGAATTTGATTATGGAAGAGGCATTGCTAGGAATACCAGGATACCCCTACGAAACATTTTCATGTTTCAGTGCATTGTTAAAGGAAAACTGTTTTCCCGATTAGATACTTACTCCAAGGGTATGTATTTACCAGGTTTCATTCTCATATCTGTATGGTTTTACAGAAGATGAGCGGGAGTAAGTTATTGGGAATTAGGTAATTATCCTCATTATATCGGAATTCGTTGTAATTGGTGATATTTGAGGAAATCGCCAGGGTACAGTTTTCAACCTACGACGCACAGGTTATGAGTTGCTCGACTCAGCGGACTTAAACAGAGTATTGTATGTTGTCCAGTGTCCATCAGGACAAAGGGGTTGGTCCTCGTACTATGTTCTGTTTACTTATGACTTATCTAGTATTTAGCCAAGTGTTTCGTAGGAATACAAGGTCTAAGTTTTGAGAAGTTGTGGGTATAAGAATAAAGTAGAGAACCAGGTATCACAAGTATCGGGATTCTTCAAAGAGATCGAAGATGTAGATTCTTGTGATTGGTATTCAGATGATAGCAATGGTTTTGAGAAACTTGTTTCTCTTTCAGGTTACACATAATTGGATAGATTCCTAAGTTGAGTAATGCTGATTAGCCTTTTTCCATTAAGGTGATATGCATTGGAGACAGCTGCATGATTTGAATCTGGTTCCAATTAAATAAAGTGCCAAAGTTTCTATATTGGATATAGAATAGTTCGAACCTTAAAAGATGTTAAGGTACGGGGAGTTGTCCAGCTTATGCTTAAAACCAGACTCTGGATAACTCAGGGCACGTTTCTGTAATGGCTGTTTGTGGGTTGACCCTGGCTATGACGAGGGTTGATTTTCTACCATTTGGAAGATCAATAGTGATATTGTTCTTGACTCGCCACAGTTTTTAGTAATATAGATCTTTTTCAAAAAACAGTAGTGGGAGTATGGTAGAACTGGAAGTGATTCTACAACCGCAAACGATTACGGAAAATTTAATAGGACCTATATATTCAATCAGGTTTGACATTCCATTAGCCATTCCGCAGATATGGTGGGTAACCTCAGACACCCGAGAGGTTCTTCGGTAGCCTCAAGGACGGTGACGGGGAGGTTCTTATCTACCCAGACTTGACACTACTGATGTTCCAGGCTATGAGATCCGGTAGGAGGGTTGTCGTAGTCAGTGGGAGCAGCGAAATTTTAGTGGGCAAGTAGCTTATGTCTATTTATAGACTTGAGCAGTTATAGCGGAGATAGATCATCTAATTTTGATGTGACAGTCATAGGTTTGACTTCAATCAGAATAGGGGATGGATCTGTTAAGAAGGTAGTAGAGTGTGATGTCATGGTATCTGGATGACATACGCAGAGTAGGAAGTAAAATTCCTATACTACGATCGGTTGTACTGTGGTCGTCACACAGTTGTTTCTCCAGACAGGATATGGATATAATATTTGACATTCTGGTTTCTAGATCTATGGTTTTAGATCTGGATTTGGGTAGTTTCCCAATGTGGGTACTTTGACAGTATTCTAATGGTTTTTAGATTAGATGACTCCTGGCATGGTGGTGTACCTGCAGGTGATGGAGTCACCCTATCTAAAGGTGTCTTACGGACTAAAGGGGAGAGGGACGTGCATGATTGGCAGATCACTTGCTTAGGCAATTGAGTCAATCGTGAGATGTCAAGTACCACACCAGATGTTGTTTTTGCACTAGATGCAATAAGTTTGTATTAATCCAATCCTGGAGAAACATAAGGAAGCAGTTTTAGAACATAAGTACATGTTCTATGGATTTGATGACGGCAGCCTCCTTCGGCAGATGATTATCATTCCAGGCTTCAAAGGTGACATGGTTGACAGAGTGATTGCCAGAGTTATAATTTTCCCTCTGACGAAGGGGGCAGTATTATGGACAGGTGGTCCAAGAGGATACTGTGGGTGGTATGGTGCCGGATACTGATTAGGTTCAGTGATCGATACAGTCTAAGAAGTTTGGATTTAGAGTTCATTTATGAACAAGGTCCCATCAGATATCCTGACATATTCTAAGACAGGTATTACTCAATTCGGGAGATGGCTTTCTCCGCGAACTTGAGATTTAGAGAGATATAGAAAGAAACATCAAGGCGGATCCACACACTGAGGCTATTTCTCGAACACAATAGTTTTACAAACGGGCTTTGTGAAACTGATTAGTAGAGGAGTTGGATGTTCGGTTTCACACGGGCTGTGAGTAGTCGACATCGCAATAATTAGCCTTAAGTGAAAGTGGGAGATTGTTGGAGATAGTGCCCTCAGAGTCAATTATTGGATCACAGGTACGTGATTGCAATGATTGCGGAGGACCTATACCGGTAGGACAGTCTTACTCGAGATAATAGTATGCTATTTGGTTTGCCTTTATCAGTCGTGTACATATTCAAGTGACTGATTACATGTTACACTTTGATAGAGCCCTTAGGATCTTGCTTTACTACTGACAGTATGATGGCGATCATATACGTAAGAGTTGGGTGGTTTATACGCATATCCTTAATTGTGGTTCCTAGTCGTGGGAGTTTCGAGACAGGGCATCGATACTCCGGAGTAGACTAGTGTATACAGTCGAGACCCCGACGAGGGGCGGTGGCCTTTCTCACAAGCCACTAATGTCTGTTGGATCACCTAAGATGTATACAGGTGCTCATTGGGTTATGAGTACACCGGACAGGACTTGCCGGGAACCTGATAGTTGGTATTATACATATCATCAGATAGCAGTTTCCTGGTGACATGTGTACAGGTTAGTTCATCGACCTGAGTTCGTCATTTGTCTCGTGTGAGTTCCCACTGTGCTTTGATTTCTACCCTACCACGGCTCAAAGGAGTCGTGCAAACAGGTAGTTTTTGGGTACAGTCCCGAGCCACATGGAGGCACGTGAGCGGATCGGCAGGGGATTCGTCTCTCCCGGTATTGGGGGCGAGATCGTGCTGTGTCTAGGAGAGCCATTTCACAAAGCCCACGGCCGTGGCAGGAGATTTACTGGTAGGTACTCCAGTAGTATCTCAGGGTGTTATTGGGATACACTCCGACACGACTTATACTGCTATTGGGGGTCTGACGTTACTAGCCCCTTAGGCAGATATGCGATACTCATAGACGAACGGACCGGACTGTATATACTTTGTCACTGTTAGGCTCTGTAGGGTTTCCGGATGAGTTCTCTCATCGGCCTCCCTTGAGGTCAGTCCATGGGCAGCCGTTACGCATAGCTAGTGCCACTGACGGTTTGTGGTTAAACCCACTGCCAGGGTACTGACGAGTCATTAGAGTCCCCCACAGACAGTTTCCCAAGTTCGGGCGAAACGTTGTAGTGGCCGTATGGTTTTATGGCAGGGTTCGGAAAATGCACGTGCGTTTACGCCCGTGTCAAATTTCGGGATGATAATACTTGGGGGGTTTGGTTTAAGCCGGATCCGAGTATTATATTGAGTAGATATAATATCTTTGTCTCGGTTTCATTTATATTCGATCGTAATACAAATGCAGGTATATTTATACAGTTACGGGGTTATCCTGAAATTCTTTTCGGGATCACTTTTGGAAGTTACCAGTTTCCAGTTTTCTATCAGCCGTCTTTTAACATTCGGTTAAAGACGGATTTATCTTTTCTTGGATGAGGGTGAGTCATGCTTCTAGAAGGTTCTAGAAGGTGGTGACTAGGTTAGAGTGGTGTTATTGTTTCATTGGTTGCTTTCTTTGTGTTCACACTAGATATTTATTTGTGTTCACACTAGATATTTATTTGTGTTCACACTAGATATTTATCCTTGTGGTTACCTCCCCTCTCCTACACTCACCCCCTACCTCTATATGATGGCCGGCCCCTCCCCTCTCTCATACTTACATGTTGTTTCATTTGGTAAAAAAAAACTATGATAGTTTTTGGGGTGTATGGAAATTTCATTGCTCATTTCACTCCATCACCCGAATCAATTGGCAACTTCATTAACCGTTCGTCCATAGCTTTGGACGGAACGAGACAAAGTATTCTACTCATTCTCTACATCAATCTTGGTCGTCTCTTTTAGCAAACTTGACGACCGAGTTGCCTCGAGTCAGAGGCGGGAGCCCGTTTAAAGAATCGTTGACGTGGTGCCACCTGGACGAGCAGATCGGAGATCGACGGGATCGGAGCAGCCGCAACAGAGCGTGGGATGATGGTTAAAGAATGAAGGACTCGGATCGTTTGGTATAACCTTTTTACTCTCTTTACAGTTTGTTAGGTTAGCAATAATGGCAGATCCGGGTTAAAGTATACGATAGCGCCAGTTAAAAAGTTTTTGTTCCGCCTTTGGCGTCTGTTGACGGCCGGGGCGCTACCATAGACTTACATAAATATTATGTTAATTTGAGAATTAAAATATGGTAAGGGTTTCATCACGTCTTTGACATGATAATGAGTAGTTTAACACCATAGGTTGTGCGAAACCTAGCCTATTTGTTGAATTATGTTTTGTTGCTTTAAAAGTGTTAAAATTGGGTAAAATGGTAAACTTGAAATTCGGGTTAATGAGAGATAGTGAGATTAAAAATCTTATTAGGGTTTGCATGACTTATTTATAATGTTTAGTGGATATTGTGGCCGCTAGAATTGTTAAAACATCATGTTTTGTACAAAAACGGTAAACCTTGCTTGCTAGGTTTTTGGAAAAATAACTTTTAAAGTGAGTTTGGGGTTTTTTGTGAATTTCAACATATTTTATATTATAATTAGTGTTCGTGAATGTGCAAATGAGTGTGTTTGGGTTTTTCTCGATGGTTTGACATTGTACATCGACATCGAGGGTTGGTTTGGCTATTCTTGCTTGCGTAGGCGATAGGTTTTGACCTATGCGTGATACGCGTGCCGATTTGATTTTCGTATGCCGTTTCGATTTTGAATTTGGTTTTTAATGCGATACGGTGCGTTATGACATCTAGGTACCCCATGTGGACTTCGAGACGACAAGCAAGCGCGTGGCGACGTCGGCACCGACGAGCGAGGACCAGGTGAGTAGATTTATATCTACGGGGAGAAGTCGGGTGGATGGCGTATGGCACCCCCGCAGTTCGTGGTGATGTAAACGAATACGTATACACACATATATATTGATTATATATTGTTGAGTTTATTGATGATAAAGATAGATTTTAGGTGTGATTGGATAGGTTTAGTGTTACGAGACCTAGAGTAGAGGTTGCACCACATTTACACACACACACACATACTTGCATACATTCTTCTTTCATATGTGTCTTTATGGGGTTATATTGTTATGTGTTCACAAGGGTATGGGACTATGTGTTCACATACTGGATTTGAGGATAGTATTTGGGATTTGAGATGAGTCGATAAGATTTGATTGAGACCGCGAGAACGGTGATATGGCAGGATTCGTACTTGAGATACGACCTGATGTTATAGCGGATCTCGGGACGACGACACGGGTGAATAGTGTTATACATTGAATGGTTGGCTTGTGATCGTGATATGAGATAAGATATGTTAAGTTATTCATAATAGGTCGCATTAGGCGATGTATACCTCTTTATGACGATATATGATGATGATATCGGTTTGTATGAGGCTGTAGATCAGCAGTCAGATCATGATTAGATTGATGATATTAGTATTGCACTAGACGTAGATCAGTACCCCGGATTATGATCTTTGATAAAGAGGATACCCAATGATTAATTTGATGAATGCGATACTGACCCGTACCCAGATTTGGGATGTCATACGATGGATTTACGTACGAGCTATATATTGATGTTTGATCCGCGCTCTTGACTTGGGAATATTTGATTATAGATATGGTATCAGATGTGATATTATCAAGGCGGGATCACCGACTAATATGTGTGTGTGTGTGTGGACTCAGGTGTTAGGCGGTTTCCTTACTTTCAGTAGCCAGTTAGATTAGCCCTTTAGTTTAGTGTAGTTGTTAGACAAGATTTATATTAAATATAGATTGTTATCTTTGTGTCTAGTATTTAGCTCCCGCTCATTATTGTTATTCGCTCCGCATCGCATGCTTATATTATGTTTCATATTCTATTGTTGATATCATGCTGTTAGAACACCAGCACCATTACCGATGACGCGTATGTACCACGTACACGTACTTGCCGGCTCACACACATCTTTATCGGTAATTGCCATGTCACGAACACTTTAGAAAATACTATTTCATTTGACATAGGTTGTTAGCTAATAGTTTAGACATGATATTAGTATACTTGCCTTATATGCTAGTTTAGACATTGTAGTTATTACTTGCTACTTCATGCATACTGGTATTCATTGTTATGCCGCATTCTTGGATTCTCATGCCTATATTCAAGGTTTTACATGCTATTGATGATTTGGATTCGGATTTCCATGAGATTTTCTGGATTTGGGGGAAAACCGCAAAACTTATATAAACTTCTTTTCCCTCCTTTTAAATAAAAAAGTGTGGTTTTCCCATGATCTATAAGTCGTCCACCATGAGTTTGCTGATGGATTTCGAGACCCGATTCGAGGAGATGGAGGAACCGTTTCGGGTACATGGTGGACCCGGTGCGGTACCCCGGGGCAAGAGGATCACAGATGATGGCGTTGAGCCTGGCAGGGGAGCACTACCGACCGGTGATTTTACGCGACACGTCGGATATCCGGAGGATACCGTCGTGGTCTTGAGATGGATGGTAGGGGCCGGTCTGGACTGACGGCGCCCTAGATATTGTGATTGAGACATTGAGATTTTGAGATATTGAGGTACAGAGATTGCGACACATAGATATCGAGATATTTGGATACTATTTTGTGTCGATGCTAGGCACTGTTTATACTGATTTCATTTATGATACCTCATTTTAAAAATACATAAATCTCACTAATTTATGAAAGCATTTTTCTTCGGTACATGCATTCTGTTTCATGCATTCATACATCATCCATATGATACATTGCTACCTGAGGCACTGACACGGGCACATAGGATGACACTCCGGTTAGATATTTACCCTAGCCATTGTTATAGGCTGCTGGTTATTTTAATTGAGGATATATCATGATCGTATGACCTAGGATTGTGTCATACATGCGATTCCTGTTCGTAGATGTTTTTCTACTCACGAGTTGGCAACTCACCCCCGTTGTGCCACAGTTTCTTGCAGGTTTTGCCGTACAGGTTTCATTACGGCTTTGATGGCACTGCTTCTTTCGGGTGACTTGCTAGTAGGTGGGTTTATTTGTATCCTACCCATAATTATGCATTGTATATTATTATTCAGTTGTATCTAGAAGTTCCATCAACCAAACATGTATTTATTTCTGAGATAGAGACCAGTGATGTTTATTCTTTCGACCTTAGAGTCGCGCGTTGTATTCTATGGATTTCTTGCTATTTTGAGTTTTCTTTTGAGTTTTGATCTTCGCCCTTGGCGTTGTATATTATATTGCTTGTGTGGTTGTGACCGTCAATTGACGAATAGCTAGCTCCCGCTTGGGGATGCCCTTTTTATTGATTTCGTATACTATTCATGTTGTATCCCATTTGGAGGCCAGTATTTATAAAGGAAACTCTGCCGAAATTTTTAGAAAGACTTGCAATTTTAAAATGCATATTTCGGCGTACGTTGCAAACTATTTGATTTAAAATGGTTTTTTCTTCACTCTACTACTTTTCTTGGTTTGGATTTCTGGGTTTTCGGCTTATTTAGATTACGTACGCCTTGAGACGTTTCGTAATTTAAGTGCCGGTCATGTTCCGTACTTTCGGGTCGTGACAGTTAGGATCTGCCACCTAAGAATTTTCAACTTTATGAGTCATGAGGGTCTCATAAAGACTTTTCTTCCTACAAGTCGAGAGGATCTCGTAGGTGCAATTTCTTCTTAGGAATCGTGAGGATTCCTAAGTGTGTTTTCTCTTGAGAGTCGTAAGGATCTCAAAGGAGAATTTTCTTTTCATGCGTGGGGACACCAATTTCACTGCAGGTCGATACGAATCGAGAGATTCTCGCAAAGACACTGATTTCCTTGCGGGTCGAAACGAATCGAGAGATTCTCGCAAAGACACTGATTTCCCTGCGGGTCGACGCGAATCGAAAGGTTCTAGTCAAGGACACGGATTTCCCTGAATCGGGATATGTTGCCAAGGACACTGATTTCCCTGGGGTTGAGACGAATCGAGAGATCCCTGCAAAGACGCTGATTTTCTTGCGGGTCGACGCGAATCGAGGTTCTCGTCAAGGACGCTGATTTCCCTGAATCGAGATATGTTGCCGAGGACACTGATTTCCCTGGGGTTGAGACAAATCGAGAGATCCCTGCAAAGACGTTGATTTCCTTGCGGGTCGACGCGAATCGAGGTTCTCGTCAAGGATGCTGACTTCCCTGAATCGAGATATGTTGCCAAGGACACTGATTTCCCTGGGGTTGAAACGAATCGAGAGATTCCTGCAAAGACGCTGATTTTCTTGCGGGTCGACGCGAATCGAGGTTCTTGTCAAGGACGCTGATTTCCCTGAATCGAGAGATTTTTGCCAAGGACACTGATTTCCCTGCCGGTTGAGACGAATCGAGGTATTCCTGCAAAGACACTGATATCCTTGCGGGTCGAGACGAATCAAGAGGTTCTCCGCAAGGACGCTGATTTCCCTGAGTCGAGAAGTTTTGTGAGTAGACTTGATTCTGAGACGGAGCGTTGTTCCGGTAGGGAGGTCGTTGGTTGACTTTTTTCCGCTTTCTGCGGTGTCGGGGTTGACTTTAGGTTGTCTGTGGACCGTGAAGTCTTGGAACCGAAGACTTTTCCGTGGCTCCGATTAGTGATGTCGCATCCGTATCCTACTGGAATAAGGAGGAACACCGTTATTGGTCTCTAGGCTGTAGATGTGGCCGTCGAGGTTTGGAATTAGGGGCTTTGCCATGGCTCCGCTTCGTTGCGACCCTGGGGTCGGTTGTTGACGCTACGTTTGCATCCTGCCGGAGTTGAGAAGGAATGCCGTGTCGATCTTCTGGGATGCAGATGTTGCCGTCAAGCTCTAACTCTCCCTTTCACAGAGTCTGGTAGGGAAATGTGGTTCCCTTTTCGTTTATACCCATGGATTGTATACAGGGGTCTGTATGGACTCACCTGCACGGCAATGATGGCTTAGGAGACAGGGTTAGGATCCTGTCGCCTAAGAATTTTCAACTTTACGAGCCATGAGGGTCTCATAAAGACTTTTCTCCCTACGGATCGAGAGGATCCCGCAGGTGTATTTTCTCCTTAGGGGTCATGAGGATTACTAAGTGCGTGTTTTCTCTCGAGAGTCATAAGGATCTCATAAGAGAATTTTCTCTCTTACAAGTCGAGAGGACTCGTAAGTGATTGTTTCCCTCCTTGTCGATGTTCGACTTTGGAGAGTGTGGCCCGTGAATAGTATGTAATAGTCCATCTTGGACTGACTTGCAGGGCCCCAGTGCTTAGGAAATAGGTCCTTATCCCCATTGCCTAAGGCCTTTCCCTACGAGTCGAGAAGTTCTCGCAGGAACATTATTTTCCCACGAGACGAGACGAATCAAGAAGTTCTCGCCAGGATGTTGTTTCCCCCAATCAGAGCAAAGCTCTGTTTGAATTTCAAAAATTTAAAAATTGAAGCAATGCTTCAGATTCCTTGCGCTGCGCGCAACGCGCCACGTGTCAAAAGCAGACACGCCAGCACTGCGCCCAAGATAGCGCACCCAATCAGAGCAAGGCTCTGTTTTAAAATAAAAATAAAGGAAGCAACGCTTCAGTTGACTTGCGCTCTGCGTTGCGCGACACGTGTCAGCACAGTTGCGCCAGCACTGTTGCGCTGCGCTCTGCGCTGCGCGACACGTGTCAGCACGGTTGCACTGCGCGACACGTGTCAGCGCAGGTGCACTGCGCTCTGCGCTGCGCGACACGTGTCAAGCGTTGGTGTGCTTGCACCAACTGTGCCAGCATTTAAACAATAAAATTCTGGAAAGATCTTTCCAAATCTTGTTAAAAACAATAAGATTACCTTCTGTAAAACAGAAGCCCTGTAGGGTTGCTAGGCACGCTCACAAGGTTCTACGAGGCATCAACCATGCCCGATTAAAATTTAGCCGTGCCAAACAACCCAAAGCCGGATCATTAAACTAGGGTTTAGGCGAAACCAAGCTTGTTAAACACTTTAACACTAAGTGAGAGGGATTACAACCTTTGTAGATCCGGTCCTTTACTTCAATAGCACCGTGTAGATGTCCCCTTCGCTGCGATCATGAACTCCGGACTCTAGAGAAGCTCCACAAGAAGAACGAGCGTGCTTTCTTCGATGACTTCGAGGCCGAAGATGATCTACGTCGGGGAGACACTAACTCTAGCTATTCCTTCACTAGGTCATGAACTTTGTGAAGAGAACACACTCTACTACATGGCAAGTGGTAGAGGATGAAGAAGTAAGAGGTGGGCTCACTTTAGAATTGATTTTCTCACATTTTTCCTCATAGCACCATTAGAGATTGAAAGCTTTTCAAGGAGCTTAATGAAGAAGAAGAAGAAGTGAATAATTCATCCAAATGAAAACTTATCCTTTGAATTATTACACCGTGGTTGAGTTAAGCCCTCATGCTTAACTCATGTAGAGAATTAACCATAGTATGAGGTTAAGGGTTGGGTTAACTAATATCCAAAGGAATGACAAAATAGTTGACTTTGTCAATGTTGCATACAAGCTTCTACAAGCTTGATAACATTGTCTAAAGTCTCCTCTCTTTTGTTATTCTTAAGGAAATAAGTAAACCCTAATTTAACCTAAACTTGATATAAGTTTCAGACACCCATCTTGTATGTATCATCAAGCATGATACAAATATGTACACTTGCATATATCACATATAAACAATGTGCACAATCTAGTGAGAAAATAAATCATAAGTGAGCTAATACTAGTTAATGTAATGTAATATATCAAATATATAATTATACATTAAATTATTAAATCAACTCTTGATTTAATAACCCGGCTATAACCGACTAATATCAAGTGTAACAACTTATCGAATCAACACTTGATCCGATAACCCGGCTATATCGCATACAACCGATCAATGTCACGAATCGCGAGAATAGAATACGGTATCTCATATCGTATTAATCTCGGTCCCGCACATATCACATATGTGCTCCTACTCCGTTTCGCTTGAGCCAGGAAACCACTGTGTAGGACTCTAAAGACTCGTCAATACGCCGGCAGTAGGTGATGATCATATCAAACACCCACAAGCCACAAGCGGTCTGCTAAACGTAACGGCCACCCGGGTATTGAGCGATCAGAAGATCAACAAGCAAGCCTGTACATTCTCCTGTGAATCCAATCAGTAACACTCCCGTACAGTCCGGTCTCGTCGTCTGATATGTCGCATATCTCGCCTAGGGGCGGTAAACGTCAGACCCCAATAGCTCGATAAGTCATGTCGATATGAGGTCTATAACAGTTCGAGAAACTACTGATAACACTTACCAGTAGATCTCATCAACCCTGGCCAGGGATTTCCGGTTATAGCCAATTGAACACAGCACAACATCAACTCCCTATACCGGTAGAGACGAATCCCCTCCTATCGCTCATTGCCTCCATGTGATTCGGGACTGTACCCAAAAGCCACCTTTTTACATGCCTTTTTAGACGTGGTATGATGGAAATCAAAGCACAGTGGGAATCACACAAGACTCTATGCGATCTCGGGTCAACAGACTACTCTGTACCAGTGTCACCTGAGAACTGCCATCTGACGTAAGGTATAATACCATCTGGGAGTTCTCGGCGAGTCCGTCCAGTGTACCCAGTCTCCACTGAGCACCCGTACACCATCCTTGATGTCAAACTCCGATGGATATGGGATCATCCATCGCCCATCATATGGGTCAAGATGCGTATACGTTAGTCTACTCTGGTGTATCGATGCCATGCCTCGATACACCCTCGACTAGGAACAGTTATAGGATGTACTCGTCGACTACCATGGCCCCACTAGTATGATCTCATCATAGTCCCAGTAGTCGAGTACATATCCTAAGGGCTTTATCAACATGTAACATAGAGACAATCAGAGTACATGTTAAGATAAAGTACAACCAGATAGCATACTATCATGTCGAGCAAGAAAGTCCTCCCTATATATGTCCAAGCATCCATTGCAATATACATCGTATGTACAGCAATGGCCTCTAGGGCATACATATAACTAACAGTCTCCCACTTGCACTAGGGACATCTGTTGTGGTATCACATACCCAACAATTAGCTGCGGTTGAAGTATCTCATACTCAACCATCCCATAAAAGTCTCTACTGGGAAAAAGGCCTTTGTGAGTGGATCCGCGTTGTTGTCCTCTGTGTCTACTCTCCTAACCTCGATCTCCCTTGAGATCAACCATCTCCATGATCAGGTGATACTGCCTAAGAATTATATCTGGAATTCTGATAGGACGGTAGTTCCTTGGCATAAGCCACAACTCCATTGTCACACAATGGTAGGAACGAAGTTCATCTCATGAACCTATATATATCCAGACTGCCTCTTTGGTAGCATCCTTGGTAACGATGTATCTTGCCTTTAATCATCTAGTAAGTCACGGTATCTAGCTTGGAACTCTTCCAACATACCGTCCTTCCACTGAGGGTAAAGACAATGCCTGCGACTGACATGAAGTCGTCCTTATCACCCTGGAACCTTTCCAGTGATTCTTCCCAGGATCGATTGATACCATCTCACTACAACTAGTGAGTATCCTAACATCCAATTAGATCTATCTCATAGATCCAAAATCCAGGATTCAAGAGGTATCACTATGATCCTATATGGAGAATCCTTATGATAAGCGGAGATTGACCGAGCGTAGGATAGGAAACTGCTTCCCTATCAAGAGTATTCCATCCATGTACTCTATGAGGATCAACACCATACTCTCTACTACCTTTTTGTATATACAAGGTTCATCTTCCATTTTGATGAAGACAAACTCTTTGACTACCACATCAAAACAGACGTTCCAACTCCGCGATGCCTGCTTTATCATATAAAGCATCTTGCACACGTTTCCGCTGCTCCCACTGTCTACGAAGCCCTCTGGCTGTGTACTTATAGACGCTATCTTCTAAAACATCATTTAGAAAAGCAGTCGTGACACCCAACCAACAGATATCGTAGTCATGGTATGTAGCCGTGGCAAGTAGGATCTGGATGGACTTAAGCATAGCTTTGAAAGACTCAACTTTTCCATGTACACCAAGTAATCTTCTCAAGATATACTTGCTCCTGATGGGGATTTAACCCTTCAGATAAAGCAACCAAAGTCCATACTTTGTTGGTGTATAAGGATTCCATCTCAGATCGCTAAGCATCCAGCCATTCTTACAGAGTCCCACTCCTGATGGCCAGCTCGAAACTAGTTGGGTCATCATCTCATGATGCAATCCTCGCTCCCACTGTCATAGAGAAACCGAAGTATCTCTCAGGTGGGTGAGGAACCCTACTAGATCGGCGGAGTGGCTGAGGTTCGTTGGAAACTATTGAATCCTTTAGTTCTATCAAATCATCAGCTGCAGTTTGTATAGCTGGAACCTTTCCAGTTCTACATAACAGACCTTGCCTCGAGCTTGTCCGGGTTTTGCTTTTAGACATATTCCGGACAACCCCAAATCTTAACAAACTTAAGATATGGGCTCTTCCCTTTCCATATCACATATGAAGTGGTAGGCAAGTGATTTGATTTGAACACTATTCAATAGGTATGCAGCTTCTCAAGTGCATAACTCCTAAAAAGGAAATAGGAAACTCAGTAGTACTCATCATAGAGCACACCATATCATATAGGGTGCTATTGCTCCGCCCCGATACACCGACGTGCTGTGGTGTATACGAAGGAGTAATGCTGAGAGAGAATCTCATTCTCCTTTAGAATAGTCCAGGAATCTCCGTGCTTAAGTATTCTCCTTCTTGATCTCATCAAAGGACATAATACTTATACCCGTATTTGGTTTTCTACTTCTAACTTATATTCTATGAATATCTCAAAAGCTTCGGACTTATGTTTCAACAGGAACACATATCTGAATCTTGAGAGATTATCAGAGAATGTAATGAAGTACAAAGAACCGGTCTTGGCATGTGTAGACAGGGGAGTTTCATACATCAGCAAGTATTAATCCCAAGAGTTCACTAACTCTTTCTCTGTTTCCAATAAACAGAGCAATGGTCATCTTATCTTTGTGGCATGACCGGCAAGTTTCACAAGATGTAAATTCAAACAAATTTAAATATGCATCTTAATGTAACTTCAGCTAGTCGGGTCGTATTGATATGACCTAGTCTACAATGTCTCAAGAAGGATTCGTTCATTTCTGAACTCTTCCTCTCGTGTGTGTTCTGTATACTAAGAACTGTAGTTTGATTTAGAACGTCAATGATTTTAAATAACGTGCCTGAACCGATCAACTCTTGATATAGGAAATGTTCAAAACATTATCCAAAAAAAAAATTATATCCTTTCTTTACTAATAAAGAGACTGATATGATATTGTATATCAGGTTCGGTATCTAATAACATTCGTTCAGAATCAATGTATTCTGGTAATACAGGGTGATAGTGACCAACAGACTTGGTTGCAACGCTTGCACCGTTTTCTATCTCATGAAACTTATCACCCGTTCTCAGTTCTCTACCTATCAGTAGCCCATGTAACAGATTACATATGCGGGATCCTGATCCGGTATCTCATACCCATGACATAAAGGATACTGAGAAACAGTTCTCTGTAATGAACACACCCGAAGATGATGCATCAGCATGCACTTTCTTCGTTTGGGCGGCACGGGAATTCTGGTAATCCCCTATATCCTGCTCTGTCTTATAACAATTATAAGTTGGAGCGGGACCAACGTTCCCCAGCTCAGCATAACAAGCGGGTTCGGTCAATATATCCGTATTATTATCTTGATTAAGGCGTGATATGGTCGCTACCTGGAGAGAGAGAAGAAAACACTCAGCGTATGCCCTTGCAAGATTAGATTGGTTATCTAATATATCTAATCAGGATGTCTCCCACTGTTTTAATCAAATCTTCCTTCAAACCTTAAAAGGAAAGACTGGCCAGGATTAATTACACGCTACAAGTTCGCCAATCTTTCAGCCAGGCCAGTGTCGGTACTTTGAGGGAGGTCCCCCGTGCTTTCGCATGAACCTAATTAAAGTAAACATCATTTTCCCAGGGGCATAACCTCGTTAACACCTTTCTAAACACCTACTTGATCGGCTAATTGTAATGTGTAAAACTCTCCCAGGAGTAACTCTTACTCGCAGCGGGTATCGGGATCCAACTATCTCATAAAAGGTATGCAATCTCATTACAAATTTCAACACTTGAAATTCCCAATAATATTTTACCCCTAGCAGCTATATGACCTTAACATAGTCAACAAATCATAAGTGATAGTCAAATTCAACCCGTCATTTCCCGATTGAATTAAACCCACCCGCACGACCCTTAACATAGTCAACAAAGTCGCACGACTACCCTAATACAATCGCATCATATGCTTATACAGATAAGCACTAATCAGCTACCGCACACTACGCCTTAACATAGTCAACAAACGTAGCACGAATACTAACTAGTACTTATCTGAAAAGACGGAGGGCTACGACAGGTTTTTAAGAAAACCCTTTGCATAATGAACTTGATATCGTTGTAGAATCGAGTGAATTTTAAATGGAGTGTTTTTGAGGTTTTTCTAGTTTTGCTAAAGGGGTCACTCCCGGTGAAGGGATCGTCGGCCCTTTCCTCATTGAATAAGGTGCAGGGTATATCATATATACCACTATGCAAAGCAAAAACTATAGAAACAATCAAAATACAAACCGAGTTTGTAGCATCTGCTAGTTTCACTAAAGAGGTCACTCCTGGCGAAGGGATCTCGGCTCTTTCCTTATCGAATAAGGTGCTGGATATTCTACAAGGAACACCTCTATGCAAAGCAAGAACTAGAGCTACCAGTTTTTAAACAAGTTTCTACAACATCTTAGGTTTCTTTTATTTCATTAATCTCATTAATGAAGTCCCATTTTATTATGCTTCACAAGCATCAGATATGAAACGAAATCAACAATATATAATATATATCTCATATATATAATATAAACATTCGTCTCTGGCAGTAATATGATCTCATCACAGAACATGGCAGTAGAAGAACATATATGAAATATTCAATATACTAGGACGTCCGTGTTTTTAAATACGAGCCAGTATAAAACACGGATTCCACGGTCGCGATGAATAGCCAAACCCACATCCCTAGACCCTACGAGAGCAGCAAGCAACACTGCCAATTCTAGGGTTAGGAGACCCGGTCTCGACTCCTCGAGATGGTCTCCCACTGGACCCCAGAACCCGGTTACTTGTGCTCCCCGCCTTGGGTCTACCAAATGCGGAAAAGTAAATAATATACAACGGTGACATCATCCTCAGCCCGGAAGTGCCCCAATAAAAGAATATTACATACAAATGAATTTTACATAAATGAAGAAAGAAAAACTCCCATCTCACATAAAACCCCCGGCTATTCAAGACGCGACGATCCAATATAACATATCACATCAGCACATAATATCTCATATCATCAACGTAAGCAAGTATGCGTATCCCGGTTGTCGTTGATGTATAGCAACGAAGCCGGCGATACACCACATACTACGCTTACGGTCACAGAAAAGAAAGTGTAAAACTACAACAGTTGGAATCCGAAATCTCTTTAGACATCGCATGCCTAACCAAATGAATTCCTTAGACATCGCATGCCTAACAATTATAAACCCCGCATTTTAGTCTCCTTATCGAAAACTCTTTTCAATATCAAGTCGGGCAATTCAACAAGATTCCCGACATCCTGATCGAATGCTCTTCGCAAACTTTAGTAGACGGCCGCACCCCCGGATGCCGTCGACGAAGTGCACTAAGGCGGAACACCGCTGCCGCGAGCACCCGAACGGATGCTTTTGGCAACGGGGTTCTCCTACAGTCATTTGGTCGGGGCTATGGGGCGTGGCTGTCTATTAAGTTTACCCGGCGAGTATCCGCGTACGCTACGTGATTGCGACGGACTTTTGATCACATCAAAATTCCGTGGCAACCGATCATTTGAGACTGAAGTGCTAGATTTATAACATTCAAATTAGTTATCTCATAACTACATGTGGATTCCAAATATTGTATCACATTCCATATAAATAGACAATGTTAAACTTTCCGATCGAATAATCAAACACCCAAGATTTCCCCAATATATCTTAACACTAGAAATCAGTTTAAAAACATCCATTACATGCCACAGTACCAATGGTCCATCCGTAGAAGGGTCAAGCCAACGCCTCACATGTGGCACGCCGTACTGCCCCAAACCCTAAG
Source organism: Agapanthus africanus (assembly GCA_030015575.1). Taxonomy (NCBI): domain Eukaryota; kingdom Viridiplantae; phylum Streptophyta; class Magnoliopsida; order Asparagales; family Amaryllidaceae; genus Agapanthus; species Agapanthus africanus. Next base: position 450,815,919 of record JASDDO010000014.1, on the reverse strand, counting down.
GTTTAGAGGCAGTTCAAGACGGTCACATAATCGAGTTAAGGTTTGTTGTCTTCTAGAGGGTCCACCGCGTTACTTGCACGACATAGAACGTTCTTAAACTCGAGAAAAAATCCAATTTTTTAAAAAATTTCCGACACGGGAAAAAGTGAGTTATTGATATCCGTTCGAACTTTTTAACAGTTTCTAAAAATTACCCGGACAAACTAAACAAAGTTAAATTATCCGATCGAATCAACCAGTCCCCAATACAACCCTAGAAAACTCAACACTTGAGTGGAATTAAAAAATTCCCAGAAAAAATTGCCAAGAAAGGACCTAAGAATAAATATATGAAATTCCAGGGACTAAGTCAAAATTTTAGCCGCGGAACCGCCGCCAAACACTTTGTTTGGCCGCGGTTCCGAGGTCAAATAATTGACTTAGTGGACCGTACTTCACAGTAATTCTTAGTCTTTCCTGCTTGTTTTTCTGAGCATTTTTAATTCATAAAAAATCACATTTTCGAAAAATGTCCAGAGAGGGGTAAACATCGGGGTTTCCGGTTTCGATCGGACTTTAAACTTCGCTCAGACTTTGCCTAAAGCTCCATCTTGGCTCTGATACCACTGTAGGGTTGCTAGGCACGCTCACAAGGTTCTACGAGGCATCAACCATGCCCGATTAAAATTTAGCCGTGCCGAACAACCCAAAGCCGGATCTTTAAACTAGGGTTTAGGCGAAAACAAGCATATTAAACACTTTAACACTAAGCGAGAGGGATTACAACCTTTGTCGATCCGGTCCTTCACTTCAATAGCTCCGTGTAGATATCCACTTCGCTGCGATCGTGAACTCCGGACTCTAGAGAAGCTCCACAAGAAGAACGAACGTGCTTGCTTCGATGACTTCGAGGCCGAAGATGATCTACGTCGGGGAGACACTAACTCAAGCTATTCCTGCACTAGGTCATGAACTTTGTGAAGAGAACACACTCTACTACATGGCAAGTGGTAGAGGATGAAGAAGTAGGAGGTGGGCTCACTTTAGAATTGATTTTCTCACATTTTTCCTCATAGCACCATTAGAGCTTGAAAGCTTTTCAAGGAGCTTAATGAAGAAGAAGAAGAAGTGAATAATTCATCCAAATGAAAACTTATCTTTTGAATTATTGCACCATAGTTGAGTTAAGCCCTCATGCTTAACTCATGTAGAGAATTAACCATAGTATGAGGTTAAGGGTTGGGTTAACTAATATCCTAAGGAATGACAAAAGAGTTGACTTTGTCAATGTTGCATACAAGCTTCTACAAGCTTGATAACATTAACTAAAGTCTCCTCTCTTTTGTTATTATTAAGGAAATAAGTAAACCCTAATTTAACCTAAACTTGATATAAGTCTCATACACCCATCTTGTATGTATCATCAAGCATGATACAAATATGTACACTTGCATATATCACATATAAACAATGTGCACAATCTAGTGAGAAAATAAATCATAAGTGAGCTAATACTAGTTAATGTAATGTAATATATCAAATATATAATTATACATTAAATTATTAAATCAACTCTTGATTTAATAACCCGGCTATAACCGACTAATATCAAGTGTAACAACTTATCGAATCAACACTTGATCCGATAACCCGGCTATATCGTATACAACCGATCAATATCACGAATCGCGAGAATAGAATACGGTATCTCATACCGTATTAATCTCGGTCCCGCACATATCACATATGTGCTCGTACTCCGTTTTGCTTGAGCCAGGAAACCCCTGTGTAGGACTCTAAAGACTCGTCAATACGCCGGCAGTAGGTGATGATCATATCAAACACCCACAAGCCGCAAGCGGTCTGCTAAACGTAATGGCCACCCGGGTATTGAGCGATCAGAAGATCAACAAGCAAGCCTGTACATTCTCCTGTGAATCCAATCAATAACACTCCCGTACAGTCCGGTCTCGTCGTCTGATATGTCGCATATCTCGCCTAGGGGTGGTAAACGTCAGACCCCAGTAGCTCGATAAGTCATGTCGATATGAGGTCTATAACAGTTCGAGAAACTACTGATAACACTTACCAGTAGTTTTCAGCAACCCTGGCCAGGGATTTCCGGTTATAGCCAATCGAACACAGCACAACATCAACTCCCTATACCGGGAGAGACGAATCCCCTCCTATCGCTCATTGCCTCCATGTGATTCAACACTGTACCCTAAAGCCACCTTTTTGCACGCCCTTTTGGACGTGGTGTGACGGAAATGAAAGCACAGTGGGAATCATACAAGACTCTATGACGATCTCGGGTCAACAGACTACTCTGTACCAGTGTCACCTGAGAACTGCCATCTGACGTAAGGTATAATACTATCTGGGAGTTCTCGGCGAGTCCGTACAGTGTACCCAGTCTCCACTGAGCACCCGTACACCATCCTTGATGTCAAACACCGATGGATATGGGATCATCCATCACCCATCATATGGGTCAAGATGCGTATACGCTAGTCTACTCTGGTGTATCGATGCCCTGTCTCGATACACCCTCGACTACGAACAGTTATAGGATGTACTCGTCGACTACCGTGGCCCCACTAGTATGATCTCATCATAGTCCCAGTAGTCGAGTACATATCCTAAGGGTTTTATCAACATGTAACATAGAGACAATCAGAGTACATGTTAAGATAAAGTACAACCAGATAGCATACTATCATGTCGAGAAAGAAAGTCCTCCCTATATATGTCCAATCATCCATTACAATATATATCGTATGTACAGCAATGGCCTCTAGGGCATACATATAACTAACAAGCCCTAGGATCAAAGATCCGACGGTGGGGAAATATCCCCAGATCAATCAGAGAAAGATCTCTGTAAGCAACCTAACAAACTAATTGGCCCTATATAAAGGCCCCTAGACTCCAAGTCTAAAAGATACACAGAGAGAAGAGATACAGAACTCCTCTAAAACTTTGAGAAGAACTCGAAGAAGCAGAAAAGGGTAAAACCTTTAGAAAAAAGAAGAATTTCTTCTAAAAAAAGATCAATGATCTAAGAACAAGATCAAGATCTTTAATAAAAAAATAATAATAATAAAAAGTAATTTTACTTATTTATTAGATCTTTCGATCTATATAAAGGCATTGCCTTTTGATGAACCACTGGTTCTTCAAATTTGAGGTAGAACCTTTCTGGAAAAAGAAAAACTTGTTTTCTTTGATCTAAATTTGATCAAGATATTAAACAGTGCCTTGCACTTTTGAAATTTGCACTGTTGCGCCCCTTGGATTGGCGCAAGCCACCAGAGAGCACCATATGTCAATTACAGAACAACTGCGCCTTGCGGTTCTGAAAACAGAGCACTGCTCTCCTGGTTTGGTGCAAGTCACCAGAGCGCGCCACGTGTCAGCAGCGTACTAGCCCAGCGCACTGGCACAGCGCACTGCGCTAACAGACTTGCGCTCACCAGCGCGCGACACGTGTCACCTCCACATGAATTTGCGCCTCACAAGCCACGTGGGGCATTGTCAGAACATTTAATGCAATGCATTATTATTAAACAAGGGCGGAGCCCAATTAAAAGTTCTATCATACCAAATAAAAAAATGCAGTGCATTATTAAAAAGGGCAGAGCCTAAATAAAGGCCTGACAGGCCAAACACAAATAAAACGTTGAATATTCTCAACTCGACTTAACCCAATTCTGGCCGTAAGTCCTCAAATTAAATTGAACTGAGCACAACTGCTCTCTCTCTCTCTCTCTCTCAAATCAATTTACATCCGGTTCAAGGGTACATCTCTAAACTCCTCTGATATTTGTCGTTGTAATCCTTCAACGTCGTCAGAGAGGTGACGGGTCCCGACAACCACACACTGCTGCGGACTGTGGGGACCTTAAACTCATGGACTAATGCATCCTTAAACTAATATGCGTCCCTAAAATGGGAATGTTGGACCACCATGTCCCTAAACTGATAATACGGACTGTGGGGTCCTTAAACTCATGGACTTATGCGTCCTTAAACCAATATTCGTCCCCAAAATGGGAGTGTTGGACCACCATGTCCCTAAACTGGTAATACGGACTGTGGGGTCCTTAAACTCATGGACTAATGCATCCTTAAACCAATATTCGTCCCCAAAAATGGGAACAATGGACCACCATGTCCCTAAACTGGCAACGGACCACTATGTCCCTAAACTAGAACAATAGAGCCCAAATGCTCTTTTGTCGGATCAAAATGATCCTGTTAAGTTGATCTTAGTCTCAAATTGGACTAATGTATCCTTAACAAACGTTTAAGTTGATCTTAGCCTCAAATATGGCTAACGTATCCTTAAATCAAAACCCCAAACCCAAATCTAAGAAAATACGGATTTCGACTAATCCACGTCCTACGGGCGACGACATAAATTAGTCTCCGTATACAATCCACGGGCAACCACAAACAAAACAAACACCTACGACACGAAGTGAACATCTGGAGAAGGAGAAAGTTGTTACCGCGATGCGGTAGCGTAATTAACTGCAGGGCTTGTGCCTGCAGGGAAGAGCGTCCCCACAATCAAAAAACCCTCAGGGGGGAATCTGACGAAGTCTGCTACATCGGCCGCATCCGTCTAAACCTTCGATACACGGTGCCATAAATCAACTTGGCATCTTCGGAGTGGTGTACGGATAAAACCAAATAGCATCTTCCCCGAATCTCAGGCAAGACGTCTCTCTCTGTCGTCGCGCCGCCATTCGGAGGGGAACAGATTCTGGCACGCCCGGTGGGACCTTTTACTCTTTCCACTCCACACATCGTACGTCGCATTCACGAACGAATCGCGGTTTGTTAATGGTTGCCCTCGGGTTTCAAGTTACTAAGATTTGGGTCTCTTGCTTGGTGCAGAAATCAAACAGCAATGGCGTTCAACTGCTCGAGCTGCTCCAACTGCAAATGCAACCGACGCTCCACCTCACCTGGAGGTGTAGCCTACGGGCCTCAAGCGGCCTCCCTCTTTGCTATGCCGGTGGAACAAGTGACTCAGGCTACCACCGATCTGTTTTTCGAGACCATGCTCCCGCCAGCGAGCTTCGCCATCGCAGTGCCCGTACCGGAAACTTCAAAGAAGTCGGTCTTCGATCGACTTGCTACTACCACGGCCCCTCTCAACGAGTCATCCAATTCCATCTCCTCAGTCTTCACCAGGCTGAACCCGAGCTTCAAAGGGCTTACTAAGAAGCCCGTAATACCTGAAGTGGCCATCCCAGAAAAGATAGCCATCCCTGCTCCTGAAGCCGTCAAGGCGGCTTCTCCTGCCAGAGGGTCGGTCTTTGCGAGACTGACTGCTCCCGTTCCCGCTCCCGCTTAGAAATATGTTTTTGACCGGTTAGACACGGCTTCTCAACGGACGTCAGTCTTCAAGAGGCTGACACCGCGACAGCCCCTTACCTGAACAGGGGGCAAGACAAAGCCGTCGCTGAACCAATACCGACAACTCGTCACGCCCGACGACGCCACTGGCGCTGGATAAGGAAGACTGGGGGAAACTCCCCCTCCGGGCTAACCCCACCAGCCCCAACGGTGGATGTTAATGCTGCTGTTCCAACCTGGAACAGCTTTGAGCTGCTGAACAGGGTACGCAGAAATTCTCCAACTGCTGTGCTCAAAAGGTCTCCTCCACCGGTAGAGACCGTCGTAGAAACGAAGCCGGAGCAGTCTCCTCAACGGCTGTCTTCCATAGTCTGCAAGACTTGGCGACGAGTCCGGGAATCAGTGATTGATCCGAATTTCTCCCATCAGCATAAGAAGTCGAAAGTCCGACAGGAAGAAAATCCCCCTGTCAAGCAATGGAAGACGACGACCACCTGGGTGCCCACATCAACGGCCCCCTCAACTCGGCCCACAAGAGAAGAAGGCCAGAGAAAATCCCAACGCCTGTGGCAAATGTCAAAGGCAGTGAACCCAAATGCCCTAAGTCTGGGGGCATGGTGGTACACACCGTCTACATGGCGTCCGGGAAAGAGGACAGCCGTATATCCACAGGTCATAGACCGCTTACGCGATCGGTGACTAAAGCTCAAGAGCAGCAGCAGAAGCTCCAAGAAATGATGACTGGGATGGCCGCGCTCACCGGGCCAAAAGAAAGTCCAGAAGCATCCTCGTATCAACGCCAGGAGCAAGAAACCGATGCCGAATTCCTTCAGAGAATACTGGAAAAGTAGGATAAAGAGGCTGCAGAACAAGTAGCCAATATAAAACGAATGGCCCTTCTGTTCCAGGACATGGTGGGTATGATGATCCAGCAGGACCTCCTGCTGAAGATCCTCCGATTGTCCTTGAAGATGACAGAGGAGAAACGTCAAATCCACCGCCGGCTCTTTCAACAGCCAAGGAGGAGACAATTTCTAAAGTTGCCTTAGATGAATATATAGCTCAGCAGATAAGGGTTCACCACGCAACTGAGGCGACCGGCCAAGTTGTCAAAACGGGGAGACCATATCCGAGCTGGTATGATCAGATCAAATACCCGCCGGGCTACACGATCCCAAAATTCCATGTCTACAAGGGGACAGGCAATCCCCATCAACATGTTGCCCAGTTCAAGGCTCTTTGTGGCAACACCGGCGGCGATGATAAGCTCCTGCTTCGTCAATTCGTCGGCAGCTTATCGGAGACGGCATTTGAATGGTACTCCGAGCTTCCGAACGACTCTGTTAAAACTTTCGCTGAAATGGAGTTATTGTTTACCCAGCGTTTCGCAAGCGCCAGCGAGCGTACTCCAATAACAGCTTTGATCAATGCAAGAGTAAAGACGGGAAAAACTTGGGTTAAATATGCAATCCGATGGCGGAACTTGTAGTCGAATTGCGAACAGCGCATCGAAGAAGCGCCAGCGGTGGGCATGTTCGTGGGCACCTTAGATCCTCATGCAACTATTTCACAATTCATGATGTTCTTTAAACAAACCACGTTCCAGGCCTTGATTGACAAATTAGCCCAAATGGACCAGATGGGCCATAGACCGTCTCCTCCAAAGCCGGACTCTCGAAATGAGAAAGGGAAAGGAAAAGCGATCGTCGTCGCCAATGCTCAACAACAGCCGAGCAACTTGAAGCCGGTTGTCCGTCAAAACAATATGCGTCCACGCGTATCCCTCGAGGAGAGGCTAGGATGTCCTTACTCGTTTCCTTAAGATAAAACGAGAAGACTGTTCGAGCTAGCAGTGCGCAACAGACTCAACAATCTGCCGGATTCAAAACGTCCATTGCAGCCAAGCGACGTCAATAATCCCAATTACTGCCCCTACCATTGAGTATTGGGTCATCCGATCGATGATTGCTACGTCTTCAAAAACTGGATTGAAGACCAATACCAACAAGGCAAGTTCGCGTTGTCCGAAAAATGGAAGGTGAACCCGCCGCAACCTCATACCCCTAAAAAGGTGAATATGCCGGGGGCAACATGCTCCCTTGTTGAAGAAGCTCCGTGTGAGGTTGTGCTATCAGCCAAAACCAAAAGGATGTTGAATGATCTCAAGACATGCCCGACGATCAGGTGGAAGAACCCGCTAGAACCCAGATCATCGAAGGGATGCTGAAGCCGCGCCTAACTCCAAAGATCAGTGGTGATGGCCCAAGCACTTGTACCCAGCCGTCGAAATCTTCAAAGAAGAAGAAGAAAAGATCCAAAAAGCCCGTGAAACCTGGCGACAAGCGCACGGACTTACAGAAACAAATTGACGTGCTGGAGGAATATAATCAGAAGGCACGGACTCACATTACGCTCCAAGAGTTCCTCAGCCACGTCTTTCAGGAGGAAGATGATGGAGAAAGCTCGTCAAATGAATCTGAGGGTTACGTGGCGAGTTGTCATATGATCTCCCACCCGTTTATAGATGATGAGAAAACTCCTTGCACTAAGAAGCTGGGGGCAGATCCTAAACCGGAACTTCTGGGGCCATCAGATGAAACAATTGATGCATTCCTCAAGGAAGCTCTTTTGAAAAGTAAAGCTGATAGGGAACGCGAGACGGTCATATTTGAAAGGGCCAAGCGCCGGCAACTAGACGAAAGAGTTGAGACACTCCCGTCAAATCAAATGACATCTGTTGCGGATAAAAACAAATTCAAGACGAGGAAAAGGTTTGCTAAAGCCATATCAATGGGGATGAAGCTACCACCCTCTGAAGGAAACACTGCCGGCAAAGCAGAAATGCACCCTTCCTACTACTTATATCATCGAAAGATTTCACATCCCACCGAAGAGTGCAAAGCTTTCAATAGATGGTGGCAGGGGTATGTTGTTCACCGGCAACATTTTAAGCGGGAGAAGCGCAAAACTCGTCGGGAGCAGAAAAATACGACCGAGGAGCTTAGAAGAACTACCGGCGATTGCTTTGCTCGGCCGACCCTGGTTACACGAGTACAACATCATCCCTTCTACACAACATCAGTGTATGAAATATTTTAAGGATGGTCTCGAGTATACCGTAACAGGAGAGTTGAACCCATTCTCCATAAACGAGGTCCGTAAGTATGAAGATGCAAAATACTTCTTGCCAGATTTCGAAGACACGGAGAGGTGTCACAAGCCGGAGAACAAAGCTATCACCACCATCCCTGTCTTCGGGAGTGATACTGAGGAAGAGGAAGAGATGGTTTATTCGGGTCCACCCCAACACAATAAGCCGAGACCGTCCGCTCCCATGTTGATCTTTGGCAGCGATTCGGAAGATGAAGTCCACGCTATATTCTCTGCTCGGCCTTCAATACAAACTTTCGCTGATGAAGAGAAAAGTCTATAAGTCGCCATGGTTCCACTTAAACATCATAAAGAACTTGACGCTCTTGATACCTACAGTGTAGAAGAGCTGCAGACGTTCTATGTCCCTCCCAGGAAAGAAGGCAAAAAGGTGATTCTATTCTACCGCTCCGAGGAAACTAAAGCGGAGAAAGAAATCTGACACGGTGCGAATCCTACACATGACAGGCTTCAGCCCATCCGTCTGCCTAGATATTACACGGAAGGATTGAAAAGGCTATTGAAGCGCCAAGGGATACCCTTCAAACAGACCGCTCGAAAAGCTAAATTCTATGACAGGGTCTGGAACGTTCCCGGAACTCAGCACAAGTTGCCTAGCGGGAGAATGGAAGCAATCGGGCTTGGATATGTTCGGTCCATGAAACGGGAGCTACTCCGCGACTGCTATGTCGTGCATAACTTTGATGAAGAAGGGGATGCTCAATGGGAAAATGTTAACCCCGAACAAGAAAAAGTCCCCGACGTAAAAATGCCCAGTCCTTCGTTCGAAGAACAAATGGACAAAGCTTATAAGTGAAGCTGGTCAAAAAGTCCGAGACGACCACAACCGCGAAATGGCCATCTATGAGAAAGCCAGGACGCAACGCCTCCTCCAACAGGCTGTGAAAGACGAAAATGCCACTCCCTGTCAACCTGTTGTAAAAAAGGCCCGACGCAGAGGCAGAAACAAGTCAAAAAGCAGAAAGGGCATTCAGCAACGACAAAGCGGGACCAAGAAGCCACGCTGTTGGGAATCGAGCGGTCCGAATTTGTACCTTATGAAGAAGATGAGTCGAGCATACTCTTTTCCTCAAGACAAGACAAAAAAAGATACTTGACCTCGCTATAAAACATCAAATGCTTATGCTGCCGGAGTCTAAACACCCTGAGCAAGCAGGCGAAGTCTCACACCCGAACTATTGCTCTTATCATAGGGTAATAGGACACCCTCTCGAAGATTGCTTCACCTTCAAGAATTGGGTCGAAGATCAGTATCAGCTCGGCAATTTCGCTCTATCTGACAGCTGGAGGGTAACGCCGCTACAGGAGCATGAACCCAAAGCCATGAAAACAGAACCAGATCCACATCGGTCTTGGAAGCGAGCTCGTGCTTGTCATATGATAACGATATCAAAAGTAGAGACCAAGAATATGGATGACCTTCCTTGGTGCTTCGAAAACAGCAATGACGAGGTGATCTCAGAATTTCCACCAGCACCGAAAGAGCTGGAAGTTGGAATACACACCACTGCAGATAACCTCAAGAAAATTGAGTTGGGGACGGCGAACGACCCGCGACCGAAATTCGTTAGTGAGCTGCTATCTTAAGAAAGGGTGGCCGCGCTAAAAGACGTGCTTATGCAGCATAAAGATTGCTTCGCATGGAACTATTCCGAAATGCCAGGACTAGATCCAGAAATTGCTGTGCATAATTAACGATATCCCCGGACGTTAAGCCAATCAAACAAGCACCGAGAAGAATGCGGCTCGTGCTTGAGATGAGCATTATCTCCGAAGTCAAGAAGCTGATCGACTCTGGGTTTATCCAGGAAGTTCAGTATCCCGATTGGATCGCCAACATCGTCCCGGTGATGAAGAAAAATGGGACTGTGCGCATATGTGTAAACTTTCGGGATCTCAATAAAGCCTGCCCGAAGGACGATTTCCCAGTGCCAGTCACCGAGCTGATGATAGATAACACGTCCACTCACGAGGTTTTCTCCTTCATGGACGGCTCATCAGGATATAATCAGATAAAGATGCATCCCGAAGACCAGAAGCACACCGCTTTCCGGACCCCTTTGGGTATATTCTGCTACAAGGTGATGCCCTTCGGTCTAAAGAACGCCGGTGCCACCTATCAAAGGGCCATGTCAAAGATCTTCGATGACCTTATACATGAAATCGTCGAATGCTATATCGACGACCTCGTGGTTAAGAGCAAATCATACGAGGAGCATTTAGAGCATCTGAAGACCGTATTTCAACGCCTTCGACAATACAACTTGAAGATGAACCCTCTCAAGTGCGCATTCGGAGTTTCCTCGGGCAAATTCCTCGGTTTCATCGTCCGACACCGAGGTATCGAGATAGATCCGTCAAAGATCAAGGCGATCATGGAATGCCTCCGCCAGGGATTCTCAAGCAATTGCGGTCTCTCCAAGGGAAGCTCGCGTATATCCGACGATTTATAGCCAATCTCTCTGGCAAGTGCCGTCCTTATAGTCACCTGATGAAGAAGGGAACCCCGTTCGTTTGGGATCACAAATGCCAAGGCGTGCTGGACGAAATCAAGAAGTATCTGCAGAACCCGCAAATGCTGGCCGCTCCGGTCAAGGGAAAGCCTCTCATTCTTTATACAACCTCCCTCGAAGGTTCCTTAGGCGCATTATGGGTACAAGAGAATGACCAAGGGAAACAAAGAGCTCTCTATTACTTAAGTCGAGTTCTCCTAGGAGCAGAAAGCAACTATTCTCCTATCGAAAAACACTGCCTGGCGTTAATCTTCGCGATAACGAAACTCCGGCACTATGCATTGGCACATGAAGTCTGTCTCATATCGAAGATGGACCCTCTCAAATACTTGATGTCAAAAGTTATATTGACAGGTCGGCTCGCTAAATGGGCCCTGCTCTTGATGGAGTTCTCAATAACTTATCAACCTCTTAAGGCAGTGAAAGGCCAAGCCATCGCCGACTTCCTCACTGAGCATCCAATACCTGCCGATTCTCCTATGAATTGCGAGCTGCCAGACGAAAATGTGTTTGATGCTATAGACGGTAGTGATACCCGATGGGAACTCTATTTTGATAGAGCGTCTTCCATGAAGAAGCGCAAACAAAGCATCCCTATAATCAAATCGGGGGTAGGCCTCATCTTCGTAACTCCACAAGGAGGGATAATGCGCTTTGCTTTCTCCTTAACAGAGCCGAGGACGAACAATGAAGCCGAATACGAAGCTTTGATAGCAGGCCTCGAGATCACCATCGACATGGGAATCGAAAACCTCCTCATATACGGAGACTCTCAACTGGTCGTCAGTCAAGTAAATGGTGACTACCAGACGTGCAAACCCGAACTGGTGAAATATAGTGAGAGAGAACAGCAACTGCTGACTCAAATCCCCTCCTACATGCTGGAAAGCATACCGCGTGTGGAAAATAGCAAAGCAGATGCACTAGCTATGATCGCTAAAGAACTGGCCGACGAGAACCTCGATGACGTAAGAATCGTGGTAAAAAGCCGTCGGGTGCTTGCCCCAGCAGAAATATCTTCGAAATCATCCAAAGGAAAGGGAGTGACTGAGCAAATGGATATGCAAATAAAAGACCGGGAAAAGGCTGAGGATTGGAGAGAAGTCTTTATAGACTACTTCAAATCCCGTCGAACGCCTGAAGATGCGTCCTCAAGACATGAGAAGTGTATACACTAGTCTACTCCGGAGTATCGATGCCCCGTCTCGATAATCCTACGACTAGGGACCTGTATAAGGATGTTCTTGTGGATTACCCAGCCCCCACTAGTGTGACTGCCATCACAATGCTGGTAATCAAGCAAAGATCATAAGGTCTCCACTAATATGTATAAGCGTTATGCTAAAAGAAACACATGCACAAATTGAAGTAGAAACAAACTAAGTAGCATACTACCATTTTGAGCAAGACTGTCTATACAACTGTGAATATCCCAAGCTTCCATTAAGTAATATACAAATTAGTATGATACAGTAATGGCCTCTAGGGCATATACACTAACAGTTTATTAGTGCCACATTTTCACTTTTATAATGTTTGTTTATTGTGTTTTGTGGCCTATAAATACCAAAACAGATCTAACGAGAGGGGCCATGCCATATAGTAATATCTACCATAGTTTTTCTTAGTTTTGCTTTTGTTTTTGTTTAGGATTGAGGGTGAGTGAACTTCAATTGGTTTCTTCTTCTTCTTCTTCCCTCTTGAAGCTCTCTTTGGAGAGCTTCATTAAAGAGGTTGAATAAGTCACCATAATCTTGTATCTCATTTCAAATGTTAGTAAATTGTTGTTTCTTTTATACTTTCTTCTTTTCTTTACTTGCATTATTTTCATTATGCTTAACTAATCTTTTATTTGGTTGTGGTGTGGGTGAGGAAGTGAGATGAAAGGCTTTGCCTTCTCCACCTCTTGTTTATGTTTATTGTGCTTAATTTAAGATTCTAACTTAATGATTGTTAATGTGTTGATATGATATGGTATTTTGACACATGGTTACTTGTAACCTCCTCATATACCATTTTCATTCTCTTTCCCCATTTCAATATTTATGTTATAATCAATTTGGAGTTAAGTTTGCTATGTTAGGATATGATATGTTGTGATTAAGGACTTAACAAATCTCTTAATTTCATATATCATATACCATCACAAACACTTAGCACACTTAACACCAAAATCATTTGCTCTCACTAACCACTTTGTGTTTTTGTTGTTGCGGTATGCTTGCTAACCCTTGTGTTTAGTGTTGACACCCCAAGCGTGGACATACAAACGGTAAGTGATCAAAAGGATTCGTTTCGTGCTTTGCGGCGAATATCGGAATTTGACGGTTTGTGCTCCGCAACCGCGTTGACAAGTCGTTCTTCATGCCGATATCTAGATAAGGCCGGACAACTCATGATCAAGGGAGTGTAAAGGTAAATGTCGCGAATCAACCTTCTTAGCCGAAGCCACAACCATTCATAACTTTCTTGTTTTCTTAGTTTTCCTTGTTTTCGTATTTTATTCAATTTTTGTGACAAACATCCAATTCGTTAATTTTTTGAACCTTAAATGACGATACCTAATACAAAATTCCCTGTGAATCGACCCGTGCTTACCGGCTCGCTACAACGCGTCGTGCACTTATGGTTATAAATAGTAAAACAAGAACGATCTCGCGTGCGCATTCCGTTTCATTAAAACATACACATTTCCAAAACATACGCGTTTGCGCGCGCGGGAGAATTCTGAACAAGAGTCACACTCACATAGAACCATGGTTAATAAATATCTAGATATTTTGTTAATGAGTTAAAGAACAAATAGAAATTAAACCATGGTTATAAATAAGGTTAAGTAAAGAAGAGTGTAGAATATTGCAACCATGATTTAATATCATTTTCCTTTTTCTCAATATCAAATATATATAAATATTTACACCATGTGAGTCATGCATTGCCACCTCCACTGTATCATCAACCATGACACATGTATGCATGCATGTGTGCATTCATATCAACATATATAAATACATACATTCATGCATACATCCATAAAGAAAAGGTTTTAAATAAATGAGCTAAAAGTCAATAATATTAAACCAACACTTGATTTAATAACCCGGTCATATCACATATGACCCGACCAATAGAAAATGCCCGATTTAAAACACGGTATCAAATATACGCATTTAATCGAGCTCCCACGCATATCCCAAATGCACCCCACATCATTTCGCTTGAGCTAGGAAACCCCTCTGTGTGACTCTAAGACTTGTCAATATGCTAGCAGTAGGCAGTGATCATATCACGCACCCACAAACCGTCAGTTGCACTAGCTGTACGCAACGGCTCCCAGGTATTGAGCGATCAGAAGAAAAACAAGCGAACTTGTCAAAACTCCTGTCGAGCTAACTGGAAACACTTATCGTATAGTCCGGTCTCTTCGTCAAATATGTTGTATATCGAGTCTAGGGATGGTATCATCGACCCCAATAACTCAATAAGTCATGCCGATATATGGCCTATAACAGATCAAGAAACTACTGATAACACTTATCAGTAAATCTCATCAGCCCTGGCCAGGGACTTCCTTTTATAGCCAATCGAGCATAGCGCAACATCAACCCCCAATACCGGGAGAGACGAAACCCCTCATATCGCTCATTGCCTCCTTGTGCCTCGAGACTGTACCCAAAATCCACCTGTTTGCATGACTCAGTAGAGACGTGGTACGGTGGAGATCAAAGTACAGTAGGAGGACACACAAGACTCTATGACGATCTCGGGTCTACAGACAAACCTGTACCAGTGTCACCTGAGAACTGCTATCCGACGATAGATATAATACCACATAGGAGTTCTCGGCGAGTCCGTTCAGTGTACCCAGTCTCTACTGAGCACCTGTATACAGTCTTTAGTGTCACCACACCAATGGATATGGGATCATCCATCGCCCATCATATGGGACAAGAAACGTATACGCTAGTCTACTCTGGAATATCGATGCCCCGTCTTGATACACCCACGACTAGGAACATTTCAAGTATATGCTTATAAACTACACATGTCCCACAAGTATGATCTGCATCATAATCGCAGTAGTGAAGAAAATATCATAAGGGCTTTATCAACATGTAACAAATGAGTAATATGCATGATCAAATGAAGATGTCAAGCTAAAGTACAACCAGATAGCATACTGTCATGTCGAGCAAGAATGTCCTCGGAATATATATATACACATAACGATACATCCATTATCATATAATGGCCTCTAGGGAATACTTATATCCAACACTTTTAATCTAAAAACATCTAAAACATGATGAGGTGTAATCTTCTAAAAGTAATCTTGTAATAAATTACAAGAATACCCCTAAACCGTATATATATACCTGCATCCGTATTCCGAAGAATACGAATACAAAGAGATGAAAATAATCAAAGAAATAAAATACTAGGATCCGGCTTAAACTAAAGCCCACTAGTATTATCCGTCCGAACATCATCCGTGTACAAGTACACGTATGTGATCGAACCCTGCCGTAAAACCATACGGCCTCTACATCGTTTCGCCAGAACCAGGAAGACCCTCTGTGTGGGACTCTAAAGACTCTTCAATACGCTGGCTGTGGGTTTAACCATAAGCACGTCAGCGACACTAGCTGTACGTAACAGCTACCCAGGTATTGAGCGAAAGGGAGGCCGACGAGCAAACTCATCCTGAAACCCCTACTGAGTGTGACAATGAAAATATCCGTACAGTCCGGTCTGTTCGTCTATTAGTATCTTATGTCGAGTCTAGGGGGTGGATAAAGTCAGACCCCTAATAACACGACATTTAGTATTGGTTTGAAGCCCATCACCACCTGAGAAACTACAGATCCTAGATAAGTAATTCTCGACTACCTTGGTCAAGGATTTCTAGTGATGGCCACCCGTACACAACCGCGACATCAACCCCAATACTGGGAGAGACGAATCCCCCGATGATCCGCTCACTGCCTCCATGTGGCTCGGGACTATACCCAACTAAAACCTGTTTGCTCGACTCCTTTGAGCTGTGGTAGGGTAGTAATCAAAGCACAGTGGGAACTCATACGAGAAAAATGACGATCTCAGGTCGATAGACTAACCTGTACACATGTCACCAGGGAACTGTTATCTGACAATAGGTATAATACCAACTAGCATGTTCCCGGCGAGTCCGTCCGGTGTACTCATAACCCAATGAGCATCTGTATACATCTTAGGTGAACAAACTAACACCACTGGCTTGTTAGACCGGTAACGGCACCTCGTCGAGGTTTCGATCAGTATACACTAGTCTACTCTGTAGTATCGATGCCCAGTCTCGAAACACCCTCGACTAAGGACATTTAAGGATATGCCTATAAACTACCCAGCTCCCATGTATATGATCGCCATCATACTGCTGGCAGTCGAGCATGAATCTCATGGGCTCTATCAACATGTAATAGTGATCTGCAATGTCACCTAAAACATGTACACGATGATAAAGACAAAAGATAGTATATTATCATCTCGAGTAAGACTGTTCTACCGGTATAGGTCCTCCCTCAATCATTGCAATCACTTGTCTGCGATCCAATAATTGACATGAGGGAACTATGGCCAACACCATGTACCCGCAAACGGTTTGTCCAAATCTTTGAATCGGGTTTCGAAAACCAATCTCAGAACCGAGAAAACTCATGGTGGACGCATCGAAATATCATATCAAGAGAAACCGGGTTTTTAAAATAATACATACTTTCTTTTGAAATATAACCACGGTTCTCAAATCCAGAATCTCATGAAAACAACATATCAATGCGTATAATCGTAAAGAATGTTGTATGCAAACATAAAACAGAAATGTGAGCATATCAGTATATCATGCAACATAGAATAGTGATGTGAGCATATCAGTATAACATGAAAATGAGTCATGTGATAATGCTAAACAATTTAGAGTAATATCATGATATAACAAGTTGACTGTGTAAGTGACATAGCAATTACCGATGATGAAAGTGTGTGAGCCGGCAATCTGTGTAAGTGTATCATATGCATCATCGATAATTGTGCAGGTGTACTAGCTGACGATATCATAACAAATAATGGAAGCACAGGTATACGTAATGCAATAAGAATATCATAAACGTAGCAGAAAGTAAGTCGTAAGCGCACTATTATAAGGTATACTTATCTAATCTAACATCTGTTAGTCATATGTATGCCCTACAGGCCATTACTGTACATACGATGTATATTGTAGTGGATGCTTGGACATATACAGGGAGGACTTTCTTGCTCGACATGATAGTATGTTATCTGGTTGCTCTTTATCTTAACATGTACAGTTATTGTCACTCTATTACATGTTGATAAAGCTCTTAGGATGAGTACTTGACTACCGGGACAACGATGCAGATCATACTAGTAGGGCAGAGGTAGTCGGTAAGTACATCCTTCAAATGTTCCTAGTCGTGGGAGTATCGAGACAGCGCATCGATACTCCAGAGTAGACTATAGTATACTCATCTCGACCCATATGATGGGCGATGGATGATCCCACATCCATTGGTGTTTGACATCAGAGAAGGTATACGGGTGCTCAGTGTAGACTGGGTACACTGAACGGACACACCGAGAACTCCTAGTTGGTATTATACCTATCGTCAGATAGTAGTTCTCTGGTGACACTGGTACAGGTTAGTCTGATGACCCGAGATCGTCATAGAGTCTTTTGTGATTCCCACTGTGCTCTGATTTCCACCTTACCACGTTCAAGAGATCGTGCAAAACGGTGGTTTTTGGCTACAGTCCCGAGTCACATGGAGGCAATGAACGATAGGAGGGGATTTCGTCTCTCCCGGTATTAGGGGCTGATGTTGCGCTATGCTTGATTGGCCATAACAGGAAATCCCTGGCCAAGGTTGCTGAGATCTACTGGTAAGTGTTATCAGTAGTTTCTTGAACCGTTAAGGACCTTGCATCAGCATGACTTATCAGGATATTGGGGTCTAACGTTAGACCACCCAAGCTGTGATATGCGACATATCAGACGAAGAGACCGGACTGGACGTTAGTGTTACTGATTTGATTCGCAGGAGTATGAGCAGGCTTGCTTGTTGATCTTCTGATCGCTCAATACCTGGGTGGCCGTTAAATTTAGCAGACCGCTTACGGCTTGTGGGTGTTTTATATGATCATCACCTACTGTCGGCGTGTCACAACCTGAAATAAAGCTCGTGACCGGCACTTAAACCACGCCATGTCTAAAGGCGTAACGTAATTCAAGTAAGCCGAAACCCAGAAATCTAAACCTTTTTAAGAAAATAGAAGAGGTGAAGTTTTGAAAATAAAGGTACAATGAAATTAAATGTTTTCTTAAATGCATAAACAATGGAACATAAAAATGCAAGTGGATTTACGAGTTGAAAAACATGTTTCGTCTTTTAAAAACTTAGGCAGCACCTCCTTTGTATTTTTTGATACATGATAATATAAAAAAGCATCCCCAAGCGGGAGCTAGCTCTTCGACAATCGGAGGATCCACAACCACGCAAATCATAAAGTAAGTATACGATGCCCAACGGCGAAGATCAACACAAAAGATAATGAATAAAGCAAGACATCAACCCAATAAGCGAACATAAAACCCATCACTCAAGTCTCGCAACTACAGGTCTCACTAAGTCTTTACTTAAACAATACTAGTTTCTGATTTGATTGAGTTGACTAGATACATTATGATTAATGAATAAAATAGTGGTAAGATCCAACATGTACCACCTACCAAAGCAAAACACCGGAATGCAGCTATGTGCCAGCAATGCCGCTACCGATCCATGCGGTCAACCCGCAAGAACTGTGGCACAACGGGGGTGAGTTGCCAACTCGTGAGTAGAAAACATCATCAAGTAGAAATCGAATAAAATAACGATTTCCTAGGTCAACTATATCATAAAGGTAATACTATGATATCTAGGGCGACCGCATCTGCATATGTGCCAACAATATACTCAATGTCTTTATGTATATGGATATCATCCAACCATGTAATCAATGGCTGTATCCATGTGGATCTCATCCACGTGTCAACCAATGACACAACAACATCATGCATGTAAAAATCAAAAAAGCATGTGCATGAAGGTATGAGGATAAAATCAACGTGTATCCCTCGTGACACATCAAAATCTTGGAACCTGAGAGTCCAGCATCGACACTAGAAATATCATGAAACCCGTGTCCAGCATCGACACGTAAATCCTCATATCTCGGGCTCCGTCAGTCCGGATCGGCCATCGGGCTCCCTCTACGGGATTGTCCCGCGGGCTCCTGTAGAACGGGTTGGCCCATATCCATCTTTCGACTCCGGTCGGTATCCTCAGGATAACCGCCAGGTCTAACCAATCACCGGTAGGTAGTAGTCTCTCTTCCAGGCTCATCGTCATCCCCACAATCTTCTCGCCCTGGGGTACTGGACCGGGTCCACCATGAACCCCCAAACGGATCATCCAACTCCTCGAATCGAGTTTCACATATCACACGTCTCAGAACCGAGAAAACACATGGTGGACGCACTAAAATATCGTATCAAGAGAAACCGGGTTTTTAAAACAATGCATACTTTCTTTTGAAATAACCACGGTTCTCAAATCCAGAAATCTCATGAAAATAGCATATCTCAATGCGTATGATCGTAAAGCATGATGTATGCGACATATAATAGAAATGTAAGCATATCCGTATCTCATGCAACATGGAGCAGTGATGTGACAATATCAGTATATCCTGCGACATATCCAAATGATGTGAACATAGCAAGTATATCATGCAAGGAGTCATATCATGAAGCAACAATTCTACTGTGTAGTGACGTAGCAATTATCGATGATGAAGTGTGTGAGCCGGCCAATCTGTGTAAGTGTAACATACGTATCATCGATAATGGTGTAGGTGTACTAGCACATGTATATGTAATGCAATGAGAATGACATGAACGTAGCATAAGTAAATCGTCATCTTAAAGATATAAGGTATACGTATCTAACATGACCGAGTCGGTGAATCTATCAATCGGCATCCAGCCTCACAACATCACGTACGGTATAATCCATCGTACGGCATCCTCTAGTCAAGTGATGGATCAATCATCAAGTCAAACTCATCACGTACGGAAAATCATCATACGATAGCATAAAACCATTAGGATCCTATCAACTTATATGACAATGAGGCTACGGACCAACGTCTCGTAAGACATATCACTCAAGATCCACAACATTATGTAAATCTATATACCTATGTCCTCGGGTCACATCCATAACAATCACATATCAGGGGACCGACAAAGATGTCAATCATCTCAATCGACTCGCATCCGTATACCGACATATCAATCAAGTCATCATATCACCTCGTATATTCTTTTCATCACATTAAGTCATCTTACATCATGTCAATTTTATATATACGTCTACTTTATTAATCTAGTTTCATGCTACTCTAAAACTCATACTTATTCTAGTGCAACTACATATCTATAAGTCGTGATTCACATTCACTTTGCATATCCCTAAAGCTTTCATCTCATCTCCCGATATACATATTCAATCATTCACATCATCTCTAACTATCTTTTTAGCCATATCCTTAGTTTTCTAATCTAGGTTTCCTTAACAATATTCTATATATCGGTTTCCATCAAAAACATGCGGGGGTGCTTTACGGCATCCACCCGACTACCCTCGTAGATATAGATCTACTCACCTTGCTCCTTACTTTCCGAAGTCGATGATGCCTTGCTCCATCGTCTCGAAATCCACGCAAAGGTACCTACAGTACATATATAGTCGCAATGCAATTAAAATCACGTCCGGAAAGCCAAAACGGCACACGGTGCGCTCATAGGTTAGAACCTATAGCCTACGCATGCAAAAAAATCAAACAACCTTAGTTGTTAACGTACCAATGCCCAACAACCAAATACAATACTAAATACCAAAACCAAGCATTCCAAAATACGGAAAAACTTAACCAAAACCACTCACAATAGCTCCCAGATTCTCTCTCAGGTAAAATGGGGATAAACAAACAGTACTATGGGGTAGTATATGGAGTGTGTGAGCTACTGGACCAATTCCAACACCAAAACCCCACATTTGGCCGGCCACATTGCTCCAAATTCCGGCGAGCTCGGCCAAAGGGTGAGTGAATGGGCTCGTACTTGCATGGTGTCTTCCTATTGGTCCCACTAGGTCTCTAGAGTTGTTTGTTTTTCTCGTAAACGCTCCAGGTCATCCCAGATTCCCTGTAGGCACACCAAACTTCACAAAACCGACACGGGTAATATCCTAAGTACATACATTGGTTTCTATACTCATTCCCAGGTCAAGAATCACCTCTAATGTCCTGTAAACAGCCACTAGGCATCACCCAATCTACACAAACACTCAAACCCTCCTCTTGAATTTCTAACATCACAATTCCATACTAAAACAACACCTAAACTAAAATAGAATGTAAAGTACTAAAACCTAAACTAAATGGAAGAAGATATACCTCATTTGGGCAACTCAAGAAAAACCCTAGAAGTCCAAGGTCATCAAAATCCAACTTTGCTTCGTCCAATCTGTTGAGGAAGAGGTGGGGATCGTTTTTAATGAAGGGAGTATAGGGTTTTGTTGAATATTGGGAGATGGATCTTGGGGTAGAGGTGGAGGGAGATGCGTTGAGGAAGAAGATGAAGGAAATAATGGGGAGAGGAAATGAATGGCTGCCCTCTCTCTCTCTTACCCTCACTCACTCTTATTCTCACTCCTCATAACTCAAATCTCACACACTCTCTCTCTCTCCAATAATTGTCTTTTTAACCCTCTCTTTATTTTTCAAACCAAATCACATAATACCCCAAAACAACACAAGGAAATAACATGTAACCAAAATGCAACTTGACATGGTGCACTAGCCTTGGAAAACTGTAGAAACGCGGATTTGGCTTAATCCCGATTACCAGTGCACTAATGAGGTTTTTATTTAAACTGCATATAATTAATTTTTAAAAATTCCAAATCCAATAAATATCTTTTTAAATGAATAAACCATTTTAATCTCCAATCATTTCACAAATATTGTATATATTTATACCTTTTTACGAAAACCCCAATTTCGCAAACTGGGAAGTTTTCGCTAAATATATTATTTTAATATTAAATTCCAAAAATAATATTTTTTATTTTCTAAAATGTTACAATCTTCCCCCCTTAAATAAATTCGGTCCCCGAATTTAAATTTAAACCCCTAAATGCTAAAACATTTCAATAATCAACTTAAATCGACGGGGCTCCGAAATCACGGAAGATACAGAAATAACACCGCGCGTCAAGTGCGCCTGAAAACGAGTACGAAACTCAAAATCGAACTCCGTCAAGTGTCACGCAAATCATCGGATTTGCACGCATATTCTCGGAGTTACAATGGAGATACAGATCTCGAAATCCACCACCGAATCCAATATACACTTGTCAAATACAATAATATGTATATAGTACGCATCCTTGGAAAAATGTTCTAAAACAGAATAATACACATGCAAAATCTTTTCTGAATCACCGTGTGATGCGTAACTCACAGCACAAGTGACGGACGCTCATTTGTAAAGTAATAAATATACGTTTTACTCAAATATAAGTTTCACCCTTTTTGAAATATTCCAAAAGGTTTTCCTTTGTAAACGTTCGTGTCACGACCAGAAAGTACGGAACGTGACCGGCACTTAGATTACGAAGCGTCTAGAGGCGCCACGTAACCTAAGTAAGCAGAAGCCCAGAAATCTAAACCATAAAAGAAGAAGAAGAAGAAAAAGAAAACAAGTTTAAAAGCATCAGCAAATTTTCCCAAAAATTTCGGCAAAGTCTCTTCTGTAAAAACGGGCCCCAAACGGGTACAACAAGTATAATATACATAAACAATAAAAAGCATCCCCAAACGGGTGCTAGCTCAGCGCCAACAGGCGGAAACAACCACAACAAGCACAATAATATACAACGCCAAATGGCGAGGCACAAAACTCAAAAGAAAACAAAACCACCAGATCAGAATAATACATGCGTGACTCTAAGGTCGAAATAAAAGACTGGCCCAATAAACTATCAAATAATACAAGTTTGGTTGATGGAGCTTTCTAGATACAAATGAAATAATAAAAATACAACGGCGGTTCAGATACAAATGAACCAACGTACCGTGCAAATCACCCGAAATGAAAATGATGTGCCAGCAACTCCCAAGGGAAACCTGTACATCGAACCTGTAATAAAATTTGGCACAACGGGGGTGAGTTGCCAACTCGTGAGTAGAAGACATCTACGAAAAGAAATCGAATGCACGACGCTATCGTAGGTCATAATAATACACTATTATATCCCAATCATGTAGTAATAGCAGGGTAAAACTACGTGTAAATGCAGATACTCTGTGCTCGTGTCAGTGCCTCATATAATACTATGTCATATGAATGGATATGCATGCACCATGAATATAAAGTAATCAATCCTGAAATCCAGATATATCTGTATAAGAAATCTTTAGCCGTTATCATAGTAAAATGTGTATAGGAATCTGAAATCTCAACAATGAAATCCATGGAAATCCGTGTCAAGCATCGACACAAACATGTAAATCTCAAGTCTCATAGTCTCAATACCTCGGGCTCCGTTAGTCCGGATCGGCCCATATCATCAAATCTCACGACAACGGTCGGTATCCTCCGGATATCCGCCGCGCCAGACATCACCGGTAGGTAGCCTTCCCCTGCCAGGCTCATCGTCTACAACTCGATCTTCTTGCCCCGGGGTACCATACCGGGCCCACCATGTACCCTGGTTCATCCACTCCTCGAATCGGGTCTCGAAATCCAACAGAAAACATGAAATCTCATGGTGGACGACACATACATCACGAGAAAACCGCATCTTATGTTTTGAAAAGAGAGGAGGAGAGAGAGAGAAGTTTTTATATATCCTTGCTGTTTTCCCCAAAATCCAGAAATCTCATAGAAAACCAAAATCCCAAAATCATGAGTAAGTATATGATAAGTGTCGGCATATGCCCATAATACTGCATGATAACATGGAAATATGAATGCATGAAATGTCTAAGTAATTAATGCCGTGTCTAGACTAACTGTAAGTCGATGTACAACACCCCAGTACTTGTGGGGAGGCGGAATTTTCAAAAACGAACTTGTTTAGTGAACAAACATCGACTAACCGCTTGAATCGAAGCTAAACGATAACTAACAACAAACATAGAGTTTCTATGCTACTATGTTTAGGGATTATACCTAACGAATCGTGTCCTTCGTCTTTGCGAACTCCACCTCCTCCTCGGCCTTCTCGAAGTAGTAGACGATCCACCCGAGAGCTTTACTCCAAGCTTAGCCTCTAAACTTGAGGCAACTAAACTTCTCTAAGTGCTAATCAAAGAAGCTAGGTGAAATATAGAGAGGGTTATGGATTAAGTAGTCTAACTAATCCTTGTACTCAACACATGAGAGGGGAGGATTAGGGTTTGAAGAGGGAGAGCTTGAGTAGAGAGAAGATGATAATCATTATCAAGTGAGAATAGTAAGTTATCATAATATATATGAAACTTTAAAATTCATCAATAAAAGAAAAACAAATGATGAATAATCAAGTTTCATAAATATCTAATGGTGATTCATAACCATGAGTCATTAAGCATTTATTGTGCATTAATGATATGTATGAATCACTCTCATGACTCACTAAACCCAATTAATGCATATGACACCTAAACCTCCTTAGTCACCATCTTCTAGAAGCTTCTCGCGTAATTACGAGAACGCCCCTCCTTTCCGCAAAAATACGGAAAAACTTTAGACTGTATAAATCCAATAACCGGATACCAGTAACTGGCTTAAACCAAAGCCGACTGGTAAAAACTGTCGGAAAGTCGTACGCGCGTAAACGCACGTATGTGTCCGAACCTTTGTCATAAAACCATACGACCTCTATATCGTTTCGCCTGGAGTAGGGAAACTCTCTGTGTGGGACTCTAGAGACTCGACTACTACGCTGGCAGTGGGTTTAACCACAGACCGCAAGCGGCACTAGCTGTACGTAACGGTCCCCAGGTAGATGTCGATAAGAAGGCCGATGAGGGAACCCATCCGAACTCCTACTGAGTTTGATGTGACAATCTCCATACAGTCCGGTCCGTTCGTCGAAGACTATCGCATATCGGGCCTAGGGGGCGGCAAGTGTCAGTCCCCTAATAGCGGTATAAGTCGTGTCGGAGGGAAGCCCATTACACCCTGAGAAACTACTGGAACCTACCAGCAAATCTCGCTTGCCCTGGCCAGGGACTTTGCGTAATGGCTCTCTGACACAGCGCGATATCAACTCCCAATACCGGGAGAGACGAATCCTGTCTAACCGCCACTGCCTCCAAGTGCTCGGGACTGCACCCAACTGCTACCTGTTTGCACGACTCCTTTGAGCCGTGGTAGGGTAGCAATCTAAGAACAGTGGGACACACTCGAGGCGAAGTAGCAGTGTCAAGTCTGCGGACTATGCTGTACTCATGTCACCTAGGAACTGTTTACTGATGACTGGTATAAAACCAACCAACAGTTCCGTGTGAGTTTTGTCCGGTGTACTCGTAACCTAACGAGCACCTGTATACTATCTCCAGTACAACGTACTGACGGCTGTGGGACAGACCATCTCCCCAACTGGGATAAGAAGCGTACACACTAGTCTACTCCGGAGTATCGATGCTCTGTCTCGATAATCCAACGACTAGGGACCTGAATAAGGATGTGCTTGTAGACTACCCAGCCCCCACTAGTGTGACTGCCATCACAACGCTGGAAGTCAAGCAAGATCCTAAGAGCTCTATCAATACGTACACTCACATATCAAGATAGAAAAACCAAGTAGCATACTACCATGTTTAGCAAGACTGTTATATACATGTGAATATCCCAAGCTTCCATTAAGTAATATACAAACTAGTATGATACAGTAATGGCCTTCTAGGGCATAAACACTAACAATCTCCCACTTGCACTAGGGCCATGTACTGGCATATCGAAGACCAATGATCTCGAGTAGCCTCTCGAACTGAATCTGAGGTAGGGCCTTCGTGAATGGATCAGCAATGTTCTCTTCAGAAGCAACTCTCCGAACCTCGATCTCCTGACGATCAATGATCTCCCTGATCAGGTGATACCGCCTCAAGATGTGTCTGGACTTCTGATGGGACCTTGGTTCCTTCGCTAAAGCTATAGCTCCGTTGTTGTCGCAATACAGAGGTATTGGATCAACTATGGTAGGAACCACCTGAAGTTCTGTTAGGAACTTCTTCATCCAGACTGCTTCTTTTGCGGCATCGCAAGCAGCTATATACTCCGCTTCCATCGTCGAGTCAGCAACGGTGTCCTGCTTGGAGCTCTTCCAGCACACCGCCCCTCCATTGAGGGTAAAGACATAACCCGACATGGACTTGGAATCGTCCTTATCACTCTGGAAGCCGGAATCAGCAAAGGCCTCCAACCTGAGGTCTTTTCCGCCGTAGACCAAAAACATCTCCTTAGTCCTCCTCAGGTACTTGAGAATGTTCTTTACCGCTATCCAGTGCTTCTCCCCTGGGTCTGAATGATACCGGCTACCACGCTTAGTGTGTAAGCTACATCTGGTCTGGTACGCAACATCGCATACATTATAGAGCCTACCGCAGAAGCATAGGGTATAATAGACATGCGTTCCCTTTCCAAATCAGTCTTTGGAGAGGGTGATTCCGTGACAAGCCGGTAGATTACCGCGCTTAGAATCTTCCATACTGAATCTTTTCAGTACAGTGTCGATATACCTGGACTGCGAAAGTCCCAACATCCTCTTGGATCTACCACGATAGATCCGGATCCCCAGAATGTAAGAGGCATCACCCAGGTCTTTCATGGAGAACCTGTGTGACAAGAATCCTTTGACAGATTGTAGCATAGGAATGTCATTTCCTATCAATAGAATGTCATCCACGTACAAGACGAGGAATACGACACTTCTGGCTACAACTTTACTATATATGCACGGTTCATCTGGATTTTTGATAAAGTCATATTCTTTGACTGTCTCATCAAAACAGATGTTCCAACTCCGCGATGCCTGCTTTAGTCCATAAATGGACTTAAGCAGCTTGCATACCTTCCCGCTGCTCCCACTCTGATTGAAACGCTCTGGCTGATCCATATAGACGCACCCTTCTAAATTTCCATTCAGAAAAGTCGTCTTTACGTCCATCTGCCAGATTTCATGATCATGGAAGGCAGCAATAGCAAGAAGGACCCGAATGGATTTGAGCATAGCCACTGGAGAAAATGTTTCGTCATAGTCCAAACCAGGTTTTTGACGAAAACCCTTTGCAACAAGTCTAGCCTTATAGGTTTCCACCTGTCCATTTACACCAATCTTTTTCTTGAAGATCCATTTGCATCCTATGGGTTTTACCCCATCTGGAGCAAAGTCTAAAGTCCATACTTTGTTGGTGTACATGGACTCCATTTCGGTCCGCATTGCTTCAAGCCATCGTACCGAGTCGCCGCTCTGGATGGCCTGCTGGAAGTCAGTAGGTTCATCATCATCTATGATGCAATCCTCTCTATCCCCATCTATGAGAAAACCGTAGTATCTCTCAGGCGGATGAGACGGCCTACTACTCCTGCGGATGGGTGCGGGAACGTCCTGTTCTTCTTGAACTTTCGGTTCTACCAAACTTTCAGTATTAGTTTGTGGTTCTGGAATTTCTTCCAGTTCTATTTCGCTCCCACTTGATTCCTTTTCTAAAAACTGATGTTCTAGAAAATGGGCATTACGAGAAACAAATACCTTTTGTTCCTCTGCGTAATAGAATAGATATCCCCTGGAGTTCTTTGGATATCCCACAAACTTACACTTTACTGATCGTGCCTCGAGCTTTTCCACATGCTGCTTTTTAACAAAAGCTGGACATCCCCAAAACTTTATATACTGTAGATGGGGTTTCTTCCCGCTCCACATCTGATATGGAGTGGTAGGCACAGTCTTGGTAGGTACCATGTTCAAAAGATATGCCGCTGATTCTAGCGCATAACCCCAGAAAGATCGCGGTAACTCGGCATTACTCATCATGGATCGTACCATATCCAATAGGGTTCGATTCCGTCTCTCCGATACACCGTTATGCTGTGGAGTGTATGGAGGAGTAAGCTGAGAGAGAATTCCTTTCTCTTTTAGGTAACCTAGGAACTCGGCACTCAATTATTCACCACATCGATCAGATCTTAGTGTCTTGATACTTTTGCCGGTTTGGTTTTCTACTTCATTCTTATACTCTTGGAATTTCACAAAAGCCTCGGATTTATGT
This sequence comes from Agapanthus africanus, assembly GCA_030015575.1. Classification (NCBI taxonomy): domain Eukaryota; kingdom Viridiplantae; phylum Streptophyta; class Magnoliopsida; order Asparagales; family Amaryllidaceae; genus Agapanthus; species Agapanthus africanus. The sequence continues at coordinate 450,787,465 of JASDDO010000014.1, read as the reverse complement.
TTCATCAGATAAATGAATCCGTATCTTGAGTAATCATCTGTGAAAGTAATGAAATAGGAAAAACCACCTCTTGCATGTGTAGACATTAGACCGCATACATCGCTGTGTATGAGTCCTAAGAGCTCGCTCGCTCTTACTCTTTGTCTAGTAAATGGAGTCTTTGTCATCTTTCCTTTGAGACAAGATTGACAAGTGTCATAGGATTGATATTCGAACGAGTCCAAATATCCTTCTCTATGCAACTTAGTCAACCTTCTCTCATTGATGTGACCCAGTCTACAATGCCATAAGAAAGCTTTATTTAAATCTGGAGACTTTCTTTTTAGTGTGTTCTGGACATTGAAAATTTGGATTTGGTTTAAAACATATATACCGCTATTTAGTGTACCTGACCCAATCAAACCATGATTAAGGTGGATGTTGACAACATCTCTTACAAACGTGAAATCATAACCTTTATTTGATAACAATGAAACTGATATGATATTACACGTTAAGCTTGGTACAAAATAACAGTTATGTAAAACCAAAATGTGTCCACTCGTCAATCCTAGGTGATAATCCCCGACGGACGCAGCTCCCACGCTAGCTCCGTTAGCAACCTTTAGGGTCATATCACCTTCCTTCAGCACTCTACGGTTTCTCAGTGCCTGCAATGAATTGAAAATATGAGATCCTGATCCGGTATCGAATGCCCAGGAAGTAGAGTTGATCGATAGACAATTTTCAATTACAAACACACCTGAAGTCGAAGCCACAGCTTGCTTCGGTTCCTGGTTCTTGGCGTTCCACGCCTTGCAATCCTTCTTCTAGTGCCCTTTCCTGTGACAATGGAAGCACTCATCCTGGCCAACTACCGGTACCGCAAACTTTTTCTTTCCCTTCCCTCCCACCTTACTTACACCTCCTCTAGGTCTGGGTGCGGCCTTCTTCTTCCTTCCTTTGGCCCTAGCCTTAGACCCGGAAGAAGATGAACCGCCAAAAAACATAGCGGGTGTTTCCCTTGCTTTCTGCAAGGTGCCCTCTGCACTCCTTAACATGTTCAGGAGTTCCGGAAGTTCAACTTCTTTTCTTTGAATGTTGAAGTTCAGGATAAACTGGGCGTAGGTGGAAGGAAGGGACTGGAGAATAAGGTCTGTATAGTGCTCATTATCCAAAGTCGTGCCAAGGTCTGCGAGCTCTTCTATATAGCCGATCATCTTTAGGACATGTTCTCCTACCGATGACCCGACAGCCAACCTCGCTCGAAACAAGTTCTTAGAGGTCTCGTATCTTTCTATACGAGATTGCTCTCCATAAAGTTCCTTTGTATGGAGAAATATGCCATCAAGGTCCATATCCTCGTGCCTCCTCTGATGTTCATTGTTCATCGAGGCAAGCACGATGCACTTGGCTTTCGCGCAATCTAAATCCCAGGTTTTGCGGATTTCCTTATCCGCATTACTGGATTTGGGACCAGGGACAGCAGGTGCCGTAGCGGTGAGGACGTACCCCAATTTGTCATAGGTCAAAGCCATTTTGACATTCCGCAGCCAATCTTTATAGTTTGGCCCTGTCATTATATTTTTCTCTAAAAGTAACTTAAGTCCAGTAATTTTCAGGGTCGCTGCAATTAGGAGAGAGAGAAGAAAACTCTTTAGCATGATGCTCTTGCAAGTTTAGAGTGGTTTTTAGTTTATCTAAACTGGATGGCTCCCACTGTTTCTCGAATCCTTCCTCAAAACATAAAAGAAGAATTAGCCAGGACTATTTTCACCGTACAATTCTTGCTTAACCGTTCAGCCAGGCCAGTGTCGATACTTCGAGGGAGGTTTTCCAACGCTTTCGCGAAGTTCCTTAATTAAATAACCTCTTTTCTCTGGGGGCGTAACCCCGCTGACACTTTTTCTGGACACCTACTTGGTTTATAGCATTGATCGTTAAGTGACGAATATCCTGATAAGTAGCATAAACTCACAGTAGGATCGGGATCCAAATATCATCGTCTGATAATGTTGTAGGAATGCTACCAACATTCATCAAACTCAAAATGGTATGCATCTCTTTGCAAATTTCAGTTTCTTTAGAAATTCCCGATATAAGTTTTTGCCCCATGCTGTTATGACCTTGGCGTTAGGTCAAAATGTCATAAGTCACATGTCAAGTTCTACCCATCATTATCTTGTCAATTTGAACCCATCCGTATATATCCTTGACGTTCGGCCAAAATGATAATACGACTGTCCCAAACTAACTCATCGATCTATGCAACAAATGAATATCCAGTAGCTACCAAACACTATGCCTTGGAGTTAGGTCAAAATACATAGCTTGAATACTACTAAATACCCAGATGAAATGACGGAGGGCTACGAATGGTTTTGGCGAAACCGTGAACGTAGTGAACTTGATATAATCGAAGGAACCTGATAGCTTTTAAAAGGAGTGGTTAAAGTCCGCATTTAAAAATATCTGTTTTTAAAATTAACCGAGTGGTTTCTTTTAAATTGTTCCAACGATTAAAACTTTGGTTTATTTTCTTTGCATTATCGATAATGCGTCCCATCATTAACCTATCATTGCAGAAAACAATGAAAATACAACGTCCTCGTATGCCATCCGCATTCGCCACGGGGTCCCGTCATTACTCGTTAGGTTACTTAACTAACGACAGAGCGGGGGCTGGGCTAGCGCGGCTGTAAAACATAAGTGACGTCTAAATAGCTATCATATATATATATTTTACATTCGTCTGACACAATGATATTCATTCCAGATTACAGATGAACTTAATTGGATTTGCAAGCAATCCGTGTTTGTTTTGAGCCTGCAACAAAATACGGATTACACAGTTGTGATGAATAGCCATTACCCCACCCATGACCCCTACGGGTGCGGCAAACTACCCACCCGGCAGTTTGTGCACCCCACCTTGGGTCTGTCCTAGAAACAAAAACAGTAAAATGAAATAATACAACGGTGGCTACAACCGCAACCTGGATGTGCCCCGCAAAATAATATTACAACAAATTACATTTACATCAAATGAATTAAACGATAACCCATCACATAACCCCGGCTATACATCACAACAGTCCAACACAGTTCATATGCACAAACAGATAAAATCCATTTCAGAAATGTGCAACCCCCTGCCAACTGACATACTAGCAGTTAGGGGAGGTTTACGAACACATTATACAAACACAGATATAATCCAACAAGCAAATATTGTATAATTTCGATCGATTAAACACTTTTAATTTTACTCCAATGCTGCACTGTAAATCTGAAACCTGAGCAAAAATAAAATATTCCAGAAAATCCCAAATCACACAGAGAAGCAACACAGGGAATTTGGGTTCCTGACTCGGCAACTCGGCGGCGGAAGCGCGGCGGATCGGTGGGATCCGCCGCGGTTCCACGGCCCGGTGGACGATTCAGGACCCCAAATTTCTTGGGTGTTCTTCTGGTGTCTTTTTAAGCTTTCTGAGCTTCCCTGAAAAATTTTTGGACCTCAATTAAAATTCGACAGAAACTTGAGATTTTGGGTTTCTCCGGCTTCGTTTTTTCCGTTCGAAATTCATACAAATTTGCAAGTAAGTTATTTATTGTTTAGCGAGGCTCTGATACCACTGTAAGTCGATGTATAACACCCCAGTACTTGTGGGGAGACGGAATTTTCAAAAACAAACTTGTTTAGTGAACAAACATCGACTAACCGCTTGAATCGAAGCTAAACGATAACTAACAACAAACATAGAGTTTCTATGCTACTATGTTTAGGGATTATACCTAACGAATCGTGTCTTTCGTCTTTGCGAACTCCACCTCCTCCTCGGCCTTCTCGAAGTAGTAGACGATCCACCCGAGAGCTTTACTCCAAGCTTAGCCTCTAAACTTGAGGCAACTAAACTTCTCTAAGTGCTAATAAAAGAAGCTAGGTGAAATATAGAGAGGGTTATGGATTAAGTAGTCTAACTAATCCTTGTACTCAACACATGAGAGGGGAGGATTAGGGTTTGAAGAGGGGGAGCTTGAGGAGAAAGAAGATGATAATCATTATCAAGTGAGAATAGTAAGTTATCATAATATATATGAAACTTTAAAATTCATCAATAAAAGAAAAACAAATGATGAATAATCAAGTTTCATAAATATCTAATGGTGATTCTTAACCATGACTCATTAAGCATTTATTCTGCATTAATGATATGTATGAATCACTCTCATGACTCACTAAACCCAATTAATGCATATGACACCTAAACCTCCTTAGTCACCATCTTCTAGAAGCTTCTCGCGTAATTACGAGAACGCCCCTCCTTTCCGCAAAAATACGGAAAAACTTTAGACTGTATAAATCCAATAACCGGATACCAGTAACTGTCTTAAACCAAAGCCGACTGGTAAAAACTGTCCGAAAGTCGTACGCGCGTAAACGCACGTATGTGTCCGAACCCTTGTCGTAAAACCAAACGACCTCTATATCGTTTCGCCTGGAGTAGGGAAACTCTCTGTGTGGGACTCTAGAGACTCGACTACTACGCTGGCAGTGTGTTTAACCACAGACCGCAAGCGGCACTAGCTGTACGTAACGGTCCCCAGGTAGATGTCGATAAGAAGGCCGATGAGGGAACCCATCCGAACTCCTACTGAGTCTTATGTGACAATCTCCATACAGTCCGGTCCGTTCGTCGAAGACTATCGCATATCGGGCCTAGGGGGCGGCAAGCGTCAGTCCCCTAATAGCGGTATAAGTCGTGTCGGAGGGAAGCCCATTACACCCTGAGAAACTACTGGAACCTACCAGCAAATCTCGCTTGCCCTGGCCAGGGACTTTGCGTAATGGCTCTCTGACACAGCGCGATATCAACTCCCAATATCGGGAGAGATGAATCCTGTCTAACCGCCACTGCCTCCAAGTGCTCGGGACTGCACCCAACTGCTACCTGTTTGCACGACTCCTTTGAGCCATGGTAGGGTAGCAATCTAAGAACAGTGGGACACACTCGAGGCGAAGTAGCAGTGTCAAGTCTGCGGACTATGCTGTACTCATGTCACCTGGGAATTGTTCACTGACGATTGGTATAAAACCAACCAACAGTTCCCTGTGAGTCCTGTCCGGTGTACTCGTAACCTAACGAGCACCTGTATACTATCTCCAGTACAACGTACTGACGGCTGTGGGACAGACCATCTCCCCAACTGGGATGAGAAGCGTACACACTAGTCTACTCCGGAGTATCGATGCTCTGTCTCGATAATCCAACGACTAGGGACCTGAATAAGGATGTGCTTGTAGACTACCCAGCCCCCACTAGTGTGACTGCCATCACAACGCTGGTAGTCAAGCAAGATCCTAAGAGCTCTATCAATACGTACACTCACATATAAAGATAGAAAAACCAAGTAGCATACTACCATGTTTAGCAAGACTGTTATATACATGTGAATATACCAAGCTTCCATTAAGTAATATACAAACTAGTATGATACAGTAATGGCCTTCTAGGGCATAAACACTAACAATAACATCTGAGAGTAATCATAATGCTATATCGATCTAGCTTTTAGCTGAATGTATCAATAAAAGATATTATGATCTAAGTGTACGTGACATAGCAATTACCGATGTGTGTGAGCCGACAAATAAGTGTGCGTGGAACATGCGCATCATCGGTAATGGTGCTGGTGTCCTAACAGGCAGAGTTTTATACTGATTACAGAAATATATGTATGAACATGCAACATTATGATTACAGTATGAATGTAAAGACAGATTGCATTATCCACCCCTCTGCGACATACGAATACAACTATCATTATATGAATCGAACCTAAACTAGTGTCCATCTAACCTCCTAAGGAACTAAACCTAAGAAACTAGTCAATAAGAAACAAGAGTCTACCTAAGGTCTGAATCAATATCTCTAATAGTCGGCGATCCAGCCTCAATAGCATCACGTACGTAGTACGGCTTCCTCGAATCAAGAGTGCGGATCAATCATCATATCTATGCCTCATACGGTAAAATCCATCGTACGGCATCCCAATATCGGGGTACGGGTCAAGTATCTCCTAGGTGTCTCATCATTCGTATAATGTCATCATCAACACATCTCATGATCAAGGTGCTAAACTATAATCGCATACATCAATCATATATCATTGCCATCATAATATGCATCATTAGTTTATCCTCAGAAATATCATGTCATATGTATCATATCGTGACTAAGTCATACTGATATCATATCGTCATCAAGTCACACCTATATGATATCGACATCAGGTCTCACATATATGATGTCGTAATCAAGTCATACATATATCATATCATGATCAGTCACAAGTTACAGTCCGGGTACTATTTTAGAGTCCCGTGTACCTCAATATCATCACCACCCATTATAATTTATGTATATATGTTCATTATCTCATTCTCTAATGATCCGCTAACACTTAATACGACTGTATAGCCAAGAATCACGGCATCAAGACCAGTTACACTGTTTCATCATACCTCGGATATCATATCACATCAATGTATCCCATACTCGTGTTGTATATATATATATATATATATATATATATATATATACACCTATACCTAGTCCTATATGTATATATACATGCACGTATACACCATGTCGAGTTTCAGTGTGTACGTGTGTGTTTCTACCTGAAACCTACGAACATCTTCCAAGGTACTCATCCTCTGATATGGTTTCCCTAAATCAGTCTAGTCCAGCCTAGGGTCATTACTAGGGTCCTACTCATTAAGAATCTAGGGTCACATCTGGTTTCCTAATGTCAATAAGTACTATTCCTACTCTACGTTGCGGGGGTGCTAAACGCCATCCACCCGACTTCCCCCCGTAGATATACATCTACTCACCTGGTCCATGTCTGCCGAAGACGGTGTCGCCATCCTCCTCTTCATCGCCCGTAGTCCACGTGAGGGGTACCTAAACGCAAACATATAAATAAAATCGTAAACTGAATCACATACAAAAGTCAAAACGACGCAAGGAACAAGCATAGGTTAAAACCTATGTTCCGTCCGAACCAAATATCGCTCGATATCGACGTACAAACTCCGATGGATCGAGATAACATGAATAAATAACTCATAGTTTTAAAACTCGTTACTTATAATATATAACATGATTAAATCCATCGAAACCCTAAAAATCAATCAAATCTTCCAATTTCGTAAAACCCGAAAATGCCAATTTATCGTTTTTCTTCAAAACATGACATTTAATTGAAACCAATGGTCATAAAACTCATTAATTAGCATAACTATACTATACAACCCCTTACTATATTTTTATTACACAAATTTGTATTAATTTGAAATTTCTAGTTTGCAACCTTTAACAATTTTCAACATTTTTCAAGCAAAATACCACAATTCCACCACAAAACATGATTTTGCATGAATTAATGTATTAAACCACAATTCATGATGATAATGATTTAATTAAACCATAAATTATATTTTTAATCTCATTTATTTAGGAATTTCTAAAATCTAGTTTACAAAATAGCATTTTTTTTTATCACAATTTATCAATTATCAATAGAAACTAGCAATCAATTTAAGTTTCCATTCCACCAACAAGTTAATACCCTTATTAAGACCACAATCTAGTGTTACAAATATTAATTGAAATTTTATTCCACCAAAAATTATGTTTTATAGAAACCTAGTTAGCAAAATTCCTAATTTAAACAATTTTAAATGAAAAATTTACAATTCAACAACCATGCAAGATTTTCCAATTCTAAAAGTGTTAAACTAACTATTATAACCCTAATTAATTAATAAAAATCATAACTTCAATTTACAAACCCTAACTTGAATTTTAAAAATTAAACATAGAATTAATTCATTAAATCTAAACATTCTTAAAAGAAACATCTAATAATAAATAAACAAAAGAAGGAAATTTATACCTCCAAAATATGAAATCCAAACAAGAAAATGAGCCTCCAAAATGCATGCTTTCCATCTCCAAATTCCATATAAAAATGTGCAAGGAATAAAAGGTATGAAATAAATAGGATTTTGTGGATTTTTATTGAATTTTTTAAAGGATTTTTGATGAATTTTGGAGCAAAATAAAATGAGGAAAATGGGGGCTACCATGGGGGGTGAGGCCGGCCATTTTTTTGTATGTGAGGGAGAGAAAGAAGAGGGTGAGAAAGTGTGTAGAAGTCTCCACCAAAATATCACTTCATTATGTCTTTTCATGCATTTCTTTATTTTATTTTATTTCTTTACTATAGCAACTCAAGAAAGCTCTAGAAAAATGGAAAAATTTGCAAATAAATTTTGCATGATACACACTAAATTCTAATATGCCATGGTTCATTTTTACAAATTAAAATCATTCAAATTTGTAATTTACACTAATTTAGTGTAAAAATAAAGCTTATGTTAATATTTAAAATAATTAATTTAGGAAAAATATTTAATTAAACTAAAAATTTATAAGTGGCTAAATAAACACCATTTACTAGTAATTACATAATTAAAATAGGTATTTTTGAAATTATAATGAAAAACAATCAAGGTTTAATTTTACGAAAAATACATTTTACTTTACCGAAATTCATAAAATTCACTTAAACAATTTTATTTATTTAATTATTTATTTAATTATTTTTGAAACATTACAGTTCGTGTCGCTCACGGACACGTAGGAAATAGCGAGACTATAGCTCCTTTTTGAAAACCTCTTGTTAAACTTTTAATATATGCAAAGTACTCAGATACTGTCCTTAGACCAGTCCTGTTCGGCTACTACGTAACATAGTGCCTATCATGGAAACAAAGTGCTCAAAAGTAAAATCAGCCTAAAAAAGACGTATCCAACAATCACGTGCGTCTGGTGCGCACGGAAACCAAAGCCAAATACAAGTGCCATGAATGTGCACAAAACCAAAACTAAGTGCAACGGGTGTGCACGAAAGCTTCTGTCTAGTGCAACGGGTGTGCACGACAATAACATCTAGTGCATCTATTGTGCACGAATATCTCAATCCAGTGCAACTAACATGCACGAATGAAAATCCCAATCGAGTGCATCCGGTGTGCACAAAATCACATCTCATGTAATGCGCCCAACATGCGCGAAAATCCAAATCAAGTGCATCCAATGCGCACAAATCCAATACCAAGTGCCTAATATGCGTAAAAATCCAACCCAAGCGTGTCAAGTCCATATAAAATTGTAACATTTAAAAAAGATAAAATATTATTTTTTGGGAATTTTTATAATTTAATATTATTTTATTGAATATTTTAATATGTTGGTATAATTAAATACAGAAAAATTTGAAAAAATTATGGAAAATTCTAAAATAGGATATTTTATGGAATTATGTCATTTTTATGTTTTTATAATTAGTTATATGCTAATTTAGTGCTAATCGCGATTAAAAATCGCTAATCGGTTTTTTGGCAATTTTGTGCAAAACATGCACATACCTTTTTCTACACTTGTGTTACATTTTTTCTTGCCATGGTTTTACTTTTGGGTTAATATTCTAGTGAGAAGGATTTAGAGAGGAATGAGAATGAAAAAGGAAAAGAAAAGAGAGGTATGGGCATGTAGTAGGTATGGGGGGAGTTTGACCTTGGACCTCTTTCCCTCTCCCTCTCATTTCTCCCTCATCTCTCCCTCTCCCTCTTCAGCACCAGCAGCTGCTGCTTCCCCTCTTCTTCCTCCAACTTTCAAGCATTCATTACATCTCAAAAACAATACCAAAACCCTACCCCCATTTCATAAAAAGTATGCACAAGCTCAAGATCTACACATTGGACCAAAAAAGCAAGGATTTTGGCAACTATGGGCAACTCAAGAAAATTCTTGAGTTGCCAAATGAGATAATTTCTGGATCATTAGCTTAGTTTATGTATTACTTATACCCCATATTTAGATTGAAACGATATTGTGTGTTTTTGTGGACTTGAGGAAAACCAAGTTAGGGTTTGGGGGAATTTTGTGTTGTAATGTGAAATTGAGCTGAGTAGATGTTATCTAAACACCTTAGTGCTAGTATGGAGACCCAAACCTGAGACTTAAGACCCGAAATACGGATTTAGAAACCGATATCGGAAAAGTTATGAAATCTGTGAAGCTTATATGAGATCTGCTATCAACCCGAGACTCTGAAAATTATATTGAATGGACAGTGACATGTGCAGGCACCCAAGAAGCTAACCCCAAGACCCCAGCCCCTAACTCATTTTCTTGGCCGCCAATTTAATCCTATTGGCCGCAATTTGCGGCCAGACCTGCCCCATTTTGTGTCGTTTTGGTTCTGTAGCCCCTACATGTATAGATTAGACCCCTGTCATGTATAAAATTGTCTAATTTGACCTAGGGTGAAATCTGGAGCCTATTTCCTTAGTTGCTGTTTTGGATTCGTGTTTCTGTATTCCGTATTTTTAATTCTGAATTTGTGTATTGTGTTTTACCTCGATTATTTGGCATTTAAACGACGATATCAAGGTTTGTTGATGGTTTTGATGGCGTACCCATAGCTTCTAACCTATAGGCCCCATAGCGTATCGTTTTGGTTTTCGTGTGTCGTTTTAGCTTTGATTTGGTCTTAATGCGCATATATGATACTTTGATGTGTAGGTACCCAATGAAGACTTCGGGACGACAAGCAAGCGCGTGGAGACGTCCATAAATGAAGACGCAAGGTGAGTAGATTATTTCTACAGGGGGAAGTCGGGTGGATGACGTATAGCACCACCGCAGTCCGTAGTTGATATAATATATATAATATATATAATAGTTATAGTGTGTCGTGGATATTGTGTTAGGTGTATTATGGATAGTGTAGGGTTAGAAGTAACCTAGTGTAATTCATAGTCGCGAACCCTAGAATAGATTTACACCCACACGCACACACTTGCATATTCATTATACGTGTACTGTGTTTGATGATATTGGACGACATTGGAGATGAGTCGATGATATTGGGCATTGTGCCGCGAGATCGGTGGTTTGATATGATTCGTATTTGGGATACGACATGTAATCTCTAGCGGGCCATTGGACTTGTGTTTACACACGCAGTCATATTGATGGTATCAGTTGTACTAGACTTAGATCAGTACCCCAGATTGTGTGATATGATGATGAGGATACCAAATAATTGATGAGCTGATTGTGATATTGACCCGTACCCAGCTATTGGGATGTCGTACGACGATTTACCGTACAAGCTTTATATTGATGATAGATCCGCACTCATGACTCGAGGATGTCAGATGATATACTGTATAGTACGCGATACTATTGAGGCGGGATCACCGACTATTATATTATATATATATATATATATCGACTCAGATTTAGTTGGTTTCCATACCCCTCCTGATGGACTTGGCTAGGTAGATGTTAGACTGGACCCAAGTCATACCTATTTCAAAACTAACGAATCGGGAATATCTTAAGCACAAGTAAAGGGTTTCTACGAGTATTTTCAAAAGACACATATATTCTTAAAAACACCGTAACCCTTATTTTATCGAAACCCCGATTCGTCTTATTTCAAATGGAACCACTGCATGACAAGTACATATTGGTGTAGATTCTTCACTGTTGCATTGATTATTCGATTCCGCATCGCATTGCATGTGTTTATTTCTATATTGCAATCATGTTGTTAGGACACCAGCACCATTATCGATGATGCATATGTTCCACGTACACTTGCTTGCCGACTCACACACTTCATCATCGATAATTGCCATGTCACTACACAGTAGTATTATTGCATCAGGATATGACCTTGTATGTGCATACTATTATTCTATGTCACATTCATCATGCTTTCTGATTATACGCATTGAGATATTCATTTTCATGATATTTCTGGATTTGGGAACCGTGGATAATTTCAAAAGAGAGTATGTACTTATTTGAAGAACCCGGTTTCCTTGATATGATATTTGCGCAGCCACCATGAGATTTATCTATTCTGATTATATACCCCATACGAGGAGTGTGTGCCGTATGAGGGTACATGGTGGGGCCCGGTATGGTTCCCCTCGGCAAGATGATCGATGGATTTTGCTGATTGAGCTTGGAGGCGGGCGAGTACCTACCGGTGATTGTACTTGAGCTCGGCGGATATCCGGGGGATACCGACTAGAGTTGAGAAATGGACATGGGCTGACCCATGCTGCCGGGGCCGAGGGCCGATACCGCAGACGGAGCCCCATATGGACGAGGATTTACGTGCCGATGCTAGGCACAGGTTTCATGATGTTTTCCATGATTTTTGATTATATCCTCATATTTACATGCATGATGCTTATTGTCATTGGGTGACGGGTGGACGGGATCCACGTTTATACAGACGTTGATCACATACAGGCTTTTATTACATTGATCATACTTCATTTGTATATATAACAAGGTATGAGGGCGTTGTTATATATACCCTTACACCAATATTAGTGGAATGGGACGCTAATATATGTGTATTGATATTCATTTTGATACTTCATCATATTTACTTCATGCAGACATACCTTATATTTATGACATGTTATTACCCGAGGCACTGGCATGGGTACTTGGCACTACATACACGATTAGATGTTACATTGCCACCTTATCATTCTTCAGGCTTATTCTTTGAGATTTATATACTGATCGTTTGACCTAGGATTATGTCAGGCATTCGGTTTCTGCTTATAGATGTTTTCTATTCACGAGTTGGCAACTCACCCCCGTTGTGCCACAGTTCTTGCAGGTTTTCCCGTACAGGTTCCATAATGGCATTTCTGGCACACTGCTTCCTTTGCGGGTGAATTGCTTTTGGTAGGTAGGTTCTTTGCATCAGAACCACCCTTGTATATGTATTATTCATTGTATATAGAATTTTCATCAACCAAAACTTGTATATTGTTTCAGACTTAAACACTAGTGATGTATTATTTTGACCTTAGAGTCGCGTGTAGTAGTATTACGGTTTTCATGTTGATTTTCAGTATCTTTCTGAGTTTTGATCCTCGCCTTTCGGCGTTGTATATTATATTGCTTGCGTGGGTGACCGTCAATTGACGAAGAGCTAGCTCCCGCTTGGGGATGCCTTTTATCATTGCATATATCTTATTCTTGTTGTACCCCGTTCGGGGCCAGTTTTTACAAAAGAAACTCTGCCGAAATTTTCATAAAAGACTATACATTTTAAAAATGCATATTCGGCTTAGTTAATTAAAAACCTTGACTTCAAAACATGTTTTCTTCACTTCCTTAAACTAGTTTTCATTACTTACTCCTGAAGATGGTTTTAGATTTCTGGGCTTTTTGGCTTACTTGTATCAGATGGAGTCCTATAGACTTCATATGGTTCAAGGGCCAGTCACGTGCTCTTTCGGGCCGTGACAAAAATATCTTGTGTAGTAGCATGCACGAAAACGAATATCAAGTGCAAACACGCACAAAAACATAAATCTAGTAAAACAAATGCTCAAATACATGATTCGGTGCAACCAATGCACAAAATACCAAGCTGGTGCAACAAAGGCACAAAACACCAATCGGGTGCATCCAGTGCACGAAATACAAATACGGTGCAACCAATGCACGAAAACTCATCAATAACTCAAATGTGTACAAAAGCAACAACGAGTGTACCAAGATGTATCAAAATCGTAAACGTGTGCACTGCGTACACAAAATCCATATCAATGCACTGCAAGCACATGTGAGCTATACCAAGTGAAAAAATAAAATCGAGTGCGTACCACATGCACAAAATCAAATCAACTGTATGAAATCCATGAAATCATAAACACGTGCAGCCAAGGGACAAAATCGACCTCAAGTGCAATAAATATGCACAATCGTAAACCAACACAACGGTGTATAAAACACATATCAAGTGCAATAACTATGCACAAAATGTAAATACCCAGTAGGTGCACGAAATCAATATTAGCAAACTCAACATCAAAACTCAAATCCAAGCGATATAAGCATGATACTCGGATCACAAACGCAAATCGCAACAAATGACATTGAGGTACACCTCCTACAATGTCAAAAAATGTCGGTGCGCCCAAAACTGGCAGAGCAAGAACATCCGTTTGCCTCCTGCTCAAGGTATGGCGTCCTCTGTCTCTGGGTCCTCATTGTCTCTGTGGATTACCAATCTCGCAATCCATCGGCTCTTCGGCCCGGTCAGGTGTGCTAGCGGGAACTATTCTGCTCTGGCACTCCTCGGCCAATTAGCATGACCACTCGTAAAGCAGCACGTCACTGGCGTCAGTCTCTGGCTCTCTGAATACACGTGACACAACTGATCCTCGGTGCAAATCCTATCGCAGCAGTTTCCTCGAAGGAACCTGCTCAAGGTCTCTTCCGATCTCGCCTATGCCGAACTGTACGGAGGCTCGTACTCTTACATAATCATTTCTCGTTTGCTGGACATCTGCGTTTTCAGCACAACATTTCTTCGAGAACTGGCCATATCCCAACGCCTATGTATACATATCAGATCTCTACTCTCGACGAGCAGTAACAACAGCTCATCAGCATCTCGCACGAACCTCTGGTTCCACTCATCTTTATCATCGTCCACTTCGACGTCACGTCATGCTATCTGCGTACTGCAGTGGTTCTCGGCTACAGTCAATCCGGAGTCTCTCACACGGACTCGAAGTTATGAACTCGGTATTTTCATCACTCTATAGAAGATATCTGGCCGAACACATCCTCGGGAACTCGTCCCAAAAATCGGAGGAATACTCTATACTCGTCCATTATCGATCAACTCAAAGCGTATCTGGGTGAGGTCCCCTATCCGAAGCTGGTCAACTTACTGGTCTCCTATCACATGATATCCGGACGACGTTAAGCCTTTCCATCGATTCATCAAAACCCCATAATTCCCCGAGAGCTCAACAATTGAGCACAGTTTAATAATATCCAGTACATGCCACAGTACCTATAGACCATCCGTAGAAGGGCAAACCCAAGCCTTATTAATGGCACCGCGGAGCTGCCACAAACCATAAGGTTCAAAAGCGGTTACATGGGCATTATGTCGAGTTAAGATTTCATTCTTCTATAGGGTCCACAAAATTACTTGCATGTTCCCCCGAATACCTTAAACTTGGAAAAATAGGTTTCTGACATTCGTTCGAACTTTTTAATTTCGCCTAGACAACATGTGAATACCCTTTGTCTCTCAACTCAAGGTAGACTAGCTATCATCTGTCGCAGCTCTGCCTGAAAGCTCCAGCGATCTCATCTCGTAAGCTCTGGAAGCGACATCACATCAATCTCAGCAACAACTAGGTCATCTGTCTGCACGGTAGACGGCATCACAATCTTTGAGGTATGATGTACATCAACAGTCCTCTCACAACTGGTAGCCTCTATCAACGGCCCGATCATACGGTGCAACACCGAACACTCTCCTCAACAAGAGGTCACAACACAACACTACATCGAGACGTTCCCATGTCACCAGAAAACACAATGGTCAGTCCTCTTCCATGATGAGCTCGCCCTGACCACATCACTAGCAGCAGCTCAATCTGTGCTCAACTATGGTGACAGGAACCCCAAGCATGTATCGATGAAAACAGATCAACGGAATGAAAGGAATCAACAGATCCAGAATGGATACATGACCATAAGGAGGAACAGAATCAGTGAGAGTATGATCATGGAAACGAACAGAATCAAGGATCTTAAAATATGTACATCCTAAGGTTTCTTAAGTGGAGTATCGTATCGTAAATATGTCGTGGAACATACGTACGGTACGTCACTCTACTCAAGCTACCTACTCCATCAATCAGGGTCAGCCTACGTAACGAAAGTTCGAGTCTAATACCCCATGTTCAAGTCTAAGTTCCGTAAGGTCAAGCCTAGGTTCCAAAATAAATTACGCCCCAAACTACACATAGTCAAACCTAAACACGAACCAAGGTTAAACCTAGTACTTTGATACCAACTTTGTCACGACCCGAAATTTAGCTCGTGACCGGCACTTAAACCACGTCACGTCTAAAGGTGTAACCTAATTCGAGTAAGCCGAAGCACGGAAATTTAAACCTTTTTAAGAAAATAGAAGAGGTGAAGTTTTGAAAATAAAGGTATAATGAAATCAAATGTTTTCTTAAATGCATAAAGTAAGGAACATAAAAATGCAAGTGGATTTACTAGTTGAATAACATGTTTCATCTCTTAAAAATTTGGGCAGCACCACCTTTGTATTTTTTGATCCAAAACTACTGTACATGATAATATAAAAAGGCATCCCCAAGCGGGAGCTATCTCTTCGCCAATCGGCGGATCCGCAAAAACGCAAATCAGAAAGTAAGTATATGACGCCTGTCACGACCCAAAATATTAGCTCGCGACCAGCTCTTAAATCACGCGACGACTACAGGCGTAACGTAATTCAAGTAAGCTGAAACCCAGAAATCTAAACCTTTCTAAAGAAATAAAGAGGTGAAGCTTTGAAATAAAGATATAGTAAATCATGTTTTGTCTTATGAAAATTTGGGCAGCACCTCCCTTATAAAAACTAACCCCGAAAACGGGTACAACACAAAATATAATAAAACATCCCCAAAAGGGAGCAAATCATGCCCAACGGCAGAAACAACCACCACAAGTATAAAAACAAGTATACGATGCCCAACGGCGAATATCCAAACAAGGAAATAAAGTAAAGCAAGACATCAACCCCAAAAGCGAACATAAAACCCATCGCTCAAGTCTCGCAACTACAAGTCTTCTAAGTCTGCAACATATACAATTACTAGTTTCTGATTTGATGGAGTGACTAGATACAATATGAATACTGAATACAAGAGAGGCATGATCCAATATGTACCACCTACCACAAGCAAGTCACCCGAAAACAGCTGTACGCCAGCGATGCCGCAACTGATCCATGCGGTCAACCTGCAACAACTGTGGCACAACGGGGGTGAGTTGCCAACTCGTGAATAGAAAAACATCATCAGGTAGAAATTGAAATAAACAACGATTCCTAGGTCAACTATATGATAAAGGTAATACTATGATATCTAGGGTGACCGTATCTGCATATGTGCCAACACATAATAAATGCCTATCTGCAAGCGGATATCATCCAACAATATAATCAATGCATGTATGCAGGTGGATCTCGTCCAACAATAAAATCAATGCATGTATGCAGTAGATCTCGTCCATGTGGCAACCACTGACACAACAACTCATGCATGCAAATATCATGAAAACACATGCAGGTAACACCGCATCCTCAGATCGGCCCTCAAATCTGTAAGTCTCATGAAACCTGAGTGTCAAACAACGACACCCGAAAACATCATGAAAACTAGTGTCCAGCATCGACACATAAATACTCATAGCCATATGTTCCTCAAAACCCAAGTGTCCAACCTCTACACTTGTGTTCCACTTATCGGTTTTTTGATATCCATACGTTCCACGAAACCCAAGTGTCCAACCTCGACACTCATGTTCAACGTATCGGTTGCTCTGATATACATACGTTCCTCGAAACCCAAGTTTCCAACCTCGACACTTCTGTTCCACGTATTGGTTTCCAATATCCATAAATCTCTCGGAATATAAGTGCCTAACATCGACACTAGAAATCCCCAAAACACATGAAAACATGTCTCAAATGCGTAAATCCATGTAATATAACATATGCAATATAGAACAACAATATGAGCATATCACGGGAAAAGTCCGCTGTTTAAATGCATCAAGTCATTAAATATATCACGCGGTCCCCAAGTATCCAAATCCAATATACATATATAACAGCGTCCCATACCACCGATATATATGTCATATAAAGCTGAACATATAACTATAGGAAGGTATATGTGTGAGCATGTAGGTATACAACATATAACAGAATGTAAGCATATCCGTATGTAATGCAACAAGGAACAGTGATGTGAGCATAGCATGTATATCATAGCATGATGTAGCAGTTCTACTGTATAGTGACATAGCAATTATCGATGATGAAGCGTGTGAGCCGGTAATATGTGTAAGTGTAACATACGCATCATCGATAATGGTGTAGGTGTACTAAGAAAGGTATATGAAATGCAATGAAAAATATGAATGCTGCATAATGCACATCGTGAACTAAATGCTATAAGGTATACGTATATGACATGACCGAGTTGGTGAATCTATCAATCGGCATCCAGCCTCACAACATCACGTACGGTACAATCCATCATACGACCTCCTCTAAACAAGGGTATGGATAAATAAATAGATAAAACTCATCACGTACGGTAAATCCATTATACGGCGGCATTAAACAAATATGGATTCTATCAACCTATACAACATCGGGGTATGGATTTAAGTCTCGTACGGCATATCACTCAAAATGCAAAACATTATCCACATAAATATACCTATCTCTCAGGGCACATCCATGTCCATCTCGTATCAGGGGACCTACAAAGGTATCAACAATCTCATATCGAATCGAATCCATAAAATGACATATCACACTAAGTCATCATATCGCATCGTATACTCGTTCATCACATTAATATCTCGTATCACATTATATAAACATCACACTTGTTCTCTTTTAATTCATACCTATCATGATTCACTTATCATTTCATATTCTCCTCAGTCAAATGTTCATTAGCGTCAAATTCTATCATATTATCGTTTGTAAATCCTACAATCATGTCCGTCGCATATCATTTATCAGGATAACATAATCAAACGATATTCCATATCAATGGTTGCGGGGGTGCTATACGCCATCCACCCGACTTCCCCCATAGATATAAATCTACTCAACTGCTAAACTCCTCACTTAGCCATAGTCGATGCGCTTCGTCGTCTCGAAATCCACGCGAAGGTACCTACGATCAATATGAAATCGCAATGCTATTAACATCAAATTCCGAAATCCAAATATGGCACACGGTGCACTCATAGTTTAGAACCTATAGCCTACGCATGCAAAACAACCAAACAACCCTTGTCATTGACGTACAAACGTCCAACGACCAAATAAAATATCCAATCGTAAAAACAAGAAATCCCAATACCAGAAAACATAGCCAAAACCCTAACTAGGGTCGCTATACATGAAAACTCCACGCCAAAAACCCAATAGTACCAATACTCATTCATAACACGATAAAATTCGTAGATAATAATATTTATGTCATCTCCACATCCAATAAAACTCACGTCTAATTTTTACCGAAAACCTAGTAAGCAGTTTATATCATTTTAGCTCAATTCTAAAAGTTTACACAAATTCTAGCGATCACAAACATCACCAATTAGCTTAACTAAGTTATCCAAACCATTTTCATTATTTTAATCTCA
Organism: Agapanthus africanus; assembly: GCA_030015575.1. NCBI lineage: Eukaryota > Viridiplantae > Streptophyta > Magnoliopsida > Asparagales > Amaryllidaceae > Agapanthus > Agapanthus africanus. Next base: position 450,768,086 of record JASDDO010000014.1, on the reverse strand, counting down.
CCGAAAACATGTTTTAGTAAAACCTAGTTTGCTAATTATCTCAATTAGACAAATTAGGAATTTAACAAATATTATTCTCACAATTTGCTTAAGTTTTCCAAGTCTACACAACATGATTAATCATTTTAACAAATCAAAACCCTAACTTGATTTTCATAATAATTACCATGAATATTCTAAACATGAAATTAAAGCTATATTAAACATCTAAATAAGCAAGCTTAAAGGATTTAAACAACAAATTAAAGATTAGGGTAATAGTTTATACCTCACAAACTAGATCTCAAATTAGTAACAAACTCCAAGTTTTAGAATCCAAAATGACCACTTTCATGAAGATCCAAGCTAGTTTAGGCTTAAGGAATAATGGGTAATGATTTATTTATGAGTTTGTGTGAATATTTTTGGATTTTTGATCAATTTTTTTAATCTTGAAGAAGATGGAAATGGGCAAAGGACGAAAGTGGGCAGAAATGGGGGGGGGGGGGGACTTGGCCATGCAATGAGTGAAGGGGGTTTTGTGAAAAGAAATCGAAATATCTAGCTAAAATGAAATAAATGCTCATTAATGCACTAATTATCATATGCCACCTCTTTGTTTTCCTTTAAAAATAATTTTCTTTAACCACAAATATCTAGATATTATGCAAGGATGGATTAAGCTTAATCCAGTGATTAGATTAGCATAGACTCACATTAGAAGTAATTAACCCAAGCCAAAATTGTAATTACCACTAATTAAATGCATAATTAACAACTTAAAATAATACTTTAATTAGGGAAAAAATCAAAGTGAACCAAAACATCCAAATGACCCATAAAACCCGCAAACTAGCTTCATTCTAGCACAAACTAGTTGCAAACAAGTGTCACAACCCGAAATATTAGCTCGTGACCAGCACTTAAATCACGCAACGTATAAAGACGTAACGTAATTCAAGTAAGCTGAAACCCAGAAATCTAAACCTTTTTAAGAAAATAAAGGAGGTAAAGTTTTGAAATAAAGGTATAATGAAATCAAGTTTTTAAAATGCATGGAAAAGGAACATAAATAATGCAAGTAAAATTGACCGGTTTGAAAACAGGTTTCATCATTTTATAAAAATTCGGGCAGCACCTCCTTTGTATATTTTGATCCAAAACCATAAATACATAACAAGAATAATGGCATCCCCAAGCGGGAGCTAGCTCTTCGCCAACCGGCGGATCACAACCATGCAAAGCATAAAAAATGAGTATACGACGCCCAACGGCGAAGTTGACCACAAAGAAAAGCAAGACATCAAAACCACAAGTAGCGGAAAACCCCTCGCTCTAAGTCTCGCAACCACAAGTCTCACTAAGTCTCATTACTTATACAATTACTAAATTTGATTGATGGAGTTGACTAGATACAATGTGAAATAGTAAGTACAAGAGCGGGTATGATAAAAATCTCCCACTTACCAAGCAAACCACCTAAAATTCGGTATGTACCAGCGATGCCGCTACTGATCCGTGCGGTCGACTTGCAAGAACTGTGGCACAACGGGGGTGAGTTGCCAACTCGTGAGTAGAAAAACATCTACAAAGAGAAATCGAATAAACAACGACTCCTAGGTCAACTATATCATAAAGGTAATACTATAATATCGAGGGTGACCGGGTCTGCATATGTGCCAACACTAATATCATTGTCAATCAGCATGTGGATATCATCCAACAATATAATCAATGTATGAATGCATGTGGATCTCGTCCAACCATATAATCAATGTCTGTATATATCATAAAAGCATATGCATGAAAATATGAAGATATAAATCAACGTGTGTCCCTTGCGACACATCAAAATCATGGAACCTGAGTGTCCAGCATCGGCACTCGAAACATCATGAAAACCCGTGTCCAGCATTGATACGTAAATCCTGATATCTCTCGGGCTCCGTCAGTCCGGATCGTCCCACAGGCTCCGTCAGTCCGGATCGGCCCATATCATCTCTCGACTCCGGTCGGTATCCTCCGGATATCCGTCAGGTCCAACCAATCACCGGTAGGTAGTAGTCCCTCTGCCAGGCTCACCGTCTACTATACAGCAGATCCGTTCTCGCCTCGGGGTACCATACCGGGTCCACCATGTACCCGCAATCGGCCTCATTCACTCCTTGTAACGCTTCGAAATTCGTTTAGGTTAATTTCGCGTTAGTTAGTAATGATGCGTTTTTTTCATAAAAACCCGTAAAACTTATTTCTTTTGTAAACTAGTTCTAATTGTGATGAGAGGTGTTTTTATATATATATGGGGTTTATTAGTTATAATTTAGCTTGTGTCCACCTTAATTAGAGTTTTCTTAATTACTTTCTTAAGCTAGGTTTAGTGTACACATGCACACTTATCACATTTTTGTGACTTAGGTTAAAAAGTGCTATCATGTAACTTTTTATTTCTTTTCTTCTTGCATGGTTCTTTTTCCCCAAATAACCAAGTCAAACCCTTTCTTTTTAAATTTTAAATGAAGAATGGGAGGTATGGTGGTTAGGTGAAATGGGGGATTGACCGTTTGACCACACCTCTCTCTCTCTCATTTCTTTCATTTCTCTCTTTTCCTCTCATTTCTGAATCCCTGCAGAGAGCAGCTGCAGCAGCAACATTTTCATCATCTTTTTCTTCTTCTTTCACTTCTCTTTGAATCCATATAAAACCCTACTCAAAAACCCCTTTTTACTTCACAAAAACCTTGGAAAAGTGGCTTCTTTGTGGACTTTGGTGGCAAGTCAGTGCATTTGAGGGCAAGGGCTGGAAAATTGAGTTCCCTAGGATCTTTTGGAGGTATTAAACTCACCCTTAGCACCTTAATTCATAACTTGTAGTTTTGTTTGCTTTAAAATCGTATTTTGTGCATTTTTAGTGCTATTGAAAGGAAACAGGTGAAGTTTATGCTAAGTTAGCATTTTTATGGCTTAGTTAACTTATTTAAGTGCTATTAGTGTTGTTTAAACCAGGTTTTTGCTTCAGGTTTCACCAAAATACCATAATGTTGCAATTTAGTTTTTTTTATAAAAGTTTTAAAAACTAAGTTGTTGGATACGGTGTATCTGCTGTATCAGTGAGTATTTTCTTAATGAGCAAACATAAACATTACACTATAATTTGAGCTAGAAGTGTAGTGTAAAACCTCGAGCATTTTCGCCTGATTTTGGTCGAGATCATCCCTAGAGGTATCGGCCCACTTTTGTTGGATTATGCTGAATCTTTGCAGGTAGCTGTCTGTAGGAATTCTAAGAGGTTTGGTATTGTTTATTTTTCTTGTTTTTTCTCCAGATAAAATCTGGGACCAAATCACCTATATTTTGTGCAGCGGGACTTGCGCGATACGTGCGCTATAAGTGGGTTTAGTGTTGCTGTGTCACAGCGTGTCGCTGTGTGCCACGGCGTGTCGCGTTGGGTTCTGGCGTACGCATACACGTCACGTTTTCACGCGTGTTTAGTTCGCAACGCGCGTTTCTCTTTTGGTTTCGATATCGCATTTTTTTGCAGGATTTTTTCTTATGGATTCCTTGTGTAAAATTCCAGGTTCGCAGGTGGGTACGTCGGACGTAGCAAAGAAAGAGAAACAGGTGGTCGGCTACGTGTAGCACGTGACCAGGTGAGTAGATTTAACATCTATGGGGAAATCGCCCGTATGGCGTTAAGCGTCAGGGCGTTATAGGATATTTTAGTTGTATGTGTTCATATATATATACAATAGTAGCATACCATCTCCTATTGCATATAGAATGGTAATTATAGAACACTGCACTGTCACTAACGGTTTAGGCTGCACGAGCACTAAATATATGTTACACTCACGCCATTAGTGATTGCCATGACACTCGCACTATAGGATCACCGCATCATTGATGATTGTCATGACTTGTCGCATATTCACATACTTTCATTGATATATCACTACCTGCGCACATGCACCCTTTATATTCACATTAGTGCATACCTTCAGCGATATATCTATACTTGTGCACATATACATCGTACATCCATATTAGTGCACATGTATATTGTTACACTCATATTGTGTATTTATCCATTTGCACATACATACCTATATAAATACATATGTTACATACATGGGTGATATTGACAAGATTTAAAAACTAAGGGACCGCACGAGATATTTTCAAAACTGGATCTTTTTAAAAGAGCGGTTTTCCCTTTATACTCTTAATGTCATACGACACATTGCATGGATTTAAACATTTACTTTGGATTTATGTGATTTCTGGATTTGGGAACCGGGGTATTATTTTAAGAAATGCGCACTGTTTTAAAAAGCCGGTTTCCCTTGATATGATATTTCAGTGCGTCCACCATGCGTTTTCTCGGTTCTGAGACGTGTGACATGTGAACCCGAATCGTAGAGCTGGACGAGGCCGATTGCGGGTATATGGTGGACCCGGTATGGTACCCCGGGCGAGAACGGATCGTTGTGCAGTAGACGGTGAGCCTGGCAGGGGAACCACTACCTACCGGTGATTGGTTAGATCTTACGATTATCCGAAGGATACTGACCAGAGTTGATAGATGGATACGGGACGACACGTACTGCCGGGGCCGAGGGCCGATTCCGCAGACGGAGCCCGATACTTGAGGATTTGCGTGTCAATGGTAGACACGATGATTTCATGATATTTTTGTGTGCCGATGCTAGGCACTAACGATTCTATGAGATTTACAGGATTTGAGGGCCGATCAGAGTGACGGCGCCTGAGTTTTATTGGGATTTGGGTGCATTGATAGACACCAGTTATTCTTCAACGTTGACATTCCGTGTAGATGATATTTATTCCCATGCTCATCATTCATTATTTTGCATCTCATCCTGTAGCTATAGTACCGGATAGAGTACTTTTGCATGATTATTGCATACCCTGCCTATCATATATAGATGTTATTAGATTGCATTTGCTATGCACAATTTTTGCATACCCTGCTTATTATATACAGATGTTATTAGATCGCACTTGTTGCATGATTATTGCTCATATAGTTCATCATATAGATGTTACCTGTTGGTATAGGTTAGAGTATCGCAGCACGTGCATACTTGCGATTACCTTTATATGTTATCTACTACTCACGAGTTGGCAACTCACCCTCGTTGTGCCACAGTGTTTGCAGGTTTTCCCTCAGCTTAGTCGCGGCAGGCTGCTTCTTTGCATCTTTTGATACAGATACCACTGCAGATGGCGTGTTTGCCTTTTGCTGATAGGTGGGTTTTTGTATCTGTTTATTTTCCAGTTGTATACACTGTTGTATCTAGTACTCTCCATCTATTTTCATGTATTGACTTAGAGACCAGTTGTGAAGACGATGTATATTATTTTGTACTCTGGTGTCGAGCTCGTTGTGAGCCGAATTTATTTATGCAGCTTTATCTTTCATGCTATTTTTTTCACTTATACTGCTCATCTCTTCGCTACGGCGTCGTATATTATATTTGTGGTGTTTGTTTCCGCCGTTGGGCGTGATTGCTCCCGTTTGGGATGCTTTATCCTTATTGTATATCTTTAATTCATATGTGTCGTGTATTCAATTTCGTGGTTAGTTTTTACAAAGAAAATGCTGACAAAATTTTTAAGATAATAACTCGAACTTTAAAGAACTTTACTAAATTATTTAAGTTTTTCTAAACGTTTTAACAAATGTTCTATAAATGTTTTAAACACTCAATACTTTTAATGGTTTTGATTTCTGGTTTCGGCTTACTTAGTCGCGTTACGCCTGTAGACGTTACGTGGTTAAGTGCCGGTCATGGACCAAATTTTGGGTCGTGACAAAGTTGGTATTAGAGCGTAGGTTTACCTTCAGAGTATAGGATAAACCTGGTATGATAGAGTAGGTAGCTGAAGCAGAGTGGCGTAGCGTGTGTATGTTCCACGGTATACTCACGACACGGTACTCCGTCTAAGCGACCTTAGGACTTATTGATTGGAATTCTTTCTTGATTGTGTACATTCCTGTGATTCGATTTCCATATCCTTATCGAATCCTACTTTCTTTTCAGCCATTATGCCGCCAAAGACTACGAGGGTGTAGGGAGCGGCCGCGAGAGCCGAGATTCATGTTGACTCTTCTGAGATGAGGACTGATCCGGGTTGTACACTCGTTGTACCAGAGCAGTATATTCCACTTCCGACAGACCAGATCGCTAGACTAGTGGCAGAGATGCAAGACTTGCGCCAGACGATGGCAGAGATGCAGGACTTGCGCCAGACGATGAGCTTATTGGTTGAGACCGTTCGAGCGAAGCGACAGGAGGTTGTCGCCCTTGTTACCCAGTTGTCCCTTGCGATCAGCATACAGCATTCCGTCACCTAAATAGCACCAGTAGATGCAGCCCCAGTTTACCAGACACGTCTTCCAGAGACTTTGAGGGTTCCGGAACAGTGGAGGAATCGTACTGGTGTACCAGCCCAGAGCAGAGGCTTAGGACGAGGACAGTCGTTCAGCTCTAATCCCCAGGAGGGTCAGCAGTCAGTGCGTGGATGTTTTCGATGCGGAAGCCTTCAACCCTTCGTCAGACATTGTTCCTTAGCACCACGTCAGGGTTATATTCTGAGACGTCATGGACGCGGAGGGTTAGCTCTGAGGGGTCAGCCTAGCAGAGGAGGAGATCGGCCTGTTGCAGGTAGTGAGCAGACACAAGAGTTTGCTTCTACTCATCGGGACGCGAGGGTGTCCAATGCAGAGTTTTCAGGTATCCACAATTCGTATGTTCTTTTGATGTATTTGTTTGTTTTTCACACTTGTGCCATGGTTAGGACGAAAGTCGTGTAAGGTAGATCAGCTGTTTGTGGTGTTAACTTCTGTCAGCGATTCTTTTGTTGCGTGACACGTAATTCGATCGTGTGCCAATCAGATAGGAGATATAGATTCGTCCGTCGTTTTGATCCTTCTAGCGATGTTGGATTTGGCGTTCTCCTGGGCACGGACTGGTTAGCTACGTGCTAGGCGTTTGTGGACTACAGTGAGGAAACAGTCAGGTTTTGTTTTCCTCGGCGAGTCAGTTCTGTAAGTGCACGGCGGCGCCTCGGCCGTCAATCCGACGGCCAAACGCGGAAACGGTGGTAAACTTAAATTTTTGCGGACTTGGCAAAACGGCACCACCGCGCACTAAAACCGGATCGGGCCATTAAACTAACTCTAGCTAACTACAAAGAGAAGGGAAAGAGATATACCGACGATCCAAGTCCTCCGGTCTTCATCTCCACTCCGATCTCCTCGCGGGATCTCCGTCCGTCTCCTCCTCGTCGGAAAGGGCACCACGAAGCTGGGTACTTTTACGGGCTCCCACCTCAATACCGAGGCAACTCGCGCATGAAGCCGGCTACTCGACATGCTCAAGATATACTGTAGGGAATGTAATGTAGAATGTATGTCTCACTTTGGGGTTGGTTGCCATTTGTGGATGATGGAGGAAACAAGACAAGAAAAATGGTGCTTGCATTTTTCTTAACATGAAATGAGATCAAGAAAATGAAACACTCTCAAGGATGAAGATGAAACTCTCTTCTTCTCTTTTCTTTCTCTCTTTCTTTTTTCTTCTTCTCTCTTTTCTTTTTCTTCAACCATGATAATAATCTCTCACCCTTTGAAATGGTGGAGGGAAAAACAATATGAAGCAAGAAGGGAGGTGAGTGTAGTAAAAGGAGGAGGGTGACCACATCCAAACATAATGATCACTAAATCTCAAATCAACCTCAAATCCATTTCAAATCTCATAAAGCAAAGATGCTAACCATTATGAAGGAAAAAGAAAAGATGCTATCATAATGCATGAAACCCCTCCACAAAAGTAATTTGCAAAACTGCAAATTACCCCCTCCATCGGAAAAGTCCGGCCGGGAAAGAACAAAGAAAAACCGGCCGGAACGGAATGCAAACTGGCAACTCCAGAAAACTGGTCCCGTAATAAATTACAGGAAAACCCCACACTGTGCATACACACCCGCATTTGTATTCCGTCCGGATACAAATGCAATGAGACAAAATCTACACTGTACTATACTAGGACCGGCTTAAACCAAAGCCGGCTAGTAATATCCGTCCGATCCTGATGCGTGCAATACCGCACGTATCTGATCGAACGCTGCCATATAACTATACGGCCACTAGTACAAACCGTCCAATCCTGATCCGTGCAATACCGCACGTATCTGATCGGACCCTGCCATATCTCCATACGGCCTCTACAGCGTTTCGCCCGAAACTTGAGTAACTGAAAGTGTGGTGGACTCTAAAGACTCGTCAATACTATGGCTGTGGATTTAACCACTAGCACGTCAGAGGTATAAGCCAATACGTGACGGGCCACCAGCTATTGACCAAAAGGGACGTCGATGAGGAAGCTCACCCCGACACCCAACTGAGCCTGTCAGTGACAATATCCGTACAGTCCGGTCCGTTCGTCTATGAGTATCGCATGGAGGGCCTAGGGGGTTGGTAAAAGTCAGACCCCCAAAAGCGGTACAAGTCGTGTCGGAGTGTAGCCCAGAACACCCTGAGATACTACTGGAATACCTACCAGTAAATCTCCTGCCTTGGCCAAGGTCTTTGTGTAATGGCTCTCCTAGACACAGCGCGACCTCACCCCCAATACCGGGAGAGACGAAACCCCCGAAGATCCGCTCACTGCCTCCATGTGGCTCGGGACTGTACCCAACTAAAACCTGTTTGCACGACTCCTTTGAGCCGTGGTAGGGTAGTAATCAAAGTACAGTGGGAACTCACACGAGACAAATGACGATCCCCAGGTCGATGAACTAACCTGTACACATGTCACTTGGGAACTGCTATCTGACGTCAGGTATAAGACCAACTAGCATGTTCCCGGCGAGTCCTGTCCGGTGTACTCATAACCCAATGAGCACCTGTATACATCTTAGGTGAACCAACTGACACCAATGGCTTGTGAGACCGGCCACCGCCCCTCGTCGGGGTCTCGACTGTATACACTAGTCTACTTTGGAGTATCGATGCCCTGTCTCGAAACTCCTACGACTAGGGACCTTTTAAGGATGTGCTTATAGACTACCAGCTCCCACGTATATGATCGCCCTCATACTGCCGGTAGTCAAGCAAGAATCCTAGGGGCTCTATCAACGTGCAATAGCGACATGTCAGGTCACCTAAAGCAGTGCACGATGATAAAGGTAAACCAGATAGCATACTATCATCTCGAGTAAGACTGTCCTACCGGGATAGGTCCTCCCTCAATCATTGCAATCACGTGCCTGTGATCCAATAATTGACTCTGAGGGCACTATCTCCAACAATCTCCCACTTGCACTCGAGGCTAATTATTGCGATGTCGCATACTCACAGCCTGTGTGATACCGAACACCCAACTCCCCTACTAGTCAGTCTCACAAAACCCGTTTGTGAAACTATTGCGTTCGAGGAATAGCCTCAGTGAGTGGATCCGCCTAGAAGTTTCTTTCTATGTCTCTCTATATCTCAAGTTCGCGGAGAAAGCCATCTCCCGAAATGAGCAATACCTGCCTTAGAATGTCTGGATGTCTGATGGGACGTAGCTCATAAATGAACTCCAAATCCAAACTTCTTAGACTGTATCTTCAACTGAACATAATCAGTATCCTGCGCCATGCCACCCTCAGTATTGCCTTGGACCATCTGTCCAAAATACAGCCCTTCGTCAGAAGGATAACTATAACTCTGACAACCTCCTTGTCGTCCATGTCACCTTGGAAGCCTGGAATGATAACCGTCTCCTAAAAGAGGCAGCCGTTATCATATCCCTAGAACAGCCACTTATGTTCTAAAACTGCTTCCGACTGTTTCTCCAGGATTGGATTAATGTCAACTTATTGCATCTACTGCAAGAACAACATCTGGTGTGGTACTTGACATCTCACGATTGACTCAATTGCCTAAGCAAATGATCTGCCAATCATGTACATCCCTCTCTACTTTAGTCTATAAGACACCTTTGGAGAGGGTGACTCCATTACCTGCAGGTATACTACCGTGCCAGGAGTCGTCCATTCTAAATACTCTTAGAATGCTGTCTAAGTACCCTGATTGGGAAACCACCCAAATCTAGATCAAAAACCATAGATCTAGTAACCAGTATGTCTGATATAATGTCCAAGTCCTTTGTGGAGAAACCACTGTGTGACGACCAAAGTATAACCGATTGTAGTATAGGAGTTTCTTTTCCTACTTTGTGTATGTCATCCATATACCAGGATATCACACCCTACTACCTTCTCAACAGATCCATCTCCTATTCTGATGAAGTCAAACCCATGACTGTCACGTCAGAAATAGATGATCAATCTCCGCTACATCTGCTTTAGTCTATAAATAGACATAAGCTACTTGTCCACCAATGCTTCCGCTGCTCCCACTGACTACGACAACCCTCTGGCAGAGTCATATACACGTGCACTTCTAAAACTAGTCTAGAAAGACGCTATACTTATCCTCCTGCCGGGTCTCGCAGCCTGGAACAACAACAATGGCAAGTGTGGGTAAACAAGAACTTCCATGTCACCGTCCTTGAGGCTACCGAAGTACCTCTCGGGTGCCTGAAGTTACCCACCAAAACTGCGGAGTGGCCAATTAGAATGTTAAAACAGATTGAATCTTTAGGTTCCTTATCAAATCTTCAGTAATCGTTTGTGGTTCTGGAATCACTTCCAGTTCTACCATACTCCCACTACTGTTTTCTGAAAAAATCCATTTTTAATTAAAACTGTGGCGAGTCTAGATGGTAGAAAATCAACCCTCGTCATAGCCTGGGTCAACCCACAAACAGCCATTACAGAAACGTGCCTCGAGTTATCCAGAGTCTGGTTTTAATCATAAGCCAGACAACTCCCCGTACCTTAACAACGTTAAGATATGAACTGTTCTATATCCAATATAGAACCAGAGGCACTGATTTAATTGAACCAGATTCAAATCATGCAGCTGTCTCCAGTGCATGTCAACTAAATGGAGAGAGGCCGATCAGCGTTACTCAACTTAGGAATGCTTCCAATTATGAGTAACCTGAAAGAGAAGCAATTTCTCTTAATCATTACTATCAATTGAATACCATACACAAGTATCTACATCTTCGATCACTTTGAAGAATCCCGATACTTGCAATACCTGGTTCTCTACTTTATCCAAATACCTATAACTTCTCAAAATTCGGACCCTGTGTTTCTACGAAACACCTGTCTAAAAACTAGAGAAGTCATAAGTAAACTGAATATAGCACGAGGACCAACCCCTCTGTCCTGATGGACCCTGGACAACATACAATACTCTGTATAAGTCCCTTGAGTCAGATAACTCATTCACTGTGTGTCGTAGGTTGAAAACTGTACTTTTGGCTAAGAAGAATTACACCGCTGTTCAATGCTCCTTACCTAACCATCCACTGATATAGGTAAATGTCATCGACATAATATCAAAAGGTATATCTCACTCTATAAAAATAGACGTACAGATATATCAATTTGAAATTGGTGCACAACAGCGGATATTCAAAACCAAATATTTGCCGACCGGCAAACAACCCAGGTGGCATCCTCAAATATCACCAATTACAACGAATTCCGATATAATGAGGATGATCACCCAATTCCCAATAACTTACTCCCACTCATCATCTGTAAAACCGTACAGATGTGAGAATCATACCTGGTAAATACATACCCTGGAGTAAGTATCTAATCGGGAAATCAGTTTTCTTTTAACAGTACACAGTGAACCTGAAACATTGAAATGTTTCGTTAGGGTATCCTGGTATTCTTAGTAATGCCTCTTCCAGATTCACGACTGTAACCGTATAGTTCTTTGCCACCTCTCCAAATCCCTTCATATGTCTTTAGTCTCTGCCTTCTGTACACCCCTTTAGGCCAAATGGTTTTCTTCCATCCCTACCGTTCGGCACCAGCCTATGGTTTGGAAGAAGACTATCCAAAAAGCATAAAGGGTGTACTGTCCTAATCCTAGGAGCACTCGCAACGCGAGAGAGGGTGAAGATAAAAGACACCTGAATGTACTTTATTCCTATTTCTCCTGAACCAGGATCCATCCCCGAACTGGAACAAGTTCCTTTCGAGTTCGTATATAACCATACGATGGATTATCCAATAAAAATGGGATCTTCGTAGTGATACGGAGTGTCCTGGAGAAATACAAAGGTGATTTAGGATTGGCGAAGGAATACATGGTTTGGTCGTGAATATCTGTTGCAATTTACTTTGCCCTCTTACTAATCCCTTGCTTTGTCTGAACTTAATACCTTCTGTACACCGTTTAGGCTAACTGGTTTTCTTCATTCCCTACCGGTCGGCACCAGCCTATGGTTTGGAAGAAGACTATCCAATTTGCGTAATAGGTGTACTACTCCTAAACTAAGGAGTACTCGCAACCTGAGAGAGGGTGAAAAGAAAAGACAACTGAATAATCCTATCCGTTTTCTCCAGAACCGGAAACCATCCTCGAATTCCTTCGAGTTCGTATCTAACCATACGATGGTTTTGTCCAATGGAAGTGGACGTTCGTAGTAATACGGGGTGTCCTGGAGAAAAGGGTAAAAGTAGGAGTGGCAATGAGGTTCGCAACTCTGACAATCCAAAAGCCAGTGTTAAGTAGGTTCGGTCAACTTGGTCACTGAGTCATAGTCTAGGGTCGGGTCAATGGTCGCTGCCAGAGAGAGAGAGAAAAGAAACACTCAGCGTGCACTCTATCCTAGATCAGAATGGTTATCACTTTTTCTAATCAGGAATCCTCCCTCTGTACCTCAAATTCTCCTCCAAACCTGAAAGAAGAATTAGTCGGGGTCACCCGAGGAGTATACTAACTCATCAGTGGGAATCGGGATCCAACTCTCATCGCATGACAACGTGACGGAATCCGCTCACGGTATCACACTCCAGAAGGTATGCGCATATCTGGCAAGTTTCAGTACTTTTGAAAACTCCCGATGTGATTTCTGCCCCATGCTCTTATGACCTTGGCGAAGGTCAACAAATCATAAGTCACATGTCAAGTTCTACCCGTCATTATCCAGGTTAATTTGAATCCACCCGTACAAGCCCTTGACGAAGGTCAACAAGGCTATACGACTGTCCCAAACCAACGCATCTATCTATGCAACAGAAAAGTAACAAGCAGCTACCATACACTATGCCTTGACGAAGGTCAACAAACATAGCATGAATACTACTTGCTACCCGTCTGAAATGACGGAGGGCTACGAATGGTTTCTGGCGAAAACCTTTAACGTAATGAACTTGATATCGTTGAAGGAACGGATAGCTTTTTAGAAAATATAGTGACGAAAACCTTTACTAAAGAGGTCACTCCCGGTGAAGGGATCTCGGCTCTTTCCCCGTAGAATGAGGTGCAGGATATTCCAACTGAATACCACGGTGCAAAGCAAAAGTAATCGGCTATAGTGAAGTTAATGCCCTGACGCAAACTTCTGTCCAAAGGGTCACTCCCGGTGAAGGGATCTCGGCCCTTGCCTCGTCGACTGAGGAGCAGGATATTCCAAATGAATACCACGATGCAAAACAAAAGAGAACGTCCTTGCAATAACAGCTTTTTGAAAAAGTGTTCCAACAACATCAGATTAGGTTTGTTTTTAACTTGCATTGATCCGAATCAATGCAGTCCCATCAATGATCACACCACAAAGAACGAAAATATACTGACATACGTATATGCCATCCGCATTCGCCACTGGGTCCCGTCATTACCCGTTAGGTTAGCTTACTAACGACAGAGCGGGGACTGGACTAGCGCGGATGTAAAACATATACAACATCTACTAATATATATACTAATATATTATATTTCGCTCAAGGCGTGAAAAGAAATGCAACATCACAGAAATGTACAGCATCACAGAACAATACAGATATCTGGGATCCCCGGGTTTCACAGAGCCACTACTGAAACCCGACGTTCCCCTGGTCGTGTGGATAGTCTGTGCAATGAAAACCTAGACCCTTACGGGCGCGGCAAGTCACCCGCCAAAACCTGAAGCGAGGCAGCCCCCTTCAGCTCCGTGAATGGACCACCCAGCACTCCACGGAATCCGGCAACTTGGGCACCCCTCCTGGGTCAACCTGTACCCCCTACGAGTGCGGCGAATAGCCCGCCAATCCCAGAGTGAAGCCCCCTCCGTCCCAATGCCATGAGATGCGGGCTTGTTGCCCTCCAGAACCCGGCTATCCGTGCACCCCAGCGCGGGGTAATCCTAGTACAGAATGTAAAATATACATACACCGGGTACATCGACCGCAACCAGGTCGTGCCCCAAAATAATAATACAATCAGGCAGTGACGGCAGTCCACATGTCGGACGCTCGCCCCGCAATATCAAAAGTACATAATACAACAACACTGTACTAGCATTGCATCCAGGCTATCCCCACGACCGATCCGCAACATCACAGCATAAACATAGAACATCAACGTGAAAGTCACGTTCGCAAATCCGTCTAACCGGGCTATAGCAGTTAGACAGGATTTACCGATCGAGTGACATTCACGGTCGCAGATATAATGTAAATACTGTGAAAAATGTGTTTTAAAATATTCCGATCGATCAAAAATTAACAAGTGGGCCCTCAATCAAAACTGTAGCACTCACAGAAAACCTGGGCCCAATTTTAATATTCCAAAACCCATATTTTAAGCCTAGAAGGCCTCTGGAAAAATTTGGTGATGTGACATGAATAGTGCGCGGCGGAAGGGCCGCACGAGGTGGGGTTTCGCGGCGGATCCGCGCTCCAACTGTGGAGTTACATCGTCAAATTTTTACAGAACCCTTAGATTTCCCAGTACATCAATATTTTACAACCAGAAAAATTTTTCGAGACCAAAAATTTTCAACAGAAACTGATTCGAACTAAAATGCAGTTTTGGAACATTCGATCGATCGAAACAGAAAAACACATTACACCAAGCTAGACTATGTTAATGGCGAGGCTCTGATACCACTGTAAGTGCACGGCGGCGCCTCGGCCGTCAATCCGACGGCCAAACGCGGAAACGGTGGTAAACTTAAATTTTTGCGGACTTGGCAAAACGGCACCACCGCGCACTAAAACCGGATCGGGCCATTAAACTAACTCTAGCTAACTACAAAGAGAAGGGAAAGAGATATACCGACGATCCAAGTCCTCCGGTCTTCATCTCCACTCCGATCTCCTCGCGGGATCTCCGTCCGTCTCCTCCTCGTCGGAAAGGGCACCACGAAGCCGGGTACTTTTACGGGCTCCAACCTCAATACCGAGGCAACTCGCGCATGAAGCCGGCTACTCGACATGCTCAAGATATACTGTAGGGAATGTAATGTAGAATGTATGTCTCACTTTGGGGTTGGTTGCCATTTGTGGATGATGGAGGAAACAAGACAAGAAAAATGGTGCTTGCATTTTTCTTAACATGAAATGAGATCAAGAAAATGAAACACTCTCAAGGATGAAGATGAAACTCTCTTCTTCTCTTTTCTTTCTCTCTTTCTTTTTTCTTCTTCTCTCTTTTCTTTTTCTTCAACCATGATAATAATCTCTCACCCTTTGAAATGGTGGAGGGAAAAACAATATGAAGCAAGAAGGGAGGTGAGTGTAGTAAAAGGAGGAGGGTGACCACATCCAAACATAATGATCACTAAATCTCAAATCAACCTCAAATCCATTTCAAATCTCATAAAGCAAAGATGCTAACCATTATGAAGGAAAAAGAAAAGATGCTATCATAATGCATGAAACCCCTCCACAAAAGTAATTTGCAAAACTGCAAATTACCCCCTCCATCGGAAAAGTCCGGCCGGGAAAGAACAAAGAAAAACCGGCCGGAACGGAATGCAAACTGGCAACTCCAGAAAACTGGTCCCGTAATAAATTACAGGAAAACCCCACACTGTGCATACACACCCGCATTTGTATTCCGTCCGGATACAAATGCAATGAGACAAAATCTACACTGTACTATACTAGGACCGGCTTAAACCAAAGCCGGCTAGTAATATCCGTCCGATCCTGATGCGTGCAATACCGCACGTATCTGATCGAACGCTGCCATATAACTATACGGCCACTAGTACAAACCGTCCAATCCTGATCCGTGCAATACCGCACGTATCTGATCGGACCCTGCCATATCTCCATACGGCCTCTACAGCGTTTCGCCCGAAACTTGAGTAACTGAAAGTGTGGTGGACTCTAAAGACTCGTCAATACTATGGCTGTGGATTTAACCACTAGCACGTCAGAGGTATAAGCCAATACATGACGGGCCACCAGCTATTGACCAAAAGGGACGTCGATGAGGAAGCTCACCCCGACACCCAACTGAGCCTGTCAGTGACAATATCCGTACAGTCCGGTCCGTTCGTCTATGAGTATCGCATGGCGGGCCTAGGGGGTTGGTAAAAGTCAGACCCCCAAAAGCGGTACAAGTCGTGTCGGAGTGTAGCCCAGAACACCCTGAGATACTACTGGAATACCTACCAGTAAATCTCCTGCCTTGGCTAAGGTCTTTGTGTAATGGCTCTCCTAGACACAGCGCGACCTCACCCCCAATACCGGGAGAGACGAAACCCCCGAAGATCCGCTCACTGCCTCCATGTGGCTCGGGACTGTACCCAACTAAAACCTGTTTGCACGACTCCTTTGAGCCGTGGTAGGGTAGTAATCAAAGTACAGTGGGAACTCACACGAGACAAATGACGATCCCCAGGTCGATGAACTAACCTGTACACATGTCACTTGGGAACTGCTATCTGACGTCAGGTATAAGACCAACTAGCATGTTCCCGGCGAGTCCTGTCCGGTGTACTCATAACCCAATGAGCACCTGTATACATCTTAGGTGAACCAACTGACACCAATGGCTTGTGAGACCGGCCACCGCCCCTCGTCGGGGTCTCGACTGTATACACTAGTCTACTCTGGAGTATCGATGCCCTGTCTCGAAACTCCTACGACTAGGGACCTTTTAAGGATGTGCTTATAGACTACCAGCTCCCACATATATGATCGCCCTCATACTGCCGGTAGTCAAGCAAGAATCCTAGGGGCTCTATCAACGTGCAATAGCGACATGTCAGGTCACCTAAAGCAGTGCACGATGATAAAGGTAAACCAGATAGCATACTATCATCTCGAGTAAGACTGTCCTACCGGGATAGGTCCTCCCTCAATCATTGCAATCACGTGCCTGTGATCCAATAATTGACTCTGAGGGTACTATCTCCAACAAGTTCTTGTTGTGCAGGTGGATAGTTGTGCCGCCTCTCACAGCTTGAATTCAGCCTTTTTCGCTAGTCGGCATTTAAGGAGATGTCGTGGATTCTTGGTGTTCATTCATGATACCGTAGCCATAGTTGGTTTGTTGGACCGGTTTTCTTTCGTGCGAGAGTTTTCCGACGTTGTTCCATATGAGCCGGCGAAGCTTAAGGAGCTTAAGGATCTGCTGCAGAGTTGTTTGTTGGGGGGGTTTCGTGCGTCTGAGTGTTTCGCATTAGGAAGCTCCTATTTCTGTTCGTCAAGGGGAAAGACGACAGATTGAGGTTGTGTATTGATGGATCGTCAATTGAACCGGCTTACTGTGCGGATAGGTATCCTTTACCTCGCATTGACGATTTCTTCGATCAGCTCCAGAGTGCGAGACATTTTCTAAGTTTGTTTGGGATCAGGTCATCATTGTTGCGGGTTCGGAGTGATGACATTCCGAAGACTGCCTTGTGCGTGCTATGGGCTTTGTGTGTATTGGTGTGTCATTGGATTCACCAATGCCCTAGCAGCATTCGTAGATGTGATGAACGGAATTTCTTTAGGCCATTCCTCGACCAGTTGTTGTTGTGTTATTTACGACATTCTGGTCTATTTAATGTGTATTGAGGGACAATAGTAGCACTTGAGGATTTGTTTTGCAGATACTGGGAGAGCCCCAGCGCTTTGCTAGATTCTCGGAGTGTTCCTTCAGGCTTGGTTATGTTGACTCCTAGGTCTTATAGTTACGGGAGACGGTTTTGTATGGTTCCGAGGAAGATCGTGGCCGTACAGCTTAGGCCCAGACTTATGAGCAGGACGGAGGTCCGCAGATTTATGGGCTTAGCAGGTTTTTACCGCCGTTTCGTGCAGGATTGCTAGTGTAGTGCTGCACCGTTGACTGATTTGACCGGAATGGAGGTTTCTTTTCCTTGGACCGAGGCGTGTTTGCGGAGTTTTGGCAGTTGAAGATTCGGTTAACAACCGCATCAGTTCTTTCTTTGCTTTTTGGGTTCGGGCCACTCTGTGGTTTAACTGTGATGTTTCGTGAGTGGGGCTCGAGCGTGTACTGAGGTGACACTATGGAGTTATCGCTTTTGCTTCCCTACATTTGGAGGAAGTACGAGAAGGATATCCCACTCATGATCTGGAGATGGCCGCGGTGGTTTTGCGTTGGAGATTTGGAGACACTACTTGTTCGAGAGTCGTGTCAGATTTTTCACGGACCACCAGAGCTTAATGTACATCTTCCTGCAGCGGTTTTTGATTGTTGTGATAGTCCTCTGCAGATTTACAGTTCTTGTGAAATCGTTGAGTACAGCTTAAGTTCGTCTCTACTGAGGGGACAACTTGCTCATGTCCACGCCCGACCACTTTTCTTTAATCCCTTTCGCGAGACACTGCCCGCCGATGCTCGTTCGTCAGAGATACTTGAGCATATTCTACTGTGTAATGATTCGGAGTCCTTGATTTGTTACAAGGGTGTGCTAAGTTTAGGAACTCGATTGTGTACCTGATATTATTGGGTGGAGACGTGAAATCCTAGAGCAGGCACATCGGTCAACTCTCTGTACTCATTCAAGTTCCACCAACATTTAACGTGACTTGTGAGATAGTTACGGGTGGGCAGGAATGTAAAGAGAAGTCTCGGGTTTCGTTTCAAGGTGTTTGTCTTGTTGTGTGCTTGGGTTGAGCAACTGAGACCGGCTGGAGAGTTGCAACCTTTAACTGTTCCGAAGGGGAAATTGGAGCAGGTCTCCACGAATTTCGTTATGGTGTCTACCCAGGTTTAGTCAGGGTGTGAATCCATTCGGATGCTTGTCGTCCGGTTATACTCAGTTTGCTCAGTTGTTCTTTTTTAAGTTTGTGAGTACGTATTAATTATTGTCGGCAGTTGGGGATCGTCACTCGCCATTGTTAGGGTTCTCCTTCGATAGCTGTTATCAGGAGACACTCCAATTGGCAACCTTTAGGTTTAGCGGTTAGGTCATGTCGATCACCAGTCTGTTTTTCTGACTCTGCGATTTAGGATTTTTAGACCCCAGCTAGTCAAGAGACATCGGAGATAATCTAGTTGTTTAGGTCAGGATGGAAATTTCCATTTCGGACAGAGGTTATATGCCGACCGAGATGGTCGCAGATTCGAGTTCGCAGTGGCAGATCATGTATTCGTACGGATATTTTCGACAAATGACGTGTTGAGTTTTGGGAAGCTTATCCCAGGATTGTAGGTTTTTATTAGATCCTTAAAGCGAGTTAGTTTCGTTGCCTTTAATTTGGCACTTCCGCCCAGATTATTGAGTATTACCCCGTATTCCATGTGTCGATGCTTTGCAATTACCTTCATGACCTTTCTCACATGATTCAGCACCAGACCATTTAGCTGGAGCGCGACCTTTCTTTTGCAGAGCAGCCGGTGGTCATTCTAGATCGACAGGTGAAGAAATTGAGATCGAAGAATATACCGTCCGTCAAGGTCCTTTGGCGTGGCCCAGGCAGCGAAGAGGTCACTTGGGAGACCGAGAGCGAGATGAGGAAGAAATATCCCCATCTTTTTGAAGGTACGCGCAACTAGATTTTTAAATTCGGGGACCGAATTTCTTTAAGGTGGGTAGATTGTAACGGTTCGAAATTCGTTTAGGTTAATTTCGCGTTAGTTAGTAATGATGTGTGTTTTTCATAAAAACCCGTAAAACATAATTTTTTTGTAAACTATTTCTAATGGTGATGAGAGGTGTTTTTATATATATATGGGGTTTATTAGTTATAATTTAGCTTGTGTCCACCTTAATTAGAATTTTCATAATTACTTTCTTAAGCTAGGTTTAGTGTACACATGCACACTTATCACATTTTTGTGACTTAGGTTAAAAAGTTCTAGCATGTAACTTTTTATTTCTTTTCTTCTTGCATGGTTCTTTTTCCCTAAATAACCAAGTCAAACCCTTTCTTTTTAAATTTTAAATGAAGAATGGGAAGTATGGTGGTTAGATGAAATGGGGGATTGACCTTTTGACCACACCTCTCTCTAATTTCTCTCTTTTCCTCTCATTTATGAATCCCTGTAGAGAGCAGCAGCAGCAACAACATTTTCATCATCTTTTTCTACTTCTTTCACTTCTCATTGAATCCATATACAAACCCTACACAAAAACCCCTTTTTACTTCACAAAAACCTTGGAAAAATGGCTTCTTTGTGGACTTTGGTGGCAAGTCAGTGCATTTGAGGGCAAGGGCTGGAAAATTGTGTTCCCTAGGATCTTTTGGTGGTATTAAACTCATCATTAGAACCTTAATTCATAACTTGTAGTTTTGTTAGCTTTAAAATGGTATTTTGTGCATTTTTTGTGCTATTGAAAGGAAACTAGTGAAGTTTATGCTAAGTTAGCATTTTTATGGCTTCGTTAACTTATTTAAGTGCTATTAGTGTTGTTTAAACCAGGTTTTTGCATCAGGTTTCACCAAAATACCATAATGTTGCAATTTATTTTTTTTTAAAAATGTTTTTAAAACCAAGTTGTTGGATACGGTGTATCTGTTGTATCAGTGAGTATTTTCTTAATGAGCAAACATATACATTAGACTATAATTTGGGCTAGAAGTGAAGTGTAAAAACATGGAGCATTTTCGCCTGATTTTGGCCGAGATCACCCTTATAGGTATCGGCCCGTTTTTTTTGGATTATGCTGAAACTTTGCAGTTAGCTGTCTGTAGGAATTCTAAGAGTTTTGGTCTTGTTTATTTTTCTTTTTTTTTCTCCAGATAAAATCTGGGACCAAATTACCTATATTTTGTGTAGCGGGACTTGCGCGATACGTGCGCTATGAGTGGGTTTGGTGTTGCTGTGTCACAGTGTGTCGCTATTATAAGTCCGCGGCGGCGCCCCGGCCGTCGATCCGACGCCGGAAACACGGAAACAAAAACTTTGCAAAACTTGCAATCGGCACCACCGCGCACTTTTCACCCGGATCGGGCCATTAACCTAGCAACTAGCAAACTACAAGACGGGTGAAGAGTTATACAAAGCGATCCGTGTCCTTCGGTCTTCGTCTCCACTCCGATCTCCCGCGGAAACTCCGTCCATCACCTCCTCGTCGAAAAGGGCACCACGTAGCCGGAATCATTTACGGGCTCCCACCGCTTGACCGAGGCAACTCGGGCACGAAGTTGGCTAGCCGACGCGTCCAAAGGATGCTACAGAATAGTGTAGAATGCTTTGTCTCTTTTGGGGTTTAGTTGCCATGGAGGAATAGAGAATGAACTATGGAAAGAGCTTTGGAATTTTTGGCAAGCAAAAGAATGAAAATGAAATGAATCAATTTCCACACACAATGAAAACCTCTCCCCTTTCTTTTTTTGTGGCCGGCCCCTCACAAGGTGGGTAGGAAAAAAACATGGAGAAATTGCAAGAAGGAAAAAAGTGTAGATTAATGACCAATTATCTCACCTCAACAATCCTAATCAAGCCCCATCACACTAAGTGCAAGTCAAGTGATGCAAAGAGAATATAATGATGAAAGAACCATCATGAGGCCCTCAATATGCAAAGAACCCCTCATCAAATAAGTTAATTGCAAACTTGCAATTAACCCCCTCCAACCAAAGTCCGGTCGTGAAGGAATAAAAGAAAACCGGTCGGAACGGAATGCAAACTGGAAACTTCAGAAAACTGATCCCGTAATAAATTACAGGAAAACCCCGCTACTGCAAATATATGCCCGCATTTGTATTCCCACTGAACACAAATGCAAAGAGACAAAATCTACACTATCTAATACTAGGATCCGGCTTAAGCCAAAGCCGACTAGTAAAAACCGTCCGATCATGATCCGTGCAATACCGCACGTATCTGATCGAACCCTGACATATCTCCATACGGCCTCTACAGCGTTTCGCCCGAAACCTGAGTAATCTGTGTGTGGTGGACTCTAAAGACTCGTCAATACTATGGCTGTGGATTTAACCACTAGCACGTCAGAGGTATTAGCCATACGTGACGAGCCACCAGCTATTGACCAAAAGGGACGTCGATGAGAGAACTCATCCTAACACCCTACTGAGCCTGTCAGTGACAATATCCGTACAGTCCGGTCCGTTCGTCTATGAGCATCGCATGGCGGGCCTAGGGGGTTGGTAAAAGTCAGACCCACAAAAGCGGTACAAGTCGTGTCGGAGTGTAGCCCAGAACAACCTGAGATACTACCGGAATACCTACCAGCAAATCTCCTGCCTTGGCCAAGGACTTTTCATGTACTGGCTCTCCTAGACACAGCGCGACCTCACTCCCAATACCGGGAGAGACGAACCCCTGCAAATCCGCTCACTGCCTCCATGTGGCTCGGGACTGTACCCAACTAAAACCTGTTTGCACGACTCCTTTGAGCCGTGGTAGGGTAGTAATCAAAGCACAGTGGGAACTCACACGAGACAAATGATGATCTCAGGTCGATGAACTAACCTGTACACATGTTACCATGGAACTGCTATCTGACGTCAGGTATAATACCAACTAGCAGGTTCCCGGCGAGTCCAGTCCGGTGTACTCATAACCCAATGAGCACCTGTATACATCTTAGGTGAACCAACTGACACCAGTGGCTTGTGAGACCGGCCACCGACCCTCGTCGGGGTCTCGACTGTATACACTAGTCTACTCTGGAGTATCGATGCCCTGTCTCGAAACTCCCACGACTAGGGACCTTTTAAGGATGTGCTTATAGACTCCAGCTCTCACTTATATGATCGCCCTCATACTGCTGGTAGTCAAGCAAGAATCCTAGGGGCTCTATCAACATGTAATAGAGACTCGTAAGGTCACCTAAAGCAGTACACGATGATAAAGATAAACCAGATAGCATACTATCATCTTGAGTAAGACTGTCCTACCGGGATAGGTCCTCCCTCAATCATTGCAATCACGTGCCTGTGATCCAATAATTGACTCTGAGGGCACTATCTCCGACAATCTCCCACTTGCACTCAAGGCTAATTATTGCGATGTCGCATACTCACAGCCCGTGTGATACCGAACACCCAACGCCTCTACTAGTCAGTCTCAAAAATCTCGTTTGCGAAACTATTGCGTTCGTGGAATAGCCTCAGTGAGTGGATCCGCTCTGGTGTTTCTTTCTATGTCTCTCTATATCTCAAGTTCGCGGAGAAAGACATCTCTCGAAATGAGCAATACCTGTCTTAGAATGTGTCTCGATGTCTGATGGGACCTAGATCATAAATGAACTCCAAATCCAAAACATCTTAGACTGTATCGTCAACTGAACTTACTCAGTATCCTGCGCCATGCCTTCCCTCAGTATCCACCTAGACCACCTGTCCAAAATACTGCCCCTCGTCAGAAGGAAAACTATAACTCTGACAGCCACTCTGCCATCCAGGTCACCTTGGAAGCCTGGAATGATAACTGTCTCCCGAAGGAGAATGCTGTTATCATATCCTTAGAACATCAACTTATGTTCTAAAACTGCTTCCGATTGTTTCTCCAGGATTGGATGAATATCAACTTATTGCACCTACTACAAGAACAACATCCGGTGTGGTACTTGACATCTCATGATTGACCCAATTGCCTACGCAAGTGATCTGCCAATCATGAACATCCCTCTCCCCTTTAGTCTGTAAGACACCTTTAGAGAGGGTGACTCCATTACCTGCAGGTACACTACCGTGCTAGGAGTCGTCCATTCTAAATACTCATAGAATGCTGTCAAAGTACCCTGATTGGGAAACCACCCAAATCTAGATCTAAAACCATAGATCTAGTTACCATAATGTCTGATATAATATCCAAGTCCTGTGTAGAGAAACCACTGTGTGACGACCAAAGTATAACCGATCGTATTATAGGAATATCACTTCCTACTCTGTGTATGTCATCAAATACCAGGACAACACACCCTACTACCTTCTTAACAGATCCATCCCCTTTTCTGATGAAGTCAAACCTATGACTGTCACATCATTAATAGATGATCTATCTCCGCTATATCTGCTTTAGTCTATAAATAGACATAAGCTACTTGTCCACTATGCTTCCGCTGCCCCCACTGACTACGACAACCCTCTGGCAGAGTCATATAGACGTACACTTCTAAAGCTAGTTTAGAACGACGCTATACTCATCCTCCTGCCGGGTCTCACAGTCTGGAACAACAGCAATGGCTAGTCTGGGCAAACAAGAACTTCCCTGTCACCGTCCTTGAGCATACCGAAGTACCTCTCGGGTGCCTGAGGTTACCCACTATATCTGCGGGGTGGCCAATGGAATGTCAAACCAGATTGAATCCTTAGGTTCTTATCAAATCTTCAGTAATCGTTTGTGGTTCTGGAATCACTTCCAGTTCTACCATACTCCCACTACTGTTTTCTGAAAAAAAAAACCATTTCTGTTAAAACTGTAGCGAGTCAAGAACAATATCATTATTGATTTTCCAGATGGTAGAAAATTAACCCTCGTCATAGCCCGGGTTAACCCACAAACAGCCATTACAAAAACGTGCCTTGAGTTGTCCAGCGTCTGGTTTTAAGCATAAGCCGGACAACTCCCCGTACCTTAACAATGTAAAGATATGAACTGTTTTATATGCAATATAGAAACAGAGGCACTGATTTAATTGAACCAGATTCAAATCATGCAGCTGTCACCAGTGCATGTCAACTAAATGGAAGAAGGCCAATCAGCGTTACTCAACTTAGGAGTGCTTCCAATTATGAGTAACCTGAAAGAGAAGCAAGTTCTCTTAACCACTACTATCAACTGAATACCACATACAAGTATCTACATCTTCAATCACCTTGAAGAATCCCGATACTTGCAACACCTGGTCCTCTACTTTATTTATATACCTATAACTCCTCAAAACTTAGACCCTGTGTATCTACGAAACACCTGTCTAAGAACTAGAGAAGTCACAAGTAAACAGAATATAGTACGAGTACCTACCCCTCTGTCCTAATGGACACTGGACAATATACAATACTCTGTATGAGTCCCCTGAGTCTAATAACTCATTCACTGTGTGTCGTAGGTTGAAAACTGTACTTATGGTTAAGAAGAATTACACCGCTGTTCAATGCTCCTTACCTAACCATCCACTGGTATAGGTAAATGTCATAGACATAATTTCAAAAAGGTATATCTCACTCTATAAAGATAGACGTAGAGATATATCAATTTGAAATTGGTGCATAACAACGGATATTCAAAACCAAATATTTGCCGACCGGCAAACTACCCAGGTGGCTTCCTCAAATATCACCAATTACAACGAATCCCGATATAATGAGGATGGTCACCAAATTCCCAATACCTTACTCCCACTCATCATCTGTAAAACCATACAGATGTGAGAGTCATACCTGGTAAATACATACCCTGGAGCAAGTGTCTAATCGGGAAATCAGATTTCTATTAACAGTATACAGAGAACCTAAAACATTGAAATGTTTCGATGGGGTATCCTGGTATTCCTAGTAATGCCACTTCCATTATCCAGATTCTCGACTGTAACCGTATAATTCATTGCCATTTCTCCAAATCCCTTTATATGTCTTTAGTCATTATCTTCTGTACACCCCTTTAGGCCAAATGGTTTTCTTCCTTCCCTACCGTTCGGCACCAGCCTATGGTTTGGAAGAAGAGTATCCAATAAGCATAATGGGTGTACTGTCCTAATCCTAGGAACACTCGCAATGCGAGAGAAGGTGAAGATAAAAGACAACCGAATAAACCTTATTCCTATTTCTCCTGAACCAGGATCCATCCCCGAACTGGAACAAGTTCCTTTCGAGTTCGTATATAACCATACGATGGATTATCCAATAAACTTGGGATCTTCGTAGTGATACGGAGTGTCCTGGAGAAATACAAAGGTGATTTAGGATTGGCGAAGAAATACTTGGTTTGGTCGTGAATAGCAGTCGCAATTCACTTTGCTCTCTTACTAATTCCTTTCTTTGTCTTAACTTAATACCTTCTGTACACCGTTTAGGCTAATTAGTTTTCTTCATTCCCTACCGTTCGGCACCAGCCTAAGGTTTGGAAGAAGACTATCCAATTTGCGTAATAGGTGTACTATTTCCTAAGCCAAGGAGTACTCGCAATCTGAGATAGAAGGTAAATGGAGAAGACAACTGAATAGTCCTATTCGTTTTCTCCAGAACCGGAAACCATCCTCGAATTCCTTCGAGTTCGTATATAACCATTCGATGGTTTTGTCCAATGGAAGTGGACGTTCGTAGTAATACGGGGTGTCCTGGAGAAAAGGGTAAAAGTAGGAGTGGCAATGAGGTTTGCAACTCTGACAATCCAAAAGCCAGTGTTAAGAAGGTTCGGTCAACTTGTTCACTGAGTCATAGTCTAGGGTCGGGTCAATGGTTGGTGCCAAAGAGAGAGAGTAAAGAAACACTCAGCGTGCACTCTAACCTAGATCAGAATGGTTATCACTTTATCTAATCTGGAAACCTCCCACTGTAACGTCAAATTCTTCCCCAAACCTGAAAGATGAATTAGTCGGGATCGCCCGAGGAGTAAACCAACTCATCAGTGGGAATCGGGATCCAACTATCATCGCATGATAACGTGACGGAATCCGCTCACCTCATCACACTCCAGAAGGTATGCGCATATCTAGCAAGTTTCAGTTTCTTCAGAAACTCCCGATGTGGATTTTTGCCCCATGCTCTTATGACCTTGACTTTGGCCAACATATCATAAGTCACATGTCAAGTTCTACCCGTCATTCTCCAGGTTAATTTGAACCCACCCGTACATACCCTTGACTTTGGCCAAAATGGCAGTACGACTGTCCCAAACCAACGCATTTATCTATGCTGCATATGAATACCCAACAGCTACCAAACACTGTGCCTTGACTTTGGCCAACATACACAGCTTGAATACTATTGACTATCCATATGAAACGACGGAGGGCTACGAATGGTTTCTGGCGAAAACCTTTAACGTAATGAACTTGATATCGTTGAAGGAACCAGATAGCTTTGAAAAATATAGTGACGAAAACCTTTGCTAAAGAGGTCACTCCCGGTGAAGGGATCTCGGCTCTTTCCCCGTAGAATGAGGTGCAGGATATTCCAACTGAATACCACGATGCAAAGCAAAAGCAATCGGCTATAGTGAAGTTATTGCCCTGACGCAAACTTCTGTCCAAGGGGTCACTCCCGGTGAAGGGATCTCGGCCCTTGCCTCGTCGACTGAGGAGAAGGATATTCCAACTGAATACCACGATGCAAAACAAAAGAGAACGCCCTTGCAGTAACAGCTTTTTGAAAAAGTGTTCCAACAACATCAGAATAGGTTTGTTTATCTTGCATTGATCCGAATCAACGCAGTCCCATCAATTGATCACACCACAAAAGAACGAAAATAATGACGTACGTATATGCCATCCGCATTCGCCACTGGGTCCCGTCATCACCCGTTAGGTTACTTAACTAACGACAGAGCGGGGACTGGACTAGTGCGGATGCAAAACATATAAAACATCTACTAGTATATATATAATATATAATTTTCGCTCAAGGCGTGATAAAAAGCAACATCACAGAAATGTATAGCAACACAGAAGAATACAGATATCTGGGATACCCAGGTTTCACAGAGCCGCTGCTGAAACCCGACGTTCCCCTGGTCGTGTTGATAGCCCGTGCAATGAAATCCTAGACCCCTACGGGCGCGGCAAGTTACCCGCCAAAACCTGAAGCGAGGCAGCCCCCTTTAGCAACGTGAATGGACCACCCAGCACTTCACGGAATCCGGTAACTTGGGCACCCCTCCTGGGTCAACCTATACCCCCTACGAGTGCAGCGAATAGCCCGCCAATTCTAGAGTAAAGCCCCCTCCGTCTCAACAGCATGAGATGCGGGCTTGTTGCCCTCTAGAACCCGGCTATCCGTGCACCCCTTCTTGGGGCAATCCTAGTACATAAAGTAAAATATACATACAACGGGTACATCGACCGCAACCTGGTCGTGCGCTAAAATAATAATACAAACAGACAGTGACGACAGTCCACATGTCGGACGGTCGCCCCGCAATAACAAATGTACATATAAAACAAAAACTGTACTACCACTGCAACTAGGCTATCCCCACGACCGATCCGCAACAACAAAGCACAATCACAGAACATCAACGTGAATGTCACGTTCGCAAATCTGTCTAACCGGGCTATAGCAGTTAGACAGGATTTACCGATCAAGTGACAATCACGGTCACAGATATAATGTAAATACAGTGAACTAATGTGTTTAAACTTTTCGATCGATCAAATTTATCGAAGTGGGCCCCAAGCATTACTATAGCACTTAATGAGTGTCTAGGCCCAAAAAGAATATTCCAAAAACCCCATTTTCACCCCAGGACCTCACTGCAAAAATTTGGTCCAATGAATAGTAAAAATGTCCGCGGAACCACCGCAAATACGTGGGTTTGGCCGCGGTTCCCCGGTGGAATAGTGAGATCATGCTACCAAATTTTCACAGAATGCTTAGAATTCCCTGCACATGTCACTGCAATGTACTGAAAAATTTTTGGAGCCAAAAAAATTTCGACAGAAAACTGTGCAAATGAAAATGGGTTTTCGGAAAATCCGTTCGATCGAACATGTAAACACACTAGAACAAGCTAGGCAAGGTTAATGGCGTGGCTCTGATACCAATGTATGTCCGCGGCGGCGCCCCGACCGTCTATCCGACGCCGGAAACGCGGAAACAAAAACTTTGCAAAACTTGCAATCGGCACCACCGCGCACTTTCACCCGGATCGGGCCATTTACCTAGCAACTAGCAAACTACAAGATGGGTGAAGAGTTATACCAAGCGATCCGTGTCCTTCGGTCTTTGTCTCCACTCCGATCTTCCGCGGAAACTCCGTCCATCACCTCCTCGTCGGAAAGGGCACCACGTAGCCGGAATCTTTTACGGGCTCCCACCTCTTGACCGAGGCAACTCGGGCGCGAAGTTGACTAGCCGACGCGTCCAAGGGATGCTACAGAATAGTGTAGAATGCTATGTCTCTTTTGGGGTTTAGTTGCCATGGAGGAATAGAGAATGAACCATGGAAAGAGCTTTGGAATTTTTGGCAAGCAAAAGAATGAAAATGAAATGAATCAATTTCCACACACAATGAAAACCTCTCCCCTTTCTTTTTATGTGGCCGGCCCCTCACAAGGTGGGTGGAAAAAAAACATGGAGAAATTGCAAGAAAGAAAAAAGTGTAGATTAATGACCAATTATCTCACCTCAACAATCCTAATCAAGCCCCATCACACTAAGTGCATGTCAAGTGATGCAAAGAGCATATAATGATGAAAGAACCATCATGACGCCCTCAATATGGAAAGAACCCCTCATCAAATAAGTTAATTGCAAACTTGCAATTAACCCCCTCCAACCAAAGTCCGGTCGTGAAGGAATAAAAGAAAACCGGCCGGAACGGAATGCAAACTGGCAACTTCAGAAAACTGATCCCGTAATAAATTACAGGAAAACCCCGCTACTGCAAATATATGCCCGCATTTGTATTCCCACTGAACACAAATGCAAAGAGACAAAATCTACACTATCTAATACTAGGATCCGGCTTAAGCCAAAGCCGGCTAGTAAAAACCGTCTGATCACGATCCGTGCAATACCGCACGTATCTGATCGAACCCTGCCATATCTCCATACGGCCTCTACAGCGTTTCGCCCGAAACCTGAGTAATCTGTGTGTGGTGGACTCTAAAGAATCGTCAATACTATGGCTGTGGATTTAACCACTAGCACGTCAGAGGTATTAGCCATACGTGACGAGCCACCAGCTATGGACCAAAAGGGACGTCGATGAGAGAACTCATCCTGACACCCTACTGAGCCTGTCAGTGACAATATCCGTATAGTCCGGTCCGTTCGTCTATGAGCATCGCATGGCGGGCCTAGGGGGTTGGTAAAAGTCAGACCCCCAAAAGCGGTACAAGTCGTGTCGGAGTGTAGCCCAGAACACCCTGAGATACTACTGGAATACTTACCAGCAAAACTCCTGCCTTGGCCAAGGACTTTTCATGTACTGGCTCTCCTAGACACAGCGCGACCTTACCCCCAATACCGGGAGAGACGAACCCCTGCAGATCCGCTCACTGCCTCCATGTGGCTCGGGACTGTACCCAACTAAAACCTGTTTGCACGACTCCTTTGAGCCGTGGTAGGGTAGTAATCAAAGCACAGTGGGAACTCACACGAGGAAAATGACGATCTCAGGTCGATGAACTAACCTGTACACATGTCACCAGGGAACTGCTATCTGACGTCAGGTATAATACCAACTAGCAGGTTCCCGGCGAGTCCTGTCCGGTGTACTCATAACCCAATGAGCACCTGTATACATCTTAGGTGAACCAACTGACACCAGTGGCTTGTGAGACCGGACACCGCCCCTCGTCGGGGTCTCGACTGTATACACTAGTCTACTCTGGAGTATCGATGCCCTGTCTCGAAACTCCCACGACTAGGGACCTTTTAAGGATGTGGTTATAGACTCCAGCTCTCACTTATATGATCGCCCTCATACTGCTGGTAGTCAAGCAAGAATCCTAGGGGCTCTATCAATATGTAATAGCGACTCGTAAGGTAACCTAAAGCAATACACGATGATAAAGATAAACCAGATAGCATACTATCATCTTGAGTAAGACTGTCCTACCGGGATAGGTCCTCCCTCAATCATTGCAATCACGTGCCTGTGATCCAATAATTGACTCTGAGAGCACTATCTCCAACAGCTATGTGCCATAGCATGTCGCGTTGGGTTCTGGCGTACGCACACACGTCACGTTTTCACGCGTGTTTAGTTCGCAAAGCGCGTTTTTCTTTTGGTTTCGATATCGCGTTTTTTTGCAGGATTTTTGCTTATGGATTCCTTGTGTAAAATTCCAGGTTCGCAGGAGAGTACGTCGGACGCAGCAAAGAAAAGGAAACAGGTGGTCGGCTACGTGTAGCACGCGACCAGGTGAGTAGATTTAACATCTACGGGGAAATCGCCCGTATGGCGTTAAGCGTCAGGGCGTTATAGGATATTTTAGTTGTATGTGTTCATATATATATACAATAGTAGCATACCATCTCCTATTGCATATAGAATGGTAATTATAGAACACTGCACTGTCACTAACGGTTTAGGCTGCACGAGCACTAAATATATGTTACACTCATGCCATTAGTGATTGCCATGACACTCGCACTATAGGATCACCGCATCATTGATGATTGTCATGACTTGTCGCATATTCACATACTTTCATTGATATATCAATACCTGCGCACATGCACCCTTTATATTCACATTAGTGCATACCTTCAGCGATATATCTATACTTGTGCACATATACATCGTATATCCATATTAGTGCACATGTATATTGTTACACTCACATTGTGTATTTATCCATTTGCACATACATACCTATATAAATACATATGTTACATACATGGGTGATATTGACAAGATTTAAAAATTAAGGGACCGCACGAGATATTTTCAAAACTGGATCTTTTTAAAAGAGCGGTTTTCCCTTTATACTCTTAATGTCATACGACACATTGCATGGATTTAAACATTTACTTTGGATTTATGTGATTTCTGGATTTGGGAACCGGGGTATTATTTTAAGAAATGCGCACTGTTTTAAAAAGCCGGTTTCCCTTGATATGATATTTCAGTGCGTCCACCATGCGTTTTCTCGGTTCTGAGACGTGTGACATGTGAACCCGAATCGTAGAGCTGGACGAGGCCGATTGCGGGTATATGGTGGACCCGGTATGGTACCCCGGGCGAGAACGGATCGTTGTGCAGTAGATGGTGAGCCTGGCAGAGGGACCATTACCTACCGGTGATTTGTTAGATCTGGCGGTTATCCGGAGGATACTGACCAGAGTTGATAGATGGATACGGGACGACACGTACTGCTGGGGCCGAGGGCCGATTCCGCAGATGGAGCCAGATACTTGAGGATTTGCGTGTCGATGCTAGACACGATGATTCCATGATATTTTTGTGTGCCGATGCTAGGCACTCACGATTCTATGAGATTTACAGGATTTGAGGGCCGATCAGAGTGACGGCGCCTGAGTTTTATTGGAATTTGGGTGCATTGATAGACACCGGTTATTCTTCCACGTTGATATTCCGTGTAGATGATATTTATTCCCATGCTCATCATTCATTATTTTGCATCTCATCCTGTAGCTATAGTACCTGATAGAGTACTTTTGCATGATTATTGCATACCCTGCCTATCATATATAGATGTTATTAGATTGCATTTTCTATGCACAATTATTGCATACCTTGCTTATCATATAAAGATGTTATTAGATCGCACTTGTTGCACGATTATTGCTCATATAGTTCATCATATAGATGTTACCTGTTGGCATAGGTTAGAGTATCGCAGCACGTGCATACTTGCGATTATCTTTATATGTTATCAATTACTCACGAGTTGGCAACTCACCCCCGTTGTGCCACAGTGTTTGCAGGTTTTCCCTCAGCTTAGTCGAGGCAGGCTGCTTCCTAGCATCTTTTGATACAGATACCACTGCAAGTGGCGTGTTAGCCTTTTGCTGATAGGTGGTTTTTATTGCGGTATCTGTTTATTTTCCAGTTGTATACACTGTTGTATCTAGTACTCTCCATCTACTTTCATGTATTGACATAGAGACCAGTTGTGAGGACGATGTATATTATTTTATACTCTGGTGTCGAGCTCGTTGTGAGCCGACTTTATTTATGCAGCTTTATCTTTCATGCTATTTGTTTCCACTTATACTTCTCATCTCTTCGCTACGGCGTCGTATATTATATTCGTGATGTTTGTTTCCGCCGTTGGGCGTGATTGCTCCCGTTTGGGATGCTTTATCCTTATTGTGTATCTTTTATTCATATGTTGTCTTGTACCCGATTTCGGGGCTAGTTTTTACAAAGGAAATGCTGCCAAAATTTTTAAGATAATAACTCGAACTTTAAAGAACTTTACTAAATTATTTATGTTTTTCTGAACGTTTAAACAAATGTTCTACTACATGTTTTAAACACACAATACTTTTAATGGTTTTGATTTCTGGGTTTCGGCTTACTTAGTCGCGTTACGCCTGTAGACGTTACGTGGTTAAGTGCCGGTCACGGGCCAAACTTTGGGTCGTGACACTCCTCGAATTGGATATCACTGTCACACGTCTCAGAACCGAGAAAACGCATGGTGGACGCAATGAAATATCATATCAAGAGAAACCGTGTTTTTAAAACAGTACATGCTTTCTTTTGAAATAGCCACGGTTCTCAAATCCAGAAATCCCATGAAAACAACATATCTCAATGGGTAAAAGCGTAAAGCATGATGTATGCGACATATGATAGAAATTTAAGTATATCCGTATATCATGCAACATGGAACAATAATATGCACCTATCGAGGGAAAATCACTCTTTTAAATGAATCCAGTTTTTAAAATATATCAAGTGGTTCCCAAATATCCAAAATCAAATACAACAACATATAATGGTGCATATGTGTATGCACGCAAGTATGGTGTACAATATGTATGTACGCAAGTATTGGTGTACAATATGTATATGCACCAATATGGATGTACAAGTGGTATATACGCATGTATGAGTGTACAATATGTATATAAAGATGCAGCAACCCTACTGTGTAGTGACATTGCAATTATCGATGATGAAGTGTGTGAGCCGGCAAATCTGTGTACGTGTAACATACGCATCATCGATAATGGTGTGAGTGTACTAGCACAGGTATAAGTAATGCAATGCGAATAACAAGAATGCATCATAGGGTAAATCGTCAGATAAAAGCTATAAGGTATACATATCTAACATGATCGAGTCGGTGAATCTATCAATCGACATCCAGCCTCACAACATCGCTTACGGTATAATCCATCGTACGACAGCATTACACTATCAGGGATCCAATCAACCTATAAGACGAGAAGGGTAAGGACCTAACGTCTCTTACGGTTATCACTCACGATTCACAACATATATAAATATCTCTATATTCCTATGTCCCAGGTCACATCCACAACAATCTCATATCAGGGGACTGGCAGGGTATAAATCATCTCAATTGACTCGCATTCGTATACCAACATATCATCAAATCATCATATCACGTCATATATTCTTTTCATCGCATTTATCCCACATCAAGTCAATTTTACAAATACATTCTACCTTTACTATAAGTATACGTATCTTATCTAACATACACACCCGAACCATACAAACAGTTTTTGAAAGATGTGAATCGTAGTTTTGAAAGTAGGGGCTACGGTGTTTTTTAAAGAAAAGATATCATTTGAAAATCCGTAACGTCCCTGAAGATATCTGTTTAAAAGATGTATACGATTCTTCAGTTTGGAAATAGGTATGGTTCGGATGACATACCTACGTCGACTATCTAGTCCTATAGTACCCTAACGGCAATATCATCAAATATCATCCTCAAGTTCCATCATCACATACTAGTCATATCATATCACTTCTAACTATCCTTTAGCTATCTTTTAACTCTATCTATATTTTTCTATTAAAGATTTCCATAACCATATACTATGAATCGGTTTCCATCAAAGTGTGCGGGGGTGCTATACGCCATCCACCCGACTTCCCCCATAGATATAGATCTACTCACCTAGGTCTTCGCTTGCCGATTTCGATGACGCCACTCTCCGTCGCCTCGGAATCCATATGAAGGTACTTACAATAACAACATATATCGCAATGCTATTAAAATCAAGTTCTAAAATCCAATACGGCACGTGCATTGCTCATAGGTTAGAACCTATAGCTTACATAGACAAAATCAACCAAACAACCCTTTTTGTTGATGTACAAACATCCAACAACCAAATACGAATCCAAATATCAAAAATTAGCATCTCAAAATACGGAAAACATATCCAAAATCATATCAAAATGCACCCAGATTTTGATTCAGGACAAAAGTAGTTGCACAAACAAGTCTAGGGTGCTGTACATAGCGTATAGGACCTACTGGATCAACCCCGACACTAAAGCCAACCAAGTGGCTGGCCATAGGGACCAAAAATCCGGCCTCCTCTCCCCCTTGCTCTGTTGGGCTTCGTTTGGCCATGGTGGTCTCCTATGGTCTAAAATGGGTCTATGGTATTGTTTGCTAAACTCAGAAAGTCCCCGTGTTGCTCCAGATTTCCCTACACACCATATATCCTCATAAAACCGTCATGAACTAAATCCTAAATCCGTATTTTGGTTTCAAGGCCAGTAAAAACACAGCTCAAATCTTGCTAACAGCCACTACCATCACAATATCCCAAACCCTTCACTTGGGATTTCAAAGTATCACAAATCCATAACTAAACGCACTCTAAACTTAAACAAAAAGCTAGGAAATCAAAACTACTCTAAATGAAAAGAGATATACCTCATGGTTACTCCCAAACAAAACCCTAGAAGTCCCAATGTTGTCAAAATCCCAATTTGCTTGGTTCATTGCGATGAGGGTGAGGAGGTGATCATCTTTTGTGAAGGGGGTATAGGGTTTTGATGAGATTTTCGAGATGGGTCATGAGGGTAGAATGATGGGCATGAGGATGAAGAAGGAGATCAAAGAAATGGTGGGGGAAAGGATATGGGGCGGCACTCTCTCCCTCTCTCTTTCTCACTCTCATTCTCTCTCCTAGCATGCTCACTCTCATCATTATGTCTCGTCTCTCTCTCCTCAAGTCATCATGACACATTTTTCTTTTTCTTTTTCTTTTATCACCACAATAAAACCATAACACATAACACAAATGAAATGAAACAACATGTAACATATCATGGTGCACTAGCCGTAGAAAACTGTAGAAACACGGAATTGGCTTAATCGCGATTAGCAGTGTACTAATCGGGTTTTTATCAAAACTACATATAATAAATTTTAAAAATTCCAAATCCTTTAAATATATCTTTAAATGAATAAATCATTTTAATTTCTAATTATATCACAATTATTGGTATATATTTATACCTGTCATGACCCGAAATGGCACGTGACTGGCACTTGAATCATATGAAGTCTATAGGACCCTATCTAATTCAAGTAAGCCAAAAGCCCAGAAATCTAAAACCATTTTAAATAATAAATAAAGGAAAACTTGTTTAAAAGAAAGTAGTTTTAATAAAATAAGCCGAATTATGCGTTTTTAAAACATCATGCCATTTCTGAAAATTTCGGCAGAGTTTCATTTGTAATTACTGGCCCCGAACGGGGTACAACATGAATAATATGAATAAAGGAATCCCTAAGCGGGAGCTAGCTCTTCGTCCATTGACGGTCACAACCACGCAAGAAATATAATATACAACGCCAAGGGCGAGGATCAAAACTCAAAAGGAAACTCAAAACAACAAGAAAACCATAATAATACAAGCGCGACTCTACGGTCGAAATAAAATACAATTAGTCATATAAGTCTAAAAATAATACAAGTCTGGTTGTTGGAGTTTCTAGATACAACAGAATAAATAAAGTACAATGGTGGTCACGATGGGAGTGAACCCACTTACCAAAGCAATCACCCGGAAAGGAACAGTGTGCCAGAAAGCCGCAATGAAACCTGTACGGCAAAACCTGCAAGAAACTGTGGCACAACGGGGGTGAGTTGCCAACTCGTGAGTAGAAAACATCACAGAGCGTAAATCGTATGTATGCCTTAATCCTAGGTCAAACGATCAGTAATATTTATCCTCAATATGATAAAGTCTGAAGCAAGATAAGTTGGCAAGGGTAAACTTCTATACATCAGTGTAATACCAAGTGCTCATGTCAGTGCCTCAGGTAGCAACATATCATAAACATGAGGTGTGATCTATGTAATCATCATGAAATCAGTGTAAACTATAACATGAAGTCTATAAGTATGTGGATATCATCCAACTATGTAATCAATGCCTGTATGTATGTGGATCCCGTCCACGTGTCAACCAATGACATAACAACATCATGCATGTAAAAGTCATAAAATCATATGCATGAAAGTATAAGGATATAAATCAACGCGTGTCCATCGCGACACATCAAAATCATGGAACCTGAGTGTCCAGCATCGGCACTCGAAACATCATGAAACCCGTTCCCAGCATCGGCACGTAAATCCTTATATCTCGGGCTCCGTCGATCCGGATCGGCCCACGGGCACCGTTAGTCCGGATCGGCCCGTATCATCTCTCGACTCCGATCGGTATCCTCCGGATATCCGCCGAGCCCAAAAACTATCACCGGTAGGTATGCTTCCCCTGTCAGGCTCATCGGCGTGGTCCATCGACATACCTTTCTTGCCCCGGGGTATCACCGGGCCCCACCATGTATCTGCACACCGCCCACGACTCCTCCTCGCATGGAGTATATATATATCAGAACCGATAAAACTCTTGGTGGCTGCTGAAATATCATATCAAGAGAAACCGCGTTTTTAAAACAGTACATACTTTCTTTTGAAATACCCACGGTTCTCAAATCCAGAAATATCATGGAAACAACATATCTCAATGCGTATAATCATAAAGCATGATGTATGTGACATATAATAGAAATTAAGCATATCAGTATATCATTCAACATAAAACAGTAATATGCACATATCGAGGGAAAACCGCTCTTTAAATGAATCTAGTTTAAAAATATGTCATGCGGTTCCCAAATCCCCAAAATCAAGCCAGAATCATCTATGTATGTACAAATATGTATGTTCGCAAGTACATCATACAAGAGTCATATCTTGATGCAACAATTCTACTGTGTAGTGACATGGAAATTATCGATGGTGAAGTGTGTGAGCCGGCAAGCAGGTGTATGTGGAACATACGCATCATCGATAATGGTGGTGGTGTCCTGACAGCATGGGTTTAATATACCAATAAACACATTTAAACATGCAATGCGATGCGAATAGCAAAAATATGCGGAAAATGAATAATCAACGCAAAAATGAAGAATCTACATCAATATATATATATATATGATACAGTTTTTCCATTTGAAATAACACGAATCGTGGTGTTTAGAAAAATAAGGGCTACGGTGTTTTTAAGAAAATATGCGTCTTTTGAAATTATCCGTAGAATCCCTTGGCATGTCTTTAAAATACTCACGATTCAGTAGTTTTGAAATAGGTATGACTCTGGTCTAAGTCTAATCTAACATCTACTAAGTAAACTACAGATCTAACTAACAAACTAATCGAAAGGGTATGGAAACCACCTAAATCTGAGTCGATATATATATACATATATAATAGTCGGTGATCTCGCCTCAATAATACCACGTACGATACAATATATCATATGACATCCTTGAGTCAAGAGTGTAGATATATTATCATAGTTATCTCGTACGGTAAATCCGTCGAACGTCGTCCCAAATCTGGGTACGGGTCAACTATCACATCTATCTCATCATTTACCTGGTATCATTATCATCACATCATGAATTAGGTGTACTGATCTACAGTCTAGTACGATTTGATACCATCAACATATATATAAATGTGTGTGTATGAAAACACACCGCCTGCCTATCCGCTATCATCACATGTCGTATCTCATAATACGATCCAAATCGCATCACCGATCTTGTGGCATCATGTCCTGTAGGGTTGCTAGGCACGCGCACAAGGGTCTACGAGGCATCAACCATGCCCGATTAAAATTTTAGCCGTGCCGAACAACCCGAAGCCGGATCTTTAAACTAGGGTTTAGGCGAAAACTAGCATGTTAAACGCTTTAACACTAAGTGAGAGGGATTACAACCTTTGTAGATCCGGTCCTTCACTTCCTAAGCTCCGTGTTGAGGTCCCTTCGCTGGGATCATCGTGTTGTGGACGCTCGAGAGGCTTCACGAAGAAAATGATGCAACCTTT
Source organism: Agapanthus africanus (assembly GCA_030015575.1). NCBI lineage: Eukaryota > Viridiplantae > Streptophyta > Magnoliopsida > Asparagales > Amaryllidaceae > Agapanthus > Agapanthus africanus. Next base: position 450,728,825 of record JASDDO010000014.1, on the reverse strand, counting down.
GCTTCCGATACCAAGATGATCTACCTTGAAGTTTCGATAACACAAGCTAACACTAATAATATGAAGTGAACACCCTCATCTAAATGGCAAGGATAGATGAGGATGATGAAGTAGGATTTTTGCTCTCATTTAAAATCTTTTTCTCACTCACTTTCATCACAAAAGAAAGCTTTTTCATGAAGGAACTCAAGCATGAAGAAGAAGAATGAAGAAGATAACCTTAATCCTTTTGTGATGAACAATGAATTATTGTAGTGGTTACAAATCTAACCAAGAGTTAAGCATGAGAGAGTTAACCCTTGTAGAGAGTTAACTATAGTTTATGGTTTGGATTGGGTTAACATAATATCTCACAAAAATATCAAGCATCCACAAAGTCAAAGCTTCATGAAGCTTCATGGAAGCTTCATGCAAAAGCTAACCCTAATCCAAACCCTAACCAAGTTTAAACCCTAATCCATTGTTAAATTTGTAACCCTAACATGTTACAATATTATATATCACATATACAATATATTTTGTAACAATAGAAAATAATATAATTAACATATATCGTATATATATTAAAGTATTATCCCGTGAGAAAATGAATCTTTTAGTGAGCCAATATTAGTTAATGTAATTTAATATATCACATATATTATTATACATTAAATTATCGAATCAACACTTGATCCGACAATCCGGCTATATCGCATATAACCGACTAATACGATGACCCGGCTATATCACATATACCCGGCCGATATCTCATATCGCGAGAATCCAATACTGTATTGCATACCGTATTATCCTCGGTCCCGCACATATCACATATATGCTCCTACTCCGTTTTGCCTGAGCCAAGAAACCTCTGTGTAGGACTCTAAAGAATCGTCAATACGCTGGCAGTAGGTGATGATCATATCAAATACCCACAAGCTGCAAGCGGTCAGCTAAACGTAACAGCCACCCAGGTATTGATCGCTCAGAAGATCAACAAGCAAGTCTGTACATTCTCCTGTGAATCCAAACAGTAACACTCCCGTACAGTCTGGTGTCGTCGTCTGATATGTCGCATATCTCGCCTAAGGGTGGTAAACGTCAGACACCAGTAGCTCGATAAGTCGTATCGATATGAGGTCTATAACAGTTCGAGAAACTACTGATAACACTTACCAGTAAATCTCAGCAACCCGGGCTATGGTTTTCTGGTTATAGCCAATCGAACACAGCGCAACATCTACTCCATATACCGGGAGAGACGAATCCCCTCCTATCGCTCATTGCCTCCATGTGATTCGGGACTGTACCCAAAACCCACCTTTTTGCACGCCCTCTTGGACGTGGTATGATGGAAATCAAAGCACAGTGGGAATCACACAAGACTCTATGACGATCTCGGGTCAACAGACTACTCTGTACCAGTGTCACCGGAGAACTGCCATCTGACGTGATGTATAATACCATCTGGGAGTTCTCGGCGAGTCCGTCCAGTGTACCCAGTCTCCACTGACCACCCGTACACCATCCTTGATGTCAAACACCGATGGATATAGGATCATCCATCGCCCATCATATGGGTCAAGATGCGTATACGCTAGTCTACTCTGGTGCATCGATGCCCTGTCTCGATACACTTTCGACTAGGAACAGTTATAGGATGTACTCGTCGACTACCGTGGCCCCACTAGTATGATCTCATCATAGTCCCAATAGTCGAGTACATATCCTAAGGGCTTTATCAACATATAACATAGAGACAATCAGAGTACATGTTAAGATAAAGTACAACCAGATAGCATACTATCATGTCGAGCAAGAAAGTCCTCCCTATATATGTCCAAGCATCCATTACAATATACATCGTATGTACAGTAATGGCCTCTAGGGCATACATATAACTAACAATCTCCCACTTGCACTAGGGCCATCTGTTGTGGTATCACATACCCAACAATTAGCTGCGGTTGAAGTATCTCATACTCAACCATCCCATAAAAGTCTCTACTGGGAAAAAGGCTTTTGTGAGTGGATCCGCTCTGTTGTCCTCTGTGTCTACTCTCCTAACCTCGATCTCCCTGGAGATCAACCATCTCCATGATCAGGTGACACTGCCTAAGAATTATATCTGGATTTCAGATGGGACGGGGGTTCCTTGGAAAAAGCCATAACTCCATTGTCACACAATGGTAGGAACGAAGTTCATCTCATGAACTTATATATCCAGACTGCCTCTTTTGGTAGCATCCTTGGTAACGATGTATCTTGCCTTTAATCGTCTAGTATGTCACGGTATCTAGCTTGGAACTCTTCCAACATACCGTCCCTCCACTGAGGGTAAAGACAATGCCTGCGACTGACATTCAGTCGTCCTTATCACCCTGGAACCTTTCCAGTGATTCTCCCAGGATCGATTGATACCATCTCACTACAACTAGTGAGTATCCTAATATCCAATTAGATCTATCTCATAGATCCAAAATCCAGGATTTAGGAGGTATCACATTGATCCTATATGGAGAATCGTTGTGATAAGCGGAGATTGACCGAGCGTAGCATAGGAAACTCCTTCCCTATCAAGAGTATGTCATCCACGTACTCTACGAGGATCACCACCATACTCCCTACTTCCTTTTTGTATATACAAGTTTCATCTACCATTTTGATGAAGTCAAACTCTTTGACTTCCACATCAAAACAGATGTTCTAACTCCGCGATGCCTGCTTTATCACATAAAACATCTTGCACACGTTTCCGCTGCTCCCACTGTCTACGAAGCCCTCTGGCTGTGTACTTATAGACGCTCTCTTCTAAAACATCATTTAGAAAAGCAGTCATGACACCCAACCACCAGATATCGTAGTCATGGTATGTAGCCGTGGCAAGTAGGATCTGGATGGACTTAAGCATAGCTTTGAAAGTCTCAACTTTTCCATGTACACCTAGTAATCTTCTCAAGATATATTTGCTCCTGATGAGGATTTAACCCTTCAGATAGAGCAACCAAAGTCCATACTTTGTTGGTGTATAAGGATTCCATCTCAGATCGATAAGCATCCAGCCATTCTTACAGAGTCCCACCCCTGTTGGCCAGCTCGAAACTAGTTGGGTCATCAACTCATGATGCAATCCTCGCTCCTACTGTCATAGAGAAACCGAAGTATCTCTCAGGTGGGTGAGGAACCCTATTAGATCGGCGGAGAGGCTGAGGTTCGTTGGTTACTATTGAATCCTTTGGTTCTACCAAATTATCTGATGTAGTTTGTATAGCTGGAACTCCTTCCAGTTCTACCTCATGACCATTAATTTCTTCACAAGAAATTCCCTTTCACAAAGGTGGTATGTTGAGAAATAAAACACTTTTGTTTCTCGGTTTGGTAGAAGATATTCCCTTGCGAATGCTTGGGATATCCAACAAACTTCTACAGAACTGACTTTGCCTCGAGCTTGTACGGATTTTGCTTTTAGACATAGGCCGGACAACCCCAAATCTTAACAAACTTAAGATATGGGCTCTTCCCTTTCCATATCACATATGAAATGATAGGCAACTGATTTGTTTTGAACCCTTTTCAATATTTATGCAACTTCTCAAGTGCATAACTCCCAAAAGGAAATAGGAAACTCAGTAGTACTCATCATAGAGCACACCATATCACATAGGGTGCTACTGCTCCATCCCGATACACCGACGTGCTGTGGTGTATACGGAGGAGTAATGCTGAGAGAGAATCTCATTCTCCTTTAGAATAGTCCAGGAATTCCGTGCTTAAGTATTCTCCTCCTTGATCTCATCAAAGGACATAATACTTATACCCGTATTTTGGTTCTTTACTTCTAACTTATATTCTATGAATATCTCAAAAGCTTCGGACTTGTGTTTCAACAGGAACATATGTCTGAATCTTGAGAGATCATCAGAGAATGTAATGAAGTACAAAGAACCGGTCTTGGCATATGTAGACAGGAGACTTTCATACATCAGCATGTATCAATCCCAAGAGTTCACTAACTCTTTCTCTGTTTCCAATAAACGGAGCTATGGTCATCTTATCTCTGTGACATGACCGGCAAGTTTCACAAGATGTAAATTCAAACTAATTTAAATATGCATCTATATGTAACTTCGGCTAGTCGGGTCACATTGATATGACCTAGTCTACAATACCTCAAGAAGGATGCGTTCATTTCTGAACTCTTCCTCTTGTGTGTGTTCTGTATACGAAGAACTGTAATTTGATTTAGAACGTCAATGCTTTTAGATAACGTGCCTGAACCGATCAACTCTTGATATAGGAAATGTTCAAAACATTATCCAACAATACAAAATTATATCCTTTCTTTACTAATAAAGAGACTGATATGATGTTGTATATCAGGTTTGGTATCTAATAACATTCGTTTAGAATCAATGTATTCTGGTAATACAGGGTGATAGTGACCAACAGACTTGGCTGCAACACTTGCACCGTTTCTATCTCATGAAACTTATCACCCGTTCTCAGTTCTCTACCTTTCTGTAGCCCATGTAACAAATTACAAATGCGGGATCCAGATCCGGTATCACATACCCTGGACGTAAAGGATACGGAGAAACAGTTCTCTGTAATGAACACAACCGAAGATGATGCATCAGCATGCACTTTCTTCGTTTTGGCGGCACGGGAATTCTGGTAATCCCCTGTTTCCTGCTCTGTCTTATAACAATTATAAGTGGAGCGGGACCAACGTTCCCCAGCTCAGTATAACAAGCGGGTTCGGTCAATATATCCGTATTATTATCTTGATTAAGGCGTGATATGGTCGCTACCTGGAGAGAGAGAGAAGAAAATACTCAGCGTATGCTCTTGCAAGATTAGATTGGTTATCTAATATATCTAATCAGGATGTCTCCCACTGTTTTAATCAAATCTTCCTTCAAACCCTAAAAGGAAAGACTAGCCGGGATTAATTACATGCTACAAGTTCGCAAATCTTTCAACCAAGCCAGTGTCAGTATTTTGAGGGAGGTCCCCCGTGCATTCACACGAACCTAATTAAAGTAAACCCCGTTTTCCCAGAGGCGTAACCCCGTTAACACCTTTCTAGACACCTACTTGATCGGCTAATTGTAATTTGTAAAACTCTCCCAGGAGTAACTCTTACTCGCAGCGGGTATCGGGATCCAACTATCTCATAGAAGGTATGGAATCTCATTGCAAATTTCAACACTTGAAATTCCCAATAATATTTTACCCCTAGCGTCCTATGACCTTGACAGAGGTCAACAAACCATAGGCTGCTAGTCAAGTTCAACCCGTCATTTCCCGATTGAAGTTAACCCACCCGCACGACCCTTGACAGAGGTCAACAAGGTCGCACGACTACCCTAAATCAATCACATCATATGCTTATACAGATAAGCACTAATCAGCTACCGCACACTACGCCTTGACAGAGGTCAACAAACGGAGCACGAATACTAACTATTACTTATCTGAAATAACGGAGGGCTACGGCAGGTTTTTAAGAAAACCCTTTGCGTAATGAACTTGATATCGTTGTAGAATCGAGTGATTTTTAAATGGAGTGTTTTTTAGGCTTTTCTAGTTTTGCTAAATGTGTCACTCCCGGTGAAGGGATCGTCGGCCCTTTCCTCATCGAATAAGGTGCAGGATATTTCACAAATATCGCTGTGCAAAGCAAAAACTCCAAAAGCAATCAAAAGACAGACCGAGGGGTGCAGCATCTGCCAGTCATTGCTAAAGGGGTCACTCCCGGTGAAGGGATCTCGGCCCTTTCCTTATCGAATAAGGTGAAGGATGTTCTGCAAGGAACACCGTGATGCAAAGCAAGAACCGTAGCTACCTGTTTTTGAAACAAGTTTCTACAACATCTTAGGTTTCTTTTAGTTTCATTAATCTCATTAATGAAGTCCCATTTTAATATGCTTCACAAGCATCTCTTTTGAAACGAAATCTGCAATATAACATATATCTCATATATATAATATAAACATTCGTCTCAGGCAGTAATATAATCTCATCAAAGAACATTGCAGCAGAAGAACATATATGAAATATTGGATATACTAGGACGTCCGTGTTTTCAAAACGAGCCTGTATAAAACACGGATTCCACGGTCGCGATGAATAGCCAAACCCACATCCCTAGACCCCTACGAGAGCGGCAAGCAACACTTCCAATTCTAGGGTTAGGAGACCCGGTCTCGACTCCTCGAGATAGTCTCCCACTGGACCCTAGAACCCGGTTACTTATGCTCCCCGCCTTGGGTCTACCTAATGCGGAAAAGTAAATAATATACAAGTGTTGATATCAACCTCATCCCGGAAGTGCCCCAATAAAAGAATATTACATACAAATGAATTTTACATGAATGAAAAAGAAAAACTCTTATCTCACATAAAACCCCCGGCTATTCAAACGCGACGATCCAATACAACATATCAAAGCAACACATAATATCTCATATCATCAACGTAAGCAAGTATGCGTATCCCGATTGTCGTTGATGTATAGCAACGAAGACGGCGATACGCCACATACTACGTTGACGGTCACAGAAAAGAATGTGTAAAACTACAACAGTTGGAATCCGCAACCTCCTTAGACATCTCATGCCTAACCAGATGAATTCCTTAGACATCGCATGCCTAACAATTATAAACCCTGCATTTTAGTCTCATTATCGAAAACTCTTTTCAATATCAAGTCGGGCAATTCAATAAGATTCCCGACATGCTGATCGAATGCTCGTCGCAAATTTTAGTAGACGGACGCACCCCCGATGTTGTCGATGAAGTGCACTAAGGCGGAACACCGTCACCGCGAGCACCCGAACGGATGCTTTTGGCGACGGGGTTCTCCTACAGTCACTTGGTCGGGGCTATAGGGCATGGCTGTCTATTAAGTTTACCCGGCGAGTATCCGCGTACGCTACGTGATTGCGACGGACTTTTGATCACATCAAAATTCCGTGGCAACCGATCATCGAGACTAAACTGCTATGTTTATAACATTCAAATTAGTTATCTCATAACTACTTGTGGATTCCAAATATTGTATCACATTCCAGATAAATAGACAATGTTAAACTTTCCGATCGAAAAATCAAACACCCAAGATTTCCCCAAGATATATCAACACTTGAAATCAGTTTAAAAACATCCATCACATGTCACAGTACCAATGGTCCAGCCGTAGAAGGGTCAAGCCAATGCCTCACATGTGGCACGCCGTACTGCCCCAAACCCTAAGCTTTAGAGGTAGTTCAAGACGGTCACATAATCGAGTTAAGGTTTGTTGTCTTCTAGAGGGTCCACCGAGTTACTTGCACGACTTAGAACGTTCTTAAACTCGAGAAAAAATCCAACTTTTGAAAAATTTTCCGACTGGGGAAAAAGTGAGTTATTGATATCCGTTCGAACTTTTTAACAGTTTCTAAAATTATCCGGACAAAACTAAACAAAGTTAAATTATCTGATCGAATCAACGAGTCCTAAATACAACCCTAGAAAACTCAACACTTGAGTGGAATTAAAATATTCCCAGAAAAAATTGCCAAGAAAGGACCTAAGAATAATTAAGTGAAATTCCAGGGACTAAGTCCAAATTTTGGCCGCGGTACCGCCGCAAAAACCATGGTTTGGCCGCGGTTCCGCGGTCAAATTGTTGACTCAGAGATCCGTACTTCACAGTAATTCTTAGTTTTTCCTGCTTGTTTTTCTGAGCATTTTTAATTTAGAAAAAAATCAACTTTTTGAAAATTTTCCAGAGAGGGTTCCGTATCGGGGTTTCGGCGTTCGATCGGACTTTAAACTTCGTCTAGACTTCGCCTAAAACTCTAGCTTGGCTCTAATACCACTGTTAGTCAGGCAGCCACCCCATCCAATGGGGTCACCGTGGCACCAACGGGTCCCTCAGCCGCTACTTTTTACGCATGCCCCCTCGCGAGGACTACAACCCGCCGGAACACCTTCCGGTCTCGGGACATCCTGGGGGTAAGAGCCTATGCTTCGCCAGACTGTCACACAGTGAGAACCCCCATAGGTCGACATCCAATGCCTAGTAGCTCTGATACCAATGTTAGTCAGGCAGCCACCCCATCCAATGGGGTCGCCGTGGCACCAACGGGTCCCTCAGCCGCTACTTTTTACGCATGCCCCCTCACAAGGACTACAACCTGCCGGAACACCTTCCGGTCTCAGGACACCCTGGGGGTAAGAGCCTATGCTTCGCCACACTGTCACACAGTGAGAACCACCCATAGGCCGACATCCAATGCCTAGTAGCTCTGATACCACTGTAGGGTTGCTAGGCACGCGCACAAGGGTCTACGAGGCATCAACCATGCCCGATTAAAATTTTAGCCGTGCCGAAAAACCCGAAGCCGGATCTTTAAACTAGGGTTTAGGCGAAAACTAGCATGTTAAACGCTTTAACACTAAGTGAGAGGGATTACAACCTTTGTAGATCCGGTCCTTCACTTCTTAAGCTCCGTGTTGAAGTCCCTTCGCTGCGATCATCGTGTTGTGGACTCTCGAGAGGCTTCACGAAGAGAATGATGCAAACTTTGCTTCCGATCTTCGATACCAAGATGATCTACCTTGAAGTTTCGATAACACAAGCTAACACTCATAATATGAAGTGAACACCCTCATCTAAATGGCAAGGATAGATGAGGATGATGAAGTAGGATTTTTTCTCTCATTTAAAATCTTTTTCTCACTCACTTTCATCACAAAAGAAAGCTTTTTCATGAAGGAACTCAAGCATGAAGAAGATGAATGAAAAAGATAACCTTAATCCTTTTATGATGAATAATGAATTATTGTAGTGGTTACAAATCTAACCAAGGGTTAAGCATGAGAGAGTTAACCCTTGTAGAGACTTAACTAGGGTTAATGGTTTGGATTGGGTTAACATAATATCTCACAAAAATATCAAGCAACCACAAAGTCAAAGCTTCATGGAAGCTTCATGCAAAAGCTAACCCTAATCCAAACCCTAACCAAATTTAAACCCTAAACCATAGTTAAATTTGTAACCCTAACATGTTACAATATTATATATCACATATACAATATATTTTGTAACAATAGAAAATAATACAATTAACATATATCGCATATATATCAATGTATTATCCCGTGAGAAAATGAATCTTTTAGTGAGCTAATATTAGTTAATATAATTTAATATATCATATATATTATTATACATTAAATTATCGAATCAACACTTGATCCGACAATCCGGCTATATCGCATATAACCGACTAATATAATGACCCGACTATATCACATATACCCGGCCGATATCTCATATCGCGGGAATCCAATATAGTATCATATACCGCATTATCCTCGGTCCCGTACATATCACATATGTGCTCCTACTCCGGTTTTCCTGAGCCAAGAAACCTCTGTGTAGGACTCTAAAGAATCGTCAATACTCCAGCAGTAGGTGATGATCATATCAAACACCCACAAGCTGCAAGCGGTCAGCTAAACGTAACTGCCACCCAGGTATTGAGCGCTCAGAAGATCAACAAGCAAGCCTGTACATTCTGCTGTGAATCCAAACAGTAACACTCCCATACAGTCCAATCTCGTCGTCTGATATGTCGCATATCTCGCCAAGGGGTGGTAAACGTCAGACCCCAGTAGCTCGATAAGTCGTGTCGATATAAGGTCTATAACAGTTCGAGAAACTACTGATAACACTTTCCAGTAAATCTCAGCAACCCTTGCCAGGGATTTTGGTTATAGCCAATCGAACACAGCACAACATCAACTCCCTATACCGGGAGAGACGAATCCCTTCCTATCGCTCATTGCCTCCATGTGATTCGGGACTGTACCCAAAAGCCACCTTTTTGCATGCCCTCTTGGACGTGGTATGATGGAAATCAAAGCACGGTGGGAATCACACAAGACTCTATGACGATCTCGGGTCAACAGACTACTCTGTACCAGTGTCACCGGAGAACTGCCATCTGACGTGATGTATAATACCATCTGGGAGTTCTCGGCGAGTCCGTCCAGTGTACCCAGTCTCCACTGAGCACCCGTACACCATCCTTAATGTCAAACACCGATGGATATGGGATCATCCATCGCCCATCCTATGTGTCAAGAAGCGTATACGCTAGTCTACTCTGGTGCATCGATGCCCTGTCTCGATACACCCTCGACTAGGAACAGTTATAGGATGTACTCGTCGACTACCGTGGCCCCACTAGTATGATCTCATCATAGTCTCAATAGTCGAGTACATATCCTAAGGGCTTTAACAACATGTAACATAGAGACAATCAGAGTACATGTTAAGATAAAGTACAACCAGATAGCATACTATCATGTCGAGCAAGAAAGTCCTCCCTATATATGTCCAAGCATCCATTACAATATACATTGTATGTACAGTAATGGCCTCTACGGCATACATATAACTAACATGTCCAACCTGATCGACTCATCTCCAAATATCATCCACCATCCTCATTATCCAAGTATAGGTTTACATACATATATATATATATATACATAGTCCCATACCGATGTGTGTGTGTGTGTATGTATGTATCCCCATATACGCACAAATAATAATAATGCATGCAAGGGCATGTGTGCGTGTGTGCAAACCTATTCTATGGTTCTCGACTAAGAAATCAACCACGACACTATCATCCAAATTCACAACACATATGTAAATATATATCATATCATCAACTACACTACGAACTGCGAGGGTGCTATACGCCATCCACCCTACTTCCCCCGTAGATATAAATCTACTCACCTTGAGCTTCGCTTGCTGGAGACAATGGCGCCACGCTCAACCTCGTCGTCTTGAAGTCTACGTGGGGTACCCACAACCAATACAACATCGCAAACGTGTATTAAAACCAAGTCGGAAAACCAAAACGGCACATGTTTCGCCCATAGGTCAAAACCTATAGCCTCGCGTGCAAAACATGACCAATAACCCTAGTCGTTGGCATTCAAACGCCACACGACGGAAACACAAAATCAAATACCAAAACCAAATTCATAAAAAGCCGCAAACGAAAATAGAAATCTTGAAAATTAGCTCCAGATTTAACCTTATGTGAAATTAGCCAATTTTGAATATGTAAAGGGTCTAGTTTACTGGAGATAAAGCCACAGATCGAATACGAACCAATTTGCCCTGGGTCTGGCCGCAATTTGTGGCCAGAAGGGATATATTTGCGGCCATGGTGAGGGCTTAGGGCTAGGGTTTCAGTGGGGGTCCTAGGTTGCCTGCACATCTCTCAGTCTTCGCTAAATATTTTTCAGGTCACCCGGGTTATAGCAGATCACCAAAACACATCACAGTTCTCACAAATTCCTGATATTGGGGTCTTTAAGTTTGGGAATTGGGGGTTTACTCTATGGTTTATCCCACTATATAGTCCCTACGGGGGTCGTAGTCCCTAATTACACCTCAATTGCACCTTTGGAATCAATTCCAACCTTAATCCCTAACTAGGAATTTCAATGTTCACTAAACCGTACTAAATCACAACTAAACACATATGGATACTAAAGTAATGGAATTACAATGCTAATGGTGCAGAAATTACCTTATTTGGCAACTCAAGATTTTTCTTGAGTTGCCCCAAGTGTCCAAAATCCTTGCTTTCTTGGTCCAAAGTGTTGTTAGCTTGTGCATATTTTTAGTGAAGTGGAGATAGACTTTTAATGGGTTTGTGAGGAGGTAGAGAGGAGAGGGAGAGAGGGCAGCAACAGCCATGGGAGAGGGAGAGAGGAAATATGATGAAGATGAAGAATGATAAACAAAGGCCATAGTCAATGAAGACCCCACACACACTCTATCATGCCCAGACCACATTTCTATATTCATTTTGCTTTTCTTTTCTTTTTTTTTCTTTATCTTTCTCTTATCTTTTAAATTTTAAAACCATACATGAAAAATGTGACAAGGTCTAAAAATGGCATGGTGCATGTCATGTGCACAAAACCGGATTAATGCGAGATTAGCGATGTTTAATCGCGATTAGCATTAAATAGTGTATAATAAATAATAAAAATCTATAATTTGCCTAAATTACATTAAAACACCCTGATTTTAGTAATTTCTATAATTTTCCAAATATTTTCCGATTTATCGGTATTTAATTATACCACAATAATTAAATATTCAATATATTTATTATTTAGTTATAAAAATTCCGAAAAATAATATTTTATTTTTCTGAAATGTTAGAGTCTTCCCCCCATAAAGAAATTCGGTCTCCGAATTTAAATTTAAACTCCCCACAATTTCAAAAACATTTCAGCAAAATGATCATGTCGTCGGGGCTCCGAACTCATAAATACATAAAACATATTGTAGCGCAAAGTATGCGCATGAAAAATGAGCATATAACTCAAAATCAAAATCAGAACTCCGTCAAGCATCTCGCCATTAATGGAGTTTTGGTGAAGACACAATGTCAGAATCCAATACGAAAACCAACGTGATATACATGTAAGTGCACGGCGGTTCCCCGGCCGTCAATCCGACGCCGGAATGCGGAAACGAAAAACTTTTACAGAACTTGTAAACCGGAACCACCGCGCACTAGAATCCTGGATCGGGCCATTAATCTAACTCTAGAAAACTACAAGATGGGATAGAAGGCTATACCAAGCGATCCGTGTCCTTCGGTCTTCGCCTCCACTCCGATCTCATCGCGGAATCTCCTTTCGTCGCCTCCTTGTCGAAACGGGCACCACATCGCCGGGTTCTTTTATGGGCTCCCACCTCTGGACCGAGGTAACTCGGGCGCGAAGTTGGCTAGCCGACGCGTCCATGGTTGCTGTAGGTGAATGTAGAGAGGTTGTCTCTTTGGGGTGATTGAAGTTGCCTTTGAAGGATGGAGGTGAAGAAAAGAGATGGACTTGGGAATATTTGGTGGCTAGCTAAAAATGAGATGAATGATAATTTTTTCCCACATGAAAAATGAACTCCCCCTCTCTCCCCTCAAAAAGTGGCCGGCCTCTCAAGAGATGGTGGAGGAAAAATCCAATAATGCAAGGTAAAAAAATGAATGATAAACATCAATTAAAAATGGCCACACCATTTCTCATCAAATCCTTTCACACACCATCACAATAAATGCAATGGAAGAAACTAAAAAAGAATCTCATCATGAAGCCACACATTTACAAAGGACCCCCTCCACAAATGCTAATTTGCGAACTTGCAAATTAGCCCCTCCAACGGAAAGGTCCGGCCGGGAAGGAACAAAGGAAAACCGGCCGAAACTGAATGCAAACTGGCAACTTCAGAAAACTGATCCCGTAATAAATTACAGGAAAACCCCGCGACTGCATATACATGCCCGCATTTGTATTCCCACTGAATACAAATGCAAAGAGATAAAACTACACTGTCTAATAATAGGATCCGACTTAAACCAAAGCCCGCTAGTAAAATCCGTCCGATCACGATCCGTGCAATACCTCACGTATCTGATCGAACCCTGCCATATCTTCATACGGCCTCTACAGCGTTTTGCCCGAAACTTGAGTAACTGTGTCTGGTGGACTCTAAAGACTCGACAATACTATGGTTGTGGATTTAACCACTAGCACATCAGAGGTATTAGCCATACGTGACGGGCTACCAGCTATTGACCAAAAGGGACGTCGATGAGCGAACTCATCCTGACACCCTGCTGAGCCTGTCAGTGACAATATCCGTACAGTCCGGTCCGTTCGTCTATAAGGATCGCATGGCGGGCCTAGGGGGTAGGTAAAAGTTAGACCCCCAAAAGCGGTACAAGTTGTGTCGGAGTGTAGCCCAGAACACCCTGAGATACTACTGGAATACCTACCAGTAAATCTCCTGCCTTGGCCAAGGACTTTCATGTACTGGCTCTCCTTGACATAGCGCGACCTCACTCCCAATACCGGGAGAGACGAACCCCTGCAGATCCGCTCACTGCCTCCTTGTGGCTCGGGACTGTACCCAACTAAAACCTGTTTGCACGTCTCCTTTGAGCGTGGTAGGGTAGTAATCAAAGCACAGTGGGAACTCACACGAGACAAATGACGATCTCAGGTCAATGAACTAACATGTACACATGTCACCATGGAACTGCTATCTGACGTCAGGTATAATACCAACTAGCAGGTTCCCGGCGAGTCCTGTCCGGTGTACTCATAACCCAATGAGCACCTGTATACATCTTAGGTGAACCAACTGACACCAGTGTCTTGTGAGACCGGCCACCGCCCCTCGTCGGGGTCTCGACTGTATACACTAGTCTACTCTGGAGTATCGATGCCCTGTCTCGAAACTCCCACAATTAGGGAGCTTTTAAGGATTTGCTTATAGACCCCAGCTCCCACGTATATGATCGCCCTCATACTGCTGGTAGTCAAGCAAGAATCCTAGGGGCTCTATCAACGTGCAATAGTGATCAGTAATGTCATCTAAAGTTGTACACGATGATAAAGATAAAACAGATAGCATACTATCATCACGAGTAAGACTTTCCTACAGGCATAGGTCCTCCCTCAATCATTGCAATCATGTGCCTGTGATCCAATAATTGACTCTGAGGGCACTATATCCAACAATCTCCCACTTGCACTCAAGGCTATTTATTGCGATGTCGCATACTCACAGCCCGTGTGATACCGAACACCCAACTCCTTTACTAATCAGTTTCACAAATTTCGTTTGCGAAACTATTGCGTTCGAGGAATAGCCTCAGTGAGTGGATCCGCTCTGATGTTTCTTTCTATGTCTCTCTTTATCTCAAGTTCGCGGAGAAAGCCATCTCCCGAAATGTGCAATACCTGTGAATATGTCTGGATATCTGATGGGACCTAGCTCATAAATGAACTCCAAATCCAAACTTCTTAGACTGTATCGTCAACTGAACTTAATCAGTATCCTGCGCCATGCCTCCCTCAGTATCTGCTTGGACCTCCTGTCCAAACTACTGCCCCTCGTCAGAGGAAAAACTATAAATCTGACAGTCACTCTGTCATCCAGGTCACCTTGGAAGCCTGGAATGATAACCGTCTCCCAAAGGAGGCTGCCGTTATCATTTCCCTAGAACATCCACTTATGTTCGAAAACTGCTTTCGATTGTTTCTCCAGGATTGGATTAATACCAACTTATTGCATCTACTACAAGATCAACATCGGGTGTGGTACTTGACATCTCATGATTGACTCAATTGCATAAGCAAGTGATTTGCCAATCATGCACATCCCTCTCCCCTTTAGTCTGTAAGACACCTTTAGAGAGGGTGACTCCATCACCTGCAAGTATACTACCGTGCCAGGAGTCGTCCATTCTAAAAACCTTTAGAATGTTGTCTAAGTACCCAGATTGGGAAACCATCCAAATCTAGATCTAAAACCATAGATCTAGTGATCAGAATGTCTGATATAATATCCAAGTCCCATGTGGAGAAACCACTGTGTGACAACCAAAGTATAACCGATCGTAGTATAGGAATATCACTTCCTACTCCGTGTATGTCATCAAATACCAGGACATCACACCCTACTACCTTCTTAACAGATCCATCCCCTATTCTGATGAAGTCAAACCTATGACTGTCACATCAGAAATAGATGATCTATCTCCGCTATATCTTCTTTAGTCTATAAATAGACATAAGCCACTTGTCCACCGTGCTTCCGCTGCTCCCACTGACCACGACAACCCTCTGGCAGAGTCATATAGACGTACACTTCTAAAGCCAGTTTTAGAACGACGCTATAATCATCCTCCTGCCGGGTCTCACAGTCTGGAACAACAACAAATGGCATGTCTGGGTAAACAAGAACCTCCCTGCCACCGTCCTTGAGCATACCGAAGTACCTCTCGAGCGCCTGAGGTTACCCACCATATCTACGGAGTGGCTAATGGAATGTCAAACAAGATTGAATCTTTAGGTTCTTATCAAATTTTCAGTATTCGTTTGCGGTTCTGGAATCACTTCCAGTTCTACCATACTCCCACTATTGTTTTATGAAAATATCCAATTTTATTAAAACTGTGGCGAGTCAAGAACAATATCACTATCGATCTTCCAGATGGTAGAAAATCAACCCACGTCATAGCCCGGGTCAACCCACAAACAGCCATTACAGAAACGTGCCTTGAGTTGTCCAGTGTCTGGTTTTAAGCATAAGCTGGACAACTCCCCGTACCTTAACAATGTCAAGATATGAACTGTTCTATATCCAATATAGAAACAGAGGCACTGATTTAATTGAACCAGATTCAAATCTTGCAGCTGTCTCCAGTGCATGTCAAGTAAATGGAGAGAGACTGATCAGAGTTACTCAACTTAGGAGTGCTTCCAATTATGAGTAACCTGAAAGAGAAGAAAGTTCTCTTAATCATTACTATCAACTGAATACCATTCACAAGTATCTACATCTTCGGTCACCTTGAAGAATCCCGATACTTGCAATACCTGGTTCTCTACTTTATTCATATACCTATAACTTCTCAAAACTCAGACCCTGTGTTTCTATGAAACACTTGTCAATAAAGTAGAGAAGTCATAAGTAAACCGAATATAGTACGAGGACCAACCCCTCTGTCCTAATGGACACTGGACAATATACAATACTCTGTATAAGTCCCTTGAGTCTAGTGACTCATTCACTGTGTGTCGTAGGTTGAAAACTGTACTTATGGTTAAGAAGAATTACACCGCTGTTCAATGCTCCTTACCTAACCATCCACTGATATAGGTAAATGTCATAGACATAATTTCAAAAAGGTATATCTCACTCTATAAAAATAGACGTACCGATATATCAATTTGAAATTGGTGCATAACAACGGATATTCAAAACCAAATATTTGTCGTCCGGCAAACAACCCAGGTGACTTCCTCAAATATCACCAATTACAATGAATTCCAATATAATGAGGATGATCACCTAATTCCCAATAACTTACTCCCACTCATCATCTGTAAAACCATACAGATGTGAGAATCATACCTGGTAAATACATACCCTGGAGTAAGGACAATCGGGAAATCAGTTTTCTTTTAACAGCACACAGTGAAACTGAAACATTGAAATGTTTCGATGGGGTATCCCGGTATTCCTAGTAATACCTCTTCCATTATCAAATTCACAACTGTAACCGTATAATTCTTTGCCATCTCTCCAAATCCCTTTAGATGTCTTTAGTCATTACCTTCTCTACACCCTCTTAGGCTAAATGGTTTTCTTCCTTCCCTACCGTTCGGCACCAGCCTATGGTTTGGAAGAAGACTATCCAATAAGCATAATGGGTGTACTGTCCTAGTCCTAGGATCACTCGCAATGCGAGAGAAGGTGAAGATAAAAGACAACTGAATAAACCTTATTCCTATTTCTCCTGAACGAGAATCCATCCCCGAACTGGAACAAGTTTCTTTCGAGTTCGTATATAACCATACGATGGAGTATCCAAATAAACTGTGGATTTATGGAGTGATACGGAGTGTCCTGAAGAAATACAAAGGTGAAGTGGAAGTGGTAATGAAATGCTTGGTTTGGTCGTGAATTGCAGTCGCAATTTACTTTGCCCTCTTACTAATCCCTTGATATGTCTTTACTTAATACCTTCTGTACACCATCGTTATGCTAATTGGTTTTGTTCATTGCCCACCGTACGGCACCAGCCTAAGGTTTGGAATAACACTATCCAATTTGCGTAATAGGTGTACTATCTCCTAAACCAAGGAGTACTCGCAACCTGAGAGAAGGTAAAAGGAAAAGACAACTGAATAGTCCTATTCGTTTTCTCCAGAACCGGAAACCATCCTCGAATAAATTCCTTCAAGTTCGTATATAATCATACGATGGTTTTGTCCAATGGAAGTGGACGTTCTTAGTAATACGGGGTGTCCTGGGGAAAAGGGTAAAAGTAGGAGTGGCAATGAGGTTTGCAACTCTGACCATCCAAAAGCCAATGATTAAGAAGGTTCGGTTAATTTGGTCACTGGGTCATAGTCTAGGGTCGGGTCATAGTTGCTGCCAAAGAGAGAGAGAAAAGAAACACTCAGCGTGCACTCTAACCTAGATCAGAATGGTTATCACTTTATCTAATCAGGAAACCTCCCACTGTAACGTCAAATTCTTCACCAAACCTGAAAGAAGAATTAGTCGGGATCACCCGAGGAGTAAACCAACTCATCAGTGGGAATCGGGATCCAACTATCATCGCATGATAACATGATGGAATCCGCTCACGTTATCACACTCCAGAAGGTATGCGCATATCTGGCAAGTTTCAGTTTCTTTAGAAACTCCCGATGTGATTTTTGCCCCATGCTCTTATGACCTTGGCGTGAGGTCAAAATATCATAAGTCACATGTCAAGTTCTACACATCATTGTCCAGGTTAATTTGAACCCACCCGTACATACCCTTGACGAAGGCCAAAATAGTAGTACGACTGTCCCAAACCAATGCATCTAACTATACAACAGATAAATATCCGGCAGCTACCAATCACTTTGCCTTGGCGTGAGGTCAAAATACATAGCTTGAATACTACCGAATATTTAACTGAAATGATGGAGGGCTACGAATGGTTTTTGGCGAAAACCTTTAACGTAATGAACATGATATCGTTGAAGGAACTGGATGGCTTTATAAAAATATAGTAACGAAAACCTTTGCTAAAGAGGTCACTCCCGGTGAAGGGATCTCGGCTCTTTCCCCGTAGAATGAGGTGCAAGATATTCCAACTGAATACCATGATGCAAAGCAAAAGTAAACGACTATAGTGAAGTTATTGCCCTAACGCAAACTTCTTTCCAAGGGGTCACTCCCGGTGAAGGGATCTCGGCCCTTGCCTCGTCGACTGAGGAGCAGGATATTCCAACTGAATACCACGATGCAAAACAAAAGAGAACGTCCTTGCAATAACAGCTTTTTGAAAAATGTTCCAACAAAATCAGAATAGGTTTGTTTAGCTTGCATTGATCCGAATCAACGCAGTCCCATCAATCGATCACGCCAATAAAGAACGAAAATACGATGTACGTATATGCCACCCGCATTCGCCACTGGGTCCCGTCATCACCCGTTAGGTTACTTAACTAACGACAGAGCGGGGACTGGACTAGCGCGGGTGCAAAACATATACAACATCTACTAGTATATATATCAATATATAATATTCGCTCAAGGCGTGATAAAATGCAACATCACAGAAATGTAATAAGCATCACAGAACAATACAGATATCTGGGATCCCCGGGTTTCATAGAGCCGCTATTGAAACCCGACGTTCCCCTGGTCGTGTGGATAGCCTGTGCAATGTAATCCTATACCCCTACGGACGCGGGAAGTTACCCGCCAAAACCTGAAGCGAGGCAGCCCCCTTCAGGAACGTGAATGGACCACCCAGCACTTCACGGAATCCGGTAACTTGGGCACCCCTCCTGGGTCAACCTGTACCCCCTACGAGTGCGGCGAATAGCCCGCTAATTCTAGAGTAAAGCCCCCTCCGTCTCAACGCTATGAGATGCGGGCTCGTTGCCCTCTAGAACCCAGCTATCCATGCACCCCACCGCGGGGTAATCCTAGTACAGAAAGTAAAATATACATACAACGGGTACATCGACCTCAACCTGGTCGTACCCAAAAAGAATAATATACAAAAGGCAGTGACGGCAGTCCACATGTCGGACGCTCGCCCCGCAAAATCAAATGTACATATAAAAAGAAACTATACTAACATTGCATCCGGGCTATCCCCCACGACCAATCCGCAACATCACAGCACAACACAGAACATCGACGTGAATGTCACGTTCGCAAATCCGTCTAAAAGGGCTATAGCAGTCAGACAGGATTTACCGATCAAATGACATTCACGGTCGCAGATATAATGTAAATACTGTGAACTAACATGTTTAAAATTTTCGATCAATCAAATTTATCGAAGTGGTCCCCAAGCACTACTGTAGCACTCACAGAAAAACTGGGCCCAAAAAGAATATCCCAAAAACCCCATTTCCTAACCAGAAGCCTACTGTGAAAATTTGGTGCAAAGATAACACTTTCCCACCGCGTAACCGCGGCTAAACCAGGGGTTTGGCCGCGTTTCCGCGGTCGTACTGAGGAATCATTGCATCGAATTTTCCCAGAATGCTTATAATTCTCTGCTCGTGTTTCTGCAATGACCTGAAAAATTTTTAGAGCTAAAAAAAATTTCGACAGAAACCTGAGCACTAGAAAATACAGTTTTTGCGATTTTTGTTCGATCGAGTTATAAACATACTAGAGCAAGCTAGACTAGGTTAATGGCGTTGCTCTGATACCAATGTAAGTGCACGGCGGCGCCCCGGCCGTCAATCCGACGCGGGAATGCGGAAACGAAAAACTTTTACGGAACTTGTAAACCGGCACCACCGCGCACTAGAATCGCGGATTGGGCCATTAATCTAACTCTAGCAAACAACAAGATGGGATAGAAGGCTATACTAAGCGATCCGTGTCCTTCGGTCTTCGCCTCCACTCCGATCTCATCGCGGAATCTCCGGTCGTCGCCTCCTCGTCGAAACGGGCACCACATCGCCGGGTTCTTTTACGGGCTCCCACCTCTGTACCGAGGCAACTCGGGCGCGAAGTTGGCTAGCCGACGCGTCTAAGGTTGCTATAGGTGAATGTAGAGAGGTTGTCTCTTTGGGGTGATTGAAGTTGCCTTTGAAGGATGGAGGTGAAGAAAAGAGATGAACTTGGGAATATTTGGTGGCAAGCTAAAAATAAGATGAATGATAATTTTTTCCCACATGAAAAATGAACTCCCTCTTTCTCCCCTCAAAAAGTGGCCGGCCTCTCAAGAGATGGTGGAGGAAAAATCCAATAATGCAAGGAAAGAAAATTATCTGTATTGTTCTGTGATGCTTATTACTCTTCTGTAATGTTGCATACTATCACGCCTGGAGCGATTATTGTATATTGGTTTATATACTATTAGATGTTGTATATGTTTTACACCCGCGCTAGTCCAGTCCCCGCTCTGTCGTTAGTTAAGTAACCTAACGAGTGATGATGGGACCCAGTGACGAATGCGGATGGCATATACGTACATTTTATTTTCGTTCTTTTCTGGTGTGATTAAATGATGGGACTGTGTTGATTCTGATCAACGCAAAGTAAAACAAACCTGTTTACAGTTGTTGGAACAATTTAAAAAGTGTTATTGCAAAGACGTTTCCTTTTGTTATGCATAGCGGTATTCAGTGGAATATCCTGCACCTCATTCGACGGGGCAAGAGCCGATATCCCTTCACCGGGACTGACCCCTTGGGCAGAAGTTTGCGTCAGAGTAATAACTTCACTATAGTCGATTACAAGTTGCTTTGCATAGTGATATTCTGTGGAATATCCTGCACCTCATTCCACGAGGAAAGTGCCGAGATCCCTTTACCGGGAGTGACCTCTTTAGCAAAAGGTTTTCGCCACTATATTTTAAAAGCTATCAGGTTCCTTCAGCGATATCAAGTTCACTACGTTAAAGGTTTTTCGCCAAAAACCAGCCGTAGCCCTCCGTCACTTCTTTTGGGTATTCAGTAGTATTCAAGCTATGTATTTTGACCAACGCCAAGGCATAGTGTTTGGTAGCTGCTGGGTATTCAATTGTTGCATAGATAGATGAGTTAGTTTAGGACAGTCGTTCTGCCATTTTGGCCAACGTCAAGGGCATGTGCGGGTGGGTTCAAATTGACAAGATAGTGACGGGTAGAACTTGGCATGTGACTTATGACATTTTGACCAACGCCAAGGTTATAAGAGCATGGGGCAAAAATCATATCGGGAGTTTCCAAAGAAACTGAAACTTGCCAAGTATGCGCATACCTTCTGGAGTATGAGTAACGTGGATGCATTCCATCACGTTATCATGCGATGAGAGTTGGATCCTGATTCCCACTGATGAGTTGGTTTACTCTTCGGGTGATCCCGATTGATTCTTCTTTAGGTTTGGAAGAGAATTTGACAGGACAGTGGGCGTTTTCCCGATTAGATAAAATGATGACCATTCTGATCTAGGTTAGAGTGCACGCAGAGTGTTTCTTTTCTCTCTCTCTTTGGCAGCGACCTTTGACCGACCCTAGACTATGACTCCGTGACCAAGTTGACCGAACCTTCTTAACATACTGGCTTTTGGATTGTCTGAGTTGCATAAGTCATTGCCACTCCTTCTTTTACCCTTTGAATTTCTCAGAACACCCGTATTACTACGGATATCCACTTCCATTGGATAGATCCATCGTATGGTTATATACGAACTCGAAGGGACTTCTTCAAGGATGGATCCAGGTTCAGGAGAAATAGAATTGGTTTATTCAGTTTTCTTTTATTATCACCTTCTCTCAGGTTGCGAGAGCTCCTTGGTTTAGGAGAGTACACCTATTACGCTTATTGGATAGTCTTATTCCAAACTATAGGCTACTGCCGAAAGGTAGGGAATGAAGAAAACCAATTAGCCTAAGTAGGGTGTGCAGAAGGTAATATGTAAAGACAAAATAAAGGGATTAGAAATAGGGCAAAGTAAATTGCGACTGTTATCATTCACGACCAAAACCGCGTACTTCATCGCCACTCCTATTTCACTTTTTAAAAGGATAAGGTATTATTCAATTGTCTTTTATCATCACCTTCTCTCGAGATGCGAGTACTCCTTGGTTTAGGAGGGTACACCTATTATGCTTACTGGATAGTCTTCTTCCAAACCATAGGCTGGTGCCGAACGGTAGGGAAGGAAGAAAACCATTTAGCCTAACGAAGGTGTATAGAAGGTAACGACTAAAGACAAATAAAGGAATTTGGAGAGATGGCAATAAAATATACGGTTGAAGTCATGAATTGGATTATGGAAGAGGCATTGCTATGAATACCAGGATACCACTACGAAACATTTTAATGTTTCAGTGCATTGTTAAAGAAAAACTGTTTTCCCGATTAGACACTTACTCCAATGGTATGTATTTACCAGGTTTCATTCTCATATCTGTATGGTTTTACAGATGATGTAAAGGAGTAAGATATTGGGAATTAGGTGATTATCCTCATTATATCGGAATTCGTTGTAATTGGTGATATTTGAGGAAATCGCCAGGGTATAGTTTTCCACCTACAACGCACAGGTTTTGAGTTGTTTAACTCAGCGGACTTATACAGAGTATTGTATGTTGTCCAGTGTCCATCAGGACAAAGGGGTAGGTCCTCATACTATGTTCTATTTACTTGTGACTTCTCTAGTTTTTAGACAAGTGTTTCGTAGAAATACAAGGTCTAAGTTTTGAGAAGTTGTGGGTATAAGAATAAAGTAGAGAACCAGGTGTCACAAGTATCGGGATTCTTCAAAGAGATCGAAGATGTAGATTCTTGTGAATGGTATTCAGATGATAGTGATGGTTTTGAGAAACGAGTTTTCTCTTTCAGGTTACTCATAATTGGATGGATTCCTAAGTTGAGTAATGCTGATTAGCCTCTTTCCATTAAGTTGATATGCACTGAAGACAGCTGCATGGATTGAATATGGTTCCAATTAAATAAGTGCCAATGTTTCTGTATTGGATATAGAATGGATCGTACCTTAAAAGATATTAAAGTACGGGGAGTTGTCCAGCTTATGCTTAAAACCAGACTCTGGATAACTCAGGGCACGTTTCTGTAGTGGCTGTTTGTGGGTTGACCCTGGCTATGATGATGGTTGATATTCTACCATTTAGAAGATCAATAGTGATATTGTTCTTGACTCGCCACAGATTTAGTAAAATTGATCTTTTTCAGAAAACAGTAGTGGGAGTATGGTAGAACTGGAAGGGATTCCAGAACCGCGAATGATTATAGAAAATTTAATAGGACCTATACATTCAATAAGGTTTGACACTCCAATAGCCACTCCGCAGGTATGGTAGGTAACCTCAGACACCCGAGAGGTACTTCGGTATCCTCAGAGATGGTGACAGGGAGGTTCTTATCTACCAAGACTTGACACTACTGTTGTTCCAGGATATGAGACCCGGTAGGAGGGTTGTCGTAGTCAGTTGGAGCAGCGGAAGCATAGTGGGCAAGATGCTTATATCTATTTATAGACTTGAGCAGTTATAGCGGAGATAGATCATCTAATTTTGATGTGACAGTCATGGGTTTGACTTCAATCAGGATAGGGGATGGATCTGTTAAGAAGGTAGTAGGGTGTGATGTCATGGTATCTGGATGACATACACAGAGTAGGAAGCAAAATTCCTATACTTCGATCGGTTGTACTGTGGTCGTCACACAGTTGTTTCTCCAGACAGGATATGGATATAATATTTGACATTCTGGTTTCTAGATCTATGGTTTTAGATCTGGATTTGGGTAGTTTCCCAATGTGGGTACTTTGACAGATATTCTAATGGTTTTTGGAATAGTTGACTCCTAGCATGGTGGTGTACCTGCAGGTGATGGAGTCACCCTCTCTAAAGGTGTCTTACAGACTAAAGGGGAGAGGGATGTGCATGATTGGCAGATCACTTGCTTAGGCAATTGAGTCAATCATGAGATGTCAAGTACCACACCAAATGTTGGTTTTGCACTAGATGCAATAAGTTTGTATTAATTCAATCCTGGATAAACATAAGGAAGCAGTTTTAGAACATAAGTACATGTTCTACGGATTTGATGACGGCAGCCTCCTTCGGGAGACGGTTATCATTCCAGGCTTCAAAGGTGACATGGATGACAGAGTGATTGTCAGAGTTATAGTTTTCCCTCTGACGAAGAGGGACAGTATTATGGACAGGTGGTCCAAGAGGATACTGTGGGAGGCATGGTGCCGATACTGATTAGGTTCAGTGATCGATACAGTCTAAGAAGTTTGGATTTGGAGTTCATTTATGAACTAGGTCCCATCAGATATCCAGACATATTCTAAGACAGGTATTACTCGATTCAGGAGATGGCTTTCTCCGCGAACTTGAGATTTAGAGAGATATAGAAAGAAACTTCTAGGCGGATCCACTCACTAAGGCTATTTCTCGAACACAATAGTTTTACAAACGGGCTTTGTGATACTGATTAGTAGAGGAGTTGGATGTTCGGTTTCACACGGGCTGTGAGTAGTCGACATCGCAATAATTAGCCTTGAGTGCAAGTGGGAGATTGTTGGAGATAGTGCCCTCATAGTCAATTATTGGATCACAGGTACGTGATTGCAATGATTACGGAGGACCTATACCGGTAGGACAGTCTTACTCGAAATGATAGTATGCTATCTGGTTTGCCTTTATCAGTCGTGTACATGATCAGGTGACTGATTACATGTTACACTTTGATAGAGCCCTTAGGATCTTTCTTTACCACCAACAGTATGATGGCGATCATATACGTGAGAGTTGGGTGGTTTATACGCATATCCTTAATTGTGGTCCCTAGTCGTTGGAGTTTCGAGACAGGGCATCGATACTCCGGAGTAGACTAGTGTGTACAGTCGAGACCCCGACGAGGGGCGGTGGCCGGTCTCACAAGCCACTGGTGTCAGTTGGATCACCTAAGATGTATACAGGTGCTCATTGGGTTATGAGTACACCGGAAAGGACTCGCCGGGAATCTGCTAGTTAGTATTATATCTACCGTCAGATAGCAGTTCCCTGGTGACATGTGTACAGGTTAGTTCATCGACCTGAGGTCGTCATTTGTCTCGTGTGAGTTCCCACTGTGCTTTGATTTCTACCCTACCACGGCTCAAAGGAGTCGTGCAAACAGGTAGTTTTTGGGTACAGTCTCGAGCCATATGGAGGCACGTGAGCGGATCGGCAGGGGATTCGTCTCTCCCGGTATTGGGGGTGAGATCGTGCTGTGTCTAGGAGAGCCATTACACAAAGTCCATGGCCATGGCAGAAGATTTACTGGTAGGTACTCCAGTAGTATCTCAGGGTGTTATTGGGCTTCACTCCGACACGACTTATACTGCTATTGGGGGTCTGACATTACTAGCCCCCTAGGCAGATATGCGATACTCATAGTCGAATGGACCGGACTGTATATACATTGTCTCTGTTAGGCTCAGTAGGGTTTTCCGGATGAGCGCGCTCATCGGCATCCCTTGAGGTCAGTCCATGGGCAGCCGTTACGCATTGCTAGTGCCGCTGACGGTTTGTGGTTAAACCCACTACGAGGGTACTGAAGAGTCATTAGAGTCCCCTATAGACAGTTTCCCAAGTTCGGGCGAAACGTTGTAGAGGCCGTATGGTTTTATGGCAGGGTTCGGAAAATGCACGTGCGTTTACGCACGTGTTATTTTTCGGGCAGATGATACTGGTCGGTTTTGGTTTAAGCCGGATCCGAGTATTATATTGAGTAGGTATAATATCTTTGTCTCAGTTGCATTTGTATTCGGTCGTAATACAAATGCGGGTATATTTATACAGTTTCGGGGTTGTCCTGAAATTCGTTTCAGGATCACTTTTGGAAGTTGCCAGTTTCCAGTTTTCTATCAGCCGTCTTTTAACATTCGGTTAAAGACGGATTTATCTTTTCTTGGATGAGAGTGAGTCATGCTTCTAGAAGCTTCTAGAAGTGGTGATGAGGCTAGTGAGTCATTAGTGCATTAATGGTGCTGTTAATGCTTGATGACTAAGGGTTTTATGATTCAATGTTTCTTTATGACTCATGCTTTCATAAAAGGTTATGATAAGTATCAATGTTTATGGTCACCTCCTTATCTCCTCCTACACTCACCCTCCTCCTTCATATATAGTGGTCGGCCACCCTTGTAAGAGAGAGAGATTAATTTCATTCTTGAGAAAAAGACTATGGTTAAGGGTGCATGAAAATTTCATTGCCTCATTTCATTCCATCACCCGATTCCCTCGGCAACTTCATTCACCGATCGACCACGGACTTGGACGAAGTGAGACAAAGTCATCTACTCATTATCTACATCATTCTTGGTCATCTCTTTTAGCAAACTTGACGACCGAGTTGCCTCAAGTCAGAGGCGGGAGCCCGTTTAAAGAATCGTCGACGTGGTGCCACCTCGACGAAGGAATCGGAGATCGACGAGATCGGAGCAGCCGCAACGGAGCGTGGGATGATGGTTGAAGAACGAAGGACTCGGATCGTTCGGTATAACCTTTCTACACTCTTTACAGTTTGTTAGTTTAGCAATAATGGCAGATCCGGGTTAAAGTATACGATAGCGCCAGTTAAAAAGTTTTTGTTCCGCATTTGGTGTCTGTAGACTGCCAGGGCGCTAGCGTAGACTTACAGGGAGGTTCCCCGTGCTTTCGCACGAACCTAATTAAAGTAAACCTCATTTTCCCAGAGGCGTAACCCCGTTAACACCTTTCTAGACACCTACTTGATCGGCTAATTGGAATGTGTAAAACACTCCCAGGAGTAACTCTTACTCGCAGCGGGTATCGGGATCCAACTATCTCATAGAAAGTATGCAATCTCATTGCAAATTTCAACACTTGAAATTCCCAATAATATTTTGCCCCTAGCAGCTTATGACCTTGGCTAAGGTCAACAAATCATAAGTGCTAGCCAAGTTCAACCCGTCATTTCCTGATTGAATTAAACCCACCCGCAGGACCCTTGGCTAAGGTCAACAAAGTCGCACGACTACCCTAACTCAATCGCATCATATGCTTATACAGATAAGCACTAATCAGCTACCGCACACTATGTCTTGGCTAAGGTCAATAAACGTAGCACGAATATTAACCAGTACTTATCTGAAATGACGGGGGGCTACGACAGGTTTTTATGAAAACCCTTTGCGTAATGAACTTGATATCGTTGTAGAATTGAATGATTTTGAAATGGAGTGTTTTTTAGGCTTTTCTAGTTTTGCTAAAGGGGTCACTCCCGGTGAAGGGATCGTCGGCCCTTTCCTCATCGAATGAGGTGCTGGATATATCATATATAGCGCTGTGCAAAGCAAGAACTATAGGAGCAATCAAAAGACAAACCGATGGTTGTAGCATCTGCCAGTTATTGCTAAAGGGGTCACTCCCGGTGAAGGGATCTCGGCCCTTTCCTTATCGAATAAGGTGCAGGATGTTCTACAAGGAACACCACGATGCAAAGCAAGAACTGTAGCTACCTGTTTTTGAAAATTCGATTCCACAACATCTTTAGGTTTCTTTTATTTCATTAATCTCATTAATGAAGTCCCATTTTATTATGCTTCACAAGCATCTCTTTTGAAACGAAATCTGCAATATAACATATATCTCATATATATAATATAAACATTCGTCTCAGGCAGTAACATGATCTTATCACAGAACATTGCAGCAGAAGAACATATATGAAATATTGGATATACTAGGACGTCCGTGTTTTCAATACGAGCCTGTATAAAACACGGATTCCACGGTCGTGATGAATAGCCAAACCCACATCCCTAGACCCCTACGAGAGCAGCAAACAACACTGCTAATTCTAGGGTTAGGGGACCCGGTCTCGACTCCTCGAGATGGTCTCCCACTGGACCCTAGAACCCGGTTACTTGTGCTCCCCACCTTGGGTCTACCTAATGTGGAAAAGTAAATAATATACAAGTGGTGACATCAACCTCATCCCGAAAGTGCCCCAATAAAAGAATATTACGTACAAATGAAATTTACATGAATGAAAAAGAAAAACTCTCATCTCACATAAAACCCCCCGGCTATTCAGAACGTGACGATCCAATACAACATATCATAGCAACACATAATATTTCATATCATCAACGTAAGCAAGTATGCGTATCCCGATTGTCGTTGATGTATAGAAACGAAGCCGGCGATACACCACATACTACGCTTACGGTCACAGAAAAGAAAGTGTAAAACTACAACAGTTGGAATCCGCAACCTTCTTAGACATCTCCTGCCTAACCATATGAATTCCTTAGACATCACATGCCTAACAATTATAAACCCCGCATTTTAGTCTCATTATCGAAAACTCTTTTCAATATCAAGTCGGGCAATTCAACAAGATTCCCGACATCCTGATCGCATGCTCGTCGTAAACTTTAGTAGACGGCCGCACCCCCGGATGCCATCGACGAAGTGCACTAAGGCGGAACACCACTGCCGCGAGCACCCGAACGGATGCTTTTGGCGACGGGGTTCTCCTACAGTCACTTGGTCGGGGCTATGGGGCCTGGCTGTCTATTAAGTTTACCCGGCGAGTATCCGCGTACGCTACGTGATTGCGACGGACTTTTGATCACATCAAAATCCCGTGGCAACCGATCATCGAGACTAAACTGCTATGTTTATAACATTCAAATTAGTTATCTCATAACTACTTGTGGATTCCAAATATTGTATCACATTCCATATAAATAGACAATGTTAAACTTTCCGATCGAATAATCAAACACCCAAGATTTCCCCAATATATCTCAACACTTGAAATCAGTTTAATAACATCCATCACATGCCACAGTACCAATGGTCTAGCCGTAGAAGGGCCAAGCCAACGCCTCACATGTGGCACGCCGTACTGCCCCAAACCCTAAGGTTCAAAAGACAGTTCAAGACGGTCACATAATCGAGTTAAGGTTTGTTGTCTTCTAGAGGGTCCATCACGTTACTTGCACGACTTAGAACGTTCTTAAACAACGGAAAAATCCAACACTTGGAAATTTTCCGGGTCGGGAAAAAGTGAGTTATTGATATCCGGTCGAACTTTTTAACACGTTCTAAAATTATCCGGAACAAATTAAACAAAGTTAAAATATCCAATCGAATCATTAAATGCCCAATACAACCCAGAAAACTCAACACTTGAGTGAAAATAAAAATATCCTAAAACAATCGGTAAAGCAGTACGGACATTACTGTGCAAAAAATTAAAATTAATTAGCCTATACGGCCGCGGAACCGCCGCGGTACCCATGCTACTGCCGCGGTTCCGCGGCGTCTTAGACGAATTAAAAAGTAATTTTTTTACACGTGTCCATATTGTACCCTGCTGATTTTTTTAAGTATTTTTAATTTTAAAAAATCACAGATTTTGGAAAATGTCCAGAGAAGGGTTCGGATTAGGGTTTCGTGTTTCGATCGGACTTTGAACTTCGCTCATACTTCGCCTAAAGCTCTAGCTTGGCTCTGATACCACTGTAGGGTTTCTAGGTACGCGCACAAGGGTCTATGAGGCATCAACCATGCCCGATTAAAAAATTAGCCGTGCCGAACAACCCGAAGCCGGATCTTTAAACTAGGGTTTAGGCAAAAACGAAATGTTAAACGCTTTAACACTAAGTGAGAGGGATTACAACCTTTGTAGATCCAGTCCTTCACTTCTTAAGCTCCGTGTTGAGGTCCCTTCGCTGCGATCATCGTGTTGTGGACTCTCGAGAGGCTTCACGAAGAGAATGATGCAACCTTTGTTTCCGATCTTCGATACCAAGATGATCTACCTTGAAGTTTCGAGAACACAAGATAACACTCATAATCTGAAGTGAACACCCTCATCTAAATGGCAAGGATAGATGAGGATGATGAAGTAGGATTTTTGCTCTCATTTAAAATCTTTTTCTCACTCAATTTCATCACAAAAGAATGCTTTTTCATGAAGGAACTCAAGCATGAAGAAGAAGAAGAATGAAGAAGATAACCTTAATCCTTTTGTGATGAACAATGGATTATTGTAGTGGTTACAAATCTAACCAAGGGTTAAACATGAGAGAGTTAACCCTTGTAGAGAGTTAACTATAGTTAATGGTTTGGATTGGGTTAACATAATATCTCACAAAAATATCAAGCATCCACAAAGTCAAAGCTTCATGCAAAAGCTCACCCTAATCCAAACCCTAACCAAGTTTAAACCCCAATCCATTGTTAAATTTGTAACCCTAACATGTTACAATATTATATATCACATATACAATATATTTTGTAACAATAGAAAATAATACAATTAACATATATCGCATATATATCAATGTATTATCCCGTGAGAAAATGAATCTTTTAGTGAGCCAATATTAGTTAATGTAATTTAATATATCACATATATTATTATACATTAAATTATCGAATCAACACTTGATCCGACAATCCGGCTATATCGCATATAACTAACTAATATGATGACCCGGCTATATCACATATACCAGGCCGATATCTCATATCGCGAGAATCCAATACGGTATCACATACCGCATTATCCTCGGTCCCGCACATATCACATATGTGCTCCTACTCCGTTTTTCCTGAGCCAAGAAACCTCTGTGTAGGACTCTAAAGAATCGTCAATACGCTGGCAGTAGGTGATGATCATATCAAACACCCACAAGCTGCAAGCGGTCAGCTAAACGTAACAGCCACCCAGGTATTGATCACTCAGAAGATCAACAAGCAAGCTTGTACATTCTCCTATGAATCCAAACAGTAACACTCCCGTACAGTCCGGTCTCGTCTTCTGATATGTCGCATATCTCGCCTAGGGGTGGTAAACGTCAGACCCCAGTAGCTCGATAGGTTGTGTCGATATGAGGTCTATAACAGTTCGAGAAACTACTGATAACACTTACCAGTAAATCTCAGCAACCCTGGCCAGGGATTTCCGGTTATAGCAAATCGAACACAGCGCAACATCAACTCCCTATACCGGGAGAGACGAATCCCCTCCCATCTCTCATTGCCTCCATGTGATTCGGGACTGTACCCAGAAGCCACCTTTTTGCACGCCCTCTTGGACGTGGTATGATGGAAATCAAAGCACAGTGGCAATCACACAAGACTCTATGACGATCTCGGGTCAACAGACTACTCTATACCAGTGTCACCGGAGAACTGCCATCTGACATAAGGTATAATACCATCTGGGAGTTCTCGGCGAGTCCGTCCAGTGTACCCAGTCTCTACTGAGCACCCGTACACCATCCTTGATGTCAAACAACGATGGATATGGGATCATCCATCGCCCATCATATTGGTCAAGGTGCGTATACGCTAGTCTACACTGGTGCATCGATGCCCTGTCTCGATACACCCTCGACTAGGAATAGTTATAGGATGTACTCGTCGACTACCGTGGCCCCACTAGTATGATCTTATCATAGTCCCAGTAGTCGAGTACATATCCTAAGGGCTTTATCAACATGTAACATAGAGACAATCAGAGTACATGTTAAGATAAAGTACAACCAGATAGCATACTATCATGTCGAGCAAGAAAGTCCTCCCTATATATGTCCTAGCATCCACTACAATATACATCGTATGTACAGTAATGGCCTCTAGGGCATACATATAACTAACAGGGTCAATGGTCGCTGCCAAAGAGAGAGAGAGAAAAGAAACACTCAGCGTGCACTCTACCCTAGATCGGAATGGTTACCAATTTATCTAATCTGGAAACCTTCCACTGTACCGTCAAATTCTCCTCCAAACCTGAAAGAAGAATTAGTCGGGATCACCCGAGGAGTAAACCAACTCATCAGTAGGAATCGGGATCCAACTATCATCGCATGATAACATGACGGAATCTGCTCACGTCATCACACTCCAGAAGGTTTGCGCATATCTGGCAAGTTTCAGTTTCTTTAGAAACTCCCGATGTGATTTCTACCCCATGCTCTTATGACGTTGACGAAGGCCAACAAATCATAAGTCACATGTCAAGTTCTACCCGTCATTCTCCAGGTTAATTTGAGCCCACCCGCACAAGCCCTTGACTTTGGCCAACAAGTCTATACGACTGCCCCAAACCAACGCATCTATCTATGCTGCAGAAAGGCAACAAGCAGCTACCAGACACTATGCCTTGACGAAGGCCAACAAACATAGCATGAATACTACGTGCTACCCGTCTGAAACGACGGAGGGCTACGAATGGTTTCTGGCGAAAACCTTTAACGTAATGAACTTGATATCGTTGAAGGAACCAGATAGCTTTTTATGAAAATATAGTGACGAAAACCTTTGCTAAAGAGGTCACTCCCGGTGAAGGGATCTCGGCTCTTTCCCCATAGAATGAGGTGCAATATATTCCAACTAAATACCACGATGCAAAGCAAAAGTAATCGGCTATAATGAAGTTATTACCCTGACGCAAACTTCTGTCCAAGGGGTCACTTCCGATGAAGGGATCTCGGCCCTTGCCTCGTCGACTGAGGAGCAGGATATTCCCACTGAATACCACTGTGCAAAACAAAAGTGAACGTCCTTGCAATAACAGCTTTTTGAAAATTGTTCCAACAACATCAGATTAGGTTTGTTTTTAACTTACATTGATCCGAATCAACGTAGTCCCATCAATTGATCACACCAATAAAGAACGAAAATAATGATGTATGTATATGCCATCCGCATTCGCCACTGGGTCCCGTCATTACCCGTTAGGTTACTTAACTAACGACAGAGCGGGGACTGGACTAGCGCGGATGCAAAACATATACAATATCTACTAGTATATATATCAATATATAATATTTTGCTCAAGGCGTGATAAAAGGCAACATCACAAAAATGTAATAAGCATCACAGAACAATACAGATATCTGGGATCCCCGGGTTTCACAGAGCCGCTACTGAAACCCGACGTTCCCCTGGTCGTATGGATAGCCTGTGCAATGAAATCCTAGACCCCTACAGGCGGGGCAAGTTACCCGCCAAAATCTGAAGCGAGGCAGCCCCCTTCAGCAACGTGAATGGACCACCCACCACTTCACGGAATCCGGTAACTTGGGCACCCCTCCTGGGTCAACCTGTACCCCCTACGAGTGCGGTGAATAGCCCGCCGATTCTAGAGTGAAGCCACCTCCATCTCAATGCCATGAGATGCGGGCCCGTTTCTTTCTAGAACCCGGCTATCCGTGCACCCTACCTTGGGGTAATCCTAGTACAGAAAGTAAAATATACATACAACGGGTACATCGACCTCGACCCGGTCGTACCCCAAAAGAATAATATACAAACAGGTAGTGACGGCAGTCCACATGTCGGGCGCTCGCCCCGCAATATCAAATGTACATAATAAAATCAAATCTGTACTACCATTGCATCGAGGCTATCCCCCACTACCAATCCGCAACACCATAGCACAACACAGAACATCAACATGAATGTCACGTTCGCAAATCCGTCTAACCGGGCTATAGGAGTTAGACAGGATTTACCGATCAAGAGACATTCACGGTCGCAGATATAATGTAAATAATGTGAACCAATGTATTTAAAATATTCGATCGATCAAATTTACCCAAGTGGGCCCCAAGCACTACTTTAGCACTCACAGAAAATCTGGGCCCAAAAAGAATGTTCCAAAACCCCTATTTTCAACACAGAGACTCTCGGTAGAAATTTGATACACTGAACAGTAAAGACTGTGGCGGAACCGCGGCCCAAGCATGGGTTTGGCCGCGGTTCCGCGGTCGTATAGTGTGTTCACGTGATTAAATTTCTACAGAAGTCTTAGAATTCCCTGCACATCATTCTGCAACAACCTGAAAAAAAATTTGGAGCCAAAAAAAATTCGACAGAAACTTATGAACATGAAAACGCGGTTTTTGGAATTTTGTTCGATCGGAAATGTAAACACGTTAGACAAAGCTAGACTAGTTTAATGGCGAGGCTCTGATACCATGTAAGTGCACGGCGGCGCCCCGGCCGTCAATCCGACGCCGGAATACGGAAACGAAACTTTTTACGAACTTGAAAACTGGCACCACCGCGCACGAAAATCCCGGATCGGGCCATTAATCTAATCGTAGCTAACAAGAGAAGGGGTAGAGAGATATACCGAGCGATCCGTGTCCTTCGATCTTCTAGTTGTCGTCCCGATCTCCCCGCGGAATCTCCGGTCTTCAACTCCTCGCCGGAAGGGCACCACGTCGCCGGCTTCTTTTACGGGCTCCCACCTCTGGACCAAGGAAACTCGGGCACGAAGTTGGCGAGCCGTCGTGCCCAAGGATTGCTGTAGAATACGTGTAGTGCTCTATGACTCATTTGGGGTTTGAGGAAGTTGCCTTTGGTGGAGGAAATGAACTATGGAATTTTGTGATGAACTTGGGGATTTTTGCAAGCTTGAGAGAACCAAAAATCTCCCACACAAAAAATAGGCAGCCCCTCTCCTTGGCCGGCCATGGCATGAGGAAGAGAAGAGAGAGAGAGAGTGAGGGAGTGATGGAGTGTCACCCTAATCCAAGGGAGAGGAAGAGAAAATGCTATCATGCATGAGAGAGAAAAAGATGTGAAGATGATGAATTATCATCACAACCAAAACCTCACTCCAAATCAACCATCATGAATCCAAAGTCAATCAATGATGAAGTCAAGGAAGTCAAGGGATGGTGCAACCATCATGATGCAACTACTTGCAAAAACAACCCTCCAAAATGCTTATTTGCACAAATGCAAATAAGCCCTCCTCCACCAATCTTCAGCCAATGAAAGATACAAAGAAATATGGCCGAAACGGAAAACAAACTGGCAACTTCCAGAAAACTGATCCCGTAATAAATTACAGGAAAACCCCGCTACTGTATATACATACCTGCATTTGTATTGCGACTGAATACAAATGCAATGAGACAAAATCTACACTGTACAATACTAGGATCCGGCTTAAACCAAAGCCCGCTAGTATTATCCGTCCGATCATGATCCGTGCAATACCGCACGTATCTGATCGAACCCTGCCATATCTCCATACGGCCTCTACAGCGTTTCGCCCGAAACTTGAGCAACTGTCTGTGGGGGACTCTAAAGACTCGTCAATACTATGGCTGCGGATTTAACCCCTAGCACGTCAGAGGTATTAGCCATACGTAACGGGCTACCAGCTATTAACAAAAAGGGACGTCGATGAGTGAACTCATCCTGACACCCTACTGAGCCTGTCAGTGACAATATCCGTACATTCCGGTCTGTTCGTCTATGAGCATCGCATGGCGGGCCTAGGGGGTTGGTAAAAGTCAGACACCCAAAAGCGGTACAAGTCGTGTCGGAGTGAAGCCCAGAACACCCTGAGATACTACTGGAATACCTACCAGTAAATCTCCTGCCTTGGCCAAGGACATCGTGTAATGGCTCTCCTAGACACAGCACGACCTCACCCCCGATACCGGGAGAGACGAACCCCTACAGATCCGCTCACTGCCTCCATTTGGCTCGGGACTGTACCCAACTAAAACCTATTTGCACGTCTCCTTTGAGCGTGGTAGGGTAGTAATCAAAGTACAGTGGGATCTCACACGAGACAAATGACGATCTCAGGTCGATGAACTAACCTGTACACATGTCACCAGGGAACTGCTATCTGACATCAGGTATAAGACCAACTAGCATGTTCCCGGCGAGTCCTGTCCGGTGTACTAATAACCCAATGAGCACCTGTATACATCTTAGGTGAACCAACTGACAACAGTGGCATGTGAGACCGGCCACCGCCCCTCGTCGGGGTCTCGACTGTATACACTAGTCTACTCTGGAGTATCGATGCCCTGTCTCGAAACTCCCACGACTAGGGACTTTTAAGGATGTGCTTATAGACTTCCAGCTCCCACGTATATGATCGCCCTCATACTGCCGGCAGTCAAGCAAGAATCCTAGGGGCTCTATCAACGTGCAATAGTGACCTGTAGGGTCACCTAAAGCAATACACGATAATAAAGATAAACCAGATAGCATACTATCATCTTGAGTAAGACTGTCCTACCGGGATAGGTCCTCCCTCAATCATTGCAATCACGTGCCTGTGATCCAATAATTGACTATGAGGGCACTATCTCCAACACTAGGGTCTTGGGTGATGCTTCCTAGGTGTCTGCATGTATCACTGTCTTTGCAAAATAATTTTTCAGGTCCCCGAGTGTTAGCAGATTTCCACTTACCATCATATTTTCACAGTTTTTCCGATGTCGGGGTTTCTAAGTCCGTATTCCGACTTTTCTATGATTTCAGTCTAAGATACAATCCCTACAGGGATCATAAGGTCTCTACTAACCTCAATTACAATTCACACTTCAAAATTTCACAAAACCCTCGTCTAGAATTTTCTAGCTTTACAAAACCACTCGATATCCATACTAAACATATATGGATGCCTAAAGAATTTAAATACTTATCTAAAGGTGCTGAAAATACCTCAATTGGCAAATCAAGAAAATTCTTGAGTTTCCCAAGGTCCTAAAAATTCGATTTTTCTTGGTCCAAAGGGCTTCCCTTGAGCTTGTGCATGCTTTTTTTGAAAAGGAGATGGGGTTTTGGGTTTGTTTTGATGGTGTTTTGTGAGTTTGAAGAGGAGGGAGGAGAGAGTGCTGCCATAGATGATGGGAGAGTGAGAATGATGAAGGAAAATGAAGAGAGAAGCAATGATCCTTGACTAGTTGACCCCTCACCCTCTCTCTCTCATGCCCATACCCTATGCCATCATTGTAACATTTCATAAAAATAAAATATTATTTTTGGGAATTTTTATAATTTAATATTAATTTTAATGAATATTTTAATATTTCGGTATAATTAAATACCGATAAATGGGGGGAAATTTGGAAAATTATGGAAACTACTAAAAAGAGTGTGCTTTATGTGATTTATGCAAATTATGAAAGTTTATGATTTATTTGACACTATTTTAGTGCTAATCGCAATTAAAAATCGCTAATCGGGCTTTAAGCGTGTTTTGTGCACATGACATGCACATATCATTTTCACACTTGTTACATTTTTCCTACATGATTCTTGTGTGTATGGTTATTTTCTTTGGGTTTCCTATTACAAAAAGAAGAAAAGAAAAGGGAAAAGAAAAGAAAAGAAAAGAAAAAAAAAACATTAAAGTATTAAGGCACGGGCATGAGAGAGAGGGGGTGAGGGGTCAACCATTAGTCTTGGCTCATTCCCTCTTCATTATTTTCATCATCTTCTTTCCTCTCTCAACTCCATGGCAGCACTCTTTCCTCCCCTATCTCAAAACCCTCACAACTCCATGAGAAATTCACCAAAACATCTTCTCCTCTTCACAAATTTTATGCACAAGCTCATGGCAAACCCTTAGGAACAAGAAAGTTTGCATTTTGGCGCTGTAGAGGATTTATGGGTGCTAAATGAGGTAATCCCTTCACACTTAGTGTAGTTTTTTATTCACTTCAAACCATTTTTGTGTTTAGTTGTGATTTGGTTTCGATTTGGGAAAGTTTAGTGCACTTTGGACATTACTATAGAGGGTTAGGGTTTAAATTGAGTTTGTGTGGTGAACTTGAGTGTATTAAGTGACCTCAAACCCCCTTAACTGTTTTAAACCCTGACTAAAACCCAAAAAATAACCTGAAACCCAAAATACGGAATTACGGAACTTCATGTCGGTTTGTGAGTGATTAGGGTGTGCAGGTGAATCTGGGTTGACCTGGGATAGTTTTGAGTTAAGCAAACAACCCATGTAGACTAGAATTGACCCTAGGAACACCCTGTAGCAATACGAACCACAGAGGAGCACCCAGGGTCAGCGACATCAGAATTTTAGGGGTAGGGGCCGACCACTTGGTGGGGTAGGGTGTCGGGGTTGGTCCATTATCTCATATACATCATATACTACACCCTAGACTTGTTTTTGAAACTACCTTTGACCTGAGTCAAAATTTGGGAGCACTTTTATAAGTTGCTGCCTTATGTTTTGCGTGTGCTTGAATTCATGTTTTGGATATTTAGTATTGTATTCTATCACTTGACGTTTGTACGTCTATATCAAGTGTTAATTGGTGGTTTTGAAGGCGTGGTCCATAGGTTCTAACCTATAGGCTTTTAAGCGTATTGTTTTGGTTTTCATGTGTCGTTTCATCCTCGAATTTGATTTTAACGCGATACGATACGTTATGATGTGTAGGTACCCCCACGATGATTCGAGACGATGAAGAAGATGATGACGACATCGACATCGGCAAGCAAGACGCAAGGTGAGTAGATTATATCAACGGGGGAAGTCCGGTGGATGGCGTATAGCACCCCCGCAGTTCGTAGTCTAGTGTATGGTATATATATATTATATGGATATAATTATATGTTATTGTGAGGTTATGGTTATCTAGATAGGCATTGGGAGTCATGGATAACATTAGTGTATTTCGGTGATAGCGTCATTAGTTAGTTTAGTCGCGAACCCTAGAATAGGTTTACACCCACACGCACACACATGCTTACTTGTTATACTTGTGCATATATGGGATACATATATATATATATATATACACACACACATAGGTATGAGAAAACGTATATATACACGTATATCTATACATGGATGATGAGGATTATATATAGTATTTGGAGATGAGTCGATGAGTTTGGGCTTGGTGCTATGAGATCGGTGATATGATGTGGTTCGTATTATGAGATACGACAGGAGATTTTAGCAGGCCTTTGGACGTGAGTTTTACACACCCATTTACAAATATATAGATGGTATCAGCTTGTACTAGACTTAGATCAGTACCCCCAGTTCATGAGATATGATGATAAGGATACCGGATAATTGACGAGATAAATGTGAGATTTAACCCGTACCCAGATTTGGGATGCCGTACGACGGATTTACGTACGAGCTATATATTGATGATAGACCCCCACTCTTGACTCGAGGATGTCATGATATAGATACTGTATCGCATATGCTACTATTGAGGCGGGATCACTGACTATATATATATATTTATCGACTCAGATGTTAGGTGGTTTCCTTACCTTTCGATTAGCCTGTTAGCTCAGTCCTGTAGTTTATTTGTGGATGTTATACTAGATTTGATTCATACCTATTTCTAAAACTAACGAATCGTGAGACTTTTAAAGACATACCAAAGGATACTATAGATATTTCAAAAGACATACCATTTTATTAAAAACACCGCAGCCCCTATTTTTCTAAACACAACGATTCGTGTTATTTCAAAACGCGAAAACTGTGTGACTCATATTTTTAATGCATAATTCCTTTTTGCTGCGTTATCTATTCATTTCCGCATATTCCTACTATTCGCATCGCTTTGCATGCTAGTTGTGTTCTCTGCAGTTGTCATGAAACCCATGCTATCAGGACACCAACACCATTATCGATGATGCGTATGCTTCACGTACACTTACTTGCCGGCTTACACACTTCATCATCGATAATTGCCATGTCACTACATAGTAGAATTGCTGCATTTTAATATGATACCTTGCATGAATTGTCTGCTATAGTTGCATGCACCTTAATATGATATTGCATTTGACTTGGAGGAAATTGGGAATCACAGGATATATTTCAAAACTGCACTCATTTAAAAGAGCGGTTTTCCCTTGATACGTGCATAGTATTGTTCCATGTTATATGACATACGGATATGCTTACATTTCTGTTATATGTAGCATACATCATGCTTTATGATTATATGCATTGAGATATGATGTTTCCATGGGATTTCTGGATTTGAGAACAGTGGCTATTTCAAAAGAAAGTAAGTACTGTTTTAAAAACCCGATTTCTATTGATATGATATTTCAGTGCATCCACCATGTGTTTTCTCGGTTCCGAGTGTGACATGTGAAACCCGATTCCAGGAGGCGGATGAGGCCGATTGCGGGTACATGGTGGACCCGATACGGTACCCCGGGGCGAGAACGAATTGCTGGGCTGCAGACGGTGAGCTTGGCAGAGGGACCACTACCCACCGATGATAGTATTTGGGCTCGGAGGATATCCGGAGGATATCGACCGGAGTCGAGAGATGATATTGGCCAATCCGGACTGACGGAGCCCGTGGGCCGATC
This sequence comes from Agapanthus africanus, assembly GCA_030015575.1. Classification (NCBI taxonomy): domain Eukaryota; kingdom Viridiplantae; phylum Streptophyta; class Magnoliopsida; order Asparagales; family Amaryllidaceae; genus Agapanthus; species Agapanthus africanus. The sequence goes on along the minus strand of JASDDO010000014.1, from coordinate 450,688,076 downwards.
CGGACTGACGAAGCCCGATATATGAGGATTTACGTGCCGATGCTGGGCACGTGTTTCATGATGTTTTCGACTGTCGATACTAGACACTCAGGTTCCATGATTTTGATGTGTCGCGAGGGACACACGTTGATTTATATCCTCATACTTTCATGTATATGCTTTATGATATTTACATGCATGATGTTTTGTGTCCTTGGTGGACACGTGGACGTGATCCACATGCATACGGGCATTGTTTACATAGTTGGATGAGTATCTACATACTTATAGACTTGTGTATATAGTCGACACTGTTTCATGATGATTACATTGATCATACCTCATATTTATAATATGTTTCTACCTTAGGCACTGGCACGAGCACTTGGTATTACACTGATGTATAGATGTTTACCCTTGCCACCTTATCATGCTTCAGACTTTATCATTTTAAGGATATATATTATTATTGATCGTATTGACCTATGATTGTGTCATACATACGATTTCTGCTCTGTGATTTTTTCTACTCACGAGTTGGCAACTCAACCCCGTTGTGCCACAGTTCTTGCAGGTTTTGTCGTACAGGTTTCATTGCGGCTTTCCGGCACACTGCTTCCTTTCTGGGTGATTGCTTTGGTAGGTGGGTTCACTCGCATCGTGACCACCATTGTATTTGTTTTAATCAGTTGTATCTAGTAATTCCATCAACCAAACATGTAAATTTATTCAGACTTAGAAAACCAGTTGTGTATTATTTCGTCCATAGAGTCGCGCGTTGTAATATTATGGTTTTCATAATAATTTCGAGTTACTTTTTGAGTTTTGATCCTCGCCCTTCGGCGTTGTATATTATATTACTTGCGTAGTTATGACCGTCGATTGACGAAGAGCTAGCTCCCGCTTGGGGATGCCTTTTATCATTCATGTATATATTTATCAAGTTGTACCCCGTTTGGGGCCAGTATTTACAATGGAAACTCTGCAGAAATTTTCAGAAAAGACTTGGGATTTTTAAAAATGCATATTCGGCTTATGTTACTTAAAAACACTCATTTAAAAACCTTGTTTTTAAAACATGTTTTCTTCACGTCTTTAAAACTAGTTTTCCTTCATTTATTATTTAAAATGGTTTTAGATTTATGGGCTTTTTGCTTACTTGAATTAGATGGGGTCCTATAGACTTCATATGATTCAAGGGCCACTCACGGGCTATTTCGGGTCGTGACAATCATGATGCCTCATTGACTTTTCTTTTTCTTGCTTTCTTTATCTTTTCTTTTCTCTTTTCTCATAAAACCCAAACCATGCAAGAAAATGAAGAGAAAGCCATATAGGAAAATGTAACACAAGTGTTAAAATAACATGGTGCAATGTTTTGCACAAAACAAACTTAATGCGTGATTAGCGATGTTTAATCGCGATTAGCACTAAATTAGTGTATAATAACTCATAAAATTTCATAATTTGCATAAATCACATAAAGCGCCCTCTTTTTAGTAATTTCCAAAATTTTCCCCATTTATCGGTATTTAATTATACCGCAATAATAAAATATTCATTATATTTATTATTTAATTATACAAATCCCCAAAGATAATATTTTATTTTTCTGAAATGTTACAGTCTTCCCCCTTAAAGAAATTCGGTAACCGAATTTAAATTTAAACCCCCAAAATCTAAAACATTTCAATAATCAACCCAAATCAACGGGGCTCCGATATCACGGAAAATACAGAAATAACACAGCACACCGCGTCAAGTTCGCATGAAAATGAGTACCAAGCTCAAAATCGAACTCCGTCAAGCGTTACGCAAATCATCGGATTTGCACGCATATCCTCGGAGTTACAATAGAGATACAGATCTCGAAATCCACTACTGAAATCCAATATACACTAATCCAATACTATAATACGTGTATAGTACGCATCGTTGTAACACTTTCAAAATCTGAATAAAACTCATGCAAAAATCTTTTCTAAATGTCCACGTGAATGCGTAACTCGCGACATAAGTGACGGACGCTCATTTTAAAATAATAATATATGTCCATATACGTTTTCCTAAATACACGTTCCGTCGTTTTTCAAAATATCCCAAAAGGTTTTCCTTTATAAACGTTCGTGTCGCTCACAGACACGTAGGAAATAGCGAAACTATAGATCCCTTTTTTTTTCAAAACCTCTTAGTAAACTTTTAATGCATGCAAAGTACTCAGGTACTGTCCTCAGATTAGTCCTGTTCGGCTACTTCATAAAATAGTGCTTATCATGAAAACAAGGTGCTCAAAAGTAAAATCAGCCTCAAAAGGCGTATTCAATAATCTCTTGCGTCTGGTGCGCACGGAAATCAATCCAAATAAAAATGCCACAATATGCATAAAAGCAAAACTCAGTGCAACGGGTGTGCACGAAAGCATCTGTCCAGTGCAATGGGTGTGCACGACAACAATATCATGTGCATCTAGAGTGCATCCGGTGCAACTAACATGCACGTATGAAAATCCCAATTGAGTGCAACCGGTGTGCACAAAACCACATCTCATATCATGCGCCCATCCTGAGCGAAAATCCAAATCAAGTAAATCCATCATGCACGAAAGAAGTCTAAATCAAGCGCATCCAACATGCACGAGTAAAATCTCACTCAAGTGCATCCGATGCGCACAAAAATCCAAAATTAAGCGTCTATTATACGCAAAAATCCAACCAAAACGCGTCGGGTCCGTAAAAGCATATAGTGCAGTAGAATGCAAGAAAACGAACGGCAAGTGCCAACGCGCACGAAAATAGGTAAAACGAATGCTCAAGGACATAAATCGGGTGCAACCAATGTACGGAGCATAAACCCAGTGCGACAACCGCATAAATACGTGTCCGGTGCAACAAATGCAAGGTATGCAACTCAAGTGCGACTAATGTACGAAATACGAATCTGGTGCAGCAAATGCACAAAAATATACATCTGGTGCGACAATCGCACGAAATGAAAATCTAGTGCCACAAATGCGCGAAGCGCAAATCTGGCGCATCAAGTGCACGAAATACAAATACTGGGCATCCAGTGCACGAAATACAAATAGAGTGCATCCAGTGCACGAAATACGAATACAGTGCATCCAGTGCACGAAATACGAATACATGGCATCCAGTGCATGAAATACGAATACAGTGCATCCAGTGCACGAAATACAAATACAGTGCATCCAGTGCACGAAATACGAATACAGTGCATCCAGTGCACGAAATACGAATACATAACTCAAATGCGCATAAAAGAAACACCGAGTGTACCAGGGTGTATAAAATCGTAAAAGTGTGCAACTGCGTGCACAAAACGCGTATCAATGCACTGCAAGCACATGTAAGCTATACCGAATGCAAAAATCTAATTGAGTGCGTACCACACGCACAAATCAAATCAACCGTATGAAATCCACGAAATCATAAACATGTGCAACCAAGGCACAAAACCAAATCTCAGGTGTAACTGATATGCACAAATTGCAAATAAACACAACGGTGTATAAAATATATATTAAGTGCAATAGCTATGCACAAAATGTAAATACCCAGTAGGTGCAGCCATAGTGCACGCAAACAAAATCATGAAACTCAATCATCAAGACCCAAATCCAAGCGATATTAGCGTGAAACTCGGATCACAATGAAAATCGCAATAAATGACAGTGAGGTACACCTCCTACAATGCCGAAAAAGTAAATCGGTGCGCCCAAAACCGGCAGGACAAGAACATCCGCTTACCTCCAGCTCCCGGTCAGGCGTCCTCGGTCTCTGAGTCCTTATCTTCTCTATGGATTTACCAATCTCGCAATCTTTCAGCTCATCGGCCCAGTCAGGCGTGCTAACGGGGACGATTCCGTTCTGGCACTTCTCTAGTCATCTCTCGGTCAATCATCACGACCACTCGTAAAGCAGCACGTTACTGGCGTCGGCCTCTGGTCCTCTGAATACACGTGACACAACTGATCGTTGGTTCAAATCTCATTACAGCAGCGTCCTGGAAGGAATCCTGCTCATGGTATCTTCCGATCTCGCCTATGCCGAACTGTACGGAGGCTGGTACTCTCACAAAATCTTTTCTCGTTTTCTGGACATCTGCGTGTTCCGCATACATTTCCTCGGCAACTGGCTGTATCCTAACGCCTCTGTATGCACATCAGATTTCTAATCTTAACGTGGTGTAACAACAGCTCGTCATCTCCTCGCGCGAACCTTTGGTTTCACTCGTTCGTATCATCGTCCACTTCGACATCACATCATGCTATCTGCGTACTACAATGGTCCTCGGCTACAGTAAATCCGAAGTCTCTCACACGGACTCGAAATCGCGTACTCTGCATCTTCATCACTCTGTAGAGGATGTCTAGCCGAACACGTGATCGGGAACTTGTCCCAACCATCGGAGGAATGCTCAATACTCGTCCGTTCTCGATCGACTCACAACGCATCTGGGTGAGGTCCTCTATCCAAAGCTGGTCATTGATTGATTCGTTTTCCGGTGTGTAGGTAGAAAATGTATAGAAATCACAACCAAAAATATTTTGACCGCAATCAATAACGGTGTCGATTGTAGCGCGTTAGCGAGTGCGGATCGTCCACAGGGAAATTGAGATCCGTTCGTATTTCGAATTAGATGAGTCGAAGATTAAAAAAAGGAGGAAAACAATTCAATTCAAGATTTGTAAAATGAATTCAAGAATCATCTAGATCTAATCTAATTAACAAGAAAACATTAAAAATAAAGAATCAAGAAGTGATGATATCCAATCCAAGAATCAAGAACCGAAGTGAGGCTCGTAGGAATCGATCGGATCTATAGATGTGATGATATTTATTGATTACATATTCTTATCCATCGATGAATTGATACTAGATCGATGATGATCAACGAGAATTAGGTATTTCTTGCGGAAACTAAAGTTTCATCTTCTATCCCTTGTCCTTTCGTCGATATCATTCATATTCTAGCCTCTAGTAAATTCAAGAATCGATCGTGACCCCTAATTTCGAGTGAACACAATCAAGAAAGCATCGCATCGAAACTAGATCTTCGATTCTTCAATTTGCTAGGGTTTACAAACTCGTAGGACTTAAGAACTGTACAAGAATCTAATCATCATCATCTATTGATCGTCTCAACTCCTTCACGAGCGGAGTTTTACTCAAACATCATAACAAGACACACAATCACAAATTGAGATCGAATCATGATGCAAGAATTTTAAAGAAAGAAAGATAAAAGAATTTCACCTTTATTTATATACAATTTCATTACAATTCTCTCAAGATCTACAGGAGGAAAGAACTCGATCGTCGATTTCGGCTTCGCTCGTTTCCTTGAGTCGTGGATCTCCTTGGATCATTTGCTCCGATGAAGTCCGGCGTCGCTTTATAAAGGATCGAAGGCTTCGTGCTTGATTTGGTACTCGAAGTTCTTGATTTTGGCTTTGGATTTTGAATTGGGGATTGGGGTTTACAAGTCGTGTCACTCAACTTGTATTGGGGATGGATGTAATGAACAACCGAACAACCTTGGAAGTGAAGCCTTAGGGTTCCTTTTATAGCCTTCACTGGCTTTGGCTTCCTTTAGAAGCTAGGTTTAGGTTAGCTTCCCTTGTAAGCTAGATAGTTAGGTAGAAACTTCTAGAGGTAGTTAGTTAGGCTTTAGCTTCCTTTGTAAGCTTGGAGGATAAGGAGAAGCTTCTAGGCTTAGTTTGTTAAGTAGCTTGCTTTGGAAGCTTGAACATGATTAGCTTGATCAAAGAGCCTTGCTGATCTGGCAGAAGATTTTGGAGAATTCTGGAATTTGGAGTATATTGAATGAGTGTACCAACTGATAAGAGAAATCTGGCACCAAAAATTGCTGATGTCTCCACTAGATGGCCACGGATCCGCCGTGCCAATGAGGTTCTTGCAGCGGATCCGCGGCCCAATAGGAGGCTCAGTGCATGAAAATTCTTGGCTTTTCTTGTGCTGACTTCAGGTATATTTTATGATATGTTGATTCTCAAAATTCCTTCTAGATTACTACCAGATCACAAGTTTTATACTTGGCATCACTTTATCAGCATTTTTTCCACAGATTTGGCTTTTCTCCTGGACTTTCCTGAATAGATTCTCGAAACAAGTGTTGCGCTATACAAAGATGATGCGATATCATGATAAACACTCAATTTCCCTCAAAGTGTCGGTTTTAAAGTACAACACATGTAATTTGGTATTTTACAGGTGTTTTGCTAATATGTGCTATACTTAACCTGAATACCTTTAGATGAATGCAATTAATAGGGAAATTGACATGTTAAAAATACATTATTTTCGACTGATCAAATTCCCCCAAACTTATTTTCGTTCGTCTTGAGCGAATTGTTTTATTAAAAAGAGAAGGAGAAAATAAAGAAAGAGAAAAACTAACTAGCACACTTTCGTAGGCAACACGATTGCACTGAGCACGTGCAACAAGCCTTTAAACCTCTAGGTGTCCCTAGTAGGAGGAGTGTTGTCTCCTCAGGGTTTTCAGCGGATTGCATCCACAAAATCCAATAATAAAAGGAAGACCGTGAACATATAAAGAAAAGAATTGTAAAAGAAAGACTTTGAAAATTAGGGTTTCTGACTATGCTGGCTTTTCGATTGTCATGAGCTCTATATTAAAACTCATGAAAAGATGTTAGAAATCACATCAACCCTCAATAAAACATCGTCTTTATTCTTCATTCTTACCTTTCTTCCAAACATCAATCATATAACCCTACGTGTGTGTAATAGACATCCCTACACCCGGAGAATTCAATTCAAGCTATAATATTCTTGTCCATCTGCCTCAGTACTTTTTAATTTGATGAATATTTAGATGAATTTGCTCACACACTTTCATGCGACCGTTAATACTTCTTGAGGTACTAACCGACCGATTACTCATGTGCTTGCTTATTAGGTGTATTTCCTCGTCTTGCACCACCTAAGGCTTAGCAGTGACTCGCAGACCAGTTGGTCTAAGGCACTCGGTGAAGAGGCACCCTCGCTATATTTTTTAATTGCTCCCTTGGCGATAACAAAACCAGTGTTCATTTTTTTCTTCACCATTTATATTTTATTCATTTTTTTTATTTCCTTCATACTTTGGCTTTTAGACAAGAGCATTTCAAGGTATCCTCTACTATCCCGAGATTCAAGACGTGTGTAAGTGCGTATAGTAGGGTATCAACGTTTAAAATATTTGGCTTCCAGAATAGGAACTATTTTTCATACTTATTTTTATCCTCATATTAGTGACTTCCTTCATCTTACTAACCTTTGGGACAACGGCTCATAACTACTTATTACTAGTTCGTATAAGAAAACTTCTAATTTTCTAGGTTTTCTTAAATTTTTCTAATCTCTTGGATGTAATTTTTCACTATGTAATCTTTTATTATCTTATTTATGTACAAAAAAAATTTATTTTTTTGAAATTTTTTAAATTTTTATAGTTTTTGAAAATGTTTTGTGCTTATGCAAAGTATGATGCAAATGATGCAAAAAATAAGCACAAACCTCCCCCAAACTTGTTTTCAACAGTGACCTCACTGTTGTCATCTGCTAAATCTCGAAAACTGTAAGACTGGGAGGAAATTTATTAGCGGGGGCAAAATATATAAGTGAAGATCCTCCCCCAAACTTATTCTTTCCACTCACCTCCATTCAAAAGATTATACAATAATTTACACGACATGGAGGTGAGACGAAGGAATTCTAATCAAGATAAAATGGCTCCTGTAAGAACAGGAGCTCCCCCGTGGGGTTAGTGGAAAAATACGGCTTTAGTCTATGTCCATTCACTTTGAAAAATGTACCGTTTTGAACATTTTCTACTTCAACTGCCCCGTGCGGGTATACAGACCGCACAACAAAAGGTCCCTTCCACCGAGATCGTAGCTTACCCGCGTGAAGGTGTAGTCGTGAATCATAAAGAAGTACTTATTGACCAGGTGTAAATGTTTTCCTCAAAATATTTTTATCGTGAAATACCTTAGTCCGATTCTTTACGATTACAGCGTTATCATAAGCTTCATCGCGAATTTCGCTTAGCTCATTTAATTGCAGCTTCCGAAAGGTGCAGGCTTGATTCAAGTCAAAGTTGATTTCTTTAATAGCCCACATTGCTTTGTGCTCAATCTCGACTGGCAAGTGACAAGCCTTCCCAAACACTAACCTATAAGGAGACATCCCTAGATCGGTTTTATATGCAGTTCGGAATGCCCAAAGAGCATCCGTCAATTTGGTCGACCAATCTTTTCTATTCATAGCAACAGTCTTCTCCAGGATTCGTTTGATCTGTCTCTTTGAAATCTCAGCCTGCCCGCTCGTTTGGAGATGATAGGGTGTGGAATGTTTGTGGTTGATTGCATATTTCCGCATCAAAGTCTTGAAAGACCTGTTGCAGAAATGCGTCCCGTTATCGCTAATGATAGCGCGTGGGTGTCCAAATCACGAAAAGATGTTTTCTTTGAAGAACTTAATGACAACCTTCTTGTCATTAGTGCGACAAGGAATAGCTTCAACCCACTTTGAGACGTAATCAACCGCAGGCGGTATGTTCAGTTTCCCAAAGGAGTTGGGAAAAGGACCCATAAAATCAATGCCCCAAACATCGAAAATTTCAACCAATAAGATGGGTTGTTGTGGCATCTCATTTCTCCGGGAAATCCTACCCGTGTGTTGACACTTGTAAAGGTTTTGCAATGATCAAATGCATCTTTGAACAAGATCGGCCAATAAAAACCGCATTGCAAAACCTTCCCCGCTGTCTTTTTAGGAACGAAGTCACCCCCACATGCCTGATCATGACTAAAAGATAGAACACTCTTGAATTCCTCATTCGGGACACACCGGCGAATGATCTGGTCAGGACAATACTTAAACAGATAGGGTTCATCCCAGTAAAAATGTTTTACTTGGGATAGAAAACGATGTTTGTCCTGTTTTGACCAATCGCTGGGTATAAGTCTCGTGACAACATAGTTCACATATCGTTGAACCATGGTTCATCGGATACGTTCAAGAGTTGTTCGTCCGGAAAAGAGTCATTGATCGGCAGGGTCACCGGTGAAGAAGAGATGCGTGAAAGATGGTCGGCTACAACGTTTTCACATCCTTTCTTATCTTTGATAACAAGATCAAATTCTTGTAATAGAAGGATCCAACGTATTAGACTACCTTTAGCATCCTTCTTCGCCAAAAGATGTTTCAAGGCGGAGTAGTCAGTGTACACAACTATTGGTGAGCCAATCAAGTAAGGCCTGAATTTTTCTAATGCAAATACAACTGCCAAAAGTTCTTTTTCGGTAGTTGAATAGTTCACTTGAGCATCATTCAGGGTCTTACTTGCATAATAGATCACGTGTGGCATCTTTTCAATATGTTGTCCCTAAGACTGCACCAACTGCAAAATCTGATGCATCACACATAAGCTCAAAAGGGTGGTCCCAATCTAGGGACGATAGAACGGGGGCTCTAGTGAGGGAGTGTTTGAGTGAGTCAAATGCTGCCTCACAATCCGAGTCAAATTGGAAGGTCGTATCGTTGGCCAAGTGAAGAATTAAGGGTCTAGCAATTTTGCTAAAATCCTTAATGAATCTCCTGTAAAAGCCTGCATGGCCAAGAAATGATCGGATATCCTTGACGCTTTTGGGATGAGGAAGGTTTTGAATGACATCTATCTTAGCTCTGTCAACCTCAATGCCTTTTCGTGAAATAACATGTCCAAGCACAATTCTCTCTTGGACCATGAAATGGCATTTTCCCCAATTCAAGGTTAAGTTCTTCTCTTTGCAACGAGTAAGAACTGCGTCAAGATTCGATAGGCAGTCAGAAAAAGAGTCTCCGAAAATCTAGAAATCTTCCATGAAAATCTCCAAAAAATTCTCGACCATGTCCGAGAATATCCCCATCATACACCGCTGAAATGTAGCGGGATCATTGCATAACCCAAAGGGCATGCAGCTATAAGAAAAGGTACCAAAAGGACAAGTAAATATGGTTTTATCTTGATCCTTTTTGGCAATGGGGACCTGATTATAACCAGAGTATCCGTCCATAAAGCAATAATACTCACGTCCAACTAAGCGTTCCAGCATCTGATTAATGAAAGGTAGAGGAAAGTGGTTTTTCCTCGTAGCGGCATTGAGTTTTCTATAATCAATACATACACGCCACCCAGTTTAGGCGCGTGTTTGAATTAACTCATTTGCCTCATTGGTAATAACAGTTATGCCAGATTTCTTAGGGACGACATGTATTGGACTCACCCATTGGCTATCGGAGATTGGGTAAATAATACCATTGTCAAGGCATTTGACAATCTCTTTCTTCACCGCATCCTTCATGACGGGGTTCAACCGTCAATGTGGTTCTCGGGTTGGTTTGGCATCATCCATCAAGTGTATATGATGTTCTACAATCAAGGGACTAATCCCTTTGATGTCCGTCATGGTCCAACCAAACGCCTGCCTATTAGATATCAATACCGTCAAAAGTGCATTCTCTTGCTCTGATGCTAGAGAAGCGGATATGATAACCTGTAAAGACTCATTCTCACCTAAATATGCATATTTAAGATGAGAAGGTAAAAGTTTGAGATCTAATGCTGGCGGAGAAATAATAGAAGGTAGGATCATCGGATGATATTCGGAGTCACAAAGAAGCTCATAGCTTGCATAAGATACAGACTCGGATGGTGATGAATCAGGAGTGTCGGACTCAAGTGTGGAAAATGTGTCCTCACTAAGATGTGTAAGATCAAACATTGATGTCGTAGTGTCGTCAAGATCTTCAAAGCAAAGTTCATCAACTCAGCAACTTTCGGGAGCAATCTCGTGGACAGAGCACACTTCAAGTATATGAGCAGAGGGTTCAGAAGGCTGACTTCCAATTTTGTAGATGTTCAGTTCAATTGTCATATTTACAAATGATAAGTTCATTGAACCGTTTCTACAGTTAATGACAACATTGGAAGTAGCAAGGAATGGTCAACCCAAAATCACCGGAATTTGACACCGTGGGTTTGCTACAGGTTGTGTATTGAGAACAATGAAGTTTACAGGAAATACAAATTCCCCGACTTTTATCAACACATCCTCTAGTTCACCCCTAGGTTTGGTGATTGAACGGTCTGCCATTTGGAGAGTGCAGTGAGCTGGTTTTAACTATCCAATCCCTAGCTTCTCATAAACAGAGTATGGAAGTCGGTTAACACTTGCGCCTAGGTCTAAAAGAGCGCGGTTGATGTTTTTACCCCCAATAGAAATCGATATCGTATGACATCCTGGGTCCTTACGTTTCTTTGGTAGCTGTGGGATAAAAGCAGTGCAAATATTATTATATATGAAGACCTTCTTCGGCACTTGAGTCTTCCTCTTCCTAGTGCACAAATCTTTAAGAATTTTCGCATAAGCGGGGACTTGTTGAATAGCATCTAGGAGAGGGATGTTGATGATAACCTGTTTGAACATTTCCATTATCTTCTCCATATGTGGACTCGATTTGTTACCCCTTAACTGATTCGGATAAGGAGCTTTAGCAATAAGCGCTGGGTCCATCATAGGAGATGGTGGTGTGTGTAGACGTGATCCCAAAATAGGAGTGGGGATCGTCTGTGGTGGACTAGAAGAGGGTTGCTGAGGCAACGAGCCTTGTGGGAAACGGAGAATAGGCTCGTGAGAAGGCGGTGGGGTAGAAGAACAAGGATCAGAAGTAGAAGTGTATGGGGGGGAAAGGTCTCATCCGGGGTGTTATTGATAGATTTTTCAGTATCATCAATCTCTTCCCCAACATGATTATTAAGCACTATTCCTGATCTCAACGTTGTGATGGCATTTACATTGTAATGCCCAGGATTCGGTAAGGGTTAAGACGGAAGTTTTTTGATTTGTAGGGGTGCTGAGTGAGTTGAAGTGGTTGCTGTTGTGATGGAAGAGCCCTTTGGAAATTGTTTTGGTTTGGAACCGTGTTTTGATTGTGTGATTGGTTCCAAGAAAAATTTGGGTGATTCCTCCAACCCTGATTATATGTGGAAGAATATGGATCGTTTCTAGGTCTTTGAAATGCAGTATTGGTATGCTCTTGACCATGAAACGGAGAATTCAATGGACATTCTTCCGTCAAATGAGAAGGATCGGAACAACATCCACATACAGTTTTGGAGAGTGACATTTGATTTAGGGCGGCAGCTAAAAATTTGTTTTCCATAGTGTCGAATTTCTTGTGTAAAGCTGAAATTTCAGCTCTAACTCCTATGGAAACATCCGATTGATATTGCCACCCATAAACGATTGACTCTCCCACTGTAAATATTTTTCAGCGAAATCTTCTAAGTATTTCCAAACTTCCCCATCGTCTTTGGTCATAAAATTGCCTTGACACATGTTTTCAAGGTTCTGTTTAGTGGTAGGGTTACTGCCCTCATATATGATTCGGCACAGTTCCCATCTCGGGATTACGTGATGTGGACATTGAACCAACAGATCCTTGAAGCGGTCAAGACATTTTGAAAATGGTTCATTTGGAAGCTGGGTGAATTGATTTATTTCGCTACGGACTCGAGCGGTCTTGTGATTAGGGTAGAATTTCTTAAGGAATGCTGCAAAAAATTCTTCCCAATTCGTAATGGAATGTGCGGTAGTGTTATACAGCCACTTCTCGGCTATATCACATAAGGTAAATGGAAGAAGACGTAGACGCATAGCATCCACAGAAAGTTGTGACGTACCCATCATTGCGCATACATTTTTAAATTTAGTGATAAAGACATATGCGTCTTCAGTCTCGAGACCGTGATATTTGGGTAGAAGGTTGATGTATTGGGGTTTAATCTTAAAATTATCCCCGTTGGCTGGTGGAATGGATAAGCAGGTCGAAAGAGGACCTCGCATACGATAGCACCTCTCTTGGAGAGAGATGCGGGGTAGATTCTGCGCACCAACGGACGGCGGAAGATTAGTGGTAAAGAAGTTCGATGGAGAAGGATCCATCGATGTGGGTGTGGTGGTGGGTAAAGAAGAAGTAAATGTAGAAATACCGACTTCGGAGTCGATCGGGGGAACGCGGACTAAACGGGCACAAGAATCCTGTGTCCATCCTATCTTGCACTAAAAGGGTTTAGTACAAGTGGCAGCGTTAATATAATTAGGGGAAAGAATGAATGTGATTGATGTTTGTTTTGAAATTTATACGGATTTTTGAAAAAAATGATGCAAATCACAAAAAATGCAACAAGCAACCCTAAGTCTAGTGGTCACCTAGGTCAAGGCTCTAGACCACTCCTAACTGCCAAAAGACAAGTCGCAGGATCAATCCTCCACTGCCTCTTTATCTCTCCTGTGGTCAGGTAAGCGCCAGGTAAGTAGGAGGTTCTCCAATATGTCAGTAGTGGGCCTAATTAAGTAACCACTTGCCTTAGACACACTTGCCTTAGACATCACAAAAGAAACGCAGATAAGCAACGAATTACCCACGGCCTTCTCTTGTCCTAAGTGAGCGCGACGATCCTTAGAGTCATGTCTAGATTTCTTTTAGTTAATGAGGGTAATGCGGATGCAAGTTTATGATTTTTGGGGCTTAGGAAGGGTAATGAACTCCCCACCTAATCTGGATTTGGCCGTGCCCCTTAAATTCCTTATTAATATGCAAACAACCAAAAAAATAAAAAAACACGCACAATTTTTATTGCTTTTTGCGGCGCCGCGAATTTTTGCAAAGAAACCTGCAGCATACTGCTAATGGAGCAGATTGAGGAAGGAGATAAGAAAGTTAGAAATTCACCGAGAAATTTTCGTGCAGCGAAGCCTCAACCCCGCCGCGGTTCCGCCGCAATGAGCCCCTTGCGCCGTGCTTACGCCGCGGTTCAACAAGAACTCTGCACAAAAAGATCACAGAAGGCTTCTATTCACCCCCTGAGTCCTCTGGAATATTCCAAATATTTTTCCAATATTCCAAAACATTAAAAATCAAGAATCAAGAAGTGATGATATTCAATCCAAGAATCAAGAATCGAAGTGAGGCTCGTAGGAATCGATTGGATCTATAGATGTGATGATATTTATTGATTACATATTCTTATCCATCGATGAATTGATACTAGATCGAGGATGATCAACGAGAATTAGGGATTTCTTGCGAAAACTAAAGTTTCATCTTCTATCCCTTGTCCTTTCGTTGATATCATTCATATTTTAGCCTCTAGTAAATTCAAGAATCGATCGTGATCCCTAATTTCGAGCGAACACAATCAAGAAAGCATCGCATCGAAACTAGGTCGTCGATTCTTCAATTTGCTAGGGTTTACAAACTCGTAGGACTTAAGAACTGTACAAGAATCTAATCATCATCATCTATTGATCGCCTCGACTCCTTCACGAGCGGAGTTTTACTCAAACATCATAACAAGACACACAATCACAAATTGAGATCGAATCACGATGCAAGAATTTTAAAGAAAGTAAGATAAAAGAATTTCACCTTTATTTATCAACAATTTCGTTACAATTCTCTCAAGATCTACAAGAGGAAAGAACTCGATCGTCGATTTCAGCTTCGCTCGTCTCCTTGAGTCGCGGATCTCCTTGGATCACTTGCTTCGATGAAGTCCGGCGTCGCTATCTAAAGGATCGAAGGCTTCAAGCTTGATTTGGTACTCGAAGTTCTTGATTTTGGCTTAGGATTTTGAATTGGGGATTAGGGTTTACAAGTCGTGTCACTCAACTTGTATTGGGGATGGATATAATGAACAACCCAACAACCTTGGAAGTGAAGCCTTAGGGTTCCTTTTATAGCCTTCACTAGCTTTGACTTCCTTTAGAAGCTAGGTTTAGGTTAGCTTCCCTTGCAAGCTAGATAGAAGCTTCTAGAGGTAGTTAGTTAGGATTTAGCTTTCTTTGTAACCTTGGAGGTTAGGGAGAAGCTTCTAGGCTTAGTTTGTTAAGTAGCTTGCTTTGGAAGCTTGAACATGATTAGCTTGATCAAGCAGCCTTGCTGATCTGGCAGATGATTCTGGAGATTTCTGGAATTTGGAGTATATTGAATGAGTGTACCAACTCATAAGAGAAATCTGGCACCAAAATTTTCTGATGTCACTACTAGATGGTCGCGGATCCACCGCGCCATTGGGGTTCGTGACTCGGATCCGCGGCCTATTAGGAGGCTCAGTGTATGAAAATTCTTAGCTTTTCTTATGCTGACTTCAGGTATATTTTCTGATATGTTGATTCTTAAAATTCTTTCTAGATTACTACCAGATCACAAGTTTTGTACTTGGCGTCACTTTATCAGCATTTTTTTTCACAGATTTGGCTTTTCTCCTGGACTTTCCTGCACAGATTCTCGAAACAAGTGTTGCGCTATACAAAGATGATGCGATGCCATAATAAACACTCAATTTCCCTCAAAGTGTCCGTTTTAAAGTATAACACATATAATTTGGTATTTTACGGGTGTTTTTCTAATATGTGCTATACTTAACCTGAATACGTTTAGATGAATGCAATTAATAGGTAAATTAACGTGTTAAAAATACATTATTTTCGACTGATCAATCAGTTTGCTGATCTCTTATCCCATGATATCTGGACGACGTCAAACTTTTCGATCGGGTCATCAAAGTCCCATCATTCCCGTAAGCTTAACACCTGAGCACAGTCTAAAAATATCTGGTACATACCACAGTACCTCTGGACCAGCCGTAGAAGGGCAAACCCAAGCCACACTGATGGCACCGCTAAACTGCCACAAACCTTAAGGTTTAAAAGCGGTTCCATGGTCATCATGTCGAGTTAGGATTTCATTCTTCTAGAGGGTCCACAGAAATACATGCATGTTCCTCTGAACACTTTAAACTTGGGAAAAATGGGTTTCTGACACTCGCTCGAACTTTTTAGCTTCGCCTAGCCGACATGCGAATACCCTCCGTCCGCACGCTAAACAATGCCTCAATCCTCCAGGAAAGGCGATACAACAACGATCATCTCTGGATCGGTCTGCTCTAGATCTGAGTAAAACTCTCCACACTGAAAATATTCAAATCAACTGGGCCTACGTCGGCGCATCAATCTGATGAATCACCTTCGTCTCTCAACTCGGGATAGACTAGCTATCACCTGTCGCATCTCTACCTGGAAGCTCCAGCGATCTCAGCTCGTAAGCTCTGGAAGTGACATCCCATCATCTCAGCAACAGCTGGGTCATCTTTCTGCACTGTAGGCAACATCAAAATCTCTAAGGTATGATGTCCATCAATAGTCCTCTCGCAATTGGCAGCTCTAACCATGGCCTAATCATCCGTTGTAAAACCAAACACTCTCTTCCACAAGCGGTCACTATATAACATTGCATCGAGACGTTCCCATGTCACCAGAAAACACAATAGTCAGCCCTCGTACCAGACGAGCTCGCCCTGACCGCAACATTAGCAGCAGCTCAATCTATGCTCAAACCATGGTGACAGGAACCTCAATCGAGTATCGAAGAGAGCAGATCAACGACAAGAAAGGAAAAGACAGATCCATAATGGATATATGATCATAAGAAGGAACAACATCAATGAGAGTATGATCATGGAGACAAATAGAGTCGAGGATCTCAAATGGATGTATAATCTTAGATACGAAGAGAATCACTGATCTCAAAATATGTACATCCTAAGGTTTCTTAAGTGGAGTATCGTATCGTAAATATGCCACGGAACATACGTACGGTACTTCACTCTACTCAAGCTACCTACTCCATCAATCAAGGTCAGCCTATGAAACGAAAGTTCGGGTGTAATACCCCCCGTTCGAGTCTACGTTCCGTAAGGTCAAGCCTAGGTTTCGAAATACATACCTGTCCTAGACTCGGCATAGTCAAACATAGACTCGAACTAAGGTTAAATCTAGCGCTCTGATACCAACTTTGTCACGACCCGAAATAATAGCTCGTGACCAGCACTTGAATTACGCAACGTCCAAAGGCATAACGGAATTCAAGTAAGCTGAAACCCAGAAATATAAACCTTTTAAGAAAAATAAAGGATGTGAAGTTTTGAGATAAAGGTATAATGAAATCAAGTTTTCCTAAATGCATGGGAAAGAGACATGAATAATGCAAGTGAAATTTACTAGTTTGAAAACATGTTTTGTCTTTTAAAAATTTAGGCAGCACCTCCTTTGTATATTTTGATCCAAAACCACAATACATGATAAAATAAAGGCATCCCCAAGCGGGAGCTAGCTCTTCGCCAACCGGTGGATCACAACCACGCAAGACAATATATGCAAGTATACGACGCCCAACGGCGAAGATCACCACAAAAGATAAGGAATAAAGCGAGAAATCAACCCAAAAAGGTGAACATAAAACCCATCGCTCAAGTCTCACACCAACAGTCTTGCTAAGTCTCATTACTTAAACAAATACTAGTTTTTGATTGATGGAGTTGATTAGATACAGTATGAAATATAAATACAATAGTGGGTACCATACAAATGTCCCACCTACTAATGCAAACCCCCAAATAAAGCTACTGTGTGCCAGCGAAGCCGCTACTAATCTATGCGGTCTACCTTCAAGAACTGTGGCACAACGGGGGTAAGTTGCCAACTCGTGAGAAGAAAAATATCAACAGATAGAAATCGAATAAACAACGACTCCTAGGTCTACTATATCATAAAGGTAATATTATGATATCTAGGGTGACCGGGTCATCATGTGTGCGAACAATGTAATCAATACCTATATGTATGCGGATATAATCCAACAATATAATCAAGGTATGTATGTTTGTGGATCTCGTTCAACCAGGTAATCAGTGTATGTATGCTTGTGGATCTCGTCCAACCATAATAAATATATGTATGCATGTGGATCTCGTCCAACCATATAATCAATATTTGTATGCAAGTAAGTATGAGGATATAATCAACGGTGTCCCTCGCGACACATAAAAATCATGGAACCTGGGTGTCCAACATCTACACCCGAAAACATCATGAAACCCATGTCTAGAATCGACATGTAAATCCCCATATCTCAACCTCAGTCAGTCTGGATCGGCCTACGGGCTCCGTCAGTCCGGATCGGCCCATATCATCTCTTGACTCCGGTCGGTATCCTCCGGATATACGCCAGGCCCAACCAATCACCAGTAGGTAGCAGTCCCTCTGCCAGGGTCACCGTCTGTATACACAGCATCCCTTTCTTGCCTCGGGGTACCATACCAGGTCCACCATGTACCCGCAATCGGCATCATCCGCCTCCTCGAATCGGGTTTCACATGTCGTTCTCAAAACCGAGAAAACACATGGTGGGTGCACTGAAATATCATATAAAGAAATACCGGGTTTTTAAAACAACACATAATCTATTTTAAAATGTCCACGGTTCTCAAATCCAGAAATCTCATGAAAACAACATATTTCATTCGTAAAATCATAGAGCATGATGTATGCGACATATAATAGAAATGTGAGCATATCCGTGTAGCATGCAACATAGAACAGTGATATAACATATTAAGGGAAAACTACTGTTTTAAATGATTCCAGTTTTTTTTTTAAAATATAACATGCTGTTCCCAATTTCCCAAAATCGAATGCGATATCATATAAAGGTGCATATGTGTATATACGCAAGTATGAGTGTACAATATGTTTGTACTTAAATATAGTGTACAATATGTATGTACGCATATATGGTGTACAATATGTATGTACACAAATATGGTGTACAATATGTATGTACGCAGATATGGTGTACAATATGTTTGTACGCAGATATGGTGTACAATATGTATGTACGCATATATGGTGTACAATATGTATGTCATGCGAAGGGTCATATCATGATGCAGCAATCCTACTGTGTAGTGACTGTTAATTATATGTATGCCCTAGAGGCCATTACTGTACATACGATTTATATTGTAGTGGATGCAAGGACATATATAGGGAGGACTTTCTTGCTCGACACGATAGTATGCTATATGGTTGTACTTTATCTTAACATGTACTCTGATTGTCTCTATGTTACATGTTGATAAAGCCCTTAGGATGTGTACTCGACTATTGGGACTATGATGAGATCATACTAGTGGGGCCACGGTAGTCGACGAGTACATCCTATAACTGTTCCTAGTCGAGGGTGTATCGAGACAGGGCATCGATACACAAGAGTAGACTAGCGTATACGCATCTTGACCCATATGATGGGCGATGGATGATCCCATATCCATCGGTGTTTGACATCAAGGATGGTGTACGGGTGCTCAGTAGAGACTGGTTACACTGGACGGACTCGCCGAGAACTCCCAGATGGTATTATACCTCACGTCAGATGGCAGTTCTCCGGTGACACTGGTACAGAGTAGTTTGTTGCCCCGAGATCGTCATAGTGTCTTGTACGATTCCCACTGTGCTTTGATTTCCATCATACCACGTCCAAGAGGGCGTGCAAAAAGGTGGCTTTTGGGTACAGTCCCGAATCACATGGAGGCAATGAGCGATAGGAGGGGATTCGTCTCTCCCGGTATAGGGAGTTGATGTTGTGCCGTGTTCGATTGGCTATAACCGGAAATCCCTGGCCAGGGTTGCTTAGATTTACTGGTAAGTGTTATCAGTAGTTTCTCGAACTGTTATAGACCTCATATCGACATGACTTATCGAGCTACTTGGGTCTGACGTTTACCACCCCTAGGCGAGATATGCAACATATCGGACGACGAGACCGGACTGTACGGGAGTGTTACTGTTTGGATTCACAGGAGAATGTACAGGATTGCTTGTTGATCTTCTGAGCGCTCAATACCTTGGTGGCTGTTACGTTTAGCTGACCGCTTGCAGCTTGTGGGTGTTTGATATGATCATCACCTACTGCCAACGTATTGACGATTCATTAGAGTCCTACACAGTGGTTTCTTGGCTCAGGCAAAACGGAGTAGGGGAACGTATGTGATATGTGCGGAACCGAGGATAATGCGATATGAGATACCGTATTCTATTATCGCGATATTTGATATCAGCCGGGTCATCGGATCAAGTGTTGATTCGATGAATCGGTACGGATAAATATTAGTCGGTTATATGCGATATAGCCGAATTGTCGGATCAAGTGTTGGTTCGATAATTTAATGTATAATAATATATATGATATATTAAATTACATTAACTAATATTAGCTCTCTAAAAGATTCTTTTTCTCACTCGGGTAATACATTGATATATATGCGATATATGTTAATTGTATTATTTTATTTTGTTACAATAAATATTGTATATGTGATATATTATATTGTAACTTGTTATAATTATTAATGCAACTTGTTTAGTGGAGTTTAAACAAGATTAGGGTTTGATTTGGGTTAATGTTTTGTAGATGTTTCTAGATGGTTTTACTTTGTCATTTGCTAAGATATTATGGTAGATATTTCTTTGTGACTCACACTTTAACCCAACCCAAACCCTAACCCTAGTAAACTCTCTACATAGGTTACTACAACCATGGTTGCATAAATGATTATGATAACTTTTTATTATTCATCACAAATGAATTCTATCATCTTCTTCCTTGAGTTATTCATTGAAAATGCTTTCTAGCTTTTTCTAAGTGATGAAAAATATGTGAGAAATAGAAAAAAAATGAGAGCAAAAATACAACTTCATCATCCTCATCTATCCTTGCCATTTAGATGAGGTTGTTCACTTCATATTATGAGTGTTAGCTTGTGTTAACGAAACTTCAAGGTAGATCATCTTTGTATCGAAGATCGGAAGCAAGACTACATCTTTGTCTTCGTGGAACCTCTCGAGAGTCCGGAACACGATGATCGCAGCGAAGGGACATCTACACGGAGCTATTTAAGTGAAGGACCGGATCTACAAAGGTTGTAATCACTCTCACTTAGTGTTAAACTGTTTAACATACTTGTTTTCGCCTAAACTCTAGTTTAAAGATCCGGCTTTGGGTTGTTCGGCACGGCTAATTTTTTAATCGGGCTTGGTTGATGCGTCATAGACCCTTGTGCACGTGCATAGCAACCCTACAGTGGTATCAGAGCCAAGCTAGAGCTTTAGGTGAAGTCTAGACGAAGTTTAAAGTCCGATCGAACGCCGAAACCCCGATATGGAACCCTCTCTGGACAATTTTCAAAAAGTTGATTTTTTCTGAATTAAAAATGCTCATAAAAGCAAGCAGGAAAAACTACGAATTACTGTGAAGTACGGATCTCTGAGTCAACAATTTGATCGTGGAACCGCGGCCAAACCATGATTTGTGCGGCGGTTCCGCGGCCAAAATTTGGACTTAGTCCCTGGAATTTCACTTAATTATTCTTAGGTCCTTTCTTGGCATTTTTTCTGGGAATATTTTAATTCCACTCAAGTGTTGAGTTTTCTAGGGTTGTATTAGGGACTCGTTGATTCGATCAGATAATTTAACTTTGTTTAGTTTTGTCCGGATAATTTTAGAAACTGTTAAAAAGTTCGGGCGGATATCAATAACTCACTTTTTCCCCAGTCGGAAAATTTTTCAAAAGTTGGATTCTTTTTTCTCGAGTTTAAGAACGTTCTAAGTCGTGCAAGTAACGCGGTGGACCCTCCAGAAGACAACAAACCTTAACTCGATTATGTGACCGTCTTGAACTGCCTCTAAACCTTAGGGTTTGGGGCAGTACGGCGTGCCACATGTGAGGCGTTGGCTTGACCCTTCTACGGCTGGACCATTGGTACTGTGGCATGTGATGGATGTTTTAAAACTAATTTCAAGTGTTGAAGATATATTAGGGAAATCTTAGGTGTTTGATTATTCGACCGAAAAGTTTAACATTGTCTATTAATGTGGAATGTGGTACAATATTTGGAATCCATAGGTAGTTATGAGATAACTAATTTGAATGTTATAAATCTAGCAGTTTAGTCTCAAATTGATCGGTTGCCACGGAATTTTGATGTGATCAAAAGTCCGTCGCAATCACGTAGCGTACGCGGATACTCGCCGGGTAAACTTAATAGACAGCCACGCCCCATAGCCCCGACCAAGTGACTGTAGGAGAACCCCGTCGCCAAAAGCATCCGTTCGGGTGCTCGCGGCAGCGGTGTTCCGCCTTAGTGCACTTCGTCGACGGCATCCGGGGGTGCGGCCGTCTACTAAAGTTTGCGATGAGAATTCGATCAGGATATCGGGAATCTTGTTGAATTGCCCGACTTGTATTGAAAAGTGTTTTCGATAATGAGACTAAAATGCGGGGTTTATAATTGTTAGGCATGCGATGTCTAAGGAATTCATTTGGTTAGGCATGCGAAGTCTAAGGAGGTTGCGGATTCCAACTGTTGTAGTTTTACACTTTCTTTTCTGTGACCGTAAGCGTAGTATGTGGTGTATCGCCGGCTTCGTTGCTATACATCAACGACAATCGGGATACGCATACTTGCTTACGTTGATGATATGAGATATTATGTGTTGCTGTGATATGTTATATTGGATCGTCGCGTCTGAATAGCCGGGGTTTTTATGTGAGATGAGAGTTTTTCTTTTTCTTTCATGTAAAATTCATTTGTATGTAATATTCTTTTATTGGGGCACTTCCAAGTTGCGGAAGATGTCACCGTTGATATATATTATTTACTTTTCTGCATTAGGTAGACCCAAGGCGGGGAGCACAAGTAACCGGGTTCTAGGGTCCAGTGGGAGACTATCTCGAGGAGTCGAGACCGGGTCTCCTAACCCTAGAATTGGCAGTGTTGCTTGCCGCTCTCGTAGTGGTCTAGGGATGTGGGTTTGGCTATTCATCACGACCGTGGAATCGGTGTTTTATACAGGCTCGTATTTAAAACACGGACGTCCTAGTATATCCAATATTTTATATATGTTCTTCTGCTGCAATGTTCTGTGATGGGATCATATTACTGCCTGAGACAAATGTTTATATTATATATATGAGATATATGTTATATTGCAGGTTTCGTTTCAAATGTGATGCTTGCGAAGCATAATAAAATGGGACTTCATTAATGAGTTTAATGAAACTAAAAGAAACTTAAGATGTTGTAGAAACTTGTTTAAAAACTGGTAGCTCTAGTTCTTGCTTTGCATAGCGGTGTTCCTTGTAGAACATCCAGCACCTTATTCGATAAGGAAAGAGCCGAGATCCCTTCACCGGGAGTGATCTCTTTAGTGAAACTAGCAGATGCTACAAACTCGGTTTGCCTTTTGATTGCTTCTATAGTTCTTGCTTTGCACAACGATATTTATGAAATATCCTGCACCTTGTTCTACAACGGGCCGACGATCCCTTCACCGGGAGTGACCCCTTTAGCAAAACTAGAAAAGCCTCAAAAACACTCCATTTAAAAATCACTCGATTCTACAACGATATCAAGTTCATTACGCAAAAGGTTTTCTTAAAAACCTGTCGTAGCCCTCCGCCATTTCAGATAAGTACTGGTTAGTATTCGTGCTACGTTTGTTGACCTTAGCCAAGGCGTAGTGTGCGGTAGCTGATTAGTGCTTATCTGTATAAGCATATGATGCGATTGAGTTAGGGTAGTCGTGCGACTTTGTTGGCCTTAGCCAAGGGTCGTGCGGGTGGGTTTAATTCAATCGGGAAATGACTGGTTGAACTTGGCTAGCACTTATGATTTGTTGACCTTAGCCAAGATCATAAGCTGCTAGGGGCAAAATATTATTGGGAATTTCAAGTGTTGAAATTTGCAATGAGATTGCATACCTTCTATGAGATTGTTGGATCCCGATACCCACTGCGAGTAAGAGTTACTCCTGGGATAGTTTTACACATTACAATTAGCCGATCAAGTAGGTGTCTAGAAAGGTGTTAACGGGGTTACGCCCCTGGGAAAACGAGGTTTACTTTAATTAGGATCGTACGAAAGCACGGGGGACCTCCCTCAAAGTACCGACACTGGCCTGGCTGAAAGATTGGCGAACTTGTAGCGTGTAATTAATCCCGGCTAGTCTTTCCTTTTAGGGTTTGAAGGAAGATTTGATTAAAACACTGGGAGACATCCTGATTAGATATATTGGATAACCAATCTAATCTTGCAAGAGCATACGCTGAGTGTTTTCTTCTCTCTCTCTCCAGGTAGCGATCATATCACGCCTTAATCAACATAATAAAACGGATATGTTGACCAAACCCGCTTGTTATACTGAGCTGGAGAACGTTGGTCCCGCTTCAACTTATAATTGTTATAAGACAGAGCAGGAAATTGGGGAATACCAGATTTCCCGTACCGCCCAAATGAAGAAAGTGCATGCTGATGCATCTTCTTCTGGTGTGTTCATTACAGAGAACTGTTTCTCAGTATCCTTTACGTCCTGGGTATGAGATACCGGATCAGGATCCCGCATATGTAATCTGTTTCATGGGCTACAGAAAGGTAGAGAACTGAGAACGGGTGATAAGTTTCATGAGACAGAAAACGGTGCAAGCGTTGCTGCCAAGTCTGTTGGTCACTATCACCCTTTATTAGCAGAATACATTGATTCTGAACAAATGTTATTAGATACCGAACCTGATATGCAAAATCATATCAGTCTCTTTATTAGTAAAGAAGGATATAATTTTGTAATGTTGGATAATGTTTTGAACATTTCCTGTATCAAAAGTTGATCGGTTCAGGCACGTTATCTAAAAGCATTGACGTTCTAAATCAAATTACAGTTCTTAGTATACAGAACACACACGAGAGGAAGAGTTCAGAAATGAATTAATCCTTCTTGAGGCATTGTAGACTAGGTCATATCAATGCGGCCCGACTAGCAAAGTAACATTTAGATGCATATTTAAATCTGTTTGAATTTACAACTTGTGAAACTTGCCGGTCATGTCACAAAGATAAGATGACCATAGCTCTGTTTATTGGAAACAGAGAAAGAGTTAGTGAACTCTTGGAATTGATACATGATGATGTATGAAAGTCTCCTGTCTACACATGCCAAGACCAGTTCTTTGTACTTCATTACATTCTCTGATGATCTCTCAAGATTCAGACATATGTTCCTGTTGAAACACAAGTCCGAACCTTTTGAGATATTCAAAGAATGTAAGTTAGAAGTAGAGAACCAAAATACGGGTAAAAGTATTATGTCCTTTGATGTGATCAAGGAGAAGAATACTTGAGCACGGAATTCCTGGACTATTCTAAAAGAGAATGAGATTCTCTCTCAGCATTACTCCTCCGTATACAACACAGCACGTCGGTGTATCGGGGCGGAGCAATAGCACCCTATGTGATATGGTGTGCTCTATGATGAGTACTACTGAGTTTCCTATTTCCATTTGGGAGTTATGCACTTGAAAAGCTGCATACCTATTGAATAGGGTTCAAATCAAATCAGTTGCCTACCACTTCATATGTGATATGGAAAGGGAAGAGCCCATATCTTATGTTTGTTAAGATTTGGGGTTGTCCGGACTATGGCTAAAAGCAAAATCCGGACAAGCTCGAGGCAAGGTCTGTTATGTAGAACTAGAAAGGTTCCAGCTATACAAACTGCAGCTGATGATTTGGTAGAACCAAAGGATTCAATAGTTTCCAACGAACCCCAGCCTCTCCGCCGATCTAGTAGGGTTCCTCACCCACCTGAGAGATACTTCGGTTTCTCTATGACAGTGGGAGCGAGGATTGCATCATGAGATGATGACCCAACTAGTTTCGAGCTGGCCATCAGGAGTGGGACTCTATAAGAATGGATGGATGCTTATCGATCTGAGATTGAATCCTTATACACCAACAAAGTATGGACTTTGGTTGCTTTATCTGAAGGGTTAAATCCCCATCAGGAGCAAGTATATCTTGAGAAGATTACTTGGTGTACATGGAAAAGTTGAGACTTTCAAAGCTATGCTTAAGTCCATCTAGATCCTACTTGCCATGACTGCGATATCTGGCGGTTGGGTGTCATGACTGCTTTTCTAAACGATGTTTTAGAAGAGAGCGTCTATAAGTACACAGCCAGAGGGCTTCGCAGTCAGTGGGAGCAGCGGAAACGTGAGCAAGATGTTTTATATGATAAAGCAGGCATCGCGGAGTTAGAACATCTGTTTTGATGTGGTAGTCAAAGAGTTTGACTTCATCAAAATGGTAGATGAACCTTGTATATACAAAAAGGTAGTAGGGAGTATGGTGGTGATCCTCGTAGGGTACGTGGATGACATACTCTTGATAGGGAAGGAGTTTCCTATGCTACGCTCGGTCAATCTCCGCTTATCACAAGGATTCTCCATATAGGATTATAGTGATACCTCATAAATCCTGGTTTTTGGATCTATGAGATAGATCTAATTGGATGTTAGGATTCTCACTAGTTGTAGTGAGATGGTATCAATCGATTCTGGGGAGAATCACTGGAAAGATTCCAGGGTGATAAGGACGACTGAATGTCAGTCGCAGGCATTGTCTTTACCTTCAGTGGAGGGACGGTATGTTGGAAGAGTTCCAAGCTAGATACCGTGACATACTAGACGATTAAAGGCAAGATACATCGTTACCAAGGATGCTACCAAAAAGGCAGTCGGGATATATAAGTTCATGAGATGAACTTCGTTCCTACCATTGTGTGACAATGGAGTTGTGGCTTTAGCCAAGGAACTACCGTCCCATCAGAAATCCAGATATAATTCTTAGGCAGTATCACCTGATCAAGGAGATGGTTGATCTCCAGGGAGATCGAGGTTAGGAGAGTAGACACAGAGGACAACAGCGCGGATCCACTCACAAAGGCCTTTTTCCCAGTAGAGACTTTTATGGGACGGTTGAGTATGAGATACTTCAACCACAGCTAATTGTTGAGTATGTGATACCACAACAGATGGCCCTAGTGCAAGTGGGAGATTGTTAGTTATATGTATACCCTAGAGGCCATTACTGTACATACGGTGTATATTGTAGTGGATGCTAGGACATATATAGGGGGGACTTTCTTGCTCGACATGATAGTATGCTATCTGGTTGAACTTTATCTTAACATGTACTCTGATTGTCTCTATGTTACATGTTGATAAAGCCCTTAGGATGTGTACTCGACTACTGGGACTATGATGAGATCATACTAGTGGGGCCACAGTAGTCGACGAGTACATCCTATAACTGTTCCTAGTCGAGGGTGTATCGAGACAGGGCATCGATACACCACAGTAGACTAGCGTATACGCATCTTGACCCATATGATGGGCGATGGATGATCCCATATCCATCGGTGTTTGACATCAAGGATGGTGTACGTGTGCTCAGTAGAGACTGTGTACACTGGACGGACTCGCCGATAAATCCCAGCTGGTATTATACCTCACGTCAGATGGCAGTTCTCCGGTAACACTGGTACAGAGTAGTCTGTTGACCCGAGATCGTCATAGAGTCTTGTGTGATTCCCACTGTGCTTTGATTTCCATCATACCACTTCCAAGGGGGCGTGCAAAAAGGTGGGTTTTGGGTACAGTCCCGAATCACATGGAGGCAATGAGCGATAGGAGGGGATTCGTCTCTCCCGGTATATGGAGTTGATGTTGTGCTGTGTTCGATTGGCTATAACCGGAAATTCCTGACCAGGGTTGCTGAGATTTACTGGTAAGTGTTATCAGTAGTTTCTCGAACTGTTATAGACCTCATATTGACACGACTTATCGAGCTACTGGGGTCTGACGTTTACCACCCCTAGGCGAGATGTGCAACATATCAGACGACGAGACCGGACTGTACGGGAGTGTTACTGTTTGGATTCACAGGAGAATGTACAGGCTTGCTTGTTGATCTTCTGAGTGCTCAATACCTGGGTGGTTGTTACGTTTAGCTGACCGTTTGCAGCTTATGGGTGTTTGATATGATCATCACCTACTGCCAGCGTATTGACGATTCTTTAGAGTCCTACACAGAGGTTTCTTGGCTCAGGCAAAACGGAGTAGGGGCATGTATGTGATATGTGCGGGACCGAGGATAATGCGATATGAGATGCCGTATTCTATTCTCGCGATATTTGATATCAGCCGGGTCATCGGATCAAATGTTGATTCGATGAATCGGTACGGATAAATATTTGTCGGTTATATGCGATATAGCCGAATTGTCGGATCAAGTGTTGATTCGATAATTTAATGTATAATAATATATATGATATATTAAATTAC
Organism: Agapanthus africanus; assembly: GCA_030015575.1. Lineage (NCBI taxonomy): Eukaryota > Viridiplantae > Streptophyta > Magnoliopsida > Asparagales > Amaryllidaceae > Agapanthus > Agapanthus africanus. The sequence continues at coordinate 450,659,927 of JASDDO010000014.1, read as the reverse complement.
ATTAACTAATATTAGCTCACTAAAAGATTCTTTTTCTCACTCGGGTAATACATTGATATATATGCGATATATGTTAATTGTATTATTTTATTTTATTACAATAAATATTGTATATGTGATATATAATATTGTAACATGTTATAATTATTAATGCAACATGTTTAGTAGAGTTTAAACAAGATTAGGGTTTGATTTGGGTTAATGTGTTCTAGATGTTTCTAGATGGTTTTACTTTGTCATTTGCTAAGATATTATGATAGATATTTCTTTGTGACTCACCCTTTAACCCAACCCAAACCCTAACCATAGTAAACTCTCTACATAGGTTGCTACAACCATGGTTGCATAAATGATTATGATAACTTTTTATTATTCATCACAAATGAATTCTATCATCTTCTTCCTTGAGTTATTCATTGAAAAAGCTTTATAGCTTTTTCTAAGTGATAAAAAATATGTGAGAAATAGAAAACAAATGAGAGCAAAAATCCCACTTCATCATCCTCATCTATCCTTACCGTTTAGATGAGGGTGTTCACTTCATATTATGAGTGTTAGCTTGTGTTAACGAAACTTCAAGGTAGATCATCTTTGTATCGAAGATCGGAAGAAAGACTGCATCTTTCTCTTCGTGGAACCTCTCGAGAGTCCGGAACACGATGATCGCAGCGAAGGGACATCTACACGGAGCTATTGAAGTACAAAGGTTGTAATCCCTCTCACTTAGTCTTAAACTGTTTAACATACTTGTTTTCGCCTAAACTCTAGTTTAAAGATCCGGCTTTGGGTTGTTCGGCACGGCTAATTTTTTAATCGGGCATGGTTGATGCCTCATAGACCCTTGAGCGCATGCATAGCAACCCTACAGTGACATGGCAATTATCGATGATGAAGTGTGTGAGCCTACAATCTGTGTACGTGTAACATACGCATCATCGATAATGGTGCATGTATACTATCACAGGTATAAGTAATGCAATGCGAATAACATGAATGCAGCATAAGGTAAATCATATGCAAATGCTGACGGGTATACGTATCTAACATGACCGTTTCGGGGTATCTAGCAATCGGCATCCAGCCTCACAACATCCCGTACGGTATACTCCATCGTACGGCATCCTCTAGTCAAGGGTATAGATCAATCCTCAAGTCAAACTCATCACGTACGGAATATCATCGTAAGGCGACATTAAGCTATCAGGGATCCTATCATCCTATAAGACGAGGAGGGTACGGACCTAACGTCTCGTACGGCTATCACTCACGATTCACAACATATATAAATATCTCTATATACCTATGTCCCAGGTCACATCCGCAATAATCCCATAACAGGGGACCAGCAGGGTATAAATCATCTCACTCGACTCGCATCCGTATACCAACATTTCATCAAATCATCACATTCGTCTTATATTCTTTTCATCACATTTATATCTCACATCAAGTCGAGTATACATAAACATTCTACCTCTACTATAATTATAAGTATCTAATCTAACATACACACCCGAACCATACAATCAGATTTTTAAAAAAGCGAATCGTAGTTTTGAAAATAGGGGTTACGGTGTTTTTAAGGAAAAGATATCATTTGATAATCCGTAACATTCCTGAAGGTATATATTTAAAAGATACATACGATTCTTCGGTTTAGAAAAAGGTATGGTTCGGAAGACACATCTATATCGACTATCTAGTCCTACAGTACCCTAAATGGTAATATCGACAAACGTCATCCTCAAATTCCGTCATCCTATAATAGTCGAAACATATTACTTCTAACTATCCTCTAGTTTCTAATATGGTTTCATAGCTATCTTCGTTCTAACCCTAGTTTCCTAATCTAGGTTTCCTTAAACATATTCTATAATTCAATTTTCCATCAAAACTTTGCGGGGGTGTTATACGCCATCCACCCGACTTCCCCCGTGGATATAGATCCACTCACCTTGCTCCTGTATACCGTTGCTGATGTCGCCACGCGCTTGCTTGTCATCTCAAAGTCCTCATGGGGGTACCTACACATCATAACGTACCGCAATTACGTATTAAAATCACATCAGAAAACCAAAACAACACGCTAAAGGTCTATAGGTTAGAACCTATGAACCACGCTTTCAAAACCACCAAATAACACTCGATTTCGACGTACAAACGTCCAGTGATCGAATACGACACAAATTACAAAAATCCAGAATTCAAATTACGCAAAACGAAACCCCGTAATAAAACAGCAACTCATGAAACTAGTCCAAGATTTTACCCTAGGCCAAATTATCTAATTTTGCATATGTGGAGGGTTTAGATTATATATACTGGAGCCACAGACGAAGCACAAACAAAAATGGTGGGATCCAGGCCGCAAATTGTGGCCTCCTGGATTAAAACTGCGGCCAGGTTGGGGAAGTAGGGGGTAGGGTCTTGGGTGATGCTTCCTAGGTGCTTGCATGTATCACTGTCTTTGAAAAATTATTTTTCAGGTCCCCGAGTGTTAGCAGATTTCCAATTACCATCATATTTTCACAGTTTTTCCGATGTCGGGGTTTTTAATTCCAGGGTCTATTCTATAATTTCAGTCCAAGATACAATCCCTACAGGGGTCATAAGGTCTCTACTAACCTCAATTACACCTCACACTTCAAAATTTCACAAAAACCTCGTCTAGAATTTTCTAGGTTAACAAAACCACTTGATATCGATACTAAACATATATGGATGCCTAAATAATTTAAATATTAATCTAAAGGTGCAGAAAATACCTCAATTAGCAACTCAAGAAAATTCTTGAGTTGCCCAAGGTCCTCAAAATTTGATTTTTCTTGGTCCAAAGGGCTTCACTTGAGCTTGTGCATGCATTTTGTGAAAAGGAGATGGGGTTTTGGGTTTGTTTTGATGGTGTTTTGTGAGTTTGAAGAGGAGCGAGGAGAGAGTGCATCCATGGATGATGAGAGAGTGAGAAAGATGAAGGAAAATGAAGAGAGAAGCAATGAGCCTTGACTAGTTGACCCCTCACCCTCTCTCTCTCTCTCATGCCCATACCCCTTGCCATCATGATGCCTCATTGAATTTTCTTTTTCTTGCTTTCTTTATCTTTTCTTTTCTCTTTTCTCATAAAACCCAGACCATGCATGAAAATGAAGAGAAAGCCATGTAGGAAAATGTAACACAGGTGTTAAAATGACATGGTGCAATGTTTTGCACAAAACAAGCTTAATGCGCGATTAGCGATGTTTAATCACAATTAACACTAAATTAGTGTATAATAACTCCTAAAATTTCATAATTTGCATAAATCACATAAAGCACCCTCTTTTTAGTAATTTACAAAATTTTCTAATTTTCCCCCCATTTATCGGTATTTAATTATACCAAAATAATAAAATATTCATTATATTTATTCTTTAATTATAAAAATCCCCAAAAATAATATTTTATTTTTCTGAAATGTTACACCTGTTCATGGTCTGGCGCCTGGTGCCTTAGGCTCTTGTCTCTCATTGCAAATTGCTAGATATACAGCTCCTCGGCTCAACGGCCCTATATTGAATAACGACGGAAACAGTCCCGCTCTGGCGCATCCTTTAAAGATCTCTGGCCAATTATCTCGTCGACCCGCCGAACTCTGGCCTGCTGGGTGTGCACAGTATGACCTCTCCTTGGTCCAAATCTTCTCATATAGTATTCCAGAAAGGTGAAGGGTTTCCTACAGCACCACTACTAGGGTTTGGAGGCAACACACATGCCAAATTTCGATTTTTGATGGTGCTAAAGAAACAATCACAAGGATCATGCTAGAAAAATTAGGGCAACTAAACTTAAACACAAACACAAGTAGAAAAAGCTAGGGTTTTGAGAGTACAACCTTTGTAGCTCCCTACGCTAGACTCCTTGGTTACTTGAGGGTTGGAAAAAGGTCCGCTTGAGATCCTTTATGTCCACGACGATCCACCCAGAGTCCTCTTTGTCCAAGCTTAAAGCTTCACAAGATCAAGAGAAGAAATGGAAGCTAACACTCTACACTAATGGGCAAGACTAGTGTAGAATGGTGTTGTGGTTAGTTTTCTCACTTCAAAATCATAACTTGGTAACTCTTTTGCTCACTTGAGAAAACTAGAGAGCAAGAGAGAAAGGAGGAAGAAGATGATGGCTTTCTAAAACTCAAGATAATGATAAGGTTCTAAATAAAAATGAGAAAAGAGAATATATATATTTTCTATCTCTCATTCTTAACCAAGGTTACAAAATATCTAGATATTTTAGTTTGGAACAAAAATGACCACAGAAATTAAATCATGGTTAAACAAAAGGGTTAATGAAAGAATAAAATATTCAACCATGAAACAATTTCCATTTCCATTTTTCTTTTCCAAAAATAATATCCATATATTTTATAAAGGGTGTGAGTCTTATATTGCCACCATCCATTATATCAACAACCATGATAGAATGATGTATGCATGTATGTCTGCATGCACATCCATATGTGCATCAATAAGAATGAATGCATACATGCATGCATACAACAAAAAAGACAAGAAAGGATTTCTAGTGAGAAACTAATGGTCAAATTATAAATCAACACTTGATTTAGCAACCCGGTCATATCACATACGACCCGACCAAAAGCAAACTGCCCGATTAATATACGGTATCTCATACATGCATTTTAACCGGGTCCACGCGCATATCTCATATGCGCACCACATCGTTTCGCCTGGACTAGGAAACTCCATTGTGGGACTCTAAGACTCGTCAATACGCCGGCAGTGGGTGATGATCATATCAAGCACCCCCAAGCCGCAAGCGGTCAGCTAAACGTAACGGCCACCTGGGTATTGAGCGATCAGAAGAAAACAAGCGAACCTGTTACAACTCCCGTCGAGCCAACCGGCAACACTACCGTACAGTCCGGTCTCTTCGTCAGATATGCTGCATATCAAGTCTAGGGATGGTAACGTCAACCCCAATAACTCAATAAGTCGTGTCGATGAATGGTCTATAACAGAACGAGAAACTACTGATAACACTTATCAGTAAATCTCAACAGCCCTGGCCAGGGACTTACTGATATAGCCAGTCGAGCACAGCACAGCATCAACTCCCAATACCGGGAGAGACAAAACCCCTCCTATTGCTCATCGCCTTCGTGTGTCTCGGGACTGTACCCAACGGCCACCTGTTTGCACGACTCTGTAGAGCCGTGGTAGGGTGGTAATCAAAGTACAGTGGAAGAACACACAAGACTCTATGACGATCTCGGGTCTACAGACTAACCTGCACCAGTGTCACCTGAGAACTGCTATTCGACGATAGATATAATTCCATACAGAAGTTCTCGGTGAGTCCGTCTAGTGTACCCAGTCACCACTGAGCACCCGTATACAATCTCGATGTCAAACATCGAATGTGGGAATATCCATCGCCCATCATATGAGTCTAGTATCATATACGCTAGTCCACTCTGGTATATCGATGCCCCGTCTCGATATACCTACGACTAGGGACATTTCAGGATATGCATATAAACTACCGATGTCCCACTAGTATGATCTCCATCATAATCACGGTCGTCAAGCCTATATCCTCAGGGCTTTATCAACATGTGTGAATGAATAAAAGCATGATCAAATCAACATGTCAGATAAAGAAGAACCAGATAGCATACTATCATGTCGAGCAAGAATGTACACTGAATATATATATATATACATGTATAAATACATCCAATATCATATAATGGCTTCTAGGGCATACAAATATCCTACAAAAGGTCTTGTCGGGTCTCTCCCGATCTTGTTTCTGCTGAACTGCCCGGAAGTTATCATCCTTTACTAAATCTGTATTTTGTTCCGTAATGGCTGTATACTCATCACGACTCCTTTTGTAAGATATTTCCATATATAACGCCTCTGCATGCGTATCACATCTCTGATGTCGGCGGAGTGGAACGTCATATCATCAAGATCTCGTACGAACCTCTTACTCCACTTTTCTCTAATGTCGACTGCTTCGGACTCGTCTTTTCATGGCTACATGGACTGCGCTCCAACGGCTATTCTCGTATCTGGAGTCTCCCAAGCAATGAATCCCATCACATGATATCCGAATGACGTCGACCCTTTCGATCGATTTGTAAAAGTTCCATAATCCCCCAAGAGCTCAATATCTCGGGTACAATTTAATAGTATTCCAGTACATGCCACAATACCTGTGGACCAAGCATAGAAGGGCAAACCTAAGCCACACTAATGGCACCACTGAACTGCCTCAAACCCTAAGGTTTCAAAGAGTTCTCATGGTCATTATGTCGAGTTAGGGTTTCATTCTTCTAGAGGGACTATAACATTACTTGCATTTGTCTCTGAATACTCTAACTTGGAAAATGGGCTTCTGACATTCGATCGTCTCTATCGACTCCCAACGTACCTGCATGAAGTCGTCTCTAGCTGGAATCAATCAATATGATGACCTCGCATCGGGGTAAGAAAACGAACCACATGTCCTAGTCATTCATCCTCGGACGACTAGCGACCTTATATCATATCTCTGAGCATATACTCATGCTGCAGTAGCTCCAACATCCGGGGCGATATCTCTTCATTCGCAGCAACAACTGGCACATTCTTCTACACACCGAACAGTGCCTCGATCCTCATGAATAAGCGATACATCAATGGTCATCACATTCTGGCTGGCCTCTATCAGTGGCTCAATCCTCTGGTGCTGATCTGCACATCCGAGTAATCTCGAAAAAGCGATCCATCAAACGCTCGTGGCACGAAAACACAATAAAACGACGCATCTATGCAAATCGTATGTCCCTGGAATCACGCCCTGGTCAGTCCTCGTCTGTGACGAGCTCATGATGACGCAACTCTAGCCGTAGCTCTCTCTGCCCGTGTAATCGTGGCAACAAAAACCGTAAACCAATATCGATGAGGATAGATCATAGGAATGAATATAATAATGTGCAAGGAAATGTACATCCTAAGGCTTCTTAAGTGGAGTAGCGTATCGTAAGTATGCCGCGGAACATACACACAGTACGTCACACTCCTTAAGTCACCTACTCTATCAACCGAGGTCAACCTATGCGACGAAAGTTCGGGTCTAATACCCCCTCGACCAAGTCTAAGTTCCGTAAGGTCAAGCCTAGGTTCTGAATATATATACGTCCTAGACTCCTCATAGTCAAACATAGACTCGAACCAAGGTTAACCTAGCGCTCTGATACCAACTTTGTCACGACCCGAAATGGCACGTGACTGGCCCTTGAATCATATGATGTCTATAGGACCCCATCTAATTCAAGTAAGCAAAAAGCCCAGAAATCTAAAACCATTTTAAATAATAAATAAAGGAAAACTTGTTTAAAAGCAAGTGGTTTTAATAGCATAAGACGAATTATGTGTTTTTAAAACATCAAGTCATTTCTAAAAATTTCGGCAGAGTTTTCTTTGTAATTACTGTCCCCGAACGGGGTACAACATGAATAATATGAATAAAGTCATCCCCAAGCGGGAGCTAGCTTTTCGTCCATTGACGGTTACAACCACGCAAGCAATATAATATACAACGCCAAGGGCGAGGATCAAAACTCAAAAGGAAACTCAAAACAACAAGAAAACCATAATAATACAAGCGCGACTCTACGGTCAAAATAAAATACAATTGGTCTTATATGTCTAAAAATAATACAAGTCTGGTTGATGGAGTTTCTAGATAAAACAGAATAAATAAAGTACAATGGTCATCACGATGCGAGTGAACCCACCTACCAAAGCAATCACCCAGAAAGGAACAGTGTGCCAGAAAGCCGCAATGAAACCGGTACGGCAAAACCTGCAAGAAACTGTGGCACAACGGGGGGGTGTTGCCAACTCGTGAGTAGAAAACATCATAGAGCAGAAATCGTATGTATGCCTCAATACTAGGTCAAACGATTAGTAATATATATCCTCAATATGATAAAGTCTGAAGCAAGATAAGGTGGCAAGGGTAAAAATTTATACATCAGTATAATACCAAGTGCTCGTGTCAGTGCCTCAGGTAGAAACATATCATAAACATGAGGTGTGATCAATGTAATCATCATGAAATCAGTGTCAACTATAACATGAAGTCTATAAGTATGTGGATATCATCCAACTATGTAATCAATGCTTGTATGCATGTGGATCTCGTCCACGTGTCAACCAATGACATAACAACATCATGCATGTAAAAGTCATAAATGCATATGCATGAATGTTTGAGGATATAAATCAACGTGTGTCCTTCTCGACACATCAAAATCATAGAACCGGAGGTTCCAACATCGGCACTCGAAACATCATGAAACCTGTGCCCAGCATCAGCACGTAAATCCTCATATCACGGGCTCTGTTTGTCCGGATCGGCCCACGGGCTCCGTCAGTCCAGATCGGCCCGTATCATCTCTCGACTCCGGTCGGTATCCTCCGGATATCCACCGAGCCTAAAAACTATCACCGGTAGGTATGCTTCCCCTATCAGGCTCATCAGTGTGGTCCATCGACATACCTTTCATGCTGTGGGGTACCTCCGGGCCCCACCATGTACCCGCACACGGCCCATGACTCCTCCTCGCATGGGTATATATATCAGAACCGATAAAACTCATGGTGGCTGCTGAAATATCATATCAAGAGAAACCGGGTTTTTAAAACAATACATACTTTCTTTTGAAATACCCATGGTTCTCAAATCCAGAAATATCATGGAAACAACATATCTCAATGCGTATAATCATAAAGCATGATGTATGCGACATATAATAGAAATGTAAGCATATCAGTATATCATGCAACATAAAACAGTAATATGCACATATCGAGGGAAAACCGCTCTTTAAATGAATCCAGTTTAAAAATATATCATGCGGTTCCCAAATCCCCAAAATCAAGCTAGAATCATCTATGCATGTACAAATATGTATGTACGCAAGTATATCATACAAGAGTCATATCTTGATGCAACAATTATACTGTGTGGTGACATGGCAATTATCGATGATGAAGTGTGTGAGCCGGCAAGCAGGTGTACGTGGAATATACGCATCATTGATAATGGTGCTCGTGTCCTGACAGCATGGGTTTAATATAACAATAAACACATTTAATCATGCAATGCGATGCGAATATCAAGAATATGCGGAAAATGAATAATAAACGAAACAGTGAAGAATCTACATCAATATATATATATATATGATACAGTTTTTCCATTTGAAATAACACGAATCGTAGTGTTTAGAAATATAAGGGCTACGGTGTTTTTAAGAAAAGATGCGTCTTTTGAAAATATCCGTAGAATCCCTTGGCCTATCTTTAAAATACTCACGATTCGTTAGTTTTGAAATAGGTATGACTCGGGTCTAATCTAACATCTACTAAGTAAACTACAGATCTAACTAACAAACTAATCGAAAGGGTATGGAAACCACCTAAATCTAAGTCGATATATATATACATGTATAATAGTCGGTGATCTCGCCTCAATAGTACCACGTACGATCCAATATATCATATGACATCCTCGAGTCAAGAGTGCAGATCTATCATCATAGTTATCTCGTACAGCAAATCCGTCGTACGGCATCCCAAATCTGGGCACGGGTCAACTATCACATCTATCTCATCATTTAACTGGTATCCTTATAATCACATCATGAATTAGGGGTACTGATCTACAGTCTAGTACGATCTGATACCATCAACATATATATAAATGCGTGTGTATGAAAACACATCGCCTACCAATCCGCTATCATCGCATGTCGTATCTCATAATACGATCCAAATCACATCACCGATCTCATGGCATCATGTTGAACCTCATCGACTCATCTCCAAATATCATCCACTATCCTCATTATCCAAGTATAGGTATACATATATATATACATAGTCCCATACCTATGTGTGTGTATATATATATGTATCCCCATATACGCACAAGTAATAATAATGCATGCAAGGGTGTGTGTGCATATGTGCAAACCTATTCTATGGTTCGCGACTAAGAAATCAACCACGACACTATCATCCAAATTCACAACACATATGTAAATATATATCATATCATCAACTACACTACGAACTGCGGGGGTGCTATACGCTATCCACCCGACTTCCCCCGTAGATATAAATCTACTCAACTTGAGCTTCGCTTACTGGAGACAATGATGCCACGCTAATCCTCGTCGTCTCAAAGTCTACGTGGGGTACCCATAACCAATACACCATCACAAACGCGTATTAAAACCATGTCGGAAAACCAAAACGGCATATGTTTCGCCCATAGGTCAAAACCTATAGCCTCGCATGCAAAACACGACTAATAACCCTAGTCGTTGGCGTTAAAATGCCACACGAAGGAAACAAAAAATAAAATACCAAAACCAAATTCATAAAAAGCCGCAAACGAAAACAGAAATCTTGAAAATTAGCTCCATATTTTACCCTATGTGAAATTAGCCAATTTTGCATATGTAAAGGGTCTAGTTTACTGGAGATAAAGCCACAGAACCAATACGAACCAATTTTCCCTAGGTCTGGCCGCAATTTGCAGCCAGAAAGGATATATTTGCGGCCACGGTGAGGGCTTAGGGGCTAGGGTTTCAGTGGGGGGTCCTAGGTTGCCTGCACATCTCTCAGTGTTCGCTAAATATTTTTCAGGTCACCCGGGTTGTAGCAGATCACCAAAACACATCACAGTTCTCACAAATTCCTGATATCGGGGTTTTTAAGTTTGGGAATTGGGGGTTTACTCTATGGTTTAGCCCACTATACAGTCCCTACAGGGGTCATAATCCCTAATTACACCTCAATTGCACCTTTGGAATCAATTCCAACCCTAATCCCTAACTAGGAATTTCAATGTTCACTAAACCGCACTAAATCACAACTAAACACATATGGATACTAAAGTAATGGAATTACAATGCTAATGGTGCAGAAATTACATCATTTGGCAACTCAAAAATTTTCTTGAGTTGCCCCAAGTGTCCAAAATCCTTGCTTTCTTGGTCCAAAGTGTAGCTTGTGAGCTTATGCATGTTTTTAATGAAGTGCAGATGGACTTTTAATGGGTTTTTGATGGGTTTGTGAGGAGGTAGAGAGGAGAGGGGGAGAGGGCAGCAGTAGCCATGGAAGAGGGAGAGAGGAAATATGATGAAGAGGAAGAATGATAAACAAAGGCCATTGTCAATGAAGACCCCTCACACTCTCTCTCATGCTCATAACCCATTTCAAAATCTCTCGACTCCGATCGGTATCTTCCGGATAACCGCCAGGTCTTACCAATCACTGGTAGGTAGTAGTCCCTCTGCCAGGCTCATCGTCATCCCCACGATCTTATCTCCCCGGGGTACCATACCGGGTCCTCCATGAACCAGCAAACGGATCATCCAACTCCTCGAATCGGGTTTCACATATCACACGTCTCAGAACCGAGAAATCGCATGGTGTACGCACTAAAATATCATATCAAGAGAAACCGGGTTTTTTAAACAATATATACTTTCTTTTGAAATAACCACGGTTCTCAAATCCAGAAATCTCATGAAAACAGCATATCTCAATGCCTATAATCGTAAAGCATGATGTATGCGACATATAACAGAAATGTAAGCATATCCGTATCTTATGCAACATGGAGAAGTGATGTGACAATATCAGTATATCCTGCGACATAACCAAATGATGTGAACATAGCAAGTATATCATGCAAGGAGTCATATCATGATGCAATTCTACTGTGTAGTGACATAGCAATTATTGACGATGAAGTGTGTGAGCCGGCCAATCTATCTATGTGTAACATACGCATCATCGATAATGGTGTAGGTGTACTAGCACATGTATATGTAATGCAATGAGAATGACATTAACCTAGCATAAGTAAATCGTCAGCTAAAATCTATAAGGTATACGTATCTAACATGACCGAGTCGGTGAATCTATCAATCGGCATCCAGCCTTACGACATAACGTATGATATAATCCATCGTACGGTATTCTCTAGTCAAGGGTATGGATCAATCATCAAGGCAAACTCATCACGTACGGAAAATCATCGTACGGCGGCATAAAACCATTAGGGATCCTATCAACCTTTATGACAATGAGGGTACGGACCTACGTCTCGTATGGCATATCACTCATGATCCACAACATTATGTAAATCTATATACCTATCTCCCCGGGTCACATCCAAAACAATCTCATATCAGGGGACCGGCAAAGGTATCAATCATCTCAATCGACTCGCATCCGTATACCGACATATCAATCAAGTCATCTTATCACCTCGTATATTCCTTTCATCACATTAAGTCATCATACATCAAGTCAATTTTATATATACGTCTACTTTATTAATCTATTTTCATGCTACTCTAAAACTCATACTTATTCTAGTGCAACTACATATCTATAAGCCGTGATTCACATTCACTTTGCATATCGATAAAGCTTTCATCTCATCTCTCGATTTAAATATTCAATCATTCACATCATTTCTAACTATCTTTTTAGCCATATCATTAGTTTTCTAATCTAGGTTTCCTTAACCATATTCTATATATCGGTTTCCATCAAAAACATGTGGGGGTGCTATACGCCACCCACCCGACTTCCCCCGTAGATATAGATCTACTCACCTTGCTGCTTGCTTGCCGAAGTCCATGACGCCATGCTCCGTCGTCTCGAAATCCATGCGAAGGTACCTACAATACATACATAGTCGTAATGCAATTAAAATCACGTCCGGAAAGCCAAAATGGCACACGGTGCGCTCATAGGTTAGAATCTAAACCCTACGCATGTAAAACAATCAAAGAACCCTAGTTGTTAACGTACCAATGCCCAACAACCAAATACAATACCAAATACCAAAACCAAGCATTCCAAAATACGGAAGAACATAAACAAAACCACTCAAAATAGCTCCCAGATTCTCTCTCGGGTAAAATAGGGATAAACAAACAATATTATGGGCTAGTATATGGAGTGTGTGAGCTACTGGACCAATTCCATCACCAAAAACCCACATTTGGCCGGCCACATTGCTCCAAATTCCGGCGAGCTGGGCCAAAGGGTGAGGGAATGGGCTCGTACTTGCAGGGTGGCTTCCTATTGGTCCCACCAGGCCTCTAAATTTGTTTGTTTTTCTCGTAAATGCTCCAGGTCATCCCAGATTCCCTGTAGGCACACCAAACTTCACAAAACTGACACGAGTAATATCCTAAGTTCGTATATTGGTTTCTATACTCATTCCCAGGTCAAGAATCACCTCTAAAGTCTTGTAAACAGTCACTAGGCATCACCCAATCTACACAAACACTCAAACCCTCTTCTTGAATTTATAAAATCACAATTCCATAGTAAAACAACTCCTAAACTAAACTTGAATATAAAGAACTAAAAACTAAACTAAATGGAAGAAGATATACCTCATTTGGGCAACTCAAGAAAAACCCTAGAAGTCCAAGGTCATCAAAATCCAACTTTGCTTGGTCTAATGTGTTGAGGAAGAGGTGAGGATCATTTTTAATGAATGGAGTATAGGGTTGTGGTGAATATTTGGAGATGGATCTTGGGGTAGAGGTGGAGGGAGATTAGTTGAGGAAGAAGATGAAGGAAATAATGGCGAGGGGAAATGAATGGTTGCCCTCTCTCTCTTACCCTCACTCACTATTATTCTCACCCCCTCACAACTTATATCTCACACACTCTCTCTCTCCCCCTAATAATTTTCTTTTTAACCCTTTCTTTATTTTTCAAACTAAATCGCATAATTTCCCAAAACAACACAAGGAAACAACATGCAAACAAAATGCAACATGAAATGGTGCACTAGCCATGGAAATCTGCAGAAACGCGGATTTAGCTTAATCGCGATTAGCAGTGCACTAATCGGGTTTTTATTTAAACTGCATATAATTAATTTTTAAAAAAGCCAAATCCAATAAATATCTTTTTAAATGAATAAACCATTTTAATCTCCAATCATTTCAAAAATATTGGTATATATTTATACCTTTTTACGAAAACCCCCATTTCGCAAATCGGCCAGTTTTCGCGAAATATATTATTTTAATATTAAATTCCAAAAATAATATTTTATATTTTGTGAAATGTTACACGGCGTATTAACGAGTCTTTAGAGTCCTACACAGAGCTTTCCTGGTTCATGTGAAACGAAGTAGGAGCACATATGTGATATGTGCGGGAGCAAGATTAATACGCGTATGTGATACCGTATTCTATTCTCGCGATATGTGATATCGGTTGGTTATATGTGATATAGTCGGTTATCGGATCAAGTGTTGATTCGATAAATTGTTACATTTGATATTAGTCGGTTGTATATGATATAGCCGGATTATTAAATCATGTGTTGATTTATTAATTTAATGTAAAAATATATATTTGATATATTGAATTACATTAACTAATATTAGCTCACTTAAACATTTGTTTTTCTAACTTGTGTGCATGTATTATATATGTGATATATATTAAGGTACATTTTATTTGTCTCATGCTTGATGCCATAGGCTTCATGGGTGTATAAGACTTACACCATGCTTATGATAATCCTAAGGTGTTTATTTATTTTGGTAATTCACAAATCGGTGGAAATTTGTCATGGCTAGAATCTTGGAGAAGCTTGTTGTCGCCATTGACTTAGTCCACTAATTTGTTTTACTTAAGATATTTATTAACCTAACCATTATCCTTAGCCATAATTTATTGTCTAAATGAGTTAGTGTATGACACTAACTCACCCATGGTTGCTATTATCACCTCATGTATTTCATTTTTCATCTCCACTTCATCTTCTTCTTCCTCATGAGAAAGCTTGCTAGCTTTTTAAATGGTGAAGAAATATTATGAGAAAAATTAATCTAAAGTGAGCCCAATTCCTATTTCATCATCCTCTACTATATTAGCCATTTAGTTTAGGGTGTTTGCTTCACTAATCTACCATTAGTGAAGAGGCATCATGAGCTTGAGTCTCCTCGACGTAGATCATCTTCGGCCTCGAAGACTTCAAGCAAGCTTGTTCATTTCTTCATATGAACCCTTACTAGAGTTCGAGTGTTCACTACTTGGAGCGAAGGGACTACTACACGGAGCTTTAGAAGTGAAGGACCGGTCTATAGAGGTTGTATTCCTCATTCACTTAGATGTAAAGTTGTTTGCATTGCTAGTTCATCTAAATCTCTAGTTAGGATTCTAGGGCTAGGGTTCCTTAGTACGGCAAAAATTTGAAAATGGCATGGACGATACCTCACGAAACCTTGCTGCCGTGCTAGGTAACCCTACAGTGGTATCAGAGCTAAGCTAGAGAATTAGACGAT
This sequence comes from Agapanthus africanus, assembly GCA_030015575.1. NCBI lineage: Eukaryota > Viridiplantae > Streptophyta > Magnoliopsida > Asparagales > Amaryllidaceae > Agapanthus > Agapanthus africanus. The sequence goes on along the minus strand of JASDDO010000014.1, from coordinate 450,644,533 downwards.
ATTTGTAGGATTACGAAACCGAAACTACTCCGAAACTTGAAACAAGAAAATCTAGTTTCTGTCGATTTTTAAATGGGCTCAAATTTTTTTTAAGCAACTGCAGAATTTTGTATGTGATATAACATGAATAGCATAGAAATTTGAAGCTAGACCTCCTGAGTTTGGCCAGCCACAAGGCTTAAAAATCCGAGCTCACCGGTTGTTCTGGGGAATTATGGCTTCAAATTTTTTCTGTGTTCCAGTCTCTGGGTTTTGGTATTTCAGGTATTGCTTGTTTTTGCTAAATTTGCATGTGATGTTATTTTTGTGCGAAGGCAATTTAGAGTGTTTCGTAGTCGTAATTTTAACTTATATACGGGTTATTTAGACGACGTTAAAAAGTTCGAACGGATATCAATAAACCATATTTTACCTCGCTGGAAATTTTCCAAGAGTTGGATTTTTTCCAAGTTTAAAATCTTCAGAAAATCATGCAAGCGATTCTGTGGACCCTCTTGAAGAACGATACCCAAACTCGACTTTTTGGATCATGGAACCACGGTCATACCCTATTGTTTGCGGCAGTTCCGTGGCGACATGAGTGAGGCATGGGTTGGCCCTTCTACGGATGGTTCATAGGTGCTGTGGCATGTTCTGGGTACTTTTTTAAACTCCGCTCAACTGTTGAGCTCTTTAGGAAACTTTGGGTGTTTTTTTTATTCGATCGAAAAGTTTAACATCGTCTACTAATCTGTGATTGTGATACAATATTTGGAATCAACAATAATTAGTTATGTGATAACTTGTTTGAATTTTATAAATCTAGCAGTTTAGTCTCATTTGATCGGTTGCCACGGAATTTTGACGTGGATCAAAAGTCCGTCGCAATTACGTAGCATACACGGATACTCGCCGGGTGATCTTACTAGATAGCCACACCCCATAGCCCCGACCAAGTGAATGTAGGAGAACCACGTCGCCAAAAGCATCCGTTTGGATGCTCGCGGCCGTGGTGTTCCGCCTTAGTGCACTTCGTCGACGGAAACCGGGGTGCAGCCGTCTACTAAAGTTTCCGACGAGCATTCGATCAGGTTGTCGGGAATCTTGTTGAATTACCCAACTGGTTATTGGAAAGTGTTTTTAATATCGATACTAAAATGCGTGGTTTATAATTGTTAGGCATGCGATGTCTAAGGAATTTATTTGGTAAGGCATGAAATCCAAAGTATGTGATTCATTGGGTTTATGATGTCTAAAGTGGTTGCGGATTCCAATTGTTGTGGTTTTTCACTTTCTTTTATGCGACCGTAAGTGTAATATGTGGTGTATCGCGGTTTCGTTGCTATATGTCAACGACAATTGGGATACGCATATTTACTTACGTTGATGACATGTGATGTTATGTGTTGCTGTGATATGTTATATTGGATCGTCGTGTTTGGAATAGACGTTTTTTTATGTGAGATGAGAGTTTTTCTTTTTCATTCATGTAAAAGATTGTATGTAATATTCTTTTATTGGGGCACTTCCGGGTTGAGAATGATATCACCATTGATGTATATTATTTACTTTTCCACATTAGGATAGACCCAAGGAGGGGAGCACAAGTAACCGGGTTCTACGGTCCAGTGGGAGACCATCTCGAGGAGTCGAGACTGGGTCTCCTAACTCTAGAATTGGTAGGGTTTCTTGCCGATCTCGTAGCGGTCTAGGGAAGTGGGTTTGGCTATTCATCGCGACCATGGAATCCGCGTTTTTTATTGGCTTAATTAAATCACGGAATGCCTAGTATATCCAATATTTCATATGTGTTTTTCTGCTGCTGATATTCTATGATGTGATCACTTTATATGATGAGACGAATGCTTATATTGTATATATGATATATAGTAAATATTGCTGCTTTCGTTTCTTCTGTGATGCTTAGGAAGCATAATTTGATGGGACTTCATTAACGAGATTAATGAAATAAAAGAAACATAAAGATGTTGTAGAAACTAGTTTTAAAACTGGTAGCTTTACTTCTTTCTTTGCATAGCGGTATTACTTGTAGAATATCCAGCACCTTATTCGAAAAGAAAAGAGCCGAGATCCCTTCACTGTGAGTGACCTCTTTAGCGAAACTGGAAGATGCTACTGTTAGTTGTATGTATGCCCTAGAGGCCAGTATTGTACAGATGTTGTATATTATATTGGATGCTTGGACATATATAGAGATGACTTTCTTGCTCGACATGATAGTATGCTATCCGGTTGCTCTTTATCTTAACATGTACACTTGTCTCTTTATACTGTCTTATAGTTACATGTTGGTAAAGCCCTTAGGATGTGTACTTGGCTACCTGGACTATGATGCAGATCATACTAGTGGGGACATGGTAGTCCATAAGTACATCCTTCAAGGTCCCTAGTCGTAGGTGTATCGAGACGGGGCATCGATATACCAGTGTAGACTAGCGTATACGCTTCTCGACCCATGAGATGGGCGATGGTTGATCCCATATCCATTGGTGTTTGACATCAGAGATGGTGTACGGGTGCTCAGTGGTGACTGGGTACACTGGACGGACTCGCCGATAACTCCCAAATGGTATTATACCTCACGTCAGATGGCAGTTCTCAGGTGACACTTGTACAGGTTAGTCTGTAGACCCGAGATCGTCATAGAGTCTTGTGTGATTCCCACTGTGCTTTGATCTCCACCTTACCACGTCCATGAGGGCGTGCAAAACGGTGGTCTTTGGGTACAGTCCCGAGTCACATGGAGGCAATGAGCGATAGGAGGGGTTTCGTCTCTCCCGGTATTGGGGGTTGATATTGCGCTGTGCTCGATAGGCCGTAACAGGAAAGTCCCTGGCCAGGGCTGATCTGAGATTTGCTGGTAAGTGTTACCAGTAGTTTCTCGACCCGTTATGAGCCTCACATCGGCACGACTTATCGGTTATTGGAGTCTGACGTTTACCACCCCTAGACTTGATATGCGACGTATCAGACGAACAGACCGGACTGTACGGTAAGTGTTACTGGTTGGATTCACAGGAGTGTGAGCGGGCTAGCTCGTCGATCTTCTGATCGCTCAATACCCGGATGGCCGTTACGTTTAGCAGACCGCTTGCGGCATGTGGGTGCTTGATATGATCATCATCTGCTACCGGCGTATTGACGAGTCTTTAGAGTCCTACACAGAGGTTTCCTGGCTCAAGCGAAACGAAATAGGAGCGCATATGAGATATGTGCAGGACCGAGAATAATGCGTGTATGTGATACCGCATTTCATTCTCGCGATATATGTTTCGATTGGTTATATTCGATATGACCTAGTTATCGAATCATTGATTCGATAAATCGATACATTGGAGTCTAGTCGGTTATGTGCGACATGACCGGATCATTGAATCAAATGTTGATTTAATGATTTAATGCATAATTATATATTTGATATATTACTTTGCATTAGCTAGTATTGGTTCACTTTATATGGATTTACTCACTCGATGTGCATGATGTATATGTGATATACTTTTGTGCACTTGTATGTATCATGTTTGATGATGCATGTTTATATGGTTAAGTATAAAGAATAAAACCATGGTTAAGTAGATAATTAGGGTTATGTTTTAATCACTCACTTATTTATCCATTCCTTTTTATTTAAATAATTTTATGAAAACAAAATGGTTTTCTTTTTGTCATGAAGCTTGATGAAGCTTCATGAAGGTTTGACTCAAAAACCATTTTGTCTTCATGCTAAACCCTAACTATTCCCACTAACCATGGTTTGCTCTCTACACTTAACCTTAGTTTGATTATGATAAGTATTGTTTTTCTTTTCATTTTTAAATAGACTTATCATAATTCTAGCTCATCTTCTTCTTCATCTTCAAGTTTGAAACCTTGAGGCCATCAATGGCAACTTGAGCTTGAGAGTGAGAAATTCAATTCTAAAGAGAACCCACCTCCTATTTCTTCATCCTCTACCTCTTGCCAAGTAGTAGAGTGTGTTTTCTTCACAAGTTTCATCACTTTGTGAAGTGGGAGCTTGATCTAGCGATGCCTCGACGTAGATCATCTTCGGCATCGTCGTCGATGACCAAGCCCGTTCATTCTCCGATGAAGCCGACGCTAGAGCCCGGGGTTCGACTTGGACAGCGAGGAGACTTCGTTGCGGAGCCGTGGAGGTGGATATCCGGATCTACAAAGGTTGTAATTTCCGTATACTTATAGTTAAGTGTTAACTAGTTCTGTATTTCGCCTAGATTTCTAGTCTAAGATCCGTGTTAGGGTTTCTCGGCACCCATAAAATTTTAAATTGGCATGTTCGATGCCTTGTGAGACCTCTATAGGATGTCTAGGAACCTTTCAGTGGTATCAAAGCCTAGCTTGAGCCTTAGGCGAAGTCTAGACGGAATTTGAACTCCGATCGAACCGAAACCCAACCCTAAAAATTGCTCTCTGTACTTTTTCTAAAATCGTGGATTTTTCAAAATTAAAAATATGCAGAAAACTCAGCAGGAAATTATAAGAATTACGACGCAAATTTTATTCCATGAACAGTGACAAGCGCGGCGGAACCGCGGCATAAGCCAGCTTAGGCGGCGGTTCCGCGGCGGCTTGATGACGTCATCCCCATATTTTTGCACAGTAACTCTTGTTTTACTGTTCTGAGCTCTCTAGGTGTTTTTAATAATTTTTCATGAGTTGCATTTTCTGGGGTTGTTTTGGAGCTTCAATAGTTCGATCGGATTATCAAATTTCGTCTTTGTGTATTTCCGGATAATTTTTAGAATATGTTAAAAAGTTCGTCCGGATATAAATACCCAATTTTTCCCCTGTCGGGAAATTTCCAAGTGTTGGATTTTTCCGTAGTTTAACGACGTTCTAAGTAGTGCAAGTAACGCGATGGACCCTCTAGAAGACAACAAACCTTAACTCGATTATGTGACCGTCTTGAACTGCCCTTTGAACCTTCGGGTTTGGGCCAGTACGGCGTGCCACATGTGAGGCGTTGGCTTGAACCTTCTACGGCTGGACCGTTGGTACTGAGGCACGAACTGAATGTTGTTAGACTTATTTCATGTGTTGGACTGTATCGGGAAAACTTGGGTATTCGACTGTTCGATCGGAAAATTTAACATTTTCTGTTTATCTAGAATGTGATACAATAATTGGAATTCACAAACAGTTATGAGATAACTGAATGAATGTTATAAATCTAGTAGTTTAGTCCCACATGATATTGAAAAGAGTTTTCGATAATGAGACTAAAATGCGGGATTTATATCGGTTAGGTATGTGATGTCTAAGTATTTCATTTGATTAGGCATGCGATGTCTAAAGAGGTTGTGGATTCCAACTGTTGTAGTTTTACACTTTCTTTTCTGTGACCGTAAGTGTAATATGTGATATCGCCGGTTTCGTTGCTATATGTCAACGACAATTGGGATGCGCAAATTTACTTATGTTGATGACATGTGATGTTATGTGTTGCTGGATATGTTATATTGGATCGTCGTGTTTGAATAGCCGGGGGTTTTTATGTGAGATGAGTGTTTTTCATTTTCATTCATGTAAAAACTTGTATTTAATATTCTTTTATTTGGGGCACTTCCAGGTAGTGGATGTTGTCACCCTTTGTATATTATTTACTTTTCCGCATTAGGATAGACCCAAGGAGGGGAGCACAAGTAACCGGGTTCTGGGGTCGAGTGGGAGACAACTCGAGGAGTCGAATACGGGTCTCCTAACCCTAGAATTGGCAGGGTTGCTTGCCGCTCTCGTAGGGGTCTGGGGGTGTGGGATTGGCTGTTCATCACGACCTTGGAATCCGTGTTTTGTACTGGCTCGTATTGAAAACACGGACGTCCTAGTATATCCGATGTTTCATATGTTTATTCTGCTGCGATATCTGTGTTGTGATTCTGTGATGGATATAGTATATGTTGCGCCACGGCAGCGCCCCGGCCGTCTATCCGAGGCCAAAATGCGGAATCAAAAATTTTCCTTGCTTGGAAACTGGCGCTACCGCGGACAATGAAAACCCGGATCGTTAACCATTAACCTAATGCTAGCAAACAAGAGATGGGAAGATAAGTATACCAAGTGATCCGAGTCCTCTGGTCTTCTCTTCATCGTCCCAATCTCCCGCGGAAAGTCTTGTCTCCATATCGTCGCCTCCTCGCCAGAAAGGGCACCACATCGCCTGCGTCTTTTACGGGCTCCCACCTCAATACCGAGGCAACTCGGGAATGAAGCCGGCAAGTCGACATGCCCAAGAAATGCTGTAGAATGTAGTGTAGTAGATGCTTGTCTCTTTGGGGTTTTGTTGCCATTAGAGATGATGGAGGAATCAAGATTAGAAAAATGGTGCTTGCATTTTTCTAGCATAAAAATGAGATCAAGAATGAAACTCTCAAGAATGAAAAACCTTTTCTTCTCTTTTCTCTCAAGTGAGTTCTCCCATCTCTAAAATGAGAATGGTGGAGGAGGGAATACCAAACCACAACCATAGAAGGAAGGTAATGGTAGTAAAAGCAAGTGGTGACCATAGCCAAACATAATCATCACAATCTCACATCAAAACCAAATCAATCCTAATCACCTTTTACAAGAAATGATGATAGAAAAGAAAGGAATAAAAAAGATGCTATCATAATTAATACATATGAAAGAAACCCCCTCCTCAAATGTAATTTGCAAAACTGCAAATTACCCCCTCCATCAGAAAAGTCCGGCCGGGAAAGAACAAAGGAAAACCGGCCGGAACGGAATGCAAACAGGCAACTCCAGAAAACAGGTCCCGTAATAAATTACAGGAAAACCCCGATACTGTGCATACACACCTGCATCTGTATTCCGTCCGGATACAAATGCAATGAGACAAAATCTACACTGTACTAAACTAGGACCGGCTTAAGCCAAAGCCGGCTAGTATTAACCGTTCGATCCTGATCCGTGCAATACCGCACGTATCAGATCGAACCCTGCCATATAACTATACGGCCACTAGTACAAAACTGTCCGATCCTGATCAGTGCAATACCGCACGTATCTGATCGGACCCTGCCATATCTCGGCCTCTACAGCGTTTCGCCCGAAAGCTTGAGTAACTGTAAGTGTGGTGGACTCTAAAGACTCGTCAATACTATGGCTGTGGATTTAACCACTAGCACGTCAGAGGTATTAGCCAATACGTGACGGGCCACCAGCTATTGACCAAAAGGGACGTCGATGAGCGAACTCATCCTGACACCCTACTGAGCCTGTCAGTGACAATATTCGTACAGTTCGGTCCGTTCGTCTATGAGCATCGCATGTCGGGCCTAGGGGGTTGGTAAAAGTCAGACCCCCAAAAGCGGTACAAGTCATGTCGGAGTGTAGCCCAGAACGCCCTGAGATACTACTAGAATACCTACCAGTAAATCTCCTGCTTCGGCCGAGGGCTTTGCGTAATGGCTCTCCTAGACACAGCGCGACCTCACCCCCAATACCGGGAGAGACGAACCCCTGAAGATCCGCTCACTGCCTCCATGTGGCTCGGGACTGTACCCAACTAAAACCTGTTTGCACGACTCCTTTGAGCCATGGTAGGGTAGTAATCAAAGTACAGTGGGAACTCACACGAGACAAATGACGATCTCAGGTCGATGAACTAACCTGTACACATGTCACCAGGGAACTGCTATCTGACGTCAGGTATAAGACCAACTAGCATGTTCCCAGCGAGTCCTGTCCGGTGTACTCATAACCTAATAAGCACCTGTATACATCTTAGGTGAACCAACTGAAACCAGTGGCTTATGAGACCGGCCACCGTCCCTCGTCGGGGTCTCGACTGTATACACTAGTCTACTCTGGAGAATCGATGCCCTGTCTCGAAACTCCCACGACTAGGGACCTTTTAAGGATGTGCTTATAGACCACCAGCTCTCACGTATATGATCGCCATCATACTGCTGGCAGTCAAGCAAGAATCCTAGGGGCTCTATCAGCATGTAATAGCGACCTGTAAGGTCACCTGAAGCAGTACACGATGATAAAGGTAAACCAGATAGCATACTATCATCTCGAGTGAGACTGTCCTACCGGGATAGGTCCTCCCTCAATCATTGCAATCACGTGCCTGTGATCCAATAATTGACTCTGAGGGCACTATCTCCAACAATCTCCCACTTGCACTCAAGGCTAATTATTGCGATGTCGCATACTCACAGCCCGTGTGATACCGAACACCCAACTCCTCTACTAGTTAGTCTCACAAAGCTCGTTTGTGAAACTATTGCGTTCGAGGAATAGCCTCAGTGAGTGGATCCGCAGGATGTTTCTTTCTATGTCTCTCTAAATCTCAAGTTCGCGGAGAAAACCATCTCCCGAAAAGAGCAATACCTGTCTTGGAATGTCTGGATGTGTGATGGGACCTAGCTCATAAATGAACTCCAAATCCAAACTTCTTAGACTGTATCGTCAACTGAACTTAATCAGTATCCTGCGCCATGCCTCCCTCAGTATTGCCTTGGATCACCTGTCCAAAATACTGCCCCTCGTCAGAAGGAAAACTATAACTCTGACAGCCACACTACCATCCAGGTCACCTTGGAAGCCTGGAATGATAACCGTCTCCTAAAGGAGGCTGCTGTTATCATATCCCTAGAACATCAACTTATGTTCTAAAATTGGTTCCGACTGTTTCTCCAGGATTGGATCAATATCAACTTATTGCATCTACTGCAAGAACAACATCTGGTGTGGTACTTGACATCTCATGATTGACTCAATTGCCCAAGCAAGTGATCTGTCAATCATGCGTATCCCTCTCTCCTTTAGTCTGTAAGACACCTTTAGAGAGGGTGACTCCATCACCTGCAGGTACACTACCGTGCCAGGAGTCGTCCATTCTAAATACTCATAGAATGCAGTCAAGGTACCCAGATTGGGAAACCACCCAAATCTAGATCTAAAACCATAGATCTAGTAACCAGTATGTCTGATATAATGTCCAAATCCTATATGGAGAAAACACTGTGTGACGACCAAAGTATAACCGATCGTAGTATAGGAATATCACTTCCTACTCTGTGTATGTCATCAAATACCATGACATCACACCCTACTACCTTCTCAACAGATCCATCCCCTATTCTAATGAAGTCAAACCTATGACTGTCACATCAGAAATAGATGATCTATCTCCGCTATAACTGCTTTAGTCTATAAATAGACATAAGCCTGATGACCACCAATGCTTCCGCTGCTCTCACTGACTACGACAACCCTCTGCCAGAGTCATATAGACATGCACTTCTAAAGCTAGTTTAGAACGACGCTATACTCATCCTCCTGCCGGGTCTCACAGTCTGGAACAACAGCAATGGTAAGTCTGGGTAAACAAGAACCTCCCTGCCACCGTCCTTGAGCATACCGAAGTACCTCTCGAGTGCCTGAGGTTACCCATCATATCTGCGGAGTGGCCAATGGAATGTCAAATCAGATTGAATCTTTAGGTTCCTTATCAAATCTTCAGTAATCGTTTATGGTTCTGGAATTACTTCCAGTTCTACCATACTCCCATTACTGTTTTCTGAAAAAATCCATTTTTATTAAAACTGTGGTGAGTCAAGAACAATATCACTATTGATCTTCCAGATGGTAGAAAGTCAACCCTCGTCATAGCCTGGGTCAACCCACAAACAGCCATTACAGAAACGTGCCTTGAGTTATCCAGACTCTGGTTTTAATCATAAGCCGGACAACTCCCCGTACCTTAATCAACGTTAAGATATGAACTGTTCTTTATCCAATATAGAACCAGAGGCACTGATTCAATTGAACCAGATTCAAATCATGCAGCTATCTCCAGCGCATGTCAACTAAATGGAAGGAGGCCGATCAGCGTTACTCAACTTAGGAACACTTCCAATTATGAGTAACTCGAAAGAGAAACTGGTTCTAATCATTACTATCAACTGAATACCATATACAAGTATCTACATCTTCGATCACCTTGAAGAATCCCGATACTTGCAATACTTGGTTCTCTACTTTATTCAAATACCTATAACTTCTCAAAATTCGGACCTTGTGTTTCCACGAAACAGCCGTCTAAAAACTAGAGAAGTCATAAGTAAACCGAATATAGTACGAGGACCAACCCCTCTGTCCTGATGGACGCTGGACAACATACAATACTCTGTATAAGTCCGCTGAGTCTAACAACTCATTCACTGTGTGTCGTAGGTTGAAAAATGTACTTATGGTTAAGAAGAATTACACCGCTGTTTAATGCTCCTTACCTAACCATCCACTGATATAGGTAAATGTCATGGACATAATATCAAAAGTTATATCTCACTCTATGAAAATAGACGTACAGATATATCAATTTGAAATTGGTGCACAACAGCGGATATTCAAAACCAAATATTTGCCGACCGGCAAAAAGCCCAGATGATCTCCTCAAATATCACCGATTACAACGAATCCCGATATAATGAGGATGATCACCCTATTCCCAATAACATACTCCCACTCATCATCTGTAAAGCCATACAGATGTGAGAATCATGCCTGGTAAATACATACCCTGGAGTAAGTATCTAATCGGGAAATCAGTTTTTCTTTTAACATTACATAGTGAAACTGAAACATTGAAATGTTTCGGTGGGGTATTCCGGTATTCCTCGTAATGCCTCTTCCATTATCCAGATTCACAACTATGACCGTATAATTCTTTGCCACCTCTCCAAATCCCTTTATATGTCTTTAGTCATTACCTTCTGTACACCCCTTTAGGCCAAATGGTTTTCTCCCTTCCATACCGTTCGGCACCAGCCTATGGTTTGTAAGAAGACTATCCAACAAGCATAATGGGTGTACTGTCCCAATCCTAGGAACACTCGCAATGCGAGAGAAGGTGAAGATAAAAGACACCTGAATGAAGTTTATTCCTATTTCTCCTGAACCAGAATCCATCCCCGAACTGGAACAAGTTCCTTTCGAGTTCGTATATAACCATACGATGGAGTATCCAATAAACTGTGGATCTTCGTAGTGATACGGAGTGTCCTGGAGAAATACAAAGGTGATTTAGGATTGGCGAAGAATACTTGGTTTGGTTGTGAATATCAGTCGCAATTTACTTTGCCCTCCTACTAATCCCTTGCTTTGTCTTAACTTAATACCTTCTGCACACCATCGTTATGCTAATTGGTTTTCTTCATTCCCCACCTTTCGGCACCAGCCTAATGTTTGGAAGAAGACTATCCAATTTGCGTAATAGGTGTACTACTCCTAAACCAAGGAGTACTCGCAACCTGAGAGAAGGTGAAAAGAAAAGACAACTGAATAGTCCTATCCGTTTACTCCAGAACCAGAAACCATCCTCGAAATCCTTCGAGTTCGTATATAACCATACGATGGTTTTGTCCAATGGAAGTGGACGTTCGTAGTAGTACGGGGTGTCCTGGAGAAAAGGGTAAAAGTAGGAGTGGCAAAGAGGTTTGCAACTCTGACAATCCAAAAGCCAGTGTTAAGTAGGTTCGGTCAACTTGGTCACTGAGTCATAGTCTAGGGTCGGGTCAATGGTCGCTGCCAAAGAGAGAGAGAAAAGAAACACTCAGCGTGCACTCTAACCTAGATCAGAACGGTTATCACTTTTTCTAATCAGGAAACCTCCCACTGTACCTCAAATTCTCCTCCAAACCTGAAAGAAGAATTAGTCGGGGTCACCCGAGGAGTAAACTAACTCATCAGTGGGAATCGGGATCCAACTATCATCGCATGATAACTTGACGGAATCCACTCAAGTCACCACACTCCAGAAGGTATGCGCGTGCCTGGCAAGTTTCAGTTCTTTTGAAACTCCCGATGTAGATTTTTACCCCTAGGACTCAAGTGACCTTGACGGAGTCAACAAATCAAAGAGTCCTAGTCAAGTTCACCCCGTTATTATCTGGATTGCATTAAACCCACCCGTACGTGCCCTTGACGGAGTCAACAAGGCCGCACGACTGTCCTAACCAATCCCATTTATGCAACAAACAAGCACCACTTAGCTACCGTACACTACACCTTGACGGAGTCAACAAACGCAGCACGAATACTAAATAATACCCATAAGAAATGACGGAGGGCTACGACTGGTTTTTGGCGAAAAACCTTTAACGTAATGAAGTTGATATCGTTGAAGGAACTGCATAGCCTTTTATAAAAATATAGTGACGAAAACCTTTACTAAAGAGGTCACTCCCGGTGAGGGGATCTCGGCTCTTTCCCCGTAGAATGAGGTGCAGGATATTCCAACTGAATACCACGATGCAAAGCAAAAGTAATCGGCTATAGTGAAGTTATTGCCCTGAAGCAAACTTCTGTCCAAGGGGTCACTCCCGGTGAAGGGATCTCGGCCCTTGCCTCGTCGACTGAGGAGCAGGATATTCCAAATGAATACCACGATGCAAAACAAAAGTGAACGTCCTTGCAATAACAGCTTTTTGAAAAGTGTTCCAACAACATCAGAAAAGGTTTGTTTATCTTGCATTGATCCGAATCAACGCAGTCCCATCAATTAATCACACCACAAAGAACGAAAATATACTGATGTACGTATATGCCATCCGCATTCGCCACTGGGTCCCGTCATCACCCATTAGGTTACTTAACTAACGACAGAGCGGGGACTGGACTGGCGCGGATGCAAAACATATACAACATCTACTAATATATATACCAATATATTATATTTCGCTCAAGGCGTGATAAAATGCAACATCACAGAAATGTACAGCATCACAGAACAATACAGATATCTGGAAGCCCCGGGTTTCACAGAGCCGCTGCTGAAACCCGACGTTCCCCTGGTCGTGTGGATAGCCTGTGCAATGAAATCCTAGACCCCTACGGGCGCAGCAAGTCACCCGCCAAAACCTGAAGCGAGGCAGCCCCCTTCAGTGTCGTGAATGGACCACCCAGCACTTCACGGAATCCGGTAACTTGGGCATCCCTCCTGGGTCAACCTGTACCCCCTACGAGTGCGGCGAATAGCCCGCCAATCCTAGAGTGAAGCCCCTTCCGTCTCAATGCCTTGAGATGCGGGCCCGTTGCCCTGTAGAACCCGGCTATCCGTGCACCCCTCCGCGGGGTAATCCTAGTACAGAAAGTAAAATATACATACACCGGGTACATCGACCGCAACCAGGTCGTGCCCCAAAAGAATAATACAAACAGGCAGTGACGGCAGTCCACATGTCGGACGCTCGCCCCGCAATATCAAATGTACATAACACAACAATATTGTACTAGCATTGCATCCAGGCTATCCCCCACGACCGATCCGCAACAACACAGCATAAACATAGAACATCAACGTGAAAGTCACGTTCGCAAATCCGTCTAACCGGGCTATAGCAGTTAGACATGATTTACCGATCAAGTGACATTCACGGTCGCAGATAAAATGTAAATACTGTGAAATAATGTGTTTAAAATATCCAATCGATCAAACAATTAACAAGTGGGCCCCCAAGCAATACTGTAGCAGTCACAGAAAATCTGGGCCCAAATTTAATATCCCAAAACCCCTAAAATCAGCCCACAAGCCCACTGTAAAAATTGGACACAATGAGGACAGCAAAGTGCGGCGGAACCGCGGCCCAAGGGGGGGTTTGGCCGCGGTTCCGCGCTTCATCCATCGACTGAGTGCGTCAAATTTTTACAGCAGTCTTATAATTTCCAGTACATTAGTTTTATAGAACCTGAAAAAAATTTTGAGACCAAAAATTTTCAACATAAACTGATGCTAGTGAAAATGCAGATTTTGGAATTTTGGTCGATCGGAAATGCAAAACACATTAGAACAAGCTAGGTAAGGTTAATGGCGTGGCTCTGATACCATGTTGCGCCACGGCAGCGCCCCGGCCGTCTATCCGAGGCCAAAATGCGGAATCAAAAATTTTCCTTGCTTGGAAACTGGAGCTACCGCGGACAATGAAAACCCGGATCGTTAACCATTAACCTAATGCTAGCAAACAAGAGATGGGAAGAGAAGTATACCAAGTGATCCGAGTCCTCCGGTCTTCTCTTCATCGTCCCAATCTCCCGCGGAAAGTCTTGTCTCCATATCGTCGCCTCCTCGCCGGAAAGGGCACCACATCGCCTGCGTCTTTTACGGGCTCCCACCTCAATACCGAGGCAACTCGGGCATGAAGCCGGCAAGTCGACATGCCCAAGAAATGCTGTAGAATGTAGTGTAGAAGATGCTTGTCTCTTTGGGGTTTTGTTGCCATTAGAGATGATGGAGGAATCAAGATTAGAAAAATGGTGCTTACATTTTTCTAGCATAAAAATGAGATCAAGAATGAAACTCTCAAGAATGAAAAACCTTTTCTTCTCTTTTCTCTCAAGTGAGTTCTCCCATCTCTAAAATGAGAATGGTGGAGGAGGGAATACCAAACCACAACCATAGAAGGAAGGTAATGGTAGTAAAAGCAAGTGGTGACCATAGCCAAACATAATCATCACAATCTCACATCAAAACCAAATCAATCCTAATCACCTTTTACAAGAAATGATGATAGAAAAGAAAGGAATAAAAAAGATGCTATCATAATTAATACATATGCAAGAAACCCCCTCCTCAAATGTAATTTGCTAAACTGCAAATTATCCCCTCCATCAGAAAAGTCCGGCCGGGAATGAACAAAGGAAAACCGGCCGGAACGGAATGCAAACTGGCAACTCCAGAAAACAGGTCGCGTAATAAATTACAGGAAAACCCCAATACTGTGCATACACACCTGCATCTGTATTACGTCCGGATACAAATGCAATGAGGCAAAATCTACACTGTACTAAACTAGGACCGGCTTAAACCAAAGCCGGCTAGTAATAACCGTTCGATCCTGATCCGTGCAATACCGCACGTATCTGATCGGACCCTGCCATATCTCCATACGGCCTCTACAGCGTTTCGCCCGAAAGCTTGAGTAACTGTAAGTGTGGTGGACTCTAAAGACTCGTCAATACTATGGCTGTGGATTTAACCACTAGCACGTCAGAGGTATTAGCCAATACGTGACGGGCCACCAGCTATTGACCAAAAGGGACGTCGATGAGCGAACTCATCCTGACACCCTACTGAGCCTGTCAGTGACAATATCCGTACAGTCCGGTCCGTTCGTCTATGAGCATCGCATGTCGGGCCTAGGGGGTTGGTAAAAGTCAGACCCCCAAAAGCGGTACAAGTCGTGTCGGAGTGTAGCCCAGAACGCCCTGAGATACTACTGGAATACCTACCAGTAAATCTCCTGCCTCGGCCGAGGTCTTTGCGTAATGGCTCTCCTAGACACAGCGCGACCTCACCCCCAATACCGGGAGAGACGAACCCCTGAAGATCCGCTCACTTCCTCCATGTGGCTCGGGACTGTACCCAACTAAAACCTGCTTGCACGACTCCTTTGAGCCGTGGTAGGGTAGTAATCAAAGTACAGTGGGAACTCACACGAGACAAATGACGATCTCAGGTCGATGAACTAACCTGTACACATGTCACCAGGGAACTGCTATCTGACGTCAGGTATAAGACCAACTAGCATGTTCCCAGCGAGTCCTGTCCGGTGTACTCATAACCCAATGAGCACCTGTATACATCTTAGGTGAACCAACTGACACCAGTGGCTTATGAGACCGGCCACCGCCCCTCGTCGGGGTCTCGACTGTATACACTAGTCTACTCTGGAGAATCAATGCCCTGTCTCGAAACTCCCACGACTAGGGACCTTTTAAGGATGTGCTTATAGACCACCAGCTCTCACGTATATGATCTCCATCATACTGCTGGCAGTCAAGCAAGAATCCTAGGGGCTCTATCAGCGTGTAATAGAGACCTGTAAGGTCACCTGAAGTAGTACACGATGATAAAGGTAAACCAGATAGCATACTATCATCTTGAGTGAGACTGTCCTACCGGGATAGGTCCTCCCTCAATCATTGCAATCACGTGCCTGTGATCCAATAATTGACTATGAGGGCACTATTTCCAACAGTATATAGTATATATGATATATTATATAGACGTTACTTATGTTTTACACCCGCGCTAGCCCTGCCCTGCTCTGTCGTTAGTTACCTAACCTAACGGTGCACGAGGGGACATCAAGACGAATGCGGATGGCATAAGTGTATGTCATATCTATCTGTGATGTTTAGGTATTTAAATGATGGGACTTCATTAATGTGATTAATGAATGGAAAGAAACCTAAGATGTTGTAGAATCAAATTTTAAATAAAAACAGGTAGCTACAGTTCTTGCTTTGCACAGTGGTATATATGATATACCCTGCACCTTATTCGATGAGGAAAGGACCGAGATCCCTTCACCGGGAGTGACTCCTTTAGCAATAACTGGCAGATGCTACACACTCGGTTTGCTTTTGACTGCTTTTGGGTTTTTGCTTTGCACAGCGATATATATGATATATCCCGCACCTCATTCGACGAGGAAAGGACCGAGATCCCTTCGCCGGGAGTGACTCCTTTTGCAAAACAAAAAAAGCCTCAAAATCACTCCATTTCAAAACTTCATTTGGTTCTACAACGATATCAAGTTCATTACGCAATAGGTTTTCAGAAAAACCTGTCGTAGCCCTCCGTCATTTCAGATAAGTATTAGTTAGTATTCGTGCTACGTTTGTTGACTATGTGTGTGCGGTAGCTGACCAGTATTTATCTGCTTATGCATATGATGCAGATTGGATTAGGGTAGTCGTGCGACTTTGTTGACTATGTTAAGGGTCGTGCGGGTGGGTTTAATTCAATCAGGAAATGACGGGTTGAACTTGACTAGCACTTGTGATTTGTTGATTATGTTAAGGTCATATAGCTGCTAGGGGCGAAAGATTATCGGGAATTTCAAGTGTTGAAATTTGCAATGAGATTGCATACCTTCTATGAGATAGTTGGATCCCGATACCCTCTGAGAGTAAGAGTTACTCCTGGGAGAGTTTTACACATTGCAATTAGCTGATCAAGTAGGTGTCTAGAAAGGTGTCAACGGGGTTACGCCTCTGGGAAAACGAGGTTTACATTAATTAGGTTCGTGCGAAAGCACGGGGGACCTCCCTCAAAGTACCGACACTGGCCTGACTGAAAGATTGGCGAACTTGTAGTGTGTAATTAATCCCGGCTAATCTTTCCTTTTATGGTTTGAAGGAAGATTTGATAAAATGAAGTGGGAGCCATCCTGATTAGATAAGATAATAACCAATCTGATCTTGCACGAGCATACGCTAAAGTGTTTTCTTCTCTCTCTCTCCAGGTAGCGACCATTTCATGCCCTAATGAAGATAATAATATGGATGTATTGACCGAACCCGCATGTTTTACTGTGCTGGGGAACGTTGGTTCCGTTCTTTCTTATAAGAGTTATAGGAATGAACAGGATATAGGGGAATACCAGGATTCCCATGCCACCCGAATGAAGAAAGTACATGTTGATGCATTTTCTTCGGTTGTGTTCGTTACTGAGAACTGTTTCTCCATTTGCTCTACGTCCTGGGTATTAGATAACGGGTCAGGATCCCATATATGTAATCAGTTACATGGGCTCAGGAAAGGTAGAGAACTTGGAGAAGGTGATAAAGACATTAGAGTTGGAAATGGTGCAATTGTTGCAGTTAAGACTGTCGGGGAATATCACCTTGTATTACCAACTGGTAATACATTGTTTTTGAACGAATGCTATTACATGCCGAACCTGATATGCAACATTATATCGGTTTCTTTATTAAGCAAAGAGGGATATAATTTTGTATTACAGGATAATGTTATGAACATTTTCCGTAACCAAAAGTTGGTTGGATCAGGCACGTTATGCAATGGCATTTATGTTCTAAATCAATCAACAGTTCTGAGCATAACAACCACACACAAGAGGAAGAGTTCATAACTGAACGAATCCTACTTGTGGCATTGTAGACTGGGTCACATCAATGTGACACGACTGGCTAAGTTGCATAAGGATGGATATTTGAAACCTTTCGAATTTTCATCTTATGACACTTGCCAATCATGTCTCAAAGGCAAGATGACCAAAACTCCGTTTACGGGACACGGAGAAAGAGTTACCGAACTCTTGGGACTGATACATAGTGATGTATGCGGTCCCATGTCTACACATGCCAGGGATGGTTCTTCGTACTTCATTACATTCACTGACGATCTCTCTAGGTTCGAGTATGTGTTCCTGATGAAACACAAATCAGAAGCTTTTGAGAAATTTAGGGAATATAAACAAGAAGTTGAGAACCAAACCGGAAAAAGTATTAAAATCCTACGATCTGATCAAGGAGGTGAATACTTAAGCAATGAATTCCTGGACTTCCTAAAAGTGAATGGGATTCTCTCTCAGCAGACTCCTCCATATACACCACTACACAACGGTGTATCAGAATGGAGGAACCGCACCCTATTAGATATGGTGCGCTCTATGATGAGCACAGCTGAGTTACCTATTTCCTTCTGGGGTTATGCGCTGGAAACAGCAACATACCTATTGAATCAAGTTCCATCTAAATCTGTACCTACCACACCATATGAGATATGGAGTGGGAAGAGACCATATTTTAAACGAGTTAAGATATGGGGTTGTTCGGCCTATGTCAAAAGGCAAAATCCAGACAAACTCGAGGCACGGTCAGTTCTTTGCAAGTTTGTGGGATATCTTAAGAATTCCCAAGGATATTTTTTCTACCATGCTGAAGAACAAAAAGTGTTTTTTTCTCAATATGCCACCTTTTTAGAAAAGGAATTCCTTGAAAAAGAAATTAGTGGCAAAGTGGTAGAGCTGGAAGAAATTCCAGATACACAAACTATAACTGAAGATTTAGTAGAACCAGAAGATTCGATAGTACCCGACGAACCCCAGCCTCTCCACCGATCTAGTAGGGTTTCTCGTCCACCTGAGAGATACTACGGTTTTCTCATTGATGGTGGAAGCGAGGATTGCATCATGGAAGATGATGACCCGACTAGTTTCGAGCAGGCCATCACGAGTGGTGACTCGGTGAAATGGCTGGATGCTATGCGGTCCGAGATGGAATCCATGTACACCAACAAAGTATGGACTTTGGAAGTTGCTCCTGAAGGGGTAAAACCCATTGGGAGCAAGTGGATCTTCAAGAAGAAACTTGGTGTAGATGGGAAAGTGGAGACTTTCAAAGCTAGACTTGTAGCAAAGGGTTTTCGTCAAAGACCAGGTGTGGACTATGACGAAACCTTTTCTCCAGTGGCTATGCTTAAATCCATCCGGATCATGCTTTCCATCGCTGCATATCATGACTACGAAATCTGGCAAATGGATGTTAAGACTGCCTTTCTAAATGGTGATTTAGAAGAGTGCGTGTACATGACTCAGCCAGAGGGCTTCGTAGACAGTGGGAGCAGCGGGAAGGTGTGCAAGCTGCTTAAATCCATTTATGGATTAAAGCAAGCATCGCGGTGTTGGAACATCTTCTTTGACGTCGTTATCAAAGAGTTTGATTTCGTCAAAAATCCAGATGAACCTTGTATCTACAAGAAGGTGGCAGAGAGTAAGGTTGTCTTCCTCGTATTGTACGTGGACGACATACTCTTGATAGGAAATGATATTCATATGCTGCAATCGGTCAAGCTCTTCTTATCACAAAGATTCTCAATGAAAGATCTTGGTGATGCCTCCTGCATATTGGGAATAAGGATCTATAGAGATAGATCCAAACGGATTTTGGGATTGTCCCAATCCAGGTACATTGACACCATACTAAAGAGGTTTAGTATGGAAGAGTCCAAGCGTGGGAACTTACCCACGATCTCTAGAGTCACTCTCTCCAAAGAGATGTCTCCCAAGACTGATTTGGAGAGAGCTCGCATGCAAGGGATACCCTATGCTTCGGCTGTAGGCTCTATCATGTATGCGATGCTATGTACCAGACCCGATGTAGCATACTCACTAAGTATAGTGAGCAGGTATCAAGCTGATCCTGGAGAGAGTCACTGGACAGTTGTGAAGAGCATTCTCAAGTACTTACGAAGGACTAGAGATATGTTCTTGGTGTATGGTAACGGAGAACTCCAAGTGGAGTCCTTTACCGATTCGAGCTTCCAGAGTGATAAGGACGACTCTAAGTCGCAGTCGGGCTTTGTCTTTACCCTTTACGGAGGGGCGGTTACCTGGAAGAGTTCCAAGCAGGAAACCGTGGCAGACTCGACGATGGAGGCTGAATACACGCTGCCAACGATGCTGCCAAAGAGGCTGTCTGGATCAAGAAGTTCATTACTGAACTTGGAGTGCTTCCATCCATTGAGCGTCCAATACCTTTGTATTATGATAACAATGGAGCGGTGGCTTTGGCCAAGGAACCCAGGTCCCATCAGCGATCCAGGCATATTCTGAGGCCGTATCACCTGATCCGGGAGATAGTTGATCGCCGGGAGATCGAGGTCAGGAGAGTTGACACGAAGAACAACACGGCGGATCCACTCACGAAGGCCATTCCCCAGATACAGTTTGAGAGACTCTTCGGGATGCTCGGTATGCGATACTACAGCAACTGGCCCTAGTGCAAGTGGGAGATTGTTAGTTGTATGTATGCCCTAGAGGCCAGTATTGTACAGATGTTGTATATTATATTGGATGCTTGGACATATATAGAGATGACTTTCTTGCTCGACATGATAGTATGTTATCTGGTTGCTCTTTATCTTAACATGTACACTTGTCTCTTTATACTGTCTTATAGTTACATGTTGGTAAAGCCCTTAGGATGTGTACTTGGCTACTTGGACTATGATGCAGATCATACTAGTGGGGACATGGTAGTCCATAAGTACATCCTTCAAGGTCCCTAGTAGTAGGTGTATCGATACGGGGCATCGATATACCAGTGTAGACTAGCGTATACGCTTCTCGACCCATGAGATGGGCGATGGATGATCCCATATCCATTGGTGTTTGACATCAGAGATGGTGTACGGGTGCGCAGTGGTGACTGGGTACACTGAACGGACTCGCCGAGAACTCCCAGAAGGTATTATACCTCACGTCAGATGGCAGTTCTCAGGTGACACTTGTACAGGTTAGTCTGTAGACCCTAGATCGTCATAGAGTCTTGTGTGATTCCCACTGTGCTTTGATCTCCGCCTTACCACGTCCATGAGGGCGTGCAAAACGGTGGTCTTTGGGTATAGTCCCGAGTCACATGGAGGCAATGAGCGATAGGAGGGGTTTCGTCTCTCATGGTATTGGGGGTTGATGTTGCGCTGTGCTCGATTGGCCGTAACAGGGAAGTCCCTGGCCAGGGCTGATCTGAGATTTGCTGGTAAGTGTTACCAGTAGTTTCTCGACCCATTATGAGCCTCACATCGGCATGACTTATCGGTTATTGGGGTCTGACGTTTACCACCCCTAGACTTGATATGCGACGTATCAGACGAACAGACCGGACTGTACGGTAAGTGTTACTGGTTGGATTCACAGGAGTGTGAGCGGGCTAGCTCGTCGATCTTCTGATCGCTCAATACCCGGATGGCCGTTACGTTTAGCAGACCGCTTGCGGCATGTGGGTGCTTGATATGATCATCATCTGCTACCGGCGTATTGACGAGTCTTTAGAGTCCTACACAGAGGTTTCCTGGCTCAAGCGAAACGAAATAGGAGCGCATATGAGATATGTGCAGGACCGAGAATAATGCGTGTATGTGATACCGCATTTCATTCTCGCGATATATGTTTCGATTGGTTATATTCGATATGACCTAGTTATCGAATCATTGATTCGATAAATCGATACATTGGAGTCTAGTCGGTTATGTGCGACATGACCGGATCATTGAATCAAATGTTGATTTAATGATTTAATGCATAATTATAT
Source organism: Agapanthus africanus (assembly GCA_030015575.1). Classification (NCBI taxonomy): domain Eukaryota; kingdom Viridiplantae; phylum Streptophyta; class Magnoliopsida; order Asparagales; family Amaryllidaceae; genus Agapanthus; species Agapanthus africanus. The sequence continues at coordinate 450,622,660 of JASDDO010000014.1, read as the reverse complement.
ATTTGATATATTACTTTGCATTAGCTAGTATTGGTTCACTTTATATGGATTTACTCACTCGATGTGCATGATGTATATGTGATATACTTTTGTGCACTTGTATGTATCATGTTTGATGATGCATGTTTATATGGTTAAGTATAAAGAATAAAACCATGGTTAAGTAGATAATTAGGGTTATGTTTTAATCACTCACTTATTTATCCATTCCTTTTTATTTAAATAATTTTATGAAAACAAAATGGTTTTCTTTTTGTCATGAAGCTTGATGAAGCTTCATGAAGGTTTGACTCAAAGACCATTTTGTCTTCATGCTAAACCCTAACTATTCCCACTAACCATGGTTTGCTCTCTACAGTTAACCTTAGTTTGATTATGATAAGTATTGTTTTTCTTTTCATTTTTAAATAGACTTATCATAATTCTAGCTCATCTTCTTCTTCATCTTCAAGTTTGAAACCTTGAGGCCATCAATGGCAACTTGAGCTTGAGAGTGAGAAATCCAATTCTAAAGAGAACCCACCTCCTATTTCTTCATCCTCTACCTCTTGCCAAGTAGTAGATTGTGTTTTCTTCACAAGTTTCATCACTTTGTGAAGTGGGAGCTTGATCTAGCGATGCCTCGACGTAGATCATCTTCGGCATCGTCGTCGATGACCAAGCCCGTTCATTCTCCGATGAAGCCGACGCTAGAGCCCGGGGTTCGACTTGGACAGCGAGGAGACTTCGTTTCGGAGCCGTGGAGGTGGATATGCGGATCTACAAAGGTTGTAATTTCAGTATACTTATAGTTAAGTGTTAACTAGTTTTGTATTTCGCCTAGATTTCTAGTCTAAGATCCGTGTTAGGGTTTCTCGCCACCCATAAATTTTAAATTGGCATGTTCGATGCCTTGTGAGACCTCTATAGGATGCCTAGGAACCTTTCAGCTACAACCCACTTGGTTTGTCTTTTGATTGCTTATATAGTTTTTGCTTTTCATAGTGGTATTTGTGAAATATCCTACACCTCATTCGATGATGAAAAAACCGAGATCCCTTCACCGGGAGTGACCTCTTTAGCAAAACTAGTAAAAGCCTGAAAAACACTCCTTTTCAAAATCACTCGATTCTACAACGATATCAAGTCATTACGCAAAGGGTTTTCTTAAAAACCTGTAGTAGCCCTCCGTCATTTCAAATAAGTAGTATTTAGTAATCGTGCTACGTTTATTGGCTTTCGTCAAGGCATAGTGTGCGGTAGCTGATTAGTTCTTATCTGCTTAAAGCATGTGATGTGATTGGATTAGGGTAGTCGTACAACTTTGTTGGCTTTCGTTAAGGGCCGTGCGGGTGGGTTTAATTCAATCATGAAATGTACCGGTTGAACTCCACTAGTGGACTATGGTTTGTTGGCTTTCGTCAAGGTCATAGGAAGCTAGGGGCAGAGTATTATCGGGAATTTCAAGTGTAGAAATTTTCAATGAGATTGCATACCTTCTATGAGATAATTGGATCTCGATACCCAATACGAGTAAGAGTTACTTCTGGGAGAGTTTTACACATTACAATTAGCCGATAAAGTAGGTTTCTAGAAAGGTGTTAACGGGGTTACGCCTCTGGGAAAACGAGGTTTATTTTAATTAGGTCCGTGCGAAAGCATGGGGAACCGCTCTCAAAATATCGACACTGGCCTGGCTGAAAGATTGGCGAACTTGTAGGGCATAATTAATCCCGGCTAGTCTTACATTTTAGGGTTGAAGGAAGATTTGATAAAAACAGCGGGAGCCATCCAGATTAGATAAAATAATAACCAATTTGATCTTGCAAGAGCGCACGCAGAGTGTTTTCTTCTCTCTCTCTCTCCTGGTAGCGACCATGTCACGCCTTAATCAAGATAATAATATGGATGCATTGACCGAACCTGCTTATTATACTGTGATAGGGAACGTTGGTTCCGCTCTATCTTATAATTGTTATAAGTCTGAGCAGGAAATGGGGGAATATCCGGATTTCCATGCCACCCATTCGATGAATAAGCATGTTGATAATATTTCTTCGGGTGTGTTCGTTACCAAGAACTGTTTCTCAGTTTCCTCTACGTCCTAGGTATGAGATACCGGAACAGGATCCCACATATGTAATTGTTACATGGGCTACAGAAAGGTAGAGAACTGGGAATGGGTGATATGTCCCTAAGTGTAGTGAATGATGCAAGTGTTGCAGCCAAACCAGTTGGCAAATATCACCTTATATTAATACATTGATTCTGAACAAATGTTATTAGATACCGAACCTGATATACAACAATACATCAGATTCTTTATTAAGTTAAAGAAGGATATAATTCTGTATAGGGGATAATGTTGTGAACATTTTCCTGAATAAAGAGTTGATTGGGTCAGGCACGTTATGTAATAGCATATACGTTCTAAATCAAACAACAGTTCAAAGTATCTAGAACACACACAAGAGGAGTAGTTTAGAAATGAACGAATCCTTCTTGTGGCATTGCAGACTAAGTCATATCAATGCGACACGACCAGCTAAGTTACATAAGGATGAATATGAGAATCTTTTTGAATTTTCATCTTATGATACTTGCCAGTCCTGTCTCAAAGGTAAAAGACCAATACTTCGTTTACTGCAAATAGAGAAAGAGTTATTGAACTCTTGGGACAGATACATGATGATGTATACGGTCCTATGTCTACAAATGCCAAGGTTGGTTCTTTGTACTTCATTATATTCACTGATCATCTCTCAGGATTCGGACCTATGTTCCTGTTAAAACACAAGTCTGAAACTTTTGAGAAATTCAAGGAATATAAGCCTAAAGTTGAGAACCAGACGGATAGAAGTATTAAAGTCCTTCGATGTGATCGGAGAAAGGAATACTTGGGCATGGAGTTCCTGGATTTTCTAAACGGAGAATGAGATTCTCTCTCAGCCTACTCCTTCGTATACACAACAGCCCAATGGTGTATCGGGGCGGAGGTATCTCACCCTATGAGATATGGCATTCTTTATGATGAGTACTGTAGAGTTGCATGTTTCCTTTTGGTGTTATGCACTTGAGAAGATGCGTACCTATTGAATGGGTTCTGTCCAAATCATTGCCTACCACTCCATATGAGATATGGTATTGGAAGAGACCATGTCTTAAATGAGTTAAGATATGGGTTGTCCGGCCTATGTTGAAAAGCAAAATCCGGACAAGCTCGAGGCAAGGTCAGTTCTGTGTAAGTTTGTTGGATATCCCAAAAATTTGCGAGGGAATATCTTCTACCACACTGAGGAGCAAATGGTGTTTTGTTTCTCAGCATGCCACCTTTTCAGAAAAGGAATTTCATGTGAAGAAATTTGTGTTCATGAGGTAGAACAGGAAAGAGTTCCAGCTAGACAAACTAACAGCTGATAATATGGTGAATCCAAAGGATTCAATAGTCTCCAACGAACCTCAGCCTATCCGCGAATTTGGAAGGGTTCATCATCCACCCGAGAGATATTATGGTTTCCTCGGTGATGGTGGGAGTGAGGATTGCATCATGGTAGATGATGGCCCAACTATGTTCAGGCAGGCCATCATAAGTGGGGACTCTGTGAAAAGGTTGGATGCTATGCGATCAAAGATGGAATCCATGTACACCAACAAAGTATGACTTTGAATGTTGAACCTGAAGGGTTAAAACCCATTGGGAGAAAATAGATCTTGAGAAGATTCTTAGTGTAAATGGAAAAGTTGAGACATTCAAAGCTATGCTTAAAGTCCATCAGGATTAAATCAAGCATCACGGAGTTGGAACATCTGTTTTGATGTGGCAGTCAAAGAGTTTGACTTCATCAAAATGGTAGATGAACCTCGTATATACAAGAAGGTTGTAGAGAGTGAGGTTGTCTTAAACTTATTGTACGTAGATGACATACTCTTGATAGGAAATAGTTTCCTATGCTACACTCGGTCAAGCTCCTCTTATCACGAGGATTCTCCATGGATGATCTGGATGATACCTACTACATCTTATGGATTATGATCTATGTTGATAGTTCTATGTGGATATTGGAATTGTCCCAAATCCCGGTACATTAACACCATACTAAAGGAGTATAGTATGGAAGATTCTAAGCGTGGTTGTTCGTCCACTAACTCAGGAATCACTCTCTCCAAAAAGATGTGTGACCGATTTGGAGAGAGCTCGCGTGCAAGGGATACCCTATGCTTCGACAGTAGGCTCTATCATGTATGCGATGTTATGTACCAGACCAAATGTAGATGACTCACTAGGTGTAGTGATCAGGAATCAATCGGATCTTGGGAGAATCACTGGACAGCTGTGGAGGACATTCTTATGTACTTGAGAAGCACTAAATGAATGTTCTTGGTTCGAGCTTCCAGAGTGATAAGGTCGACTGAAATTCAGTCACAGGTATTGTCTTTACCATCATTGCAGGGACGGTATGTTAGAAGAGTTCCAAACTTGATACCAAGGAATACTATACGAAAAAGGCTAGATACATCGTTACCAACGATGCTAACAAAGTAGATGTCTGGATAATTCTTGTTCATGAGATGAACATGGTTTCTACAATTGAGCGTCTAATAAATGTTATTGTGACACCAATGGAGTTGTGTCTTTAGCCTAGGAACACCGGTCCCATCAGCGATCCAGACATATTTTGAGGACAGTACCACCTGATCAGGGAGGTGGTTGATCTCTAAGCGATCGAGGTGATGAGAGTTGACGCAAAGGATAACATGGCGGATCCACTCACAAAGGCCTTTCCCCAGAGAGACTTCTATATGACGTTGAGTATGAGATACTACAACAAATGGCCACAGTGCAAGTGGGAGATTGTTAGTTATATGTATGCCCTAGAGGCCATTACTGCACATACGATGTATATTGTAGTGGATGCTTGGACATATATATGGAGGACTTTCTTGCTCGACATGATAGTATGCTATCTGGTAGATCTTTATCTTAAGATGCACACTTATTGTCTCTCTATTACATGTTGATAGAGCCCTTAGGATGAGTACTTGACTACCAAGACTACGATGCAGATCATACTGGTGGGGCAGAGGTAGTCGGTAAGTACATCCTTCAAATGTTCCTACTCGTGGGAGTATCAAGACACATCATCGATACTCCAGAGTAGACTAGCGTATACGCTTCTCGACCCATATGATGGGCGATGGATGATCCCACATCCATTGGTGTTTGATATCAGAGAAGGTATACAGATGCAAAGTGGAGACTGGGTACACTGAACGGACTCATCGAGAACTCCTAGATGGTATTACCTATTGTCAGATAGCAGTTCTCTGGTGACACTGGTACAGGTTAGTCTGTCGACCCGAGATCGTCATAGAGACTTGTGTGATTCCCACTTTGCTTTGATTTCCACCTTACCACGTTCAAGAGATCGTGCAAAACGGTGGTTTTTGGGTACAGTCCAGAGTCACACGGAGGCAGTGAACGATAGGAGGGGATTTCGTCTCTCCCGGTTTTGGGGTTGATGTTGCGCTATGCTTGATTGGCCATAACAGGAAATCCCTGGCCAGGGTTGCTGAGATCTACTGGTATGTGTTATCAGTAGTTTCTCGAACCATAATAGACCTTTCATCGGCATGACTTATTAGGCTATTGGGGTCTGACGTTATACCACCCCCAGGCTGTGATATGCGACATATCAGACGAAGAGATCGGACTATACGGTAGTGTTACTGATTGGATTCGCAGGAGTATGAGCAGGCTTGCTTGTTGATCTTCTGATTGCTCAATACCCGGGTGGCCGTTGCGTTTAGCAGACAGCTTGCGGCTTGTGGGTGTTTGATATGATCATCACCTACTGCCGACGTATTGACGAGTCTTTAGAGTCCTACACAAAAGTTTCCCGGTTCATGTGAAACGAAGTAGGAGCACATATGCGATATGTGCGGGAGCGAGATTAATATGCGTATGGGATACCGTATTCTATTCTCGCGATATGTGATATCGGTCGGTAATATGTGATAGAGCCGGGTTATCGGATCAAGTGTTGATTCGATAAGTTATTATATTTGATATTAGTCGGTTGTATGTGATATAACCGGATTATTAAATCAAGTGTTGATTTAATAATTTAATGTATAATTATATATTTGATATATTGAATTACATTAACTAATATTAGCACACTTAAACATTTTTTTTTATCACTTGTGTTCATGTACTATATATGTTATATATATTAATGTATATTTTATTTGTGTCATGCTTGATGCCGCATGCTTCTTGGGTGTATGAGACTTACACCATGCTTATGATAATCCTAAGGTGTTTATTTATTTTTGTAATTCACAAATTGGTGAAAATTTGTCATGGCTAGAAGCTTGGAGAAGCTTGTTGTCTCCTTTAACTTAGTCCACTAATTTGTTTTACTTAACATATTTATTAACCTAACCAATATCCTTAGCCATAGTTTATTCTCTACATGATTTAGAGTATGACACTAACTCACCCATGGTTTCTATTCTCACTTCATGATTTTCATTTTTCATCTCCACTTTATCTTCTTCTTCCTCATGAGAAAGCTTGCCATCTTTTCAAATGGTGAAGAAATATTGTGAGAAAAATTAATCTAACATGAGCCTAATTCCTACTTCATCATCCTCTATTATATTAGCCATTTAGTTTAGGGTGTTTTTTTCACTAATCTACCATTAGTGAAGAGGTAGCATGAGCTTGAGTCTCCCTGACGTAGATCATCTTCGGCTTCGAAGACTTCGAGGAAGCTTGTTCATTTCTTCAGGTGAACCCTTACTAGAGTTCGGGTGTTCACTACTTGGAGCGAAGGGACTACTACACGGAGCTTTAGAAGTGAAGGACCAGTCTACAAAGGTTGTATTCCTCATTCACTTAGATGTAAAGTTGTTTGCATTGTTAGTTCGTCTAACTCTCTAGTTAAGATTCTAGGGTTAGGGTTCTTTAGTACGGCAAAAATTTGAAAACTGCATGGACGATGCCTTACGAAACCTTGCTGCCGTGCTGGGTAACCCTACAATATCTACATAAGGGCTAAACTAAGTAGTGTAGACTGTGATTAACAATATCTATAACTTATCCGAGTCGATGAATCTATCAATCGGCAGTCCAGCCTCACAGCATCACGTACGGTATAATCCATCGTACGGCATCCTCGAGTCAAGGGTATGGAACAATCATTAGGTAAAACTCATCGCGTACAGTAATCCATCATTCGGCAACATTAAACAAATAGGGATTCTATCAACCTATATAACAATGAAGGTACGGATCTAACGTCTCGTACGGTATATCACTCATTATCCTCATATATATATATATATATATATTTCAAGTCACATCCGTATCAATCTCATATCATATCTTGGCAACAATATCTATATTCTCATATCGCCTATCATCCATATATCGACATATTAAGCCAAGACATCTTATCTTATCATATTCTCTTTTCATCACATCAACATCTCACATCATGTAATCTTATATATATTTATCACATTTTACCGATCCCATAACGCATCTATCTCAATCTTATCATATTCATCGATCTCATGTCATATCCTTATATCTTTCATCTCATATCTCGATATATGTATTCAATCATTCATATCATTTCCAACAAACTTTGTGATCATATCCGTAGTTTCCTAGTATAGGTTTTTCCAACTATATTCTAATACAGGTTTCCATTTATGATTGCGGGGGTGATTTACGACATCCACCCGACTTCCCCCGTGGATATAAATCTATTCACCTGCAATACTCCTCGCTAAGCCGAAGTCGATGTGCTTCGTCGTCTCGAAAGTCCACGTGAGGTACCTACAAATTAACACATATCGCAACGTTATGAAAACCAAGTCCGAAAACCGATACGGCACACGAAGTGCTCATAGGTTAGAACCTATAGCTTATTCATGCAGCAACAACCAAATAACCCTCATCGTTGACGTACAAACGTCCAACGACCAAATACAATATCAATTACTAAAACCCAAGTTCATAAATCGCAAATACCAAATTCAGCAACATAGGAAATTGCTCCCAGATTTCTCCTTAGGTCAAATCAAGACATTTTGTATATAGGGTTGGTCTAGATATAAGATAAGGGAACTATAGACCAAGGATCATCGAATTCCACCATAATGTGGCCGCAATTTGCGGCCACCATGAATAAATCTGCGTCCAGATTAAAGCATTATAGGCTAGGGTTTCAGGTGTGGCTTCAAGGTTGCTTGCTCGTATCATTGTCAAGGGAACTTAATTTATGGTGGTCTCGGGTTATCCCACATTTCAAAATACCATCTCAATTTGTCAATTTACGATGTCGGGAAAATTCTACACCCGTGTTTTGGTTTTCTAGTCTCTGGTCTTGGCCATAAAATCAACACTAAGGTCTTGTAAACTGTCACTACATATCACAAGTCCACACAATCACCTAAACATCAACTTGGAAAATTCCAAGATCACTAAACATGCTAAATCAAGTTCTAAGCTAAACTAGAATAGATTAACACAATGACTTAGCTAAAGGAATGGAAATAATACCTCATTTAGCAACTCGAGAATTTTCTTGAGTTGCTCAAAATCTTCAAAATCCAAACATGGTTGGTCTATAGGGTTTAGGAAAAGGTGGGGATCAATTTTTGTGAAGGTGGCATGGGGTTTTGGCAAGGTTTTAGGGTGGTTGCCATGGGGTAGAGAGGGGTGAAGGAGGAGGAGATGAAGGAGATGAAGGAGATAATGGATGAAGGAAAAAGAATGAGGTTAAGGGTCACTCTCCCTCTCACCCTCACTCTCTCACATGGCATGCCATGCCACTCTCTCTCTCTCTCATGCCCATACTCATTGACATTTATTTCCTTTTTCTTTTCTTTCTTTTTTCCCTCTCTCATTTAAAATCACAAATACAAAAGAAACAAACATAAATGAACAATCATGCAATAAAATGTAACATGTCATGGTGCACTAATCATGGTTAATTAAAAATAAGGATTTGGCATAATCGTGCTTAATAGTGCACTAATCGACTTTAATTTAAACTTGCATATAAATAATTATAAATATGCCAAAATCCGATAAATATATTTAAATGAATAAATCATTTTAATCTCCAATTATTTCCCAAATATTGGTATATATTTATACCATTTTACGAAAATCCCAAATTCGCAAATCGAATAGTTTTCGAGAAATATATTATTTTAATATTTAAATTCCAAAAATAATATTTTATATTTCTGAAATGTTACATAATTACACTCTACAAGTTCGCCAATCGTTCGGCCAGGCAGGTATTGGTACTCCGAGGGAGTCCCCGCATGCTTTTGGAAGGAACTAATTAAATAAACTCGTTTCCGCAGGGCATCACCCCGTTAACACCTATCTTAGACACCTAATGGATCATCTAATTTTAAATTGCAAAACTCTCCAAGGAGTAACTCTTACGCACAGTGGGTATCGGGATCCAACTATCATATAGAAGGTATGCAATCTCATTGCAAATTTCAACACTTGAAATTCCCAATAATTATTTTTACCCCTAGCGACTTACGACCTTAAGTATGGTCAACAAATTATAAGCGCTAGCCATGTTCAACCCGTCATTTCATGACTGAATTAAACCCATCCGTACTACCCTTAACTATGGTCAATAAAGTCGTACGACTACCTTAATCCAATTGCATCACAAGCTGCAGATAAGCACTAATCAGCTACCGCACACTACGTCTTGACGGAGGCTAACATACGCAGCACGGATACTAAATAGAACTTATCTGAAATGACGGAGGGCCACGGCTCGTTTTTAAGAAAAGCTTTAATGTAATGAACTTGATATCGTTGTAGAATCTAGTGATTTTGACAAATAGTGGTTTAAGCTCTGCTTTTAAAATCGAGTAGTTTTAAAAAACAAACCGAATAGCTTTTACTAGCTTTTGCTAAAGAAGTCACTCCCGGTGAAGGGATTGATCGCACGTTTTTGGCGTGTCGAGTTTTCAGAGTTCTAAAGTTTAACCGCGATCAGGACGTTGTCGCTTTGTAGCTAGCCGCGATGAGCACGGGTCGATCCATAGGGAGATGGAGCATTTTATATTCTTGTTTTGACGAGTTAATGCGCGTGGGCGTAAAGTTTGTATCTATCCTATGTGTTATATGCAAAGTATAAAGTTGTTAGGAAAAGATACAATAGTGTAAGCTAATGAAATCCGCACTAAAACCATTGAGCCGAATATAACGATTGAAGCTAAAGCAATCGGCAACAATGTGGATTAGGTTGCTTAAGCACGGTATTCATAGAATCCAGCTTATTGACCCTTGTCCGTCTGTTCTTGTCTCTTGCTTTCGCCTCCGGCCAAACCGAACACAACTGGTCGCGGTTAGGAATCACCGTTATCCTTGTAGGGCAGGGCGCCTAACGGAGTGCTTGCGTAAGTTTTGGGCGGAGTTTCAATGGAAAATACGGGAAAAGGAAATGAGAAACGGAACGTTATGTTACTATATCGTATTCTTTGCCTAACACCACATATTCACAAACATCAAAACAACAAACCAAAAAGAGCAAAGAAAAGAAAAACAAAGAAAAGAAAATAGAAACACAAGAAAGTAAATGGCATGGAATGAAAGTGCAAGAAAGTAAAGCAAGGTAACAAATTGCAAGAATTTAAAGCAAGTGATAAAAAGCAAGTAATGAAAAGAGCAAGAAAGAAAGAACTAAGAACCATGGAACAAGTTACAAAGCATGGGTTTAATAACCCAAACTTAAACTTGCAAGCTCAATTAAGAAGTTGCAAGATCAAGAGAGAGCTAAAAACCCAAGGTAAAATTATAGCACAAAAGAGAGCTTTATTCAACTTCAAGAATGATACAACCCTTGAAATCAATAACCAAGCCTTAAACTTGCAAGCTCAATGAAGAGATTGCAAGAACAAGAGAAGTTTAAGAACTCAAGGGGAAGCTATTTACAAGAACTAAAGAAACAAAAAGAGTTACAAAGTATGAAATGTTTAACAAAACTTGGACAAATGTGAGACATAAATTGGACCCTTGATCCCTTGCTCACTGCCTGCTTTTATAAGCTCAAAAGCAAAATAAAAAAACAATAAAACTAGGGCTACGTGGCAACAAGGGAGGGACTATGAGAAACTAATGGGATTTGTGCACTGTTTGGCCGGCCACAAGGGGTATGAGCTCAGCCCAAATACGAGCTCTGGGGTTTGTGCTTGGTGTGATGACTTGTGTTGCCCCCCACATCACTATGGTGCAGTTTGTTTCCTCAGTAAAAGCTCTGGATGCACTCAGGGTTATTGGAGGGAAACTTGAAACTTTGGATCACATCACACTTTATGCATTGAATGCACATCACACTTATGCCCACTTGTGTGCCCACTTGCTCATTAGCCATCATGAGTGTGTGCCATAGCAGCCCCCTAGGTCCTAGTGCACACTTGTGTACAACTTGTATTGTGTTGGTCCATTTAGATAGACAAGTGTGTACACAAGCATATTGCACAAAGAAACCCAAGAATTATCGATCGGTTTGCGGTTCTTCTTGCAGTGTCAGCTCACAACTGTAATATCCGTGATTCTAAGTGTATTTCCAGTATTTTGTCACGGATACCTGTAATCTGTAATACTGAGCAGACACTGGTTAATAGTACCGATAAATACAAAAAATAGATAATGAATGAGCGGTATTAAAATGCAATATTCTGGTCTGAACAGGGATCTCGGCACTTTCCTCATCGAATGAGGTTCTGGATATCCATCAAGGAATACCAATATGCAAAGCAAGAACTGCAGAAGTTATGATGATAAACTGAGTGGGTTGTAGAATTTGCTACTTTTGCTAAAGAGGTCACTCCAGGTGAGGGGATCTCGGCTCATTCCTCATCGAATGAGGTGCTGGATATTCATCAAGGAATACCAGTATGAAAAGCAAGAACTAGATCTACCTTTTTAAAAACTTTTGATTCTACAACATCTTTAGGTTTCTTTCCTTTTCATTAATGTAACATTTCAGAAAAATAAAATATTATTTTTGGGAATATATATAATTAAATATTAAATATAATGAATATTTTAATATTGTGGTATAATTAAATACCGATAAATGGGGAAAAAATTGAAATTTTTTAGAAATTACTGAAATGATGGTGCTTTATTTGATTCATGCAAATTATGAAAGTTTATGATTTATTTGACACTATTTTAGTGCTAATCGCGATTAAAAATCGTTAATCGGGCTTTAAGCGTGTTTTGTGCACATGACATGCACCATATCATTTTTACACTTGTTATACTATTTTCATGGCTTTTCCTCATGTTTTATATCATGGTGGTTGTTTTGAAGAAAGGAGAAAAGAAAACAAAAGGAAAAGAAAAGAAAGAGATAAAGAATAGAATAGTCAGAGGGATAGGCATGAGAGAGAGAGAGAGAGAGGTGAGGGGTCAAGTTGACGATGAGCTCTTCTTCCTTCATTCTATTTTCTTCATCCTTCTCTCTTCTCCTCTCTCCATGGCAGCACCCTCCTCCATCTCCACTTCCAAACCCAAAAACTCCATCAAAACAACACCAAAACCTCTTCCCTACTTCACAAAAAATGTGCACAAGCTCACAAGCTACACTTTGGGCCAAGAAAGTTTGCCTTTTGGCGCTGTAGGGGTTTCTTGAGTGGCAAATGAGGTAACCCCTTCACACTTAGTGTAGTTTTTTCTTCACTTTAAACCATTTAAGTGTCTAGTTGTGATTTGGTGCGATTTGGTGAACATTGGAGATTTCTAGAGAGGTTAAGGGTTTATTTGAGTTGTGTTGGTGAACTTGACCTCTTGTGGTGACCTTAAACCCCTCCCAATTGATAGAAACCCAGACCAAACCCAAAATAAAACCTGGAACTGAAAACAGAAACTAGTCATGTCGGTTTTGTGAGTGGTTAGGGCGTGGAGGGAAATCTGGAGTGAACCGGGACCAATACGAGATAAGCAAACAATACCAGGGACCTAGTTACACCAATACGAGACCACCCTACCAGCACGAGACCCTAACCCCGTATGGAACCTAGCAGGCCGGAATTTCCTTGAGTGTGGCCGGCCACTTGGTTGATTCAGATGCCCAGGCTGCTTCCATAGCTCACATGCCCCCTATACATCACCTCAGAGTTGTTTGTGCACCTTGGTTTCACCTTAAACAATATCTGGAGCATGTTTTCAATGTTGTTGCCTTATGTTTTGTGTTGTTTTTGAATCTAAGTTTTTATATTTATGGTTGTACTCGGTCACTTGATGTTTGTATGTCTATCCCGAGTGTTGTTTGGTTGTTTTGCGAGATGCAAACCATAGGTTCTAACCTATATGCTTTTAAGCGTATCGTTTTGGTTTTCGTGTGTCGTTACGTCTTCGAATTTGATTTTAATGTGATACGATACGTTATGATGTTAGGTACCCCATGAAGACTTCGAGATGACAAGAAAGCGTGTGGCGACGTCGGTATCGGCAAACGAAGATCAAGGTGAGTAAATATATATATATGGGGGAAGTCGGGTGGATGGCGTATAGCACCCCCGCAGTTCGTAGTGTAGAATATGTTATTCTATATATATGATATGTATATGTGTTTTAGGAGGTTATGACTTCGGGATAGATTCGATGTTATGGATTAGTTTAGTGTTAGTTGCGAAACCCTAGAGTAGTGGTTACACCCATACACGCGCGCGCACACACACATGCATACATTTACTTGATTACCTGTGCGTATATGGGGATATGTATATATATATATACACACACACATGGGTATGGGACTATGTATATACATACGTATACATATACATGGGTTATGAGGATAGTACCTGGGATTGAGATGTGTCGATGAGTTTGGGCTTGAGGCCATTAGATCGGTGATGTGACGTGGTTCATACTTGAGATCCGACATGATGTTTTAAAGGGTCCTTTGGGCGTGGTATTTTCATACACACGCATGCATATATATATAGATGGTATCAGTATTGTACTAGACGTCGATCAGTACCCCAGATCATGATTTTTTGATAAAGAGGATACCGGATGAATATTGTGATGAATGTGATATTTGACCCGTACCCAGATTTGGGATACCGTACGACGGATATACGTACGAGCTTTATATTGATGATAGATCTGCACACTTGCCTTGAGGATGTTATATTATTGATATTGTATTGTATGTGATACTATTGAGGAGGGATCACCGACTATTATATATATATATATATATACATATATATCGACTCAGATGTTAGGCGGTTTCCTTACCTTTCGATCAGTCTGTTTAGTTTGGCCCTGTAGTGTACTTGTAAATGATAGATTAGATTCGACTCATACCTATTTCAAAAACTAACGAATCGTGTGTATTTTAAAGACGGGACAAGGGATTCTATGGATATTTCGAAGGGCGTAACTTTTCTTAAAAACACCGTAGCCCTTATTTTCAAAACACCACGATTCATGTTATTTCAAATGGCACCACTGTATGACTCATATTTATATAAATGCAGATTTGTTATCATTGTGTTTATCATTCAGCTCCCGCATATTATTACTGTTCGCATCGCATTTGCATGTTTATATTGTACTTTCATATGCCATTATTAAGATCATGCTGTCAGGACACCAGCAACATTACCGATGATGGGTATGTTCCACATACACTTATTTGCCGGCTCACACACATCATCATCGGTAATTGCCATGTCACTTACACTTTAGAGAATATTATTTCATTGATATAGCCTGTTAGCTGATAGTTTCGACATGATATTAGTGTGCTTGCTCTATATGCTAGTTTAGTCATTGCAGTTATTACTTGCAAATTCATGCATATTATTATTCACTGTTATGCAGTATTATGGTGTTTTATGACGATACTCGTTGTTTACTTACTCTTGATTCTTGGATTTCGAATTTTCATGAGATTTCTGGATTTGGGGGAAAACCGCTAGAATATATATATAAACTTCTCTCTCTCTCTTTTTAAAAAATGCAAGTTGCGTTTTTCCTGTGATGTATGAGTCGTCCACCATGAGTTTTCAGGATTGTTGTTGGATTTCGAGACCCGGTTCGAGGAGTTGGATGAACCGTCTCGGGTACATGGTGGGCCCGGTATGGTACCCCAGGGCAAGAAGCTCGAGTTGTATTCGATCAGCCTGGCAGGGGAGCACTACCTACCGGTGATATTATTTGGACTCGTCGGTTATCAGGAGGATACCGAACGGAGTCATGAGATGGTTATAGGCCTATCCGTTCTGCCGGAGCCCGCGGGCCAATCCCATAGATGATACGGATGCCTGAGATATTGATATTTGAAATTTGAGACACTGAGATATTGAGGTTTGATGATACATGTCAGTCCAGGCAGCCGGAGCCTGAGATATTGAGATATTGGGATTTATGTTTTGTGTCGATGCTTGACACGGATTTCTCAGTTGATTTCATTGATGTTACTCGATTTATATACATACAGATATCTCATTAAAAATAGAAAATAGTTGTCTCACTCATTTCATTACCTTACATTCATACCTCATACATATAATATATATTGCTACATGAGGCACTTACATGAGCACTGGAATTACACTTATGTATAGACGTTTACCCTTGCCACCTTTTTGTGCTTCAGACTTATCATTTGATGTTGTATATATATTGATTGTATGACCTAGGATTGCGTCATACATACGATTTCAGCTCTGTGATATTTTCTACTTACGAGTTAGCAATTCACCTCCGTTGTGCCACAGTTTCTTGGAGGTTTCGTTACGGCTTTGCTGGTACACTGCTTCCATTCCGGGTGATTTGCTTGGTAGGTGGGTTCACCTGTATCGTGACTACCATTGTACTTTATTTTATTCATTGTATCTAGTAAACTCCATCAACCAAACATGTATTTATTTCAGACTTAGACACTAGAGTTGTTATTCTTTCGACCTTAGAGTCGCGCGTTGTATTACTATGGATTTCATGTTGTTTTGAGTTTCCTTTTCAGTTTTGATCCCCGCCCTTCGGCGTTGTATATTATATTGCTTGTGTGGTTGTGACCGTCGATTGACGAAGAGCTAGCTCCCGCTTGGGGATGCCTTTTATCATTCAAGTATATTTTTATCATGTTGTACCCCGTTCGGGGCCAGTATTTACAAAGGAAACTCTGCAGAAATTTTCAGAAAAGACTTGATGTTTTAAAGGCGCATAACTCGGCTTATGCTATTAAAACAACTTTATTTTAAACAAGTTTTCCTTCATTTATTATCTAAAATGTTTTAGATTTCTGGGCTTTTGGCTTACTTGAATTAGATGGGGTCCTATAGACTTCATATGATTCAAGGGCCAGTCACGTGTCATTTTGGGTCGTGACAAAGTTGGTATAAGAGCACTAGGTTAATCTTGGTTCGAGTCTAGGTTTGACTATGCGGAGCCTAGGGCGATTATATATATACGGAATCTAGGCTTGACCTTACGAAACTTAGACTTAGTCGAGGGGGTCTTAAACCCGAACTTTCGTCGCATAGGTTGACCGTGGTTGATGGAGTAGGTAGCTTGAGTAGAGTGACGTACCGTACGTATGTTCCGTGGCAAATTTACAATACGATACTCTACTTAAAAAGCCTTAGGATGTACATTTCATTGCACAACATTATATTCATTCCTATGATCTAGCCTCATCAGTACCAGTTTAGGGTTTTGTTATCACGATTACACGGGCGGAGAGAGCTACGGCCAGAGTTGCGTCAGCACGAGCTCGTCACGGACGAGTACTGACCAGGGCGTAATTCCAGGGATACGATTGCATAGAGAGGCGTCGTTTTATTGTGTTTTTGCACTATGAGCGTTTGATGGATCGCTGTTATCAGATTACTCGGGCATACAGATCAGCACCTGAGTATTGAGCCACTGATAGAGGCGAGCCAAAATGTGATGACCAATGATGTATCTCTTTTTCATGATGATTGAGGCACTGTTCAGCGTGCAGACGAACGAGCTAGTTGTTGCTGCGAACGATGAGATATCGTCCCAGATGTTGGATCTATTGCAGTAAGAGTTATACTCAGAGATATGATAGATGGTCGCTAGTCACATGAGGATGAATGACTAGGACATGTGGTTCGTTCTCTTACCCTGATGCGAGGTCACCAGATTAATTGATTCCAGTTTGAGGAGACTTCACACGTATACGTTGGGAGTCGATAGAGACAATCGAATGTCAGAAACCCATTTTCCATGTTTAAAGTATTTGAAGAAAACATTCAAGTAACTCTATGGACCCTCTAGAAGAATGAAACCCTAACTCGACATAATGACCATGTGAAAGCCTTTGAACCTTAGGGTTTGCGGCAGTTCCACGATGCTATTAATAAGGCTTGGGTTTGCGCTTCTACGGTTGGTCCATAGGTGCTGTGGCATGTACTCGATATTATTAAACTTTACCCAAGATGTTGATTCTCTTGGGGGATTGTGAGGTTTTGACGACTCGATCGGATGGTTCGACATCTTTCGGATATCATGTGATGGGATACATTGCTTGGGAGACTCTAGATACGAGTATAG
Organism: Agapanthus africanus; assembly: GCA_030015575.1. Taxonomy (NCBI): domain Eukaryota; kingdom Viridiplantae; phylum Streptophyta; class Magnoliopsida; order Asparagales; family Amaryllidaceae; genus Agapanthus; species Agapanthus africanus. The sequence goes on along the minus strand of JASDDO010000014.1, from coordinate 450,605,079 downwards.
CCGTTAGAGCGCAGTCCATGCAGCCACGAGGAGACGAGTCCGAATATGTCGACATTGGAGAAAAGTGGAGTAAGAGGTTCGTACGAGATCATGACGAGAGGACGTTCCACTCCGCTGACATCAGAGATGTGATATGCAAGCAGAGGCGTTGACTATGGATATACCTTCTGGAAGGAGTCGTGATGAGTATGCAGCCGTTCCGGAACAAGAAATAGATATAGTAAAGATAATGACTTCCGGGAAGTTCGGCAGAAACGAGATTTGTGGAGAGACCTTGACAAGACCTTTCTGGCATACTATACGAGAAGACTTGGACCTAGGAGTGGTCATATTGTGCACACCCAGCATGCCAGAGTTCGGCATCGTCGATGAGACTTGCTATGAGTGACCATGACAGTTGGCCAGAGATTCTTAGAGGATGCGCTTCAGCGGGACTATTCCGCCATACTTGATTTCAGTATTTTGGGCTCACATGATTGAGTTTTGATGATTGAGTTTCATGATATTTGTTTTCGTGCACCATGGTTGCACCTACTGGGTATTTATATTTTGCGCATAGTATTGAAATTAAGATATGCTTTATACACCGTTGTGTTGATTTATGATTTGTGCACAGTTATCGCACGGGATATCGTTTTTGTGCCTTGGCTGCATATGTTTATGATTTCATGGGTTTCATACAGTTGAGTTGATTTTGTGCTTATGGTACGCACACGATTTGGTTTTTGCACTCGGTATAGTTCACATAAGCTTGCAGTGCAGTGATACGTAGTTTGTGCACTACAGTTGCACAGGACTTCGATTTGATGTTTTTTGAGTTATTGATTTTGACTTCATGCCTAGGGCATGCATATGATTTGACTTATGCTTACGGCATTGTTTTCATGCACTTTTAATGTTTTGATTAGATTTTGTGCACGCTGATGCACATGGTTGTGAGATTTGATACCACGGTATACCTGATTTGGATTTGAGATGTGTTTTATACCGTCGATTTCGATAGTGATACTCGATATTTGTTTTGTGCACCTTGTGCACCTGATTGGATTTTTGCGCATGTTCGGCGCTTGATATTGGATTCCGTGATTTCGGGCATGTTGGATGCACATGATTTAGATTTTATTCGTGCATGATGGATGCACCTGATTTGGATTTTCGCGCATGTTGGGCGCATGATTTGAGATGCGATTTTGGTGCACACCAGATGCACTAAATCGGATTCTTTGTGCATATCAGATGCACCTGATGTTGCAGTCAGGCACACCGTTGCCTCCGACAGGTGTTTCGTGCACACCCGTTGCACTTAGATGTTGTTTATGTGCACATGTATGGAACATTCATGGATTTTGATTTCCGTGCGCACCGGACGCACATAGCATCCATCTGCACATTTTGGGATTGATTTCTTATGGAGCAGTACGTTTTTATGATATTTACTATTGTTTCGTACTGAGCAGGACTAGTCAGAGGACATTACCTGAGTATATTTTTGCATGCATTGATAGATATCGAAAGGATTTCCAAAGAAGGAGCTATAGTCTCATTATTACTTACGTGTCTGAGATGACACGAAACATTTTATAAAGGAAACCCTTCTTAATTGTTTTCAAAACGGAGGGACATGCATATTAAAACAAAGCATGTGTATATATATATATATGTATATAGAGAGTTATTTTCTTACTAGAGACGTCTGCCACTATGCAGAGTTATGCGCATCGCACTGCGACTTAAAACGGTTTGGCATGTATTTCCTTCAGAGTTATTTTCTTACTAGAGACGTCCGCCACTGTGCAGTGTTATGCGCATCGCACAGCGACTTAAAATGGTTTGGCATCGCACAGTGTTTATATGTATAGTGTTGACATATTGGTTTTCGTATTGGATTTAGACATTGATGTATTCCCCATGACTCCGATGATTGCGAGATGCTTGACGGAGTTTTGATTTTGAGTTATCTGCTCATTGTTCAGGCGCATGCTTTGCGCCACTGTGCTTTATGTATTGATGGTTTCAGAGCCCCGACGACTTGGACTTTTTACTGAAATGTTTTAGTATTTTAGGGGTTTAAATTTAAATTCGAGGACGTAATTTCTTTAAGGGGGGAAGATTGTAACATTTAAGAAAAATAAATTATTATTTTTAGGAATTTTTATAATTAAATATTAAATATAATGAACATTTTAATATTGTGGTATAATTAAATACCGATAAATGGGAAAAAATTTGAAAATTTTAGAAATTACTTAAATGAGGATGCTTTATGTGATTCAAGCAAATTATGAATGTTTATGATTTATTTGACACTATTTTAGTGCTAATCGCGATTAAAAATCGCTAATCGGGCTTTAAGAGTGTTTTGTGCACATGACATGCACCATATCATTTTTACACTTGTTACATTGTTATCATGGCTTTTCTTCATGTTTTATATCGTGGTGGTTGTTTTTAAGAAAGGAGAAAAGAAAACAAAAAGAAAAGAAAAGAGAAGATAAAGTATAGAATAGTGAGAGGGATGGGCATGAGAGAGAGAGAGAGAGGTGAGGGGTCAAGTTGACGATGGGCTCTTCTTCCTTCATTCGATTTTCTTCATCCTTCTCTCTTTTCCTCTCTCCATGGCAGCACCCTCCTCCATCTCCACATCCAGACCACAAAACTCCATCAAAACAACACCAAAACCTCATCCCTACTTCACAAAAAATGTGCACTTGCTCACAAGCTACACTTTGGGCCAAGAAACATTGCATTTTGGCGTTGTAGGGGTTTCATGAGTGGCAAATGAGGTAACCCCTTCACACTTAGTGTATTTTTTCATTCACTTTAAACCATTTAAATGTCTAGTTGTGATTTGGTGCGATTTGGTGAACTTCGGAGATTTCTAGAGAGGTTAAGGGTTTATTTGAGTTGTGTTGGTGAACTTGAACTCTTGTGGTGACCTTAAACCCCTCCCAATTGATAGAAACCCAGAACAAAACCAAAATAGAACCTGGAACTGAAAACATAAACTAGCCATGTCGGTTTTGTGAGTGGATAGGGCATGCAGGGAAATCTGGAGTGAACCGGGACCAATACGAGATAAGTAAACAATACCAGGGACCTAGTTATACCAATACGAGACCACCCTACCAGCACGAGACCCTAACCCCCCTAAGGTGAAAGGTTCCTAGGCACCCTATAGAGGTCTCACAAGGCATCAACCATGCCATTTTCAAATTTCATGGGTGTCAAGAAACCCTAACACGGATCGTCGGCTAGAATTCTAGGCGAAAAGATAATCTAGTTAACTACTTAACTAACAGTTAGATGCTACAACCTTTGTAGATCCGGATATCCACTTCCTAAGCTCCACGTAGTCTTCCTCTCGCTGTCCTTTTCGAATCCTAGACTCTTTAATCGGGTTCATCGGGAAAACGAGCGGAATAGGTCGTCGGCTTCGTGTCAAAGACGATCTACGTCGAGGCATCACAAGTTCAAGCTCCGACTTCACAATGTTGTGAAACTTGTGAAGAAAACACAAAAAACAACTTGGCAAGAGGTAGAGGGTGAAGAAATAGGAGGTGGGTTCACTTTAGAATTGGATTTCTCTCACTAGAACTCAAGTTGCCATTGATGGCATCAAGGTTTCTATCTTGAAGAAGATGGAGAAGATGAAGCTCGTTTTATGATAAGTCTTTTGTAAATGATAAAATAAATCAATACTTATCATTTACAAACCATAGTTTAGTATAGAGAATAGTCCATGGTTAGTTGGATAGGTTAGGGTTAAGCATGAAGACAAGAATGGTTAAGAAGTCAAAGCTTCATGAAGCTTCAACTAATGACAAACTTCTCCACCATTCTTATCTCAACCTTTTTCCAAATAAATAAATGAACAAATAAATAAATAAATGAATATGCAAAACCCTAATTATCAAATTAACCATGGTTTAATTCTATATACTTAACTAAATAATCAAGTATCATCAAACATGATACAAATATGTGCACAAAAGTATATCACATATACAACTTGCACATCAAGTGAGAAAATCCATATAAAGTGAACCAATACTAGTTAATGCAAAGTAATATATCAAATATATAATTATACATTAAATCATTAAATCAACATTTGATTCAATGATCCGGTCATGTCGCACATAACCGACTAGTATTCAATGTATCGATTTATCGAATCAATGATTCGATAACTAGGTCATATCGAATATAACCAATCGAAACATATATCGCGAGAATGAAATGCGGTATCACATACACGCATTATTCTCGGTCCTGCACATATCTCGTATGCGCTCCTATTTCGTTTCGCTTGAGCCAGGAAACCTCTGTGTAGGACTCTAAAGACTCGTCAATACGCCGGTAGCAGATGATGATCATATCAAGCACCCACAAGCCGCAAGCGGTCTGCTAAACGTAACGGCCATCCGGGTATTGAGCGATCAGAAGATCGACGAGCTAGCCCGCTCACACTCATGTGAATCCAACCAGTAACACTTACCGTACAGTCCGGTCTGTTCGTCTGATACGTCGCATATCAAGTCTAGGGGTGGTAAACGTCAGACCCCAATAACCGATAAGTCGTGCCGATGTGAGGCTCATAACGGGTCGAGAAACTACTGGTAACACTTACCAGCAAATCTCTGATCAGCCCTGGCCAGGGACTTCCCTGTTACGGCCAATCGAGCACAGCGCAACATCAACCCCCAATACCGGGAGAGACGAAACCCCTCCTATCGCTCATTGCCTCCATGTGACTCGGGACTGTACCCAAAGACCACCGTTTTGCACGCCCTCATGGACGTGGTAAGGTGGAGATCAAAGCACAGTAGGTATCACACAAGACTCTATGACGATCTCGGGTCTACAGACTAACCTGCACAAGTGTCACCTGAGAACTGCCATCTGACGTGAGGTATAATACCATCTGGGAGTTCTCGGCGAGTCCGTCCAGTGTACCCAGTCTCCACTGAGCACCCGTATACCATCTCTGATGTCAAACACCAATGGATATGGGATCATCCATCGCCCATCTCATGGGTCGAGAAGGGTACACGCTAGTCTACTCTGGTATATCGATGCCCCGTCTCGATACACCCACGACTAGGGACCTTGAAGGATGTACTTATGGACTACCATGTCCCCACTAGTATGATCTGCATCATAGTCCAGGTAGTCAAGTACACATCCTAAGGGCTTTACCAACATGTAACCATAAGACAGTTTAAAGAGACTAGTGTACATGTTAAGATAAAGAGTAACCAGATAGCATACTATCATATCGAGCAAGAAAGTCATCTCTATATATGTCCAAGCATCCAATATAATATACATCATCTGTACAATACTGGCCTCTAGAGCATACATACAACTAACATAAGGAACCGAGCAGGCCAGAATTTCCTTGAGTGTGGACGGCCACTTGGTTGATTCAGGTGCCCAGGTTGCTTCCATAGCTCACATGCCCCCTATACATCACCCCAGAGTTGTTTGTGCACCTTGGTTTCACCTTGAACAAAATCTGGAGCATGTTTTCAATGTTTCTGCCTTATGTTTTGTGTTGTTTTCGAATCTAAGTTTTGATATTTGTGGTTGTACTTGGTCACTTGACGTTTGTACGTCTATCCCGAGTGTTGTTTGGTTGTTTTGCGAGATGCAAACCATAGGTTCTAACCTATAGGCATTGAAGAGTATCGTTTTAGTTTTCGTGTGTCGTTTCGTCTTCGAATTTGATTTTAATGCGATACGATATGTTATGATGTGTAGGTACCCCATGAAGACTTCGAGATGAAAAGCAAACGCGTGGCGACGTTGGCATAGGCAAACGAAGATCAAGGTGAGTAGATATATATCTACGGGGGAAGTCGGGTGGATGGCGTATAGCACCCCCGCAGTTCGTAGTGTAGAACATGTTATTCTATATATATGATATGTATATGTGTTTTAGGAGGTTATGACTTCGGGATAGATTCGATGTTATGGATTAGTTTAGTGTTAGTTGCGAAATCCTAGAGTAATGGTTACACCCACACACGCACACACACACACATGCATACATTTACTTGATTACCTGTGCGTATACGGGGATATGTATATACACACACACACACACACATGGGTATGGGACTATGTATATATATATATATATATATATATATATATATATATATATATATACGTATACATAACCATGGGTTATGAGGATAGTACCTGGGATTGAGATGAGTCGATGAGTTTGGGCCTGAGGCCATTAGATCGGTGATGTGACTTGGTTCGCACTTGAGATACGACATGATATTTTAGCGGGTCCTTTGGGCGTGGTGTTTTCATACACACGCATGCATATATATAGATGGTATCAGTATTGTACTAGACGTAGATCGGTACCCCGGATCATGATTTTTGATAAAGAGGATACCAGATGAATAATGTGATGAATGTGATATTTGACCCGTACCCAGATTTGGGATACCGTACGACGGATTTACGTACGAGCTTTATATTGATGATAGATCTGCACTCTTAACTTGAGGATGTCATATTATAGATATTGTATCGTATGTGATACTATTGAGGCGGGATCACCGACTATTATATATATATATATATATGTATCGACTCAGATGTTAGGCGGTTTCCTTACCTTTCGATCAGCCTATTAAGTTTGGCCCTGTAATGTAGTTGTAAATGATATATTAGATTCGACTCATACCTATTTCAAAAAATAACGAATCGTGTGTATTTTAAGGACGGGACAAGGGATTCTACGGATATTTCAAAGGACGTAACTTTTCTTAAAAACACCACAATTCGTGTTATTTCAAATGGCACCACTGTATGACTCATATTTTTATAAATGCAGATTTGTTGTCATTGTGTTTTTCATTCAGCTCCCGCATATTATTACTGTTCACATCGTATTTGCATGTTTATATTGTACTTCCATATGCCATTATAGAGATCATGCTGTTAGGTCACCAGCACCATTACTGATGATGCGTATGTTCCACATACACTTACTTGTCGGCTCACACACATCATCATCGGTAATTGCCATGTCACTTACACTTTAGAGAATATTATTTCATTGACATAGCTTGTTAGCTGATAGTTTCGACATTATATTAGTGTGCTTGCTTTATATGCTAGTTTAGTCATGCCAGTTATTACTTCCAAATTCATGCATATTATTATTCACTGTTATGCAGTATTATGGAGTTTTATGGCGATAATCATTGTTTACTTACTCTTGATTCTTGGATTTCGGATTTTCATGAGATTTCTGCATTTGGGGGAAAACCGCAAGAATATATATATAAACTTCTCTCTCTCTCTTTAAAAAATGCAAGTTGCGGTTTTCCCGTGATGTATGAGTCGTCCACCATGAGTTTTCAAGATTGTTGTTGGATTTCGTGACCCAATTCGAGTAGTTGGATGAACCGTCTCGGGTACATGGTGGGCCCGGTAATGTACCCTGGGGCAAGAAGCTCGAGTTGTATTCAATGAGCCTGGCAGGGGAGCACTATCTACCGGTGATATTATTTGGACTCGTCGGTAATCCGGAGGATACCAACCGGTGTCATGAGATAGTTATAGGCTGATCCATTCTGCCGGAGCCCGCGCGCCGATCCCGCAGTTGATACGGATGCCTGAGATATTGATATTTGAGATTTGAGACACTGAGATTTTGAGGTTTGATGATACAGGTCAGTCCGGGCAGCCGGAGCCTGAGATATTAGGATTTATGTTTTGTGTCGATACTTGACACGGATTTCTCAGTTGATTTCATTGATGATACTCGATTTATATACATACAGATATCTCATTAAAAATAGAAAATAGTTGTCTCACTCATTTCATTACCTTACATTCATACCTCATACATATGACATATATTGCTACCTGAGGCACTGACATGAGCACTGGGATTACACTTATGTATAGACGTTTACCTTTGCCACCTTTTTATGCTTCAGACTTATCATTTGAGGTTGTATATATATTGATCGTATGACCTAGGATTACGTTATACATACGATTTTTGCTCTGTGTTGTTTTCTACTCACGAGTTGGCAACTCACCCCCGTTGTGCCACAGTTTCTTGCAGGTTTTGCCGTACAGGTTTCATTACGGCGTTGCTGGCACACTGCTTCTATTCCGGGTGATTTGCTTGGTAGGTGGGTTCACTTGTATCGTGACCACCATTGTACTTTATTTTATTCATTGTATCTAGTAAACTCCATCAACCAAACATGTATTTATTTCAGACTTAGAGACTAGAGTTGTTATTCTTTCGACCTTAGAGTCGCGCGTTGTATTACTATGGATTTCATGCAGTTTTGAGTTTCCTTTTCAGTTTTGATCCTCGCCCTTCGGCGTTGTATATTATATTGCCTGCATGGTTGTGACCGTCGATTGACGAAGAGCTAGCTCCCGCTACCCGCCTTTTATCATTCATGTATATATTTATCATGTTGTACCCCGTTCGGGGCCAGTATTTACAAAGGAAACTCTGCCGAAATTTTCAGAAAAGACTTGATGTTTTAAAGGCGCATAACTCGGCTTATGCTATTAAAACCACTTGATTTTAAACAAGTTTTCCTTCATTTATTATCTAACGTGGTTTTAGATTTTTGGGCTTTTGGCTTACTTGAATTAAATGGGGTCCTATAGACTTCATAAGATTAAAGGGCCAGTCCCGTGCCATTTTGGGTCGTGACAATTAATCTCATTAATGAAGTCCCATCATTTAATGTTTCCTAAACATAACAGAAAATGAAACGAAAATAGAACGTACACTTATGCCATCCACATTAGCCATGTGGCCCCGTCATGCACCGTTAGGTTACTTAACTAACGGCAGAGCGGGGACTGAACTAGCACGGGTGCAAAACATAAGCAACGTTTGTTATATATATCATATATATATAGCATTCGTCTCATGCAGTTATATGATCACATTGCAGAACCAAGCTGCAGAAGTCTCATATCGAAAACACTTTTTCAATAACTTAGTCGGGTAATTCAAAAAGATTCCTGACTACCCGATTTAATACTCGTCGGGAACTTTAGTAGATGGTCCCACCCCGGATGCCATCGACCAAGTGCACTTAGGCGGAACACCATGGACGCGAGCACTCGAGTGGATGCTTTTGGCAACGGGGTTCTCCTCGAGTAACTTGGTCGGGGCTATAGGGCGTGGCTACCTAGTAAAGTTATCTGGCGAGTATTCGCGTACGATACGCGATTGCGACGGAGTTTCGATCCAAATCGAAACATTGTGGCAATCGATCAATAGAGACTAACATGCTATATTTACAAAAAAAAACTGGTTTTCACAAAACTAATTATCTGCGGGTTCGAACTATTGTATCACATATCAAACTTAAACCCGAAATGACGTTAAAAAATGACTACGAAACACTCCGATTAGCCCTAACAAAATTGTTAACTGTCACGACCCGAAAGTACGGAACGTGACTGGCACTTAGATTAAAGACGTCTAAAGGCGTACCATAACCTAAGTCAGCCAAAACCCAGAAATCTAACCCAAAATCAAAAGAGAGTGAAGGAAAAACCTTAAATGGAAACAGTTTTTAAATCAAATAAGTTGCATAGAATCCAAAAAAAAACATCAAAAATTTCCGAAAATTTCGGCAGAGTCTCCCCTGTATTTTCTATCCCCCAAAATGGGTACAACAAGATAATAAACCTGTAATTATAAAAATGGCATCCCCAAGCGGGAGCTAGCTCTTCGCCCAAGGCGGATCACAACCACATGCAATATAATAGTAATATCAAGAAAGATCATAAAAGAGATGCAAATACCAGAAAACCCACGTCGGCTCAAGTGAGCTCGACCCAAAAGAAACCACAAATATACAAATCCCTCAGTCTCATCACTAGGTCGCATATACAATATAAAGTGGTAGAGGGAGAATACTAGATACAATGATAAAGCAAAAAGAAATAAAGTATACACGCAACCCACCTACGGGCGATGTCGCGAGTCTGAGCAAAAGGAACTGATGACAAGATAGCCCGCCGCTACAAGACTGACGGGTCCGACCTGCAAGACACTGTGGCACAACGGGGGGTGAGTTGCCAGCTCGTGAGTAAATATAACATCTAATAAGGCAATCATAAGAATGCACGCAATGCACCACAACATGTATGTCCATATGTGATATACTATCTCTAGTATGCATGCACAGGTATGCAATATCATTATTAAGTCTTTAAGTGTTTTAAATGCTAAGGGTATTGAATTCTTAACTTTAGAACATGAATATCTGTATAATAGCTAAATACCATCCAGAAATCATCTGAAAACCCGTGTCAAGCATCGACACCAAATAGGAATCATGTCTGTCTCAATATCGGGCTCCGTCAGTCCGGATCGGCCCATATCATAAATCTCACGACAACGGTCGGTATCCTCCGGATATCCGCCGCGCCAGACATCACCGGTAGGTAGTCTTCCCCTGCCAGGCTCATCGTCTACAACTCGATCTTCTTGCCCCGGGGTACCATACCGGGCCCACCATGTACCCGAGACGGTTCATCCACTCCTCGAATCGGGTCTCGAAATCCAACAGAAAACATGAAAACTCATGGTGGACGACACATACATCAAGAGAAAACCGCAACTTTGTTTTGAAAATGATAAATATAAGGTTTTGTTAAATTCTTGCGGTTTTCCCCAAAAATCCAGAAATTGCAGCAATACTGAAATCCTCAAGAAAATCATAATGTCCACATGTTATATATGATAAATGTCTATGGTATCAATGTGTATGATGTGAATTTTAGCTAGAGTTCTATGTAAATATGATGATGATGCGAGATATATGCATGCGATGCAGTTTTATATATCAAGTATGAATGCAGGTGACGATATTAAGATAAACAGGTTCTATAGTGCACGTGGCATGGCAATTACCAAAGGCGTGTGTGTCACATGAATAGTGCGCGTGCAACAGATGCCAATGGTAAGGTGTTCGTGTCCTACAAAATGATATAGCATAAGTATAGATGAATGTCCATGCAGTTTAATATACTGTTCGCTATAAGGGTATGCAGTGTACATGAATGGATAAGCTATCTAACAATATAAATCTTGCATAAAGTAGGGTAATCCTAACTAGGGGGGCGCCTCGCGCCATCCAGACGATTCCCCCATAGATGAATATATCTACTCACCTGAAATCCCCGCTAATCTGATCCGGCCACCGCTTTGCCTTTTCGCGCCGTGTCCGAAGTTTCCCCGACCGATCCTATATTTGCACAACACCAAGTATAAGATTACAAAACCTAAAACGATGCAAGTCACAATTATCAACGCTCTCGAATTAATCATAGCATGCACTCGGTGCGCGGAAAAACGCACGAAAATCGCTAACCTTTAACTAGAATCGCCATTTCGGTGCAACCGCCAAAGCTAAAACCCAACTAGACAAAACTACGCATTCGCATACCCTACAAGTCATATTAGATGCTAATAATATCATCATGATATCGCAAATAAATCGCTTCCTAATTTCGTAGAAAACCTAGTAAGCATTCACGGACAAAATTATAGTAATATCTTATTTAAATTTTGTATAATTAGGTCTACAATGAAAAATATCAATTTTGACTTTTTACGGAAAAAGCCGAAAAACTAGCCGATTACCGAAAAACTGCCTAAACGATTTTCGAAGGGTTACAATCTTCACCCCTTAAAGAAATTCGGTCCCCCATTTTAGAATTTAACTACGCGTACCTTCAAAAAGATGAGGATATCTCTTCCTCATCTCGACCTCGGTCTCCCAGGTGACCTCCTTGCTGTTCGGGCCACGCCAAAGGACCTTGACGGACGGTATGACCTTCGACCTCAATTTCTTCACCCGCCGATCCAAGATGACAACCGGCTGCTCGGTGAAAGAAAGATCACGCTCTAACTGGATCGTCTGGTGCTGAATCGCCTGGGAAGGATCATGAAGGTACTTGCGGAGCATCGAGACATGGAATACGGGGTGAACATCGGGGAAGCTAGGCGGAAGAGCTAACCGATAAGCGACTGGACCAACACGCTCTAGGATCTCGAAAGGACCAACATATCTAGGACTCAGCTTCCTTTTCCGCCCAAATCTCATCACACCCTTCATCGGAGAGACCTTCAGGAAAACATGATCGCCAACAGCGAACTCGAGTCGGCGACGGCGCCTGTCAGCATATGATTTATGCCTGCTCTGTGCCGCTCTCATCCTGTCCCGAATCAGCTGTATCTTCTCGGTCGTCTCCTGTACAATCTGCGGCCCTAAAATACTGCTTTCCCTAAGCTCTGTCCAACATACAGGCGATCGACATCTCCTCCCATATAAAGCCTCGAAAGGTGCCATCTGAATCGTCTCCTGGAAGCTATTATTGTAGGAAAACTCGATCAAAGGAAAATGACGATCCCAGCTACCACTGAAATCTAAAACACAAGCTCTGAGCATGTCCTCAAGAGTCTGAATAGTACGCTCCGACTGACCGTCAGTCTGCGGATGAAAGGCTGTGCTAAAACTCAATCGGGTGCCCAAAGCTTCCTGGAGTTTCTGCCACAATCGGCTGGTAAACTGGGTGCCACGGTCGGACACGATGCAAGTCGGAACACCATGCAGTCGCACTATCTCATCAATATAAACCTGGGCGTACTGAGAAAATCCAAAAGTGGTCTTCACTGGCAGAAAGTGAGCCGCTTTCGTCAGTCGATCAACAATCACCAAGATAGAGTCGTACCCTCGACTGGTCCTAGGTAGACCCACAACGAAGTCCATGGAGACCTGCTCCCACTTCCACTCAGGGATGGGCAAAGGCTGAAACTCGCCGGCTGGCCTCTGGTGCTCGGCCTTGACTTGCTGACAAGTCAGGCATCTGGACACAAAGTCTGTAATATCCTTCTTCATCCCGTCCCACCAGTAAACCTCTCTCAAATCACGGTACATCTTGGTGGAACCTGGATGCACAGTGTATACTGATCTATGTGCCTCCTCGAGAATATCGCACCTCAGTCCCTCTGAATCTGGTACGCACAGTCGAGTCCCAAATCGAAGTATCCCCTGATCATCAATCACGAACTCAGAAACTCTGCCCTGCCGAATCTGCTCAATAATCTCTAATGTACGGGCATCGCCGGACTGTGCCTCGTGGATACGGTCAAGTAACTGTGGGCGTGCTCTGAAATGGGCCAGCTGTCCCCCTGTAGGAGTAAACTCGAACTGCACTCTGCTATCATATAAAACCTGCCAATCCACCATCGACTGCATCTGTACTGCGCTCAAACAAGATAAGCTACCTCCGGGCCTCCTACTCAAAGCATCTGCCACCACATTCGCCTTGCCCGGATGGTATAAAATCTCGCAGTCATAATCCTTCACCAGCTCCATCCAACGGCACTGTCTTAGGTTCAGATCTCGCTGCTGGAAGATATACTTCAAACTCTTGTGGTCAGTGAATATCTGGCACGACTCACCGTATAGGTAATGTCTCCAGATCTTAAGTGCAAATACCACTTCAGCCATCTCTAAATCATGGGTGGGGTAGTTCTGTTCGTGTTTCCTCAGCTGCCGAGAAGCGTACGCGATAACTCTGTCGTGCTGCATCAATACACATCCCAGCCCCACTCTAGAAGCATCACAATACACCACGAACCCGCCTGATCCTGAAGGCAATGCTAACACTGGTGCAGTAGTCAGACGAGTCTTCAACTGCTGGAAGATCTCCTCACATGCCTGGGTCCAATCAAAAGGAACCCCCTTCTGGGTCAACCCGGTCAACGGTGCAGCAATGCGGGAGAAATCCTGGACAAAACGTCGATAATAGCTGGCCAGACCTAGAAAACTGCGAACCTCTGTAACTGATACCGGTCTAGGCCAACGCTGAACTGCCTCGATCTTCTTCGGGTCCACGCAAATACCATCTCTCGTCACCACATGACCCAAGAAGTCGACACTGTCTAGCCAGAATGCGCACTTGGAGAATTTGGCGAACAGCTGATGCTCCCTCAAAGTCTGCAATGTGATACGTAAATGCTGCTCATGCTCCTCCCGGCTCCGAGAATAAACCAAGATGTCGTCAATGAACACAATAATGAACTGATCGAGATACGGCCTGAATAAACGGTTCATCAAATCCATAAATGCTGCCGGGGCATTGGTGAGCCCGAACGACATCACCAAGAACTCATAATGACCATATCGAGTACGGAAGGCGGTCTTCGGAATATCCTCCTTCCGAACCCGCAACTGGTGATAACCTGATCGTAAATCAACCTTCGAGAAGAACCCTGCACCCTGGAGCTGATCAAATAAGTCATCAATGCGGGGTAGGGGATACCAGTTCCGCACAGTAACCCGGTTCAGCTGACGATAATCAATGCATAAACGCATACTTCCGTCCTTCTTCTTAACAAATAGGAAGGGAGCACCCCAAAGTGACACACTCGGTCGGATAAGCCCTTTGTCCAGCAAGTCCTGTAACTGATCCTTTAGCTCTCTCAGCTCCGCCGGGACCATCCGATAAGGAGGTATAGAAATAGGCCCCGTGCCAGGGATCACGTCAATACAGAACTCAATCTCGCGCTCTGGTGGCAGACCAGGCAGCTCGTCAGGGAATACATCAGGGAACTCTCTCACAATAGGGACCTGGTCCAACGGAACCTCTGTGGAGCTAGTATCACAAACATAAGCTATGAATCCCTGACACCCTTTCCTTAAGAGCTGACCAGCGCGAAGAGATGAAATCAAGCTGGGAAGGGTAGTGCTACGATCTCCCTGAATAATAAGAACCGGCTCACCAGGAAAACTGAATCTGACTGCCTTTTCACGGCAGTCCACGGATGCATAACAGGTGGCTAGCGAGTCCATACCAAGAAGAACGTCAAAGTCTAGCATATCGAGGAGAATCAAATCTACTGAAGAATCTCTCTCCCCGATACGAACGGAACACGATCGATACACAAAACGGGCAACAAAAGTCTCGCCTACCGGGGTAATAACGACAAGCGGCTGATCTAACGGAGAAGACTCTCGGCCCAACCTCGGTGCAAAATACGTGGAAACATAGGAATGTGTGGAGCCTGGATCAAATAATACCCGTGCATCAAAAGACCATACTGGCAGAGTACCTGTCATGACGGCATTGGATGCCTGTGCATCCTGAGGAGTCAACGCGAACACTCGGGCCTGTCCACCACTAATAGCTGGCTGTGCTCTGCCTCTATCTCGGCCTCTGCCTCTGCCTCTATCGCCTCGTCCTCTCGGAACTGGACCGCCACGTCCACGGCCTCTAGAAGCATCCAACTGACGTGGAGCATCGTTAGGAGTAGGAAGTAAAGCTCTCTGAGAAGGTGGTGAGGGTGGTAAGGTCACATGCGGGACTGTCGCCGCGCCCTGGCGTCCCATGGTACAGTCTCTGACACGGTGGTACTGACTCCCGCACCGAAAACATCCTGGAGACGACTGCTGGGTCTGTGGATATGAACCAAAAACCGACCTCATCTCAATCCTCTGCCTCCACCATCTCCCGGAAACAATCTATCGCGGAGTCTACCCATCTGCCGCTGAGCTGGTGTATCAGTACGGATCCTCTTCGGCCCAGAAGCGACCGGAGTCTCAGAAATACGTTCCTCCAAAAGTAAGGCTGCATCCATCGCGGCTGCATATGTGTCAAAGTGCTGGGTGCCGATGGCAAGGAATAGCTGTGTATCAAGCCCTCGCACAAACCTCTTTATTCTCTTCTCTTCTGTGTCGACTAGGTACGGAGCATATCGAGACAACTGGGTAAACTGTATATCATACTCCGACACCGTCATCCCAGGAGTCTTGCGCAAGGACTCAAAACTACGGGCTCGAGCATCTCGGACACTCTCCGGAAGAAAACGGGCAAGAAATGCAGATGTAAACTCATCCCAGGTCATAGAAGGCAGACCTGCAGCTCGGCCTCTCTCTACTGAGTCGTACCATGTCTGGGCAAGACCCTCCAGACGAAAACTCGCAAACTCCACCAATCTATCATCAGAACACCTCAACGAACGGCAAATCCGAGCCATCCTATCAAGGAATGCCTGTGGGTCCTCTGTCGCATCTGTACCGGTAAAAGCTGGAGGTCTCAATCTCATGAACTCCTGTAGTGAAACAGGGATAGTCTCCGTAGTAGCAGCAGGAGTGACCATCCGTGCAGCAGGTACGATTGTGGTCTGTGCGGTGGAAGGAACGTCCTCGGATCTCTGTGCCCGGCTGGACTCAACTAAAGATCCCATCATCTGCCGCAACTCTTGCATGCCGGCCTCTAATCTGGCAATACGGTCAGGATAAGGCGGATCAGTATGACCCTGAGGGGTAGGTGTATCCTCCCGCTCGATCCTCGCCTCAGACGAGCCCGTTCGAATCTCATCCCTAGCGGCAGCCCGCTGAGCTCTCGTAGTCTTTGGCGGCATCGAAGCTGGAATAAGAAACAGGACTGATAAGGACATTGCAATTGAATCAAGGAATGCAAAGAATCAAGAAAGGAAACACAAGCAATTATGTCCTAAGGTCACTTAGGCGGAGTACCGTATCGTAAGTATGCCGCGGATCATACCCACGCTACACCACTCTGCTTAAGTCACCTACTCCATCTACCAAGGTCGTCCTACACTCAGAAAGGTAAAACCTACGCTCTGATACCAACTTTGTCATGACCCGAAAGTATGGAACGTGACTGGCACTTAGATTACGAGACGTCTAAAGGCGTACCGTAACCTAAGTCAGCCAAAACCCAAAAATCAAACCCAAAATCAAAAAAGAGTGAAGGAAAAACCTTAAATGGAAACGGTTTTTAAATCAAATAAGTTGCATAGAATCCAAAAAAAAAAACATCAAAAAATTCCGAAAATTTCGGCAGAGTCTCCCCTGTATTTTCTATCTGCCAAAATGGGTACAACAAGATAATAAACCTGTAATTATAAAAATGGCATCCCCAAGCGGGAGCTAGCTCTTCGCCCAAGGCGGATCACAACCACATGCAATATAATAGTAATATCAAGAAAGAGCATAAAAGAGATGCAAATACCAGAAAACCCACGTCGGCTCAAGTGAGCTCGACCCAAAAGAAACCACAAATATACAAATCGCTCAGTCTCATCACTAGGTCGCATATACAATATAAAGTGGTAGATGGAGAATACTAGATACAATGATAAAGCAAAAAGAAATAAAGTATACTCGCAACCCACCTACGGGCGATGTCGCGAGTCTGAGCAAAAGGAACTGATGACAAGATAACCCGCCGCTACAAGACTGACGGGTCCGACCTGCAAGACACTGTGGGACAACGGGGGGTGAGTTGCCAGCTCGTGAGTAAATATAACATCTAATAAGGCAATCGTAAGAATGCACGCAATGCACCACAACATGTATGTCCATATGTGATATACTATCTCTAGTATGCATGCACAGGTATGCAATATCATTATTAAGTCTTTAAGTGTTTTAAATGCTAAGGGTATTGAATTCTTAACTTTAGAACATGAATATCTGTATAATAGCTAAATACCATCCAGAAATCATCTGAAAACCCGTGTCAAGCATCGACACCAAATAGGAATCATATCTGTCTCAATATCGGGCTCCGTCAGTCCGGATCGGCCCATATCATAAATCTCACGACAACGGTCGGTATCCTCCGGATATCCGCCGCGCCAGACATCACCGGTAGGTAGTCTTCCCCTGCCAGGCTCATCGTCTACAACTCGATCTTCTTGCCCCGGGGTACCATACCGGGCCCACCATGTATCCGAGACGGTTCATCCACTCCTCGAATCGGGTCTCGAAATCCAACAGAAAACATGAAAACTCATGGTGGACGACACATACATCATGAGAAAACCGCAACTTTGTTTTGAAAATGATAAATATAAGGTTTTGTTAAATTCTTGCGGTTTTCCCCAAAAATCCAGAAATCGCAGCAATACTGAAATCCTCAAGAAAATCATAATGTCCACATGTTATATATGATAAATGTCTATGGTATCAATGTGTATGATGTGAATTTTAGCTAGAGTTCTATGTAAATATGATGATGATGCGAGATATATGCATGCGATGCAGTTTTATATATCAAGTATGAATGCAGGTGACGATATTAAGATAAACAGGTTCTATAGTGCACGTGGCATGGCGATTACCAAAGGCGTGTGTGTCACATGAATAGTGCGCGTGCAACAGATGCCAATGGTAAGGTGTTCGTGTCCTACGAAATGATATAGCATAAGTATAGATGAATGTCCATGCAGTTTAATATACTGTTCGCTATAAGGGTATGCTGTGTACATGAATGGATAAGCTATCTAACAATATAAATCTTGCATAAAGTAGGGTAATCCTAACTAGGGGGGGCGCCTCGCGCCATCCAGACGATTCCCCCATAGATGAATATATCTACTCACCTGAAATCCCCGCTAATCTGATCCGGCCACCGCTTTGCCTTTTTGCGCCGTGTCCGAAGTTTCCCCGACCGATCCTATATTTGCACAACACTAAGTATAAGATTACAAAACCTAAAACGATGCAAGTCACAATTATCAACGCTCTCAAATTAATCATAGCATGCACTCGGTGCGCGGAAAAACGCACGAAAATCGCTAACCTTTAACTAGAATCGCCATTTCGGTGCAACCGCCAAAGCTAAAACCCAACTAGACAAAACTACGCATTCGCATACCCTACAAGTCATATTAGATGCTAATAATATCATCATGATATCGCAAATAAATCGCTTCCTAATTTCATAGAAAACCTAGTAAGCATTCACGGACAAAATTATAGTAATATCTTATTTAAATTTTGTATAATTAGGTCTACAATGAAAAATATCAATTTTGACTTTTTACGGAAAAAGCCGAAAAATTAGCCGATTACCGAAAAACTGCCTAAACGATTTTCGAAGGGTTATATTAATATTACATGCAAACTGGGCCAATCAAACATAACCACAAAACCTTAGACATGGAGATAAGAACCCAACACAAACACGAACCACAAACCACTGCACAAAACCGGCCAGGCCAGTATTTTCTCACGTCTGGCCGGCCAAGTTTTGGAGTTTGGAGTTAGAATTTGTCTGGTGTTCATTGTACATTATATGTATCCTTCTGCAAATATTTAAAAAAAATTCAGAAGCCTTTTGAAAATCAACAGAGAATAGAGTTTCATGGCGATTATTTCGGAGTTGTTTCGTTTTCGTAATTCTATAAACATCGTCTAATATTCAAGTTTTGGCTCATATACCATGAATGTGTACATTAGCACCACCACTGGGTTTTAATAGAATCAAGAATGCCGTTTTTAAAATTTTCGGGGTGCTAATCTACACTAACCAAGATCTTAAACTAGAAGATTAGGGTTTAACTTGATATCATAAACTTTACACTAAAAGATGGATGGCTACAACCTTTGTAGACCGTGTCCATCTCTTCTAAAGCTCCGGGTTGTAGTCCACGCAACTCCACTAGGCTCCACTTAAAGGTTGAACGAACTTGCTTCGATGACCTTCGTGCCGAAGATGATCCACCCGAAGTCCGCTAATCCAAGCTACCTCTTCACTAAACTCTTTAGTGAAGTAAACACACTACACCAAAGCGCTAATCTAGTGTAGGATAGTGAAGTAGGGATGTTGTTTACTCACTTTGGTTCTCACAAGCTCAATGGTTCACAACTCATGTGAGGGATTGAGCTTGGAGGTGGAGGTGAAGAAGATAGAGAGAGCTAAAGTGAAACTCATCACATGAGCTCTCAAGAAAAATAACTATGTATGGAATGAAGTGTTGAATGGTTCATCTAAGCTCACCCATTATTGAAGCATACATTTTTTAACACTTAAAAATTATAGCCATGCTTCAATGGTGCAAGCAAATGAATATAAAATAGAATAAGCCATGATATGCCAATCCCTCCAAAGTCTCCCCATTTATCATCGCAATTTCTATTTTCTAGAAATAGAAAAACCATGCTATGCTTCATATATATATATATATATCACATATATATATATATATCACATAGATATATATATATATATAAAGATAAGCATATAATTAGTGAGCAATAATATTAGTCAATATATAATTATATCAAATATAAATATATATCATATTATTAAATTAACACTTGATTTAATAATTCGGTTATATCATATATAACTGACTAATATCATTAATTTGTATATCACCTTATCAAATCAACAATTGATTCAATAATCCGGTTATATCACATATAACCTAACTGATAACAAATAGCCGCCAGATTATAATACGGTATCGCATACTCGTATTTAGTCAGGCCCCCGCACATACCAGCATATGTGCCCTACTTCGTTTCAGCTGAACCAGGAAACTTCTATGTGGGACTCTAAAGACTCGTCAATACGCCAACAGTAGGTGATGATCACATCAGTCACCCACAAACCGTCAGCGGTACTAGCTGGACGAAATGGCTACCCAGGTATTGAGAGAATATAAGATCAACAAGCAAGCTTGTCCAAACTCCCATGAAGCCTATAGGTAACACTTACCGTACAGTCCGGTCTCTTCGTCTGATATGTCGCATATCGAGTCTGGGAGTGGTATCGTCAGACCCCAATAACTTGATAAGTCATGCCGATGTGTGGCTTATAACGGTACGAGAAACTACTGATAACTCTTTCCAGTAAATCTCATCAACATCCCTTGCCATGGAGTTACTGTTATAGCCAATCGAGCATAGCGCAACATTAACTCCCAATACCGGGAGAGACGAAACCCCTTCTATCGCTCATTGTCTCCATGTGACTCTGGACTGTACCCAAAATTCACATATTTTCACGACTCCTTTGAGCCGTGGGAGGGAGGAAATCAAAGCCCAGTAGGAGCCATAGAAGACACTATGATGATCTCGGATCTACAGACTAACCTGTACCAGTGTCACCAGAGAACTGCTATCTGATGATAGTTTTAGTACCATCTAGGAGTTCTTGGCGAGTCCTGTTCTGTGTACAAATTCTCTAATGAGCACATGTGTACAATCTTTGATGTCAAACACCAATGGATATGGGATCCCATCGCCACTTACAGGGTCATGAAATGTACACACTAGTCTACTCTGTAATATCGATGCCCTATCTCGATATTCCCTCGACTAGGAATAATTGAAGGATGTGCTTGTGGACTACCCAGGTCCCAATAGTATAATTCGCATCATAGTCCTTGTAGTCAAGTCTACATCCTAAGGGCTTTATCAATATGTATATGAGAGATGGTATAATAATACCGGTGAACATGTTAAGATAAAGGCAACCAGATAGCATACTATCATGTCGAGCAAGAAAGTCCTCCATATATATGTCCAAGCATCCACTATATCATACAATAATGGCCTCTAGGGCATACATATCACTAACTAGGGACTATGATGCACTAGTCTACTCTGGAGTATCGATGCCCTGTCTCGATAATCCTATGACTATGGACCTGTATAAGGATGTGCTTATAGACTACACAACCCCTACTAGTGTGACTGCCATCACAACGTCGGTAGTCAGGCAAAAGATCCTAAGGGCTCTATCAATATGTATTAGCGATAAGTTAAAAGAAACATATACACATATTAAGATAGAATCAAACCAAGTAGCTTGCTACCATATTGAGCAAGATTGTTTTTATATCCGTGAATATCCCAAGCTTCCAAAATGTAATATACAAACCAGTATTATACAATAATGGCCTCTAAGGCATATATCACTAATTCGTGTAAAACATTAGTTTAAGTGTTTGGGTAGCCTCTGATACCTGTGTAAATGTGCGGTGCTCCTTTCCGTGACTACTACGGCTTTGCGGAATCAAAAACTTTAATTTTACTTGAGCACTACACACTAAAACTCTAGAATACAACTCCAAACACTAAACTAAACCTTAAACTACAAGAATTTAACCACTAGGTTAGTATTACAACATTTGAAGTCGGTCCTTCGGGTCTTGTACAGTTCACTACTTGAGCTTGTATGGTTGTAAGATCAAGCTCTCGAACTCGATCTCACGCGTTAAAGACGATCCACCGAGGATGCCGGTTCAAGTGATAGCTTCAGAGAAGCAACTAAATATCAAGTCTTTCTAGGACTAGAAGCTTATCGGGTGTAGTTATAAATCTAGATGCCCTCTTTAACTTTCTCAAATCTCAAGTTAGAAAGCGAGAAAGAAGAAGAAGGGACGACAACTCAAGAAAAATCAATGAAAATTATCTCACACTCTCTCCAAAACTTATCCCTTCATATATTCTCAATAATAAATAAAAATGAGAAGCGAGTAGGCTTGTGTCTCCCCAGGGTGAGTCATAAGCCCACACACTTCTTGAATAAACAAGAATAGATGAGTTGTAGAAAATGGCCACTTCACTATGTACACATACACACACATATATAAATGTATATATATAATAAATGATACCAAAATACTCGTATTTACAATAAATACATATACCTTATTTTTACCAAAATACGAATACCGTATTTGTACTGAGAATACAAAATATACATATTCATATTTAGAAGAAATACATTCATTTGTATCAAGACACAAATAAATCTCACTTCTAGTATTACTAAATACATGTATTTGTATAAATACCATATTTGTGTTAAAATGGAAATATCGAAAAGAGAGCAATACAATACTAGCATCAAATCTGGTTATCTTTCAAACCTGCTGCTACTACTAAATAGTCCAATTAAAACACGTGTATAAAAATACACGTGTTCAATCAAACACCCAAGCGTATCGAAATACACAAACTACACCGTTTCTTCTGAACCGGGAAACCCTCTGTGTGGGACTCTAAAGACTCGACAATACGCTGGCAGCGGGATCAACCATAAGCACGTCTGTGGCACTAACTGTACGTAATGGTTACCCAGGTATCTATCGAAAGGAAGATCGATAAGAAAACACGTCCGAACCCTTAATGAGCCTATAAGTGACATTCTCCATACAGTCTGGTATGTTGGTCGAAAAGTATCGCATATCGTGCCTACGGGGTGGTAATCGTTAGTGTGGAACCTAATACAATCTGAGAAACTACTGGTGTACCGACCAATAAATCTCACTTTTCCTGGACAGGGACCTGTAGTATCGGCCAACCCTACACAGCATGATATCATCTCCAAATACCGGGATAGACGAATCCCTTTTATCACCTACTTCCTCTAAGTGCTTCGGGACTGCACCCAACTACTACCGGTTTTTACGACTCTTTAAAGCCGTGGTAGGGTAGTAATCTAATTACAGTAGGAACACACTCGAGAATAATAGTGAGGTCAAATCATCGGAATAACCTATACTCACATCACCAGAGAACTTCTATCCGACGATAGGTATAATACCAACTAGCAATTTCCAGCGAGTCCGTCCAGTGTGACTCTTAACCTAATGAGCACATGTATATTATCTTTGGTACCGTATACATATGACAGCGGGACCGGCCATCTCCCTTAACGGCGATAAGAAACATATACAGTAGTCTACTCTTGAGTATCGATGTCTAGTCATGATAATCCTATGACTAGGGATAATACTAAGGATGTGGTTATAGACTACCTAGCCCCCATAAGTGTGATTTCCATCACAACGCTGGTAGTCAAGCAAAGATCCTACGGGCTCTCTCAACATGTATTAGCAATACGTAAAAAGCAACATATACACATGTTAAGAAAGATACAAACCAGATAGCATACTATCATTTTGAGCAACACTGTTATTATACATGTATATATCCCAAGCTTCCAAAGTATAATATACAATCTTGTACTATACAATAATTGCTTCTAGGGCATATATACCTAAGAAAAGGGAGGTCGACAATCAAGTTTGTCCATACCCTACTAAGCCTGAATGTGACAATCTCCGCACAATCCGGTCTCTTCGTCTAAGAGTATCACATACCGGGTTTATGGGGTGGTAAAAGTCAGATCCTAATAACCCGACAATTCGTACCGATGTGGCTTTGGACCAATCCGAGAAACTACTGATCTAACTATTAGTAAATCTCATCTGCCTTGGCCAAGGTTTTAGTTACTGGCCAACCGAACATAGTGCGACTTCGACTCCCTATACAGGGAGAGACGAATCCCTAACAATCGCTCAATGCATCTACAAGGCTCGGGGCTGTACCTGATTGATAAGGATTTTACATTTCGTATTTTAAGTTCTAAAGTAACCGCAATCAAGACAGTGTTGTGTGTAGCTAGCCATGATGAGTACGGGTCGTCCGCAGGTGTTGGATATAGTGCCCATAAGGCAATTATTATGATTGCAAGTAGGCAATTATAGTGCCCACTATGCAGGTATAACAGTCTTACTCCAGATGATAGTATGCTATCTGGTTTGTTTTCATTACTGATGAAGCCCGTAAGATTGTTGCTTGACAACCAGCATTATAATGGTGATCATATATGTGGGAGATGGGTTGTCTATATGCACATCCTTAAATGTCCCTAGTCGTTGGAAAATCGAGACTGGGCATTGATATTCCGAAGTAGACTAATGCATACGTTTTTAGACCTTCACGAGGGGCGGTGGCCGGTCTCATAAGCCATTGGTGTTGTGTCACCTAAGATAGTATACAGGTGGTCTCTGGATGCGAGTACACCGGACGGACTCGCCGCGATCTTCTAGATGGTATTATATCTATCATCAGATAGAAGTTCTAAAGTGGCATGAGTACAGGTTAGTCCTTTGATATGAAATCGTCATTAGTCTCGTGTGAGTTACCACTGTACTTTGATTACTACCCTACCATGGCTCAAAGGACTCATGCAAACATGTTTTAGTTGCGTACAGTCCTGAGCCACATGGAGGCAGTGGTCGATTGTCAGGGATTCGTCTTTCCTGGTAATTGGAGTCGATGTTGCGCTCTGTTCAGTTGGGTATCACTAGAAATCCGTAGCCACGGTGGATGAGATTTACTAATGGTTGATCATTAGTATCTCTATTGGTGATGAGCTTGACTCAAACATGACTTATCGAGTTAGTAAGGGTCTGACGTTATCCATCCCCATGACCCGATATATGATACTCTTTGACAAAGAGATCGGACTGTACGAAGATTATCACATTCATGCTCAGTAGGGTAAGGACGTACTTGATTGTCGACCTCCCTTCAGTATGTACCTGGATAGCCGTTACGTACAGCTCGTGCCGCTGACGAGCTTGTGGTTAAACCCACTGCCAGCATATTGTCGAGACATTAGAGGCCCACATAGAGGGTTTTCCTAGTTCAGGCGATAGATATAGGGGCCGTACGTTGGTACATGCAGGGGTCCGATTAAATACGTGTACGGGATACACAGACATTAACAGACGGTTGATAATACTGGCCGACTTAGGATTAAGTTGGATTATTAAATCAGGTTTTGATTTAATAATTTTTATATATATTTTGATATATATATATATATTAGTATTTTTGTTCGCTATTCATTTTCTCTCTTTGGTGCTATCTGTTTTTTATACGGATAGGCGTATATGTAGCGATACGTATACCGAGTGAGGTATTCCATATTTATATAGAAGAAGGACACCACATATTTGATTTTCAAATGAAAAATCTAATGGGAAAATGATGTGGAAATGATGTGGCATGAGGCTTGGTTGTGCATGTAGAAACTATGGCTTTGGTTTTAATGTATGCATTTGTTGATGTATGGTTGCACTATTGAACTATGTTGGTAAAAAGCAAAATCGTTTAACTTTTCTAAAATTTTTAGTTTTTCCATTATACATTCATGTTAATGCTTCATTCTACAGTCACTCATAAGAGAAGCCATGAATCGCTACTCTCTTCTGCTTCTTCTTCTTGCTTTCTCGATCATGGATTTTCGAGAGAAAAATTAGAGAA
Organism: Agapanthus africanus; assembly: GCA_030015575.1. Lineage (NCBI taxonomy): Eukaryota > Viridiplantae > Streptophyta > Magnoliopsida > Asparagales > Amaryllidaceae > Agapanthus > Agapanthus africanus. Next base: position 450,579,157 of record JASDDO010000014.1, on the reverse strand, counting down.
AAAATTCCTACGTCACCCACAATCCATCCTTAGCAAGTTTGGATCGTCGGTCCGAGCCTTTTCCGGTTTCTTTCGGGTGGACCTTCTTCGGCGAGGATGGTCATCTTTCAAGCGAGTTCCCGGTATCTATGAGCTTGGAGGGGTCTTCCACAATTAGGTGGACACGCGTCGAAGGTTGTATATCTATACCCTTGGATGTTTAGCTTACTAGTTTAGGTGTTCAGATCGAATCCTGAGGTATGCGTGTTTGGTACTTGCATAAAGTTTATTTTCGCTTTCTCCTTGGCCGTGACCTCCACGGCGCGAGCACCCAACACCAACATGGTAACTGAGACACTCCATAAACCATAACCAGACTTGTTAGAAGTAATTTAGAATTTCTATCGACGGAATTTTTCGATTAACATTTCCAATCTCCTGCTTGTTGTTCGAATTTTAAAGTTCAATTCTTTTTCAGATTGCGTTAATATTATGTGTAGGCTAAACTAGAGATCAGAAAGAAATTTGGGACCTAAGCCTAAAATTCGACCACTAAACCGCCGCCAAATGTGCCATTTGACCCCGGATCCGCGGCCCAATTTGGGCCATAGTGCCCCAAATTATTTTTCGAGCACTAATTCATGGAAATGTGAATTTTGGAATATTTGGTTTTGGTCCAGTTTTGTGTGAGTCTAGTTTGTACTTTGGGCCAATGTGGAAAGTTTTAATCGGTCAAAATTTTAAATTCGTGGTTTTCAGTGCATTTTTTGTTTCTACGTCCGTGAATATCATAACACTGTATAATCCGACTGGTTGATATATGTACAATCAGACGGGTTTATAAACATGATATTCGCATTGATGTTCTGGGTTGCACTGATCATTTGGATGGATTGTCGTGATGGATAGCCTTGTGTGTAATATTTGATGTACAATTCAGATTCATTTGTATAATTATTGCGGGGCGAGCGTCTGACATGTGGACTGCCGTTTTTGCCAGTTTTTATATTTTTTTATTTGGGTATGACCGGGTTGTGGTCGATGTCACCATTGTATATATTTTTCTTTTCAGTACTAGGATTACCCCGCGGAGGAGTGCTCGAATAGCTGGGATCTAGAGGGCAACGGGCCTACATCTCATGCTGTTGAGTCCGGTGGGGCCTTACTCTAGAATTGGCGGGCTATTCCCCGCACTCGTCTGGGGTATAGGTTGACCCACGGATGGGTGCTCAAGTTACTGGATTCCGTGAAGTGCTGGGTGGCCCATTCACTTTGTTGATTAGGGTTGCCTCATTTCCGGGATTGGCGAATAACTTACCGTACTCGTAGCGGTCTAGGTTTTTCATTGCACTGGCTATCCACACGACCGGGAACACCGCGTCTTATTTACGACTCAAATGAAACACGGGGCTCCTAGATTATCTAATGTTCCATATTGTTGTTCGCATGCCTGTGATGATTTTTATCTACCTGTGATGATTGTTATCTGCTTGCGATGTTGATATATATATATATATATTATATTTAGTAGATGCTTCTATATGTTTTGCAATCGCACTAGTCCTGCCACCGCTCTGCCGTTAGTTAAGTAACCTAACGGTGCATGACGGGGTCCCGTGGCGAATGCGGATGACATATAAATGCATGCTATTTTGGTTGTTTCTTCTGTGGCATGGAAACTTAAAATGATGGGAACGCATTATCTGAATAATGCAAGGAAAATAAACCTAAATGATGTTGTGGTAATCAATTATAAAACTACTTGGTATTCTTCAAAACTCATAGTCGTATTCTTTTGCTTTGCATAGAGGTATTCAGTTTGGAATATCCCGCTCCTCATTCTATGAGGAAAGAGCCTTGATCCCTTCACTGGGAGATAACTCTTAAGAAAAGTTTTATGTTACTAATTTTAAAATGAGGAGATTAAGCCACTCCATTTCAAAGCCACTCAAGTTCCTACAACGATATCAAGTTCATAATGTTAAAGGTTTTTCGCCAAAAACCAGCCGTAGCCCTCCGTCATTTCAGATTAGTATTGTATAGTATTCGTGCTACGTTTGTTTACCATTGCCGTGGCATTGTATTCAGTAGCTCTCTGATACTTTTCTGATGCATGGTAATGCGATTAGTTAGGACAGTGAAAGTCTACCCTAGCACCACCATGAGGTTTTAGTAGCATCAAGCATGCCAAATTTTAAAAATTTTAGGTTCTAAGTTAGATTAACAAGATCTTTAAATAGAATATTGGGGTTTAAAATTATGATGATATGAAAACTAACGAGAAGAAAGATGGTCATACCATCGTAGATCGATTCCTTCTCTTATTTAGCAACGGGTTGTAGTCCATCCGACTCCACTAGGCTCCACTTCGAGTTGAATGAACCTTATCGTGGATCTTCGCACCGAAGAAGATCCACCCGAAATCCTTCTGGCTCAAGCTACCTCTTCACTAAACTACCTTTAGTGAAGGAAACACACCATACCAAATTGCTAGTCTAGTGTGAGATGGTAAAGTAGGGGTATTGAAAGCTCGCTTGGATTCTCACAAGCTCAATGATTCACATCACATGTGAGGGTTTTGAGCTTGGAGGTGAGATGAAGAAAGTGTAGAGATCAAGAGAGAGCAAAATCTCAAGAAGAATGGCTAAGGCATGAACTCAAGAATGAGCAAGCATAGAATAAAAAAGAATGGCTCCTCACTTATTCAAGCATGGAATAAATTGCAATTCTAAATTGCAACCATGCTTGAATAGTGAGTCAAGACCAATATAATATGATATGATAAAAAACCATGCCTCAAACCATACCCACAATATTTCTACACTTTACACCTCATTTTTCTATTTTCATAAAATAGAAAATCAAGCATGCTTCATTTAATAATATATATATATATATATATATATCAAATATATATATTAATATATATATATTAATATATCAATTAGTGAGCTAATAGTATTAGTTAATATATAATTATATCAAATTATTAAATCAACATATGATTTAGTAATCCGGTTATATCACACCGACTAATATCATTTATTTGTGTATCACATTATCAAATCATCACTTGATTCGATAATCTAGTTATATCACATATAACCTAACTTGATCACATATAACTTCCAGATTATAGTACGGTATCACATACAAGTATTTAATCAGGCCCACGCACATATCACATATGTGCCCTACTTCGTTTCGCTTGAACTTGGAAACTTCTGTGTGGGACTCTAAAGGCTCGTCAATACACAAGCAGCAGGTGATGATCACATTAGCCACCTATAAGACGTCAGCGGTACTAGCTGGACGTAACGGCTACCCGGGTATTGAGCGATATGTAGATCAACAAGCAAGCTCGTCCATACTCTCCATGAAGCCTATCAGTAACAGTACCGTACAGTCCGTTCATTTCGTGTGATATGTCACATATCGAGTCTAGGGTTGGTAAGCGTCAGACCCTAGTAATTTGATAAGTCAAGCCGATGTCTGGCCAATAACAGTTCGAGAAACTAGTGATAACTCTTATCAATAAATCTAAACAGCAGCCCTAGCCAGGGACTTCCAGTTATAGCCAATCGAGCATAGTGCAACATCTGTTAGTTATGTATATGCCCTAGAGTCCATTGTTGTACATATGATGGATGCTTAGATATATACAGAGAGGACTTTCTTGCTCGTCATGATAGTATGCTATTTGGTTTCACTTTATCTTAACATGTTGACTTGTATTGGTTTACTGTTTTACTCTCACATGTTGATAAAGCCCTTAGGATCTGTACTCGACTACTGGGACTATGATGAGATCATACTAGTGGGGCCACGGTAGTCGATGAGTACATCCTATAACTGTTCCTAGTCGAGGGTATATCGAGACAGGGCATCGATACACCAGAGTAGACTAGCGTATACGCATCTTGACCCATATGATGGGCGATGGATGATCCCATATCCATCAGTGTTAGACATCAGAGATGGTGTACGGGTGCTCAGTGGAGACTGGGTACACTGGACGGACTCGCCGAGAACTCCCAGATGGTGATATACCACACGTCAGATGGCAGTTCTCGGGTGACACAGGTACAGGGTAGTCTGTAGACCCGAGATCGTCATGGAGTCTTGTGTGATTCCCACTGTGCTTTGATTTCCACCTTACCACGTCCAAGAGGGAGTGCAAAACGGTGGCTTTTGGGTACAGTCCCGAATCACATGGAGGCAATGAGCGATAGGAGGGGATTCGTCTCTCCCGGTATAGGGAGTTGATGTTGTGCTGTGTTCGATTGGCTATAACTGGAAGTCCCTGGCCAGGGCTGATATAGAGATTTACTGGTAAGAGTTACTAGTAGTTTCTCGACCCGTTATGAGACATACATCGACATGACTTATCGGTTACTGGGGTCTGACGTATAGCACCCCTAGACTTGATATGCGACATATCAGACGAACAGATCGGACTGTACGGGAGTGTTACTGATCGGATTCACAGGAGAACGCACAGGCTAGTTTGTTGATCTTCTGATCGCTCAATACCTGGGTGGCTGTTACGTTTAGCTGACCGCTTGCAGCTTGTGGGTGTTTGATATGATCATCACCTGCTACCGGCGTATCGACGATTCTTTAGAGTCCTACACAGAGGTTTCTTGGCTTAGGCGAAACGGAGTAGAGGCACATATGTGATATGTGCAGGACCGAGAATAATGCGATATGGGATAGCGTATTATATTCTCGCGATATTTAGAAATGAACCGGGACATCGGATCAAGTGCTGATTCGATGAATCGGTACATGATATATTAGTCGGTAATATTCGATATAGCCGGATCATCGATTCATGTGTTGATTCGATGATTTAATGTATAATAATATATAAGATATATTGTATTACATTATCTAATATTGGCTCGCTTTATTATTTCATTTTCTCATTGGATGATACATTGATATATATGCGATATATGTTAATTGTATTATTTTCTTTTGTTGCAAATATATAATATATATGAGATATATATTTTTGTGACATGATATGATTAATTGTTAAACATGTTTAAGGATGATTAATTGAGGTTAGGGTTTGATTAGGGTTAGTTGCTTCATGCACCTTCTAGAAGCTATTTCTTTTGTCATTGTAAAGATATTTTTGGATGACACTTTCTTTAACTCAACCAAACCCTAACTCTAGTTATTTCTCTACAAAATCTTGACCACTCATCCTTGACCATGGTTTGCAATTCAATCATATGGTTTATATTCTATTCATCACAAAAGGATTAAAAGGATTATTATTATTCTTATTAGCTTTTCCATTATCATCTTCTTCTTCTCTCTTGAAGAAAACTCACTTGATATTCTTTATGTGATGAATAAATATGAGAAAATGATTTAAAAAGAAAGCAAAATTACTACTCTCTCATCCTCATCTCATCTAGCCCTTGAGATTAGTGTGTTCATCTCTTTAAAGTGAGAAAGCTTGAGTCGTAGCAACTTCAAGGTAGATCATCGGAGATTTGGAATACTTCGAGCTAGCATGGATCGTTCGAGTCGTGGAGCCTCTCATGAGTCCGGGAGATCGTGGATCGCGGCAAAGGGACTTCTACTCGGAGCTTGTGAAGTGAAGGAGCGGACTACAAAGGTTGTAATGTTAGTGTTTATGCCCTAGAAGGCCATTACTGTATCATACTAGTTTGTATATTACTTAATGGAAACTTGGGATATTCACATATATATAACAGTCTTGCTAAACATGGTAGTATGCTACTTGGTTTTTCTATCTAAATATGTGAGTATACGTATTGATAGAGCTCTTAGGATCTTGCTTGACTACCAGCGTTGTGATGGCAGTCACACTGGTGGGGGCCGGGTAGTCTACAAGCACATCCTTATTCAGGTCCCTAGTCGTTGGATTATCGAGACAGAGCATCGATACTCCGAAGTAAACTAGTGTGTACGCTTCTCAACCCAGTTGGGGAGATGGTCTGTCCCACAGCCGTCAGTACGTCGTACTGGAGATAGTATACAGGTGCTCGTTAGGTTACGGGTACACCGGACAGGACTCACAGGGAACTGTTTGTTGGTTTTATACCAGTCGTCAGTGAACAGTTCCCAGGTGACATGAGTACAGCATAGTCCGCAGACTTGACACTGCTACTTCGCCTCGAGTGTGTCCCACTGTTCTTAGATTGCTACCCAACCACGGCTCAAAGGAGTCGTGCAAACAGGTAGCAGTTGGGTGCAGTCCCGAGCACTTGGAGGCAGTGGCGGTTAGACAGGATTCGTCCCTCCCGGTGTTGGGAGTTGATATCGCGCTGTGTCAAAGAGCCATTACGCAAAGTCCCTGGCCAGGGCAAGCGAGATTTGCTGGTAGGTTCCAGTAGTTTCTCAGGGTGTAATGGGCTTCCCTCCGACACGACTTATACCGCTATTAGGGGACTGACGCTTGCCGCCCCTAGGCCGGATATGCGATAGTCTAGGAAGAACGGACCGGACTGTATGGAGATTGTCACATCAGACTCAGTAGGAGTTCGGATGGGTTTCCTCATCGGCCTTCTTATCGACAACTACCTGGGGACCTTTACGTACAGCTAGTGCCGCTTGCGTTCTGTGGTTAAACCCACTGCCAGCGTAGTAGTCGAGTCTCTAGAGTCCCACACAGAGAGTTTCCTATTCCAGGAGAAACGATATAGAGGTCGTATGGTTTTACGACAAGGGTTCGGACGCATACGCGCGTTTACGCGCGTACGACTTTCGGACAGTTTTTACCAGTCGGCTTTGGTTTAAGCCAGTTACTGGTATCCGGTTATTGGATTTTTACAGTCTAAAGTTTTCCCGTATTTTTGCGGATTGGAGGGGCGTTCTTGTAATTGTGCGAGAAGCTTCTAGAAGTGGTGACTAAGGAGGTTTAGGTGTCATATGCAATGAATGAGATTAGTGAGTCATGAGGGAAATTCATTCATGTCATTAAAGCATCATAAATGCTTAATAACTCATTACAATGAATCACCATTAGATATTTGTGAAGCAAGCTTATTCATCATGTATTATTCTTTTCTTCATAAAAGAGAATGCTTCATATTTATTATGATACTCAATAATCTCATCTCATTATTATCTACACATTCTCTCTCCTCAAGCTCTCCCTCTTCAAAAGACTAATCCTCCCCTCTCATGAGTTGAGTACAAGGATTAGTTAGACTAAACAATCCATAACCATCACTCTATCTCAATTTATCTTCTTTGATTAGCAATCCAAGAAGGTTAGTTGCCTCATGTTTAGAGGCTAAGCTTGGAGTTTTGCTCTCCGGTGGATCGTCTACTACTTCGAGAAGGCCGAGGAGAACAAGGAGTTCGTAAAGACGAAGGAGTTGGTTCATTAGGTATAATCCCTAAACACAGTAGTTTAGAAACACTTTGTGTTTGGTTATTTATAGTTTAGCTTCGATTCAAGCGGTTAGTCGATGTATGTTCACTAAACAAGTTCGTTTTTGAAAATTCCGCCTCCCCATAAGTATTGGGGTGTAGTACATCGACTTACAGTGGTATCAGAGCCTCGCTAAACAATAAATAACTTAATTGCAAATTTGTACGAATTTCGAACGGAAAAACGAAGCCGGAAAACCCTAAAAACATCAAGTTTCTGTCGATTTTAAAATGATGTCCAAAAATTTTTCAGGGAAGTTCAGAAAGCATGAAAAGACACCAGAAGAACACCCAAGAAATTTGGGATCCTTAATCGGCAACGCGGCCGCGGAACCGCGGCGAATCGCACCGATCCGCCGCACTTCCGCCGCCAAGTTGCCGAGTCAGGAAGCCAAATTTCCTGTGTTGCTTCTCTGTGGTATTTGGGAGTTTCTGGAATATTTAATATTTGCTCATGTTTCAGTTTTACAGAGCAGTATTAGAGCAATATTAATGGTGTTTAATCGATCGAAATTGTACAGTATTTGCATATTGGATTATATCTGTGATTGTATAATGTGTTCGTAAACCTCCCCTAACTGCTAGTATGTCAGTTGGCAGGGGGTTGCACATTTCTGAAATGGTTATATCTGTTTGTGCATATAAACTGTATTGGACTGTTGTGGTGTATAGGCGGGGTTTAGAAATGGGTTATTATTTAATTCATTTGTTGTAAATGTAATTTGTTGTAATATTATTTTGCGGGGCACATCCAGGTTGCGGTTGTAGCCACCGTTGTATTATTTCATTTTACTGTTTTTGCTCCTAGGACAGATCCAAGGTGGGGTACACAAACTGCCGGGCAGGTAGTTTGCCGTACCCGTAGGGATCTTGGGTGGGGTAACGGCTATTCATCACAACTGTGTAATCTGTCTTTTCTTGCAGGCTCAAAAGAAATACAGATTGCTTGCAAATCCAATAAAGTTTATCTGTGTTCTGGAATGTATATCATTGCGTCAGACGAATGTAAAATATCTATATATATTGTAGCTGTTTTAGACGTCACTTATGTTTTACACCCGCGCTAGCCCAGTCCCCGCTCTGTCGTTAGTTAAGTAACCTAACGGGTGATGACGGGCCAGTGGCGAATGCAGATGGCATAAGAGGACGTCATATTTTCGTTGTTTTCTGCAATGATAGGTTAATGATGGGACGCATTATCTATAATGCAAAGAAAATAAACCAAAGTTTTAAATCGTTGGAACAATTTAAAAGAAACCACTCGGTTAATTTTAAAAACAGATATTTTTAAATGCGGAGCTTTAACCACTCCTTTTAAAAGCTATCAGGTTCCTTCGGTTATATCAAGTTCACTACGTTCACGGTTTCGCCAAAACCAGTCGTAGCCCTCCGTCATTTCTTATGAATGGTCAGTAGTATTCAAGTTATGTTTGTTTGGCCCTTAGTCAAGACATAGTGATTGGTAGCTGCTGGGGTATTCATTTGTTGCATAGATAGATGAGTTGGTTTGGGACACTCGTATTACTTTGTTTGGCCCTTAGTCAAGAGTATACAGATGGGTTCAAATCAACAGGATAATGATGGGCAGAACTTGACATGTGACTTATGATTTGTGGCCCTTAGTCAAGATCATAAGAACATGGGGCAAAAATCTATATCGGGAATTTCTAAAGAAACTGAAATTTGCAAAGAGATGCATACCATTTTGAGTTTGTAGCATTCTTACAGCATTATCAGACGATGATATTTGGATCCCGATCCTAATGTGAGTATATGCTACTTATCAGGATATTCGTCACTTAACGATCAATGCTATAAACCTAGTAGGTGTCCAGAAAAGTGTCAGCGGGGTTACGCCCCCAGAGAAATGAGGTTATTTAATTAAGGAACTTCGCGAAAGCGTTGGAAAACCTCCCTCGAAGTATCGACACCAACCTGGCTGAACGGTTAAGCAAGTATTGTACGGTGAGAATAGTCCTGGCTAATTCTTCTTTTATGGTTTGAGGAAGGATTCGAGAAACAGTGGGAGCCATCCAGTTTAGATAAACTAAAAACCACTCTAAACTTGCAAGAGCAGCATGCTAAAGAGTTTTCTTCTCTCTCTCCTAATTGCAGCGACCCTGAAAATGACTGGACTTAAGTTACTTTTAGAGAAAAATATACTGACAGGGCCAAACTATAAAGATTGGCTGCGGAATGTCAAAATGGCTTTGACCTATGACAAACTGGGGTACGTCCTCACCGCTACGGCACCTGCTGTCCCTGGTCCCAATTCCAGCAATGCGGATAAGGAAATCCGTAAAACCTGGGATTTAGATTGCGCGAAAGCCAAGTGCATCGTGCTTGCCTCGATGAACAATGAACATCAGAGGAGGCACGAGGATATGGACCTTGATGGCATATTTCTCTATACAAAGGAACTTTATGGAGAGCAATCTCGTATAGCAAGATACGAGACCTCTAAGAACTTGTTTCGAGCGAGGTTGGCTGTCGGGTCATCGGTAGGAGAACATTTCCTAAAGATGATCGGCTACATAGAAGAGCTCGCAGACCTTGGGACGACTTTGGATAATGAGCTCTATACAGACCTTATTCTCCAGTCCCTTCCTCACACCTACGCCCAATTTATCCTGAACTTCAACATTCAAACAAAAGAAGTTGAACTTCCGGAACTCCTGAACATGTTAAGGAGTGCAGAGGGCACCTTGAAGAATTCAAGGGAAATACCCGCTATGTTTGTTGGCGGTACATCTTCTTCCGGGTCCAAGGCTAAGGCCAAAGGAAGGAAGAAGAAGGCCACACCCTGACCTAGAGGAGGTGTTAGTAAGGTGGGAGGGAAAGGAAAGAAAAAGTTTGCGGTACCGGTAGTTGGCCAGGATGAGTGCTTCCATTGTCACAGAAAAGGTCACTGGAAGAAGGATTGCAAGGTGTGGAACGCCAAGAACCAAGAACCGAAGCAAGCTGTGGCTTCGACTTCAGGTGTGTTTGTAATTGAGAATTGTCTGTCGATCAACTCTACTTCCTGGGTATTGGATACCGGATCAGGATCTCATATTTGCAATTCATTGCAGGCACTGAGAAACCGTAGAGTGCTGAAGGAAGGTGATATGACCCTAAAGGTTGCTAACGGAGCTACCGTGGGAGCTGCGTCCGTCGGGGATTATCACCTAGGATTGACGAGTGGACACATTTTGGTTTTACATAACTGTTATTTTGTACCAAGCTTAACGTGTAATATCATATCAGTTTCCTTGTTATCAAATAAAGGTTATGATTTCACGTTTGTAAGAGATGTTGTCAACATCCACCTTAATCATGGTTTGATTGGGTCAGGTACACTAAATAACGGAATATATGTTTTAAACCAACTCCAAATTTTCAATGTCCAGAACACACTAAAAAGAAAGTCTCCAGATTTAAATAAAGATTTCTTATGGCATTGTAGACTGGGTCACATCAATGAGAGAAGGTTGACTAAGTTGCATAGAGAAGGATATTTGGACTCGTTCGAATATCAATCTTATGACACTTGTCAATCTTGTCTCAAAGGAAAGATGACAAAGACTCCATTCACTGGACAAGGAGTAAGAGCGAGCGAGCTCTTAGGACTCATACACAGCGATGTATCGGTCCAATGTCTACACATGCGAGAGGTGGTTATTCCTACTTCATTACTTTTACAGATGATTTCTCTAGGTATGGACATGTTTTCTTAATGAAGCATAAATCCGAGGCCTTTGAGAAATTCAAGGAATACAAGAGTGAAGCGGAAAACCAAATAGGCAAAAGTATTAAGACACTAAGATCTGATCGAGGTGGAGAATACTTAAGTGCCGAGTTCCTAGGTTACCTAAAAGAGAAAGGAATTCTCTCTCGGCTTACTCCTCCATACACTCCACAGCATAACGGTGTATCGGAGAGACGGAATCGAACCCTATTGGATATGGTACGATCCATGATGAGTAATGCTGAGTTACCGCGATCTTTCTGGGGTTATGCGCTAGAATCAGCGGCATATCTTTTGAACCAGGTTCCAACCAAGACTGTGCCTACCACACCATATCAGATGTGGAGTGGGAAGAAACCCTGTCTAAAACATTTTAGGACATGGGGGTGTCCAGCTTTTGTAAAAAAGCAGCATTCGGACAAGCTCGAGGCACGCTCAGTACAGTGTAAGCTTGTGGGATATCCAAAGAACTCCAAGGGATATTATTTCTATTACGCAGAGGAACAAAAGGTTTTTGTTTCTCGTCATGCCCACTTCTTAGAAACTGAATTTTTAGAAAATCAGAAGAGTAGGAGCGCAATAGAACTGGAAGAAATTCCAGAACCATAAGCTGCTACTGAAAGTTTGGTAGAACCAGAGGTTCAAGAAGAACAGAACATTCCCGCACCCCTCCGCAGGAGTAGTAGGCCGTCTCATCCGCCTGAGAGATACTACGGTTTTCTCATAGATGGGGATAGAGAGGATTGCATCATAGATGATGATGAACCTACTGACTTCCAGCAGGCCATCCAGAGCGGCGACTCGGTACGATGGCTCGATGCAATGCGGACCGAAATAGAGTCCATGTACACCAACAAAGTATGGACTTTGGACTTTGCTCCAGATGGGGTAAAACCCATAGGATGCAAATGGATCTTCGAGAAAAAGATTGGTGTAGATGGACAGGTGGAAACCTATAAGGCTAGACTTGTTGCAAAGGGTTTTCGTCAAAGACCTGGTTTGGACTATGACGAAACTTTTTCTCCAGTGGCTATGCTCAAATCCATTCGGGTCCTTCTTGCTATCGCTGCCTTCCATGATTATGAAATCTGGCAGATGGACGTAAAGACGGCTTTTCTAAATGGAAATTTAGAAGAGAGCGTCTATATGGATCAGCCAGAGGGTTTCAATCAGAGTGGGAGTAGCGGGAAAGTATGCAAGCTGCTTAAGTCCATTTATGGACTAAAGCAGGCATCGCGGAGTTGGAACATCTGTTTTAATGAGACAGTCAAAGAATATGACTTTATCAAAATTCCAGATGAACCGTGCATATATAGTAAAGTTGTAGCCAGAAGTGTTGTATTCCTCGTCTTGTACGTGGATGACATTCTATTGATAGGAAATGACATTCCTATGCTACAATCTGTCAAAGGATTCTTGTCACACAGGTTCTTCATAAAAGACCTGGGTGATGCCTCTTACATTCTGGGGATCCGGATCTATCGTGATAGATCCAAGAGGATGTTGGGACTTTCGCAGTCCAGGTATATCGACACTGTACTGAAAAGATTCAGTATGGAAGATTCTAAGCGCGGTAATCTACCGGCTTGTCACGGAATCACCCTCTCCAAAAAGATGTCTCCCAAGACTGATTTGGAAAGGGAACGCATGTCTATTATACCCTACGCTTCTGCGGTAGGCTCTATAATGTATGCGATGTTGTGTACCAGACCAGATGTAGCTTACGCACTGAGCGTGGTGAGCCGGTATCAGTCAGACCCAGGGGAGAAACACTGGATAGCAGTAAAGAACATTCTCAAGTACCTGAGGAGGACTAAGGAGATGTTCTTGGTTTACGGCGGAAAAGACCTCAGGTTGGAGGTCTTTGCTGATTCCGGCTTCCAGAGTGATAAGGACGATTCCATGTCCATGTCGGGTTATGTCTTTACCATCAATGGACGGGCGGTGTGCTGGAAGAGCTCCAAGCAGGACACCGTTGCTGACTCGACGATGGAAGCGGAGTATATAGCTGCTTGCGATGCCGCAAAAGAAGCAGTCTGTGTTAGTGTATATGCCCTAGAGGCCATTACTGTATCGTACTAGTTTGTATATTACTTAATGGAAGCTTGGGATATTCACCTTGTATAAACAATCTTGCTCAATATAGTAGTATGCTACTTGGTTTGTTTCTACTTCAATGTGTACATGTGTTTATATTAGTATATCACCTATACGCATTAGTGGAGCCCTTAGGATCTTTGCTTGATTACCAGCGTTGTGATGGCAGTCACACTAGTGGGGGCTGGGTAATCTATAAGCACATCCTTATACAGGTCCCTAGTCGCAGGACTATCGATATAGGGCATCGATACTCCAGAGTAGACTAGCGTATGCGCTTCTCATCCCAGTGTGGGAGATGGTCTGTCGCACAGCCATCAGTACGTCGTACTGGCGATAGTATACGGGTGCTCGTTGGGTTACGAGTACACTGGACAGGACTCGTCGGGAACTGACAGGTTGGTATTATACCTATCGTCAGTTATCAGTTCCCAGGTGACGTAAGTACAGCTTAGTCCGCTGACTTGATATTGCCACTTCGCCTCGAGTGTGTTCCCACTGCACTTTGATCACTACCCTACCACGGCTCAAAGGAGTCGTGCAAACAGGTGGTGGTTGGGTGCAGTCCCGAAGCACTTGGAGGCAGTGACGGTTAGACAGGATTCGTCTCTCCCGGTATTGGGGGTTGACATCGCGCTGTGTCTAGGAGAGCCATTACACGAGTAGTCCCTGGCCAGGGCAAGCGAGATATACTGGTAGGCTTCCAGTGTTATCTCAGGGTGTTTTGGGCTTCACTCCGACACGACGTGTACCGCTATTAGGGGACTGACGTTTTACCGCCCCCTAGGCCCGACATGCGATGTATTAGACGAACAGACCGGACTGTACGGAGACTGTCACATTCAGACTCAGTAGGAGTTCAGATGGGGTTTCACCTCGTCAGCCTTCTTGTCGGCATCTACCTGGGGACCGTTACGCACAGCTAGTGCCGCTTGCGGTCTGTGGTTAAACCCACTGCCAGCGTAGTGTCGAGTCTTTAGAGTCCCACACAGAGGGTATTCGCCTCAGGGCAAAACAGAGTAGAGGTCGCATGGTTTTGCGGCAGGGTTCGTTCTCATCCGCGCACTTGTGCACGTTTGGAGTCTGGAAGGATTATACTGGCGGGCTTTGGTTTGAGCCAGATACTGGTATATGTTTTGGGGTTGCTTTTATATCTCGGTATTCTTGTTCCTCGGAACGACAATACAGGTGTGTATGCACAGTTGCTTGAGGCGGAGGATGAGGTTTTTCTTTAGGGTTTCGGAACGGGTGCGTATGCACAGTTGACAGTCGTCATTTTCCAAACCCGAATAGATTTATGAAATATCAATTAATAATAGTAATTAAATGAAATATTGTTATGGTTGATTTTGTTGACTTGTTGACCATGGTTGACTTGTTGACCATGGTTGAATGTTGACCACCATCATTGCTTTGCAAGGATACTCCTTGATTCTAGCTTACACTCATTTAATGAAGTGATGATAATGGTCATTCCAAATACAACCATCAACTATTTTCATTTTCAATTATTATTATTAATTAGATAATTCATTTTCTTTTAGTTATGGTCGCAAAAGAAAAGAGCTCATTCTATCATAATCATTCTCTCTCCTCATTTCATCTTCTTCTTCCTCAAGCTCAAGGTGATTCCTTCTCATGTGTTGAGAATCCCTCACCTTGAAAAAGAAAGCACCCCATAGATACTCTCTACTCTCTCTAGGGTTCAAGGTTTAGCAAGCCGGAGATCCTAGTTCACTCAAAGTTCGAGGAAGAGCCCAAAGGTTGAATCCCTCAGGTGGATCCATCTTCGACGGAAGAAGGCTACGAGGCAAGAACCATCAACCTCTACATGGTTTCAAGAAGAAGGAGTTCAAGTTAGGTATAACTCTTCATCTGAGTAGCTAACGCTCCTTTGTATGCTTGCTAGTTTAGTTTAGACACGATCCCGACCTTGTTTAGTCCATGTTGCTCCTCATGTCAAAATTTGATTGTTATACCGTTTCCGCCTCCTCGTAAGTACCGGGGATGGCAACGTGGACTTACAGTGGTATCAGAGCCTAACTAAACTTAAACTAGCTTTGTAGCGAAGTGTATGGAAGTTCGAAACGAAAAAATCGCAAAACCGGAAAATCTAAAACCCTAAGTTTCTGTTGAAATTTTTTATGCTCTAAATGAAAAACTTTATACTCCAAAAATCGGCTCAGGGTTTTGTGAGAACACCCACCAAAAACGATCCCATGAATCCTTCAAACCGCCGCGCTTCCGCGGCCCCAGCTATTCTTCTCGCCGCGGATCCGCCGCCGTTTGGGCTCTTCATGTGATCGTGTTTTGTGCAGTGTTCTTCTGGTAGGGTTTTGGGATTTTTCAAATATATGATATGTGCCCAGATTTTCCAGAACAGAAATTTGCTTTTGGGGTCCAATAAATCCGTATTTTTTATCGAACTTCGCTACACTTTGTCTATATTGGTTATATCTGTGATGTTTGGATGTATTGAACGTCGGCTAATCGCTATAAGTCGATTAGTCGGGGTTATACATCTCTGTGATCTGTGTTTGATATTGGAATGTGTATATGAATGTGTTGGACTGTCGCGGGTGAATAGCCGGGGTGGATGTGAGATGAGCTTTTGTTTTTCTTTCATTCATTGTAAATGTAAATTGATGTAATATTATTATTTGTTTGGCCGCACAACCTGGTCGGGGTTGTAGCCGTCATTGTATAATTCTTTTTACTGTTTTTGCTCCTAGGATAGACACAAGGAGGGGTGCACAAACTGCCGAGTACTTGGCGGGTAGTTTGCCGCACCCGTAGGGGTCTTGGGTGGGGTATTTGGCTATTCACCGCGACCGTGTAATCCGCTTTTCGTTGCAGGCTCGAAAGGATTGTGGATTGCTAGTATATCCAATGTATTCATCTGTGATCTGTAATGTCTATCATTGCTTTCTATTTAGGCGTTGCTTATGTTTTACAGCCGCGCTAGCCCAGCCCCCGCTCTGTCGTTAGTTAAGTAACCTAACGGGTGATGACGGGGCCCCGTTGAGAATGCATATAGCATAAGCGTACGTCATATTTTGGTTGTTTTCTGCAATGGTAGGATTAAATGTGTAAGTCTACGCTAGAGCCCCGGCAGTCTACAGACGCCAAAATGCGGAACAAAACTTTTAAACTGGCGCTATCGTATACTTTAACCCGGATCTGCCATTATTTCTAAACTAACAAACTGTAAAGAGTGTAGAAAGATTGTACCGAACGATCCAAGTCCTTCGTTCTTCAACCATCATCCCACGCTCCGTTGCGGCTGCTCCGATCTCGTCGATCTCCGTTATCCTCGTCGAGGTGGCACCACATCACCGATTCTTTAAACGGGCTCCCGCCTCTGACTCGAGGCAACTCGATCGTCAAGTTTGCTAAAAGAGACGACCAAGAATGATGTAGAGAATGAGTAGATGACTTTGTCTCACTTCGTCCAAATCCGTGGACGATCGGTTAATGAAGTTACCGAAGGAATCGGGTGATGGAATGAAATGGACTGTGAAATTCCATACACCGATAAAACCTATCATAATCTTTTCTAGCAAAATGAAAACTCAAGAGAGAGTGAATGAGAGAGGAGGCCATCCATTCATATATGAAGGAGGAGGGTGAGTGTAGGAGCAAGTGGTGACCTTAAGAAAGCTTCTCACTTTAAAAGATCAAGAAGAAAATATCCTTAAGTAAACAAAAAGCTTTAATGATAATGCATGATTCACAAACCTAGTCATCATGCATTAATGAACCATTAAATGTAACCAACGAAAACTCAACACTAATTATTCCTAGTCACCTCTTCTAGAACCTTCTAGAAGCTTCCACACTCATCTCAAGAAAAGATAAATCCGTCTTTAACCGAATGTTAAAAGTCGGCTGATAGAAAATTGGAAACTGGCAACTTCCAAAACTGATCCTGAAACAACTTTCAGGATAACCCCGAAACTGTATAAATATACCCGCATTTGTATTACGACCGAATACAAATGCAACTGAGACAAAGATATTATACCTACTCAATATAATACTCGGATCCGGCTTAAACCAAAGCCGACCAGTATCATCTGTCCGAAAATCGACACGTGCGTAAACGCACGTGCATTTTCCGAACCCTGCCATAAAACCATACGGCCTCTACAACGTTTCGCCCGAACTTGGGAAACTGTCTGTGGGGGACTCTAATGACTCGTCAGTACCCTGGCAGTGGGTTTAACCACAAACCGTCAGCGGCACTAGCTATGCGTAACGGCTGCCCATGGACTGACCTCAAGGGAGACCGATGAGTACACTCAAGGGAGGCCGATGAGCGAACTCATCCAGAAACCCTATTGAGCCTAACAGTGACAATGTATATACAGTCCGGTCCGTTCGTCAATGAGTATCGCATATCTGCCTAGGGGGCTAGCAACGTCAGACCCCCAATAGCAGTATAAGTCGTGTCGGAGTAAAGCCCAAATACACCCTGAGATACTACTGGAGTACCTACCAGTAAATCTTCTACCATGGCCATGGATTTGTGTAATGGCTCTCCTAGACACAGCACGATCTCGCCCCCAATACCGGGAGAGACGAATCCCCTGCCGATCCGCTCACGTGCCTCTATATGGCTCGGGACTGTACCCAAAAACTACCTGTTTGCACGACTCCTTTGAGCCGTGGTACGGTAGAAATCAAAGCACAGTGGGAACTCACACGAGACATATGACGACCTCAGGTCGATGAACTAACCTGTACACATGTCACCAGGGAACTGCTATCTGACGGTAGATATAATACTAACTAGCAGATTCCCGGCGAGTCCTGTCCGGTGTACTCATAACCCAATGAGCACCTGTATACATCTTAGGTGATCCAACTGACACCAGTGGCTTGTGAGACCGGCCACCGCCCCTCGTCGGGGTCTCGACTGTACACACTAGTCTACTCCGGAGTATCGATGCCCTGTCTCGAAACTCCCACGACTAGGGACCACAATTAAGGATATGCATATAAACTACCCAACTCTCACATATATGATCGCCATCATACTGTTGGTAGTAAAGCAAGATCCTAAGGGCTCTATCAAAGTGTTACATGCAATCAGTCACCTGAACATGTACACGACTGATAATAGCAAACCAGATAGCATACTATCATTTCGAGTAAGACTGTCCTACCGGGATAGGTCCTCCGCAATCATTGCAATCACGTACCAGCGATCCAATAATTGACTATGAGGGCACTATCTCCAACAATCTTCCACTTGCACTCAAGGCTAATATTGCGATGTCGACTACTCACAGCCCGTGTGAAACCGAACATCCAACTCCTCTACTAATCAGTTTCACAAAGCCCGTTTGTAAAACTATTGTGTTCGAGAAATAGCCTCGGTGAGTGGATCCGCCTAGAAGTTTCTTTCTGTATCTCTCTTAATCTCAAGTTCGCGGAGAAAGCCATCTCCCGAATTGAGTAGTACCTGTCTTAGAATATGTCTGGATATCTGATGGGACCTTAGTTCATAAATGAACTCCATATCCAAACTTCTTAGACTGAATCGATCACTGAACCTAATCAGTATCGGGCACCATGCCACCCACAGTATCCTCTGGAACCACCTGTCCATAATATTGTCCCTCGTCAGAGGGAAAACTAAAACTCTGACAATCACTCTGTCATCCATGTCACCTTTGAAGCCTGGAATGATAACCGTCTCCCAAAAGAGGCTGCCGTTATCAAATCCGTAGAACATGTACCAATGTTCTAAAACCGCTTCCTTATGTTTCTCCAGGATTGGATTAATACAAACTTATTGCATCTAGTGGAAAACCAACATTTGGTGTGGTACTTGACATCTCATGATTGACAAAATTGCCTAAGCAAGTGATCTGCCAATCATGCACATCCCTCTCCCCTTTAGTCTGTAAGACACCTTTAGAGAGGGTGACTCCATCACCTGCAGGTACACCACCTCGCTAGGAGTCAACTATTCCAAAAACCATTAGAATATCTGTCAAAGTACCCACATTGGGAAACTACCCAAATCCAGATCTAAAACCATAGATCTAGAAACCAGAATGTCAAATATCATATCCATATCCTGTCTGGAGAAACAACTGTGTGACGACCATAGTACAACCGATCGTAGTATAGGAATTTGACTTCCCACTCTGTGTATGTCATCCAGATACCATGACATCACACCTACTACCCTCTTAACAGATCCATCCCTTATCCTGATTGAAGTCAAACCCATGACTGTCACATCAAAATCAGATGATCTATCTCCGCTATAACTGCTCTAGTCTATAAATAGACATTAGCTACTTGCCCACCATACTTCCGTTGCTCCCACAGACTATGACAACCCTCCTACCGGGTCTCATAACCTGGAACAACAGTAGTGTCAAGTCTTGGTAGTTAAGAACATCCCTGTCACCGTCCTTGAGCTTACCGAAGTACCTCTCGGGTGTCTGAGGTTACCCACCAAATCTGCGGAGTGGCTATTGGAATGTCAACCTGATTGAATGTATAGGTCCTATTAAATTTTCCGTAATCGTTCGCGGTTCTGGAATCACTTCCAGTTCTACCATACTCCCACTACTGTTTTCTGAAAAAGATCCATTTTACTAAAACTGTGGCGAGTCAAGAACAATATCACTATTGATCTTCCATATGGTAGAATATCAACCCTCGTCATAGCCAGGGTCAACCCACAAACAGCCATTACAGAAACGTGCCCTGAGTTATCCAGAGTCTGGTTTTAAGCATAAGCTGGACAACTCCCCGTACCTTAGTTTCTTTTAAGGTACGATCCATTCTATATCCACTATAGAAACTTTGGCACTAATTTAATTGGAACCATATGCAGCTGTCTCCAGTGCATTTCAACTTAATGGAAAGAGGCTAATCAGCATTACTCAACTTAGGAAACCATCCAATTATGAGTAACCTGAAAGAGAAAACTCGTTTCTCAAAACCATCACTATTATCTGAATACCAATCACAAGAATCTACATCTTCGATCTCTTTGAAGAATCCCGATACTTGTGATACCTGGTTCTCTACTTTATTCTTATACCCACAACTTCTCAAAACTTAGACCTTGTATTTCTACGAAACACTCGTCTAAATACTAGAGAAGTTATAAGTAAACAGAACATAGTACGAGGACCTACCCCTTTGTCCTGATGGACACTTGGATAACATACAATACTCTGTATAAGTCCGCTGAGTTAAACAACTCAAAACCTGTGCGTCGTAGGTAGAAAACTGTACCCTGGCGATTTCCTCAAATATCACCAATTACAACGAATTCCGATATAATGAGAATGATCACCTAATTCCCAATATCTTACTCCCACTCATCATCTGTAAAACCATACAGATATGAGAATGAAACCTGGTAAATACATACCCTTGGAGTAAGTGTCTAATCGGGAAAACAGTTTTTCTTTAACAATGCACTGAAACATGAAAATGTTTCGTAGGGGTATCCTGGTATTCATAGTAATGCCTCTTCCATAATCCAATTCATGACTTCAACCGTATATTTTATTGCCATCTCTCCAAATCCCTTTATTTGTCTTTAGTCATTACCTTCTGTACACCATCGTTAGGCTAAATGGTTTTCTTCCTTCCCTACCGTTCGGCACCAGCCTATGGTTTGGAAGAAGACTATCCAGTAAGCATATTAGGTGTACCCTCCTAAACCAAGGAGTACTCGCAACTGAGAGAAGGTGATGATAAAAGTCAACTGAATAATACCTTATTCTTTTAAAGGTGAAATAGGAGCGGCGATGAAGTACGCGGTTTTGGTCATGAACGATATCAGTCGCAATTTACTTTGCCCTCTTTCTAATCCCTTTATTTTGTCTTTACATATTACCTTCTGCACACCCTACTTAGGCTAATTGGTTTTCTTCATTCCCTACCTTTCGGCACCAGCCTATGGTTTGGAATAAGACTATCCAATAAGCGTAATAGGTGTACTCTCCTAAACCAAGGAGCTCTCGCAACCTGAGAGAAGGTGATAATAAAAGACAACTGAATAAACCAATTCTATTTCTCCTGAACCTGGATCCATCCTCGAAGAAGTCCCTTCGAGTTCGTATATAACCATACGATGGATCTATCCAATTGAAGTGGATATCCGTAGTAATACGGGTGTTCTGAGAAATGCAAAGGGTAAAAGAAGGAGTGGCAATGACTTATGCAACTCAGACAATCCAAAAGCCAGTATTTTAAGAAGGTTCGGTCAACTTGGTCACTGAGTCATAGTCTAGGGTCAGTCAAAGGTCGCTGCCAAAGAGAGAGAGAGAAAAGAAACACTCTGCGTGCACTCTAACCTAGATCAGAATGGTCATCACTTTATCTAATCCGGAAACCTCCCACTGTCCTGTCAAATTCTCCTCCAAACCTAAAGAAGAATCAATCGGGATCACCCGAAGAGTAAACCAACTCATCAGTGGGAATCGGGATCCAACTCTCATCGCATGTTAACGTGATGGAATGCATCCACGTTATTCATACTCCAGAAGGTATGCGCATACTTGGCAAGTTTCAGTTTCTTTAGAAACTCCCGATATCAATTTCTTGCCTCATGCTCTTATGACCTTGGCGAAAGTCAACAAATCATAAGTCACATGTCAAGTTCTGCCCGTCATTATCTTGTTAATTTGAATCCACCCGTACATACCCTTGACGAAAGCCAACAAGGTAATACGACTGTCCCAAACCAACTCATCTATCTATGCAACAAATGAATACCCAGCAGCTACCAAACACTATGCCTTGACGAAAGCCAACAAACATAGCTTGAATACTACTGACCATCCATAAGAAACGACGGAGGGCTACGACTGGTTTTTGGCGAAAAACCTTTAACGTAGTGAACTTGATATCGCTGAAGGAACCTGATAGCTTTTTATAAAAATATAGTGGCGAAAACCTTTTGCTAAAGAGATAATTCCCGGTGAAGGGATCTCGGCTCTTTCCTCATGGAATGAGGTGCAGGATATTCCACTGAATACTGCTATGCAAAGCAACATGTAATCGACTATAGTAAAGTTATTACCCAGACGCAAACTTCTGTCCAAGGGGTCTTTCCCGGTGAAGGGATATCAGCCCTTGCCTCGTCGAATGAGGTGCAGGATATTCACACCGAATACCGCTATGCATAACAAAAAGAAACGTCTTTGTAATAACAGCTTTTAAAAATTGTTCCAACAACTCAAACAGGTTTGTTTTACTTTGCATTGATCAGAATCAACGCAGTCCCATCATTAATCACACCAGAAAAGAACGAAAATAAAATGTACGTATATGCCATCCGCATTCGTCACTGGGTCCCGTCATCACCCGTTAGGTTACTTAACTAACGACAGAGCGGGGACTGGACTAGCGCGGGTGTAAAACATATACAACATCTAATAGTATATAAACCAATATACAATAATCGCTCCAGGCGTGATAATATGCAACATTACAGAAAAGTAATAAGCATCACAGAACAATACAGATAATCTGGGATCCCCGAGTTTCACAGAGCCGCTGCTGAAACTCGATGTTCCCCTGTCGTGTGGATAGCCTGTGCAATGAAACCTAGACCCCTACGGGTGCGGCAAGTTACCCGCCAAAACCTGAAGCGAGGCAGTCCCCACAGCATAGTGAATGGAACACCCGGCACTTCACGGAATCCGGTAATCTTGGGCACCCCTCCTTGGGTCAACCTGTACCCCCTACGAGTGCGGCGAATAGTCTGCCAATTCTGAAGTGGGGACCCTCTGCCTCTCAAAGCCATGAGATGCGGACCCATTAGTTTCCCGAACCCGGCTATCCGTGCACTCCGTCGCGAGGTAAAACCTAGTACAGTAATGAAAAATAGTACAACAGGTACATCGACCGCAACCTGGTCGTGCCCCAAAATAATATTATACAACAGGAAGTGACGGCTGTCCACAAGTTGGACGCTCGCCCCGCAATATCAAATGTACAAATAAACTCAAACTGTACTACCATTGCACACTGCTATCCACCACGACAAATCCGCAACATCACATCACAACACAGAACATCAACGCGAATGTCACGTTCGCAAACCCGTCTAAAAGAACTATAGCAATCAGACGCGGTTTACCGATCAAATGACATTCCCGGTCGGAGATATAATGTAAGCACTGTAAACTAACGTGTTTAAATTTCGATCGACCAAAGACCAAATATCAAAAAGTGGGCCCCACTGCTTACTGGTGAACAGTAACAAAACCTGGGCCAAAACGATGTTTACCAAAAACCCCAAAATCCAAAGAAGAACCCACTGGAAAAATTTGGAAGCATGAACTCCCCAATTGGCCGCGGATGCGCGGCCAAACCATGGGTTTGGCCGCGTTTCCGCGGCTCCTTGGAGGAATCATGACCCCAAATTTCGTCGTGGTTCTTAGAGAAGCCTGCATGGATTTTTAAGATATCCAGAATTCAATTTTGACACCGTTTAAAATCAACAGAAACTGTCGGCTTGGATTTTTGCAGTTTTCGATTTTCGGTCGGATCGATGTTTTAAACGCGTTAGCACAAGTTAGCATAGCAAAATGGTGAGGCTCTGATACCACTGTAAGTCTACGCTAGCGCCCCGGCAGTCTACAGACGCCAAAATGCGGAACAAAACTTTTAAACTGGCGCTATCGTATACTTTAACCCGGATCTGCCATTATTGCTAAACTAACAAACTGTAAAGAGTGTAGAAAGATTGTACCGAACGATCCGAGTCCTTCGTTCTTCAACCATCATCCCACGCTCCGTTGCGGCTGCTCCGATCTCGTCGATCTCCGTTATCCTCGTCGAGGTGGCACCACATCACCGATTCTTTAAACGGGCTCCCGCCTCTGACTCGAGGCAACTCGATCGTCAAGTTTGCTAAAAGAGACGACCAAGAATGATGTAGAGAATGAGTAGATGACTTTGTCTCACTTCGTCTAAATCCGTGGACGAACGGTTAATGAAGTTGCCGAAGGAATCGGTTGATGGAATGAAATGTACTGTGAAATTCCATACACCGATAAAACCTATCATAATATTTTCTAGCAAAATGAAAACTCAAGAGAGAGTGAATGAGAGAGGAGGCCATCCATTCATATATGAAGGAGGAGGGTGAGTGTAGGAGCAAGTGGTGACCTTAAGAAAGCTTCTCACTTTAAA
Source organism: Agapanthus africanus (assembly GCA_030015575.1). Taxonomy (NCBI): domain Eukaryota; kingdom Viridiplantae; phylum Streptophyta; class Magnoliopsida; order Asparagales; family Amaryllidaceae; genus Agapanthus; species Agapanthus africanus. The sequence continues at coordinate 450,554,751 of JASDDO010000014.1, read as the reverse complement.
AGATCAAGAAGAAAATATCCTTAAGTAAACAAAAAGCTTTAATGATAATGCATGATTCACAAACCTAGTCATCATGCATTAATGAACCATTAAATGTAACCAATGAAAACTCAACACTAATTAATCCTAGTCACCTCTTCTAGAACCTTCTAGAAGCTTCCACACTCATCTCAAGAAAAGATAAATACATCTTTAACCGAATGTTAAAAGACGGCTGATAGAAAACTGGAAACTGGCAACTTCCAAAACTGATCCTGAAACAACTTTCAGGATAACCCCGAAACTGTATAAATATACCCGCATTTGTATTACGACCGAATACAAATGCAACTGAGACAAAGATATTATACCTACTCAATATAATACTCGGATCCGGCTTAAACCAAAGCCGACCAGTATCATCTGTCCGAAAATCGACACGTGCGTAAACGCACGTGCATTTTCCGAACCCTGCCATAAAACCATACGGCCTCTACAACGTTTCGCCCGAACTTGGGAAACTGTCTGTGGGGGACTCTAAAGACTCGTCAGTACCCTGGCAGTGGGTTTAACCACAAACCGTCAGCGGCACTAGCTATGCGTAACGGCTGCCCATGGACTGACCTCAAGGGAGACCGATGAGCACACTCAAGGGAGGACGATGAGCGAACTCATCCAGAAACCCTACTGAGCCTAACAGTGACAATGTATATACAGTCCGGTCCGTTCGTCAATGAGTATCGCATATCTGCCTAGGGGGCTAGCAACGTCAGACCCCCAATAGCAGTATAAGTCGTGTCGGAGTGAAGCCCAAATACACCCTGAGATACTACTGGAGTACCTACCAGTAAATCTCCTGCCATGGCCATGGATTTGTGTAATGGCTCTCCTAGACACAGCACGATCTCGCCCCCAATACCGGGAGAGACGAATCCCCTGCCGATCCGCTCACGTGCCTCCATATGGCTCGGGACAGTACCCAAAAACTACCTGTTTGCAAGACTCCTTTGAGCCGTGGTAGGGTAGAAATCAAAGCACAGTGGGAACTCACACGAGACAAATGAAGACCTCAGGTCGATGAACTAACCTGTACACATGTCACCAGGGAACTGCTATCTGACGGTAGATATAATACTAACTAGCAGATTCCCGGCGAGTCCTGTTCGGTGTACTCATAACCCAATGAGCACCTGTATACATCTTAGGTGATCCAACTGACACCAGTGGCTTGTGAGACCGGCCACCGCCCCTCGTCGGGGTCTCGACTGTACACACTAGTCTACTCCGGAGTATCGATGCCCTATCTCGAAACTCCCACGACTAGGGACCACAATTAAGGATATGCATATAAACTACCCAACTCTCACGTATATGATCGCCATCATACTGTTGGTAGTAAAGCAAGATCCTAAGGGCTCTATCAAAGTGTAACATGCAATCAGTCACCTGAACATGTACACGACTGATAAAGGCAAACCAGATAGCATACTATCATTTCGAGTAAAACTGTCCTACCGGGATAGGTCCTCCGCAATCATTGCAATCACGTACCTGCGATCCAATAATTGACTATGAGGGCACTATCTCCAACAAAATGATGGGACACATTAAAAGAACTAATGCAAGAATATCATGCATTAAAAGAACTAATGCAAGATAATAAACCAAGTTAAAGTCGTTGGAACACTTTCGAAAAACCACTCGGTTCTTTTCAAAACTAACTTTTAAATGCGGAGATTAAGCCACTCCTTCTAAAAGCTATCTCGTTCCATCGATTATATCAAGTTCACCACGTTCACGGTTTCGCCAAAACCATTCGTAGCCCACCGTCGATTCACATTAATAGTTAATAGTATTCAAGCTGTGTTTGTTGGCCAAAATCAAGGCATAGTGATTGGTAGCTATTGGGTATTCATGTGCAGCATAGATAGATGCGTTGGTTTGGAACAGTCGTACTGCCTTGCTGGCCAAAGTCAAGGGTAGGTACGGGTGGATTCAAATTAACCTGGAGAACGACGGGTAGATCTTGACATGTGACTTATGATTTGTTGGCCAAAGTCAAGGTCATAAGAGCATGGGGCAAAAATCCATATCGGGAGTTTCATAAGTACTGAAACTTGCTAGATTTGCATACCATTTGGAGTGTGGTGATTCTGGTAGGATTCCTTCAGTTTCGTCACGCGATGATATTTGGATCCCGATCCTACTGTGAGTATATGCTACTCCTCGGGAAATTTTTCATTAAACGATCAATGCTATAAACCTAGTAGGTGTCTAGAAAGGTGTTAGCGGGGCTACGCCCCGAGGGAAAAGAGGTTCTCTAATTAAGGAACTTCGCGAAAGCGTTGGAAAACCTCCCTCGAAGTACCGACACTGGCCTGGCTGAACGGTTAAGCAAGTATTGTGCGGTGGGATTGATCCCGACTAATTCTTCCTTTATGGTTTGAGGAGGGATTCGAGAGACAGTGGGAGCCATCCTGTTTAGACAAATTAAAAACCATTCTAAACTTGCAAGAGCATCGTGCTAAAGTGTTCCTTCTCTCCCCCCTGCAGCGACCAAATCGAAATGACTGGACTTAAGTTACTTCTAGATAATAACATACTGACAGGGCCAAACTACAAAGATTGGCTCAGGAATGTCAAAATGGCAATCACTTACGACAAGCTGGGGTATCTTCTTACCACCAAAGCTCCCCCCGTCCCAGGTCCCACCTCCAGCGTCGCGGATAAGGAAATCCGTAAGACTTGGGAGATTGATTGCGCGAAGGCCAAGTGCCTCGTTCTTGCCTCTATGGACAACGAACACCAGAGGAGGCACGAGAATATGGATTTGGAATCCATATTTCTTCATACAAAAGAACTGTATGGAGAGCAGTCCCGTATCGCAAGATACGAAGTGTCGAAGAAGTTGTTTTCGGCAAAGCTGGCCGTCGGATCATCGGTAGTGGACCACGTGCTTACGATGATTGGCTACATTGAGGAGCTCGCAGAACTTGGGACCACGTTGGAAAGTGAACTCTATACGGATTTAGTTCTCCAGTCCCTTCCATCCACTTACGCCCAGTTCATACTGAACTTCAACTTACAAGAAAAGGAAGTTGAACTTTCAGAACTCCTCAACATGCTGAGGAGCGCAGAGGGCACCCTACAGAAAGGTAGGGAAACACCCGCTTTGTTTGTAGGAGGATCTTCTTCCTCTAGGTCCAAGGCGAAAGCCAAAGGAAATAGGAAGAAAGCCCCCGCCAAACCAAGAGGCGGTGTTAGTAAAGTGGGTACGAAGGGAAAGGAAAAGGCAACAAAGATTGCGGGGAAGCTTGTGGGAAAGGAGGAATGCTTCTATTGTCATAAGAGTGGACACTGGAAGAAAGATTGCAGGGCTTGGAAGGCCAGGACACAGGAACTGAAGCAGGTTGCGGCTTCAGCTTCAGGTGTGTATGTTATTGAAAACTGTCTTTCTATAAACTTTACTTCCTGGGTATTGGATACCGGATCAGGATCTCATATCTGTAATTCTTTGCAGGCGTTGAGAAACCGTAGGTTTTTGAAGGCAGGTGACATGACCCTCAGAGTTGCGAACGGAGCTAGCATGGATGCTAAAGCCGTGGGGGACTATCACCTGGGAATTTCAGATGGGCATGTTTTGGTTTTGCGTAATTGCTTTTTTGTACCCAACGCAACTTGTAATATCATTTCTGTATCTTTGGTTTCTAAAGAAGGTTATGAATTTGCGTTTATAAGTAATGTTGTAAACATTCACCTTAATCAAGTTCTGATTGGGTCAGGTACACTGAGCAATGGTATATACGTGTTAAACCAACCACAGATTTTCAATGTCTAGAATACACACAAAAGAAAGTCTCCAGATATTAATCAGGCTTTCTTATGGCATTGTAGACTGGGTCACATCAATGAGACACGGTTGACTAAGTTACATAAAGAAGGATACTTGGATCCGTTCGAGTATGAGTCTTATGCCACTTGTGAATCTTGTCTCATGGGAAAGATGACAAAGACTCCGTTCACTGGACACGGAGAAAGAGCGAGCGAGCTCTTGGGACTCGTACACAGCGACGTGTGCGGTCCAATGTCTACACATGCGCGAGCGGTTACTCTTACTTCATCACTTTTACGGATGATTTTTCAAGGTACGGTTATGTTTTCTTAATGAAACATAAGTCCGAAGCTTTTGAAAAATTCCAGGAATATAAGAATGAAGTAGAGAAACAGACCGGCAAAAGTATCAAGATTCTAAGATCGGATCGAGGTGGAGAATACTTATGTGCCGAGTTCCTGAATTATTTAAAAGAGAACGGAATTCTCTCTCAGCTTACTCCTCCATACACTCCGCAACACAACGGTGTATCGGAGAGACGGAACCGAACCCTATTGGATATGGTACGGTCCATGATGAGTAACGCAGAGTTACCGCGATCATTCTGGGGGTATGCGCTAGAATCAGCTGTGTACCTTTTGAACCGAGTTCCTACTAAGACTGTGCCTACTACTCCATATGAGATGTGGAGTGGGAAGAGACCCTATCTTAAGCACATTAAGACATGGGGATGTCCAGCTTTTGTTAAAAAGCAGCATGCGGACAAGCTCGAGGCACGCTCAGTACAGTGCAAGTTCGTGGGATATCCAAAGAACTCCAAGGGATATTTCTTCTACTGCGAAGAGGAACAAAAAGTTCTTGTTTCTCGTCATGCCTACTTCTTGGAAACTGAGTTTTTGGAAACCCAGATAAGTGGGAGCACAGTAGAACTGGAAGAAATTCCAGAACCACAAACTATCACTGAAAGATTAGAGGAACCAGAGGGTTCGAAAGAACAGGACATTCCTACGCCGCTCCGCAGGAGTAGTAGGCAGTCTCATCCGCCCGAGAGATACTACGGTTTTCTCATAGACGGGGATAGAGAGGATTGCATCATAGATTATGATGAGCCTACTAGCTTCCAGCAGGCCGTTTAGAGCGTTGACTCGGTTAAATGGCTGGATGCAATGCAGACCGAAATGGAGTCCATGTACACCAACAAAGTATGGACGTTGGACATTGCTCCAGACGGGGTAAAACCCGTAGGATGCAAGTGGATCTTCAAAAGGAAGATTGGTGTAGATGGACAGGTTGAGACCTATAAAGCTAGACTTGTAGCAAAGGGTTTCCGTCAAAGACCTGGCTTGGACTATGATGAAACCTTTTCTCCAGTGGCTATGCTGAAATCCATTCGGATCCTTCTTGCCATTGCTGCCTTCCACGATTATGAGATTTGGCAGATGGACGTAAAGACCGCTTTTCTGAATGGAAATTTAGAGGAGTGTGTCTATATGGATCATCCAGAGGGTTTCATTCAGAGTGGGAGCAGCGGAAAGGTGTGCAAGTTGCTTAAGTCCATCTATAGACTAAAGCAGGCACCGCGGAGTTGGAACATCTGTTTTGATGAGACGGTCAAGGAATTTGACTTTATCAAAAATCCAGATGAACCTTGCATCTATAGTAGATTTGTAGCAAGAACTGTAGTATTCCTCGTTTTATACGTGGATGACATTCTCTTAATAGGAAATGACATTCCTATGCTACAATCTGTCAAGGGGTTCTTGTCACACAGGTTCTCCATGAAAGACCTGGGTGATGCCTCATACATCCTGGGGATCCGGATCCATCGTGATAGATCCAAGAGGATATTAGGACTTTCTCAGTCTAGGTACATCGACACCATAGTGAAGAGATTCAGTATGGAAGATTCCAAGCGCGGTAACCTACCGGCTTGTCACGGGATCACCCTCTCTAAAGAGATGTCTCCAAAGACTGATTTGGAGAGGGATCGCATGTCTATTATACCCTACGCTTCTGCGGTAGGCTCTATAATGTATGCGATGTTGTGTACCAGACCGGATGTAGCTTATGCACTGAGTGTAGTAAGCCGGTATCAGTCAAACCCTGGGGAGAAACACTGGGTAGCGGTAAAGAACATTCTCAAGTACCTGAGAAGGACTAAGGAGATGTTCTTAGTGTATGGCGGAAAAGACCTCCAGATCGAGGCCTTTGCTGACTCCAGCTTCCAGAGTGACAAGGATGATTCCAAGTCCATGTCGGGTTTTGTCTTTACCCTCAATGGAGGGGCGGTGTGTTGGAAGAGTTCCAAACAGGAAACCGTTGCAGACTCGACTATGGAAGCGGAATACATCGCTGCTTCTGATGCCGCAAAAGAAGCTGTCTGGATGAGGATGTTCTTGAAAGAACTTCCGGTGGTTCCGTCCATTGTTGATCCAATACCTGTGTATTGCGACAACAATGGGGCTATAGCTTTAGCGAAGGAACCCAGGTCCCATCAGAGATCCAGGCACATCTTGAGGCGGTATCACCTGATCAGGGAGATCGTGGATCGCAAGGAGATCGAGGTTCGGAGGGTTGCTTCAGAAGAGAACACTGCAGATCCATTCACCAAGGCCCTGCCCCAGACTCAGTTCGAGCGGCTGATCGAGATGATAGGTATTCGATACGCTAGTACATGGCCTTAGTGCAAGTGGGAGATTGTTAGTGTATATACCCTAGAGGCCATTACTGTATCATACTAGTTTGTATATTACTTAATGGAAGCTTGGGATATTCACCTTGTATAAACAATCTTGCTCAATATAGTAGTATGCTACTTGGTTTGTTTCTACTTCAATGTGTACATGTGTTTATATTAGTATATCACCTATACGCATTAGTGGAGCCCTTAGGATCTTTGCTTGAATACCAGCGTTGTGATGGCAGTCACACTAGTGGGGGCTGGGTAATCTATAAGCACATCCTTATACAGGTCCCTAGTCGCAGGACTATCGATACAGGGCATCAATACTCCGGAGTAGACTAGCGTATGCGCTTCTCATCCCAGTGTGGGAGATGGTCTGTCCCACAGCCATCAGTACGTCGTACTGGCGATAGTATACGGGTGCTCGTTGGGTTACGAGTACACTGGACAGGACTCGTCGGGAACTGACAGGTTGGTATTATACCTATCGTCAGTTATCAGTTCCCAGGTGATGTGAGTACAGCTTAGTCCGCTGACTTGACACTGCCACTTCGCCTCGATTGTGTTCCCACTGCACTTTGATCACTACCCTACCACGGCTCAAATGAGTCGTGCAAACAGGTGGTGGTTGGGTGCAGCCCCGAAGCACTTGGAGGCAGTGACGGTTAGACAGGATTCGTCTCTCCCGGTATTGGGGGTTGACATCGCGCTGTGTCTAGGAGAGCCATTACACGAGTAGTCCCTGGCCAGGGCAAGCGAGATATACTGGTAGGCTTCCAGTGTTATCTCAGGGTGTTTTGGGCTTCACTCCGACACGACTTGTACCGCTATTAGGGGACTGACGTTTTACCGCCCCCTAGGCCCGACATGCGATGTATTAGATGAACAGACCGGACTGTACGGAGACTGTCACATTCAGACTCAGTAGGAGTTCAGATGGGGTTTCACCTCGTCAGCCTTCTTGTCGGCATCTACCTGGGGACCGTTACGCACAGCTAGTGCCGCTTGCGGTCTGTGGTTAAACCCACTGCCAGTGTAGTGTCGAGTCTTTAGAGTCCCACACAGAGGGTATTCGCCTCTGGGCAAAACAGAGTAGAGGTCGCATGGTTTTGCGGCAGGGTTCGTTCTCATCCGCGCACTTGTGCACGTTTGGAGTCCGGACGGATTATACTGGCGGGCTCTGGTTTGAGCCAGATACTGGTATATGTTTTGGGGTTGCTTTTATATCTCGGTATTCTTGTTCCTCGGAACGAGAATACAGGTGTGTATGCACAGTTGCTTGAGGCGGAGGATGAGGTTTTTCTTTAGGGTTTCGGAATAGGTGCGCATGCACAGTTGACAGTCGTCATTTTCCAAACCCTAATAGATTTATGAAATATCAATTAATAATAGTAATTAAATGAAATATTGTTATGGTTGATTTTGTTGACTTGTTGACCATGGTTGACTTGTTGACCATGGTTGAATGTTGACCACCATCATTGCTTTGCAAGGATACTCCTTGATTCTAGCTTACACTCCTTTAATGAAGTGATGATAATGGTCATTCCAAATACAACCATCAACTATTTTCATTTTCAATTATTATTATTAATTAGATAATTCCTTTTCTTTTAGTTATGGTTGCAAAAGAAAAGAGCTCATTCTATCATAATCATTCTCTCTCCTCATTTCATCTTCTTCTTCCTCAAGCTCAAGGTGATTCCTTCTCATGTGTTGAGAATCCCTCACCTTGAAAAAGAAAGCACCCCATAGATACTCTCTACTCTCCCTAGGGTTCAAGGTTTAGCAAGCCGGAGATCCTAGTTCACTCAAAGTTCGAGGAAGAGCCCAAAGGTTGAACCCTCAGGTGGATCCATCTTCGACGGAAGAAGGCTACGAGGCAAGAACCATCAACCTCTACAAGGTTTCAAGAAGAAGGAGTTCAAGTTAGGTATAACTCTTCATCCGAGTAGCTAACGCTCCTTTGTATGCTTGCTAGTTTAGTTTAGACACGATCCCGACCTTGTTTAGTCCATGTTGCTCCTCATGACAAAATTTGATTGTTATACCGTTTTCGCCTCCTCGTAAGTACCGGGGATGGCAACGTGGACTTACAGTCTGGATGAAGAAGTTCCTAACAGAACTTCAAGTGGTTCCTACCATAGTTGATCCAATACCTCTGTATTGCGACAACAACGGAGCTATAGCTTTAGCGAAGGAACCAAGGTCCCATCAGAAGTCCAGACACATCTTGAGGCGGTATCACCTGATCAGGGAGATCATTGATCGTCAGGAGATCGAGGTTCGGAGAGTTGCTTCAGAAGAGAACATTGCTGATCCATTGACGAAGGCCCTACCTCAGACGCAGTTCGAGAGGCTACTCGAGATCATTGGTCTTCGATATGCTAGTACATGGCCCTAGTGCAAGTGGGAGATTGTTAGTGTTTATGCCCTAGAAGGCCATTACTGTATCATACTAGTTTGTATATTACTTAATGGAAGCTTGGGATATTCACATATATATAACAGTCTTGCTAAACATGGTAGTATGCTACTTGGTTTTTCTATCTTAATATGTGAGTGTACGTATTGATAAAGCTCTTAGGATCTTGCTTGACTACCAGCGTTGTGATGGCAGTCACACTAGTGGGGGCTGGGTAGTCTACATGCACATCCTTATTCAGGTCCCTAGTCGTTGTATTATCGAGACAGGGCATCGATACTCCGGAGTAGACTAGTGTGTACGCTTCTCATCCCAGTTGGGGAGATGGTCTGTCCCACAGCCGTCAGTACGTCGTACTGGAGATAGTATACAGGTGCTCGTTAGGTTATGGGTACACCGGATAGGACTCACAGGGAACTGTTGGTTGGTTTTATACCAGTCGTCAGTGAACAGTTCCCAGGTGACATGAGTACAGCATAGTCCGCAGACTTGACACTGCTACTTCGCCTCGAGTGTGTCCCACTGTTCTTAGATTGCTACCCTACCACGGCTCAAAGGAGTCATGCAAACAGGTAGCAGTTGGGTGCAGTCCCGAGCACTTGGAGGCAGTGGCGGTTAGACAGGATTCGTCCCTCCCGGTATTGGGAGTTGATATCGCGCTGTGTCAGAGAGCCATTACGCAAAGTCCCTGGCCAGGGCAAGCGAGATTTGCTGGTAGGTTCCACTAGTTTCTCAGGGTGTAATGGGCTTCCCTCCGACACGACTTATACCGCTATTAGGGGACTGACGCTTGCCGCCCCCTAGGCCGGATATGCGATAGTCTAGGACGAACGGACCGGACTGTAAGGAGATTGTCACATCAGACTCAGTAGGAGTTCGGATGGGTTTCCTCATCGGCCTTCTTATCGACAACTACCTGGGGACCGTTACGTACAGCTAGTGCCGCTTGCGGTCTGTGGTTAAACCCACTGCCAGCATAGTAGTCGAGTCTCTAGAGTCCCATACAGCGAGTTTCATATTCCAGGCGAAACGATATATAGGTCGTATGGTTTTACGACAAGGGTTCGGACGCATACGTGCGTTTACGCGCGTACGACTTTCGGACAGTTTTTACCAGTCGGCTTTGGTTTAAGCCAGTTACTGGTATCCGGTTATTGGATTTTTACAGTCTAAACTTTTTCCGTATTTTTGCGGATTGGAGGGGCGTTCTCGTAATTGTGCGAGAAGCTTCTAGAAGTGGTGACTAAGGAGGTTTAGGTGTCATATGCAATGAATGAGATTAGTGAGTCATGAGGGTAATTCATTCATGTCATTAAAGCATCATAAATGCTTAATGACTCATGACAATGAATCACCATTAGATATTTGTGAAGCATGCTTATTCATCATGTATTATTCTTTTCTTCATAAAAGAGAATGCTTCATATTTATTATGATACTCAATAATCTCATCTCATTATTATCTACACATTCTCTCTCCTCAAGCTCTCCCTCTTCAAAAGACTAATCCTCCCCTCTCATGAGTTGAGTACAAGGATTAGTTAGACTAAACAATCCATAACCATCACTCTATCTCAATCTATCTTCTTTGATTAGTAATCCAAGAAGGTTAGTTGCCTCAAGTTTAGAGGCTAAGCTTGGAGTTTTGCTCTCGGGTGGATCGTCTACTACTTCGAGAAGGCCGAGGAGAACAAGGAGTTCGTAAAGACGAAGGAGTTGGTTCATTAGGTATAATCCCTAAACACAGTAGTTTAGAAACACTTTGTGTTTGGTTATTTATAGTTTAGCTTCGATTCAAGCGGTTAGTCGATGTTCGTTCACTAAACAAGTTCGTCTTTGAAAATTCCGCCTCCACACAAGTATTGGGGTGTAGTACATCGACTTACATGTAATCCCTCACACTTAGATAAAAGTTATCTTCTTGCATGTTAAACCCTAATAATCTAGCAAAGATCCCGGCTTTGGGTTGTTCGGCACGTCTAAATTTTTATCCGGGCATGTTTGATGCCTTTTGAACCTTCACAAGAGTGCCTAGGAACCCTACAGTGGTATCAGAGACTAGCTAGAGCATTAGGCGATATGTTTACGAAGTTAAAACTCCGATCGAACCCGAAACGACGGAAAAAGCCCCCTCTCTGGAAATTTTTTAAATATTGGGATTTTTCTGAATTAAAAATATGTAAAAAAATCAGCAGGGAATTCTAAGAATTACCATAAAACCTGAGCCCCCAATTCGATCAAACGGCGGCGGAACCGCGGCGCAAGCATGACTTGCGCGGCGATTCCGCGGCGGATTGATAAGATTGTGACACGTGGCTTTTCTGGTAATGACCGTAAGTACTTGTTGAGGCTTCTGGATATTTTTAACAGTGATTCCAGTATTGTTAAAATCTGGGGTTTATTTTGTAATAGTAGATTCGATCAGAATTTTTAAGTTCGTATTTCTTTCCGGATATTTAGAAACTGTTAAATTATTTGAACGGATATCATTAACTTACTATTTCCCGGTACGGCAAACTTTCAAGCGTTGAATTTTTTCTGGGTTTAAATCTTTCGGAAAATTGTACAAGTTAAGCGGTGGACCCTCTAGAAGACAACAAACCTTAACTCGATTATGTGACCGTCTTGAACTGCCTTTTGAACCTTCGGGTTTGGGGCAGTACGGCGTGCCACATGTGAGGCGTTGGCTTGACCCTTCTACGGCTGGATCACCGGTACTGTGACATATTCTGGGATTATTTGAACTCTGCTCAAGAGTTGAGCACTTTGGAAATTTTGGGTATTTGATTATCTGTTCGGAAAGTTTAATACTGTCTATTTATCTGGAATGTGATACAATATGTGGAATTCATAGAGTTAGGCATGAAATGCGGAGTATGTGATATTTCGGATTTACGATGTCTAAAGTGATTGTGGATTCCAAATATTGTAGTTTTACACTTTCTTTTATGTGACCGTAAGTGTAATATGTGATATCGCCGGTTTCGTTGCTATATGTCAACGACAATTGGGATGCGCATATTTACTTACGTTGATGATATGAGATATTATGTGTTGCTGTGATATGTTATATTGGATCGTCGCGATCAGAATAGCCGGGGGTTTTATGTGAGATGAGGGTTTTTATTTTCATTCATGTAAAATTCATTTGTAATGTAATATTCTTTTATTTGGGGCACTTCCAGGTTGCGGTTGATGTCACCAGTGTATATTATTTACTTTTCCGCATTAGGTAGACCCAAGGAGGGGAGCACAAGTAACCGGGTTCTAGGGTCCAGTGGGAGGCCATCTCGAGGAGTCGAGACCGGGTCTCCTAACCGTAGAATTGGCAGTGTTACTTGCCGCTCTCGTAGGGGTCTTGGGATGTGGGTTTGGCTATTCGTCGTGACCGTGGAATCCGTGTTTTATACAGGCTCGTATTAAAAACACGGACGTCCTAGTATATCCAATATTTCATATATGTTCTTCTGCTGCAATGTTCTGTGATGAGATAGTATTACTGCCTGAGACGAATGCTTATACTATCTATATATGCTGATATATAAATATTACTGCTTTCGTTTCTTCTGTGATGCTTAGGAAGCATAAGCTGATGGGATTTTTATTAATGAGATTAATAAAAGAAAAGAAACCTAAAGATGTTGTAGAATCAAAAACTTTATAAAAAGGGTAGCTACAGTTTTGCTTTGCACAGTGACATATATGATATGTCCTGCACCTTATTCGATGAGGAAAGGACCGAGATCCCTTCACCGGGAGTGACTCCTTTAGCAAAACTGGCAGATGCTACAAAACGCGGTTTGTCTTTTGATTGCTTTTATTGTTTTGCTTTGCACAGCGGTATATATGATATATTCTGCACCTTATTCGATGAGGAAAGGGCCGACGATCCCTTCACCGGGAGTGACCCCTTTAGCGAAACTAAGAAAAGCCTCAAAACACTCCTTTTCAAAAACTACATGATTCTACGACGATATCAAGTTCATTACGCTTAGGGTTTTCTGAAAAACCTGCGTAGCCCTCCGTCATTTCAGATAGATATTATTTAGTATTCGTGCTGCGTTTGTTGACCTCCGTCAAGGCATAGTGTACGGTAGCTGACTAGTTTTTTATCTGTTTATGCATTTGATGCAGATTGGATTAGGGCAGTTGTACGGCCTTGTTGACCTCCATCAAGGGTCGTGCGGGTGGGTTTAATTCAATCAAGAAATGACAGGTTGAACTTGACTAGTAGCCTATGGTTTGTTGACCTCCGTCAAAGTCATAGGACACTAGGGGCAAAATATCATCGGGAATTTCAAGTGTTGAAATTTGCAATGAGATTGCATACCTTCTATGAGATAGTTGGATCCTGATACCCACTGCGAGTAAGAGTTACTCCTGGGAGAGTTTTATACAGGACAATTAGTCATTCAAGTAGGTGTCTAGAAAAGTGTTAACGGGGTTACGCCTCTGGGAAAACGAGGTTTACTTTAATTAGGTCCGTGCGAAAGCACGGAGAACCTCCCTCAAAGTACCGACACTGATCTGGCTGAAAGATTGACGAAATTGTAGGGTGTAATTAATCCCGGCTAATCTTACCTTTTAGGGTTTTGAGGTAGATTTGATAAAAACAGTGGGAGACATCCTGATTAGATAAGATAATAACCAATCTAATCTTGCAAGAGCATACGCTAAAGTGTTTTCTTCTCTCTCTCTCTCCAGGTAGCGACCATGTCAGGCTATAATCAAGATAATAATATTGATGTATTGACTGAACCCGATTATTGTACTCAGCAAGGGAACGTTGGACCCGTTCTTTCTTATAAGAGTTATAAGACTGAACAGGAAACAGGAGAATATCTGGATTCTCACGCCGCCCAAAAGAACATGCATGTTGATGCATCTTCTTCAGGTGTGTTAGTTATTGAGAACTGTTTCTCAGTTCACCCTACGTCCTGGGTATTAGATACCGGATCAGGATCCCACATATGTAAACTGTTACATGGGCTACGTAAAAGTAGAGAACTGGGAAAAGGTGATCATTCCGTTCAAGTAGGGAACGGTACAAGTATTGTAGCCAAAGCAGTTGGCGAATATCACCTTGTATTACCAAGTCGTAATACACTGATTCTGAATGAGTGTTATTATATACCGAACGTGATGTGCAACATTATTTCAGTTTCTTTATTAAGTAAAGAAGGATATAATTTTGTATTAAAGGATAATGTTATGAACATATTCCTAGATCAAAGGTTGATTGCATCAGGCTCGTTACATAATGGCATATTCATTCTAAATCAGAATACAGTCCTGAATATACAAAACACACACAAGAGGAAAGGTTCAGATATGAACGAATCCTACTTGTGGCATTGTAGACTTGGTCATATCAATGCGACACGACTGGCTAAGTTACATAAGGATGGTTATTTGAATCCGTTTTAATTATTATCTTATGATACTTGCCATTCATGTCTCAAAGGAAAAATGACCAAAGCTCCGTTTAGTGGACACGGAGAAAGAGTTACCGAACTCTTAGGACTGGTACATAGTGATGTATGCTGTCCCATGTCTACGCATGCCAGGAACGGTTCTTCCTACTTCATTACATTCGCTGACGATCTCTCTAGATTCAGACATGTGTTCCTGATGAAACACAAGTCTGAAGCTTTTGAGAAATTCAGAGAATATAAGCACGAAGTAGAGAACCAAACGGGAAAAAGTATTAAGATTCTTCGATCTGATCGAGGAGGTGAATACTTAAGCGGTGAGTTTTTAGATTATCTAAAAGAGAATGGGATTCTCTCTCAGCTTACTCCTCCTTATACACCGCAGCACAACGGTGTATCTGAGCGGAGGAATCGCACCCTATTAGATATGGTACGCTCTATGAGGAGCGAGGCTGAGTTACCTATTTCCTTTTGGGGATATGCACTGGAGACAGCTGCATACATACTGAATAAAGTTCCGACCAAATCTGTGCCTACCACCCCATATGAGATATGGGAAGGGAAGAGACCATATCTTAATTTTGTTAAGATATGGGGTTGCCCGGCTTATGTCAAAAGACGGAACCCGGACAAACTCGAGGCAAGATCTGTTTTATGTAAGTTTATTGGATATCCCAAGCATTCGTAAGGGTATATTTTCTACCATAGTGAGGAACAAAGAGTGTTTGTTGCTCAACACGCCACCTTTTTAGAAAAGGAATTTCTTGCAAAAGAGATTAGTGGCTCTGAGGTAGAACTGGAAGAAGTTCCAGCAGAACAAACCACACCAGATGATTTAGTGGAACCAGAGGATTCAGTAGTACCCGACGTACCCCAGCCTCTCCGCCGATCTAGTAGGGTTTCTCGTCCACCTGAGAGATACTACGGTTTTCTCATTGATGGTGGAAGCGAGGATTGCATCATGGATGAAGATGAACCGACTAGTTTCGAGCAGGCCATCACGAGTGGTGACTCTGTGAAATGGCTGGATGCAATGCGATCTGAGAAGGAATCCATGTACACCAATAAAGTATGGATTTTTGAAAATGCTCCTGAAGGGGTAAAACCCAATGGGAGCAAGTGGATTTTTATAAAGAAATTTGGTGTAGATGGAAAAGTTGAGACTTTCAAAGCTAGACTTGTAGCAAAGGGTTTTCGTCAACGTCCAGGTGTGGATTATGACGAAACCTTTTCTCCAGTGGCTATGCTTAAGTCCATCCGGATCTTACTTGCCATTGCTGCATACCATGACTACGAAATCTGGCAAATGGATGTTAAGACCGCTTTTCTAAACGGTGATTTAGAAAAGTGCGTGTACATGACTCAGCCAGAGGGCTTCGTAGATAGTGGGAGCAGCGGAAAGGTGTGCAAGCTGCTTAAATCTATTTATGGGTTAAAGCAAGCATCACGGAGTTGGAACATCTGTTTTGATGTTGTAGTCAAAGAGTTTGACTTCATCAAAAATATAGATGAACCTTGTATCTATAAGAAGGTAGCAGAGGGTAAGGTTGTCTTCCTCGTATTGTACGTGGATGACATACTCTTGATAGGAAATGATATTCCTATGCTGCAATCAGTCAAGCTCTTCTTATCACAGAGATTCTCAATGAAAGATCTAGGTGATGCCTCCAGCATATTGGGAATTATGATCTATAGAGATAGATCTAAACGGATACTGGGATTGTCCCAATCCAGGTACATTGACACCATACTAAAGAGGTTTAGTATAGAAGAATCCAAGCGTGGGAACCAACCCACGATCTTTGGACTCACTCTCTCCAAAGAGATGTCGCCCAAGACTGATTTGGAGAGAGCTCGCATGCAAGGGATACCCTATGCTTCGGCAGTAGGCTCTATCATGTATGCGATGCTTTGTACCAGACCCGATGTAGCATACTCACTAAGTGTAGTGAGTCGGTATCAAGAAGATCGTGGAGAGAAGCACTGGAAAGCTGTGAAGAACATTCTCAAGTACTTGCGAAGGACTAAGTAGATGTTCTTGGTGTATGGTAATGGAGAACTCCAGGTGGAGTCTCTTACCGATTCCAGCTTCCAAAGTGATAAGGACGACTCTAAGTCGCATTCGGGTTTTGTCTTTACCCTCAATGGAGGGGCGATATGTTGGAAGAGTTCCAAACAGGATACCGTTGCAGACTCGACGATGGAGGCTGAATACATCGCTGCCAACGATGCTGCCAAAGAGGCTGTCTGGATCAAGATGTTCATTAGTGAACTTGGTGTGGTTCCATCCATTGAGCATCCAATACCTCTTTATTGCGATAACAATGGAGCTGTGGCTTTGGCCAAGGAACCCAGGTCCCATCAGAAGTCCAGACATATTCTGAGGCGGTGTCACCTGATCAGGGAGATAGTTGATCGCCGGGAGATCGAGGTCAGGAGAGTAGATACGAAGGACAACACCGCGGATCCATTCACGAAGGCTATTCCCCAGATACAGTTTGAGAGATTATTCGGGATGCTAGGTATGAGATACTACAGCAGCTGGCCCTAGTGCAAGTGGGAGATTGTTAGTTATGTATATGCCCTAGAGGCCATTGTTATACATATGATGTATATTATGATGGATGCTTAGATATATACAGATAGGACTTTCTTGCTCGTCATGATAGTATGCTATTTGGTTTCACTTTATCTTAACATGTTGACTTGTATTGGTTTACTGTTTTACTCTCACATGTTGATAAAGCCCTTAGGATCTGTACTCGACTACTGGGACTATGATGAGATCATACTAGTGGGGCCACGGTAGTCGATGAGTACATCCTATAACTGTTCCTAGTCGAGGGTATATCGAGACAGGGCATCGATACACCAGAGTAGACTAGCGTATACGCATCTTGACCCATATGATGGGCGATGGATGATCCCATATCCATCGGTGTTAGACATCAGAGATGGTGTACGGGTGCTCAGTGGAGACTGGGTACACTGGACGGACTCGCCGAGAACTCCCAGATGGTGATATACCACACGTCAGATGGCAGTTCTCCGGTGACACAGGTACAGGGCAGTCTGTAGACCCGAGATCGTCATGGAGTCTTGTGTGATTCCTACTGTGCTTTGTTTCCACCTTACCACGTCCAAGAGGGCGTGCAAAACGGTGGCTTTTGGGTACAGTCCCGAATCACATGGAGGCAATGAGCGATAGGAGGGGATTCGTCTCTCCCGGTATAGGGAGTTGATGTTGTGCTGTGTTCGATTGGCTATAACTGGAAGTCCCTGGCCAGGGCTGATATAGAGATTTACTGGTAAGTGTTACTAGTAGTTTCTCGACCCGTTATGAGCCATACATCAACACGACTTATCGGTTACTGGGGTCTGACGTATAGCACCCCTAGACTTGATATGCGACATATCAGACGAACAGACCGGACTGTACGGGAGTGTTACTGATCGGATTCATAGGAGAACGCACAGGCTAGCTTGTTGATCTTCTGATCGCTCAATACCTGGGTGGCTGTTACGTTTAGCTGACCGCTTGCAGCTTGTGGGTGTTTGATATGATCATCACCTGCTACCGGCGTATTGACGATTCATTAGAGTCCCACACAGAGGTTTCTTGGCTCAGGCGAAACGGAGTAGAGGCACATATGTGATATGTGCAGGACCGAGAATAATGCGATATGGGATAGCGTATTATATTCTCGCGATATTTAGATATGAACCTGGACATCGGATCAAGTGTTGATTCGATGAATCGGTACATGATATATTAGTCGGTAATATTCGATATAGCCGGATCATCGATTCAAGTGTTGATTCGATGATTTAATGTATAATAATATATATGATATATTGTATTACATTATCTAATATTGGCTCGCTTTATTATTTCATTTTCTCATTGGATGATACATTGATATATATGCGATATATGTTAATTGTATTATTTTCTTTTGTTGCAAATATATAATATATATGTGATATATATTATTGTGACATGATATGATTAATTGTTAAACATGTTTAAGGATGATTAATTGAGGTTAGGGTTTGATTAGGGTTAGTTGCTTCATGCACCTTCTAGAAGCTATTTCTTTTGTCATTGTAAAGATATTTTTGGATGACACTTTCTTTAACTCAACCAAACCCTAACTCTAGTTATTTCTCTACAAAATCTTGACCACTCATCCTTGACCATGGTTTGCAATTCAATCATAAGGTTTATATTCTATTCATCACAAAAGGATTAAAAGGATTATTATTATTCTTATTAGCTTTTCCATTATCATCTTCTTCTTCTCTCTTGAAGAAAGCTCACTTGATATTCTTTATGTGATGAATAAATATGAGAAAATGATTTAAAAAGAAAGCAAAATTACTACTCTCTCATCCTCATCTCATCTAGCCCTTGAGATTAGTGTGTTCATCTCTTTAGAGTGAGAAAGCTTGAGTCGTAGCAACTTCAAGGTAGATCATCGGAGATTTGGAATACTTCGAGCTAGCATGGATCGTTCGAGTCGTGGAGCCTCTCCTGAGTCCGGGAGATCGTGGATCGCGGCAAAGGGACTTCTACTCGGAGCTTGTGAAGTGAAAGAGCGGACTACAAAGATGGTAATCCCTCACACTTAGATAAAAGTTATCTTCTTGCATGTTAAACCCTAATACTCTAGCAAAGATCCCGGCTTTGGGTTGTTCGGCACGTCTAAATTTTTATCCGGGCATGTTTGATGCCTTTTGATCCTTCACAAGAGTGCCTAGGAACCCTACAACATCAACCCCTAATACCGAGAGAGACGAAACCCCTCCTATCGCTCATTGCCTCCATGTGACTCGGGACTGTACCCAAAATCCACATGTTTGCACGTCTCCTTTGAATCGTGTTAGGGAGGAAATCAAAGCACAATGGGAGACACACAAGACTATATGACGATCTCGAGTCTACTGACTAACCTGTACCAGTGTCACCAGAGGACTGCTATTAGAAGATAGGTATACTACCAACTAGAAGTCATCGGCGAGTCCTATTCGATGTACCCATTTTCTAATGAGCACCTGTGTACAATCTTTGATGTTAAACACCAATGGCTATGGGATGAACCATCGCCCTCTAAGGGACAAGAAACGTACACACTAGTCTACTCTGGAATATCGATGCCCTTGTCTCGATATCCCCTCGACTAGGAACTGTTAAAGGATGTACTTTTGGACCACCCTTTCCCCACTAGTATGATCTCATCATAATCCTGGTAGTCAAGTACATATCCTAAGGGCGTTATCAACATGTGAGACAAAGACAATATAGAATACCAGTCAACATGTAAAGATAAAGAGTAACCAGATAGCATACTATCATGTCGAAAAAGAAAGTCCTCTATATATATGTCCAAGAATCAACTATAATATACATCAATGTATAATAATGGCCTCTAGGGTATAAATATTCCTAACAATCTCCCACTTGCACTAAGGCCATGTGTTGTAGTATCTCATACCCATCATCCCAAAAAGTCTCTCAAACTGCATCTGGGGGAAGGCCTTCGTGAGTGGATTCGCTTCGTTTTCCTTCATGTCAACTCTCCTGACCTCGATCTCTCGGCGATCTACTATCTCCCTAATCAGGTGATACCGCCTAAGAATATATCTGGATCTCTGATGGGACCTGGGTTCCTTAGCCAAGGCCACAGCTCCATTGTTATCACAATATATAAGTATTGGATGCTCAATGGATGGAACCGCACTAAGCTCAGCATTGAACTTCTTCATCCAGACAGCCTCTTTGGCAGCATCGTTGGCAGCGATGTATTCAGCCTCCATCGTCGAGACTGCTACGGTGTCTTTCTTGGAACTCTTCCAACACACCGCCCCTCCGTTAAGGATAAAGACAAAACCCGAGAGCGACTTACTGTCGTCCTTATCACTCTGGAAGATCGAATCGGTAAAGGACTCCACCTGGAGTTCACCGTTACCATAAACCAAGAACATTTTTTAGTCCTTCTCAAGTACTTAAGAATGTTCTTAGCCGTCCAATGTTTCTCCCCAGGATCTTATTGATACCCGCTCACTACACCTAGAGAGTAAGCTACATCTGGTCTGGTACATAACATCACATACATGATAAATCCTACCACCGAAGCATAGGGTATCCCTTGCATGCGAGCCCTCTCCAAATCAGTCTTGAGAGACATCTCTTTAGAGAGAGTGATTCCCGAGCAAGCAGGTAAATTACCTCGCTTGGAATCTTCCGTACTAAAGCTCTTTAGTATGGTGTCTATGTACCTGGATTGGGAAAATCTCAATATCCGTTTAGATCTATCTCTATAGATATTTTTCCCCGGGATATAGGATGCATCACCTAGATCTTTCATGGAGAACTTATGTGATAAGAAGAGCTTGACCGAGTGTAGCATAGGAACATCCATTCCTATCAAGAGTATGTCATCCACGTATAATACGAGGAAGACAACCTTGCTCTTACAGTCTTCTTATATATACAAGGTTCATCTACATTTTTGATGACGTCAAACTCTTTGACAGCTTCATCAAAATTGATGTTCCAGGTCCGCGATGCCTGCTTCAATCCGTAAATGAATTTAAGCAGCTTGCACACTTTTCCGCTGCTCCCACTGTGTACGAATCCCCCTTACTGTGTCATATCTACGCTCTCTTCTAAATCACCATTTAGAAAAGCGGTCTTGACATCCATCTACAAGATTTCGTAGTCATGGTATGCAGCAATGGCAAGTAGGATCCTGATGGACTTCAGGATAGCGACCGGAGAAAAGGTTTCATCATAGTCGACACGAGGTCGTTGACGAAAACCTTTTGCTACAAGTTTAGCTTTGAAAGTCTCAACTTTTCCATCTACACCATTCTTCTTTTTGAAGATCCACTTTCTCCTAATGGGTTTTAACCCTTCAGGAACAACTTCCAAAGTCCATACTTTGTTTGTGTACATGGATTCCATCTCGGATCGCATAGCATCCATCCATTTCACAGAGTCTCCACTTGTGATGGCCTGCTCGAAACTAGTTGGATCATCATCTTCCATGATGCAATCCTAGCTCCCACTGTCCACGAGAAAACCGTAGTATCTCTCAGGTGGATGAGGAACCCTACTAGATCTACGGAGTGGCTGGGGTTCGTTGGGTACTATTGGATCCTCCGGTTCCACCAAATTGTCAGTTACAGTTTGTGTAGCTGGAACTTCTTCCAGTTGTAACTCATTACCACTAATTTCTTTTATAAGAAATTCCTTTTCTAAAAAGGTGGCATATTGAGAAACAATCACCTTTTGTTCCTCGGTGTGGTAGAAGATATATCCATATGAATCTTTTGGATATCCCATAAACTTGTACAAAACAGACCTTGTCTCGAGTTTGTCCGGATTTTGCTTTTTATTATAGGTCGGACAACCCCATATCTTAACTCGTTTAAGAGATGGTCTCTTCCCATTCCATATCTCATATGTAGTGGTAGACACGGATTTGGTCGGAACTCTATTCAATAGGTCTATGGCTGTCTCAAGCGCATAACCCTAAAAGGAAATGTGTAACTCAGCATTACTCATCATAGAGCGCACCATATCTAATAGGGTGCGATTTCACCGCTCCGATACACCGTTGTGCTATGGCATATACGGAGGAGTAAGCTGAGAGAGAATCCCATTCTCTTTTAGATAATCACGGAATTCTGTGCTCAAGTATTCTCATCCCTGATCCGATCGAAGGATTTTAATACTCTTACCCGTCTGGTTCTCTACTTCGTACTTATATTTCTTGAATTTCTCAAAAGTATCAGACTTGTGTTTCAACAAGAACACATGTCCAAATCTTGAGAGATCATCGGTGAATGTAGTAATGTACGAGGAACCATTCCTGGCATGTGTAGACATAGGACCGCATACATCACTATGTATCAGTCCCAAGAGTTCAGTAGCTCCTTCTCCGTGTCCATTAAATGGAGTTTTGTTCATCTTACCTTTAAGATTTGACTCGCAAGTGTCATAAGATGTAAATTCGAACCGATTCAAATACCCATCTTTATACAACTTAGCTAGCCTTGTCGCATTGATATGACCTAGTTTATAGTGCTACAAGAAGACTTCGTTCATTTCTGAACTTTTTCGCTAATGTATGTTCTGTACGTTTAGAACTATCGTTTAATTCAGAACGTATATACCGTTACATAACGTACCAAACCCAATCAACACTTGATTCTCGAAATAGTTCATAACATTATCCTCTAATGTGAAATTATATCTTTCTTTAGATACCAAAGAAACCGATATACTATTACACATCATTTTTAGTACGTAATAACAGTCGTTCAGAACCAATGTATTACCAGTTGGTAATACAAGGTGATATTTGCCAACTGCCTTGGGTGCAACAATTGCACCATTCCCTACTGTTAGAGATTTTTCACCTTTTCCCAGTTCTCTACCTTTCTTTAGCCCATGTAACAAATTACATACGTGGGATCCTGATCATGTATCTAATACCCAGGACGTAGAACAAACTGAGAAACAGTTATCGGTAACAAACACACCCGAAGAAGATGCATCAACATGTTGTTTCTTCGTACGGGTGGCGCGGGAATCCTGATATTCCCCTATTCCTACGGAACCAATGTTCCCCAGCATAGTATAATTAGCGGGTTCAGTCAATACATCCATATTATTATCTTGATTAAGGCGTGGCATTGGTTGTTGCCTGGAGAGAGATGTTGGATATAGTGCCCTCTAAGTCAATTATTTGACCGCAGGTACGTGATTGCAATGATTGAGAGAGGACCTATACCGGTAGGATAGTCTAACTCAAGATGATAGTATGCTATCTGGTTTTCCTTTATCAGTCATGTAAAGTTTTAGGTGACATTACTGTTCAATATTACACCTTGATAGAGCCCTTAGGATCCTTCTTGACTACCAACAGTATGATGGCGATCATATACGTGAGAGTTGGGTAGTCTATAAGCACATCCTTAAAACTGGTCCCTAGTCGAGGGAGTTTCGAGACAGGGCATCGATACTTCGGAGTAGACTAGTGTATACATTCATGACCCCGACGAGGGGCGGTGGCCGGTCTTATAATCCACTGGTGTCATTTGGATCACCTAAGATGTATACAGGTGCTCGTTGGGTTATGAGGGCACCGGACAGGACTCGCCGGGAAACTGCTAGTTGGTATTATACCCAGCGTCAGATAGCAGTTACCTGGTGAGATGTGTACAGGTTAGTTCATCGACCTGAGGTCATCATTTGTCTCGTGTGAGTTCCCACTGTGCTTTGATTACTACCCTACCATGGCTCAAAGGAGGCGTGCAAACAGTTTTTGTTGGGTACAGTCCCGAGCCACATAAAGGCAGTGAGCGGATCGGCAGGGGATTCGTCTCTCCCGGTATTGGGGGTGAGATCGCGCTGTGTCTGGGAGAGCCATTACACCAAGTCCTTGGCCAAGGCAGGTGAGAATTTCTGGTAGGTATTCCAGTAATTTGTCAGGGTGTTCAGTGCTACTCTCCGACACGACTTATACCGCTATTGGGGGTCTGACGTTACCTGCCCCCTAGGCCCGATATGCGATGCTCATAGACGAACGGACTGGACTGTACAGATATTGTCACTGATAGGCTCAGTAGGCTTCCAGGATGAGTTCGCTCATCGGCTTCCTTTTCGGTCAGTACATGGGCAGCCGTTACGTACAGCTAGTGCCGCTGACGTGCTTATGGTTAAACCCACTGCCGGGGTACTGACGAGTCTTTAGAGTCCCCCACAGATAGTTTCCCAAGTTCGGGCGAAACGTTGTAGAGGCCGTATGGTTTTATGGCAGGGTTCGAACATGCACGTGCACTTGTGCTCGTGTCATGGTTCGGACATATAATACCGGTGGGCTTTGGTTTAAGCCGGATCCAAGTATTATATTGAGTCAGAATATTTTAGTCTCATCGTATTCGTATTCGGTCGGAATACGGATATAGGTATGTATTTACAGGTGAGGGGTATTCTCGTAATCCGTTACGAGATTACTTTAGAAGATGCATTACTTTTGGGTTAATTATTTTGGTTTAAATGATTAATCGATTTGGAAAGTGTGACTCATTGTTATGACTCATTAATTCTAGAATGTTCACTAGTGACTCATGTAATGAGTCATCTAGTGCGTCATTAAAGAATTAATGATGTTTGTTTTGGGTAGGATATTATGAAAGCTTTGTTGAGATATTTTGTGGAGATCGTTTCTTAGTTTTCTAAACACAAAAGCCTTATATTATCATCACTCATTATTTGGACAGCCAAGGGCAATTTTTGGTGCTTGGTTATTTTGCTCACTAGAGTTTTCTTGAGCTCACACTCTTCAACTCTTTGCATCTTCTTCAACCTCCACCCTACCCCTCTCATGTGATGAGAACCCTAGGGTGTTTAAGACAAAGTATTCTACTCATTCTCTACTTCATCTTGGACATGTCGGTTAGCATACTTCATGTCCGAGTTGCCTCGGTATAGAGGCGGGAGCCCGTATAAAGAATCGATGACGTGGTGCCACCTCGAAGAGGAGACCGGAGATCATGCGAGATCGGAGATGCCGCGAGGAGCGTGGGATGATGGATAAAGACCGAAGGACACAGATCGATCGGTATAGCCTTTCTACCTCTTTACCGCTTGCTAGTTTAGCGTTAATGGCTAGATCCGGGTTATAGTATGCGATAGCGCCAGTTGTAGAAGTTTTTGTTCCGCCTTTGGCGTTGGATTGACGGCCGGGGCACTACCGTAGACATACATCGTATCAGAGCCACGCCATTAACCATTACTAGCTTGTTCTAACGTGTTTAAGACATCGATCGAACGAAATTTCCAAAACCGCACTTTCCAAAGTTAAAGTTTCTGTCGAATTTTTAAACTGGTCTAAAAATTATTTTGTGAATGTCAGAAAATCGTGCAGGCTTTTCTATGACTCTGGAAGAAATTTGGTCGACTGAACCTTCAAGACCGCCGCGGAACCACCGCACAAGCCTTGTATTGGCCGCGGTTCCGCCACCGTTTTGGGGCTTCAGTGCACCATTTTTCTTCTGGGTGTCTTTCATGTGGAATTGTGGTTTCTGGAATATTTTGTTTGGGCCGAGATTTTGTTTGAGTACTGAAGTTGTACTTGGGGCCCACTTCGGAAAGTTTTGTCGATCGGAATTTTAAACGTGTTAGTTTAAAGTACATACATTATATCTCCGACCGTGAATGTCATTGGAGCAGTAAATCGTGTCTAATTGCTATAGCTCTTTTAGACGGGTTTGCGAACGTGACATTCGCGTTGATGTTCTGTGTTGTGCTGTGTTGTTGCGGATTTGTCGTGGTGGATAGCTGTGTGCAATGGTAGTGCAATTTGGATTTATTTGTACATTTGATATTGCGGGGCGAGCGTCCAACATGTGGACTGTCGGCACTGCCTGTTTGTATATTATTCTTTTGGGGCAGGACCGGGTTGAGGTCGATATACCCGTTGTACATATTTTCATTACTGTACTAGGTTTACCCTGCGACGGAGTGTACGGATAGCCGGATTCTAGAGGGCAACGGGTTCACATCTCATGGCTTTGAGAGGAAGGGGGCCTCACTCTAGAATTGGCAGACTATTCGTCGCACTCGTAGTGGGTACAGGTTGACCCAAATAGGGATGCTCAAGTTACCGGATTCCGTGAAGTGCAGGGTGGTCCATTCACTTTGCTGTAGGGGGCAGGTTTTGGCGGGTAACCTGCCACACCCGTAGGGGTCTAGGTATCATTGCACAGGCTATCCACACGACCAGGGGAACGTCGGGTTTCAGTAGCGGCTCTGCGAAACCCGGGGATCCCAGATTATCTGTATTGTTCTGTGATACTTATTACTTTTCTGTAATGTTGCATTTATCACGCCTGGAGCGATTATTGTATATTGGTATATATACTAGTAGATATTGTATATGTTTTAAACCCGCGCTAGTCCAGTCCCCGCTCTGTCGTTAGTTAAGTAACCTAACGGGTGATGACGGGACCCAGTGACGAATGCAGATGGCATATACGTACATTTAAATTTCGTTCTTTTCTGGTGTGATTAATTGATGGGACTGCGTTCATTATGATCAATGCAAAGGAAAACAAACCAGTTTTACGTTGTTGGAACAGTTTTCAAAATGTGTTATTATAAAGACGTTTTCTTTTGTTTTGCACAGTGGTATTCAGTTGGAATATCCGGTACCTCATTCGACGAGGCAAGGGCCGAGATCCCGTCACCGGGAGTGACCCCTTGGGCAGAAGTTTGCGTCTGGGTAATAACTTCACTATAGTCAATTACTTGTTGTTTTGCATCACGGTATTGGAATGGAATATCCTGCACCTCATTCCACAAGGAAAGAGCCAAGATCCCT
Organism: Agapanthus africanus; assembly: GCA_030015575.1. Taxonomy (NCBI): domain Eukaryota; kingdom Viridiplantae; phylum Streptophyta; class Magnoliopsida; order Asparagales; family Amaryllidaceae; genus Agapanthus; species Agapanthus africanus. The sequence goes on along the minus strand of JASDDO010000014.1, from coordinate 450,528,005 downwards.
TCACCGGGAGTGACCTCTTTAGCAAAGGTTTTCGCCGCTATATTTTTGTAAAAAGCAATCAGGTTCCTTCAGCGATACCAAGTTAGTTACGTTAAAGGTTTTTTGCCAAAAACCAGTCGTAGCCCTCCGTCATTTCAGTTGGGTATTCAGTAGTATTCAAGCTATGTATTTTGACCAACGCCAAGGCATAGTGTTTTGTAGCTTCTGGGTATTCATCTATTGCATAGATAGATGAGTTGGTTTGGGACAGTCATTCTTCCATTTGGCCAACGTCAGGGGTATGTACGGGTGGGTTCAAATTAACAAGATATTGATGTGCAGAACTTGACATATGACTTATGGCATTTTGGCCAACGTCAAGGTCATAAGAGCATGGGGAAAAAATCCATATCGGGAGTTTCTAAAGAAACTGAAACTTGCCAGGCATGCGCATACCTTCTGGAGTGTGATAACGTGAGTGGATTCCTTCACGTTATCATGCGATGATAGTTGTATCCCGATTCCCACTGATAAGTTGGTTTACTCTTCGGGTGATCCCGACTAATTCTTCTTTCAGGTTTGGAGGAGAATTTGACGGTACATTGGGAGGTTTCCGGATTAGATAAAGTGATAATCATTCTGATCTAGGTTAGAGTGCACGCAGAGTGTTTCTTTTCTCTCTCTCTTTGGCATCGACCATTGACCCACCCTAGACTATGACTCTGTGACCAAGTTGACCGAACTTTCTTAAACTACTGGCTTTTTGGATTTTCTGAGTTGCCTAAGTCATTGTTGCTCCTTCTTTTACCCTTTGCATTTCTCCAGAACACCTTGTATCACTACAAACATCCACTTCCATTAGATATATCCATCGTATGGTTATATACGAACTCGAAGGGACTTCTTCGGGGATGGATTTAGGTTCAGGAGAAATTGAATTGGTTTATTCAGTTGTCTTTTATTATCACCTTCTCTCAGGTTGCGAGGGCTCCATGGTTTAGGAGAGTACACCTATTACGCTTATTGGATACTCTTCTTCCAAACCATAGGCAGGTGTCGAAAGATAGGGAATGAAGAAAACCAATTAGCCTAAGTAGGGTGTATAGAAGGTAATAAGTAAAGGTAAAATGAAGGGATTAGAAAGAGGGCAAAGTAAAATGCGACAGGTATCATTCACGACCAAACCGCATACATCATCGCCACTCCTATTTCGCCTTTGTTTTTCTCTAGTTGAGGAGGAATAGAATAAGGTTTATTCAGGTTGTCTTTTATCATCACCTTCTCTCAAGTTGTGAGTACTCTTAGGATTAGGAGTATACACATATTACACTTATTGGATAGTCTTCTTCCAAACCATAGGCTGATGCCGAACGGTAGGGAAGGAAGAAAACCATTTAGCCTAACGATGGTGTACAGAAGGTAACGACTAAAGACAAATAAAGGGATTTGGAGAGATGAAAACGAAATATACGGTTACAGTCATGAATTGGATTATGGAAAAGGCATTACTAGGAATACCAGGATACCCTTACGAAACATTTTCATGTTTCAGTTTCACTGTGCATTGTTAAAGGAAAACAGATTTCCCGATTAGATAATTACTCCAAGGTATTTATTTAGCAGGTATGATTCTCAGATCTGTATGGTTTTACAGATGTTGAGTGGGAGTAACTTATTGGGAATTAGGTGATCATCCTCATTATATCGGAATTCATTGTAATTGGTGATATTTAAGGAAATCGCCTGGGTTTTTGCCGGACGACAAGTATTTGGTTTTGAGTATCCGTTGTTGTGCACCAATTTCAAATTGATATATCTGTACGTTTATTTTTATAAAGTGAGATATATATTTTTGAAATTATGTCCATGACATTTACCTATATCAGTTGACGATTGGGTAAGGAGCATTGAACAGCGCAGTAGTTCTTAACCATAAGTACAGTTTTCAACCTACGATGCACAGGTTTTGAGTTATTCAACTCAGCGGACTTATACAGAGTATTGTATGTTGTCCAGTGTCCATTAGGACAAAGGGGTTGGTCATCGTACTATGTTCTCTTTACTTGTGACTTCCCTAGTTTTTAAACAAGTGTTTCGTAGAAATACAAGGTCTATGTTTTGAGAAGTTATCGGTATAAGAATAAAGTAGAGAACCGGGTGTCGCAAGTATCGGGATTCTTCAAGGTGATCGAAGATGTAGATACTTGTGATTGGTATTCAGTTGATAGTAATGGTTTTGAGAAACTTGTTTCTCTTTTAGGTTACTCATAATTGGATGCACTCCTAAGTTGAGTAATGCTAATTAGCCTCTCTCCATTAAGTTGACATGCAATGGAGACAGCTGCATGATTTGAATCTGGTTCCAATTAAATAAGTGCCAAAGTTTCTATATTGGATATAGAATGGTTCATATCTTAACGATGTTAAGGTACGGGGAGTTGTCCGGCATATGCTTAAAACCAGACTCGGGATAACTCTAGGCACGTTTCTGTAATGGCACTTTGCGGGTTGACCCAGGATATGACGAGGGTTGACTTTCTACCTTCTGGAAGATCAATAGTGATATTGTTCTTGACACTCCACAGTTTTAGTAAAATGGACCTTTTCAGAAAACAGTAGTGGGAGTATGGTAGAACTGCAAGAGATTACAGAACCGCAAACAATTACGGAAAATTTAATAGGACCTAAATATCCAATCTGGTTTGAAATTCCATTAGCCACTCCGCAGATATGGTGGGTAACATCAGGCACCCGAGAGGTACTCCAGTAGCCTCAAGGACGGTCACATGGAGGTTCGTTTTTACCCAGACTAGACACTACTGTTGTTCCAGACTATGAGACCCGACATGAGGATGAGTATAACGCCGTTCTAAACTAGCTTTAGAAGTGCACGTATATATTATTCTGCCAGAGGGTTGTTGTGGTTAGTGGGAGCAGCGGAAGCATAGTAGGTAAGTAGCTTATGTCTATTTATAGACTAGAGCAGATATAGCGGAGATAAATCATCTAATTTTGATGTGACAGTCATGGCTTTGACTTCATCAGAATAGGGGATGGATCTGCTAAGAAGGTAGTAAGGTGTGATGTCCTAGTATTTGGATAACATACACAGAGTAGGAAGTAAAATTCTTATACTACGATCGGTTATACTGTGGTTGTCACACAGTTGTTTCTCCACACAAGATATGGATATAATATCAGACATTCTGGTTAATAGATCTATGGTTTTAGATCTAGATTTGGGTAGTTTCCCAATCTGGGTACTTAGACAGTATTCTAATAGTATTTTAGAATGGACGACTCCTGGCATGGTGGTGTACCTGCAGGTGATGGAGTCTCCCTCTATAAATTTGTCGTACAGACTAAATTGGAAAGGATTGTGCATGATTGGCATATCACTTGCTTAGGCAATCGAGTCAATCGTGAGATGTCAAGAACCACACCAGATGTTGTTTTTGCACTAGATGCAATAAGTTTATATTAATCCAATCCTGGAGAAACATTCGGAAGCAGTTTTAGAGCATAAGAGGATGTTCTACGGATTTGATGATGGCATCCTCCTTCGGAGGCGGTTATCATTCTAGGCTTCCAAAGGTGACATGGACGATAGAGTGATTATCAGAGTTATAGTTTTCCCTTTGACGAAGGGGGCAGTATTATGGACGGGTGGTCCAAGAGAATACTATGGGAGGTGTTCATACCAGAATATTGCATTCTATACCGCCCATTCTTACGCTCGTTTGTTTATAGGCAGGTGCTCTTGAGCCGTGTTTGCTAGTCAATTGCAGGATACAGGTTCTCGGCTCTAAAAGGTGAAATCCATGGAAAAATACGACAAAATCCGAGTTCCTGCCAACCACAGATAAAACACGGGTCTCCGCTCTTTATCCGTCTGTTGCCACACACCAGTTTAGGAGACAAAATGACAAATCAATTGTCACCTTCATGCACAAAGCACAATGGCAACACCAAGTCCAAGAAATCTACGCGGAGCTCAAGAAAATCATGATAAAAGATCCATGTCCAATCACCTTTTGATCCACTAGAATTTTGGAAGAAATGTGGCAAGATTATCAGAAAAAACATGTACCAGACAAAAGGTGACAGCAGACTAGGGAAGCACAGAAAGTTGGAGGGCCCAACTCCCCTATAGGGCGGCGGAACCGCGGCCAATAGGGGTATAGGCCACGGTTCCGCGGCCGTACTTGCTCTTCAGTGGGAAAGTTTTCAGGGGTAGTTTGGGTACTTCATTTTATGCCAGATTCTTGCCCTAGGGTTTCTGTAAGCAGCCTATAAATACTCCAGAACTGAGCTAAGCCAAGGGTCCAAGTTTGTGTCCATTCTTTTGTAGTTTTAGTTCTTCTTCTTCTTCTTCTTCATTCTTCCTCCATGGAAATGTAGTGAGAGCATTGAGTGTATGTGAATAAAGATGAGGGTTTTTGTATAATTCTTTTTGCTTAGCTTCCCCCTTGAGCTCTCTACCTTAACTTGATCTTGCAACCTCTTAAGTGAGCTTGCAAGTTTAAGCTTTGGTCATTGGTCTCAAAGGGTTGTATCATTTTGTTCTCTCCTTAGTGCTTCATTTCACATGAGTTCTTTACCCTTCTCTTGATCTTGCAACCTCTTGATTGAGCTTGCAAGTTTAAGGGTTGGCTATTGATCCCATGCTCGTTTTGAGTTCTATGGTTCTTGTAATTACTTTCTTGCATTTTTCATTCTTGCTTTACTTACTTGCAATTTAATTCCATGCACTTTAATTACTTGTTTGTAATCTTTTCTTTTCTTTGTTCTTTTCTTTTTGTTCTCTCTTTTTGGTTCATTTTTTTGAATGGTTGGAATTATTATTGTTAAGAAGAAATACGGTATTATAAGTTAAGGTTTCTTTGCCCATTTCCTTTTCCCGTATTTTCCATTGAACTCCGCCCAAACGATACGCAAGCGCTCCGTTAGGCACCCTACCCTAACAAGGTAACGGTGATTCCTAACCGCGACCGGTTGCGTTCGGTTTGGCCGGAGGCGAAAGCAAGAGACAAGAACGGAAGGACAAGGGTAAATAAGCCGTATTCCACGAATACCGCGCTTAAATCCCCTAATCCACGTTGTTGCCGATTGCTCTAGCTTCAATTGGTCAAGATTCGGCTCAAAGGTTTTGAGTACGGATTTCTTTAGCTTATAATCTCGTATCTTTTTCTTAACAGTTTTATACTTGCAAATAATACACTTAGGATAGAATCGAACAAACACATACTCATTCTTTATTGACTCGTCTAAAACAAGAAAAGACATACAACCATCTCCCTGTGGATCGACCCGTGCTCAACCGGCTAGCTGCATAGCGACACCGTCTTCATTGCGGTTAACTTTAAATCTTTCAATCAAATGGCGCCGTTGCAGGGGAGACGGTAGCGTATTTTCTTTCTTGTTATTCGGGTTAATATTCTTTTTGTATATATTTATAAATAAATAAATAATCTTTTTTTTTTATAATTTTTGTGGGCAAGTGTGCAGATTTTTGCGTATTTGCAAACTGCGATTGTGGGGAGCAAAGTGTACGTTCAAGGTTAAGGTGATTACGAAGTACAGTGCCAAAGATCCGGAGAGTTTGACCCGCGCAAGCGAACTTTTCAAGCTTACCGGATTTGATTCAACGGGGGTTTCCTAACCCAAAAACTTAACGGTACGTACTTTACTAACACCTTCTTCTCAAATCCGACGCATCCAATATACTATTCTTTGCAGGATTCTTTGCAAGTTCGCTAGCAAACGTTAAAAATTGACTAACCCGTATTTGTTGCAGTGCCGTGCTTAAACTAAAAAACGATTGTTTGATTCTTTATAGAATTTTTATTGAATTGCGCATTGCATACATTAATACGGACTTGAGGGCAAGCGAACCCCACAACATACGGTAAAGGATTTCATCACCTTTTCCGTGGCCCACAAATCACGAACTTGAGCATAACGTTTACCCGCACAAAATTTAAAAGAAACTAGACTTTAAGCCTTAAGGACTTCGTGCTCACTAGGAGAAGTTAACTGTGTTTAGAACCTCGCTTAACGGTATATTGTTTACGGGGTGTCTAGGAAAGTGTTAACGGCGAAACCGCCAAAAGAGAAAGGGTTATTTAATTAAGGAACTTCGCGAAAGCGTTGGAAAACCTCCCCTTCTCTCTGCACTTACCTGGCCTCGTGATCAGTGTATCTTGAGCCCGTTTCTCGACACAGTTTTACTTCGACAATCAAGTTCTGGAGCAGGTCTAGTTGACCTAGGAGAACCCTAGAACGATTAGGTGTGTGGTATTTTTGTGTCGTGATTGTTTTTTTCCATATTCTTTTTGTGTGTATATTTCATTCTTCTGTTAATATATAAAAAAAAATAAAAAAATATCACATTCTTTTTCCCCTCCTTTTCTCTGCCTTTCTTTCTTTCTCTCTTTATATCATGGGTACTCCACCTCGCAAAACTCTTGCCGAACATTGGTACCCACAACCAGACATTACTTCTTACGGTTCTTGCTTTGGCCGAACTTCGAATGATCCATCCATGCCAAAAATTTCATTGAGAGATCGGATAGACGCGTCTAGGACAAACAATTTGACTCCGCAATCCACTTCGTATCAACCATTTCAAACATTCACCCCTTCTTACGTTGATACCCCTTCTTCAAGTCATGTTGCAACTCCAAGACCTATGTCTATTGCAGAACGTATTGAACAATCTCGTAGCCGATCTTTCACTCCTGTCACCACTTCAAATTCTTCGGATCAACAATTTCATTCACCTTCTTATCTAAATGTTGATCCTACCCCTGTCCAACCATTCAATTCCTACCAATCCTACCCTACTTTTGCACCTTCCCTAGACATTGCATCAGAACCGCCATTTGGGAGTTTTCAGTATCCAAACAACTTTGAATCTTTTACTGAAACCCCTTCACAACCCATGTCTAGTCTGGAACAGTCGTTGGAAGACTTTAGGGTAGCGTCAACCCAACAGATGATGGATTTGAATGCGTCCATGGCCGCTCTCGTACAACATACTGACCCGGTAGCTCGTTTTCAACTAGCTCCTAATTTTTCAATGTATGATGAGGCGGCAGGACAGGCTGTGAATTTGAGTGGAGAGAGTGAGCTGTACCCCCTTCCAAATCAAACTTACCCGTCCCAAGTTGAATCCCACAACTCTTGTTTTGAAAGTCTATCGAGTGTCCCACATGCTTTATCAATTGAAGATAGAATGATTAATGAGTTGTGCGACTTTGTAGTGTTTGATTTACCCGATTGTGAAGGGACCTTGCCAAGTGAAACCACACCCAATCCTTTTGACCTCTACACCTCCACTCTAGAACCTGAATTGATTGATATCCATGCTTTTGTTGAGGTGTCAGAGAATTTTGATTTTCACTTGATTAAGGATATTGACGCCGGGAATATTTTGGATGATGAACCCATAGATTTGGCTGAGTTTGTCTCTTCAAATCATCATCTCGAGTCATTAAATATTTTTCCCGAACCCCATATGCGTCCGGATTTTGAAGAGAAGTGCATGGATGTGCTAAATTTTGAGGAGAATATTGAGGATAGTTTTGAGGATGAACCAGTTTTGCTTGATGAGTCGGATTTTCCAATTCATCCTGTTCCTTCCACTGACTGTGTACACCCTCCTGAACCTTTAACCGATAACCTTCCTCAACCACTTCCCTCCATCTTTTCCATCGTTCTGACCTTGCAAGAAACCGTCTCACTTTCATTTCGTATGTCTGGTTTACCGAGTTCGGCGTACCCATGGTTTCTTACGAATCTTGAGGGATTTGACCCAATCTCTCGACGGGTTAATAGATTAGCACAATCGCTGTTTACACATCGCTCATCATAAATTGTGCTAATCTATTCACTCCATTTGCACCCTCAAGTTCGTACTCCACTTCTTTTTCCCTTCCGCCATTCTTCTTCTGATATACCGAGACCGTATCCCGCTTCTATCTCCATACGGTCTCGCGTAGTCTCCATTTCTTACCTCTCCGCATTCTTTCACCAGCCACTGCTTTATCACGATAATATCTTTGAATGGTTGGTTCTCACTTTTGGCCTGTGTAAGGCCTTGTATAGCTTGATACTGTTCTCTTTCCCCCCTAATCCTGAATTTCAACGCTTAATAGTGGAAACACTGTTTTATTTAAGTTTGGGGGGGACACCTTTTTTGTATATATATTTTTTTGTTTTCCTTTTTTGTTTTGTATATAATTTGTTTTTAGGGAGCGCCGGCAATTTTGACCCTCTTGGTATAGCCTGACAGTGAGGGCACTGTCAAGTTTATGTTTGGGGGTGTGCTCGGTAAGCTTTCTTCCTTCGCATTCATTTGTATATTTTGCATTTACATACCCTATTAAAAACCCACAAAAATTGAAAATTTTCCAAAAAATATAAAAACTTTGTCGTCAAGTTAGCTAATAGGGTAACTTAGATCTTTATTCCGAAAGATTAGTTGATATGATAGAAATAACTAAATTCTAGGCATAGGAATTGAAAACCCTAAAAATAACCCTCATTCTGTTTAAACTTGGTAAGTATACGTCCTTACAGTTTTTTTTGAGAAATAGGTAATCTTGAGTTCAGTTCTTAAGGTAAGTCAAGATGAATGGAAAGTATTGAAGCTTTACTGGAGGATGAGTCTGAAAAATAATTTCTTTTCTTGAGTTTAAATATAGAAAGTATATACCCTACAAACTGCACTTACACGCACCTTGAAACTTGAGATAGTAGAGGATACCTAGAAATACTCTTGCCTGAAAACCTAGTATGAAAGAAAAAACGGTATTTAAAGCTAAACACCAAAAAGAGCATATTGAAAAATATATCCGGTCTTGAAAAAGAAAAAGAAAAAGAAAAAGAAAAAGAAAAATAGAATAAAGTCAAGACCTGGAAACTGCTATTTACGCTTTAAAGTTCACACATTCAGTAATCGGCCGTTAGTGCCTCAAGAAGCATTAATAGTCGCATGAAAGGTGTGTGAGCAAATCCGTCCATCCTTAATGAAAAGAAGTAGTATTAGGTATTAGGGCAAGGGTATTATAGCTTGAATTGAATTCTTGAGTGTAGGGGTGCAAATACACACACACGTAGGGGTATACAATCGATGTTTGGATAAAAGATAGAAATAAAGAATAAGACTTGTGTTTTCTGTAAAGTTGATAAAAATCACTGATTTGAGGCCGCACTTTAGAAGGAAAACTCAGGAGAACCAACATCTTTCTAAACTTTTTTGGAACGTATAGGACCTAAGGTTAAATAGATAGGAGGTGTGAAAAATAAGGGTTGGATATTTCTAACTTATGATGATAGAATTTCTAATGTAAATACTAAACTGTAGGAGTAGAATCACTGTTAACTTATGACACTAATTTGACGGGATTTTGTGGGTGTAATCCGCTGAAAACCCTCAGGAGACAACACTCCTCCTACTAGGGACACCTAGAGGTTTAACGGCTTGTTGCACGCGCTCAGTGCAATCGCGTTCCCTGCGAAAGAGCGGTTAGGATTTTATTTTTGTGAATAATTGGTTTTGCTCGGGACGAGCAAAAGTTAAGATTGGGGGTATTTGTTCATACCAGAATATTGCATTCTATACCGCCCATTCTTACGCTCGTTTGTTTATAGGCAGGTGCTCTTGAGCCGTGTTTGCTAGTCAATTGCAGGATACAGGTTCTCGGCTCTAAAAGGTGAAATCCAAGGAAAAATACGACAAAATCCGAGTTCCTGCCAACCACAGAGAAAACACGGGTATCCGCTCTTTATCCGTCTGTTGCCACACACCAGTTTAGGAGACAAAATGACAAATCAATTGTCACCTTCATGGACAAAGCACAATGGCAACACCAAGTCCAAGAAATCTACGCGGAGCTCAAGAAAATCATGACAAAAGATCCATGTCCAATCACCTTTTGATCCACTAGAATTCTGGAAGAAATGTGGCAAGATTATCAGAAAAAACATGTACCAGACAAAAGGGGACAGCAGACCAGGGAAGCACAGAAAGTTGGAGGGCCCAACTCCCCTATAGGGCGGCGGAACAGCGGCCAATAGTGGGTATAGGCCGCGGTTCCGCGGCCGTACTTGCTCTTCAGTGGGAAGGTTTTCAGGGGTACTTTGGGTACTTCATTTTATACCAGATTCTTGCCCTAGGGTTTCTGTAAGCAGCCTATAAATACTCCAGAACTGAGCTAAGCCAAGGGTCCAATTTTGTGTCCATTCTTTTGTAGTTTTAGTTCTTCTTCTTCATTCTTCCTCCATGGAAATGTAGTGAGAGCATTGAGTGGATGTGAATAAAGATGAGGGTTTTTGTATAATTCTTTTTGCTTAGCTTCCCTCTTGAGCTCTCTACCTTAACTTGATCTTGCAACTTCTTAAGTGTGCTTGCAAGTTTAAGCTTTGGTTATTGGTCTCAAGGGGTTGTATCATTTTGTTCTCTCCTTAGTGCTTCATTTCACATGAGTTCTTTACCCTTCTCTTCATCTTGCAACCTCTTGATTGAGCTTGCAAGTTTAAGGGTTGGCTATTGATCCCATGCTCGTTTTGAGTTCTATGGTTCTTGTAATTACTTTCTTGCATTTTTCAGTTTGCTTTACTTACTTGCAATTTAATTCCATGCACTTTAATTACTTGTTTGTAATCTTTTCTTTTCTTTGTTCTTTTCTTTTTGTTCTCTCTTTTTGGTTCATTTTTGTGAATGGTTGGAATTATTATAGTTAAGAAGAAATACGGTATTATAAGTTAACGTTTCTTTGCCCATTTCCTTTTCACGTATTTTCCATTGAACTCCGCCCAAACGATACGCAAGCGCTCCGTTAGGCACCCTACCCTAACAAGGTAACGGTGATTCCTAACCGCGACAGGTTGCGTTCGGTTTGGCCGGAGGCGAAAGCAAGAGACAAGAACGGAAGGACAAGGGTAAATAAGCCGTATTCCACGAATACCGTGCTTAAATCTCTAATCCACGTTGTTGCCGATTGCTCTAGCTTCAATTGGTCAAGACTCGGCTCAAAGGTTTTGAGTACGGATTTCTTTAGCTTATAATCTCGTATCTTTTTCTTAACAACTTTATACTTGCAAATAATACACTTAGGATAGAATCGAACAAACACATACTCATTCTTTATTGACTCGTCTAAAACAAGAAAGGACATACAACCATCTCCTTGTGGATCGACCCGTGCTCAACCGGCTAGCTGCATAGCGACACCGTCTTGATTGCGGTTAACTTTAATTCTTTCAATCAGGAGGTATGGTGCAGGATATTGTTTAGTTTCAGTTGTCGATACAGTCTAAGAAGTTTGGATTTGGAGTTCATTTATGAACTAGGTCCCATCAGATATCCAAACATATTCTAAAACGGGTATTGCTCAATTCGGGAGATGGCTTTCTCCGCGAACTTGAGATTAAGAGAGACATAGAAAGAAACATCAGGGCGGATCCACTCACTGAGGCTATTTTTCGAATACAAGAGTTTTACAAACGAGCTTTGTGAAACTGATTAGTAGAGGAGTTGGGTGTTCGGTATCACACGGGCTGTGAGTATGCGACATCGCAATAATCAACCTTAAGTGCAAGTGGGAGATTGTTGGATATAGTGTCCTCAAAGTCAATTATTGGATCGCAGGTACATGATTGCAATGATTGAGGGAGGACCTATACCGGTAGGACAGTCTTACTCAAGATGATAGTATGCTATCTGATTTGCCTTTATCGGTCGTGTAAAGCATTAGGTGACATTACTGTTCACTATTACACGTTGATAGAGCCCTTACGATCCTGCTTGACTACCAACAGTATGATGGCGATCATATACGTGAGAGTTGGGTAGTCTATAAGCACATCCTTAAAAGTGGTCCCTAGTTGTGGAAGTTTCGAGACAGGGCATCGATACTCCGGAGTAGACTAGTGTATACAGTCGAGACCCCGACGAGGGGCGGTGGCCGGTCTCACAAGCCACCGGTGTCAGTTGGATAACCTAGGAGTATACAGGTGCTCATTGAGTTATGAGTGCAACGTTCAAGACTCGCCGTGAACCTGCTAGTTGGTATTATACCTACCATCAGATAGCAGTTCCCTGGTGACATGTGTACAGGTTAGTTCATCGACCTGAGGTCGTCATTTGTCTCGTGTGAGTTCCAACTATGCTTTGATTATTACTCTACCACGGCTAAAGGAGTCGTGCAAACAGGTTTTAGTTGGGTACAGTCTTGAGCCACATAAAGGCAGTGAGCGGATCGATAGGGGATTCGTCTCTCCCGGTATTGGGGGTGAGATCGCGCTGTGTCTAGGAGAGCCATTACACCAAGTCCTTGGCCAAGGTAGGTGAGAATTACTGGTGGGTATTCCAGTAGTTTCTCAGGGTGTTCAGGACCACTCTCCGACATGACTTATACCGCTATTGGGGGTCTGACGTTAGCTGCCGCCTATGCCCTAAATGCGATGCTCATAGACGAACGGACCAGACTGTACAGATATTGTCACTGATAGGCTCAGTAGGGTTCCAGGATGAGTTCGCTCATCAGCTTCCCTTTCGGTCAGTACATGGGCAGCCGTTAAGCACAGCTAGTGTCGCTGACGTCCTTGTGGTTAAACCCACTGTCAGGGTACTGACGAGTCTTTAGAGTCCCCCACAGATAGTTTCCCAAGTTCAGGTGAAACGTTGTAGAGGCCGTATGGTTTTATGGCAGGGTTCGAACATGCACGTGCACTTGTGCATGTGTCATGGTTCGGTATGATAATACTGGTGGGCTTTGGTTTAAACCGGATCCAAGTATTATATTGAGTCAGAATATTTTAGTCTCATCGTATTCGTATTCGGTCGGAATACGGATACGGGTAAGTATTTACAAGTGAGGGGTATTCTCGTAATCCGTTACGAGATTACTTTAGAAGATGCATTACTTTTAGGTTAATCATTTTTGTTTAAATAATTAATGGATTTGGAAAGTGTGACTCGTTGTTATGACTCATTAATTCTAGAATGTTCCCTAATGACTCATGTAATGAGTCATCTAGTGAGTCATTAAAGAATTAATGCTGTTTGTTTTGGGTAGGATATTATGAAGGCTTTGTGGAGATATTTTGTGGAGATCTTTTTTTAGTTTTCTAGACACAAAAGCCTTATATTATCATCACTCATTATTTGGACAGCCAAGGGTAATTTTTGGTGCTTGATTATTTTGCTCACTACAGTTTTCTTGAGCTCACACTCTTCAACTCTTTGCATCTTCTTCAACCTCCACCCTACCCCTTTAATGTGATGAGAACCTTAGGGTGCTTGAGAAAAAGTATTCTACTCATTCTCTACTTCATCTTGGATATGTCGGTTAGCATACTTCATGTCCGAGTTTCCTCGGTATAAGGGCGGGAGCCCGTATAAAGAATCGATGACGTGGTGCCACCTCGAAGAGGAGACCGGAGATCGTGTGAGATCAGAGATGCCGCGAGGGGCGTGGGATGATGGCTAAAGACCTAAGGACACGGATCGATCGATATAGCCTTTCTACCTCTTTACAGTTTGCTAGTTTAGCGTTAATGGCTAGATCCGAGTTATAATAAGCGATAGCGCCAGTTGTAAAAGTTTTTGTTCCGCGTTTGGCATCGGATTGAAGGCCGGGGAGCTACCGTAGACTTACAGGAGAAAGAAGGAAATGCATTAGCATGCGCTCTTTGCAAAATTAGATTGGTTATTATCTTATCTAATCAGGATGGCTCCCACTGTTTTTATCAAATCTTCTTTCAAACCATAAAAGGTAAGATTAGCCAGGATTAATTACATTCTATAAGTTCGCTAACCGGTAAGCCATGCAAGTGTTGGTACTCCGAGGGAGGTTCCCCGTGCATTCGCACGGACCTAATTAAAATAAACCTCGTTTCCCTCGAGGCATAATCCTGTTGACACGTTTCTAGACACCTACTGGATTAGCTAATTGTAAAGTGCAAAACTCTCCCAGGAATAACTTTTTCTCGCAATGGGTATCGGGATCCAACTATCATATAGAAGGTATGCAATCTCATTGCAAATTTCAACACTTGAAATTCTCGATAATTTTTTTACCCCTAGTAGCTTATGACCTTAACTATGGTCAATAAATCACAAGTGCTAGTCAAGTTCTACCGGTTCATTTCTTGATTGAATTAAACCCACCCGTACGACCCTTAACTATGGTCAACAATGCCGTATGAATGTCCTAATCAATCGCATCATATGCTTTATAGGAAGACATCACTTAGCTACCGTATACTACGCCTTAACTATAGTCAACAAACGTAGCACGAATACTACGTACTTTAGTTCCTAAAATGACGGAGGGCTGCGATTGGTTTTAAAGAAAACCATTAATGTAATGAACTTGATATCGTTGTAGAATCTAGTGATTTTGAAAAGGAATGTTTTTTAGGCTTTTGGTAGTTTCGCTAAAGAGATCACTCCCGGTGAAGGGATCTCGGCTCTTTCTTATCGAATTAGATGTTGGATATTCATTAAGGAATACCACTATGCAAAGTAAGAGCTAAAGAAGCTATCAAAAGACAAAACCGAGTGGTTTGTAGCATTTGCTAGTTTCGCTAAAGAGGTCACTCCCGGTGAAGGGATCTCGGCTCTTTCCTCATCGATTGAGGTGCTGAATAATTGTTCGAAAGTTCTGTAAATACAAAATTATCAAATTTCGCATATAAAAATGGGTAAATAACAGAAATATAGAGAAGTAACAGAAGAATTTGGTTAAAATACCATAGTGAGGCCGCAAATTGCGGCCAAATTGGTTAAATTTGAAGCCAAGTTGTGGTATTTTTGTTCCAATTTCTTGGTGTCGTCTTTTAGTTATATTAGTGTCCCCTTGCTATATGCAAAATATTTTGATAACAATCGTATCAACAAAAGAACAAAAATACAGAGAGCAAAAAGGTCATATGTGTTGTTTTTGGTTTTTTTTAAAAAGATTTTTGTTTGTTTAATTATTTATTTATTTTTTTAAAAGTATATACAGAGATAACACAAAATAACTTTGTGTTGTTGCCACTCCCCAGCAACGGCGCCAAAAACTTGTTCGAAACTCAAGGTGTCGTGCTTTTTTCGAATTTTATTTTAATTAAGATATGTCGGTTTTGTTTGTGAAAATAGTGCACGATATGAGTCTCGAGTTCTAAAAATACCGCAAGTGCACGGTGCGTTGAAGTAAGCCGGCAAGCACGGGTCGAACCACAAGGAGTGGATATCACGACATCAATTTGAGTTATGAAACAATGGGTTAGAAAAATGGATGTTTGTCACGTTTTTTACAATAATTAAAAGAAGAAAGCTTTTGTTTTAGGGAAAACTTAGGCAAAGCTTTTGTATGAGTGAAATACGACATTTACCCCTAACTCTCCGTTTTGATTCAAAGTTCATTTTTTTAGTTTCCATTTGAATTACGAAAGCATGCTGCATCTATCCGAACCATACGTCGGGTTAGAATACGATATCAAGGTTAAGTAAAACGAAAACTAAAAAGAATGAGATTGAGAATGAAATGAATATGGAGTTAGTTAAGTGAAGTTAGCAAGTATAGAATATATGATTGTATGCTATATATCCTATCTAGCTTGTTGTGACACATAACATAATTCCGTATTCATTTCAACTTCAAATCATAATACAACAACAATAAAATGTAAAGATGGAATAGGATATATATTAATGGTTGATTTGCAAGCATTCAAAACGATATATCCTATCAAGCAAAACATAATAAAATTGCACAATTAAGAAAAGAAGTGTAAAATGCAAGAATCAAAAGGGAGGGTTGGAAGTAAAGTCATTCCACAACCTACCTCACTATTGTAAGGTTAGTAGGCACTAGAACAAGGTTCTAAAAGGCATCAACCATGCCAAAATTAATTTTTTCAAGTGTCGAACAATCTAAAGCAGGATCTTTGCTTGAGAATTAGGGTAAACATTGAACAAGTAAACAACTTTACTTCTAAGAGATTAGGATTACAACCTTTGTAGTCCGTTACTTCGCTTCATAAGCTCCGTATTGAGGTCCCTTCACTGCGATCATCAAGAACTCCAACTCTCGTGAGGATCCAAGAGGTGAATGATGCATCTTGCTTGAAGTCTTCTTGATCTAAGTTGATCCACCTTGAAGAATCTCTAACCCAAGCTTACACTTCACTAATGATGTAATTAGAGAAGTGAACACCCTAATCTAAGTGGCTACAATTGATGAGGATGATGAAGTAGGAATTTTGCTCTCTTTTGTTTTCAATTTCTCACCATTTATCATCACAAATACAAAAGCTAGTGAAGGTTTTTCAAGAGCAAGAAGAAGAAGAAGATGAAGCTAATCCTTTTGTGATGAATAATAAATTATTGTTATGGTTACAATTGCAACCATGGGTTAAGAGTGAAGGCTTAACCCTTGTAGAGAATAAACCATAGGTTAAGGGTTTGGGTTAGGTTTAAGAATATCTGCACAAAATATCAAAGCTAAATGACAAAGACAAAAGCTTCATGAAGCATCCAAAAGCTAACCCAAATGCTAACCCTAACCCAAACCCAAACTTGTTTTATTCTCATAATACATGTTGCATTTGTAACCCTAACATGTTACAATATTATATATCACATATATAATATATAATGTAACAAAAGAAAATAATTCAAATAACATATATCGCATATACATCAATGTATTATCCGGTGAGAAAATGAATCAATAAAGCGAGCTTATATTAGTTAACGTAATGTAAGATATCATATATATAATTATACATTAAATTATCGAATCAACACTTGATCCGATAATCCGGCTATATTACATATAACCGACTAATATAACATTTACCATTTCATCGAATCAACACTTGATCCGATGACCCGGCTATATCACATATACCCGGCCGATATCACATATCGCGAGAATAGAATACGGTATCTCATATCGTATTATTCTCGGTCCCGCACATATCACATATATGCTCCTACTCCGTTTTGCCAGAGCCAGGAAACCTCTGTGTGGGACTCTAAAGAATCGTCAATAGGCCGGCAGTAGGTGATGATCATATCAAACACCCACAAGCTGCAAGCGGTCAGCTAAACGTAACGGCCACCCAGGTATTGAGCGATCAGAAGATCAACAAGCAAGCCTGTACATTCTCCTGTGAATTCAATCAGTAACACTACCGTACAGTTCGGTCTCTTCGTCTCATATGTCGCATATCAAGTCTAGGGGTGGTAAACGTCAGACCCCAGTAACCGATAAGTCGTGTCGATGTGAGGCTCATAACAGGTTGAGAAACTACTGATAACTCTTATCAGTAGCACTCCATATCAGCCCTGGCCAGGGACTTCCAGTTATAGCCAATCGAACACAGAACAACATCAACTCCCTATACCGGGAGAGACGAAACCCATCCTATCGCTCATTGCCTCCATGTGATTCGGGACTGTACCCAAAAGCCACCGTTTTGCACGCCCTCTTGGACGTGGTATGGTGGAAATCAAAGCACAGTGGGAATCACACAAGACTCTATAACGATCTCAGTTATACAGACTAACCTGTACCAGTGTCACCGGAGAACTGCTATCTGACGATAGGTATATTACCATCTAGGAGTTCTCGGTGAGTCCGTTCAGTGTACCCAGTCTCTACTGAGCACCCGTACACCATCTTTGATGTCAAACACCGATAGATATGGGATCATCCATCGCCCATCATATGGGTCAAGATGTGTATACACTAGTCTACTCTGGTGTATCGATGCCCTGTCTCGATACACCCTCGACTAGGAACAATTATAGGATGTACTCGTTGACTACCCTGGACCCACTAATATGATCTCATCATAGTCCTAGTGGTCAAGTACATATCCTAAGGGCTTTTTCAACATATGAGAGTAAGACAGTAAACTAATACAAGTCAACATGTTAAGACAAAGTAAAACCAAATAACATACTATCATATCGAGCAAGAAAGTCTTATTTATATATATCCAAACACCCACTATAATATACATCATATGTGCAACAATGGCCTCTAGGGCATATATACAACTAACAATCTCCCGCTTGCACTAAGGCCAGCTGTTGTAGTATCCCATACCCAACATCCCGAAGAGCCTCTCAAATTGTATCTGGGGAATGGCCTTCGTGAGTGGATCCGCAGTGTTGTCCTTCGTGTCAACTCTCCTGACCTTGATCTTGTGGCGATCAACTATCTCCCGGATCAGGTGATACCGCCTCAGAATATGTCTGGACTTCTGATGGGACCAGGGTTCCTTGGCCAAAGCCACAGCTCCATTGTTATCACAATACAAAGGTATTGGATGCTCAATGGACGGAACCACACCAAGTTCAGTGATGAACTTCTTCATTCAGACAGCCTCTTTGGCAGCATCGTTGCCAGCGATGTATTCAGCCTCCATCGTCGAGTCTGCCACAGTTTCTTGCATCGAACTCATCCAAAAAACCGCCCCTCCATTTAGGGTAAAGAAAAATTCCGAGTGCGACTTAGAGTCGCCCTTATCACTTTGGAAGCTCGAATCGGTAAAGGACTCCACTTGGAGTTCTCCGTTATCATACACCAAGAACATCTCCTCAGTTCTTCTCAAGTACTTGAGAATGTTCTTCACAGCTGTCCAGTGACTCTCTCCAGGATATGCTTGATACCTACTCACTACACTTAGTGAGTATGCTACATCGGGTCTGGTACATAGCATCGCATACATGATAGATCCTACTGACGTAGCATAGGGTATCCCTTGCATGCGAGCTCTCTCCAAATCAGTCTTGGGAGACATTTCTTTGGAGAGAGTGAGTCCAGAGATCGTGGGTTGGTTCCCAAGCTTAGATTATTCCATACTAAACCTCTTTTGTATGGTGTCAATGTACCTGGATTTGGACAATCCCGGTATCCGTTTAGATCTTTCTCTATAGATCTTAATGCCTAAAATGCAGGAGGCATCACCTAGATCTTTCATTGAGAATCTGTATGATAAGAAGAGCTTGACCGAATGCAGCATATGAACATTATTTCCTATCAAGAGTATGCCATCCACGTACAATACGACGAAGACAACCTTACTCTCTGCAACCTTCTTGTATATACAAGGTTCATCTACGTTCTTAATGAAGTAAAACTCTTTGACTACAACATCAAAACAGATGTTCCAACTCCGCGATGCCTGTTTTAACCCATAGATGGATTTAAGCAGCTTGCGCACCTTTCCGCTGCTCCAACTATCTACGAAGCCCTCTGGCTGAGTCATGTACACACATTTCTCTAAATCACCATTTAGAAAGGCGGTCTTAACATCCATTTGCCAGATTTCATAGTCCTGGTATGCAGCAATGGCAAGTAGGATCCGGATGGACTTAAGCATAGCCACTGGAGAAAAGGTTTCGTCATAATCCACACCTGGTCGTTGACGAAAACCCTTTGCAACAAGTCTAGCTTTAAACGTCTCAACTTTTCCATCCACATCAAGTTTCTTCTTAAAGATCCATTTGCTCCCAATGGGTTTTACCCCTTCAGGAGCAACTTCCAAAGTCCATACTTTGTTGGTGTACATGGATTCCATCTCAGATCGCATTGCATCTAGCCACTTCATAGAGTCCCCACTCATGATGGCCTGCTCGAAGCTAGTTGGGTCATCATATTCCATGATACAATCCTCGCTTCCACCATCAATGAGAAAATCGTAGTATCTCTCAGGTGGATGAGGAACCCTACTAGATCGGCGGAGCGGCTGAGGTTCGTCGGGAACTACTGAATCCTCTGGTTCCGCTAAATCTTCAGTTGCAGTTTGTGCTGCTGGAACTTCTTCCAGCTCTACCTCTTCGCCACTAATTTCTTTTAAAAGAAATTCCTTTTCTAAAAAGGTGGCGTATTGAGAAAAAAACACTTTTTGTTCCTCAGTGTTGTAGAAAATATATCCTTGGGAATTCTTAGGATATCCCACAAACTTGCAAAGAACGGATCGTGCCTCGAGTTTGTCCGGATTTTGCCTTTTGACATAGGCCGGACAACCCCATATCTTAACTCGTTTAAGATAAGGTCTCTTCCTACTCCATATCTCATATGGTGTGGTAGGTACAGATTTAGATGGAACTTGATTCAATAGTTATGTTGATGTCTCAAGCGCATAACCTTAGAAGGAAATAGGCAACTCAGCAGTGCTCATCATAGAGCGCACCATATCTAATAGGGTGCGATTCCTCCGCTCTCTTACACCGTTGTGCTATGGTGTATAAGGAGGAGTAAGCTGAGAGAGAATCACATTCTCTTTTAGATAATCCAGGAACTCATTGCTCAAGTATTCTCCTCCTCGATCTGATCGAAGGATCTTAATACTTTTGCACGTTTGGTTCTCTACTTCGTGCTTATATTCTCTGAATTTCTCAAAAGCTTCAGACTTGTGTTTCAACAGAAACACATGTCCGTATCATTAGAGATCGTTAGTGAATGTAATGAAGTATAAGGAACCGTTCCTGGCTTGTGTAGACATGGGACCAAATACATCACTATGTATCTGTCCCAAGAGTTCTGTAACTCTTTTTCCGTGTCCACTAAACGGAGTTTTGGTCATCTTGCATTTGAGACATGAATGGCTAGTGTCATAAGATGAAAATTCGAACGGATTCAAATATCCATCCTTCTGCAACATCGCTAGCCGTGTCGGATTGATATGACATAGTATACTGTTAGTTATATGTATACCCTAGAGGCCATTACTGTACATACGATGTATATTGTAGTGGATGCTTGGACATATATAGGGAGGACTTTCTTCCTCGACATGATAGTATGCTATATGGTTGTACATTATCTTAACATGTACTCTGATTGTCTCTATGATACATGTTGATAAAGCCCTTAAGATATGTACTCGACTACTGGGACTATGATGAGATCATACTAGTGGGGCCACGGTAGTCGATGAGTACATCCTATAACAGTTCCAAGTTGAGGGTGTATCGAGACATGGCATCGATACACCAGAGTAGACTAGCGTATACGCATCTTGACCCATATGATGGGCTATGGATGATCCCATATCCATCGGTGTTTGACATCAAGGATGGTGTACGGGTGCTCAGTGGAGACTGAGTACACTGGACGGACTCGCCGAGAACTCACAGATGGTATTATACCTCACGTCAGATGGCAGTTCTCTGGTGACACTGGTACAGGTTAGTCTGTTGACCCGAGATCGTCATAGAGTCTTGTGTGATTCCCACTATGCTTTGATTTCCACCTTACCACGTCCAAGAGGGCGTGCAAAATGGTGGTTTTTGGGTACAGTCCCGAATCACATGGAGGCAATGAGCGATAGGATGGGATTCGTCTCTCCCGGTATAGGGAGTTGATGTTGCGCAGTGTTCGATTGGCTATAACCAGAAATCCCTGGCCATGGTTGCTGAGATTTACTGGTAAGTGTTACCGGTAGTTTCTCGAACTGTTATAGACCTCATATCGACACGACTTATCTAGCTACTGGGTCTGACGTTTACCACCCCTAGGCGAGATATGCGACATATCAGACGACGAGACCGGACTGTACGTGTGTGTTACTGATTGGATTCGTAGGAGAACTAGCGGGCTTGCTTGTTGATCTTCTGATCGCTCAATACCCAGGTGGCCGTTACGTTTAGCAGACCGCTTGCGGCTTGTTGGTGTTTGATATGATCATCACCTACTGCCGGCGTATTGACAAGTCTTTAGTGTCCTACAAAGGGGTTTCCTGGCTCAAGCGAAACGAAGTAGGAGCACATATGTGATATGTGCGGGACCGAGATTAATACGATATGAGATACTGTATTCTATTCTCGCGATTCATGACATTAATCGGTTGTATGCGATATAGCCGGGTTATTGGATAAAGTGTTGATTCGATAAGTTGTTACTTTTGATATTAGTCGGTTATAGCCGGATTATTAAATCAAGAGTTGATTTAATAATTTAATGCATAATTATATATTTGATATATTACATTGCATTTACTAGTATTAGCTCACTTATGATTTATTTTCTCACTTGTTTGTGCACATTGTTTATATATGATATATGCAAGTGTACATGTTTGTATCATGCTTGATGATACATCAAAGTTGGGTGTATGAGACTCATATCAAGATTAGGGTAAAGATTAGGGTTATTGTTTTATCTTAAGATTTAACAAAAGGGTTTAACTTAGTCAAAGAAATCAAGCTTGAAGAAGCTTGGAGAAGCTTTGACAAAGTCCACTCTTTTGTCATTTCTTTTGATATTCTTTAACCTAACCTTTAACCTAAAGCCTTGGTTAATTATCTACATGAGTTAAGCATGAGGGCTTAACTCAAACATGGTGCCATTATTTATTGGATAAGTTTTCATTTGGATGGATAATTCATGAATCTTTTCTTCTTCTTCTTCATCATCAAGCTCCAACCAAAAGCTTACTAGATCCAATGGTGCTATGAGAAAAAGAGTGAGAAAATCAATTCTAAAGTGAGCCCATTTCCTACTTCTTCATCCTCTACCACTTGCCATGTAGTAAGTTTATGACCTAGTGAAGGAATAGCTTGAGTTTTTGTCTCCCCGACGTAGATCATCTTCTGCCTCGAAGTCAATGTAGCAAGCACGTTCGTTCTTCTCGTGGAGCTTCTATAGAGTCCGGTGTTCACGATCGCAGCGATGTGGACGTCTACACGGAGCTAATGAAGTGAAGGACCGGATCTACAAAGGTTGTAATCTCTTTCACTAAGTGTTAAAGTTGTTAACATGCAAGTTTTCGCCTAAACCCTAGTTTAAAGATCCGTATTAGAGTTGTTCGGCACGGCTAAAATTTTAATCGGGTATGGTTGATGCCTCGTAGACCATTGTGCGCGTGCCTAGCAACCCTACAGTGGTATCAGAGCCAAGGTAGAGCTTTAGGCGAAGTCTGAGCGAAGTTTAAAGTCCGATCGAACCCGGATACCCCGATGTTTACCCCTCTGTAGATAATTTTCAAAAAGTTGATTTTTTCTGAATTAAAAATGCTCAGAAAAACAAGCCGGAAAAACTAAGAATTACTGTGAAGTACTGTTCACTGAGTCAACTATTTGACCGCGGAACCGCGGCTAAACCATGGGTTTGGCGGCGGTTCCACTGCCAAAATTATGACTTAGTCCCTGAAATTTCATGAATTTATTCTTAGGTCGTTTCAAGGCAATTTTTTCTGGGAATTTTTTAATTCCACTCAAGTGTTGAGTTTTCTATGGTTGTATTAGGGACTCGATGATTCGATCAGATAATTTAACTTCGTTTAGTTTTGTTCGGGTAATTTTTAGAAACTGTTAAAAAGTTCGAACGGATATCAATAACTCACTTTTTCCGCAGTCGAAATTTTTTTCAAAAGTTGGATTTTTTCTCGAGTTTAAGAACGTTCTAAGTCGTGCAAGTAACGCGGTGGACCCTCTAGAAGACAACAAACCTTAACTCGATTATATGACCGTCTTGAACTGCCTCTAAACCTTAGGGTTTGCGGCAGTACGGCGTGCCACTTATGAGGCGTTGGCTTGACCCTTCTACGGCTGGTCCATTGGTACTGTGGCATGTGATGGATGTTTTTAAACTGATTTCAAGTGTTGAGATAAATGAGGAAAATCTTGGGTGTTCGATCGGAAAGTTTAACATTGTCTATTTACCTCGAATGTGATACAATATTTGGAATCCACAGGTAGTTATGAGATAACTAATTTGAATGTTGTAAATCTAGCAGTTCGGTCTCAAATTGATCAGTTGCCACGGAATTTTGATGTGATCAAAAGTCCGTCGCAATCATGTAGCGTATGCGGATACTCGCCGGTAATCTTAATAGACAGCCACGCCTCATAGCCCCGACCAAGTGACTGTAGGAGAACCCCGTAGTCAAAAGCATCCGTTCGGGTGCTCGCAGCAGCGGTGTTCCGCCTTAGTGTACTTCGTCAACGGCATCCGGGGGTGCGGCCATCTAATAAAGTTTGTGACGAGCATTCGATCAGGATGTCAGGAATCCTGTTGAATTGCCGACTTGATATTGAAAAGATTTTTCGATAATTAGACTAAAATGTGGGGTTTATAAATGTTAGGCATGCGATGTCTAAGGAATTCATTTGGTTAGGCATATGATGTCTAAGTAGGTTGCGGATTCCAACTGTTGTAGTTTTACACTTTCTTTTCTGTGAACGTAAGTGTAATATGTGATATCGCCGGTTTCGTTGCTATATGTCAACGACAATTGGGATACGCATGTTTACTTACGTTGATGACATATGATGTTATGTGTTGCTGTATATGTTATATTAGATCGTCGCGTTTGAATAGCCGGAGTTTTTATGTGAGATGAGAGTTTTTCATTTTCATTCAAGTAAAATTAAATGTATGTAATATTCTTTTATTGGGGCACTTCCGGGATGAGGTTGATGTCACCATTTGTATATTATTTACTTTTCCGCATTAGGTAGACCCAAGACAGGGAGCACAAGTAACCGGGTTCTAGGGTCCAGTAGGAGACCATCTCGAGGAGTCGAGACCGGGTCTCCTAACCCTAGAATTGGCAGTGTTGCTTGCCGCTCTCGTAGGGGTCTAGGGATGTGGGTTTGGATATTCATCGCGACCGTGGAATCCGTGTTTTATACAGGCTCGTTTTGAAAACACGGACGTCCTAGTATATCCAATATTTCATATATGTTTCTTCTGCTGCGATATCTGTGATGTGATCATTTGATATGTTGTGATAAATACTGTATATAGTATATACGATATATTATATAGACGTTACTTATGTTTTACACCCGCGCTAGCCCTGCCCCGCTCTGCCGCTAGTTACCTAACCTAACGGTGCACGAGGGGACATCGAGGCGAATGCGGATGGCATAAGTGTACGTCGTATTTATCTGTGATGTTTAGGTGACTTAAATGATGGGACTTCATTAATATGATTAATGAAAGAAAAGAAACCTAAAAGATGTTGTGGAATCGAATTTTCAAAAATAGGTAGCTACAGTTCTTGCTTTGCATCGCGGTGTTCCTTGTAGAACATCCTGCACCTTATTCGATAAGGAAAGGGACGAGATCCCTTCACCGGGAGTGACCTCTTTACCAATAACTGGCAGATGCTACACCCCTCGGTTTGTCTTTTGATTGCTTTTGGAGTTTTTGTTTTGCATAGTGATATATATGATATATCCTGCACCTTATTCGATGAGGAAAGGGCCGACGATCCCTTCAGCGGGAGTGACCCCTTTAGCAAAACTAGAAAAGCCTCAAAACACTCCATTTTAAAATCATTTGATTCTACAACGATATCAAGTTCATTACGCAATAGGTTTACAGAAAAACCTGTCGTAGCCCTCCATCATTTTCAGATAAGTTGTATATAGTATTCGTGCTACATTTGTTGGCTTTCGTCAAGGTGTAGTGTGCGGTAGCTATATGCTGCTTATCTGCAGCATACGATGTGATTGGATTAGGGTAGTCGTACGACTTTGTTGGGTTTCGTCAAGGGTCGTGCGGGTGGGTTTAATTCAGTCAAGAAATGTACGGGTTGAACTTGACTAGCGGGCTATGGTTTGTTGGCTTTCGTCAAGGTCATAGCACGTTAGGGGCAAAATATTATCGGGAATTTCAAGTGTTGAAATTTGCAATGAGATTTCATACCTTCTATGAGATAGTTGGATCCCGATACTCGCTGCGAGTAAGAGTTACTCCTGGAAGAGTTTTACACATTACAATTAGCCGATCAAGTAGGTGTTTAGAAAGGTGTTAACGGGGTTACGCCTCTGGGAAAACGAGGTTTACTTTAATTAGGTCCGTGCGAAAGCACGGGGAACCTCCCTCAAAGTACCGACACTGGCCTGGCTGAAAGACTGGCGAACTTGTAGCGTGTAATTAATCCCGGCTAGTCTTTCCTTTTAGGGTTTGAAGGAAGATTTGATTAAAACAGTGGGAGCCATCCTGATTAGATAAAATAATAACCAATCTGATCTTGCAAGAGCATACGTTGAGTGTTTTCTTTTCTCTCTCTCCAGGTAGCGACCAAATCACTCCTTAATCAAGATAATAAAATGGATATATTGACCGAACCCGCTTGTTATACTGAGCTTGGGAACGTTGGTCCCGCTCCAAATTATAATTGTTATAAGACAGAGCAGGAAATTGGGGAATACCGGATTTCCCGTGCCACCCAAACGAAGAAAGTGCATGCTGATGCATCTTCTTCGGGTGTGTTCATTACAGAGAACTGTTTCTCAGTATCCTTTACGTCCTGGGTATGAGATACCGGATCAGGATCCCGCATATGTAATCTGTTACATGGGCTGCAGAAAGGTAGAGAACTAAGAACGGGTGATAAGTTTCATGAGACAGAAAACGGTGCAAGTGTTGCAACCAAGTCTGTTGGTCACTATCATCCTGTATTACCAGAATACATTGATTCTGAATGAATGTTATTAGATACCGAACCTGATATACAACATCATATCAGTCTTTATTAGTAAAGAAAGGAAATAATTTTGTATTGTTGGATAATGTTTTGAACATTTCCTATATCAAGAGTTGATCGGTTCAGGCACGTTATCTAAAAGCATAGACGTTCTAAATCAAACCACAGTTCTTAACGTACAGAACACACACAAGAGGAAGAGTTCAGAAATGAATGAATCCTTCTTGAGGCATTGTAGACTAGGTCATATCAATGCGACCCGACAGGCTGAAGTTACATTAAGATGCATATTTAAATTTGTTTGAATTTACATCTTGTGAAACTTTCCAGTCATGTCACAAAGATAAGATGACCATAGCTTTGTTTATTGGAAACAGTGAAAGAGTTAGTGAACTCTTAGAATTGATACATGCTGATGTATGAAAGTCTCCTGTCGACACATGCCAAGACCGGTTCTTTGTACTTCATTACATTCTCTGATGATCTCTCAAGATTCAGACATATGTTCCTGTTGAAACACAAGTCCGAACCATTTGAGATATTCACAGAATGTAAGTTAGAAGTAGAGAACCAAAAACCGGTATAAGAATTATGTCCTTTGATGAGATCAGGGAGGAGAATACTTGAGCACAGAATTCCTGGACTATTCTAAAAGAGAATGAGATTCTCTCTCCGCATTACTCCTCTATATACACCATAGCAAGATGGTATATCGGGGCGGAGCAATAGCACCCTATGTGATATGGTGTGATCTATGATGAGTACTACTGAGTTTCCTATTTCCTTTTGGGAGTTATGCACTCGAGAAGCTGCATACCTATTGAATAGGGTTCAAATCAAACCAGTTGCCTGCCACTTCATATGTGATATAGAAAGGGAAGAGCCCATATCTTAAGTTTGTTAAGATTTGTGGTTGTCCGGCCTATGTCTAAAAGAAAAATCCGGACAAGCTCGAGGCAAGGTCTGTTATGTAGAACTGGAAATGTTTCAGCTATACAAACTGCAGCTGATGATTTGGTACAACCAAAGGATTCAATAGTTTCCAACGAACCTCAGCCTCTCCGCCGATCTAGTAGGGTTCCTCACCCACCTGAGAGATACTTCACAGTGGGAACAAGGATTGCATCATGAGATGATGACCCAACTAGTTTCGGGCTGGCCATCAGGAGTGGGACTCTGTAAGAATGGCTGGATGCTTAACGATCTGAGATGGAATCCTTATACACCAACAAAGTATGGACTTTGGTTACTCTATCTGAAGGGTTAAATCCCCATCAGGAGCAAGTATATCTTGAGTCGATTACTTGGTGTAGATGGAAAGGTTGAGACTTTCAAAGCTAGACTTGTTAAAGGTTTTTCGTCATCGACCAGGCGTGGATTACTATGAAACCTTTTCTATGTAGCTATGCTTAAGTCCATCCAGATCCCACATTCCACGGCTATATACCATGACTACGATATCTGGTGGTTGGGTGTCATGACTGCTTTATAAATGAAGATTTAGAAGAGAGCGTCTATAAGTACACAGCCAGAGGGCTTCGTAGACAGTGGGAGCAGCGGAAACGTGTGCAAGATGTTTTATATGATAAAACAGGCAACGCGGAGTTGGAACATCTGTTTTAATGTGGTTGTCAAAGAGTTTGAATTCATCAAAATGGCAGATGAACCCTGTGAAAGGTTTTTCTAGCATCCTATGTAGAGTTTTGAAGCATCACATGTCTCAAAGTTCGGATTTTGATGGTGCTAAACAAGCATGCAAAGGAATCGATCCTAGAAAATTAGGGTTACAAAACTTAAAGCAAATAAAATTAGGGTTTCGAGACTACAACCTTTGTAGCTCCCTTTTGCTGAACTCCTTGGTCTCTTGGGTGTTGGAAGAAGGTCCTCTTGAAGTCCTCTCACGTCCACGACGATCCACCCGGAGTTCCCCGTCCAAGCTCGCAACTTCGAGAATCGAAGAGAACACTCTAAACAAGTTGGCTAAAATTGTGTAGAATGATGTTGTGGTTAAGATTCTCACTTCAAAAACCTTTCTTTATGTGTATTTTACTCACTATAAGAAACTAGAGAGCAAATATTGAAGGAGGAAGAAGATGGCTTTTTATTTTAACAAGAGTAGAATGATAACCATGAAAAGAAAAATGAAATATATCATTATATATTTTATTTCTTCTCACTATGAACCATGGTTAAAATGATGGAGACATCATTTAACTTGAGTTTTAAAACATAAAGAGTAGGATAACTCAAGGTTAGAAGTAGGTGAGAATGGTTAGGTTTAAAGAAGAATGTAGAAGTAAGCAAGAATTATCCTTATCTTTTCTATTTTGTTTTAAATAATAAATCAAATAATAATCCATATATTCAACCATGGTGTGAGTCTTATA
The DNA here is from genome assembly GCA_030015575.1 of Agapanthus africanus. NCBI lineage: Eukaryota > Viridiplantae > Streptophyta > Magnoliopsida > Asparagales > Amaryllidaceae > Agapanthus > Agapanthus africanus. Next base: position 450,499,182 of record JASDDO010000014.1, on the reverse strand, counting down.
TTGCCATCTTATTCCATATATAAACAACCACGATAGATGGGTGTATGTATGTATGTATGTATGCACATCCATATGTGCATGAAACTAGTAAGAAAGAAAGAAAGAAAAACATACATGCATGGACACATCCATCATTCAAGAAAAGGTTTTAAGTGAGAAAACTAATGGTTAAATGATAAATCAACACTTGATTTATCAATCCGGCCATATCACATATGACCCCACCAAAAGCAAGCCGCCCGATCAATGTACGGTATCATATACGAGCATTTTAATCGGGTCCATGCGCATATCGCATACGCGCACCACAACGTTTCGCCTGGACTAGGTAACTCCTTTGTGGAACTCTAAGTCTCGTCAATACGCCGGCAGAGGGTGATGATCATATCAAGTACCCCCGAACCGCAAGCGGTCAGCTAAACGTAACGGCCATCCGGGTATTGAGCGCTTAGAAGAAAACAAGCAAACATGCTACAACTCCCGTCGAGCCAACCGGCAACACTACAGTACAGTCCGGTCTCTTCGTCAAATATGCTGCATATCGAGCCTAGGGATGGTCACGCCGACCCCAATAACTCAATAAGTCGTGCCGGTGAATGGTCTATAACAGATCGAGAAACTACTAATAACACTTATCAGCAATTCTCAGCAGCCCTGGACAGGGACTTACTGATATAACCAGTCGGGCACAGCACAGCATCAACTCCCAATACCGGGAGAGACGAAACCCCTCCTATCGCTCATCGCCTTCGTGTGTCTCGGGACTGTACCTAACGGCCACCTGTTTGCACGACTCGGTAGAGCCGTGGTAGGGTGGCAATCAAAGTACAGTGGGAGAACACACAAGACTCTATGACGATCTCGGGTCTACAAACTAACCTATACCAGTGTCACCTGAGAACTGCTATCCGACGATAGATATAATTCCATATAGGAGTTCTCGGTGAGTCCGTCCAGTGTACCCAGTCACCACTGAGCACCCGTATATGATCTTGATGTCAAACATCGATGAATGTGGGAACATTCATCGCCCATCGTATGGGTCTAGTATCATATACGCTAGTCTACTCTGGTATATCAATGCCCCGTCTCGATATACCTACGACTAGGGACATTCCAGGATATGCTTACAGACTACATATGTCCCACTAGTATGATCTCCATCATAATCAAAGTAGTCAAGCCGATATCCTCCGAGCTTTATCAGCATGTATGAATGAATAAAAGCATGATCAAATCAACATGTCAGATAAAGAAGAACCAGATAGCATACTATCATGTCGAGCAAGAATGCATACTGAATATATATATACATGTATAGATACATCCACCATCACATAATGGCCTCTAGGGCATACATATATCCAACAATCTCCCACTTGCACTAAGGCCAGTTATTGGCGTATCTCATACCCAACATCTCAAAAAGTCGCTCATGCTGTGGCTGAGGGAGGGCCTTGGTGATTGGATCCGCGGCGTTATTCTTTTTGTCTACTCTCTTAATCTCGATCTCGCGGCGAACTACAATCTCCCGGATCAAATGAAAGTGCCTCAGGATGTGTCTGGACCACTGATGGGACTTGGGCTCCTTGGCTAACGTCATAGCCCCATTATTATCACAATACAAGGGTATTGGATCAATAATGGTTGGACTACTCCTAGCTCCGAGGCGAACTTCTTCATCCAGACGGCTTCCTTGGCGGCATCATTTGCAGCAATGTACTCAGCCTCCATCGTAGAGTCTGCAACGGTATCCTGTTTGGAACTCTTCCAACTTACCGCCCCTCCATTGAGGGTAAATACAAACCCTGAGATAGATTTGCTGTCATCCTTATCGCTCTGGAAACTCGAATCGGTAAAGGCCTCTATTTGGAGATCTGTATTACCATACACCAAGAACAATTCTTTAGTCCTTCGTAAGTACTTAAGAATGTTCTTCACAGCTGTCCAGTGGTTCTCCCGTGGGTTGGATTAATACCTGCTTACAACATTAAGTGCATAAGCTGCATCTCGGTGTGTACATAGCATCGCAAACATTATAGATCCTACTGCCGAAGCATAAGGTATAATGCTCATGCGAGCTCTCTCTTCATCGGTCTTTGGACAAGAATCCTTGGAGAGAGTGACTCCATAGCAAGCGGGTAAAGCACCCCGCTTGGAGTCTTCCATACTAAACCTTTTTAGGATGGTGTTGATGTACCTGGTTTGGGACAATCCCAATAACTCTTTGGATCTATCCCTATAGATCCTTATGCCCAGGTTGTATGTGGCATCACCCAGGTCTTTCATGGAGAACCTTAGTGATAAGAATGATTTGACCGACTGTAGCATAGGAATATCATTTCCTATCAGAAGAATGTCATCTATGTACAATACGAGGAATGTGACAGCTCTTCCTATAGCCTTCTTATAAACACAAGGTTCATCTGGAATTTTGATGAAATCAAACTCTTTGATAACATCATCGAAACAGATGTTCCAACTCCGAGATGCCTGCTTTAACCCATATATGGATTTAAGCAGTCTACATGCTTTCTCGCTGCTCCCACTGTCAATGAAGCCCTCTGGCTGATCCATATAAACGCATTCTTCTAAATCTCTATTTAGAAATGCTGTTTTAACGTCCATCTGCCAGATTTCATAGTCGTAGTGAGCAGCAATAGAAAGTAGGATCCGAATTGATTTAAGCATGGCTACGGGCGAAAAAGTTTCGTCATAATCCAAACCTGGTCTTTGACGAAAACCTTTCGCCACAAGTCTTGCCTTATAGGTCTCTACCTGCCCATCTACACCAATCTTTCTTTTAAAGATCCATTCGCACCCGACAGGTTTTACCCCAGGAGATACAACTCCAATGTCCATACTTTGTTGGTGTACATAGACTCCATTTCGGATCTCATGGCATCCGGCCACTTCACAGAGTCACCACTCGTGATAGCTTGCTGAAAACTGGTAGGATCATCATCATCCATGATGCAATCTTCTCCGTCACCATCAATGAGGAAACCATAGTACCTCTCCGGTGGGCGAGAAGTCCTACCAGACCTCGGAGTGGCTGAGGTTCCTCAGTTTCTATTGCAACAACCGGTTCAACCAAATTGTCATTAGTAGTTTGTGTTTCTAGAACCTTTTCTAGATCCACTACCTTGCCATCATCTTTATCTGTGAAAAACTCTTTTTCTAAGAATGTGGTATACTGAGAAACAAACACTTTTTGTTCCTCTTTGTGGTAGAATAGATATCCATAAGAATTTTTTGGATATCCTACAAAGTTACACATGACTGACCGTGTCTCGAGTTTGTCCGGATTCTGATTTTTAACATAGGCCGGGCAACCCCAAATCTTAATTCTCTTAAGAGATGGTCTCTTCCCATGCCATATCTCATATAGCGTGGTAGACACGGCTTTGGTTGGAACCCTGTTTAGCAGAAACGCCGCAGTCTCCAATGCATGCCCCCAAAACGAGACTGGTAACTCAGCGTCACTCATCATGGACTGGACCATATCTAATAGGGTCCTATTCCATCGTTCTGACACACCGTTGTGCTGTGGTATGTAAGGAGGAGTGAGCTGAGAGAGAATCCTATTCTCTTTTAGGAAGTTTGCAAATTCTGTACTGAGATACTCACCACCTCGATCTGATCGAAGCATTTTGATACTCAAGCCGGTTTGTTTTTCTACTTCTTGTTTATATTCAATGAATTTCTCAAAAGCTTCGGACTTGTGCTTTAATAAAAATACATGACCGAATCTTTAGAAATCGTCAGTGAATGTAATGAAGTATGAAAAACCACCTCTTGCCTGTGTAGACATTGGCCCGCATACATCACTATGTATGAGGCCTAGGAGCTGAGTAGCTCTTTCTCCGTGTTCGGTAAACGGAGTTTTGGTCATTTTACCCTTGATACAAGACTGGCAAGTCGCATAAGATTTATATTCAAAAGAGTTTATATATCCATCTTTGTGTAACTTGGTTAGTCTTGTTTCGTTAATATGACCAAGTCTATAATGCCAAAGAAAAGCTTCATTTAATTCTGAAAGTTTTCTTTTATTAGTTTGTTGTATACTGAAAACAGTGTGTTGATTTAGGACATATATTCCGTTATTAAGCGTACCATACCCAACCTACATTTGATTTAGGTGAATGTTCATAACATTGTTCTGCAATACAGAATTATATCCTTCATTGTCCAACAATGAAACGGATATTATATTACATAGCATACTTGGTACAAAATAACATGGATTCAAAATCAAAACACATCCAGATGGCAACCCCAAGGGATACTCTCCCACTGCGACTGTATGTACATTGGAACCATTTCCAATGCGGAGAGTATGGTCACCTGTCTTCAAAACCTTGCTATTTCTCAGCCCCTGCATAGAATTGCAAATGTGAGAACTGTAAGTCGATGTACTACACCCCAATACTTGTGGGGAGGCGGAATTTTCAAAAACGAACTTGTTTAGTGAACAAACATCGACTAACCGCTTGAATCGAAGCTAAACTATAAATAACCAAACACAAAGAGTTTCATAACTATTGTGTTTAGGGATTATACCTAATGAAACCAGTCCTTCGTCTTTACGATCTCCTTGTTCTCCTCGGCCTTCTCTAGGTAGTAGACGATCCACCCGAGAGCAAAACTCCAAACTAAACCTCTAACTTGAGGTAACTAATCTTCTTGGATTGCTAATCAAAGAAGATAGAATGAAATAGAGTGATGGTTATGGATTGATTAGTCTTTCTAATCCTTTGATCTCAACACATGAGGTGTAAGGATTAGGGTTTGAAGATGAGAGCTTGAGGAGAGAGAATGTGAGAGTAAATTATGAGATAAGATTGTGAGTATCATAACATATTATGAAGCATTCTCATTAAAGAATAAATGTGATGAATAAGCATGCTTCATAAATGTTAAGTGGTGATTCATTAGCATGAGTCATTAATCATTTATGGTGCAATAATGACAATGATGAATCACTCTCATGACTCACAAATCTTATCCAAAGTATATGCCACCTAAACCTCCTTAGTCACCATCTTCTAGAAGCTTCTCACACAATTACGAGAACGCCCCTCCAATTCGCAAAAATACGGAAAAACTTTAGACTGTAAAAATCCAATAACCGGATACCAGTAACTGGCTTAAACCAAAGCCGACTGGTAAAAACTGTCCGAAAGTCGTACGCGCGTAAACGCACGTATGCGTCCGAACCCTTGTCGTAAAACCATACGACCTCTATATCGTTTCGCATGGAATAGGAAACTCTCTGTGTGGGACTCTAGAGACTCGACTAGTACGCTGGCAGAGGGTTTAACCACAGACCGCAAGCGGCACTAGCTGTACGTAACGGTCCCCAGGTAGTTGTCGATAAGAAGGCCGATGAGGAAACCCATCCGAACTCCTACTGAGTCTGATGTGACAATCTCCATACAGTCCGGTCCGTTCGTCCAGGACTATCGCATATCCGGCCTAGGGGGCGGCAAGCGTCAGTCCCCTAATAGCTGTATAAGTCGTGTCGGAGGGAAGCCCATTACACCCTGAGAAACTACTGGAACCTACCAGCAAATATCGCTTACCCTGGCCAGGGACTTTGCGTAATGGCTCTCTGACACAACGCGATATCTACTCCCAATACCGGGAGGGACGAATCCTGTCTAACCGCCACTGCCTCCAAGTGCTCGGGACTGCACCCAACTGCTACCTGTTTGCACGACTCCTTTGAGCCGTGGTAGGGTAGCAATCTAAGAACAGTGGGACACACTCGAGGCGAAGTAGCAGTGTCAAGTCTGCGGACTATGCTGCACTCATGTCACCTGGGAACTGTTCACTGACGACTGGTATAAAACCAACCAACAGTTCCCTGTGAGTCCTGTCCAGTGTACCCGTAACCTAACGAGCACCTGTATACTATCTCCAGTACGACGTACTGACGGCTGTGGGACAGACCATCTCCCCAACTGGGATGAGAAGCGTACACACTAGTCTACTCCGGAGTATAGATGCTCTGTCTCGATAATCCAACGACTAGGGACCTGAATAAGGATGTGCTTGTAGACTACCCAGCCCCCACTAGTGTGACTGCCATCACAACGCTGGTAGTCAAGCAAGATCCTAAGAGCTCTATCAATACGTATACTCACACATTAAGATAGAGAAAACCAAGTAGCATACTACCATGTTTAGCAAGACTGTTATATACATGTGAATATCCCAAGCTTCCATTAAGTAATATACAAACTAGTATGATACAGTAATGGCCTTCTAGGGCATAAACACTAACAATCTCCCACTTGCACTAGGGCCATGTACTGGCATATCGAAGACCAATGATCTCGAGTAGCCTCTCGAACTGCGTCTGAGGTCGGGCCTTCGTGAATGGATCAGCAATGTTCTCTTCTGAAGCAACTCTCCGAACCTCGATCTCCTGACGATCAATGATCTCCCTGATCAGGTGATACCGCCTCAAGATGTGTCTGGACTTCTGATGGGACCTTGGTTCCTTCGCTAAAGCTATAGCTCCGTTGTTGTCGCAATACAGAGGTATTGGATCAACTATGGTAGGAACCACCTGAAGTTCTGTTAGGAACTTCTTCATCCAGACTACTTCTTTTACGGCATCGCAAGCAGCTATATACTCCGCTTCCATCGTCGAGTCAGCAACGGTGTCCTGCTTGGAGCTCTTCCAGCACACCGCCCCTCCATTGAGGGTAAAGACATAACCCGACATGGACTTGGAATCTTCCTTATCACTCTGGAAGCCGGAATCAGCAAAGGACTCCAACCTGAGGTCTTTTCCGCCGTAAACCAAGAACATCTCCTTAGTCCTCCTCAGGTACTTGAGAATGTTCTTTACTGCTATCCAGTGTTTCTCCCCTGGGTCTGACTGATACCGGCTCACCACGCTTAGTGCGTAAGCTACACCTGGTCTGGTACACAACATCGCATACATTATAGAGCCTACCGCAGAAGCGTAGGGTATAATAGACATGCGTTCCCTTTCCAAATCAGTCTTGGGAGACATCTCTTTGGAGAGGGTGATTCCGTGACAAGCCGGTAGATTACCGCGCTTAGAATCTTCCATACTGAATCTTTTCAGTACAGTGTCGATATACCTGGACTGCGAAAGTCCCAACATCCTCTTGGATCTATCACGATAGATCCGGATCCCCAGAATGTAAGAGGCATCACCCAGGTCTTTTCATGGAGAACCTGTGTGACAAGAATCCTTTGACAGATTGTTGCATAGGAATGTCATTTCCTATCAATAGAATGTCATCCACGTACAAGACGAGGAATACGACACTTCTTGCTACAACTTTACTATATATGCACGGTTCATCTGGATTTTTGATAAAGTCGTATTCTTTGACTGTCTCATCAAAACAGATGTTCCAACTCCGCGATGCCTGCTTTAGTCCATAAATGGACTTAAGCAGCTTTCATATTTTCCCGCTGCTCCCACTCTGATTGAAACCCTCTGGCTGATCCATATAGACGATTTCTTCTAAATTCCCATTCAGAAAAGCCGTCTTTACGTCCATCTGCCAGATTTCATAATCATGGAAGGCAGCAATAGCAAGAAGGACCCGAATGGATTTGAGCATAGCCACTGGAGAAAAAGTTTCGTCATAGTCCAAACCAGGTCTTTGACGAAAACCCTTTGCAACAAGTCTAGCCTTATAGGTTTCCACCTGTCCATCTACACCAATCTTTTTCTTGAAGATCCATTTGCATCCTATGGGTTTTACCCCATCTGGAGCAAAGTCCAAAGTCCATACTTTGTTGGTGTACATGGACTCCATTTCGGTCCGCATTGCATCTAGCCATCGTACCGAGTCGCCGCTCTGGATGGCCTGCTGGAAGTCAGTAGGTTCATCATCTTCTATGATGCAATCCTCTCTATCCCCGTCTATGAGAAAACCGTAGTATCTCTCAGGCGGATGAGACGGCCTACTACTCCTGCGGAGGGGTGCGGGAATGTCCTGTTCTTCTTGAACTTCCGGTTCTACCAAACTTTCAGTAGTAGTTTGTGGTTCTGGAATTTCTTCCAGTTCCATTTCGCTCCCACTTGATTCCTTTTCTAAAAACTGATGTTCTAGAAAATGGGCATTACGAGAAACAAATACCTTTTGTTCCTCTGCGTAATAGAATAGATATCCCCCGGAGTGCTTTGGATATCCCACAAATTTACACTTTACTGATCGTGCCTCGAGCTTGTCCACATGCTGCTTTTTAACAAAAGCTGGACATCCCCAAATCTTTATATACTGTAGATGGGGTTTCTTCCCGCTCCACATCTGATATGGAGTGGTAGGCACAGTCTTGGTAGGTACCATGTTCAAAAGATATGCCGCTGATTCTAGCGCATGACCCCAAAAAGATCACGGTAACTCAGCATTACTCATCATAGATCGTACCATATCCAATAGGGTTCGATTCCGTCTCTCCGATACACCGTTATGCTGTGGAGTGTACGGAGGAGTAAGCTGAGAGAGAATTCCTTTCTCTTTTAGGTAACCTAGGAACTCGACACTCAAGTATTCACCACCTCGATCAGATCTAAGTGTCTTGATACTTTTGCCGGTTTGGTTTTCTACTTCATTCTTATACTCTTGGAATTTCTCAAAAGCCTCGGATTTATGTTTCATCAGATAAATGAATCCGTATCTTGAGTAATCATCCGTGAAAGTAATGAAATAGGAAAAACCACCTCTCGCATGTGTAGACATTGGACCACATACATCGCTGTGTATGAGTCCTAAGAGCTCGCTCGCTCTTACTCCTTGTCCAGTAAATGGAGTCTTTGTCATCATTCCTTTGAGACAAGATTGACAAGTGTCATAAGTTTGATATTCGAACGTGTCCAAATATCCTTCTCTATGCAACTTAGTCAACCTTCTCTCATTGATGTGACCCAGTCTACAATGCCATAAGAAAGCTTTATTTAAATCTGGAGACTTTCTTTTTAGTATGTTCTGGATATTGAAAATTTGGAGTTGGATTAAAACATATATTCCGTTATTTAGTGTACCTGACCCAATCAAACCATGATTAAGGTGGATGTTGACAACATCTCTTACAAACGTGAAATCATAACCTTTATTTGATAACAAGGAAACTGATATGATATTACACGTTAAGCTTGGTACAAAATAACAGTTATGTAAAACCAAAATGTGTCCACTCGTCAATCCTAGGTGATAACCCCCGACGGACGCAGCTCCCACGCTAGCTCCGTTAGCAACCTTTAGGGTCATATCACCTTCCTTCAGCACTCTACGGTTTCTCAGTGCCTGCAATGAATTGCAAATATGAGATCCTGATCCGGTATCCAATACCCAGGAAGTAGAGTTGATCGACAGACAATTCTCAATTACAAACACACCTGAAGTCGAAGCGACAGCTTGCTTCGGTTCCTGGTTCTTGGCGTTCCACGCCTTGCAATCCTTCTTCCAGTGCCCTTTCCTGTGACAATGGAAGCACTCATCCTGGCCAACTACCGGTACCGCAATCTTTTTCTTTCCCTTCCCTCCCACCTTACTAACACCTCCTCGAGGTCTGGGTGCGGCCTTCTTCTTCCTTCCTTTGGCCCTAGCCTTGGACCCGGAAGAAGATGTACCGCCAACAAACATAGCGGGTGTTTCCCTTGAATTCTTCAAGGTGCCCTCTGCACTCCTTAACATGTTCAGGAGTTCCGGAAGTTCAACTTCTTTTCTTTGAAGGTTGAAGTTCAGGATAAACTGGGCGTAGGTGTGAGGAAGGGACTGGAGAATATGGTCTGTAGAGAGCTCATTATCCAAAGTCGTCCCAAGGTCTGCGAGCTCTTCTATATAGCCGATCATCTTTAGGACATGTTCTCCTACCGATGACCCGACAGCCAACCTCGCTCGAAACAAGTTCTTTGAGGTCTTGTATCTTGCTATACGAGATTGCTCTCCATAAAGTTCCTTTGTATGGAGAAATATGCCATCAAAGTCCATATCCTCGTGCCTCCTCTGATGTTCATTGTTCATCGAGGCAGGCACGATGCACTTGGCTTTCGCGCAATCTAAATCCCTGGTTTTGCGGATTTCCTTATCCGCATTGCTGGATTTGGGACCAGGGACAGCAGGTGCCGTAGCGGTGAGGACGTACCCCAGTTTGTCATAGGTCAAAGCCATTTTGACATTCCGCAGCCAATCTTTATAGTTTGGCCCTGTCAGTATATTTTTCTCTAAAAGTAACTTAAGTCCAGTCATTTTCAGGGTCGCTGCAATTAGGAGAGAGAGAAGAAAACTCTTTAGCATGATGCTCTTGCAAGTTTAGAGTGGTTTTTAGTTTATCTGAACTGGATGGCTCCCACTGTTTCTCGAATCCTTCCTCAAACCATAAAAGAAGAATTAGCCAGGACTATTCTCACCGTACAATACTTGCTTAACCGTTCAGCCAGGCTGGTGTCGATACTTCGAGGGAGGTTTTCCAACGCTTTCGCGAAGTTCCTTAATTAAATAACCTCTTTTCTCTGGGGGCGTAACCCCGCTGACACTTTTCTGGACACCTACTAGGTTTATAGCATTGATCGTTAAGTGACGAATATCCTGATAAGTAACATATACTCACAGTAGGATCGGGATCCAAATATCATCGTCTGATAATGTTGTAGGAATGCTACCAACATTCATCAAACTCAAAATGGTATGCATCTCTTTGCAAATTTCAGTTTCTTTAGAAATTCCCGATATAAGTTTTTGCCCCATGCCCTTATGACCTTGGCGTTAGGTCAAAATGTCATAAGTCACATGTTAAGTTCTACCCATCATTATCTTGTCAATTTGAACCCATCCGTATATATCCTTGACGTTCGGCCAAAATGATAATACGACTGTCCCAAACTAACTCATCTATCTATGCAACAAATGAATATCCAGCAGCTACCAAACACTATGCCTTGGCGTTAGGTTAAAATACATAGCTTGAATACTACTGAATACCCAGATGAAATGACGGAGGGCTACGAATGGTTTTGGCGAAACCGTGAACGTAGTGAACATGATATAACCGAAGGAACCTGATAGCTTTTAAAAGGAGTGGTTAAAGCTCCGCATTTAAAAATATCTGTTTTTAAAATTAACCGAGTGGTTTCTTTAAAATTGTTCCAACGATTAAAACTTTGGTTTATTTTTCTTTGCATTATAGATAATGCGTCCCATCATTAACCTATCATTGCAGAAAACAACGAAAATATGACGTCCTCTTATGCCACCTGCATTCGCCACTGGGTCCCGTCATCACCCGTTAGGTTACTTAACTAACGACAGAGCGGGGACTGGCCTAGCGCGGGTGTAAAACATAAGTGACATCTAAAATAGCTACAATATATATAGATATTTTACATTCGTCTGACGCAATGATATACATTCCAGAACACAGATAAACTTTATTGGATTTGCAAGCAATCTGTATTTCTTTTGAGCCTGTAAGAAAAGACAGATTACACAGTTGTGATGAATAGCCGTTACCCCACCCAAGATCCCTACGGGTACGGCAAACTACCCGCCCGGCAGTTTGTGTACCCCTCCTTGGATCTGTCCTAGGAGCAAAAACAGTAAAATGAAATAATACAACGGTGGCTACAACCGCAACCTGGATGTGCCCCGCAAAAATAATATTACAACAAATTACATTTACAACAAATGAATTAAATAATAACCCATTGCATAACCCCGGCTATACACCACAACAGTCCAATACTGTTCATATGCACAAACAGATAAAACCATTACAGAAATGTGCAACCCCCTGCCAACCGACATACTAGCAGTTAGGGGAGGTTTACGAACACATTAAACAATCACAGATATAATCCAATATGCAAATACTGTACAATTTCGATCGATTAAACATCTTTAATATTGCTCCAAAAACTGCTCTGTAAAACTGAAACCTGAGCAAATATTAAATATCCCAGAAAATCCCAAATAACACAGAGAAGCCGCACAGAAAATTTGAGTTCCTGACTCGGCAACTCGGCGGCGGAAGCGCGGTGGATCGGTGCCGATCCGCCGCGGTTCCGCGGCCGCGTTGCCGATTGATGAACTCAAATTTCTTGAGTGTTCTTCTGGTGTCTTTTCAAGCTCTCTGAACTCACCTGAAAAATTTTTGGACATCATTTTAAAATCGACAGAAACTTGATATTTTTAGGGTTTTCCGGCTTCTTTTTTCCGTTCGAAATTCATACAAATTTGCAATTAAGTTATTTATTATTTAGCGAGGCTCTGATACCACTGTAAGTCGATGTACTACACCCCAATACTTGTGGGGAGTCGGAATTTTCAAAAACGAACTTGTTTAGTGAACAAACATCGACTAACCGCTTGAATCCAAGCTAAACTATAAATAACCAAACACAAAGAGTTTCATAACTATTGTGTTTAGGGATTATACCTAATGAAACCAGTCCTTCGTCTTTACGATCTCCTTGTTCTCCTCGGCCTTCTCTAGGTAGTAGACGATCCACCCGAGAGCAAAACTCCAAACTAAACCTCTAACTTGAGGTAACTAATCTTCTTGGATTGCTAATCAAAGAAGATAGAATGAAATAGAGTGATGGTTATGGATTGATTAGTCTTTCTAATCCTTTGATCTCAACACATGAGGTGTAAGGATTAGGGTTTGAAGATGAGAGCTTGAGGAGAGAGAATGTGAGAGTAAATTATGAGATAAGATTGTGAGTATCATAACATATTATGAAGCATTGTCATTAAAGAATAAATGAATAAATGTGATGAATAAGCATGCTTCATAAATGTTAAGTGGTGATTCATTAGCATGAGTCATTAATCATTTATGGTGCAATAATGACAATGATGAATCACTCTCATGACTCACAAATCTTATCCAAAGTATATGCCACCTAAACCTCCTTAGTCACCATCTTCTAGAAGCTTCTCACACAATTACGAGAATGCCCCTCCAATCCGCAAAAATATGGAAAAACTTTAGACTGTAAAAATCCAATAACCGGATACCAGTAACTGGCTTAAACCAAATCCGACTGGTAAAAACTGTCCGAAAGCCGTACGCGCGTAAACGCACGTATGCGTCCGAACCCTTGTCGTAAAACCATACGACCTCTATATCGTTTCGCCTGGAATAGGAAACTCTCTGTGTGGGACTCTAGAGACTCGACTACTACGCTGGCAGTGGGTTTAACCACAGACCGCAAGCGGCACTAGCTGTACGTAGCGGTCCCCAGGTAGTTGTCGATAAGAAGGCCGATGAGGAAACCCATCCGAACTCCTACTGAGTCTGATGTGACTATCTCCATACAGTCCGGTCCGTTCGTCCAGGACTATCGCATATCCGGCCTAGGGGGCGGCAAGCATCAGTCCCCTAATAGCTGTATAAGTCGTGTCGGAGGGAAGCCCATTACACCCTGAGAAACTACTGGAACCTACCAGCAAATCTCGCTTGCCCTGGCCAGGGACTTTGCGTAATGGTTCTCTGACACAGCGCGATATCTACTCCCAATACCGGGAAGGACGAATCCTGTCTAACCGCCACTGCCTCCAAGTGCTCGGGACTGCACCCAACTGCTACCTGTTTGCACGACTCCTTTGAGCCGTGGTAGGGTAGCAATCTAAGAACAGTGGGACACACTCGAGGCGAAGTAGCAGTGTCAAGTCTGCGGACTATGCTGCACTCATGTCACCTGGGAACTGTTCACTGACGACTGGTATAAAACCAACCAACAGTTCCCTGTGAGTCCTGTCCGGTGTACCCGTAACCTAACTGTTGGAGATAGTGCCCTCAGAGTCAATTATTGGATCACAGGCACGTGATTGCGATGATTGAGAGGACCTGTCCCAGTAGGACAGTCTTACTCGAGATGATAGTATGCTATCTGGTTTACCTTTATCATCATGTACTGTTTTAGGTGACCTGACACGTCGCTATTACACGTTGATAGAGCCCCTAGGATTCTATGCTTGACCACCAGCAGTATGAGGGCGATCATATAAGTGGGAGCTGGGAGTCTATAAGCATATCCTTAAATGGTCCCTAGTCGTGGGAGTTTCGAGACAGGGCATCGATACTCCATAGTAGACTAGTGTATACAGTCGAGACCCCGACGAGGGGCGGTGGCCGGTCTCACAAGCCACTGTTGTCAGTTGGATCACCTAAGATGTATACAGGTGCTCATTGGGTTATGAGTACACCGGACTGGACTCGCCGGGAACATGCCAGTTGGTCATATACCAGACGTCAGATGGCAGTTCCCTGGTGACATGTATGCAGGTTAGTTCATCGACCTGGGGATCGTCATTTGTCTTGTGTGAGTTCCCACTGTACTTTGATTACTACCCTACCACGGCTCAAAGGAGTCGTGCAAACAGGTTTTAGTTGGGTACAGTCCCGAGCCACATGGAGGCAGTGAGCGCATCTTCAGGGGTTCGTCTCTCCCGGTATTGGGGGTGAGGTCGTGCTGTGTCTAGGAGAGCCATTACACGAAGCCCTCGGCCGAGGCAAGGAGATTTACTGGTAGGTATTCCAGTAGTATCTCAGGGTGTTCTGGGCTACACTCCGACACGACTTGTACCGCTTTTGGGGGTCTGACTTTTACCAACCCCCTAGGCCCGCCATGCGATGCTCATAGACGAACGGACCGGACTGCACGGATATTGTCACTGACAGGCTCAGTAGGGTGTCTGGATGAGTTCGCTCATCGACGTCCTTTTTAGTCAATACCTGGTAGCCCGTTACGTATTGGCTTATACCTCTGACGTGCTAGTGGTTAAATCCACAACCAAGGTGTTGACGAGTCTTTAGAGTCCCCCACATTCAGTTACTCAGCTTTCGGGCGAAAGGTTGTAGAGGCCGTATGGAGATATGGCAAGGTCCGATCAGATACGTGCGGTATTGCACGGATAAGGATCGGACAGGTTGTAGAGGCCGTATGGAGATATGGCAAGGTCCGATCAGATACGTGCGGTATTGCACGGATCAGGATCGGACAGTTTGTACTATAGGCCGTATGGTTATATGGCAGGGTTCGATCAGATACGTGCGGTATTGCACGGATCAGGATCGAACAGATATTACTAGCCGGTTTTGGTATAAGCCGGATTCTAGTATAGTACAGTTGAGATTTTGTCTCTTTGCATTTGTATTTCGGTCGAAATGCAGATGCGGGTGTGTATGCACAGTATCGGGGTTTTCCTGTAATTTATTACGGGACCAGTTTTTTTTGGAGTTGCCAGTTTGCTTTCCGTTTCGGCCAATTTCCATTGTTCCGTTCATTGGCCGAAGATTGGTGGAGGAGGGCTTATTTGCATTGTTGCAAATAAGTATTTGTGGAGGGGTTTCCTTGCATATTCTTGTGTCATGATAGCCATTCCTTGACCTTGACTTCTTGACTTCTCCATCATGGCTTGACTTTCATATGACATGGTTTTCATGATGGTTGTGGTGGAGTGAGGTTCTCTTTTGGTGATCATTTCTTTGCATGATTTGGTTGTTGAGTGTTGGTGTTTCTATTGTGATCATTATTCCATATGATAACCATTCCTCTCTCTCTCTTGGGAGAGAAGAGAATGGCTCCCATTTTTGAGTTTCTTGCACCATCTCATTTCTCTCCTCCACATTAGTCTTGTATCATCCCTCCACCAAAATGGCATCTCCATGAACCCCAAAGTGAGACTTGAGTCCTACACAATATTCTACAGCGTATCTTGGGCACGTCGAGTAGCCGGCTTCGTGCCCGAGTTGCCTCGGCATTGAGGTGGGAGCCCGTAAAAGAAGAAGGCGATGTGGTGCACTTCCGGCGACGACGAGGAGACGAGACATTCCGCAGGAGATCGGGACGACGAGGAGAAGACCGGAGGACTCGGATCTGTCGGTATACTTCTCTTCCCTTTCTTGTTAGTAGCTTAGACTTGTTAATGGTTACGATCCGGATGTTTAGTGCGCGGTGGTGCCGGTTTGCTAAGTCCGCAAAATTAAAGTTTTTCACCGCTTCCGCATTCCGGCGTCGGATTGACGGCCGGGGCGCCGCCGTGCACTTACAGTGGTATCAGAGCCTCGCCATTAACTTAGTCTAGCTTTGTGTATTGTGTTTGCATTTCCGATCGATCAAAAAGTTCCAAAACTGCATTTTACCTTCGCATCAGTTTCTGTTGAAAATTTTTGGTCTCTAAAAATTTTTCAGGTAGTCTCAGAATGATGTGCAGGAGATTCTAAGAACTCTGGGAAAATTCGACGCACTGTTCTCTTATACCGAGCGCGGATCCGCGGCGCGACCCTTCTATTGGGCCGCTCTTCCGCCGCCGTATAGAGAGTTCAGTGGGCCAATTTTTCCCAGTGGGCATCAGGATAGAAATTAGGGGTTTTGGAATATTAAAATTGGGCCAATTATTTCTGTGAGTGCTACAGTTTTTCTTGGGGCCCACTTGTTAATTGTTTGATCAATCGGAAAATTTTAAACACATTTTTCACAGTATTTACATTATATCTGCGACCGTGAATGTCACTCGATCGGTAAATCCGGTCTAACTGCTATAGCCCGGTTAGACGGATTTGCGAACGTGACTTTCACGTTGATGTTTTGTTTTTGCTGTGATGTTGCGGATCGGTCGTGGGGGATAGCCTGGATGCAATGCTAGTACTGTTGTGGTTGTATTATGTACATTTGATATTGCGGGGTGAGTGTCCGACATGTGGACTGCCGTCTCTGCCTGTTTGTATTATTATTTTGGGGCACGGCCAGGTTGCGGTCGTTGTACCCGTTGTATGTATATTTTACTTTCTGTACTAGGATTACCCCAAGAGGGGTGCACGGATAGCCGGGTTCTAGAGGGCAACAAGCCCGCATCTCATGGCATTGAGACGGAGGGGGCTTCACTCTAGGATTGGCGGGCTATTCGCCGCACTCGTAGGGGGTACAGGTTGACCCAGGAGGGGTGCCCAAGTTGCCGGATTCCGTGAAGTGCTGGGTGGTCCATTCACGGTACTGAAGGGGGCTGCCTCGCTTCAGGTTTTGGCGGGTGACTTGCCGTGCCCATAGGGGTCTAGGATTTCATTGCACAGGCTATCTACACGACCAGGGGAACGTCGGGTTTCAGCGGCTCTATGAAACCTGGGGATCCCAGATATCTGTATTGTTTCTGTGATGCTGTACATTTTCTGTGATGTTGCATTTCTTTCACGCCTTGAGCGAAATATAATATATTGGTATATATATTAGTAGATGTTGTATATGTTTTACATCCGCGCTAGTCCAGTCCCCGCTCTGTCGTTAGTTAGCTAACCTAACGGGTAATGACGGGACCCAGTGGCGAATGCGGATGGCATATACGTACATCAGTATATTTTCGTTCTTTTTGGTGTGATCAATTGATGGGACTGCATTGATTCGGATCAATGCAAGTTAAAAACAAACCTAATCTGATGTTGTTGGAACACTTTTCAAAAAGCTGTTATTGCAAGAACGTTCACTTTTGTTTTGCATCGTGGTATT
Source organism: Agapanthus africanus (assembly GCA_030015575.1). Lineage (NCBI taxonomy): Eukaryota > Viridiplantae > Streptophyta > Magnoliopsida > Asparagales > Amaryllidaceae > Agapanthus > Agapanthus africanus. Next base: position 450,481,679 of record JASDDO010000014.1, on the reverse strand, counting down.
CAGTTGGAATATCCTGCTCCTCAGTCGACGAGGCAAGGGCCGAGATCCCTTCACCGGGAGTGACCCCTTGGACAAAAAGTTTGCGTCAGGGCATTAACTTCACTATAGCCGATTACTTTTGCTTTGCATCGCGGTATTCAGTTGGAATATCCTGCACCTCATTCAACGGGGAAAGAGCCGAGATCCCTTCACCGGGAGTGACCTCTTTAGCAACGGTTTTCGTCACTATATTTTTAAAAGCTATCCGTTCCTTCAACGATATCAAGTTCTTTACGTTAAAGGTTTTCGCCAGAAACCATTCGTAGCCCTCCGTCGTTTCAGACGGGTAGCATGTAGTATTCATGCTATGTTTGTTGACCTTCGTCAAGGCATAGTGTATGGTAGCTGCTTGTTACCTTTCTGCTGCATAGATAGATGCGTTGGTTTGGGACAGTCGTATAGCCTTGTTGACATTCTTCAAGGGCTTGTACGGGTGGATTCAGATTAACCCTGGATAATGACGGGTAGAACTTGACATGTGACTTATGATTTGTTGACCTTCGCCAAGATCATAAGAGCATGGGGCAGAAATCACATCGGGAGTTTCAAAAGAACTGAAACTTGCCAGATATGCGCATACCTTCTGGAGTGTGATACCGTGAGCGGATTCCGTCACGTTGTCATGCGATGAGAGTTGGATCCCGATTCCCACTGATGAGTTTGTATACTCCTCGGGTGACCCCGACTAATTCTTCTTTCAGGTTTGGAGGAGAATTTGAGGTACAGTGGGAGGTTTCCAGATTAGATAAATTGGTAACCATTCTGATCTAGGTTAGAGTGCACGCTGAGTGTTTCTTTTCTCTCTCTCTTTGGCTGCGACCATTGACCCGACCCTAAGACTATGACTCAGTGACCAAGTTGACCGAACCTTCTTAAATACTGGCTTTTGGATTGTCAGAGTTGCGAACCTCATTGCCACTCCTACTTTTACCCTTTTCTCCAGGACACCCCGTATTGCTACGAACGTCCACTTCCATTGAACAAAACCATCGTATGGTTAGATACGAACTCGAAAGAATTTATTCGAGGATGGTTTCAGGTTCTGGAGAAAACGGATAGGATTATTCAGTTGTCTTTTCCTTTTACCCTCTCTCCGGTTACGAGTACTCCTTGGTTTAGGGGTAGTACACCTATTACGCAAATTGGATTGTCTTCTTCCAAACCTTAGGCTGGTGCCGACCGGTAGGGAATGAAGAAAACCAATTAGCATAACGATGGTGTGCAGAAGGCATTAAGTTAAGACAAAACAAGGGATTAGTAAGAGGGCAAAGTAAATTGCAACAGATATTCACGAACAAACCAAGTATTCCTTCGCCAATCCTAAATCACCTTTGTATTTCTCCAGGACGCTCCGTATCACTACGAAGATCCACAGTTTATTGGATACTCCATCGTATGGTTATATACGAACTCGAAAGGAACTTGATCCAGTTCGGGGATGGATTCTGGTTCAGGAGAAATAGGAATAAGATTTATTCAGGTGTCTTTTATCTTCACCTTCTCTCGCATTGCGAGTGTTCCTAGGATTGGGACAGTACACCCATTATGCTTATTGGATAGTCTTCTTCCAAACCATAGGCTGGTGCCGAACGGTAGGGAAGGAAGAAAACCATTTGGCCTAAAGGGGTGTGCAGAAGGTAATGACTAAAGACATATGAAGGGATTTGGAGAGGTGGCAAAGAATTACACGGTTACAGTTGTGAATCTGGATACTGGAAGAGGCATTACTAGGAATACCAGGATACCCCATCGAAACATTTCAATGTTTCAGTTTCACTGTGTACTGTTAAACGAAAACTGATTTCCCAGTTAGATACTTGCTCCAGGGTATGTATTTACCAAGTATGATTCTCACATCTGTATGGTTTTACAGATGATGAGTGGGAGTAGGTTATTGGGAATTGGGTGATCATCCTCATTATATCGGGATTCGTTGTAATCAGTGATATTTGAGGAAATCACCTGGGTTGTTTGCCGGTCGGCAAATATTTGGTTTTGAATATCCGTTGTTTTGCACCAATTTCAAATCGATATATCTGTACGTCTATTTTCATAGAGTGAGATATACTTTTTAAAATTATGTCGATGACATTTACCTATACCAGTGGATGGTTAGGTAAGGAGCATTAAACGGCGGTGTAATTCTTCTTAACCATAAGTACAGTTTTCAACCTACGACACACAGTGAATGAGTTATCATACTCAAGGGACTTATACAGAGTATTGTATGTTGTCCAGGGTCCGTCAGGACAGAGGGGTTGGTCCTCGTACTATATTCGGTTTACTTGTGACTTCTCTAGCTTTTAGACAGGTGTTTCTTCGAAACACAGGGTCCGAATTTTTGAGAAGTTATAGGTATTTGAATAGAGTAGAGAACCAGGTATAGCAAGTATCGGGATTCTTCAAAGAGACAGAAGATGTAGATACTTGTGTATGGTATTCGGTTGGTAGTAGTGACTAAGAGAACTTGCTTCTCTTTCAGGTTACTCATAATTGGAAGTATTCCTAAGTTGAGTAACGCTGATCGGCCTCCTTCCATTTAGTTGACATGCACTGGAGACAGTTGCATGATTTGGATCTGGTTCAGTTAAATCAGTGCCTCTGGTCCTATATGGGATATAGTACAGTTCATATCTTAACATTGTTAAGGTACGGGGAGTTGTCCGATTTATGCTTAAAACCAGACATTGGACAACTCAAGGCACGTTTCTGTAATGGCTGTTTGTGGGTTGACCCAGGCTATGACGAGGGTTGACTTTCTTCCATTTGGGTGAACAATAGAGACATTGTTCTAGACTCGCCACAGTTTTATTAAAAATAGATTTTTTCAGAAAACAGTAGTGGGAGTATGGTAGAACTGGAAGTGATTCCAGAACCACAAACGATTACAAAAGATTTGATAAGGAACCTAAAGATTCAATCTGGTTTGACATTCCATTGGCCACTCCGCAGATAAGGTGGGTAACTTCAGGCACCCGAGAGGTACTACGGTAGCCTCAAGGACGGTGACAGGGAAGTTCTTGTTTACCCACAATTACCATTGCTGTTGTTCCAGGCTGCGAGACCCGGCGGAAGGATGAGTATAGCGTCGTTCTGAACTCGCTTCAGAAGTGTACGTGTATATGACTCTGCCAGAGGGTTGTCGTAGACAGTGGGAGCAGCGGAAGCATTGGTGGACAAGTAGCTTGTGTCTATTTATAGACTAAAGCAGATGTAGCGGAGATAGATCATCTATTTCTGACGTGACAGTCATGGGTTTGGCTTCATCAGAATAGGGGATGGATCTGTTGAGGAGGTACTAGGGTATGATGTCATGGTATTTGAATGACATACACAGAGTAGGAAGTGATATTCCTACACAACAATCGGTTATACTTTGGTCGTCACACAGTAGTTTCTCCACAAAGGAAATGGATTTTATATCAGACATACTGGTTACTAGATCTATAGTTTTAGATCTAGATTTGGGTGGTTTCCCAATCAGGGTACTTGACAACATTCTAAGAGTATTTAGAATGGACGACTCCTGGCACGGTGGTGTACCTGCAAGTGATGGAGTCACCCTCTCTAAAGGTGTCTTACAGACTAAAGGGGAGAGGGACGTGCATGATTGGCAGATCACTTGCTCAGGCAATTGAGTCAATCATGAGATGTCAAGTACCACACCAGATGTTGTTCTTGCACTAGATGCAATAAGTTGACTTTAATCCAATCCTGGAGAAATAGTCGGAAGCAGTTTTAGAACATAAGTGAATGTTCTAGGGATATGATAACGACAGCCTCATTCGTGAGACAGTTATCATTCCAGGCTTCCAAGGTGACATGGACGACAAGGAGGTTGTCAGAGTTATAGTTTTCCCTCTGACGAGGGGCAGTATTTTGGACAGGTGGTCCAAGGCAATACTGAGGGAGGCATGGCGCAGGATACTGATTAAGTTCAGTTGACGATACAGTCTAAGAAGTTTGGATTTGGAGTTCATTTATGAGCTATGTCCCATCAGACATCCAGACACATTCTAAGACAGGTATTGCTCAATTCGGGAGATGTTTTCTCCGCGAACTTGAGATATAGAGAGACATAGAAAAAGACATCAAGGCGGATCCACTCACTGAGGCTATTCCTCGAACGCAATAGTTTCGCAAGCGAGCTTTGTGAGACTGACTAGTAGAGGAGTTGGGTGTTCGGTATCACACGGGCTGTGAGTATGCGACATCGCAATAATTAGCCTTGAGTGCAAGTGGGAGATTGTTGGAGACAGTGCCCTCAGAGTCAATTATTGGATCACAGGCACGTGATTGCGATGATTGAGAGGACCTGTCCCAGTAGGACAGTCTTACTCGAGATGATAGTATGCTATCTGGTTTACCTTTATCATCGTGTACTGTTTTAGGTGACCTGACACGTCGCTATTACACGTTGATAGAGCCCCTAGGATTCTATGCTTGACCACCAGCAGTATGAGGGCGATCATATAAGTGGGAGCTGGGAGTCTATAAGCATATCCTTAAATGGTCCCTAGTCGTGGGAGTTTCGAGACAGGGCATCGATACTCCATAGTAGACTAGTGTATACAGTCGAGACCCCGACGAGGGGCGGTGGCCGGTCTCACAAGCCACTGGTGTCAGTTGGATCACCTAAGATGTATACAGGTGCTCATTGGGTTATGAGTACACCGGACAGGACTCGCCGGGAACATGCCAGTTGGTCATATACCAGACGTCAGATGGCAGTTCCCTGGTGACATGTGTGCAGGTTAGTTCATCGACCTGGGGATCGTCATTTGTCTTGTGTGAGTTCCCACTGTACTTTGATTACTACCCTACCACGGCTCAAAGGAGTCGTGCAAACAGGTTTTAGTTGGGTACAGTCCCGAGCCACATGGAGGCAGTGAGCGCATCTTCAGGGGTTCGTCTCTCCCGGTATTGGGGGTGAGGTCGTGCTGTGTCTAGGAGAGCCATTACACGAAGCCCTCGGCCGATGCAAGGAGATTTACTGGTAGGTATTCCAGTAGTATCTCAGGGTGTTCTGGGCTACACTCCGACACGACTTGTACCGATTTTGGGGGTCTGACTTTTACCAACCCCCTAGGCCCGCCATGCGATGCTCATAGACGAACGGACCGGACTGCACGGATATTGTCACTGACAGGCTCAGTAGGGTGTCAGGATGAGTTCGCTCATCGACGTCCCTTTTAGTCAATACCTGGTAGCCCGTTACGTATTGGCTTATACCTCTGACGTGCTAGTGGTTAAATCCACAACCAAGGTGTTGACGAGTCTTTAGAGTCCCCCACATTCAGTTACTCAGCTTTCGGGCGAAAGGTTGTAGAGGCCGTATGGAGATATGGCAAGGTCCGATCAGATACGTGCGGTATTGCACGGATAAGGGTCAGACAGGTTGTAGAGACCGTATGGAGATATGGCAAGGTCCGATCAGATACGTGCGGTATTGCACGGATCAGGATCGGACAGTTTGTACTATAGGCCGTATGGTTATATGGCAGGGTTCGATCAGATACGTGCGGTATTGCACGGATCAGGATCGAATAGATATTACTAGCCGGTTTTGGTATAATTTGGATTCTAGTATAGTACAGTGGAGATTTTGTCTCTTTGCATTTGTATTTCGGTCGAAATGCAGATGCGGGTGTGTATGCACAGTATCGGGGTTTTCCTGTAATTTATTACGGGACCAGTTTTTTTTGGAGTTGCCAGTTTGCTTTCCGTTTCGGCCAATTTCCATTGTTCCGTTCTTTGGCCGAAGATTGGTGGAGGAGGGCTTATTTGCATTGTTGCAAATAAGTATTTATGGAGGGGTTTCCTTGCATATTCTTGTGTCATGATAGCCATTCCTTGACCTTGACTTCTTGACTTCTCCATCATGGCTTGACTTTCATATGACATGGTTTTCATGATGGTTGTGGTGGAGTGAGATTCTCTTTTGGTGATCATTTCTTTGCATGATTTGGTTGTTGAGTGTTGGTGTTTCTATTGTGATCATTATTCCATATGATAACCATTCCTCTCTCTCTCTTGGGAGAGAAGAGAATGGCTCCCATTTTTGAGTTTCTTGCACCATCTCATTTCTCTCCTCCACATTAGTCTTGTATCATCCCTCCACCAAAATGGCATCTCCATGAACCCCAAAGTGAGACTTGAGTCCTACACAATATTCTACAGCGTATCTTGGGCACGTCGAGTAGCCGGCTTCGTGCCCGAGTTGCCTCGGCATTGAGGTGGGAGCCGGTAAAAGAAGAAGGCGATGTGGTGCACTTCCGGCGACGACGAGGAGACAAGACATTCCGCAGGAGATCGGGACGACGAGGAGAAGACCGGAGGACTCGGATCTGTCGGTATACTTCTCTTCCCTTTCTTGTTAGTAGCTTAGACTTGTTAATGGTTACGATCCGGATGTTTAGTGCGCGTTGGTGCCGGTTTGCTAAGTCCGCAAAATTAAAGTTTTTCACCGCTTCCGCATTCCGGCGTCGGATTGACGGCCGGGGCGCCGCCGTGCACTTCCACTAACGAGCACCTGTATACTATCTCCAGTACGACGTACTAACGGCTGTGGGACAGACCATCTCCCCAACTGGGATGAGAAGCGTACACACTAGTCTACTCCGGAGTATCGATGCTCTGTCTCGATAATCCAACGACTAGGGACCTGAATAAGGATGTGCTTGTAGACTACCCAGCCCCCACTAGTGTGACTGCCATCACAACGCTGGTAGTCAAGCAAGATCCTAAGAGCTCTATCAATACGTATACTCACACATTAAGATAGAGAAAACCAAGTAGCATACTACCATGTTTAGCAAGACTGTGATATACATATGAATATCCCAAGCTTCCATTAAGTAATATACAAACTAGTATGATACAGTAATGGCCTTCTAGGGCATAAACACTAACAAGAACCTGAACCGGTATCTAATACCCAGGAAGCAGAGTTTATTGAAAAACAGTTTTCTGTCACAAACGCACCTGAAGCAGAAGCATCACCATCCTTCTTCTTGAGACTTAAGTACTCCGTGCAGTTGCGCTTCCAATGTCCTGTCTTGTGGCAATGAAAACATTCGCCTTTCCCCGAGTCTCCAGCCTTGGACTTTTCCTTTCCCTTCACCTTTTTAACTCAACCCTTAGGATTAGTGGGCTTCTTCTTTTTCTTTCCCTTGGCCTTAGCTTTCGGGAGAGAAGAGGAAGACTGTCCAATAGTCATAACGGGAGTTTTTGCTGACTTCATAGTGCTCTCTGCACTCCTTAACATGTTAAGGAGTTCAGGGAGTTCCTTCTCCATTCCGTGCATGTTGAAGTTCACTATGAATTGAGCAAAGGTGGAGGGGAGGGACTGCAGAATAATATCTATATATTGTTCATTGTCCATTGTCCATCGTAGGTCCTCAAGCTCTTCTATAAGAGCTATCATCTTCAGAACATGGTCTCCTACTGGTGTGCCAGGGGCCATTCGCATCTGAAACAATTTCTTTGATGCTTTGTATCGTAATACGCGGGATTGCTCTCTATACAACTCCTTTGTATGTAGAAATATGGTTTGAATGTCCATATTCTCGTGCTGCTTTTGATGTGTATTGTCCATCGATGAAAGCACGAGGCATTTGGCCGTGGCACAGTCATCGTCCCATGTCTTATGGACTTCAACGTCCGCAACTAAGGATTTTGGACCTGGGACGGGCGGGGCTGAAGCCGTGAGGACATATGATACTTTATCATAAGTCAAGGCGATCTTCAGATTCCTCAGCCAGTCTTTATAATTGGTCCCATTCAGTTTGTTTTTATCTAGTAGAAGCTTGAGTCCAGTCATGGGTATCTGCCATTAAGAGAGAGAAAAGAATACACTCAGCGAAAGCTCTTGCACAGATCAGATTGGTTATTATCTTGTCTAATCGATGTCTCCCACTACTTTAATCAAGTTTTTCTTTCAAACCTTAAAAAGAAAACTAGCCAGGATTAATTACAGTCTACAACTTCGCTAACCGTTCAGCCAGGCCAGTGTCGGTACTTGAGGGAGGTTCCCCGTGCTTTCGCACGGACCTAATTAAAGTAAACCTCGTTTTCCCAGAGGCGTAGCCCCGTTAACACCTTTCTAGACACCTAATGAGTTAGCTAATTGTAAACTGCAAAACTCTCCTAGGAGCAACTATTGCCCACAGTGGGATCGGGATCCAACCATCACATGGAAGGTATGCAATCTCATTGCAAATTTCAACACTTGAAATTCCCGATGTAATTTTTACCCCGAGTACTTATGACCATAACTATGGTCAACAAATCATAAGTACCAATCAAGTTCTACCCGTCATTTCTTGATCAATTAGACCCACCCATATGACCCTTAACTATGGTCAACAAAGTCGCATGAATATCCTAATTAATCTGCATCATATGCAGTGTAGGAAGACATCACTTAGCTACCGTACACTACGCCTTAACTAAAGTCAACAAACGTAGCACGAATACTAAGTACTCTACTTCCTAAAATGATGGAGGGTTGCGGATGATTTTTAAGAAAATCTTTAACGCTTTGAACTTGAAATCGTTGTAGAATCAAACAGTTTTCAAAAGGAGTGGCTTAAGCTCCGCGATTTTGAAATATATCTTTTTCATAAAGAGCCGAGTGGTTTTCAAATCTGATTCTACAACATCTTTTTAGGTTTATTTTCTTTACATTAATCATATTAATGTAATCCCATCATTTAATTCCTTAAGCCAATCACAGAAAAGAAACGAAAATAACACGTACGCTTATGCCATCCGCATTCGCCGCAATGTTCCGTTATGCACCGTTAGGTTACTTAACTAACGGCATACCGGGACGGGACTAGCGCGGGTGTAAAACATAAGCAACGTCTACTATATATCATATATATAATATGTCATTCGTCTCAGATATCACAGAACACAGGCAGCAGAAACATATATATAATGTGGGATATACTAGAACGTCTGTATTTAGTATTTAGCCAATAATAGAAAATACGGATTCCACAGTCGCGATGAATAGCCAAGCCCACACCCCTAGACCCCTACGAAAGCGGCAAGCGACCCTACCAATCCAGGAGTTTAGGAGACCCGGTCTCGACTCCGCGAGATGGCCTCCCACTGAACCCCAGAACCCGGTCACTTGTGCTCCCTACCTTAGGTCTATCCTAATGCGGAAAAGTAAATAATATACAACACTGGTGACACAACCTCAACCCGGAAGTGCCCCAAATAAAAGAATATTACATTACATTTGAATTTACATGAATGAAAATATAAAACTCTCATCTCACATAAAACCCCCCGGCTATTCAATCGCGACAACCATGCACATCATATCTCAGCAACACATAATATCACATATCATCAACGTAAGTAAGTATGCATACCCCAATTGTCGTTGACGTATAGCAACGAAACCGGCTATATCGAACATACTACACTTACGGTCACAGAAAAGAAAGTGTAAAACTACAATATTTGGAATCCACATTCTCTTTAGACATCATAAATGCGAAATATCACATATTTCGTATTTCATGCCTAAACTATATGAATTCCACATATTGTATCAAATTCCAGATAAACAGACAGTATTAAAGTTTTCGAACGAACGATCAAGTACCCAAGATTCACTAAAGCTCAACACTTGAGCAGGGTTCAAAAATCCGGAGTGTGACACAGTAGTAGCGGTCCAGCCGTAGAAGGGTCAAGCCAACGCCTCACATGTGGCACGCCGTACTGCCCCAAACCCTAAGGTTCAAAGGGCGGTTCAAGACGGTCACATAATCGAGTTAAGGTCTGTTGTCTTCTAGAGGGTCCACCACAAAAAGACTTGCACGTATCTCCAAAGTATTTAAACCCCGTTAATAGTAAGCAAATGATACTCGTTCAAACACTTCAATACTTTCTAATTTACCCGGATAAACAACGAAATGAAAATTCCGAAAGAATCTACGCGTTCAAAACCATCTCCAGAAAATACATGTCACGTCCCGAAAGTACGGAACATGATCGACACTTAAACTACGAGACGTCTTGAGACGTACGTAATATAAGTAAGCCGAAAACCCAGAAACCCAAACCAAGAAAAGTAGTAGAGTGAAGAAAAACCAATTTAAAACATGTAGTTTTAATAGCATAAGCCGAGTTATGCGGTTTTAAAAAAAACATCAAGTAATTCCTGAAAATTTCGGCAGAGTCTCCTTTGTAAATATCGGCTCCCAAACGGGATACAACATGAATAGTATACGAAATCAATAAAAGGCATCCCCAAGCGGGAGCTAGCTCTTCGTCAATCGACGGTCACAACCACACAAGCAAAATAATATACAACGCCAACTGCGAGGATCAAAATTCAAAAGGAAACTCAAAACCACAACAAAACCACAGAAATATAACGCGCGACTCTAAGGTCGAAAGAATAACATCACCGGTCTCTATCTCAAATGAATACATGTTTGGTTGATGGAACTTCTACATACAACAGAGTAATAAATATACAAGTTATATAATGGGGGGTACGATACAAGTAAACCCACCTACTAGCAAATCACCCGAGGGAAACTAAGCCCGCAAGCCGTAAAGAAAACCTGTACGGCAAACCTGCAAGAAACTGGGGCACAACGGGGGTGAGTTGCCAACTCGTGAATAGAAAAACATCTACGAACAGAAATCGCATAAATAACGCAACCTAGGTCAATGATCATAATATATCCTCAAATATATGTATAACATGCAGCCTATAACAATGGCTAGGGTAATATCTAACCCGAGTATAATCTCATGTGCCCGTGTCAGTGCTTCAGGTAGCGATATATCATATGAATGAGGTATGAATGCATGAAAACAGAATACATGTAAATGAAGAACTGTTTTCATAATTTAGTGAGATATCCTTTGTATTTTTAAAATGAGGTATCATAATGAAATCAGCATAAAACAGTGCCTAGCATCGGCACAAAACGTAATCCCAATATCTCGATATCTCTGTATCACAGTCTTTATACCTCAATATCTCGAAATCTCAATGTCTCAATCACAATATCTAGGGCACCGTCAGTCCAGACCGGCCCCTACCATCCATCTCAAGACCACGACGGAATCCTCCGGATATCCGACGCGTCGGGTAAAATCACCGGTAGGTAGTGCTCCCCTGCCAGGCTCACATCGTCATCATCACGCGCTTCTTGCCCCGGGGTACCTTACCGGGTCCACCATGTACCCGAAACGGTTCATCCGTCTCCTCGAATCGGGTCTCGAAATCCATCAGCAAACTCATGGTGGACGACTCATACATCATGGGAAAAACCGCACTTTTATTTAAAAAGAGAGAAATCAGTTTATATGTGTTTTGCGGTTTCCCTCCAAATCCAGAAAATATCATGGAAATCCGAATCATCAATATCATGTAAAACCATGAATATAAGCATGAGAATGAATAACGGTATGCATGAAGCGACAAGTAATAACTACAATATCTAAGATGGCATATAAGGTATGTACACCAATATTATGTCAAACTACTGGCTATCAAGCTAAGTTAAGCAACAATATTTTCTAAGGTGTACGTGACATGGCAATTACCGATGAAGATGTGTGTGAGCCGGCAAGTAAGTATATGTGGTACATACGCATCATCGGTAATGGTGCTGGTGTCCTAACAGCATAATGCCAATAATGCAATATGAAATAACAATGTAAATATGCGATGCGGAGCGAGCAACGAAAATGAGCGGGAGCTAAAAATTATACAATGGTGCCATTTGAAATCACACGAATCACGGGGTTTTGAAAATAGGGCTACGGTGGTTTTTAAGAAAGGATACGTCTTTTGAAATATCCGTAGATCCCTTGACCTGTCTTTTTAAATAACCACGATCCGCTATTTTTGAAATAGGTAGGAGTCTAATCTAATCTAACAACTACACTAAACTATACGGCTGAACTAACAAGATGAACTACAGGTAAGGAAACCGCCTATCATCTGAGTCGATACATATACATACCTGTATATATACAGTCGGTGATCCCGCCTCAATAATATCATCTCCGATACCATATCTATAAACAGGCATCCCAAGTCAAGAGTGCGGATCAATCATCAATATAGCTCGTACGTAAATCCGTCGTACGGCATCCCAAATCTGGGTACGGGTCAATATCATATTCATCATACTATTCACCTGGTATTCTCTTTATCAAACATCATGATAGGGGTACTGATCTACGTCTAGTACAATACTGATACCGCCTAAGTATGCATGCACGTGTGTGAAACACTACGTCAAGACCCGTTACAAGGTCATGTCGTATCTCAAATACGAACCCTGCTATATCACCGATCTCACGGCCTCAAATCAAATCTCATCGACTCATCTTAAATCCCAAGTACTATCCTCATTATCAATGCATGTGTATATGAATGTACATATGCATAGTCCCATACCTATGCATATATACATATATACACATCCCAATCGGTGCACAAGAATGTAATGTATGCAAGTCTGTGTGTGCGTATGTGGTATAACAACTACTCTAGGGTTTCGCAACTAACCCAAAGCTAATCCAGAAACACATAAACATAACAAGGATACACATTCTCGTATCATAAAACACCTATATAAACATATATATATATAAGCTACACTACGGACTGTGGGGGTGCTATACGCCATCCACCCGACTTCTACCCGTAGATATAAATGTACTCAGCTGGTCCTCGCTCGCCGGTGCCGACGTCGCCACGTGCTTGCTTGTCGTCTCGAAGTCCACATGGGGGTACCTACATATCACAACGCATCGTATCGCATTAAAATCCGACTCATGACCAAAATGACACACGAATCCCACATAAGTCAAAACCTATGGTTGCTTTCACAAATCAACTTAAACTCCCTCGACTTCGGCGTACAAACGCCGATTGATCGAGAAAATATCAGACGTACCAATCATGGTTTCAAAAATCACTAATTATATATGAAATAGGATTTAAATCATCAAAACATTAAAATTAATCAATTCGTTTTATTTCTCAAAAACCTAGTTAGCAAAAGTTTTCGTTTTAATTCGAAACTCGATGTTTTAATAAAACTAATGCCCAATATACTCACTAAATATCTTAATTAGGTCATATAAACCACTTCTATATTTTTATGACACTAATTTGTAAAAATTCAAAAATTCTAGTTTGCAATTATCCAATTTTAACAATTTTATAGCAAAAATGCCCAAACAACAATCTAGCTTGGATTTGCATATACTAAAATATTAAACCACAATTTATAATGTTAATAATATGATAAAAACCCTAACCATATTTTTAATCTCACATTCTAATTCAATTTTTTTAAAAAACTAGTAAGCAAGAATACTAGAAAATTGACGCAACCATCGCGGATTTGCGACAAAAATATTACAATCTAGCATGAACAACCAATCCACACTACAAGCAATCTACCACACTCAAATAATCCTCATGCAATGTTTCAATTCCCATTCCTAAAATCAACCCCCTTCTCTTGATTTTTTTATAAACCTGCAACAACAACAATTTCACACTTTAAATAACTAATTTAGCATATACAAGCTACAATTTAACCACTAGATAGAAATTATACCTCCAAGTTTGAAACCCTAGGTTGCTCTAGCCACCAAAGAAACCTCCTTTCTCCATTCTTTAAACCAATTTGGGTGTGAGGAGGGATGGAATTAGGATTTGCTTTGAATTTGTGAAGAAATTGTGTATTTTTTTTATGGATTTTGTGATGAAATTGGAGTGAAAAAGAGATGAAAAATTGGGGAAAATAAGAGGGGCAGCAGTAACAGCAGGAGGAGCTCGAAAATTTGCTGGAAAAACAAGTGTGTGGGTTGGTGTAGGTGTGTGTGGATGTTTCCCAAGTCAATATAACCCCCTTTTAAGTCAACAATGCCTATGCTTCCTTTTTCTTTTTAATTTCTTTTTCTTTTCTTGTGAGGAAAGAGTGGGGACTTGGGGCTGCTGTGGGGGAAGCTTGGACAGTGAGGGAGTGGGTGAGTGAGTGAACACATAAAAGATAAACACCACACCCCAACATCAATTTACACTAATATCACTATTTAAGCCTTTTTCTTCAATAATTTCTAAACCGTTTTGGCAAACGATTTCGTTTCAAAAACCACATGATAAAATTTTATTTAAAGTTTTATGATGCACAAAATTTGTTTCAACTCATTCCAATTTGTAATTTTCCCTAATTAAATATATTAGTGACGGCTTAAAATAATATTAAAATAATTAATTTCGGAAAATTTTTCATAAAATTTGAAATTCCACCAGTGGGTCAATAAACACCAAATACTAGGAATTACATAGCTAGAATATGTATATTTAATTTTATAATAAAGATATTTGTATTTTGACTTTTTACAGAAAACCCCTTATTTTACCGTTTTTTCGAAATTTCACCGAAACGATTTTCAAAACGTTACAATCTTTCCCCCTTAAAGAAATTCGGTCCCCGAATTTAAATTAAAACTCCCCCCAAATACTAAAATATTTCAGCCAAAACCATCAAATCGCCGGGGCTCCGAAATCATAAATACATAGACGCATCATAGCGCAATGCATGCGCATGAGTAAGGAGTAGATAACTCGAAATCAAAATTCCGTCAAGCATCCCGCAATCATCGGAGTCAAGGTGAAGACACGAATGCCAAATCTCAAGCTAGACCGATATGCTATAAATCAGAACTATACATGTAAATATCAGGAGGAAATGCATGCCAAATCCTTTAAGTTACTGTGCATTACAGATAACACTGCACAGTGGCGGACGTCTATCATAAGAAAATAACTATATACATATATACCTTTGTTTGAAATGTACGTTCCGCCGTTTTGGGAAACAATTTAGAAGGGTTTTCTTTGTTTTAAATGTTTCGCGTCATAGCAGACACGTAGGTAAATACTGAGACTATAGCTCGCTTTTTGGAATTCCCTTCAATAGCTATCAATGCATGCAAAATACATTCAGGTACTGTCCTCTGACTAGTCCTTCTTAGTACGAAAACACATCGCAATTATCATAAAAAAACGTACTGCTCTATAAGAAATCAATCCCAAAATACGCGTATAAATACTACGTGCGTCTGGTGCGCACGACAATCAAAATCCATATACGTGCCATACAAGTGCACAGAAACAAGATCTAAGTGCATCGGGTGTGCACAAAGCATCTGTCATAGGCAACGTGTGTGCCTGACAGCAAAATCAGGTGCATCTGACATGCACGAAAAAAATCTCGATTTAGTGCATCTGTTGTGCACCAAAATCGCATCTCAAGACATGTGCTCAACATGCGCGAAAACCCAAAACCAGGGGCATCCATCATGCACGAAATCATGAAATCCAATATCAAGCGCCGAATATGCGCAAAATCAAATCAGGCGCACAAGGTGCACAAAATAAATATCGAGTATCACAATCGAAATCGAAGTCCAGTGCATCTAAGTGCACAAAAGGCGTATCACTGCACTGAAAGCATATATAAACTATACAGAGTGCAGGAACCAAATCGTGTGCGTGCATACGCACAAAATCAACTCAAATGTCTAAAACCGTAAAATCACAAACATGTGAAACTAAAGCACGAAAACGATATCAAGTGCAACACTGTGCAAAGATCGTAAATCCTCAATCATCAAAATCGAATCATGCGAATAAATCATCCAAAACATCGAAATCAATAATGGCGGAATAGTACCGCTCAAGCGCATCCTCTAAGAATCTCGGGCCAACTGTCGCGGTCACTAGTGGGACGTCTCGTCGATGATCATGAACTCTGGCCTGCTGGTGTGCGTAACAATGACCATTCCTGGGTCAAGGTCTTCACTGTGAATTACCAATCTCTCGGTCCATCGGCTCATCGGCCCTGTCAGGTGTGCTAATGGGGATGATCCCGTTCTGGCACGTCTCTTGTCATCTCCCGGTCAATCATCGTGACCACTCGTAAGACAGCATATCACTGGCGTCGGCCTCTGGCTCTCTGAATGTACGTGACACATCTGATCCTGGGTGCAAGTATCATTGCAGCAGTGTCCTGGAAGGAATCCTGCTCACGGTCTCTTCCATGTCTCGTCTCTGCCAACTGTCCGGAAGTCATCGTCCTTTCCTATATCTGCATCTTGCTCTGGAACGGCTGCATACCCATCGCGACTCCTTCTGGAAGGTATATCCAGTACTCTGCCTCGGCATGTGCATCGCATCTCTGATGTCGGCGGAGGGGAACGTCATCATATCCAGATCTTGTACGAAACTCTTACTCCATTTTTCTCTAATGTCGACCGCTTCGGACTCGTCTCGTCGTGGCTGCATGGACTGAGATCCAACGGCTATCCTTGTATCGGGAGTCTCCCAAGAAATGCATCTCACCACCTAGCATCCGAATTAAGTCGAACCATCCAATCGATTGTCAAAACCTCATAATCCCCCAAGGCTCAACATCTTGGGCACAGTTTAATAGTATCGAGTACATACCATAGCATCGGTGGTCCAGCCGTAGAAGGGCAAACCCAAGCCTCACTAATGGCGCTGTGGAACTGCCGCAAACCCGAAGGTTCAAAGGCTTTCACACGGTCATTAAGACGAGTTAGGGTTTCATTCTTCTAGAGGGTCCATAGAATTTCCTGCATGTCTTTCTGAATACTTTAAACTTGGAATAATAGGTTGCTGACATTCGATCGTCTCTGTCGACTCTCAACGTCTCCATGTGAAGTCGTCTCTAGCTGGAATCAATTTATCTGATGACCTCGCATCGGGGTAGCGAACGAACTGCATGTACTAGTCATTCATCCTCGGTGACTAGCGACCTTTTATCATCTCTATGTACAACCCGCACTGCAATAGCTCCAACATCTGGGGCGATATCTCGTCGTTCGCAGCAACAACTGGCTCACTCGTCTGCACGCTGAACAGTACCTCGATCATCATGAATAAGCAATACATCAACGGTCATCAAAATCTGGCTGGCCTCTATCAGTGGCTCAATCCTCTGGTTTTGATCGGCACATCCGAGTAATCTCATACAATGATCCATCAACTCGTGGCGCAAAAGTATAATAAAAAGAAACATCTCTGCAATTGTGTGTCGCCGGAATTATGCTCTGGTCAGTCCTCGTTCGTAACGAGCTCGTGCTGACCGCAACTCTAGCCGTAGCTCTCCATGCCCGTAATCGTGGTAGCAAACCGTAACTGGTACCGATGAGGCTAGATCGGAATGAATATAATACTGAGCAAAGAAATGTACATCCTAAGGCTCCTTAAGTGGAGTGGCGTGTAGTAAGTATGCCGCGGAACATACCTACGGTACGTCACTCTACTTTAGTCACCTATTCCATCAACCAAGGGTCATCCTACGCTCCGAAGGTAAAACCTAACGCTCTGATACCAACTTTGTCACGTCCCGAAAGTACGGAACATGATCGGCACTTAAACTACGATACGTCTTGAGACGTACGTAATCTAAGTAAGCCGAAAACCCAGAAACCCAAACCAAGAAAAGTAGTAGAGTGAAGGAAAACCAATTTAAAACAAGTAGTTTTAATAGCATAAGCCGAGTTATGCGGTTTTAAAAAAAACATCAAGTAATTCCTGAAAATTTTGGCAGAGTCTCCTTTGTAAATACCGGCTCCCAAACGGGATACAACATGAATAGTATACGAAATCAATAAAAGGCATCCCCAAGCGGGAGCTAGCTCTTCGTCAATCGACTGTCACAACCACACAAGAAAAATAATATACAACGCCAACTGCGAGGATCAAAATTCAAAAGGAAACTCAAAACCACAAGAAACCACAGAAATATAACGCGCGACTCTAAGGTCGAAGGAATAACATCACTGGTCTCTATCTCAAATGAATACATGTTTGGTTGATGGAACTTCTAGATACAATAGAGTAAGAATATACAAGCTATATAATGGGGGTACGATACAAGTAAACCCACCTACTAGCAAATCACCCGAGGGAAACTAAGCCCGCAAGCCGTAAAGAAAACCTGTACGGCAAACCTGCAAGAAACTGGGGCACAACGGGGGTGAGTTGCCAACTCGTGAATAGAAAAACATCTACGAACAGAAATCGCATAAATAAAGCAACCTAGGTCAATGATCATAATATATCCTCAAATATATGTACAACATGCAGCCTATAACAATGGCTAGGGTAATATCTAACCCGAGTGTAATCTCATGTGTCCGTGTCAGTGCTTCAGGTAGCGATATATCATATGAATGAGGTATGAATGCATGAAAACAGAATACATGTAAATGAAGAACTGTTTTCATAATTTAGTGAGATTTCCTTTGTATTTTTAAAAAGAGGTATCATAATGAAATCAGCATAAAACAGTGCCTAGCATCGGCACAAAACGTAATCCTAATATCTCGATATCTCTGTATCACAGTCTCTGTACCTCAATATCTCGAAATCTCAATGTCTCAATCACAATATCTAGGGCGCCGTCAGTCCAGACCGGCCCCTACCATCCATCTCAAGACCACGACGGTATCCTCCGGATATCCGACGCGTCGGGTAAAATCACCGGTAGGTAGTGCTCCCCTGCCAGGCTCACATCGTCATCATCACGTGCTTCTTGCCCCAGGGTACCTTACCGGGTCCACCATGTACCCGAAACGGTTCATCCGTCTCCTCGAATCGGGTCTCGAAATCCATCAGCAAACTCATGGTGGACGACTCATACATCATGGGAAAAACTGCACTTTTATTTAAAAAGAGATAAATTAGTTTATATGTGTTTTTCGGTTTTCCTCCAAATCCAGAAAATATCATGGAAATCCGAATCATCAATAGCATGTAAAACCATGAATATAAGCATGAGAATGAATAACGGTATGCATGAAGCGACAAGTAATAACTACAATATCTAAGCTGGCATATAAGGTATGTACACCAATATTATGTCAAACTACTGGCTATCAAGCTAAGTTAAGCAACAATATTTTCTAAGGTGTACGTGACATGACAATTACCGATGAAGATGTGTGTGAGCCGGCAAGTAAGTGTATGTGGTACATACGCATCATCGGTAATGGTGCTGGTATCCTAACAGCATAATGCCAATAATGCAATATGAAATAACAATGTAAATATGCGATGTGGAGCGAGCAACGAAAATGAGCGGGAGCTAAAAATTAAACAATGGTGCCATTTGAAATCACACGAATCACGGGGTTTTGAAAATAGGGCTACGGTGGTTTTTAAGAAAGGATACGTCTTTTGAAATATCCGTAGATCCCTTGACCTGTCTTTTAAAATACTCACGATCCGCTAGTTTTGAAATAGGTAGGAGTCTAATCTAATCTAACAACTACACTAAACTATACGGCTGAACTAATAAGCTGAACTACAGGTAAGGAAACCACCTATCATCTGAGTCGATACATATACATACCTGTATATATACAGTCGGTGATCCCGCCTCAATAATATCATCTCCGATACCATATCTATAAGCAGGCATCCAAAGTCAAGAGTGCGGATCAATCATCAATATAGCTCGTACGTAAATCCGTCGTACGGCATCCCAAATCTGGGTACGGGTCAATATAACATTCATCATACTATTCACTTGGTATCCTCTTTATCAAACATCATGATCGGGGTACTGATCTACGTCTAGTATAATACTGATACCGCCTAAGTATGCATGCACGTGTGTGAAACACTACGTCAAGACCCGTTACAACGTCATGTCGTATCTCAAATACGAACCCTGCTATATCACCGATCTCACGGCCTCAAATCAAATCTCATCGACTCATCTTAAATCCCAAGTACTATCCTCATTATCCATGCATGTGTATATGAATGTACATATGCATAGTCCCATACCTATGCATATATACATATATACACATCCCAATCGGTGCACAAGAAAGTAATGTATGCAAGTCTGTGTGTCCGTATGTGGTATAACAACTACTCTAGGGTTTCGCAACTAACCCAAAGCTAATCCAGGAACACATAAACATAACATGGATACACATTCTCGTATCATAAAACACCTATATAAACATATATATATAAGCTACACTACGGACTGCGGGGGTGCTATACGCCATCCCCCCGACTTCTCCCCGTAGATATAAATCTACTCACCTGGTCCTCGCTCGCCGGTGCCGACGTCGCCACGTGCTTGCTTGTCGTCTCGAAGTCCACATGGAGGTACCTACATATCACAACGCATCGTATCGCATTAAAATTCGACTCATGACCAAAACGACACACGAATCCCACATAAGTCAAAACCTATGGTAGCTTTCACAAATCAACTCAAACTCCCTCGACATCGGCGTACAAACGCCGATTGATCGAGAAAATATCAAACGTACCAATCATGGTTTCAAAAATCACTAATTATATATGAAATAGGATTTAAATCATCAAAACATTAAAATTAATCAATTCGTTTTATTTCTCAAAAACCTAGTTAGCAAAAGTTTTCGTTTTAATTCGAAACTCGATGTTTTAACAAAACTAATGCCCAATATACTCACTAAATATCTTAATTAGGTCATATAAACCACTTCTATATTTTTATGACACTAATTTGTAAAAATTCAAAAATTCTAGTTTGCAATTATCCAATTTTAACAATTTTATAGCAAAAATGCCCAAACAACAATCTAGCTTGGATTTGCATATACTAAAATATTAAACCACAATTTATAATGTTAATAATGTGATAAAAACCCTAACCATATTTTTAATCTCACATTCTAATTCAATTTTTTAAAAAAACTAGTAAGCAAGAATACTAGAAAATTGACGCAACCATCGCGGATTTGCGACAAAAAGATTACAATCTAGCATGAACAACCAATCCACACTACAAGCAATCTACCACACTCAAATAATCCTCATGCAATGCTTCAATTCCCATTCCTAAAATCAACCCCCTTCTCTTGATTTTTTTATAAACTAGCAACAACAACAATTTCACACTTTAAATAACTAATTTAGCATATACAAGCTACAATTTAACCATTAGATAGAAATTATACCTCCAAGTTTGAAACCCTAGGTTGCTCTAGCCACCAAAGAAACGTCCTTTCTCCATTCTTTAAACCAATTTGGGTGTGAGGAGGGATGGAATTAGGATTTGCTTTGAATTTGTGAAGAAATTGTGTATTTTTTTAATGGATTTTGTGATAATATTGGAGTGAAAAAGAGATGAAAAATTGGGGAAAATAAGAGGGGCAGCAGTAACAGCATGAGGAGCTCGAAAATTTGCTGGAAAAACAAGTGTGTGGGTTGGTGTAGGTGTGTGTGGATGTTTCCCAAGTCAATATAACCCCCTTTTAAGTCAACAATGCTCATGCTTCCTTTTTCTTTTTAATTTCTTTTTCTTTTGTTGTGAGGAAAGAGTGGGGACTTGGGGCTGCTGTGGGGGAGGCTTGGACAGTGAGGGAGTGGGTGAGTGGTGGGTTTGGGTGAGTGAGTGAACACATAAAAGATAAACACCACACCCCAACATCAATTTTCACTAATATCACTATTTAAGCCTTTTTCTTCAATAATTTCTAAACCGTTTTGGCAAACGATTTCGTTTCAAAAACCACATTATAAAATTTTGTTTAAAGTTTTATGATGCACAAAATTTGTTTCAACCCATTCCAATTTGTAATTTTCCCTAATTAAATACATTAGTGACGGCTTAAAATAATATTAAATTAATTAATTTCGGAAAAAAATTTAGAAAATTTGAAATTTCACCAGTGGGTCAATAAACACCAAATACTAGCAATTACATAGCTAGAATATGTATATTTAATTTTATAATAAAGATATTTGTACTTTGACTTTTTACAGAAACCCCCTTTATTTTACCGTCTTTTCGAAATTTCACTGAAACGATTTTCAAAACGTTACAATACAGTACTATATATAGATTAAACATACCAAAACACTGTACAAGAAGATAAAAGAATTACAGTGGAAATATTATCCATTGATGTCTCTGTACGGCCGCGGAACCGCGGCCTAAGCCAGGAAATGCGGCGGTTCCGCGGCGGTTTATGCTCTTCAGGTCATCGAATTTCACTGTTATTCTTATAATTTCCTGCTGTAATTTTTAAGTATTTTTAATTCTGAAAAACGTCAGATTTTAAAATTTGTCCAGAGAGGGTCTTAAAATATCGTATTTTTGTCCGATCGGAGTTTTTACATCGTAAAAGCATCGCCTAATGTTCTAGGTCGGCTCTGATACCAATGAAAGGTTTGTCTAGCACCCTATGTAGAGTTTTGAAGCATCACATGTCTCAAAGTTCGGATTTTGATGGTGCTAAACAAGCATGCAAAGGAATCGATCCTAGAAAATTAGGGTTACAAAACTTAAAGCTAATAAAATTAGGGTTTCGAGACTACAACCTTTGTAGCTCCCTTTTGCTGAACTCCTTGGTCTCTTGGGTGTTGGAAGAAGGTCCTCTTGAAGTCCTCTCACGTCCACGACGATCCACCCGGAGTTCCCCGTCCAAGCTCGCAACATCGAGAATCGAATAGAACACTCTAAACAAGTTGGCTAAACTTGTGTAGAATGATGTTGTGGTTAAGATTCTCACTTCAAAAACAATTCTTTATGTGTATTTTACTCACTAGAAGAAACTAGAGAGCAAATATTGAAAGAGGAAGAAGATGGCTTTTTATTTTAACAAGAGTAGAATGATAACCATGAAAAGAAAAATGAAATATATCATTATATATTTTATTTCTTCTCACTATGAACCATGGTTAAAATGATGGAGACATTATTTAACTTGAGTTTTAGAACATAAAGAGAAGGATAACTCAAGGTTAGAAGTAGGTGAGAATGGTTAGGTTTAAAGAAGAATGTAGAAGCAAGCAAGAATTATCCTTATCTTTTCTATTTTGTTTTAAACAATAAATCAAATAATAATCCATATATTCAACCATGGTGTGAGTCTTATATTGCCATCTTATTCCATATATAAACAACCATGATAGATGGGTGTATGTATGTTTGTATGCACATCCATATGTGCATGAAACTAGTAAGAAAGAAAGAAAGAAAAACATAAATGCATGCACACATCCATCATTCAAGAAAAGGTTTTAAGTGAGAAAACTAATGGTTGAATGATAAATCAACACTTGATTTATCAATCCGGCCATATCACATATGACCCCACCAAAAGCAAGCCGCTCGATCAATGTACGGTATCATATACGCGCATTTTAATCGGGTACATGCGCATATCGCATACGCGCACCACAACGTTTCGCCTGGACTAGGTAACTCCTTTGTGGGACTCTAAGACTTGTCAATACGCCGGCAGAGGGTGATGATCATATCAAGTACCCCCAAACCGCAAGCGGTCAGCTAAACGTAACGGCCACCCGGGTATTGAGCGATCAGAAGAAAACAAGCGAACCTGCTACAACTCCCGTCGAACCAACCGGCAACACTACCGTACAGTCCGGTCTCTTCGTCAGATATGCTGCATATCGAGCCTAGGGATGGTCATGTCGACCCCAATAACTAAATAAGTCGTGCCGGTGAATGGTCTATAAAAGATCGAGAAACTACTGATAACACTTATCAGCAATTCTCCGCAGCCCTGGCCAGGGACTTGCTGATATTACCAATCGGGCACAGCACAGCATCAACTCCCAATACCGGGAGAGACGAAACCCCTCCTATCGCTCATCGCCTTCGTGTGTCTCGGGACTGTACCCAACGGCCAACTGTTTGCACGACTCGGTAGAGCCGTGGTAGGGTGGCAATCAAAGTACAGTGGGAGAACACACAAGACTCTATGACGATCTCGGGTCTACAAACTAACCTGTACCAGTGTCACCTGAGAACTGCTATCCGACGATATATATAATTCCATATAGGAGTTCTCGATGAGTCCGTCCAGTGTACCCAGTCACTACTGAGCACCCGTATATGATCTTGATGTCAAACATCGATGAATGTGGGAACATTCATCGCCCATCGTATGGGTCTAGTATCATATACGCTAGTCTACTCTGGTATATCAATGCCCCGTCTCAATATACCTACGACTAGGGACATTCCAGGATATGCTTACAGACTACAGATGTCCCACTAGTATGATCTCCATCATAATCAAAGTAGTCAAGCCGATATCCTCAGGGCTTTATCAGCATGTATGAATGAATAAAAGCATGATCAAATCAACATGTCAGATAAAGAAGAACCAGATAGCATACTATCATGTCGAGCAAGAATGCATACTGAATATATATATACATGTATAGATACATCCACCATCACATAATGGCCTCTAGGGCATACATATATCCAACACCTTGTATATACAAAAAGGTAGTGGGAGTATCGTGGTGATCCTCGTAGAGTACGTGGATGACATACTCTTGATAGGGAAGGAGTTTCCTATGCTACGCTCGGTCAATATCCGCTTATCACAAGGATTCTCCATATAGGATCAAAGAGATACCTTCTAAATCCTGGGTTTTGGATCTATGAGATAGATCTAATTGGATGTTAGGATACTCACTAGTTGTAGTGAGATGGTATCAATCGATCCTGGGGAGAATCACTGGAAAGGTTCCATAGTGATAAGTACGACTGAATGTCAGTCGAAGGCATTGTCTTTACCCTCAGTGGAAGGACGGTATGTTGGAAGAGTTCCAAGCTAGATACTGTGACTAACTAGACGATTAAAGGCAAGTTACATCGTTACCAAAGATACTACCAAAGAGGCAGTCTGGATATATATATATAAGTTCATGAGATGAACTTCGTTCCTACCATTGTGTGTCAATGGAGTTATGGCTTTTGCCAAGGAACCCCCCCGTCCCATCAGAAATCCAGATATAATTCTTAGGCAGTATCACCTGATCATGGAGATAGTTGATCTCCAGGGAGATCGAGGTTAGGAGAGTAGACACAGAGGACGACAGCGCGAATCCACTCACAAAGGCCTTTTTCCCAGTAGAGACTTTTATGGGATGGTTGAGTATGAGATACTTCAACCGCAGCTAATTGTTGGGTATGTGATACCACAATAGATGGCCCTAGTGCAAGTGGGAGATTGTTAGTTATATGTATACCCTAGAGGCCATTACTGTACATATGATGTATATTGTAGTGGATGCTTGGACATATATAGGGAGGACTTTCTTGCTCGACATGATAGTATGCTATCTGGTTGTACTTTATCTTAACATGTACTCTGATTGTCTCTATGATACATGTTGATAAAGCCCTTAGGATATGTACTCGACTACTGAGACTATGATGAAATCATACTAGTGGGGCCACGGTAGTCGATGAGTACATCATATAACTGTTCCTAGTCGAGGGTGTATCGAGACAGGGCATCGATACACCAGAGTAGACTAGCGTATACGCATCTTGACCCATATGATGGGTGATGGATGATCCCATATCCATCGGTGTTTGACATCAAGGATGGTGTACGGGTGCTCAGTGGAGACTGAGTACACTTGACGGACTCGCCGAGAACTCCCAGATGGTATTATACCTCACGTCAGATGGCAGTTCTCTGGTGACACTGGTACAGGTTAGTCTGTGGACCCGAGATCATCATAGAGTCTTGTGTGATTCCCACTGTACTTTGATTTCCACCTTACCACATCCAAAAGGGCGTGCAAAACGGTGGTTTTTGGGTACAGTCCCGAATCACATGGAGGCAATGAGCGATAGGAGGGGATTCGTCTCTCCCGGTATAGGGAGTTGATGTTGCGCAGTGTTCGATTGGCTATAACCGGAAATCCCTGTCCAGGGTTGCTGAGATTTACTGGTAAGTGTTACCAGTAGTTTCTCGAACTGTTATAGACCTCATATCGACACGACTTATCGAGCTACCGGGGTCTGACGTTACCACCCCTAGGCGAGATATGCGACATATCAGACGACGAAACCAGACTGTACGTGAGTGTTACTGATTGGATTCACAGGAGAACTAGCGGGCTTGCTTGTTGATCTTCTGATCGCTCAATACCCGGGTGGCCGTTACGTTTAGCAGACCGCTTGCGGCTTGTGGGTGTTTGATATGATCATCACCTACTGCCGGCGTATTGACGAGTCTTTAGAGTCCTACACAGGGGTTTCCTGGCTCAAGCGAAACGAAGTAGGAGCACATATGTGATATGTGCGGGACCGAGATTAATACGATATGAGATACCGTATTCTATTCTCGTGATTCATGACATTGATCGGTTGTATGCGATATAGCCGGGTTATCGGATCAAGTGTTGATTCGATAAGTTGTTACTTTTGATATTAGTTGGTTATAGCCGGATTATTAAATCAAGAGTTGATTTAATAATTTAATGCATAATTATATATTTGATATATTACATTGCATTAACTAGTATTATCTCACTTATG
The DNA here is from genome assembly GCA_030015575.1 of Agapanthus africanus. Lineage (NCBI taxonomy): Eukaryota > Viridiplantae > Streptophyta > Magnoliopsida > Asparagales > Amaryllidaceae > Agapanthus > Agapanthus africanus. The sequence goes on along the minus strand of JASDDO010000014.1, from coordinate 450,455,214 downwards.
ATTTATTTTCTCACTTGTTTGTGCATATTGTTTATATATGATATATGCAAGTGTACATGTTTGTATCATGCTTGATGATACATCAAAGTTGGGTGTGTGAGACTCATACCAAGATTAGGGTAAAGATTAGGGTTATTGTTTTATCTTAAGATTTAACAAAAGGGTTTAACTTAGTCAAAGAAATCAAGCTTGAAGAAGCTTGGAGAAGCTTTGACAAAGTCCACTCTTTTGTCATTTCTTTTGATATTCTTTAACCTAACCTTTAACCTAAAACCTTGGTTAATTCTCTACATGAGTTAAGCATGAGGGCTTAACTCAACCATGGTGCCATTATTTATTGGATAAGTTTTCATTTGGATGGATAATTCATGATTCTTTTCTTCTTCTTCATCATCATCAAGCTCCATCCAAAAGCTTACTAGCTCCAATGGTATTATGAGAAAAAGAGTGAGAAAATCAATTCTAAAGTGAGCCCACTTCCTACTTCTTCATCCTCTACCACTTGACATGTAGTAGAGTGTGTTCTCTTCACAAAGTTTATGACCTGGTGAAGGAATAGCTTGAGTTTGTGTCTCCCCGACGTAGATCATCTTCGGCCTCGAAGTCAACGTAGCAAGCATGTTCGTTCTTCTCGTGGAGCTTCTATAGAGTCCGGAGTTCACGATCGCAGTGATGGGGACGTCTACACGGAGCTAATGAAGTGAAGGACCGGATCTACAAAGGTTGTAATCTCTTTCACTAAGTGTTAAAGTTGTTAACATGCAAGTTTTCGCCTAAACCCTAGTTTAAAGATCCGTATTAGAGTTGTTCGGCACGGCTATAATTTTAATCGGGCATGGTTGATGCCTCGTAGACCCTTGTGCGCGTGCCTAGCAACCCTACATATACAATGCCACAAGAAGGATTCGTTCATTTCTGAACTCTTCCTCTTCTGTGTGTTTTGTACATTCAGGACTGGAGTTTGATTTAGAACGTATATGCCATTATTTAACGATCTTAATCCAATCAACTTTTGATTTAGGAATATGTTCATAACATTATCCTGTACTAAAAAATTATATTCTTCTTTATTCAATAATGAAACTGATATAAGATTGCATATCAGGGTCGGAATGTAATAGCATTCGTTCAGAACCAATGTATTACCATTTGGTAACATAAGGTGATATTCGCCAACTGCTTTGGCTGCAACTTTTGCACCATTCCCTACTTTTACGGAATGATCACCCTCTCCTAGTTCCCTACAATTACATAGCCCATGTAACATATCTAATACCCAGAACGTAGAGTGAACTGAGAAACAGTTCTCGATAACAAACACACCCGAAGAAAATGTATCATCATGCTTATTCTTCATTTGGGCAGCGTGAGAATCCAGATATTCTACTATTCCCTACTCAGACTTATAACAGTTATAAGTAGGAGCGGGACCAACGTTCCCCTGCTCAGTATAAAAAGCGGGTTCAGTCAATACATCCATATTTTTATCTTGATTAAGGCCTGACATGGTCGCTACCTGGAGAGAGAGAGAGAAGAAAACACTTTAGCTTATGCTCTTGCAAGATTAGATTGGTTATTATCTTATCTAATCAGGATGGCTCCCACTGCTTTTTATCAAATCTTCCTTCAAACCCTAAAAGGTAAGACTAGTCGGGATTAATTACACCTTACAAGTTCGCCAATCTTTCGGTCAGCCCAGTGTTGGTACTTTGAGGGAGGTTCCCCGTGCTTTCGCACGGACCTAATTAGAATAAACCTCGTTTTCCCAGAGGCAGAAACCCCGTTAACACCTTTCTAGACACCTACTTGATCAGCTAATTGTCATGTGTAAAACTCTCCCGGGAGTAACTCTTACTCGCAGTGGGTATCGGGATCCAACTATCTCATAGGAGGTATGCAATCTCATTGCAAATTTCAACACTTGAAATTCCCGATAATGCTTTTGCCCCTAGCAACATATGACCTTAACATAGTCAACAAATCATAATTGCTAGCCAAGATCAACCCGTCATTTCCCGATTGAATTAAACCCACCTGCACGACCCTCAACATAGTCAACAAAGTCGTACAACTACCCTAATCCAATCACATCTCATATTTTAGCAGATAAGCACTAATTATCTACCACACAGTACGCCTTAACATAGTCAACAAACGTAGCATGAATACTAAGTAGTACTTATCTGAAATGACGGAGGGCTACGCAGGTTTTTCAGAAAACCATGAGCGTAAAGACCTCGATATCGTTGTAGAAACAAGTGATTTTGAAAAAGGAGTGTTTTTTAGGCTTTTCTAGTATCGCTAAAGAGGTCACTCCCGGTGAAGGGATCTCGGCTCTTCCCTTATCGAATAAGGTGCAGGATATTTCACGAATACCGCGGTGCAAGGCAAGAACTATAGGAGCAATCAAAAACTAAACCGTGAGTTTGTAGCATCTGCCAGTTTTGCTGAAGAGGTCACTCCCGGTGAAGGGATCTCGGCTCTTTTCTCATCGAATAAGGTTCATGGTATATCATATATACCACTATGCAAAGCAAAAACTGTAGCTACCCTTTTTTTTATAAATTTGATTCTACAACATCTTTTAGGTTTCTTTTCTTTTATTAATCTCATTAATAAATCCCATCATATATGCTTCCTAAGCATCACAGAAGAAACGAAAGAAGTAATATTTATATATCATATATATATAGTAATAAAGCATTCGTCTCAGGCATATAAAATGATCACATCATAGTATATCAGCAGCAGAAGAAACATATGAAATAAAAGATATACTAGGAGGTCCGTGTTTTATTGTGAGGCTGTATAAAACACGGATTCCACGGTCATGATGAATAGCCAAACCCACATCCCTAGACCCCTACGAGAGCGGCAAGTAACTTTGCCAATTCTGGGATTAGAAAACCCGGTCTCGACACCTCGAGATGGCCTCCCACTGGACCCTAGAACCCGGTTACTTATGCTTCCCTCCTCGGGTCTATGCTAATGCGGAAAAGTAAATAATATACAATGGTGACATCATCCTCAACCCGGAAGTACCCCAATAAAAGAATATTACATACAATGAATTTTACATGAATGAAAATAAAAACCCTCATCTCACATAAAACCCCCGGCTATTCAGAACACGACAATCCAATATAACATATCACAGCATCACATAATATCTCATATCATCAACGTAAGCAAGTATGCGTATCCCGATTGTCGTTGATGTATAGCAACGAAAATGGCGATACACCACATACTACACTTACGGTCGCATAAACGAAAGTGAAAAACTACAACATTTGGAATCCATAATCACTTTAGACATCGTAAATCCGAAATATCACATACTTCGCATTTCATGCCTAACTATCTGAATTCCACATATTGTATGACAATCGAGATAAATAGACAATGTTAAACTTTCCGATCGAATAAATAAATACCCAAGATTTCCCAAATAGCTCAACACTTGAGCAGTGTTCAAAAAGTTCCAGAACATGTCACGGCCCCAATGAACCAGCCGTAGATGGGTCAAATCAACGCCTCACATGTGATAACGCTAAACTACCACAAACCCTAGGGTTCAGTAGCAGTTTTGATGGTCACATAATCGAGTTAAGGTTACGTTCTTCTAGAGGGTCCACAGATACGCTTGCTTGTTTTTCCAAAAATTTTAAACTCTGGAAAAATCCAACACTTGAAAGTTTTCCGATATGGGAAAAAGTGAGTTATTGATATCCGTTCGATAACACGTTCTAAATTACCCGGAAAAAAATAAACGATGTTAAACTTTCCGATCGAATCTACGAATACTAAAGATCTCCAGAAAACTCAACACTTGAGTAATATCAAAAATTCCCAGAAGCATGATGTAATAACTACGGATCACCTGTTGAAGTACGATCCCTCAATCCTTATGTTCTGCCGCGGAACTGCCGCCAATAGCTTGGTTTGGCCGCGATTCCATGGTGGCTTGATGGATTCAGGGAGTTGTACATCACAGATATCCATAGAATCACTTACTTAATTTTCTGAGTATTTTTAATATGGAAAAAACCAACTTTTTAGAAAATTTCCAGAGAGGGGGTACAACATGATGTTTCGGGGTTCGATCGGACTTTTAACTTCGTCTACACGTCGCCTAATGCTCTAGCTAGTCTCTGATACCACTATAAGGTTACTAGGTATTAGTGATATGTATGCCCTAGAGGCCATTACTGTACATGCGATGTATATTGTAGTGGATGCTTGAACATATATATGGAGGAATTTCTTGCTCGACATGATAGTATGCTATCTGGTTGCTTTTTATCTTAACATGTACTCTGATAGTCTATATGTTACATGTTGATAAAGCCCTTAGGATGAGTACTTGACTACCACGACTATGATGCAGATCATACTAGTGGGGACAGTGTAGTCGCTAAGTACATCCTTCAAATGTTCCTAGTCGTAGGTGTATCGAGACATGGCATTGATATACCAGAGTAGACTAGCGTATGCTTCTCGACCCATTTAGATGGGCGATGGATGATCCCATATCCATTGGTGTTTAACATCAGAGATAGTATACGGGTGCTCAGTGGAGACTGGGTATACTGGACAGACTCGCCGAGAACCCCCAGATGGTATTATATCTCAGTCAGATGGCAGTTCTCTGGTGACACTGGTACATGTTAGTCTGTAGACCCGAGATCGTCATAGAGTCTTGTGTGATTCCCACTGTGCTTTGATTTCCATCATACCACGTCCAAGAGGGCGTGCAAAACGGTGGCTTTTGGGTACAGTCCCGAATCACATGGATGCAATGAGCGATAGGAAGGGTTTCGTCTCTCCCGGTATAGGGAATTAATGTTGCGCTGTGTTCGATTGCCTATAACTAGAAATCCTTGGCCAGGGTTGCTGAGATTTACTGGTAAGTGTTATCAGTAGTTTCTCGAACTATTATGGACCTCATATCAACACGACTTATCGGTTACTGGGGTCTGATGTTTACCACCCCTAGACTGGATATGCGACATATCAGACGAAGAGACCGGACTGTACGGGAGTGTTACTGATTGGATTCGCAGGAGAATGTATAGGCTTGCTTGTTGATCTTCTGATTGCTCAATACCTGGGTGGCTGTTACGTTTAGTTGACCGCTTGCAGCTTGTGGGTGTTTGATATGATCATCACCTACTGCCGGCGTATTGACGATTCTTTAGAGTCCTACACAGAGGTTTCCTGGCTCAGGAAAAATGGAGTAGGAGCACATATGTGATATGTACGGGACCGTGAACAATACGAGTATGTGATACCATATTAGATTCTCGCGATATGTGATATCGGCCTGGTATATGTGATATAGCCGGGTCATCGGATCAAGTGTTGATTCGATGAACTGATACAGATTATATTAGTCGGTTATTTATGAAATAGCCGGATTATCGGATTAAGTGTTGATTCGATAATTTAATGTATAATTATATATTTGATATATTATATTATATTAACTAATATTAGCTCACTTAAAGATTCTTTTTCTCACTTGGATAATACATTGATATATATGTGATATATGTTAATTGTATTATTTTATTTTGCTACAAAATATATTATATATGTGATATATAATATTGTAATATGTTAGGGTTACAAATGCAACATGATTTGTGGAGTTTAAACATGGTTAGGGTTTGGATTAGGGTTAAGCTTGGATGGAGCTTTCATGAAGCTTCATGAAGCTTTGACTTTGACCTTTGATATTTTGAGAAGATATTTTTTTAACCCAACCCAAACCGTTTACCATAGTTAATTCTCTACAAGGGTTATGCCTTTATTCTTAACCCATGGTTGATTTTTAACCACAACAATGATTTTCATTATTCATCGCAAATGGTTTTGTTCTTCTTCTTCCTCTTGAAAAAAAAGCTTTCTAGCTTTTTGACATGTGATGATAATGAGTGAGAAATTGAAAACAAAAGAGAGCTCAATTCCTACTTCTTCATCCTCATCTATTCTACCCACTTAGATTAGATTGTTTGCTTTTCTAATACATGATTAGTGAAGCAAGAGCTTGGGTTTGAGTTTCTTCAAGGTAGATCATCTTAGTTATTGAAGATTGGAAGCAAGCTTGCATCTTTCTCTTCATTGAGCCTCTCAAGAGTCCGAGTACTTGATGATCGCAGCGAAGGGACCTCAACACGGTGCTTATGAAGCGAAGGAACAGACGACAAAGGTTGTAATCCCTAACTCGTAGATGTAAAGTTGTTTACATGCTTGTTTTACCATAAGTCTCTAGTTAAGATCTTCGTTAGGGTTTGTTAGCAACCCAAAAATTTCAATATGTCATGTGTGATGCCTTCCTAAACCTTGCTAAGGTGCTAGGCTAACCCTACACTAGGCACTAGAACAAGGTTCTACAATGCGTCAACCATGCCAAAATTAATTTTTTCAAGTGCCGAACAACCTAAAGCATGGATCTTTGCAAGAGAATTAGGTTAAACATTGAACAATTAAACAACTTTACTTTTAAGCGATTAGGATTACAACCTTTGTAGTCCATTCCTTCGCTTCATAAGCTCCGTGTAGAGGTCCCTTCGCTACGATCATCAAGAACTCCGACTCTCGTGAGGCTCCAAGAGGTGAATGATGCATCTTTCTTGAAGTCTTCTTTATCTAAGATGATCTACCTTGAAGAATCTCTAACCCAAGCTTACACTTCACTAATGAAGTAATTAGAGAAGTGAAAACCCTAATCTAAGTTGCTAGAATAGTTGAGAATGATGAAGTAGGAATTTTGCGCTCTTTTGTTTTCAATTTCTCACCATTTATCATCACAAACACAAAATCTAGTGAAAGTTTTTCAAGAGTTAGAAGAAGAAGAAGATGAAGCTAATCCTTTTGTGATGAATAATGAATTATTTTTATGGTTACAATTGCAACCATGGGTTAAGAATGAAGGCTTAACCCTTGAAGAGTAGAAACCACAGGTTAAGGGTTTGGGTTGGGTTAAAGAATATCTACACAAAATATCAAAGCTAAATGACAAAGTCAAAAGCTTCATGAAGCATCCAAAAGCTAACCCTAATCCAAACCCTAACTTGTTTTATTCTCATAATACATGTTGCATTTGTAAGCCTAACATGTTACAATATTATATATCACATATATAATATATAATGTAACAAAAGAAAATAATACAATTAACATATATCGCATATACATCAATGTATTATCCGGTGAGAAAATGAATCAATAAAGCGAGCTTATATTAGTTAACGTATTATAATATATCACATATATAATTATACATTAAATTATCGAATAAACACTTGATCCGATAATCCGGCTATATTACATATAACCGACTAATATAACATTTACCATTTCATCGAATCTACACTTGATCCGATGACCCGGCTATATCAAATATACCCGGCCGATATCACATATCGCGAGAATAGAATACGGTATCTCATATCGTATTATTCTCGGTCCCGCACATATCACATAGTGCTCCTACTCCATTTTGCCTGAGCCAGGAAACCTCTGTGTAGGACTCTAAAGAATCGTCAATACGCCGGCAGTAGATGATGATCATATCATTCACCCACAAGCGGTCAGCTAAACGTAACAGCCACCCAGGTATTGAGCGATCAGAAGATCAACAAGCAAGCATGTACATTCTCGTGTGAATCCAATCAGTAACACTACCGTACAGTCTGATCTCTTCGTCTCATATGTGGCATATCAAGTGTAGGGGTGGTAAACGTCAGACCCCAGTAACCGATAAGTCGTGCCGATGTGAGGCTCATAACAGGTTAAGAAACTACTGATAACTCTTTCTAGTAGCACTCCATATCAGCCCTGGCCAGGTACTTCCTGTTATAGCCAAGCGAACACAGCACAACATCTACTCCCTATACCGGGAGAGACGAAACCCCTCCTATCGCTCATTGCCTCCATGTGATTCGGGACTGTACCCAAAAGCCACCGTTTTGCACGCCATCTTGGACATGGTAAGGTAGAAATCAAAGCACAGTGGGAATCACACAAGACACTATGACGATCTTGGGTCTACAGACTAACCTGTACCAGTGTCACCGGAGAACTGCTATCTGACAATAGGTATATTACCATCTTGGAGTTCTCGGCGAGTCCGTTCAGTGTACCCAGTCTCCATTGAGCACCCGTACACTATCTTTGATGTCAAACACCGATGGATATCGGATCATCCATCGCCCATCATATGGGTCAAGATGCGTATACGCTAGTCTACTCTGGTGTATCGATGCCCTGTCTCGATACAGCCTCGACTAGGAACAATTATAGGATGTACTCATTGACTACCCTGGCCCCACTAGTATGATCTCATCATAGGCCTAGTAGTCATGTACATATCCTAAAGGCTTTATCAACATGTGAGAGTAAGACAGTAAAATAATACAAGTCAACATTTAAGACAAAGTGAAACCAAATAGCATACTATCATGTCGAGCAAGAAAGTCCTCTCTATATATATCCAAGCATCCACTATAATATGCATCATATGTACAACAATGGCCTCTACGGCATATATACAACTAACAACTATAGCCCAAGAACAACTACACACACATCATAATTTAAATAACATAACTGAATAATTAAAAGAAATAACAATGAAGTAGAGAAGAGACACAAGAATCAAACTTGAACTTAATGAAGGTTTTATTGCAATGACATTCAAATACAAGCAAATGAATTCAACTACCAAAATCTAATCTTGCAAGCTCAAAGATAGAGATTGCAAGACCAGAGGAAGGGAAAGAACTCAGTCTAATCCCAAGAGATACAAGAATTTTATCAAAATAGTTACAAGAAATGCAAAAAGTTCTCTCCTATCCTCATGAACTGATCTGCTATTTATAGAGAATCCAAAATCAAAAGTTGCAGATGACAATAGACTAAAAAGACCACCAGGGACCCACCATATTTGAACGACCCAAATTGGCACCAACTTGGCCACAATTTGCGGCCAAAATGAATTTATTTGCGGCCTCAATTTGGAGAGTAGGGCCCATATTTGGTCTGTGAACTTCTGGTCTCTTGGGCATCTCTCTATAGTTGCAATTTGTTTTAATTTCCACATTGGTGAAATCTGAGGTGATGAACAGAGAAGTAGTGAGATCAAGTTGCAAAGGTTCATATCTCATCAATACTTTATTCATTTAATGCACATCACTCCCACTTGCACTACTCATCATTGTTGTGTGCCAAGGCAGCCCCCTAGGTTCATACTTCACAAAAAGGTGTTAACATTTGTATGTGTTGGACCATTTTAGACAAAAAAATGTGTACACATGCATGTTTACAAAAACAAAACTCTTTGGATATCGGTTGATTTTCTGTTCTGTTTGCAGTGTCGGCTCCCAAACGCTATATCCGTGATATTGAGTGTGTTTTCAGTGTTGTATCACGAATACCTGTAATCTGTAATTACTAAACAGACACTGGTTAATAGCACCTATATATAACAAAACAGATAATAAATGAGCGGTATTAAAATGCAGTTTTCTGAGATGAACAATAATCATCAAAGAATACCACTATGCAAAGAAAGAACTAAAGCTACCCTTTTTGAAAATTTGATTCTACAACATCTTTAGTTTTCTTTCTTTTCGTTAATCTCATTAATGAAGTCCCATCATTTAATGTTTCCTAAACATCACATAAAAATGAAACTAAAATAGAACGTACGCTTATGCCATCCGCATTCGCCACTGGGCCCCGTCATCCACCGTTAGGTTACTTAACTACTGGCAGAGCGGGGGAAGGACTAGCGCGGGTGCGAAACATAAGCAACATTTATTATATATCATATATATAATAAAAAATTCGTCTCACGCAGATATATGATAACATCACAAAACCAAGCAGCAGAAGCAACATATGAAATATTAGATATACTAGGATGTCCGTGTTTTAAATTTAGCCATTAATGTAAAACACGAATTCCATGGTCGTGATGAATAGCCAAACCCACATCCCTAGACCCCTACGAGAGCGGAAAGTAACCCTACCAATTCTGGAGTTAGGAGACTCGAACTCAACTCTTTGAGATGGTCTCCCACTGGACTCTAGAATCTGGTTACTTGTGCTCCCTTCCTTGGGTCAATCCTAATGCGGAAAAGTAAATAATATACAACAGTGGTGGCATCATCCTCAACCCGAAAGTTCCCCAATAAAAGAATATTACATACAAATTTTACATGAATGAAAATAAAAACTCTCATCTCACATGAAAAACCCCGTCTATTCATTCACGACGGTCTAATAAATCATATCACCAGCAACACATAACATCTCATGTCATTAACATAAGTAAATTTGCGTATTCCGAAATTCGTTGACATATAGAAAAGAGATCGGGATACCCCACATATTACACTTACGGTCGCAGAAAAGAAATGGAAAACTACAATAATTAGAATCCGTATACCCTTAGATATCATAAACCTTGAATTTCTCATATTCCGAATTTCATGCCTAACTTGTAAATCTTGCATTTTAGTCTCAAATTGAAAACTCTTTTCAATAATCGGATAATTCAACAAGATTCTCGACTATATGATCACGTACTATACGCAATTGCGACGGTGTTTTGATCCGAATAAAATTCCATGGCAATCGATCAAATGAGACTAAACGGCTAGATTTACAATATACTTACCAGTCTTCACAAAACTAATTATTCCGGATTCTATAAATTGTATCACATATCATCAAAATCTATACGACATTAAACATTTCAACCGATTTAAAAAACGCCCACAAAATCCAGAGACTCAACAACTTGAGTATCATTAAAAATTCCCAAAGAGTTCAAAATATACAAATGGACCACCACAGAGAAAAGGAGCGCACAACTCCCCAAAAGTGCGGCGGAACCGCGGCCAAACAGGGGTTTGGCCCGCGGTTTCGCGGTCGTTTGTGTGAGTTAGGTGGTCAAATTTTCTGGGGCTCCATAAAAAAACCTTGCATGATTTTTTGGACATTTTTAATCACGAAAATTTCAACATTTGAAAAATTCGACAGAAAGTAAACAAATCGGGCGTTTCGAAAACCAATCAAACATTTTAACATCGTAAAGACCTACCTAAATGTTCTAGCTCGGCTTTGATACCATGAATGTCTACCTTAGCACCACCATGAGGTTTTAGTAGCATCAAGAAAGCCAAATTTTAAAATTTTGAGGTGCTAAGTTAGATTAACAAGATTTTTAACTAGAATATTGGGGTTTAAAACTATGATGCTATGAAAACTAAAGAGAAGGAAGATGGATATACCCTCGTAGATCGAGTACTTCTCTTCTTAAGCTCCGGGGTGTAGTCCATGCGACTCCACTAGGCTCCATTTCGATTTGAATGAACCACCTCGTAGATCGTCGCCCCGAAGACGAACCACCCGAACTCAATCTTGCTCAAGCTACCTCTTCACTAAACTACCTTTAGTGAAGGCAACACACCACACCAAATTGCTAGTCTGCTGTGGGATGGTGAAGTAGGGGTTTTGAAAGCTCACTTGGATTCTCACAAGCTCAATGATTTACATCACATGTGAGGGTTTTGAGCTTGGAGGTGAGATGAAGAAAGTGTAGGGATCAAGAGAGAGCAATAGCTCAAGAAGAATGGCTAAGGCATGAACTCAAGAATGAGCAAGCATAGAATGAAAAAGAATGGCTCCTCACTTATTCAAGCATGGAATAAATTGCAATTCTAAATTGCAACCATGCTTGAATAGTGAGTCAAGAAAAATATAATATGATAAAAAAAACCATGCCTCAAACTATACCCAAAATATATCTACACTTTACACCTCATTTTTCTATTTTTATAAAATAGAAAATCAAGCATGCTTCATTTAATAATATATATATATATATCAAATATATATATATATATTAATATATATATATATATATATATATTAATAAAGCAATAAGTGAGCTAATAATATTAGTTAATATATAATTATATCAAATATAATTTATATCAAATTATTAAATCAACACTTGATTTAATAATCCGGTTATATCACATATAACCGACTAATATCATTTATCTGTGTATTACATTATCAAATCAACACTTGATTCGATAATCTGGTTATATCACATATAACATAACTTGATAACAGATAACTGCCAGATTATAGTACGGTATCACATACACGTATTTATTCAGGCCCACGCACATATCACATATGTTCCCTACTTCGTTTCTCTTGAACCATGAAACTTCTGTGTTGGACTCTAAAGACTCGTCAATACGCCAACAGTATGTGATGATCACATCAGTCACCTACAAGCCGTCAGCGGTACTAGCTGGACGTAACGGCCACCCGGGTATTGAGCGATATGAAGATCAACAAGCAAGGTCATCCATACTTTCCATGAAGCCAATCAGTAACACTACCATACATTCCGGTCTCTTCGTCTACTATGTCGAATATCGATTCTAGGGGTGGTAAACATCAGACCCCAGTAACTTGATAAGTCATGCCCATGTTTAGCCTATAACGGTTCGAGAAACTACTGATAACTCTTATCAGTAAATCTCAACAGCAGCCCTGGCCAGGGACTTCTAGTTATAGCCAATCGAGTATAGCGCAACATCAACCCCCAATACCAGAAGAGACGAAACCCTTCCTATCGCTCATCGGCTCCAAGTGACTCAGGACTGTACCCAAAATCCACCTGTTTGCACAACTCCTTTGAGCCGTGGTAGGGAGAAAATCAAAGAACAGTGCGAGCCACACGAGACTCTATGACGATCTCGGGTCTACAGACTAATCTGTACCAGTGTCACCAGAGGACTGCTATCTGACGATAGGTATACTACCAAGTAGGAGTCCTTGGTGAGTCATGTTCGGTGTACCCATTCTCTAATAATCACCTGTGTACAATCTTTGATCTCAAACACCAATGGCTACGGGATCAATCATCGCTCTCTAAGGGACAAGAAACGTACACACTAGTCTACTCTGGAATATCGATACCCTTGTCTCGATATCCCCTCGGCTAGGAACTGTTAAAGTATGTACTTTTGGACCATCCTTGCCCCACTAGTATGATCTCATCATAATCCTGGTAGTCAAGTTGTAACGTTTTGAAAATCGTTCAGGTGAAATTTCGGATAATTGGTAAAATAACGTGTGTTTTCCGTAAAAATCAAGATATAAATATCTTTTAATATAAAATTAAATATACATATTCTAGCTAAGTAATTGCTAGTATTTGGTGTTTATTGAGCCATTTGTAAAATCTCTAGTTTACTGAAATTTTTTCCGAAATTAATTATTTTAATATTATTTTAAGCCGTTACTAATAGATTTAATTAGGGATAATTACAAATTGGAATGGGTTAATACAAATTCTGTGAACCATGACAACCTAGAATCTAGTTTGTAGCATATTCCTTCTTCTGAAATTTTACCTCATGGTTCTAGATGTTGTTAGAGTGATAGAATAAAAGAAAATAAAATAAATATGATATGATGTAAATTGCAATAGTGAGACCTGAGGGGTTTTATTGTCATGAAAATTCAACACACTCACAAACACCCATTTTCCTCCCTCCTTGGACGAATTGGCCTGCTGCCATCCCCCCCCCTCATTTGGCCCACTACATTTCCTCACAAAACAAAAGAGAAAGGGAAAGTTAAAAAGAAATAAAATGAAAAGACTAAAGGTTGAGGTATGAGGCTTTTTGACTTGAGTAAAATTTTCAACACAACACTACAAACCCACACTTTCCCCCTCTCACTCCTAATGGCCGAAACCCGCAATTTTAGCAGCCCCCTTTTTGTTCTTCTTCATTTCTTTGCAAACCCCAAAATGTTTTCATAAAAAAAAATCCCAATCAAAAACCTACAAACTCCAAATCCAACTCTTACCCATTTTTCCTTGGTTACTCTAGTATGGATCTAGGAGCATGGAAGCCATTTTGAAGGCCAATATTTTCATGCTAGATCTATAATTTTGTCAGGTATAAGATCTTAATCATATGGTTAATTGTTGATATATTGCTTCAATCTAAATTAATTAAGTGTTAATTAGGTTTTAATGGAAAGTTTGGAATTTCTAGAAAAGGGTTTGGATCAAGTTAGGGTTTTGAGTATTTTGATTAGGGTTGTGTGATGTAGGTTAACATCTTAAGACTTGTTAAAACTAATCTAGTTGCTAATTACTAATTGTTACATGTAAAATGTCCAAATTAAGCTTTTTTAGCAAACTAGGTTTTTTATGAACTATGAAAATAATTGAGATGAAAATCTAGATAGGGTTTTCATCACATCTTTAACATTATAAATTGTAGTTTAACACCATAGATCATGCAAAACCTAATCTAGTTGTTGCTTTGTGCATTTTTACTATGAAATTGTTAAAATTGGATAAATTTGCAAACTAGAATTTTGGGTTTAATGAAAATTGATGAGATTAAATTATGGAAATGGTTTGGGTGGCTTAATCAAGATATTTAGTGAACATGTAACCGCTAGAATTGTTAAAACAACTAAATTTGAACTAAATTGGCAATTGTTGCTTACTAGAGTTTCGGAAAAACATCTTTTAAAGCGAATTTGAAGTTTTTATGATTTAAACCCTATTTCATATATATATTTAGTGTGTTGTGAAACCACGAAAGGTGCGTTTGAGTTTTTCTCGATCACTCGGTGTTTGTACGCCGATGTCGAGGGTTTGTGGGTTGATTTGAGAGAGCAAACCATAGGTTTTAACCTATGAGTGTTTCGTGTGTTGTTTCGACTTGCGAATTGGATTTTAATGCGACACGATGTGTTATGATATGTAGGTACCCCTATGAGGACTTCAAGACGATGACCAAGGGCGTGGCGACGTCGGCATCTGCAAACGAAGACCAAGTGAGTAGATATATATCTACGGGGGAAGTCGGGTGGATGGCGTATAGCACCCCCGCAAAGTCGTAAGAAATGATGTGATATGATATAGATATACATTTATATGTTAAGGAGAGATTGAACACTTAGCAAGAAAAGGTTAGGAGATTATGAGTTAGTGTTAGCGAGATTTGAGGAAAGTAATTTAGATGGTTTCATAGTCGCGAAACCTAGAGTAAGGTTGTTACATATACACATACACGCACGGGATATGGGTTTGGGTGTATATGTTATATGTATATAGATAGATATGGATGCGTGGGTTTATATATATATACATATATGTATATGCGGATGATTGAGGATAGTATATGGTATTTGGAATTGAATCGATGAGATTTGGCATGGTACCATGAGATCGGTGATGTGATTTGGTTCGTATTAAGAGATACGGCATGATGTTATAGTGGATCTTTAGGCGATGTGTTTCAGACACACGCATATACATTTATTGATGGTATCAGTATGTACTAGACATAGATCATTACCCCCCCGGATCATGATATATGATGAGAAGGATATCAGACGAATAATGAGATAAAGGTGATATTTGACCCGTACCCAGATTTCGAAGGCCGTACGACGAATTTACCGTACGAGCTATATATTGATGAAAGATCCGCACTCTTGAACCGAGGATGTCATATTATATATGGTATCGTTTGGGATACTATTGAGGCGGAATCACCGACTATTATATACTATATGTATCGACTCAGATTTAGGTGGTTTCCTTACCTGTTGATTATTCTGTTTGTTTAGACCTGTAGTTACCTGTTGACTCGTTTATTTAAATGCACATTATTAATTGTTATGTTGTATACTCAGCTACAGCACATTATTACTGTTCGCACCGCATCGCATGTTTATATTGTGTTTTCATATGTTAATATTGAAATTACGCTGTGAGGACACCAACACCATTACCGATGATGTGTATGTTCCACATACACTTACGTTCCGGCTCACACACATCATCATCGGTAATTGCCATGTCACGTACGCTTTAGAGAATATTAATTGATTGATATCACCTGTTAGCAGATCGTCTCGACTTATCATTACTGTGCTAGTTTAAACATTGTATTCATTACTGTGACACTTCTTGCATATTTATTATTCATTGGTTAAGCTGTATTTTGGGGTTTTATGCCGATATTCACTGTTTACTTACTCTTGATTTTTGGATTCGGATTTTCATGAGAATTCAGGATTTTGGAGAAAACCGCAAGAATATATATAAACTTCTCTCTCTCTCTCTCTCTCTCTCTCTTTAAAATGCAAGTTGCGGTTTTCTCATGATGTATGATTCGTCCTATAAGTCCACGTTGCCCACCCCGGTGCTTGCGGGGAGGCGGAAAACGTAATAAAAATCGGATTTTTATCGAACTAGGCAACATGGACTAGTTTAAAGAGGATCTTTGCTAAACAAAAACTAACTAAAAGCTAACTAGATTTAGCTATATGGAAGAAAGGTTATACCTTGGGCTTTATGTCCTTCTCTCCTAGCTCCTAGGAGTGGAAGAAAGAGATCACCTTGTCGACTTCTCTAGTCGAAGAAGGATCCACCCGAGAGCCTCAACCTTTGGCTTCAACTTCAAGCTAGAAGTAACTAAGGTGCTAGAAGTGCTAATCCTAGAACCATAGATGAGAGTAGAGATTACTTTGGAGAGGTTTAACTCAAGCTCAAGTGTTTCTCAACACATGAGAGGGAAGAGCTTAAGAGAGAGGAAGAGGAGGAGAGAGAATCAATATGATAGAATGAGAGAATAAAGAGCCATTCTCACATATATGTGTGAATTGTTGTAAAAAGATAATTAGCATGATAATTGTCATGGTTTAATCAATACTTGACCATTATCATTTCATATTAAATGCAAATTGCAAGGATCAAAGATCATCTTTTATATGGAATGATGATGGTCAAAGTGTCAACCTAGGTCAACAAGTCAAGATAGTCAAATGGTCAACAACCCTAACCATGAACAATTATATTTAACT
Source organism: Agapanthus africanus (assembly GCA_030015575.1). Classification (NCBI taxonomy): domain Eukaryota; kingdom Viridiplantae; phylum Streptophyta; class Magnoliopsida; order Asparagales; family Amaryllidaceae; genus Agapanthus; species Agapanthus africanus. The sequence goes on along the minus strand of JASDDO010000014.1, from coordinate 450,438,276 downwards.
AATATCAATTAATCATAACACACACATAAGCATTAGGGTTAATAAAATGACAATGGTCATTAACCCTAATCAATGTCCTCTCCCTCTGTCTCAATCAACTGTGCATACGCACCCGTATTCATGATCCGAGGAACACGAATACAAAGAGATAAAACCAATCCCAAATCATATACTAGGATCTGCCTTAAACCAAAGCCCGCTAGTATAAGCTGTCCGGACAGCAAACGTGCACATGTGCACGGATGTGAACAAACCCTGTCGCAAAACCATGCGACCTCTACTCATTTTGCCTAAAGGCGAATAGCACTCTGTGTGGGACTCTAAAGACTCGACACTACGCTGACAGTGGGTTTAACCACAGACCGCAAGCGGCACTAGCTGTACGTAACGGTCCCCAGGCAGATGCCGATAAGAAGACAGACGAGGTGACCCCATCTGAACTCCTACTGAGCCTGTATGTGACAGTCTCCGTACAGTCCGGTCTGTTCGTCTAATACATCGCATGGCGGGCCTAGGGAGCGGTGAACGTCAGTCCCCTAATAGCGGTACAAGTCGTGTCGGAGTGTAGCCCAGAACACCCTGAGATAACACTGGAAACCATCCAGTATATCTCGCTTGCCCTGGCCAAGGACTACATGTGTAATGGCTCTCCTGGACACAGCGCGATGTCAACCCCCAATACCGGGAGAGACGAATCCTGTCTAACCGTCACTGCCTCCAAGTGGTTCGGGACTGCACCCAAAAACTACCTGTTTGCACGACTCCTTTGAGCCGTGGTAGTATAGTAATCAAAGTGCAGTAGGAACACACTCGAGGCGAAGTGACAGTGTCAAGTCAGCGGACTAAGCTGTACTCATGTCACCTGGGAACTGATAACTGATGATAGGTATAATACCAACCAACAGTTCCCGACGAGTCCTGTCCAGTGTACTTGTAACCTAACGAGCACCCGCATGCTATCTCAAGTACGACGTACTGATGGCTGTGGGACAGACCGTCTCCCACGCTGGGATGAGAAGCGCATACGATAGTCTACTCCGGAGTATCGATGCCCTGTCTCGAAAGTCCAACGACTAGGGACCTGTATAAGGATGTGCTTATGGATTACCCAGCCCCCACGAGTGTGAGCGCCATCACAACGCTGGTAATCAAGCAAAGATCCTCAAGGCTCTACTAATATGTATATAAGCGATATGCTAAAAGAAACACATGCACATATTAAAGCAGAGACAAACCAAGTAGCATACTACCATTTCGAGCAAGATTGTATATACAACTGTGAATATCCCAAGCTTCCATCAAGTAATATACATACTAGTATGATACAGTAATGGCCTCTAGGGCATATACACTAACAATCTCCCACTTGCACTAAGGCCATGTACTGGCGTATCGAAGACCTATCATCTCGATCAGCCGCTCGAACTGAGTCTGGGGTAAGGCCTTCGTGAATGGATCTGCAGTGTTATCTTCTGAAGCAACCCTCCGAACCTCGATCTCCTGGCGATCCACGATCTCCCTGATCAGGTGATACCGCCTCAAGATGTGTCTGGATTTCTGATGGGACCTGGGTTCCTTCGCTAAAGCTATAGCCCCTTTGTTGTCGCAATACCGAGGTATTGGATCAACAATGGACGGAACCACCTGAAGTTCTTTCGAGAACTTCCTCATCTAGACAGCTTCTTTTGCGGCATCAGATGCAGCGATGTATTCCGCTTCCATAGTCGTGTCAGCAACGGTTTCCTGTTTGGAGCTCTTCCAACACACTGCCCCTCCATTGAGGGTAAAGACAAAACCCGACATGGACTTGGAATCATCGTTGTCACTCTGGAAGCTGGAGTCAGCAAAGGCCTCAATCTGGAGGTCTTTTCCGGCATACACCAAGAACATCTCCTTAGTCCTTCTCAGGTACTTGAGAATGTTCTTTACCGTTCTCCAATGTTACTCCCCAGGGTTTGACAGATACCTGCTTACCACACTCAGTGCATAAGCCACATCTGGTCTGGTACACAACATCGCATACATTATAGAGCCTACCGCAGAAGCATAGGGTATAATAGACATGCGATCCCTCTCCAAATCAGTCTTGGGAGACATCTCTTTGGAGAGGATGATCCCGTGACAAGCCGGTAGATTACCGCGCTTGGAATCTTCCATACTGAATCTTTTCAGTATGGTGCCGATGTACCTGGACTGTGAGAGTCCTAAAATCCTCTTGGATCTGTCACGGTTGATCCGGATCCCCATAATTTATGAGGCATCACCCAGGTCTTTCATGGAGAACCTGTGTGATAAGAACCCCTTGACAGATTGTAGCATAGGAATGTCATTTCCTATTAAGAGAATGTTATCCACATATAAAACGAGGAATACTACAGTTCTCGCTACAAATCTACAATAAATGCATGGTTCATCTGGATTTTTGATAAAGCCAAATTCCTTGACCGTCTCATCAAAACAGATGTTCCAACTCCGCGATGCCTGCTTTAGTCCATAAATGGACTTAAGCAACTTGCACACCTTTCCGCTGCTCCCACTCTGAATGAAACCCTCTGGCTGGTCCATATAGACACACTCCTCTAAATTTCCATTTAGAAAAGCGGTCTTTACGTCCATCTGCAAAATCTCATAATCGTGGAAGGCAGCAATGGCAAGAAGGATCCGAATGGATTTCAGCATAGCTACTGGAGAAAAGGTTTCGTCATAGTCCAAACCAGGTCGCTGACGAAAACCCTTTGCAACCAGTCTAGCTTTATAGGTCTCAACCTGTCCATCTACACCAATCTTCCTTTTGAAGATCCACTTGCATCCTACGGGTTTTACCCCATCTGGAAGAATGTCCAATGTCCATGCTTTGTTGGTGTACATGGACTCTATTTCGGTCCGCATTGCATCCAGCCATTTTACCGAGTCAATGTTCTGAATGGCTTGCTGGAAGCTAGTAGGCTCATCACAATCTATGATGCAATCCTTTCTATTCCCGTCTATGAGAAAACCGTAATATCTCTCGGGCGGATGAGATTGCCTACTACTCCTGCGGAGTGGCGTGGGAATGTCCTGATCTTTCGAACCATCTGGTTCTACTAAGCTTTCAGTAATTGCTCGTTGTTCTGGAATTTCTTCCAGTTCTATTGCGCTCCCACTTGCTTCTTTTTCTATGAACTGGTGTTCTAGAAAGTGGGCATGGCGAGAAACAAAAACCTTTTGTTCCTCTTCGCAATAGAAGAAATATCCCTTGGAGTTCTTTGGATATCCCACAAACTGGCACTGTACTGAGCGTGCCTCGAGCTTGTCCGCATGCTGCTTTTTGACAAAAGCTGGACATCCTCATGTCTTAATGTGATTAAGATAGGGTCTCTTCCCACACCACATCTGATATGGTGTAGTAGGCACAGTCTTAGTTGGAACTCGGTTCAAAAGGTATGGAGCTGATTGTAGCGCATATCCCTAGAACGATCGCGGCAACTCAGCATTACTCATCATGGACCGTACCATATCCAATAGGGTTCGGTTCCGTCTCTCCGATACACCGTTATGTTGTGGAGTGTATGGAGGAGTAAGCTGAGAGAGAATTCCATTCTCTTTTAAGTAACCCAGGAACTCGGCATTTAAGTATTCACCACCTCGATCAGATCTCAGTGCCTTGATACTTTTGCCTGTTTGTTTTTCTACTTCATTCTTATATTCCTGGAATTTTTCAAAAGCCTCGGATTTATGTTTCATTAAGAAGACATATCCGTACCTTGAAAAGTCATCCGTAAAAGTAATGAAGTAAGAATAACCGCTTCATGCATGCGTAGACATTGGACAGCACACGTCGCTGTGTACGAGTCCCAAGAGCGAGCTCGCTCTTACTCCGTGTCCAGTGAACGGAGTCTTTGTCATCTTTCCTTTGAGACAGGATTGACAAGTTGCATATGACTGATATTCGAACGGATCCAAATATCCTTCTGTATGTAACTTAGTCAACCTTCTCTCATTGATGTGACCCAGTCTACAATGCCATAAGAAAGTTTTATTGATTTCTGGAGACTTTCTTTTGTGTGTATCCTGGATATTGAAAATCTGTGATTGGTTTAATACGTATATACCGTTGTTTAATGTACCTGACCCAATCAAAACTTGATTAAGGTGAATGTTCACTACATTACTTACAAATGCAAATTCATAACCTTCTTTAGATAATAAAGATACAGAAATGATATTACAGGTTGCATTTGGTACAAAATAACAACTACGAAAAACCAAAAAGTGTCCATCTGACAATCCCAGGTGATAGTCCCCCACGGCCTCAGCATCCATGCTAGCTCCGTTTGCAACTCTGAGGGTCATATCACCTGCCTTCAAAACACTACGCTTTCTCAACGCCTGCAAAGAATTACAGATATGAGATCCTGATCCGGTATCCAATACCCTGGAAGTAGATTTTATTGATAGACAATTTTCAATAACATACACACCTGAAGCAGAAGCCGCAACTCGCTACAGATCCTGGGTTCTGGCCTTCTAGGCCTTGCAATCCTGTTTCCAATGTCCACTTTTGTGACAGTAGAAGCATTCTTCCTTCCCCACCAGCTTTCCCGCTACCTTTGTTGCTTTTCCCTTTCCCTTTGTATCCACTTTACTGACACCGCTCCTTGGTTTGGCGGGGGCTTTCCTCTTCTTTCCCTTGGCTTTCGCCCTGGACCTAGAAGAGGAAGATCCTCCTACAAACAAAGTGGATGTCTCCCTACCCTTCTGTAGGGTGCCCTCAGCACTCCTCAACATGTTCAGAAGTTCGGAAAGTTCAACCTCCTTTCCTTGCATGTTGAAGTTTAGGACAAACTGGGCATAAGTGGAAGGAAGGGACAGGAGAATCAAATCAGTGCAGAGTTCATTCTCGAACGTGGTCCCAAGGTCCGCGATCTCCTTTATGTAGCCAATCATCATAAGCACGTGTTCCGCTACCGATGATCCGATGGCCAATCTTGCCGAAAATAGGTTCTTCGACACTTCGTATCTTGCGATACGAGACTGCTCTCCATACAGTTCTTTTATATGGAGAAATATGGACTCTAGGTCCATATTCTCTTGCCTCCCCTGATGTTCGTTGTCCATCGAGGCAAGCACGAGGCATTTGGCCTTCGCGCAATCGATCTCCCATGTCTTACGGATTTCTTTATCCGCGACGCTGGAGGTGGGACCTGGGACAAGGGGAGCTTTGGTGGTAAGGACAAACCCTAACTTGTCGTAAGTGATTGCCATCTTGACATTCCTGAGCCAATCTTTGTAGTTTGGCCCTGTCAGTATGTTTTTATCTAGTAATAACTTAAGTCTGGTCATGTTGAATGGTCGCTGCAATTAGGAGAGAGAAAAGAAACACTTTAGCATGATGCCCTTGCAAGTTTAGAGTGGCTTTTAGTTTGTCTAAACAGGATGGCTCCCATTGTCTCTCGAATCCCTTCTCAAACCATAAAGAAAGAATTAGTCGGGATCAATCTCACCGTACAATACTTGCTTAACCGTTCAGCCAGGCCAGTGTCGGTACTTTGAGGGAGGTTTTCCAACGCTTTCGCGAAGTTCCTTAATTAAGTAACCTCTTTTCCCTGTGGGCGTAGCCCCGCTAACACCTTTCTAGACACCTACTAGGTTTATCGCATTGATCGTTAAGTGAGAACTTTCCCGAGGAGTAGCATATACTCACAGTAGGATCGGGATCCAAATATCATCGCGTGATAAAACCGAAGGAATCTTACCAGAATCATCACACTCCAAATGGTATGCATCACTCGCAAGTTTCAGTACTTATGAAACTCCCGATGTGGATTTTTGCCCCATGCTTATATGACCTTTACTTTGGCCAAAATATCATAAGTCACATGTCAAGTTCTACCCGTCATTCTCCTGGTTAATTTGGACCCACCCGTACCTACCCTTGACTTTGGCCAAAATGGCGGCATGACTGTCCCAAACCAACGCATCTACCTATGCTGCACAAGAATACGCAATAGCTACCAATCACTATGCCTTGACTTTGGCCAAAATACATAGCTTGAATACTTTTTTACCATTCATGTGGAATGACGGAGGGCTACGAATGGTTTTGGCGAAACCGTGAACGTAGTGAACTTGATATAATCGATGGAACGAGATAGCTTTTAAAAAGGAGTGGTTGAAGCTCCGCGTTTAAAAGTTTAGTTTTGAAAAGAACCGAGTGGTTTTCAAAGTGTTCCAATCGACTTTTACTTGGTTTATTTTCTTGCATTAGTTCTTTTAATGCGTCTCATCATTTAATCCTACCATTGCAGAACACAACCAAAATATGACGTATGCTTATGCCATTCGCATTCGCCACGAGGCCCCGTCATCACCCGTTAGGTTACTTAACTAACGACAGAGTGGGGCTGGGCTAGCGCGGCTGTAAAACATAAGCAACGCCTAAATAGTTATAGTATATAGATATATAGCAATGATAGACATTACAGATCACAGATGAATACATTGGATATACTAGGAATCCACAATTCGTTCGAGCCTGCAATGAAAAGCGGATTACACGGTCGCGGTGAATAGCCAATACCCTATCCAAGACCCCTACGGGTGCGGCAAACTACCCGCCAAGTACCCGAAGCGAAGCAACCTCCCTCAACTCCGTGAGTAGGCCACTCGGCACTTCGAGATACCCGGTAGTTTGTGCACCCCCTCCATGGGTCTATCCTAAGAGCAAAAACAGTAAAAAGAATTATACGATGACGGCTACAACCCCGACCCGGTTGTGCGGCCAAACAAATAATATTACATCAATTTACATGTTACATGAATTGAAAGAAAAGAAAACTCTCGTCTCACAAAACCCCCCGGCTATTCACCCGCGACAATCCAACGCATTCATATACACATACCATCAACAAACACAGATCACAGATATGTATAACCCCCACTAATCGAAGTATAGCGATCAGCAGACATTCAATACATATAAACATCACAGATATAACCCATTGGTCAAAGTGTAGTGAAGTTCGATCAAAAATACGGATTTATAGGCACCCCAAATACAAATTTCTTTTCTCGAAAATCTGGGCAGAAATAAACCATCTTAAAAATCCCAAAACCTTAACTGAGGAATACTGCACCAAACTCGGTTCAGAACGGAGTCAAAACGGCCGCGGTTCCGCGGCAATGGGCATGCTTTTGCCGCGGAACCGCCGCGCTTTGAACCGTTCACTGGACCGTTTTTGGTGTGTTTCTTGACAAAACCCTGAGCCGATTTTTGAAGTATGATTTTTTATTTTTTGAGCAGAAAAAATTCAACAGAAAGTTAGGGTTTTGTAATTTTAGTTTTGCGAATTTTACCGAACGAACTTCTATACACTTTACTAACTAGCTAGTTTATGTTTAGTTAGGCTCTGATACCACTGTAAGTCCACGTTGCCCACCCCGGTGCTCGCGGAGAGGCGGAAAACGGAATAAAAATCAGATTTTTATCGAACTAGGCTACATGGACTGGCTTAAGGAGGATCTTTGCTAAACAAAAACTAACTAAAAGCTAACTAGATTTAGCTATATGGAAGAAAGGTTATACGTTGGGCTTTATGTCCTTCTCTCCTTGATCCATGGAGTGGAAGAAAGAGATTACCTTGTCGTCTTCTCTAGTCGAAGAAGGATCCACCCGAGAGCCTCAACCTTTGGCTTCAACTTCAAGCTAGAAGTAACTAAGGTGCTAGAAGTGCTACTCCTAGAATCTTAGATGAGAGTAGAGATTACTTTGGAGAGGTTTAACTCAAGCTCAAGTGTTTCTCAACACATGAGAGGGGAGAGCTTGAGAGAGAGGAAGAGGAGGAGAGAGAATCAATATGAAACCTACCAATTGTTTGTTCATTATTAAATCCCGGATCAGAGTGAGCGAAGGCCCTCGCCGGGTAGAGAATAAAGAGCCATTCTCACATATATGTGTGAATTATTGTAAAAAGATAATTAGCATGATAATTGTCATGGTTTAATCAAGACTTGACCATTATCATTTCATATTAAATGCAAATTGCAAGGATCAAAGAGCATCTTTTATATGGAATGATGATGGTCAAAGTGTCAACCTAGGTCCACAAGTCAAGATAGTCAAATTGTCAACAACCCTAACCATGAACAATTATATTTAACTAATATCAATTAATCATAATACAAACATAAGCATTAGGGTTAATAAAATGACAATGGTCATTAACCCTAATCAAAGTCCTCTCCCTCTGTCTCAATCAACTGTGCATACGCACCCGTATTCGTGATCCGAGGAACACGAATACAAAGAGATAAAATCAATCCCAAATAATATACTAGGATCTGGCTTAAACCAAAGCCCGCTAGTATAAGCTGTCCGGACAGCAAACGTGCACAAGTGCGCGGATGTGAACGAACCCTGTCGCAAAACCATGCGACCTCTTCTCATTTTGCCTAAAGGCGAATAGCTCTCTGTGTGGGACTCTAAACACTCGACACTACGCTGGCAGTGGGTTTAACCACAAACCACAAGCGGCACTAGCTGTACGTAACGGTCCCCAGGTAGATGCCGATAAGAAGACTGACGAGGTGACACCATCTGAACTCCTACTGAGCCTGTCTGCGACATTCTCCGTACAGTCCGGTCTGTTCGTCTGATACATCGCATGGCGGGCCTAGGGTGTGGTGAACGTCAATCCCCTAATAGCGGTACAAGTCGTGTCGGAGTGTAGCCCAGAACACCCTGAGATAACACTGGAAACCTACCAGTATATCTCGCTTGCCCTGGCTAGGGGCTACTTGTGTAACGGCTCTCCTGGACACAACGCGATGTCAACCCTAAATACCGGGAGAGATGAATCCTGTCTAACCGTCACGATCTCCAAGTGCTTCGGAACTGCACCCAAAAACTACCTGTTTGCACGACTCCTTTGAGCCGTGGTAGGGTAGTAATCAAAGTACAGTGGGAACACACTCGAGGCGAAGTGACAGTGTCAAGTCAGCGGACTAAGCTGTACTCATGTCACCTGGGAACTGATAACTGACGATAGGTATAATACCAACCAACAGTTCCCGACGAGTGCTGTTCAGTGTACTCGTAACCTAACGAGCACCCGCATACTATCTCAAGTACGACGTACCGACGGCTGTGGGACAGACCGTCTCCCACGCTGGGATGAGAAGCGCATACGCTAGTCTACTCCGGAGTATCGATGCCCCGTCTCAATAGTCCAACGACTAGGGACCTGTATAAGGATGTGCTTATGGATTACCCAGCCCCCACGAGTGTGAGCGCCATCACAACGCTGGTAATCAAGCAAAGATCCTAAGGGCTCTACTAATATGTATATAAGCGATATGCTAAAAGAAACACATGCACATATTAAAGCAGAGACAAACCAAGTAGCATACTACCATTTCGAGCAAGATTGTATATACAACTGTGAATATCCCAAGCTTCCATCAAGTAATATACATACTAGTATGATACAGTAATGGCCTCTAGGGCATATACACTAACACGTCCACCATGATGTTTTCTCGGTTATGAGATGGATTTCGAGACCCGATTCGACTAGCCAGATGAACCGTCTGCGGGTACATGGTGGACCCGGTGAGGTACCCCGAGGCGAGAGTGATTTCATGGAGGATGATGAGCCTGGCAGGGGGCACTACCTACCAGTGATATTAGTTGGACTCGTCGGTTATCCGGAGGATACCAACCGGAGTCATGAGATGGATACAAGCTGATTCGTTCTGCCGGAGCCCGCGGGCCGATCCGCAGATGATATGGATGCCTGAGATATTGGGATTTTGAGATATTGAGATTTATGTTTTGGTGACGATGCTTGACACTGATTTCTCTGTTGATTTCATTGATGATACTCGATTTATAAACATACAGAAATCTCATTAATTAAAGAAAACAGTTGTCTTACTCATGATGTATTCTGTTTTCATTCATAATACATTCATACATCATATATTTGATTTGTTGCTATCTGAGGCACTGACACGAGCTCGTGGTATTGCACTTATATGTTGATGGATCATGATATTATTTGAGGATATTACTAGATATGACCTAGGATAGTGTCATACATACGATTTCTGCTCTGTGATGTTTTCTACTCATGAGTTGGCAACTCACCCCCGTTGTACCACAGTTCCTTGCAGGTTTTGCCGTACAGGTTTCGTTGCGGCTTTGCTGGAACACTGTTCCTTCCGGGTGATTGATTTGGTAGGTGGTTTCATTGCATCGTGACCACCATTGTATTTATGTTTATATTCAGTTGTATCTAGTAAAACTCAATCAACCAGACTTGTATATTTGATAGAGATAGAAGACCGATGTTTATTCTTCGACCTTAGAGTCGCGCGTTGTATAATTATGGATTTCTTGTTGTTTTTGAGTTTCCCTTTTGAGTTTTGATCCTCGCCCTTTGGCGTTGTATATTATATTGCTTGCGTGGTTGTGACCGTCGATTAACCAAGAGCTAGCTCCCGCTTGGGGATGCTTTTTTTTTCCATTGAGTATACTATTCATGTTGTACCCCGTTTGGGGCCAGTATTTACAAAGGAAACTCTGCCGAAATTTTCAGAAAATACTTAAGATTTTAAAGATGCATACTTCGGCTTATGTTGATTAAACTTCTTGCTTTAAAATTGGTTTTTCCTTCACTCTACTGCTTTAATTGGTTTTGATTTCTGGGTTTGGCTTACTTAGATTACATAGGCCTCGAGACGTTTCGTAATTTAAGTACCGTCATGTTCTGTACTTTTCGGGTTGTGACAAAGTTGGTATCAGAGCGTTACGTTTTACCTTCGGAGTGTAGGATGACCCTTGGTTGATGGAGTAGGTGACTTTAGTAGAGTGACGTACCGTGTGTATGTTCCGCGGCATACTTACGATATGATACTCCGCTTATTAAGCCTTAGGATATACATTTCTTTGCACAGTATTATATTCATTCATGATCTATCCTCATCGATATCGGTTTATGGTTTTGCTGCCACGATTACACGGGCAGAGAGAGCTACAACTAGAGTTGCGGTCAGCACGAGCTCGTCACAGACGAGGACCGAACAGGGTGTGATTCCAGAGACATACGATTGCATATAGAGGCATCGTTTTATTGTGTTTTCGCGCCTTGAGCGTTTGATGGATCGCTGTTACAAGAATACTTGGACGTGCAGATCAGCACCAGAGGATTTGGCTACTGGTAGAGGCCAGCCAGATCGTGATGACCGTCAAAACACAGATTATTTTGGTGATTCAGGCATTGTTCATCGTGCGGACGAATGATGCTAATGATTTTGGCGAATGAAAAGATATCTCCCCAGATGTTTGAAGCTAATGCTGCATGAGTTATACTTCGAGATACGATAGAAGATCGCTAGTCACCAAAGATGAAAGACTAGGATATGTGATTCATTGCCTACCCCGATGCGAGGTCATCAGGTTGATTGATTCCAGCAAGAGACGACTGATCGCACGCTTTTGGCGTGTCGGATGTTCAAAGAATTAAAGTGTAACCGCGATCAGGATGGTGTCGCTTTGCAGCAAGCCGGTTGAGCACGGGTCGGTCCACAGGGAGATGGTGGTATTTTACCTTCTTGTTTTAGACGAGTCAATTAAAGAATTTGTATGAGTTTGATTCTAACCTATGTGTTTATTTGCAAGTATAAAGTTGTTAAGAAAAAGATACGATAATGTAAGTTAAAGAAATTCGTACTCAAAACTTTTGAGCCGAGTCTTGACCAATTGAAGCTAGAGCAATCGGCAACAACGTGGATTAGGGAGATTAAGCGCGGTATTCGTGGAATACGGCTTATTTACCCTTGTCCTTCCGTTCTTGTCTCTTGCTTTCGCCTCCGGCCAAACCGAACGCAACCGGTCGCGGTTACGAATCACCGTTACATTGTCAGGGTAGGGTGCCTAACGGAGCGCTTGCGTATGGTTTGGGCGGAGTTCAATGGAAAATAAGTGGAAAAGGAAATGAGAAAAGAAATGTTAACTTACAATATCATATAGATTCTTAACAACAACAATAAATACAACATTCCCAAAATGAACAAAAGAGAGCAAAAGAAAAGAACAAAGAAAAGAAAAGATTACAAGTAATTAAAGTGCATGGAATTAAATTGCAAGTATGTAAAGCAAGAATGAAAAATGCAAGTAATAAATAAACAATAAAAAGAACAAGAAAGTAGAACTCAAGACAAGCATGGGATCAATAGCCAACCCTTAAACTTGCAAGCTCAACAAGAGGTTGCAAGATCAAGAGAAGGGTAGAGAACGCATGTGAATTGAAGTGCTAATTCCGTAAGAAAATACGACCCTTGAGATCAATAACTAACCCTTAACCATTCAAGCTCAATGAAGAGGTTGAATGATCAAGAGAAAGCAAGAATCTCAAGGGGAAGAAGAAACAAAAGTGAATGATACAAAACCCTCATCTTCATTAATATCCACTCAATGCTCTCACTACATTTCCATGGAGGAAGAATGAAGAAGAAGAAGAAGAACTATACAAAAAACTACAAAAGAGTGGACACAAAATTGGACCCTTGGCTTGGCTCAGATCTGCTGTATTTATAGGCAGGGAAATGAAACCCTAGGGCAACCATCTGCACATATATGTAATTACCAAACTACCCAGAAAAAACGACAGAGAGAGGGACCCACTTGGCCGCGGATCCGCCGCCAATACCCCTATTGGCCGCGGATCCGCCGCACTATAGAGGGTTTAGGGGCTTTGATTTTCTGTGCTTCCCTGGTTTCTTGTCCTTTGTTGTCTGGTATATGTATTTTCTGAAAATACATTCACAATTCTTCCAGAATTTCTGTTGAGGAAAGGTGGACTTTTTGTGGATGTCTTTTGTCATGATTGCCTCGAGCTCCGCGTAGATTTCTTGGAACTTGTTGTTGCCATTGAGCCTTGTGCATGAAGGTGACATTGATTTGACATTTTGTCTTCCTAAACTGGTATCTGGCAACATACGGATGACGAGCGGAGACCGTGTTTTCTCAGTAATTGGCAGGAACCCGGATTTTGTCGTGTTTTCTATGAATTTCACCGTTTTAGAACCGAGAACCTGTATCCTGCAAATATGTAACAAACACGGATTAAAAGCACCTACCTATAAACAACCGAGCGTAAGAATGGGCGGTATAAAATGCAGTATTCTGTGATGAACAAATACCCCCAAACTTAACTTTTGCTCGTCCCGAGCAAAACCAATTATTCACAAAAATAAAATCCTAACCGCACTTTCGCAGGGAACGCGATTGCACTGAGCACGTGCAACAAGCCGTTAAACCTCTAGGTGTCCCTAGTAGGAGGAGTGTTGTCTCCTGAGGGTTTTCAGCGGATTACACCCACAAAATCCGTTCATGTTGGTTTTGTAAAATAACTACGATTCAAACCCTAAAGTTTTTGTTTCAGAAAATAATAATTCTATAATCCTAAGTCTAGACTATCGAACCTTTATTTTTCACACCTCGCTTCTTATTTAACTACAGTTTTTATATGTCTTTACGTGCAGTGCAATTAGTGTCGTTAAGTTCCAGAAGGATCGATTAAAGTCATCATGTCGCACAATAAAGCCCAGATAACAATTTTAAAAGGATCACATAAGTTTTATAAAGAGTTAAGCATTTTTCATGTTTCGTTTTCCAGTAAGGTTTCAACTTCAGAATTTCTATCTTCCCTAACAGGAAACTAAGTCGTATTTTTCACTCCACCTTTTTCTTGTTTTCATTTCATACACACCTCTGTGAACGTGCAATAGTCTTTATCATAGAATAAAACCTTCATATCTCCGTTAAAATTTTTTTTATAAAAGCCTGTCTTTTATCAAGATTATTCTCACACAAAGAACCGTTAGAATTTTAACTCGGAGAGAACACTTGCTTGACTTTGTTTTAAACTGGACTTTCTAGGCTTCTTACCGAGCTTTGGGCCAATGCACCCAAACCAGTTGGTTTTAAGGCATTAGGTGTAGAAACACCCCAGCGGACTTAATTACTCAAGTTACCTAGGTCCAAAAACAAAAGACAGTTTGACGTGAAAATCAGATGATTTAATACGAACGGAGATATAACCGGCAGTTCAATTATTTTTTTGGATAAAAGACGTGTTTAGTGGGTTTGGTGTGTAATCATTCCAATCAAGTTTCCGATGGGTTATTTTTCAGACTTAGCTCCAATTAAGGCATCAATAACATTCCTTCATATTCACTTACTTCATAAACTATTCTTGATATATTACTTATTTCAGAACAAACCTATTTGATCCTCAGAAAATCATTTATCTTATTTAAAAGTTTTTAAACATGAAAGACTTGTCATCTAATTCCCAAAATCTTACGACACGTCTAGTGTGATGTAAAGACGTATATCAGCCATAGTTAACTTCAAAGGAGAGTTATCTTTCAGGTTTTCAAAATCTAAACATAAGATTTAGTTATTCCTATTTTTTCAAACAAAAACCGTCGAATGTTGAATCAGAGTTCTTCCACAATCTAACTTGACAAAAAGTTTTTATAATTTTTGGAAATTTTTCGATTTTTGTGGGTTTTTAATAAGGTATGCAAATGCAAAATATACAAATGAATGCGAAGGAAGAAAGCTTACCGAGCACACCCCCAAACATAAACTTGACAGTGCCCTCACTGTCAGGCTATACCAAGAGGGTCAAAATTGCCGGCGCTCCCTAAAAACAAATTATATACATCAAAGAAAACAAAAAATATATACAAAAAAGGTGTCACCCCCAAACTTAAGTAAAACAGTGTTTCCACTGTTAAGCGTTGAAATTCAGGATTAGGGGGGAAAGAGAACAGTATCCATCTATACAAGGCCTTACACTGGCCAAAAGTTAACACCAACCATTCAAAGATTTTATCGCTATAATGTACCGGTTGGTGGAAGAAGGCGTAGAGAAAAGATATGGAGAATACGCGAGACCATATGCGGAGAGAAGCGGGATATGGTCTCGGTATATGAGAGGAAGAAGAATGGCGGAAGGGAAAAAGAAGTGGAATACGAACTTGAGGGTGCAAATGGAGTAAATAGATTAGCACAATTTGTGATGAGCGATGTGTGAAAAGTGATTGTGCTAATATATTTACTCGTCGAGAAATTGGGTCGAATCCCTCAAGATTCGTAAAAAACCATGGTTACGCCGAACTTGGTAAACCAGACATATGAAATGTAAGTGAGACGGGTTCTTGCAAGGTCGGAACGATGGAAAGGATGGAGGGAAGTGATCGAGGAGGGGCATCGGTTAGGGTTTCGGGAGGGTGTACACAGTCAATGAAAGGAACAGGATGAATTGGAAAATCCGACTCATCAATTAAAACTGTTTCATCCTCAAAACTATCCTCAATATTCTCCTCAAAATTTATCTCATCCATGCCTTTATCATTAATATCAAGACGCATATGAAGTTCGGGGAAAACAGTTAAAGACTCGGGATGATGATTTGAAGAGACAACCTTAGCCAAATCTACTTGTTCATCATCCAAAATGTTCCCAGCGTCAATATTCTCGATCAAGTGAAAATCAATATTCTCAGACACCTCATCAAAAGCATGGATTTCAATCAATTCAGGTTCTAGAGTGGAGGTGTAGAGGTCAAAAGGATTGGGTGTGGTTTCACTTGGCAAGGTACCTTCACAATCGGGCAAATCAAACACTACAAAGTCGCACAACTCATTAAACATTCTATCTTCGACTGATAATTCATTTGGGACACTTGATAGACTTTCAACACAGGAGTTGTGGGATTTAATTTGAACCGGGTAGGCTTGATTCGGAAGGGGGTATAGCTCACTCTCTCCACTCAAATTCACAGCCTGTCCTGCCGCCTCATCACACATTGAAAAATTAGGAGCTAGTTGGAAACTAGCTATCAGGTCAGTAGGTTGTATGAGAGCGGCCATGGACGCATTCAAATCCATCATCTGTTGGCTTGACGCTACCCTAAAGTCTTCCAAGGATTGTTCTAGACTAGACATTGGTTGTGAGGGGGTTTCAGTAAAAGATTCAAAGTTGTTTGGATACTGAAAACTCCCAAAAGGCTGTGTAGAAGCAATGTCTAGGGAAGGTGTAAAAGTTGGGTAGGACTGGTAGGAATTGAATGGCTGGACAGGAGCAGGATCAACATTTGGATAGGAAGGTGAATGGAATTGTTGATCCCAAGAATTTGAAGTGGTGAAAGGAGTGAAAGATCGGCTATGGGATTGTTCAATTCGTTCAGCGATGGACAAAGGACGGCTTGCAGAAGGGGTATCAACATAAGCGGGTGCGGGAGGTTGAAAAGGTTGATACAAAGTGGAATGAGGAGTGCAAGTGTTTGTCCTAGACGCTGCTATGCGATCTTTCAGTGAAACTTTGGGCATGGAGGGGTCGTTCGATGTTCGGCCAAAGCAAGAACCGTAAGAAGTAATGTCTGGTTGTGGGTACCAAAGTTCGGCAAGAGTTTTGCGAGGTGGAGTACCCATGATATGAAGAGAGAGAAAGAAAGGTAGAGAAAAGGAGGGGAAAAAGAATGTGATATTTTTTTTTTATATTTTATAGACAAAAGAATGAAATATACACAAAAAGAATATGGACAAAAATAATCACGACACAAAAATACCACACACCTAATCGTTCTAGGGTTAACCTAGGTCAACTAGACCTGCTCCAGAACTTGATTGTCGAAGTAAAACTGTGTCGAGAAACAGGCTCAAGATACACTGATCACGAGGCCAGGTAAGGGCAGAGATAAGGGGAGGTTTTCCAACGCTTTCGCGAAGTTCCTTAATTAAATAACCCTTTCTCTTTTAGCGGTTTCGTCGTTAACACTTTCCTAGACACCCCGTAAACAATATACCGTTAAGCAAGGTTCTAAACACAGTTAACTTCTCCTAGTGAGCGCGAAGTCCTTAAGGCTTAAAGTCTAGTTTCTTTTAAATTTGTGCGGGTAAACGTTATGCTCAAGTTCGTGATTTGTGGGCCACGGAAAAGGTGATGAAATCCTTTACCGTATATTGTGGGGTTCGCTTGCCCTTAAGTCCGTATTAATGTATGCAATGCACAATTCAATAAAAATTCTATAAAGAATAAAACAATCGTTTTTTAGTTTAAGCGCGGCACTGCAACAAATACGGGTTAGTCAAGTTTTTAGCGTTTGCTAGCGAACTTGCAAAGAATCCTGCAAAGAATAGTATATTGGAAGCGTCGGATTTGAGAAGAAGGTGTTAGTAAAATACGTACCATTAAGTTTTGGGTTAGGAAACCCCCGTTGAATCAAATCTGGTCAGCTTGAAAAGTTCACTTGCGCGGGTCAAACTACCCGGATCTTTGGCACTGTACTTCGTAAGCACCTTAACTTTGAATGTGCACTTTGCTCCCCACAATTGCAGTTTGCAAATACGCAAAAATCTGCACACTTGCCCACAAAAATTATCAAAAAAAAAACAAAAAGATTTTTTTTTTATATACAAAAAGAATATTAACCCGAATAACAAGAAGGAAAATACGCTACCGTCTCCCCGGCAACGGCGCCATTTGATCGCACGCTTTTGGCGTGTCGGATGTTCAAAGAATTAAAGTGTAACCGCGATCAGGACGGTGTCGCTTTGCAGCTAGCCGGTTGAGCACGGGTCGGTCCACAGGGAGATGGTGGTATTTTACCTTCTTGTTTTAGACGAGTCAATTAAAGAATTTGTATGAGTTTGATTCTAACCTATGTGTTTATTTGCAAGTATAAAGTTGTTAAGAAAAAGATACGATAATGTAAGCTAAAGAAATCCGTACTCAAAACCTTTGAGCCGAGTCTTGACCAATTGAAGCTAGAGCAATCGGCAACAACGTGGATTAGGGGGTTTAAGCGCGGTATTCGTGGAATACGGCTTATTTACCCTTGTCCTTCCGTTCTTGTCTCTTGCTTTCGCCTCCGGCCAAACCGAACGCAACCGGTCGCGGTTAGGAATCACCGTTACCTTGTCAGGGTAGGGTGCCTAACGGAGCGCTTGCGTATGGTTTGGGCGGAGTTCAATGGAAAATAAGGGGAAAAGGAAATGAGAAAAGAAATGTTAACTTACAATATCATATGGATTCTTAACAACAACAATAAATACAACATTCATAAAATGAACAAAAGAGAGCAAAAGAAAAGAACAAAGAAAAGAAAAGATTACAAGTAATTAAAGTGCATGGAATTAAATTGCAAGTATGTAAAGCAAGAATGAAAAATGCAAGTAATAAATAAACAATAAAAAGAACAAGAAAGTAGAACTCAAGACCAGCATGGGATCAATAGCCAACCCTTAAACTTGCAAGCTCAATCAAGAGGTTGCAAGATCAAGAGAAGGGTAGAGAACGCATGTGAATTGAAGTGCTAATTCCGTAAGAAAATACGACCCTTGAGATCAATAACTAACCCTTAACCATTCAAACTCAATGAAGAGGTTGAATGATCAAGAGAAAGCAAGAATCTCAAGGGGAAGAAGAAACAAAAGAGAATGATACAAAACCCTCATCTTCATTAATATCCACTCAATGCTCTCACTACATTTCCATGGAGGAAGAATGAAGAAGAATAAGAAGAACTATACAAAAAACTACAAAAGAGTGGACACAAAATTGGACCCTTGGCTTGGCTCAGATCTGCTGTATTTATAGGCAGGGAAATGAAACCCTAGGGCAACCATCTGCACATAGATGTAATTACCAAACTACCCAGAAAAAACGACAGAGAGAGGGACCCACTTGGCCGCGGATCCGCCGCCAATACCCCCTATTGGCCGTGGATCCGCCGCACTATAGAGGGTTTAGGGGCTCTGATTTTCTGTGCTTCCCTGGTTTCATGTCCTTTGTTGTCTGGTATATGTATTTTCTGAAAATACATTCACAATTCTTCCAGAATTTCTGTTGAGGAAAGGTGGACTTTTTGTGGATGTCTTTTGTCATGATTGCCTCGAGCTCCGCGTAGATTTCTTGGAACTTGTTGTTGCCATTGAGCCTTGTGCATGAAGGTGACATTGATTTGACATTTCGTCTTCCTAAACTGGTATCTGGCAACATACGGATGACGAGCGGAGACCGTGTTTTCTCAGTAATTGGCAGGATCCCGGATTTTGTCGTGTTTTCCATGAATTTCACCGTTTTAGAACCTAGAACCTGTATCCTGCAAATATGTAACAAACACGGATTAAAAGCACCTACCTATAAACAACCGAGCGTAAGAATGGGCGGTATAAAATGCAGTATTCTGTGATAAACAACGACTTCACGCTGATACGTTGAGAGTCGATATAGATGATCGAATGTCAGGAACCCATTTCCCAAGTTTAAAGTATTCGGAAAACAATGCAAGTAATTCTACGGACCCTCTAGAAGAATGAAACCCTAACTCGACTTAATGACCATGGAACGCTGGTGAACCTTACGGTTTGCGGCAGTTCTGCGGTGCCATTAGTGAGGCTTGGGTTTGCCCTTCTACGGTTGGTCCATAGGTGTTGTGGCATATATTCGATACTATTAAAATGCACCCAAGATGTTGAGCTCTTGGGAGATTATGGAACCTCGACGAATCGATCGAAAAGTTCGACATCATTCGGATATCATGTAATGGGATATATTGCTTGGGAGACTCCAGATACGATGTCACGACCCGACACTACGCTGGCAGTGGGTTTAACCACAGGCCGCAAGCGGTACTAGCTGTACGTAATGGTCCCTAAGTAGATGTCGATAAGATGGTCAATGAGGAAACCAATCCGAAGTCCTACTCAGCCTGATGTGACAATCTCCGTACAGTCCGGTCTGTTCGTCTAAGACTATCGCATATCGGTCCTATGGGGCGGCAAGCGTCAGTCCCCTTAAAGCGGTATAAGTCGTGTCGGAGTGAAGCCCATTACACCTTGAAAAGCTACTAGAAAACCTACCAGTAAATCTCGCTTGCCCTGGCCAGGGACCTTGCGTAATGGCTCTCCAAACACAGCGCGATATCAACCCCAACACCGGGAGAGACGAATCCTATCTTACCGACACTGCCTCCAAGTGCTTCGGGACTGCACCCAACCGCTACCTATTTGCACGAGTCCCGTGGTATGGTAGCAATCTAAGAATAGTGGTAACACACTCGAGGCGAAGCAGCAGTGTCAATTCTACGGACTATGTTGTACTCATGTCCCCTGGGAACTGTTAACTGACGACGGGTATAATACCAACCAACAGTTCCCTACGAGTCATGTCCGGTGTACTCGTAACCAAACGAGCACCTGCACACTACCTCCAGTACAACATGCTAATGGCTGTGGGATAGACCATTTCCCCTGCTGGGACGAGAAGCGTACACACTAGTCTACTCCGGAGTATCGATGCCCTGTCTCGATAATCCTTTGACTAGGGACCTGAAAAAGGATGTGCTTGTAGACTACCCAGCCCCCCACTAGTGTGACTGCCATCACAACGCTGGTAGTCAAGAAAGATCCAATGGGCTCTATCAATATGTATTCGCGATATGCCAAAAAGAAACATATACACATATTAAGAAAGATATAAACCAAGTAGCATTCTATTATGTTGAGCAAGACTGTTAATACAACTGTGAATATCCCAAGCTTCTATTAAATAATATACAAACTAGTATGATACAATAATGGCCCCTAGGGCATATACAGTAACAATAATAATATAACATTCTAAATCAATATGCATGCAATATAGGATATATAAACATACCCGCAGGTGCGATGGTGACCTCTGCCCGAGATGTGGAGGCACCACCTACACCTAGACAATCAAAAAATGATTATCTAAGTAAGAGCAAAAAGAATGTGTGTATATTTATGATATAACATTCTAAATCAATATGCATGCAATATACGATATATAAACATACCTGCAGGTGTGGCAGTGGCCTCTGCCTCTGATATGTACGCACCACCAACAGCTAGACAATTAAACATTGACTATATAAGTAATTTTGAAATAAATTTCCGTGTATATTTATAATATTACATTCAAAATGAATATACGTGCAATATACCTGGAGGTGTGGCAAAGTCCACACGGAAGGAGTCATCCGAAGGGGTCTCCGATCGGGGTGCAAGACTGGCCCTCTGAAGCTCCCTACGCAGCTCTCCGGGTGGCTGAACTGCTCTACCTCTGCCCCTGCCTCTGCCGCTACCACGGCTGGTGCTCCTTCCGTCCCTCGCTGCTCCGGTCGTCGTCATCAAACCTAGATAAGAGTACAATCATTACATATGCATGCAATATATGTATAGATTGTAGAAATGTGAAGTAATAATATAACATTACTGATAACTTTTTTCGTTCTGTGGAAGCATTAGAAATATCTAATTGGATTTCATCATCGAATTCATTTCTAACCCACGCAACTTCACGATCAGCCGAAGACAACCCGTCTTTTGAAACAGACGGTCGGAGCACTCTAAGTCTTCTCTCTTCTTCAACCTTATCGTTGTCCTCCATACGATCGTCGAATTCTGGGACATCGTAAACATCCTTGGGTTTCCAACGGCAGACGACACTCCATCCCGTATGCTTCAAGCACTGTGAGTAGTATACTTGGAACGCTTGGTTCAGAAAGATAAATGGATCGTCCCGACCGTAAAATCGAAGTGTGTTCACACTAGTCAATCCATATTCATCTTTCCAAGTCCTGAGATTGTTTCTCCACTTATCTGTATCGGTTCGTGTATCGTACCAAGTACATTGAAATATATAAAACGATTCTGATCGTCCGGGATATTGGATGCCAAGTATGAAATTTAAGTATCCATAATAAATCACACCATCCGATCCTACCGTCGCAATCCCACTATTCTGAGTGGTTCGAGATGTTTCTATGTCCTTAAATTCAAATTTGTATCCAAGGAAACCGAATCCTTTATAATATGCAACCTACATACTAGGAAACTGAGCTAAACATCTTGAATCACTCTCTAATGATGCAGACAAGTTCGGATTGTGGATCTGACAAAACAAATTTTACGAAAAATACATAACGATATAAGTTTAGATTAAGACTGGTAGTAATAACATGTTTTTCGAACAACTTACATGATCTGCAACCCAATCACAAAAATTATCCTGATGATATTTTTCCATTCGTTAATCATTCCAATCAGGATGCCCCTCACGTACCTTATTAAAATGATTTCTGTTCTCAACAATAAATTATGACATTAATATTATATCATTTCATATACATAAACACAAATATAACAATTAATCCAAAAAACTTACTCTCAAATTTATTCAAGACATACGCTATTGAGGCGGATAAACCGATATATCTTGTTGATAAACTTAGTGTCTACTCTCTTATAATCATCTTTACCATATGGCCCGTCCTGAATTCTCCGAGACCGGTTATGCTTCGTCTCAATGTTCTCGTCCAGATAGCGGGAACAAAATGTGGTTACTTCATCTAGAAGATATCCTTGCATGATAGAACCCTCTGGTCGAATTCTATTGCGTATATACATTTTTAGAGTGTAGAGGTAATTAAAGAAAAATATGTTAAATAAATAAATACGGGCATATAGGAGAACAATAATATTACAAATTGCGTGAAACGAAAAATTCTATGTACCTTTCGACGGGATACATCCATCGATATTGTAACGGTCCGGCTAGCTTAGCCTCGGTTGCAAGATGAACCATCGGGTGTATTATGATATCGAGGAATGACGGTGGGAAAATACGCTTAAGTTTTCAAAGTATCAAAAAATTAGAATTTTCTAGATTTTCCAGCGTCACAACATTCAGGATTTTAGCGCACTATTCTCTAAACAAGAAACAAAAGTCATTGATTACTAGACCAACCGATTCGGGAAGGGAAATCCTGAGGGCTGATAGGAGAAGGTGCTCCATAATAACATGATGATCATGACTTTTCATCCCATCGATCTTGTCTTTCACAATTTTTATCTTCTTGCTAATAATCCTGAGAAACCTGTGGGAACATTAAAATCATGCAACACCTGCAGGAACATTTTCTTCTCCGTTTGTGACATATGATACGCGGTATTAGGAAGTACAAACTTGCCTGATTTACTCGCTATCGGTTTAGGATCCAATTCACTTCTAATTTCCCAGTCCTGAACATTCATCCGAGCACGGAGGTTGTCTTTCGATTTTTCGTCTTTACGAAGAAGCAAGATGAGTACGTGTTCGAATACTCTCTTCTCTATGTGCATGATGTCCAGAAAATGACGCACTAAATTTATTGACCAGTACGGAAGCTCGTAGAAAATTCTTAATTTGTTCCATTATGGTGGTTTGACCTGTTTTGCCGCATCTATCTCGAAGGTCACATTATTATAACCATCCCACTGAGCAGTCACGTCCTCTCCGAACAATGAGGCTGGAGGCCTAAGAAGCTCCTGATGACCATCAAAGTGAGCAGGGTCTAACCTGTAGGGATGGTCTAGTGGCAGGAAACGCCGATGACCGCACTAACAAACCTTCCTGCTAAAATTCAAGAATTTCGATGTTGTATATTGATGGCAATAAGGGCATGCTTTGTGACCATGTACGGACCAACCTGATAGCATTCCATACGCAGGAAAGTCATTAATTGTCCACATTAATGTAAGTCTACGGTAGCGCCCCGGCCGTCAATCCGAGGACAAACGCGGAACAAAAACTTTTATAAACTGGCGCTAATGCAGACTTTTACCCGTATCATTCTATAAATTCTATACTAGCTAACTACAAAGAAGTTAGAATAGCAATACCGATCGATCCATGTCCTTCGGTCTTTAGCCACCATCCTTAGCTCCTCACGGCATCTCCGATCTTGCTCGTTCTCTGGTCTCCGAGTTGAAGTGGCACCACGTCAAGGAATCTTTTTACGGGCTCCTGCTTCAAAACCGAAGCAACTCGGACATGATGTTTGCTAGCCGACATATCCAAGGTGAAGTAGAGAATGTGTCTGATAACTTTGTCTCATAACATCCATTGATTCTCAACACATGAAATGGTATGGATGGAGGTTGATGAAGAAGCCATTGATGAAGAAGTTGTGAGCACAAAAAAGCTAGTGAAGAAGAAGAAGCTTTCTTGCTTATTGTGTGAGATAAATTGTGAGAGCTATATTGAAATATCCAGAGCAAACCCCAACTCCTAGTGGCTGCCCTATCTCTCTCCACATATCAATTCCACACAATAACCAATCAAGAGAAAAGAAATGGCACAAAAAATAATACCATGAGTCGCCACAAATGCATGTGCCATCTTTAATGCTCTTGATTATGATTTTCACTTATAATTTCTACTAAATAAACATTAATACAAATGTCTGAGACAATAAATAGAATGGCATCTTCTAAAGTAAACTCGTGACAGATCACAAGAATACCCCTCACCTATATATACATACTTGCATCCGCATTCCGACTGAATACGAATACAACGAGACTAAAGTATCCAACAAATCTAATACTAGGATCCGGCTTAAACCAAAGCCCACTAGTATGATCTGTCCGATCATGATCCATGCACAAGTGCACGTATATGATTGAACCCTGCCATAATACCATACGGCCTCTACAACGTTTCGCACGAACATGGGAAATTTTCTGTGGGGGACTCTGAAGACTCGTCAATACGCTGGCAGTGGGTTTAACCACAAGAAGATCAGTGGTACTAGTTGTACGTAACGGATGCCAAGGTATTGAGCAAAGGGAGGCCGACGAGCGAACTCATCCTGAAAACCCTACTGAGCCTGTCAGTGACAATATCTGTATAGTCTGATCCGTTCGTCTATGAGTATCAAATATCGGGCCTTGGGGGATGGTAAACGTCAGACACCCAATAGCGGTATAAGTCATGTCGGAGTGCAGCCCAGAACACCCTGAGATACTACTGGAATACCTACCAGTAAATCTCACTTGCCCTGTCCAGGGACTTTGTGAAATGACTCTCCAGACACAGCACGATCTCACTCCCCATACCGGGAGAGACGAATCCCCTGCCGATCCGCTCACTGCCTCCATATGGCTTGGGACTGTACCCTACTAAAACCTATTTGCATGACTCCTTTGGGCCATGTTTGTTAGTGTATATGCCCTAGAGGCCATTACTGTATCATACTAGTTTGTATATTACTTGGTGGAAACTTGGGATATACACAGCTGTATATACAATCTTGCTCGAAATGGTAGTATGCTACTTGGTTTGTCTCTACTTCAATATGTGCATGTGTTTCTTTTAGCATATCGCTTATATACATATTAGTAGAGCCCTTAGGATCTTTGCTTGATTACCAGCGTTGTGATGGCGCTCACAATCGTGGGGGCTGGGTAATCCATAAGCACATCCTTATACTGGTCCCTAGTCGTTGGACTATCGAGACATGGCATCGATACTCCGGAGTAAACTAGCTTATGCGCTTCTCATCCCAGCATGGGAGACAGACTGTCCCACAGCCGTCAGTACGTCGTACTTGAGATAGTATGCGGGTGCACTTTAGGTTACGAGTACACTGGACATGACTCGTCGGGAACTGTTGGTTGGTATTATACCTATCGTCAGTTATCAGTTCCTAGGTGACATGAGTACAGCTTAGTCCGCTGACTTGACACTGTCACTTCGCCTCGAGTGTGTTCCCACTGCACTTTGATTACTACCCTACCACGGCTCAAAGGAGTCGTGCAAACAGGTAGTTTTTGGGTGCAGTCCCGAAGCACTTGGAGGCAGTGACGGTTAGACAGGATTCGTCTCTCCCGGTATTGGGGGTTGACATCGTGCTGTGTCCAGGAGAGCCATTACACAAGTAGTCCCTGGCCAGGGCAAGCGAGATATACTGGTAGGTTTCCAGTGTTATCTCAGGGTGTTCTGGGCTACACTCCGACACGACTTGTACCGCTATTAGGGACTGACGTTCACCGCCCCCTAGGCCCGCCATGTGATGTATCAGACGAACAAACCAGACTGTACGGAGACTGTCACATACATGCTTAGTAGGAGTTTAGATGGGGTCACCTCGTCAGATTTCTTATCGGCATCTACCTGGGGACCGTTACGTACAGCTAGTGCCGCCTGCGGTCTGTGGTTAAACCCACTGCCAGCGTAGTGTCGAGTCTTTACAGTCCCACACAGAGAGCTATTCACCTTTAGGCATAATGAGTAGTGGTCGCATGGTTTTGCGACAGGGTTCGTTCACATCCGCGCACTTGTGCACGTTTGCTGTCCGGACAGCTTATACTAGCAGGCTTTGGTTTAAGCCGGATCCTAGTATATTATTTGGGATTGGTTTTATCTCATTGTGTTCGTGTTCCTCGGATCACGAATACGGGTGCGTATGCACAGTTGATTGAGACAGAGGGAGAGAACTTTGATTAGGGTTAATGACCATTGTCATTTTATTAACCCTAATGCTTATGTGTGTATTATGGTTAATTGATATTAGTTTAATATAATTGTGCATGGTTAGGGTTGTTGACCATTTGACATTCTTGACTTGTTGACCTAGGTTGACACTTTGACCATCATCATTTCATTTGGAAGATGCTCTTTGATCCTTGCAATTTGCATTAAAAAAGAAATGATAATTGTCATGTCTTGATTAAGCCATGACAATTATCTCACTAATTATCAATTTACAATAATTCACACATATATGTGAGAATGCTTCATAATTCTCTCATTCTATCATATACTTTCTCTCTCTTCCTCAAGCTCTCCCCTCTCATGTGTTGAGAAACACTTGAGCTTGAGAAAAACCATTCCATAGTAATCTCTACTCTCATCTAGGGTTCTAGGATTAGCACTTCTAGCACCCTAGTTACTTCTAGCTTGAAGTTGAAGCCAAAGGTTGAGGTTCTCTGGTGGATCCTTCTTCGACGTGAGAAGACGACAAAGGTGATCCCTTTCTACTACTCCGAGGAGCAAGGAGAGAAGGACATAAAGCCCTAGGTATAACCATTCTACACTTTAGCTAGTTTCTAGTTTGCTTTAGCTAGTTTTTGTTTAGCAAAGATCCTCCTTTGTCTAGTCCATGTTGCCTAGAGTAATAAAAATCCGATTTTTATTCCGTTTTCCGCCTCCCCGCAAGCACCGGGGTGGGCAACGTGGACTTACAGTGGTATCAGAGACTAACTAAACATAAACTAGCTAGGTAGTAAAGTGTATAAAAGTTCGATCGGAAAAATCGCAAAACTACGACATGCAAAACCCTAAGTTTCTGTTAAATTTTTTTTTTGCTCTAAAAATAAAAAGTCATACTCCAAAAATCATCTCAGGGTTTTGTGAAGAAGCCCACCAAAAACGGTCGAGTGATCCCTTCAATGCGCGGCGGTTCCGCGGCAAAAGTATACGTATTGCCGCGAAACCGCGGCCGTTTTGACTCGGTTCATGACCGAGTTTGGTGCAGTGTTCTTAGGTTGTGGTTTTGGGATTTTTAAGATGGTTTATTTCAGCCCAGATTTTCCATAAAAAAATTTGTATTTGGGGGCCTATAAATCCGTATTTTTGATCGAACTTCACTATACTTTGACTAATCGGTTATATCTGTGATGTTTATATGTATTGAACGTCTTCTAATCGCTATACGTCGATTAGTGGGGGTTATACATATCTGTGATCTGTCTTTGTTGATGGTATGTGTATATGAATGCGTTGGATTGTCGCGGGTGAATAGCCGGGGTGGATGTGAGATGAGTGTTTCTTTTTCTTTCATTCATTGTAATATGTAAATTGATGTAATATTATTTGTATGGCCGCACAACCGGGTCGGTGTTGTAGCCGTCATTGTATAATTCTTTTTACTGTTTTTGATCCTAGGATAGACCCATGGAGGGGTTGCACAAACTACCGGGTATCTCGAAGTGCCGAGTGGCCTACTCACGGTATTGAGGGAGGTTGCTTCGCTTCGGGTACTTGGCGGGTAGTTTGCCGCACCCGTAGGGGTCTTGGGTGGGGTATTGGTTATTCAGCGCGACCGTGTAATCCGCTTTTCGTTTCAGGCTCGAACGGATTGCGGATTCCTAGTATATCCAATGTATTCATCTGTGATCTGTAATGTCTATCATTGTTATATATTTATATATGATAACTATTTAGGTGTTGCTTATGTTTTACAGCCGCGCTAGCCCAGCCCCCGCTCTGTCGTTAGTTAAGTAACCTAACGGGTGATGACGGGGCCCCGTGGCGAATGCGAATGGCATAAGCGTACGTCATATTTTGGTTGTTTTCTGCAATAGTAGGATTAAATGATGGGACGCATTAAAAGACTAATGCAAGAAAATAAACCAACTAAAAGTCGATTGGAACACTTTGAAAACCACTCGGTTCTTTTCAAAACTAAACTTTTAAACGTGGAGCTTGAACCACTCCTTTTAAAAGCTATCTCGTTCCATCGATTATATCAAGTTCACTACGTTCATGGTTTCGCCAAAACCATTCATAGCCCTCCGTCATTCCACATGAATGGTCAAAAAGTATTCAAACTATGTATTTTGGCCAAAGTCAAGGCATAGTGATTGGTAGCTATTGGGTATTCATGTGCAGCATAGATAGATGCGTTGGTTTGGGACAGTCGTGTTTCCATTTTAGGCCAAGTCAAGGGTAGGTACGGGTGGGTCCAAATTAACCAGGAGAATGACGGGTAGAACTTGACATGTGACTTATGATATTTTGGCCAAAGTCAAGGTCATAAGAGCATGGGGCAAAAATCCACATCGGGAGTTTCATAAGCACTGAAACTTGCTAGCGCTGCATACCATTTGGAGTGTGATAATTCTGGTAGGATTCCTTCGGTTTTATCACGCGATGATATTTGGATCCCGATCCTACTGTGAGTATATGCTACTCCTCGGGAAAACTCTCACTTAACGATCAATGCTATAAACCTAGTAGGTGTCTAGAAAGGTGTTAGCGGGGCTACGCCCCCAGGGAAAAGAGGTTCTTAAATTAAAGAACTTCGCGAAAGCGTTGGAAAACCTCCCTCGAAGTACCGACACTGGCCTGGCTGAACGGTTAAGCAAGTATTGCACGGTGAAATTGATCCCGACTAATTCTTTCTTTACGGTTTGAGAAGGGATTCGAGAGACAGTGGGAGCCATCCAGTTTAGACAAACTAAAAACCACTCTAAACTTGCAAGAACATCATGCTAAAGTGTTTCTTTTCTCTCTCCTAATTGCAGCGACCATTCAACATGACCGGACTTAAGTTATTACTAGATAAAAACATACTGACAGGGCCAAACTACAAAGATTGGCTCAGGAATGTCAAGATGGCAATCACTTACGACAAGTTGGGGTATGTCCTTATCACCAAAGCATCCCCTGTCCCAGGTCCCACCTCCAGCGTCGCGGATGAAGAAATCTGTAAGACATGGGAGATCGATTGCGCGAAGGCCAAATGCCTCGTGCTTGCCTCGATGGACAACGAACATCAGAGGAGGCATGAGAATATGGACCTGGAGTCCATATTTCTCCATACAAAAGAACTGTATGGAGAGCAGTCTCGTATGGCAAGATACGAAGGGTCGAAGAAGCTATTTTCGGCAAGATTGGCCGTTGGATCATCGGTAGCGGAACACGTGCATAAGATGATTGGCTACATAGAGGAGCTCGCGGACCTTGGGACCACGTTCGAGAATGAACTCTATACTGATTTGATTCTCCAGTCCCTTCCTTCCACTTACGCCCAGTTTGTCTTAAACTTCAACATGCAAGGAAAGGAGGTTGAACTTTCCGAACTTCTGAACATGTTGAGGAGTGCTGAGGGCACCCTACAGAAGGGTAGGGAGTCATCCACTTTGTTTGTATGAGGATCTTCCTCTTCTAGATCCAGGGCGAAAGCCAACGGTAAGAAGAAGAAAGCCCCCGCCAAACGAAAAGGCGGTGTCAGTAAAGTGGATACGAAGGGAAAAGGAAAGGCAACAAAGGTAGCGGGGAAGCTTGTGGGAAAGGAAGAATGCTTCTATTGTCACAAAAGTGGTCACTGGAAACAGGATTGCAAGGCTTGGAAGGCCAGAACCCAGGATTTGAAGCGAGTTGCGGCTTCAGCTTCAGGTATGTATGTTATTGAAAACAGTCTATCAATAAACTCTACATCCTGGGTATTGGATACCGGATCAGGATCTCATATCTGTAATTCTTTGCAGGCGTCGAGAAAGCGTAGAGTTTTGAAGGCAGTGACATGACCCTCAAAGTTGCAAACGGTGCTAGCATGGATGCTGAGGCCGTGGGGGACTATCACCTGGGATTGTCGGATGGACACTTTTTGGTTTTGCGTACTTGTTATTATGTACCAAATGCAACCTGTAATATCATTTCTGTATCTTTATTATCTAAAAAAGTTTATGAATTTGCATTTGTAAGTAATGTATTGAACATTCACCTTAATCAAGTTTTGATTGGGTCAGGTACATTAAACAACGGTATATACGTTTTAAACCAACCACAGATTTTCAATGTCCAGAATACACATAAAAGAAAGTCTCCAGAAATCAATAAAACTTTCTTATGTCATTGTAGACTGGGTTACATCAATGAGAGAAGGTTGACTAAGTTACATACAGATGGATATTTGGATCCGTTCGAATATCAATCGTATGCAACCTGTCAATTCTGTCTCAAAGGAAAGATGACAAAGACTACGTTCACTGGACACGGAGTAAGAGCGAGCGAGCTCTTGGGACTCGTACACAGCGACGTGTGCGGTCCAATGTCTACACATGCACGAAGCGGTTATTCTTACTTCATTACTTTTACGGATGACTTTTCAAGGTACGGTTATGTTTTCTTAATGAAACATAAATCCGAGGCTTTTGAAAAATTCCAGGAATATAACAATGAAGTAGAAAAACAAACAGGCAAAAGTATCAAGGCACTGAGATCTGATCGAGGTGGTGAATACTTGAGTGCCGTGTTCCTGGGTTACTTAAAAGAGAATGAAATTCTCTCTCAGCTTACTCCTCCATACACTCCGCAACATAACGGTGTATCGGAGAGACGGAACCGAACCCTATTGGATATGGTACGGTCCATGATGAGTAACGCTGAGTTACCGCGATCGTTCTGGGGATATGCGCTAGAATCAGCTGCATACCTTTTGAACCGAATTCCAACTAAGACTGTGCCTACTACACCATATCAGATGTGGTGTGGGAAGAGACCCTATCTTAATCACATTAAGACATGGGGATGTCCAGCTTTTGTAAAAAAGTAGCATGCGGACAAGCTCGAGGCACGCTCATTACAGTGCAAGTTTGTGGGATATCCAAAGAACTCCAAGGGATATTTCTTCTATTGCGAAGAGGAACAAAAGGTTTTTGTTTCTCGCCATGCCCACTTTCTAGAACACC
Source organism: Agapanthus africanus (assembly GCA_030015575.1). Classification (NCBI taxonomy): domain Eukaryota; kingdom Viridiplantae; phylum Streptophyta; class Magnoliopsida; order Asparagales; family Amaryllidaceae; genus Agapanthus; species Agapanthus africanus. Next base: position 450,406,956 of record JASDDO010000014.1, on the reverse strand, counting down.
AGTTCATAGAAAAAGAAATAAGTGGGAGCGCAATAGAACTGGAAGAAGTTCCAGAACCACGAGCTATTACTGAAAGCTTAGTAGAACCAAAGGGATCGAAAGATCAGGACATTCCCACGCCACTCCGCAGGAGTAGTAGGCAGTCTCATCCGCCCAAGAGATACTATGGTTTTCTCATTGACGGGGATAGAGAGGATTGCATCATAGATTGTGATGAGCCTAGTAGCTTCCAGCAAGCCATTCAGAGCGTCGACTCGGTAAAATGGCTGGATGCAATGCGGACCGAAATGGAGTCCATGTACACCAACAAAGTATGGACGTTGGACATTGCTCCAGATGGGGTAAAACCCGTAGGATGCAAGTGGATCTTCAAAAGGAAGATTGGTGTAGATGGACAGGTTGAGACCTATAAAGCTAGACTGGTTGCAAAGGGTTTTCGCCAGAGACCTGGTTTGGACTATGACGAAACCTTTTCTCCAGTAGCTATGCTGAAATCCATTCGGATCCTTCTTGCCATTGCTGCCTTCCACGATTATGAGATTTGGCAGATGGACGTAAAAACCGCTTTTCTAAATGAACATTTAGAGGAGTGTGTCTATATGGACCAGCCAGAGGGTTTCATTCAGAGTGGGAGCAGCGGAAAGGTGTGCAAGTTGCTTAAGTCCATTTATGGACTAAAGCAGGCATCGCGGAGTTTGAAGATCTGTTTTGATGAGACGGTCAAGGAATTTGGCTTTATCAAAAATCCAGATGAACCATGCATCTATTGTAGATTTGTAGCGAGAACTGTAGTATTCCTCGTTTTATACGTGGATGACATTCTCTTAATAGGAAATGATATTCCTATGCTACAATCTGTCAAGGGGTTCTTGTCACACAGGTTCTCCATGAAAGACCTGGATGATGCTTCATACATTCTGGGTATCCGAATCTACCGTGACAGATCCAAGAGGATATTAGGACTTTCACAGTCCAGGTACATCGACACCATACTGAAGAGATTCAGTATGGAAGATTCCAAGCGCGGTAAACTACCGGCTTGTCACGGGATCACCCTCTCCAAAGAGATGTCTCCCAAGACTGATTTGGAGAGGGATCGCATGTCTATTATACCCTACGCTTCTGCGGTAGGCTCTATAATGTATGCAATGTTGTGTACCAGACCGGATGTGGCTTATGCACTGAGTGTGGTAAGCAGGTATCAGTCAAACCCGGGGGAAAAACATTGGATAGCGGTAAAGAACATTCTCAAGTACCTGAGAAGGACTAAGGAGATGTTCTTGGTGTTTGGCGGAAAAGACCTCCAGATTGAGGCCTTTGCTGACTCCAGCTTCCAGAGTGATAAGGATGATTCCAAATCTATGTCGGGTTTTGTCTTTACCCTCAATGGAGGGGCGGTGTGTTGGAAGAGATCCAAACAGGAAACCGTTGCTGACTCGACTATGGAAGCGGAATACATCGCTGCATCTGATGCCGCAAAAGAAGCTGTCTGGATGAGGAAGTTCTTGAAAGAACTTCAGATGGTTCCGTCCATTGTTGACCCAATACCTCTGTATTGCGACAACAACGGAGCTATAGCTTTAGCGAAGGAACCCAGGTTCCATCAGAAATCCAGACACATCTTGAGGCGGTATCACCTGATCAGGGAGATCGTAGATCGCCAGGATATCGAGGTTCGGAGGGTTGCTTCAGAAGATAACACTGCAGATCCATTCACCAAGGCCTTGCCACAGACTCAGTTCGAGCGGCTGATCGAGATGATAGGTCTTCGATACGCCAGTACATGGCCTTAGTGCAAGTGGGAGATTGTTAGTGTATATGCCCTAGAGGCCATTACTGTATCATACTAGTTTGTATATTACTTGATGGAAGCTTGGGATATTCACAGCTGTATATACAATCTTGCTCAAAATGGTAGTATGCTACTTGGATTGTCTCTACTTCAATATGTGCAAGTGTTTCTTTTAGCATATCGCTTCTATACATATTAGTAGAGCCCTTAGGATCTTTTCTTGATTACCAGCGTTGTGATGGCGCTCACACTCGTGGGGGCTGGGTAATTCATAAGCACATCCTTTTACAGGTCCCTAGTCGTTGGACTATCGAGACATGGCATTGATACTCCGGAGTAGACTAGCGTATGCGCTTCTCATCCCAGCATGGGAGACGGTCTGTCCCACAGCCGTCAGTACGTCGTAGTTGAGATAGTATGCGGGTGCTCGTTAGGTTACGAGTACACTGGACAGGACTCGTCGGGAACTTTTGGTTGGTATTATACCTATCGTCAGTTATCAGTTCCCAGGTGACATGAGTACAGCTTAGTCCGCTGACTTGACACTGTCACTTCGCCTCGAGTGTGTTCCCACTGCACTTTGATTACTACCCTTCCACGACTCCAAGGAGTCGTGCAAACAGGTAGTTTTTGGGTTGCAGTCCCGAAGCACTTGGAGGCAGTGACGGTTAGACAGGAATCGTCTCTCCCGGTATTGGGGGTTGACAACGCGCTGTCTCCAGGAGAGCCATTACACAAGTAGTCCCTAGCCAGAGCAAGCGAGATATACTGGTAGGTTTCCAGTGTTATCTCAGGTTGTTTTGGGCTACACTCCGACATGACTTGTACCACTATTAGGGGACTGACGTTCACCGCCCCCCTAGACCCGCCATGCGATGTATCAGACGAACAGACCGGACTGTACGGAGACTGTCACATACAGGCTCAATAGGAGTTCAGATGGGGTCACCTCGTCAGTCATCTTATCGGCATCTACCTGGGGACCGTTACGTACAGCTAGTGCCACTTGCGGTCTATGGTTAAACCCACTCCCAGCGTAGTGTCGAGTCTTTAGAGTCCCACACAGAGAGCTATTCGCCTTTAGGCAAAATGAGTATAGGTCGCATGGTTTCGCGACAGGGTTCATTCACATCCGCGCACTTGTGCACGTTTGCTGTCCGGACAGCTTATACTAGCGGGCTTTGGTTTAAGCCGGATCCTAGTATATGATTTGGGATTGGTTTTATCTCATTGTGTTCGTGTTCCTCGGATCACGAATACGGGTGTGTATGCACAGTTGATTGAGACAGAGGGAGAGGACTTTGATTAGGGTTAATGACCATTGTCATTTTATTAACCCTAATGCTTATGTGTGTATTATGGTTAATTGATATTAGTTTAATATAATTTTGCATGGTTAGGGTTGCTGACCATTTGACATTCTTGACTTGTTGACCTAGGTTGACACTTTGACCATCATAATTTCATTTCGAAGAGGCTCTTTGATCCTTGCAATTTGCATTAAAAATGAAATGATAATGGTCATGTCTTGATTAAGCCGTGACAATTATCTCACTAATTATCAATTTACAATAATTAACACATATATGTGAGAATGCTTCATAATTCTCTCATTCTATCATATACTTTCTCTCTCTTGCTCTTCCTCTTCCTCAAGCTCTCCCCTCTCATGTGTTGAGAAACACTTGAGCTTGAGAAAAACCATTCCATAGTAATCTCTACTCTCATCTAGGGTTCTAGGATTAGCACTTCTAGCACCCTAGTTACTTCTAGCTTGAAGTTGAAGCCAAAGGTTGAGGCTCTCGGGTGGATCCTTCTTCGACGTGAGAAGACGACAAAGGTGATCCCTTTCTACTACTCCAAGGAGCAAGGAGAGAAGGACATAAAGCCCTAGGTATAACCATTCTACCCTTTAGCTAGTTTCTAGTTTGCTTTAGCTAGTTTTTGTTTAGCAAAGATCCTCCTTTTTCTAGTCCATGTTTCCTAGAGTAGTAAAAATCCGTTTTTTATTCCGTTTTCCGCCTCCCCGCAAGCACCGGGGTGGGCAACATGGACTTACAATGTTAGGGTAGTAAACAAAGCACAGTGGGAACTCACACAAGGAAAATGACAATCTCAGGTCGATAGACTAACCTGTACACATGTCACCAGGGAACCGCTATCTGACGACAGGTATAATACCAACCAGCATGTCCCGGCGAGTCATGTCCGGTGTACTCATAACCCAATGAGCACCTGTATACGTCTTAGGTGAACCAACTGACACCAATGGCTTGTGAGATCGGCCATCACCCCTCGTCGGTGTCTCGATCCGTATACACAAGTATACTCATGGAGTATCGATGCCCAGTCTCGAAACTCCCACGACTAGGGACACTTTAAGGATGTGCTTATAGACTACCTAACTCTCACGTATATAATCACCATCATACTACTGGTAGCCAAGCAAGAATCCTAAGGGCTCTATCAACATGTAATAGTGATCTGTAATGTTACCTAAAGCATATACACGATGATAAAGACAAACCGGATAGCATACTATCATCTCGAGTAAGACTGTCCTACCGGTATAGATCCTCCCTCAATCATTGCAATCACGTGCATGCGATCTAATAATTGACTTTGAGGGCATTATATCCAACAATCTCCCACTTGAACTTAAGGATAATTATTGCGATGTCGCATACTCACAGCCCGCATGATACCGAACACCCAACTTCTCTACTTATCAGTCTCATAAAGCCCGTTTGCGAAACTATTGCGTTCGAAAAATAGCCTCATTGAGTGGATCCGCCCTGATGTTTCTTTCTATGTCTCTCTTTATCTCAAGTTCTCGGAGAAAGCCATCTCCCGAATTGAGCAATACCTGTCTTAGAATATGTCTGGATATCTGATGGGACCTAGTTCACAAATGAACTCTAAATCCAAACTTCTTAGATTGTATCGTCAACTGAACTTAATCAGTATCCTGCACCATGCATTCCTCAGTATCCGCTAGGACCACCTGTCCAAACTACTGCCCCTCGTCAGAGGGAAAACTATAACTCTGACAGTCACTCTGTCATCCAGGTCACCTTGGAAGCCTGGAATGATAACTGTCTCCCGAAGGAGGCGACCGTTATCATATCCCTAGAACATCCACTTATGTTCTAAAACTTCTTCCGAACGTTTCTCCAGGATTGGATTAATATCATCTTATTGCAGCTAGTGAAAAAACAACATCTGGTGTGGTACTTGACATCTCATGATTGACTCAATTGCCTAAGCAAGTGATATGCCAATCATGTACATCCCTCTCCCCTTTAGTCTATAAGACACCTTTAGAGAGGGTGACTCCATCACCTGCAGGAACACCACCTTGCCAAGAGTCATCCATTCTAAAACACCTTTAGAATACTGTCTAAGTACCCAGATTAGGATACTTCCCAAATCTAGATCTAAAACCCTGATCAAGTAACCAGAATACATGATATAATATCGATATCCTATGTGGAGAAACCACTGTATGACAACCACAGTATAACCGATCGTAGTATAGGAATTTCACTTCCTACCATGTGTATGCCACCCAAATACCAGGACATCACACCCTACTACCTTCTTAACAGATCTATCCCCTATTCTGATGAAGTCAAAGCCCATGACTGTCACATAAAAAATAGATGATTTATCTCCGCTATATCTGCTTTAGTGTATAAATAGGCATAAGCTACTTGTCTACTATGCTTGTACTGCTCCTACTGACTACGACAACCCTCTGGCAGAGTCATATACACGTGCACTTCTAAAGCTAGTTTAGAACGACGCTATACGCATCCTCCTGCCGGGTCTCATAGTCTAGAACAGCAGTAATGGTAAGTCTGGGTAAACAAAAACCTCCCTATCACCATCCTTTAGGCTACCAGAGTACCTCTCGGGTGCCTCAGGTTACCCACCATATCTGCAAAGTGGCTAATGGAATGTCAAACATGATTGAATCTTTAGGTCATATTAAATTTTCAGTAATCGTTTGCGGTTATGGAATTACTTCCAGTTCTACCATACTCCCACTACTCTTTTCTGAAAAAATCCATTTTACTAAAACAGAGGAGAGTCAAGAACAATATCACTATTGATCTTCCAGATGGTAGAAAGTTAACCGTTGTCATAGCCCGGGTTAACCCACAAACAGCCATTACAGAAACGTGTCTTGAGTTATCCAGTGTCTGGTTTCAAGCATAAGCCGGACAACTCCATATACCATAACATTGGTAAGATAGTAACCGTTCTATATCCAATATAGAAACATAGGCACTGATTTAATTGGAACCAGATTCAAATCATACAGCTGTCTCCAGTGCATGTTAACTAAATGGAGAGAGGTCGATCAGCATTACTCAACTTAGGAGTGCATCCAATTATGAGTAACCTGAAAGAGAAACAAGTTTCCCAGAACCATTACTATCAACTGAATACCTCACAGAAGTCTCTAAATCTTTGATCACCTTGAAGAATCCTGATACTTGCGACACCTGGTTCTCTCCTTTATTCTTGTACCTATAACTTCTCAAAACTCTTGTATTTCTACGAAACACTTGTCTAAAACTGTAGAAATCACAAGTAAACAGAATATAGTATGAGGACCAACCCTTTTTTCCTAATAGAAACTGGACAACATACAATACTTTGTATGAGTCCCCTGAGTTTAATAACTCAAACCCTGTGCGTCGTAGGTTGAAAACTGTACGATGGTTATGAAGAATTACACCGCTGTTGAGTGCTACTTACCTAACCATCAACTGATATAGGTAAATGTCATGGACATAATTTCAAAAAGTTATATCTCACTTTATAAAATAAACGTACAAATATATCAGTTTGAAATTCGTGCATAACAACGGATATTCAAAACCAAATATTTGTCTTCCGACAAAAATCCAGGCGATTTCCTCAAATATCACCAATTACAACGAATTCCGATATAATGAGGATGATCACCTAATTCTCAATAACTTACTCCCACTCATCATCTGTAAAACCATACAGATGTGAAAAGCATACCTGGTAAATACATACCCTGGAGTAAGGATCTAATTGGGAAATCAGTTTTCCTTTAACAACGCATAATGAAACTGAAACATTAAAATGTTTCGTAGGAGTATCCGGGTATTCCTAGTAATGCCTTTTCCATTATCCAGATTCATGACTATAACCGTATCTTTCTTTGCCATCTCTCCAAATCCATATATTTTTCTTTACTTATTATCTTCTGTACACCATCGTTAGGCTAAATGGTTTTCTTCCTTCCCTACCGTTCGGCACCAGCCTATGGTTTGGAAGAAGACTATCCAATAAGCGTAATAGGTGTACTGTCATAATCCTAGGAGCACTCGTAACCTGAGAGAAGGTAAAGGTAAAAGACAACTGAATAAACCTTATTCTATTTCTCCTGAACCAGAATCCATCCCCGAACTGGAACAAGTTCCTTCGAGTTCGTATATAACCATACGATGGATTTATCCAATTGAATTGGATGTTCGTAGTGATACAGGGTGTTCTGGAGAAATAAAAAGGTGAAATTGGAGTGGCGATGAAATACTTCGTTTGGTCGTGAATGATAGCAGTCGCAATTTACTTTGCCCTCTTTCTAATCCCTTTATTTGTCTTTACTTATTACCTTCTGTACACCATACTTAGGATAATTGATTTTCTTCATTCCCTACCTTTCGGCACCTGCATATGGTTTGGAAGAAGACTATCCAATAAGCGTAACAGGTGTACTCTCCTAATCCTAGGAGTACTCACAATCTGAGAGAAGGTAAAAGGAAAAGACAACTGAATAAACCTATTCATTTTCTCCAGAACCAGAATCCATCCTCGAATCTGGAACAAGTTCCATCGAGTTCGTATATAACTATACAATGGATTTATCCAATGGATGTGGATGTTCGTAATGATACGGGGTGTTCTGGAGAAATGCAAAAGGTAAAAGGTGTGGCAATGATGTATGCAACTCAGACAATACAAAAGCCAGTGTTTTGAGAAAGTTCGGTTTAACTTGGTCACTGAGTTATAGTCTAGGGTCGGGCCATGGTCTCTGCCAAAGAGAGAGAGAAAAGAAACACTCTGCGTGCGCTCTAACCTAGATCAGAATTGTTAATCAGGATGTCTCCCACTGTATCCTCTAATTCTGCTCCAAACCTGAAGAAGAATTAGTCGGGATCACCCGAGGAGTAAACCAACTCATCAGTGGGTATCGGGATCCGACTACCATCACATGATAACGTGATGGAATCCACTCACGTTATCACACTCCAGAAGGTATGTGCATGCCTGGCAAGTTTCCTATATGTTTGAAACTCCCGATGTGATTTTTACCTCATGCTCTTATGACCTTGACTAAGGCCAACAAATCATAAGTCACATGTCAAGTTCTACCCGTCATTGTCCAGGTTAATTTGAACCCACCCATAGAGGCCCTTGACTAGGGCCAACAAGGTTGTACGATTGTCCCAAACCAACGCATCTATCTATGCAACAGAAAAGTAATAAATAGTTACCATATACTATGCATTAACTAAGGCCAACAAACATAGCATGAATACTAAGTACTACCCGTCTGAAATGATGGAGGGATACGAATGGTTTTTGGCAAAAAAACGTTAACGTAATGAACTTGATATCGTTGAAGAAACCGAATAGCTTTTTAGAAAAATATAGTGGCGAAAACCTTTGCTAAAGAGGTCACTCCCGGTGAAGGGATCTCGGCTCTTTACCCTTAGAATGAGGTGCAGGATATTCTAAACTGAATACCACGATGCAAAGCAAAAGGTAATCAACTATATTGAAGTTATTACCCTGATGCAAACTTCTGCCCAAGGGGTCACTCCCAATGAAGGGATCTCGGCCCTTGCCTCGTCGAATGAGGTGCTGGATATTCCAAACTGAATACCGCTGTGCAAAGCAAATGAAAACGTCCTTGTTATAACGGCTTTTTGAAAATTGTTCCAACAACAGCGAATAGGTTTGTTTTCCTTGCATTTATCAGAATCAATGCAGTCCCATCAATTAATCGCACCAGAAAAGAATGAAAATAAAATGTACGTATATGCCATCCGCATTCGCCAGTGGGTCACGTCATCACCCGTTAGGTTACTTAACTAACGACAGAGAGGGGACTGGACTAGAGCGGGTGTAAAACGTATACAACATCTACTAGTATATATATCAATATACAGTAATCGCTCCAGGCGTGATAAATGCAACATCACTGAAAAGTAATAAGTATCACAGAACAATACAGATAATCTTGGAGCCCAGGGTTTCCTTTGAGCCGCAAGCGAAACCCGACGTTCCCCTGGTCTTGTGGATAGCCTGTGCAATGAAAACCTAGACCCCTATGAGTGCGGCAAGTTACCCGTTAAAACCTAAAGCGAGGCAGCCCCCTTCAGCAAAGTGAATGGACCACCCAGCACTTCACGGAATCCGGTAACTTGAGCACCCCTCCTCGTGTCAACCTGTACCCCATACGAGTGCGGCGAATAGCCTACCAATGAGATGTGGGCCCGTTGCCCTCTAGAACCAGGCTACCCTTGCACTTCACCGTAGGGTAATCCTAGTACAGAAAAGAAAATATGTACAACGGGTACATCGACCTCAACCCACTCGTGCCCCAAAAGAAAAATATACAAACAGGCAGTGACGGCAGTCCACATGTCGGATGCTCGCCCCGCGATATCAAATGTACAAATAAATCCAAACTGCACTACCATTGCACGCAAGCTATCCACAACGATAAATCCGCAACATCACAGCACAACATAGAACATCAACGTGAATGTCACGTTCGCAAACTCGTCTAAAAGGACATATAGCAATTAGATGAGTTATACCGCTCTAATGACATTCACGATCACGGATAGTAATGTAAGCACTGTAAACTAACGTATTTAAAATTTCGATCGACAAAACTTCCCGAAGTGGGCACCAAGTGCAAATCTAGCTCTCAAATAAATCTGGGCCCAAAAAAAATATTCCAGAAACCATAATTCCATATAAAAGACACCCAGAAGAAAAATGGTGCACTGTGTCCACCATTCCGCCTTGCAACCGCGGCAAACAGGATGGTTTGGCCACGGTTCCGCGGTGCGATGGTAGGAACGTGCTCTCAAATTTCTTCCAGGGACTGAAAAAAACCTGCATGATTTTTTGACATACCCAAAATAATTTTTAGACGACAAAAAAAATTTGGCAGAAACATGAAAAATGGAATTGCGGTTTAGAAAATTCGGTCGATCGATATTTTAAACATGTTAGGACAAGCTAGTATGGGTTAATGGCGTGGCTATGATACCATGTAAGTCTACGGTAGCGCCTCGGTCGTCAATCCGATGCAAAACACGGAACAAAAACTTTTATAAATTGGCGCTAACGCAGACTTTTACCCGAGTCGTTCCACTAACTCTATACTTGCTAACTACAAAGAAGATAGAATGGCTATACCGATCGATCCGTGTCCTTCGGTCTTTAGCCACCATCCTTAGCTCCTCGCGGCATCTCCGATCTAGCTCGATCTCCAGTCTCCACGTCGAAGTGGCACCACGTCAAGGAATCTTTTTACGGGCTCCCGCTTCAAAACCGAAGCAACTCGGACATGAAGTTTGCTAGCCGACATGTCCATGGTGAAGTAGAGAATGTGTGTGATAACTTTGTCTCATAACATCCATTGATTCTCAACACATGAGATGGTATGGATGGAGGTTGAAGAAGAAGCCATTGATGAAGAATTTGTGAGCATAAAAATGCTAGTGAAGAAGAAGAAGCTTGCTTGCTTATTGTGTGAGATAAATTGTGAGAGCTATATTGAAATCTCCAGAGCAAACCCCAACTCCTAGTGGCTGCCCTTTCTCTCTCCACATATCAATTCCACACAATAATCATTCAAGAGAAAAGAAATGGCACAAAAAATAATACCATGAGTCACCACAAATGCATGTGCCATATTTAATGCTCTTGATTATGATTTGCACTCACAATTTCCACTAAATAAACATTAATCTGAATATTTAAGACAATAAATAGAATGGCATCTTCTAAAGTAAACTCGTGACAGATCACAAGAATACCCCTCACCTGTATATACATTCATGCATCTGTATTCCGAATGAATACGAATACAACGAGACTAAAGTAATCCAACAAATCTAGTACTAGGATCCGCCTTAAACTAAAGCCCACTAGTATGATCCGTCCGATCAAGATCCGTGCACAAGTGCACGAATATGATCGAACACTGCCATAATACCATACGGCCTCAATAACGTTTCGTCCGAACTTGGGAAACTTTCTATGGGGGACTCTAAAGACTCGTCAATACGCTGGCAATGGGTTTAACCACAAGCACGTCAGTGGTACTAGCTGTACGTAACCACTGCCAAGGTGTTTAGCAAAAGGAGGCCGACGAGCGAACTCATCCTGAAAACTCTACTGAGCCTGTCAGTGACAATATCCGTACAGTCCGGTCCGTTTATTTATGAGTATCGCATATCGGGCCTAGGGGGTGGTAAACGTCATACCCGCAATAGCGGTATAAGTCGTGTCGGAGTGTAGCCCAGAACACCCTGAGATACTACTGGAATACCTACCAGTAAATCTCGCTTTTCCTGGCCAGGGACTTTGTGTAATGGTTCTCCAAACACAGCACGATCTCACTCCCCATACCGTTAGAGACGAATCCCCTACCGATCCGCTCACTGCCTCTATGTGGCTCGAAACTGTACCCAACTAAAACCTGTTTGCACGACTCCTTTGAGCCATGGTTGGGTAGTAATCAAAGCACAGTAGGAACTCACACGAGACAAATGCCGATCTCAGGTCGATAGACAAATCTGTACACATGTCACCAGGGAACTGCTATCTGACGACAGGTATAATACCAACTAGCATGTTCCCGGCGAGTCATGTCCGGTGTACTCATAACCCAATGAGCTCCTGTATACGTCTTAGGTGAACCAACTGACACCAATTGCTTGTGAGACCGGCCATCGCACATCGTCGTGTTTTCGATCCGTATACACTAGTCTACTCATGGAGTATCGATGCCTAGTCTCGAAACTCCCACGACTATGGACACTTTAAGGATGTGCTTATAGACTACCCAACTCTCATGTATATGCTCGCCATCATACTGCTTGTAGTCAAGCAAGAATCCTAAGGGCTCTATCAACGTGTAATAGTGATCTGTAATGTTACCTAAAGCATGTACGCGATGATAAAGACAAACTTGATAGCATACTATTGTCACGACCCAATGCTCGGCCCGTGACCGGCACTTAACCACGTAACGTCAACAGGCGTAACGCGACTAAGTAAGCCGAAACCCAGAAATCAAAACCATTAAAAGTAGTGAGTGTTGAAAACATTGCTTTAAAACATTTAGAAAACTCGAGTAAAAATCATTAAAGTTTGAGTTATTTTCTTAAAAATTTCGGCAGCACCTCCTTTGAAAAAAACTAACCCCGAAAATGGGTACAAGACATGATATAAGTAAAATGACATACAATAAGAATAAAGCATCCCCAAACGGCGGCGGCAATCATGCCCAACGGCGGAAACGACCACCACAATAATAATATACGACGCCGTAGCAAAGAATGAACAATATAAGTGAAAACGGCATAACAGATAAAACTGCATAAATTAACCGGCTCACACGAGCTCGACATCCAGAATACAAAATAATATACATCTTCCTCACAACTGGTCTCTAAGTCAATACGTGGAATAGTAGATGGAGAGTACTAGAGACAATAGAGTGTACAAATGGAAAAATAAACGGATACCGCAAACCCACCTATCAGCAAAACGGCTCACACGCCACTGCAGTGGTATCCGGAGGCAAAAAGATACAAGAGATAGCCCTGCCGCAACTACTCTGAGGGGAAACCTGCAAACACTGTGGCACAACGGGGGTGAGTTGCCAACTCGTGAATAGTAAATAACATATAAAGGTAATCGTGAGTATGCACGTACCGCGATACTCTAACATATGCAATCGGATAACATCTAAATGATGAGCTGGGTACGCAATAGTCATGCATAACAAGTGCAATCTAATAACATCTATATGATGAGCTGGGTACGCAATACTCATGCATAACAAGTGCAATCTAATAACATCTATATGATGAGCTGGGTACGCAGTAATCATGCAAAGTACTCTATCAGGTACTACGACTACATGATGCAATGCATAACAATGAATGTTGAGCATGGGATAAAAATATCATCTACACGGATCATCAACGTGGAAAACCACGGTTTCTACCAATGACACCCCAAAATCCCGATAACTCAGGTGCCGTCAATATAATCAGCCCTGAAATACTGTAAATCTCGTGGAAACATGAGTGTCCAACACCGGCACTCAAAAATATCATAAAAATACTCGTGTCTGTCATCGACACGAAAATCCTCATATATCGGGCTCCGTCAGTCCGGATCGGCCCACGGGCTCCGTCTGCGGAATCGGCCCTCGGCCCCGGCAGTATGGGTCGGCACATAACCATCTCTCGACTCCGGTCAGTATCCTCCGTATAACCGCCAGGTTCCAACCAATCACCTGTAGGTAGGGGTCCCTCGTCCAGGCTCATCGTCATCCACACGAAATCTCCCTCTCACCCCGGGGTACCATACCGGGTCCACCATATACCCGTAAATGGATCATCCTTCTCCTCGAATCGGGTTTCACATGTCATACATCTCAGAACTGAGAAAACGCATGGTGGACGCACTGAAATATCATATCAAGAGAAACCGGTTTTTTCAAATAGTGCATACTTTCTTAAAATAATATGACGGTTCTCAAATCCAGAAATCGAAGGAAATCCAAAACTCAATGCGTAAATCCATGCAATGTGTCGTATGCCACTAATAGTAAAAAGGGAAAACCTCTCTTTTAAATGGATCCAGTTTTGAAAATATCTCATGCGTTCCCCATTTCTAGAAATCAAAAGCCAGCATCATCCATGTATGTGAAATATGTATGTATATAGGTATGGATGTGCAAGTGGATATATACGCAAGTATGAGTGTACCAATGTATATGTGCACCAATATGGATATATAGTGTGTATGTGCCCATGTATGGATATATCAATGTATGTGTGCACCAATATGGATATACAGTGTGTATGTGTGCAAGTATGGATAAATCAAATTATGTGTGCACCAATATGGATATACAGTGTGTATGTGCGCAAGTATGGATATATCAATGTATGTGTGCACTAATATGGATATACACTGTGTATGTGCGCAATATGGATGTATTAATGTATGTGTGCACCAATATGAATATACAATGTGTATGTGCGCAATATGGATATATCAATGTATGTGTGCACCAATATGGATATACAATGTGTCTGTGTGCAATTTTAATATATCAATGTATGTGTGCACCAATATGGGTATAAAATGTGTATGTGAGCAATATGGATATATCAATGTATGTGTGCACCGGTATGTATATATAATGTGTATGTGCGCAATATGGATATATCAATGTATGTGTCCACCAATATGGGTATACAATGTGTATGTACGCAACATGGATATATCAATGTACGTGTGCACCAATATGGGTATACAATGTGCATGTGCACAATAGGATACATCAATATATGTGTGCACCAATATGGGTATACAATGTGTATGTGCGCAATATGGATATATCAATGTATGTGTGCACCAATATGGATATACAATGTTTATGTGCGCAATATGGATATACAGGTGGTATATATGCAAGCATGAATGTACAGTATGTATGGTTCGTAGTAATCCTATAGTGCAAGTGTCATGGCAATCACTAACAGTGTGGGTATAACATATGATTAGTTCTCGTGCAGCTTGAACCATTAGCGACAGTACGGTATTACATAACTACTGTATCTATATGCAATAAGGGAGGGGTATGCTACAATAGTATATATACACAATAATATATATATATATATATACGCGACTACAATATCCTATCAAGCCCTGACGCTTAACGCCATATGGGCGATTTCCCCGTAGATGTTAAATCTACTCATTGTGACCTCGTGCTATGTGTAGCCGACTACCTGCTTCCCCTTCCTTGTGGCGTCCGAAGTACCCGCCTGCGAACCTAGAATTTACACAAAGAATGCACATAAGCTAAAATCTTGCAAAAACACGATATTAAAACTAAACGAGAAACTTGTGTCGCGAACTAAACGTGTGCGTATACGTAACGTGTGTGCATACGTCAAAAACCTCCGCGACACGCTGTGACACACAGCAAACCAACTCAACTCGTATCGTACGTGTCGCACAAGTCCCGCTATGCTAATAATAGGTAAACGGTTCCAAATTTAATCTGGAGGAAAATCAAGAAAATCAAACAAGACCAAACCTCTCACAATACCTATAGAAAGCTACCTGCAAAAATTCAACAAGTTCCAGGAAAAATAGGCCGGCCACCATAGGGTTGATATCGGCCAAATTCAGGTAAAAGTTGTCCAGGTTTCTACATTACACTCCTAGCACAATTCATAGCCTAATGTATATGTTTGCTTACAAAAATTACTACCCTAGATACAGCAGATTCTACGTATCTTAAAGTTTTAGTTTTAAAAACACTAAATTGCAACATTAAGATATCTTGCGAAATCAGGTGAAATTACAAGAATCAAGGGATACCAACAGCACATATTAGAGCTAATCTAACCATAACCACCCTGAATCATCCTATTTTCCACCTAATTCATCCATTGACACCAAAGCCCACAAATCACCCAAAACTAACTAAACTATCCTAGATTTCTACCTGCAACAAACAAAGAAAAATAAATAACACCAAACACAAACACTGTAAAACACATACAGAAATCACTCTACCCAGAACAAATCACTAAAGTCCACAGGTGTAACATTTCAGAAAATATAAAATATTATTTTTGGAATTTAATATTAAAATAATATTTTTCCCGAAAACTGCCCGATTTGCGAAATTTGGGTTTTCGAAAAAGGGTATAAATATATAGCAATAACTGTTAAATAAATGGAAAATAAAATGATTTATTCATTTAATAATATAATTAAAGGATTTGGCATTTTTAAATTTTATTATATGCAATTTTGATAAAAACCCGATTAGTGCACTGCTAATCGCGATTAAGCCAAATCCGCGTTTTTACAGTTTTTCGTGGTTAGTGCACCATGCCATGTCATATTTTGATTACATGTAGTATTCTTGTGATGGTTTGTGTATTTTGTGTATTGTTTTTAAAGTTATAGGAGAAAAGAAAAGAAAAAGGGAATGTCAAAAGGGTAATTAGTGAGAGTAGGTGAGAATAAAAGAGAGAGGATCGAGAGGGGCAGCAACATAATCTCTTTAGTGTTATTTCTTCCATCTTCTTCTTCATCTCTTCCCTCCACTTCACCCCTAGAGATCCACCACAAAAACTACACCAAAACCCTAATTCCCTTTTACAAAAAATTATCCCCTCTACACCCTCTTCACATTGGACCAAGAAAAGTGGGATTTGGACAACAATGGCAAACTAGGGTTTTTCTTGGGTTGCCCAAGTGAGGTAATTCCATCACCCTTAGCATAGTATTTCTTTCACTTTAGCTTTCATGCAAGTTTAGGGGTGAAATGGCGATGTTTAGTGAGGTTAGAAAATTCCTAGTTAGGGTTTGAGTGTTGTTTGGAATTGGAGATGTGTAGTGGCTGCCTACAAGCCTTAGTGGTGTTTTACTGACCTGGAACGAGGGTAGGAACCCAAAACACGGATTTAGAAACCCGACAACGGATAAATATGTAAATTTGTGATGGTATTTTGGAATCTGGTGCAACCCGAGACCACTAAAAATAATTTTGCAACCACAGTGACACATGCAGGCACCCAGGAAGCTACCACAGAGACATGAGCCCAAACCCGCACTTCCAGGCCGCAGATTTATTGCACTTGACCGCAAATTGGGGCCAAGTAGGGGTGTTTGGGTGTTATTTTTGGACCAGAGCCTCCTTGTCTGATATCTAGAACAACCCCATATGCAGAATTGACCAATTTGGCCTAGGGTAAAATCTGGGAGCACTTGGGGTGCTTTTTTGGCTCGGATTTCCGTATTTAGAAATGTCAATTCTGTATATTTGGATTCGTTTTTGGTTGTCGCATGTTTGTACATCGACAACAAGGGTTGTTTTGCTGATTTTGTACGCGTATGCTATAGGTTCTAACCTACGAGCAAGGCGCGTGCCGTTTTGGATTTTAGAACTGTTTTTAATAACCATTGTGATATGTGTTGTTGTTGTAGGTACCCTTGCATGGATTCCGGGGCGAAGGAGCGTGGCGTCATCGATTTCGGCGAGCGAAGACCAGGTGAGTTGATCTATATCTACCTGGGAAGTCGGGTGGATGGTGTATATCACCCCCGCAAACTTTTGATGGAAAACCGATTTATAGAATATGGTTAGGAAACCTAGATTAGGAAACTTGGGTTAGAATAAGATAGCTACGAAACCATATTAGAAACTAGAGGATAGTTAGAATGATACGTTACGACTATCATAGGATGTCGTTTAGCGATATTACCGTTTAGGGTACTGTAGGAATAGATAGTCGATGTAGATGCGTCATCCAAACCATACCTTTTTCTAAACCGAAGAATCGTATGTACCTTTTAAGTATATACCTTGAGGGATGTTACAGATTTTCAAAAGATATCTCTTTCTTAAAAACACCGTAACCCCTATTTTCAAAACTACGATTCGCTTCTTTAAAAATCCGATTGTATGGTTCAGATGTGTATGTTAGAATAGATACTTATACTTGTAGTGATTGAATGTTTATGCAATTCGATTTGATAGGTGATTTAAATGCGATGAAAGAATATAAGACGGATATGATGACATGATGATTTGATGGTATACGGATGAGAGTCGATCGAGTTGATTTATACCCTGCCAGTCCCTAATATGAGATTATTGCGGATGTGAACCGGGACATAGGCACATAGATAAATGGTCCTAGATTTAATCTGGAGCAAAAACAAGAAAATCAAGCATGCTCTCATGCCATCATGCTCTCTCTCTCTCTCCTAAACCCAAGTCAACCCCCAAAACAAACAAATTCTTTTAAAACTACTACTTTTAATTAACTTCATATTAACCTAATTAAATGGGTTAGTCCACCATGGTTATCTAAACATTGTTTAACCCCAAACTTAACCCTAGTTAACATGCACATGTGTGTGCAGTCCAAAATAAATTCTAACAAAATATTAATAAATCAAGATAAAATATTTGAAAATCGTTTTGGTAACTTTTTTACTAAAAACCACACATTAAAGTATAATTAGCCACTAATCACATTCTAAGGTGTTGCAATATTCCCCCTTAAAGAAATTCGTCCCCGAATTTAAAATTTTTACTAGGCGTACCTTCAAAGAGATGAGGGAATTCATCCGCATCTCACCCTCGGCCTCCCAAGTGATCTCCTCACCATTCGGGCCGCGCCAAAGAACCCTCACAGATGGCAAGACCTTCGATCGAAGTTTCTTCACCTGCCGGTCCAATATCACTACTGGCTGCTCGTTGAACGAAAGATCGTGCTCAAGCTAAACGGTCTGGTATTGAATCATGTGAGAAGTGTCATGAAGGTATTGTTCATACCAGAATATTGCATTTTATACCGCCCATTCTTACGCTCGTTTGGTTATAGGCAGGTGCTTTTAATCAGTGTTTGCTACATATTTACAGGATACTGGTTCTCAGCTCTAGACAGTGAAATTCATAGAAAAGTACGTCAAATTCCAGATTACTGCCAACAACAGATAAAACACGGGTCTCCGCTCTCTATCTGTATGTTGCCACACATCAGTTTAAGGGACAAAATGGCAAATCGATGTCATTTTCGTGCACAAAGCTCAATGTCAACACAAGATCCAATATATCTACGCGGAGCTCGAGGAAATCTTGGCAAAAGATCCACATCACATCACCTTTTGATCTACTGAAATTCTGGAAGAAATGGGAAAAGTTTCTGAGAAAAAGTCATATCCACACTGAAGAGTACTAAAAACTAGGGAAAACCACAAAATTTCATGGCCTAACTCCTCTAAACGGCCACGGTTCCTCGGCATAAGAGCGCTTAGGCCGCGGAACCGCGGCTATTTAGTCTCCTCTCGTTGTCGTTTTTCAGGGGCATGTTGGTCTTTTCTTGTAGGGGCAGATTCTTGCCCTAGGTTTCCAGTTCCCTTCCTATAAATACCCCAGAACTTGCCAAGTTTTTGGTGTAAAACTTCTTATGCCTCTTTTGTAGGACTTAGTGTAGTTTAGTCTTTTTCTTCTTCTTCTTCATTCTTTTCTCCATGAAAATTATAGTGAGAGCTTTTTGAGTGGAAGATCAATGAAGATGAGGGTTTTTGTATCATTCTCTTTTGTTTAACTTCCCCTTGAGATCCTTGCTTTCTCTTGATCATTCAACCTCTTCATTGAGCTTGAAAGTTTAAGGGTTTGTTATTGATTTCAAGGGTTGTATCTTCTTATGGAATTAGTGCTTCATTTCACATGAGTTCTTTACCCTTCTTTTGATCTTGCAACCTCTTGATTGAGCTTGCAAGTTTAAGGGTTGGTTATTGATCCCATGCTTGTCTTGAGTTCTATGTTCTTGTAATTACTTTCAAGCTTATTTCTTTCTTGCTTTTTATTACTTGCTTTACATTCATGCTTTACTTTCTTGCACTTAAATTCCATGCGATTACTTACTTGTAATCTTTTCTTCTCTTTTGCTCTTTTTGGTTCGTTTTTTTGTGAATGGTTGTAATTATCGTTGTTAAGAATAAATACGTTATTGTAAGTTAATGTTTCTTTGCTCATTTCCTTTTCCCGTTATTTTCCATTGAACTTCGCCCAAACGTTACGCAAGCGCTCCGTTAGGCACCCTACCCTACCAAGGTAACGGTGATTCCTAACCGCGACCGGTTGCGTTCGGTTTGGCCGGAGGCGAAAGCAAGAGACAAGAACGGAAGGACAAGGGTAAATAAGCCGGATTCCACGTATACCGTGCATAAATCCCCTAATCCACGTTGTTGCCGATTGGTCTAGCTTCAATTGGTCAAGACTCGGCTCAAAGGTTTTGAGTACGGATTTCTTTAGCTTACAATTTCGTATCTTTTTCTTAACAACTTTATACTTGCATATAACACATAAGTTAGAATCGAACAAACATATACACATTCTTTATTGACTCGTCTAAGACAAGAACGGAAATACAACCATCTCCCTGTGGATCGACCCGTGCTCAACCGGCTAGCTGCAAAGCGACACCGTCCTGATTGCGGTTATAACTTTAGAACTTTGAACATCCGACACGCCAAAAGCGTGCGGTCAAATGGCGCCGTTGCCGGGGATACGGTAGCGTATTTTCTTTCTTGTTATTCGGGTTATTATTCTTTTTGTATATATTTATATAAAAAAATCTTTTTCTTAATTTTTTTTTGATAATTTTTGTTAGCAAGTCTGCAGATTTTTGTGGATTTGCAAACGGCGATTGTGGGGAGCAAAGTGTACGTTCAAGGCTAAAGTGATTGCAAAGTACAGTGCCAAAGATCCGGTTAGTTTGACCCGCGCAAGCGAACTTTTCAAGCTTACCGGATTTGATTCAACGGGGGTTTCCTAACCCAAAAACTTAACGGTACTACTTTACTAACACCTTCTTCTCAAATCCGACGCATCCAATATACTATTCTTTGCAGGATTCTTTGCAAGTTCGCTAGCAAACGCTAAAAATTGACTAACCCGTATTTGTTGCAGTGCCGTGCTTAAACTAAAAAACGATTGTTTGATTCTTTATAGAATTTTTATTGAATTGCGCATTGCATACATTAATACGGACTTAAGGGCAAGCGAACCCCACAACATACGGTAAAGGATTTCATCACCTTTTCCGTCGCCCACAAATCATGAACTTGAGCATAACGTTTACCCGCACAAAATTTAAAAGAAACTAGACTTTAAGCCTTAAGGGCTTCGCACTCACTAGGAGAAGTTAACTGTGTTTAGAACCTCGCTTAACGCTATATTGTTTATGGGGTGTCTAGGAAAGTGTTAACGGCGAAACCGCCAAAAGTGAAAGGGTTATTTAATTAAGGAACTTCGCGAAAGCGTTGGAAAACCTCCCCTTATCTCTGCACTTACCTGGCCTCGTGATCAGTGTAACTTGAGCCCGTTTCTCGACACAGTTTTACTTCGACAATCAAGTTCTGGAGCAGGTCTAGTTGACCTAGGTGAACCCTAGAACGATTAGGTGTGTGGTATTTTTGTGCCGTGATTGATTTTGTCCATATTCTTTTTTGTCTGTATATTTCATTCTTTTGTTAATAGCTACCTAAAAAAAATCACATTCTTTTCCCCCTCCTTTTCTCTGCCTTTCTTTCTTTCTCTCTTCATATCATGGGTACACCACCTCGCAAAACTCTTGCCGAACTTTAGTACCCACAACCAGACATTACTTCTTACGGTTCTTGCTTTGGCCGAACGTCGAACGATCCCTCCATACCCAAAATCTCTTTGAAAGATCGGATAGACGCGTCTAGGACAAACACTTGCCCTCCGCAATCCACTTTGTATCAACCTTTTCAACCTCCCCCACCCTCTTATGTTGATACCCGTTTTGCAAGTCGTCCTTTATCCATCGCTGAACATATTGAACAATCCTATAGCCGATCTTTCACTCCTTTCACCACTGCAGATTCTTGGGATCAATAATTCCATTCACCTTCTTATCCAAATGTTGATCCTGTTCCTGTCCAGCCATTCAATTCCTACCAATCCTACCCGACTTTTGCACCTTCCCTAGACATTGCTTCTGAACTGCCATTTGGGAATTTTCAGTATCCAAACAACATTGAATCTTTTACTGAAACCCATTCACAACCCATGTCTAGTCTGGAACAGTCTTTGGAAGACTTTAGGGTAGCGTCGTACCAACAGATGATGGATTTGAATGCGTCCATGGCCGACCTTATACAACCTAGTGACCCGGTAGCTAGTTTTCAACTAGCTCCAAATTTTCCAATGTATGAAGAGGCGGTAGGACAGGTTGAGAATTTGAGTGGAGAGAGTGAGATGTACCCCCTTCCGAGTCAAGCCTACCCATTTCAACTTGAATCCCACAACTCCGGTTTTGAATGTCTATCTGGAGTTCCAAACGATTCATTGATTAAAGATAGAACAGATAATAAGTTGTGTGACTTTGTAGTGTTTGATTTGCCCGATTGTGAAGAGTCCTTTTCGAGTGAAACCACACCCAATCCTTTTGACCTCTACACCTCCACTCTAGAACCTGAATTGATTAATATCCATGCTTTTGTTGAGGTGTCTGAGAATATTAATTTTCACTTGATTGAGGATATTGACGCCGGGAATATTTTGGACGATGAACCTGTAGATTTTGCAGTGTTTTTCTCTCCAATTCATCATCCCGAGTCATTAACTATTTTTCCCGAACCCCACATGCGTCTTGATTTTTATGAAATTTGCATGGATAAGCTGAATTTTGAGGAAACTTTTGAGGATATTTTTGAGGATGAACCAGTTTTAATTGATGAGTCGGATTTTCCAATTCATCCTGTTCCTTTCATTGACTATGTACACCCTCCTGAACCTTTAACCTATAACCTTCCTCAATCACCTACCTCCAACTTTTCCATCGTTCCGACCTTGCAAGAAACCGTATCACTTTCATTTCATATGTCTGGTTTACCGAGTTCGGCGTACCCATGGTTCCTCACGAATCTTGAGGGATTTGACCCCATTTCTCGATTGGTTAATAGATTAGCACAAATGCTTCTTACACATCAGTCATCACGAATTGTGCTAATCTATTCACTCCATTCCCACCCTCAAGTTCGTATTCCACTTCCTTCTCCCTTCCGCCATTCTTCTTCTCATATACCGAGACCGTTTCCCGCTTCTATCTCCATATGGTCTCGCTTATTCTCCATTTCTTTCCTCTTCACCTTTTTTCACCAACCCGCATCTTACAGAGATAGAATTTTTGAATGGTTGGTGTTAACTTTTGGCCTTTGTAAGGCCTTGTATAGCTTGATACTATTCTCTTTCCCCCCTAATCCTGAACTTCAACGCTTAACAGTGAAAACACTGTTTTACTTAAGTTTGGGGGGGACTCCTTTTTTGTATATATTTTTTGTTTTCCTTTTTGTTTTGTATATAATTTGTTTCTAGGGAGTGCCGACAATTTTGACCCTTGGTGTAGCCTGACAGTGAGGGCACTGTCAAGTTTAAGTTTGGGGGTGTGCTCGGTAAGCTTTCTTCCTTCGCATTTATTTGTATATTTTGCATTTGCATACCTTATTAAAAACCCACAAAAATTGAAAATTTTCCAAAAAATATAAAAACTTTGTCGTCAAGTTAGCTAATAGGGTAACTTAGATTTTTATTCTGAAAGTTTAGTTGATATGTTAGAAATAACAAAAGTCTAGACTTAGGAATTGAAAATCCTTAAAATAACCCTCATTCTGTCTAACTTTGGTAAGTATACGTCCTTACAGTTTTTTGAGTTCAGTTCTTAAGTTAAGTCAAGATGAAGGGAAAGTATTGAAGCTTTACTGGAGGATAAGTCTGAAAAATAGTTTCTTTTCTTGAGTTCAAATTTAGAAAATATATACCCTACAAACTGCACTTACACGCACCTTGAAACTTGGGATAGTAGAGGATACCTAGAAATACACTTGCCTGAAAGCCTAGTATGAAAGAAAAAAACGGTATTTAAAGCTAAACACCAAAAGAGCATATTGAAAAATATATCCGGTCTTGAAAAAGAAAAAGAAAAGGAAAAAGAAAAAGAAAAAGAAAAAGAAAAAGAAAAAAATAGAATAAAGTCTAGACCTGGAAACTGCTATTTACGCTTTAAAGTTCACACATTCAGTAATCGGTCGTTAGTGCCTCAAGAAGCATTAATAGTCGCATGAAAGGTGTGTGAGCAAATCCATCCATCCTTAATGAAAAGAAGTAGTATTAGGTATTAGAGCAAGGGTATTATAGCTTGAATTGAATTCTTGAGTGTAGGGGTGCAAATATACACACACGTCGGGGTATACAATCGATATTTGGATAAAAGATAGAAATAAAGAATAAGACTTGTGTTTTATGTAAAGTTGATAAAAATCCCTGATTTGATGTCGCACTTTAGAAGGAAAATTCAGGAGAACCAAGGTTAAATAGATAGGAGGTGTGAAAAATAAGGGTTGGATATTTCTAACTTAGGATGATAGAATTTCTAACGTAAATACTAAACTGTAGGAGTAGAATCAATGTTAACATATGACACTAGCTTGACGGGATTTTGTGGGTGTAATCCGCTGAAAACCCTCAGGAGACAACACTGCTCCTACTAGGGACACCTAGGGGTTTAACGGCTTGTTGCATGTGCTCAGTGCAATCACGTTCCCTGCGAAAGTGCGGTTAGGACTTTTTTTGTGAATAATTGGTTTTGCTCGGGACGAGCAAAAGTTAAGTTTGGGGGTATTTGTTCATACCAGAATATTGCATTTTATACCGCCCATTCTTACGCTCGTTTGGTTATAGGCAGGTTCTTTTAATTAGTGTTTGCTACATATTTACAGGATACTGGTTCTCAGCTCTAGACAGTGAAATTCATAGAAAAGTACGTCAAATTCCGGATTACTGCCAACAACAGATAAAACACGGTTCTCCGCTCTCTATCCGTATGTTGCCACACACCAGTTTAAGGGACAAAATGGCAAATCGATGTCATTTTCGTGCACAAAGCTCAATGTCAACACAAGATCCAACATATCTACGCGGAGCTCGAGGAAATCTTGGCAAAAGATCCACATCACATCACCTTTTGATCTACTGAAATTCTGGAAGAAATGGGAAAAGTTTCTGAGAAAAAGTCATATACCACACTGAAGAGTACTAAAAACTAGGGAAAACCACCAAATTTCATGGCCTAACTCCTCTAAACGTCCATGGTTCCTCGGCATAAGCGCGCTTAGGCCGCGGAACCGCGGCCATTTAGTCTCCTCTCGTTGTCGTTTTTCAGGGGCATGTTGGTCTTTTCTTGTAGGGGCAGATTCTTTCCCTAGGTTTCCAGTTCCCTTCCTATAAATAACCCAGAACTTGCCAAGTTTTTGGTGTAAAACTTCTTATGCCACTTTTGTAGGATTTAGTGTAGTTTAGTCTTCTTCTTCTTCATTCTTTTCTCCATGAAAATTGTAGTGAGAGCTTTTTGAGTGGAAGATCAATGAAGATGAGGTTTTTTGTATCATTCTCTTTTGTTTAACTTCCCCTTGAGATCCTTGCTTTCTCTTGATCTTTCAACCTCTTCATTGAGCTTGAAAGTTTAAGGGTTTGTTATTGATTTCAAGGGTTGTATCTTCTTATGGAATTATTGCTTCATTTCACATGAGTTCTTTACCCTTCTCTTGATCTTGCAACCTCTTGATTGAGCTTGCAAGTTTAAGGGTTGGCTATTGATCCCATGATTGTCTTGAGTTCTATGTTCTTGTAATTACTTTCTTGCTTATTTCTTTCTTGCTTTTTATTACTTTCTTTACATTCATGCTTTACTTTCTTGCACTTAAATTCCATGCACTTACTTACTTGTAATCTGTTCTTCTCTTTTGCTCTTTTTGGTTCGTTATTTTGTGAATGGTTGTAATTATCGTTGTTAAGAATAAATACGGTATTGTAAGTTAATGTTTCTTTGCTCCTTTTCTTTTTCCCGTTATTTTCCATTGAACTCCGCCCAAACGTTACGCAAGCGCTCCGTTAGGCACCCTACCCTACCAAGGTAACGGTGATTCCTAACCGCGACCGGTTGCGTTCGGTTTGGCCGGAGGCGAAAGCAAGAGACAAGAACGGAAGGACAAGGGTAAATAAGCCGGATTCCATGAATACCGTGCTTAAATCCCCTAATCCACATTGTTGCCGATTGGTCTAGCTTCAATTGGTCAAGACTCGGCTCAAAGTTTTTGAGTACGGATTTCTTTAGCCTACAATTTCGTATCTTTTTCTTAACAACTTTAAACTTGCATATAATACATAGGTTAGAATCGAACAAACATATACACATTCTTTATTGACTCGTCTAAGACAAGAACGGAAATACAACCATCTCCCTGTGGATCGACCCGTGCTCAACCGGCTAGCTGCAAAGCGACACCGTCCTGATCGCGGTTATAACTTTAGAACTTTGAACATCCGACACGCCAAAAGCGTGCGGTCAGGTATCTGCGAAGCATCGACACATGGAATACGGGGTGAACATCCGGAAGGTCGGGTGGAAGAGCCAAACGATATACAACTGTGCCCATGCTCTCGAGAATCTCGAAGTGACCTATAAATCTGCGGCTAAGCTTCCCTTTCCGTCCAAATCTCTTCACACCCTTCATCGGAGAGACCCTTAGAAAAACGTGATCGCCAACCGCGAACTCTAATCTGCGCCGGCGTCTGTCAGCATATGATTTCTGTTTGCTCTGGGCCACTCTCTTCCGATCTCGAATTAGCTATAACTTCTCGGTCTTCTCCTGCATGATCTGCGGCCCCAAAATGCTGCTCTCGCTGAGCTCTGTCCAACAGATGGGCGATCTGCATCACCTCCCATACAAGGCCTCGAAAGGTTCCATCTGAATAGTATCCTGGAAACTATTGTTGTAGGAGAACTCCACCATGGGTAAATGATGATCCCATCTACCACCAATGTCGAAAACGCACGCCCGGAGCATGTCTTCGAGAGTCTAAATAGTCCGCTCTGACTGGCCGTCGGCCTGCGGATGAAATGCTGTGCTGAAACTCAAACGGGTGCCCAAAGCCTCCTTAATCCTCTGCCATAGTTGGCTGGTAAACTGGGTGCCTCGGTCGGACACGATACAAGTCGGGACGGCTTGCAACCGTACGATCTCGTCGATATAAATCTGGGCATACTGAGCAAATCCGAAAGTCGTCTTCCCGGCAAAAAGAGAGCCGCTTTCTTCAATCGATCCATGATTACCCAAATGGAGTCATACCCTTGACTAGTCCTGAGTAGACCCACAATGAAGTCCATTGAAATCTGATCCCATTTCCACTGTGGAATGGGCAACGGCTGTAGCTCTCCCGCGGGCCTCAGGTGTTCGGCCTTGACTTACTGACAAGTCAGGCATCTCGACACGAAGTCTGTGACGTCACATTTCATTCCTTCGCACCAGTAAATGTCTCTCAGATCATGGTACATCTTGGTAGAACCTGGATGAACGCTGTACACTAATCGATGCGCCTTCTCGAGATTCTCACGCCTCAGTCCCTCAGAATATGGTACACATAGTCGATTCCCAAATTGCAGTACCCCCTAATCATCGATCACGAACTCGGAGTCTCTGCCCTGTCTAATCTGCTCCCAGATCTCTGAAAGATGGTCGTCACTGGGCTGCGCCTCGCGGATACGATTAAGAAACTGTGGACGTGCACGGATATGCGCAAGATGTCCCCCGGTCGGTGTGAACTCGAACTGCACTCGGCTGTCGCATAAAATCTGCCAATCTGCTGACGACTGCCTCTGCACTGCACTCAAACAAGATAGACTACCTCCGGGCCTCCGACTCAAAGAATCCGCCACAACGTTCGCCTTGCCTGGATGATAAAGGATCTTGCAATCGTAGTCCTTCACTAGCTCCATCCAACAGCGATATCTCAGATTCAGGTCTCGCTGCTGAAATATGTACTTCAAGCTCTTGTGGTCCGTAAAAATCTGGCATGCCTCGCCGTATAGGTAATGTCTCCAGATCTTGAGTGCAAACACCACTGCATCCATCTCTAAATCGTGAGTGGGGTAGTTCTGTTGATGTTTCTTCAGCTGCCAAGAAGCATACGCAATAACCCTGTCGCGCCGCATCAATATGCACCCTAGTCCTACCCGAGAAACGTCGCAATAACCCACGAATCCGCCCGATTCCGAAGGCAATGACACTAGGGTTAGTATAGCATCTTGTGAAGATTTTGGCAAGCATCAATCATGCTACTTTAAATTTTTTGGGGTGCTAAACAAACCCTAACCAAGATCTTAACTAGAGACTTAGGGTTAAACATGCATGTAAACAACTTTACATCTAAGAGTTACAACCTTTGTAGTCCGTTTCTTCACTTCATAAGCTCCGTGTTGAGGTCCCTTTGCTGCAATCATCAAGTACCTGGACTCAAGAGAGGCTCCATGAAGAGAAAGATGCAAGCTTTCTTCCAATCTTCAACAACTAAGATAATCTACCTTGAATAATCTCAAACCCAAGCTATTGCTTCACTAATCAAGTATTAGCAAAGCAAACACCCTAATCTAAGTGGATAGAATAGATGAGGATGATGATGTAGGAATTTAGCTCTCTTTTGTTTTCTTTATCTCCCAAAAATCCATCACAACCCAAAAGCTAGAAAGCTTTTAAAAGAGGAAGAAGAAGAAGTCTATTTGTGATGAATAATGAAATATTGTTGTGGTTACAAATCCAACCATGGGTTAAGAATGAAGGCTTAACCCTTGTAGAGAATAAACCAGGGCAAAGGGTTTTGGATTGGGTTAAGAAATATCTTTATAAAAAATCTTAGCTAAAAACAAAAGAAAAGCTTCATGAAACTTCATGAAAAAGCTAACCCAAATCAAAACCCTAACTTGTTTAAACTCCACAAAACATGTTGCATTTGTTACCCTAACATGTTACAATATTATATATCACATATATAATATATATAATGTAACAAAATAAAATAATACAATTAACATATATCGCATATACATCAATGTATTATCCATGTGAGAAATAGAATCTTTAAGTGAGCTTATATTAGTTAATGTAATATAATATATCAAATATTTAATTATACATTAAATTATCGAATCAACACTTGATCCGATAATCCGGCTATAATACATATAACCGACTAATATAACATGTACCATTTCATCGAATCAACACTTGCTCTGATGACCCGGCTATATCACATATACCCGGCCGATATCTCATATCGCGAGAATAGAATACAGTATCACATACTCGTATTATTCTCAGTCCCGCACATATCACATATGTGCTCCTACTTCGTTTTACCTGAGCCTGGAAACCTCTGTGTAGGACTCTAAAGAATGGTCAATACGCAGGCAGTTGGTGATGATCATATCAAACACCCACAACCTGCAAGCGGTCAGCTAAACGTAACTGCCACCCAGGTATTGAGCAATCATAAGATCAACAAGCAAGCCTGTACATTCTCCTGCGAATCGAATCAGTAACACTCCCGTACAGTCCGGTCTCTTTGTCTGATATGTCGCATATCTAGTCTAGGGGTGGTTAACGTCAGACCCAAGTAACCGATAAGTCGTGTCGATATGAGGTCCATAACAGTTCGAGAAACTACTGATAACACTTACCAGAAAATCTCAGCAACCCAGGCCAGGGATTTCCAGTTATAGCCAATCGAACACAGCGCAACATCAACTCCCTATACCGGGAGAGACGAAACCCCTCCTATCGCTCATAACCACCATGTGATTCGGGACTGTACACAAAAGCCACCGTTTTGCACGCCCTCTTGGACGTGGTATGATGGAAATCAAAGCACAGTGGGAATCACACAAGACTCTATGACGAACTCGGGTCTACAGACTAACCTGTACCAGTGTCACCAGAGAACTGCCATCTGACATGAGGTATAATACCATCTGGGAGTTCCCAGCGAGTCCGTCCAGTGTACCCAGTCTCTACTAAGCACCCGTATACTATCTCTGATGTCAAACATCAATGGATATGGGATCATCCATCGCCCATCTACATGGGTCAAGAAGCATACGCTAGTCTACTCTGGTATATCGATGCTCTGTCTCTATACACCTTCGACTAGGAACATTTGAAGGATGTACTTAGCGACTACACTGTCCTCACTAGTATGATCTGCATCATAGTCGTGGTAGTCAAGTACTCATCCTAAGGGCTTTATGAACATGTATCATAGAGACTATCAGAGTACATGTTAAGATAAAGAGTAACCAGATAACAAACTATCATGTCGGGCAAGAAAGGCCTCCATATATATGTCCAAGCATCCACTACAATATACATCGCATGTACAGGATTGTCCACCAGGGCATACATATCACTAACAATCTCCCACTTTCACTTAGGCCATCTGTTGTAGTATCTCCTACCCAACAATCAGCTGTGGTTGAAGTATCTCATACTCAACCATCCCATAAAAGTCTCTACTGGGAAATAGGCCTTCGTGAGTGCATCCGCGTTGTTGTCCTCTGTATCTACTCTCCTTACCTCGATCTCCCTGGAGATCAACCATCTCCATCATCAGGTGATACTGCCTAAGAATATGTCTGGATTTATGATGGGACGGGGGTTCCTAGGCATAAGCCATAACTCTATTGTCACACAATGGTAGGAACAAAATTCATTTCAAGAACTTATATATATCCAGACTGCCAGCATCCTTGGTAACGATATATCTTGCCTTTAATCTTCTAGTATGTCACAGTATCTAGCTTGGAACTCTTCCAACATACCGTCCCTCCAATGAGAGTAAAGACAATGTCTGTGACTGACATTCAGTCATCCTTATCACCCTGGAACCTTTCCAGTGATTCTCCCCAGGATCGATTAATACCATCTCACTACAACTAGTGAGAATCCTAACATCCAATTAGATATATCTCATAGATCCATAACCCAGGATTTAGGAGGTATCACCTTGATCCTATATGGAGAATCTTTGTGATAAGAGGAGATTGACCGAGCGTAGCATATGAAACTCCTTCCCTATCATGAGTATGTCATCTACGTACTATACGAGGATCACCACCATACTCCCTACTACCTTTTTGTATATACCAGGTTCATCTACTATTTTGATGAAGTCAAACTCTTTGACAACTACATCAAAAACAGATGTTCCAACTCCGCGATGCCTGCTTTATCCCATAAAGCAACTTGCACACGTTTCCGCTGCTCCCACTGTCTACGAAGCCCTCTGGCTGTGTACTTATAGATGCTCTCATCTAAATCACTATTTAGAAAAGCAATCATGACACCAAACCGCCAGATATCATAGTTATGGTATGTAGCAATGGCAAGTAGGATCTGGATGGACTAAAGCATAGCTTTGAAAGTCTTAACTTTTCCATGTACACCAAGTAATCTTCTCAAGATTTACTTGCTTTTGATGGGGATTTAACCATTCAGATAAAGCAACCAAAGTCCATACTTTTTTGGTGTATATGGATTCCATCTCAGATATATAAGCATCCAGCCATTCTTACAAAGTCCCCACTCTTGATGGCCTGCTCGAAACAAGTTGGGTCATCATCTCAAGATGCAATTATTGCTCCCACTGTCATAGAGAAATCGATGTATCTCTCAGGTGGATGAGGAACCCTACCAGATCGGCGGAGAGGCTGAGGTTCGTTGGAAACTATTGAATCCTCCGGTTCTACCAAATCATCAGCTGCAGTTTGTTTTAGCTGGAACTACTTCCAGTCCTACCTTATGACCACTAATTTCTTCACAAGAAATCCCCTTTCCCAAAAGTGGCATGCTGAGAAAACAAAACACTTTTTGTTCCTCGGTTCGGTAGAAGATATTCCCTTGCGAATTCTTGGGATATCCAACAAACTTCGACAGACCTGACTTTGCCTCGAGCTTGTCCAGATTTTGCTTTTGACATAAGCCGGACAACCCCAAATCTTTAACATCTTTAAGAGATGGGCTCTTCCCATACCATATCACATATGGAGTGGTAGGCACCTGATTTGATTGGAATCCTATTCAATAGGTATGCAGCTTCATAAGTGCAGAGCCCCCAAAAGGAAATACGCAACCCAGTAATACTCATCACAGAGCACACCATATCACATTAGGTGTGATTGCTCCTCCCCGATACACCGACATGCTGTGGTGTTTACGGAGGAGTAATGCTGAGAGAGAATCTCATTCTCCTTTAGAATAGCCCAGGAATTTCGTGCTCAAGTATTCTCCTCCCTGATCTCATCATAGGACATAATACTTATACCTGTTTTTGTTCTCTACTTTTAACTTATATTCATTGAATTTCTCAAAAGTTTCAGACTTGTGTTTCAACAGGAACATATGTTCGAATCTTGAGAGATAATCAGTGAATGTAATGAAGTACAAAGAACCGGTCCTGGCATGCGTAGACAGGGGACCTTACATACATCATCATATATCAATCCCAAGAGTTCACTAACTCTTTCTCTGTTTCCAATAAACGGAGCTATGGTCATCTTATCTTTGTGACATGACTGTCAACTTTTACAAGATGTAAATTTAAATAGATTTAAATATGCATCTCTATGGAACTTAGCTAGTCGGGTCGCATTGATATGACCTAGTCTACAATGCTTCAAGAGGGATTCGTTCATTTCTGAATTGTTCTTCTTGTGCGTTCTGTACGTTAAGAACTGTAGTTTGATTTAGAACGTATATGCTTTTAGATAACGTGCCTGAACCGATCAACTCTTGATATAGGAAATGTTCAAAACATTATCCAACAATACAAAATTATATCCTTCTTTATTAAATAAAGATACTGATATGATGTTGTATATCAGGTTAGGTATCTAATAACATTCGTTTAAAATCAATGTATTTGTTAATACAGGGTGATAACTGCCAACAACTTGGCATGCTACAATTGCACCGTTTCCAACTCTTGAAACTTATCACCCGTTCTCAGTTCTCTACCTATCTATAGCCCATGTAACAGATTATATTTGCGGGATCCTGATCCGGTATCTCATACCCAGGATGTAAAGGATACTGATAAACAGTTCTCGGTAATGAACACACCCGAAGAAGATGCATCAGCATGCACTTTCTTCGTTTGGGCGGCACGGGAATTCTGGTAATCCCCTATTTCCTGCTCGGCCTTATAACAATTATAAGTTAGAGCGGGACCAACGTTCCCTAGCACAGTATAACAAGCGGGTTCGGTCAATACATCCGTATTTTTATCTTGATTAAGGCGTGACATAGTCGCAACCTGGAGAGAGAGAGAAGAAAACACTCAGCGTATGCTCTTGCAAGATTTAGATTGGTTATTAATATATCTAATCATGATGGCTTCCACTGTTTTAGTCAACTCTTCCTTCAAACCCTAAAAGAAAAGACTTGCCGGGATTAATTACACGCTACAAGTTCACCAATCTTTCAGCCAGGCTAGTGCCGGTACTTTGAGGGAGGTTCCCCGTGCTTTCGCACGGACCTAATTAAAGTAAATCTCGTTTTCACAGAGGCTTAACCCCGTTGACACCTTTCTAGACACCTACTTGATTGGCTAATTGTAATGTGTAAAACTCTTCCAGGAGTAACTTTTACTTGCAGCGGATATCGGGATCCAACTATCTCATAGGAGGTATGCAATCTCATTGCAAATTTCAACACTTGAAATTCCCGATAATATTTTACCCATAGCTTCCTAGGACCTTGACGGAGGCCAAACTACCCATAGTCCGCTAGTCAAGTTCAACCCGTCACTTCCTGATAGAATTAGACCCACCCGCACGATCCTTGACGAAGGCCAAACTACGCCGTACGAATACCCTAATCCAATCGCATCATATGCTTGCAAATAAGCACTAATCAGCTACCGTACACTAAGCCTTGACGGAGGCCAAACTACTGCAGCACGAATACTAACTATAACTTATCTGAAATGACGGAGTGCTACGACAGGTTTTTAAGAAAACCTTTTGCGTAACGAACTTAATATCGTTGTAGAATCGAGTGATTTTAAATGGAGTGTTTTTTAGGCCTTTACTAGTTTTGGTAAAGAGGTCACTCCCGGTGAAGGGATCTCGGCTCTTTCCTTATCGAATAAGTTGCAGGATATTTCACAAATACCGTTGTGCAAAGCAAAACTATAGAAGCAATCAAAAAGACAAACCGTGTTTGTAGCATCTGCTAGTTTCGCTAAAGAGGTCACTCCCGACGAAGTGATCTCGGCTCTTTCCTTATCGAATAAGGTGTTGGATATTCTACAAGGAATACCGCTATGCAAAGCAAAAACTAGAGCTACCAGTTTCTAAATAAGTTTCTACAACATCTTTAAGTTTCTTTTATTTCGTTAATCTCATTAATGAAGTCACATTTTATTATGCTTCACAAGCATCACATTTGAAACGAAATCAGCAATATAACATATATCTCATATATATAATATAATTCGTCTCAGGCAGTAATATGATCTCATCATAGAACATTGCAGCAAAAGAACATAAATGAAATATTTGATATATTAGGAGGTCCGTGTTTTAATGCGAGCATGTATAAAACGCGGATTCCTCGGTCGCGATGAATATCCAATCCCACACCCGTAGACCCCTACGAGAGCGGAAAGCAACCCTACCAATTCTAGAGTTAGGACACCCAGTCTCGACTCCTCGAGATCGTCTCCCACTGGACCCTAGAACCTGGTTGCTTGTGCTCCCCGCCTTGGGTCTATCCTAATGCGGAAAAGTAAATAATATACAATGGTGACATCATCCTCAACCCAGAAGTTTCCCAATAAAAGAATATTACATACAATGAATTTTACATGAATGAAAATGAAAAACTCTCATCTCATATAAAACCCCCGGCTATTCAAAATACGACAATCCAATATAACATATTACAGCAACACATAATATCTCATATCATCAACGTAAGCAAGTATGCGTATCCCGATTATCGTTGATGTATAGCAACGAAGCCGGCGATACACCGCATACTACGCTTACGGTCATAGAAAAGAAAGTGTAAAACTACAACATTTGGAATCCACAATCTTTTTAGACGTCTTAAATCCGAAATATCACATACTTCACATTTCATGCCTAACTATATGAATTCCACATATTGTATCATATTCCAGATAAATAGACAATGTTAAACTTTCCGATCAAATAAACAAACACCCAAGATTTCCCAAATAGCTCAACACTTTAGCGTTGTTCAAAAAGTCCCAGAACATGTCACATCCTCTATGAACCAGCCGTAGAAGGGTCAAACCAACGCCTCACATATGGCAACGCTAAACTACCACAAACCATATGGTTCAGTGGTGGTTTTGACGGTCACATAATCGAGTTAAGGTTACGTTCTTCTAGAGGGTCCACAAATGCGCTTGCATGATTTTTCTGAAAGTTTTAAACTCAGGAAAAATCCAACGCTTGAAAGTTTCCGACGGGGAAAAAAGTGAGTTATTGATATCCGTTCGAACCTTTTAACACGTTCTAAATTACCCGGAAAAACTTTAACGAAGTTAATCCGATCGAATCAACGAGTTCCCAATATTTCCCAGAAAGCTTAACACTTGAGTAGAATTAAAAATTCCCAGAAGCACGAAAAAGTACCCAAGAATAAACCCCTGAAGTATTAGCCCCTAACTCTAAAAGTTGGCTGCGGAATCGCCGCCAAACGCATGGTTTGGCCGCGGTTCCGCGATTGCTTGAGTGAGTTATAGCTTTGTTCTTCACAGTAATCCTTAGAATTCCATGCATGATTTTTTGAGTATTTTTAATATGAAAATTTTCAACTTTTGGAAAATTTTCCAGAAAGTGGGACTTATCGGGGTTTTGGAGTTCGATCGGACTTGAATCTTAGTCTAGACAACGCCTAATACTCTAGCTTGTCTTTGATACCACTGTAGGGTATGTATAGCACCTTGTGAAGGTTTTGGCAAGCATCAATCATGCTACTTTGAAATTTTTGGGGTGCTAAACAAACCCTAACCATGATCATAACTAGAGACTTAGGGTTAAACATGCATGTAAACAACTCTGCATCTAAGAGTTAGGAATTACAACCTTTGTAGTCCATTCCTTCATTTCATAAGCTCCGTGTTGAGATCCCTTCGCTGCGATCATCAGGTACCCGGACTCAAGAGAGGCTCCATGAAGAGAAAGATGCAAGCTTTCTTCCAATCTTTAACAACTAAGATTATCTACCTTGAAGAATCTCAAACCCAAGATATTGCTTCACTAATCAAGTATTAGCAAAGCAAACACCCTAATCTAAGTGGCTAGAATAGATGAGGATGATGAAGTAGGAATTTATCTCTCTTTTGTTTTCCTTATCTCACAAAAATCCATCACAAACACAAAAGCTAGAAAGCTTTTCAAAAAGGAAGAAGAAGAAGAAGTCTATTTGTGATGAATAATGAAATCTTGTTGTGGTTACAAATCCAACTATGGTTTAAGAATGAAGGGTTCCCTTGTAGAGAATAAACTAGGGTAAAGGGTTTTGGGTTGGGTTAAGAAATATCTTCACAAAAAATCTTAGCTAAAAACAAAAGAAAAGCTTCATGAAAAAGCTAATTCAAATCAAAACCCTAACTTGTTTAAACTCCACAAAACATGTTGCATTTGTAACCCTAACATGTTACAATATTATATATCACATATATAATATATATAATGTAACAAAATAAAATAATACAATCAACATATATCGCATATACATCAATGTATTATCCATGTGAGAAAAAGAATCTTTAAGTGAGCTTATATTATTTAATGTAATATAATATATCAAATATATAATTATACATTAAATTATCGAATCAACACTTGATCCGATAATCCGGCTATAATACATATAACCGACTAATATAACATGTACCATTTCATCGAATCAACACTTGATCCGATGACCCGGCTATATCATATATACCCGGTCGATATCTCATATTGCGAGAATAGAATACAGTATCACATACTCGTATTATTCTCGGTCCTACAGATATTACATATGTGCTCCTACATTGTTTTGCCTGAGCCAGTAAACCTGTGTGTAGGACTCTAAAGAATCGTCAATACGTCGACAGTAGATGATGATCATATCAAACACCCACAAGCTGCAAGTGGTCAGCTAAACGTAATCGCCACCCATGTATTGAGCAATCAGAAGATCAACAAGTAAGCATGTACATTCTCCTGCGAATCCAATCAGTAACACTCCAGTATAGTCCGGTCTCTTCGTTTGATATGTCGCATATCTAGTTTAGGGGTGGTTAACGTCAGACCCCAGTAACCGATAAGTCGTGTCGATATGGGGTCCATAACAGTTCGAGAAACTACAGATAACACTTACCAGTAAATCTCAGCAAACCTGGCCAGGGATTTCCAGTTATAGCCAATCGAACACTGCGTAACATCAACTCCCTATACCGGGAGAGACGAAACCCCTCCTATCGCTCATTGCCTCAATATGATTCGGGACTGTACCTAAAAGCCACCGTTTTGCACGCCCTTTTAGACGTGGAATGATGGAAATCAAAGAACAGTGGGAATCACACAAGACTCTATGACGAACTCGGGTCTACAGACTAACCTGTACCAGTGCCACCAGAGAACTGCCATCTGACGTGAGGTATAATACCTTCTGGGAGTTCTCGGCGAGTCCGTCCAGTGTACCCAGTCTCTACTGAGCACCCGTATACTACCTCGGATGTCAAACATCAATGGATATGGGATCATCCATCGCCCATCTACATGGGTCAAGAAGCATACACTAGTCTACTCTGGTATATCGATTCCCTGTCTTGATACACCTATGACTAAGAACATTTGAAGGATGTACTTAGCGACTACACTGTCCTCACTAGTATGATCTGCATCATAGTCGTAGTAGTCAAGTACTCATCCTAAGGGCTTTAAATATATTTAACATAGAGACTATCAGAATACATGTTAAGATAAAAAGCAACCAGATAGCATACTATCATGTCGAGCAAGAAAGTCCTCTATATATATGTCCAAGAATCCACTACAATATACTTCTCATGTACAGTAATGGCCTCTAGGGCATACATATCACTAACAATAACAACATTGGTCCAGTAGTCAGACCGGTCTTCAACTGCTGGAAGCTATGCTCGCACGCCTCCGTCCAATCAAAAGGAACTCCCTTCCGGGTCAACCCGGTCAATGGTGCAGCAATACGGGTGAAGTCCCGATCAAATCGTCGGTAGTAGGCAGCCAAGCCTAGGAAGCTGCGGATCTCCGTAACTGATGTCGGTCTGGGCCAATGCTGAACGGCCTCGATCTTTTTCGGGTCCAAACATATGCCATCTCTCGTAATCCCGTGACCCAAGAAATAAGCGTTGTCAAGCCAAAATACGCACTTGGAAAATTTGGCGAACAGCTGGTGCTCCCTCAAGGTCTGCAACGTGATCCGTAGGTGCGGTTCGGGCTCCTCTCGGCTCCGGGAATACACCAAAATGTCGTCAATGAATACGATGATGAACAGATAAAGATACAGCCTGAAAATACGGTTCATCAAGCCTATAAACGCTGCTGGGGCGTTGGTGAATCCGAACAACATCACCAAAAACTCATAGAGGCCGTAACGCGTGCGAAAACCGTCCACGGAATATCCTCCTTCCGGACTCGCAACTGATAGTAGCCTGATCGCAAGTCAATCCTCGAAAAGTATCCCGCACCCTGAAGCTGGTCGAACAAGTCCTTTATCCAGCAAATCTTGCATCTGACTCATCAACTCTCTAAGCTCCGCCGGAGCCATTTGATAAAGCGGTATGGAAATAGGCCTCGTGCCGGGAATCAAGTCAATGCAGAAAACAATGTCGCACTCAGGCGGTAGCCCAGGAAGCTCGTCACGGAAAACATCAGGGAACTCACTAACAATAGGGACCTGGTCCGAAGGAACCTCTGCAGCTCTAGTATCGCAAACATAGGTTAGAAATCCCTGACATCCCTTCCTCAAAAGCTGTCCAGCCCAAAGAGACGAAATCAAACGGTGAGGGGTGGCACCACGGTCCCCCTACACAACAAAAATCGACTCGCCGGGAAAACAAACCTAATTGTCTTCTCGCGGCAGTCCACATACGCATAGCACGTAGCTAGCCAATCCATGCCCAGAAGAACGTCGAAGTCCAACATCTAAAGAAGGATCAAGTCGACGGACTACTCTCTATCTCCTAAACAGACGACACATGACCGAAATACGTGTCGCGCAACCAACGACTCTCCACCAGGAGTATTCACGACAAGCGGATGATCTATCAACCACGACTCTCGGGTCAAACTCGGCACGAAGTGTGTGGAAACATATGAGTGTGTAGAATAAACGAGTGCAAAGATCCCGAATAAAATAATATACGAATTAAAAATACCTGGAAACTCTGAACTGGACGCCCGCGTGCCCCGATGAGTAGAAGAAAACTCTCGTGTCTGCCCTCTACCCGCAACTGGATGAACTTCTCCTCTGTCATCCGGTACACTCGGATCGAATCCTCCGCGACCCCGACCTCTCTGAACATAAGTCTGACGTGGTTCTACGGAACAATGTCTGACGAAGTGTTGATGTCTCCCACATCGAAAACATCCATACAATGGTTGCTGACCCTCCTGGGGATAAGAGCTAAACAACTGTCCTCGTCTCAAGCCTCTGTTACTCTCGCGACGTGCACGAAGCCTGTTACGGCGATTGAACCTCTGTCTCTGGGATGGTACACCTGCACGAGTCCTCCTCTGTTCTCGGACTCCGAAAGTCTCGGAAAGACGCTCCTCATCCAATAGGGCTGCGTCCACTGGTGCTGTAGAAGTGACACAATGTTGTGTGCTGATCGCAAGGAATAACTGGGTAACATGGACGGCAACCACCTGTCGCTGCGCTCGACTGGCCTCAACCAACGACCTCATAATCTGGCGCAAGTCCTGCATATCTTCCTTAAGCCTGGCGATACGGTCTATCGAAGGCGGATCCATCTGCTCCTGTATAGCGAACGTACCATCCGGGTCAGCCTCGTCTCAAACGAGTCAAATCTAACCTCGGCTCTCACGGCCGCTCTCTGCGCCCTCGTAGTCTTTGGAGGCATAATGGCTGAAAATAAAATAGGATTCGATAAGGATACGGAAATCGAATCACAAGAATGTATATAATAAGGAAGGAATTTTTTTCAATAGGTCCTAAGGTCAGTTAGGCAAAGTACCGTGTCGTGAGTATGCCGCGGAACATACGCACGCTACGCCACTCTGCTTCAGCTACCTACTCTATCATACCAGGGTCATCCTACTCTCCGAAAGGTAAAACTTACGCTTTGATACCAACTTTGTCACGACCCAAAGTTCGGCCCGTGACCGGCACTTAACCACGTAACGTCTATAGGTGTAACGCAACTAAGTAAGACGAAACCAAGAAATCAAAACCATTAAAAATAGTGAGTGTTGAAAACATTGCTTTAAAACATTTAGAAAACTCGAGTAAAAATCAGTAAAGTTTGAGTTATTTTCTTAAAAATCGGCAGCACCTCCTTTGAAAAAAACTTGCCCCGAAAACGGGTACAAGACATGATATAAGTAAAATGACATACAATAGGAATAAAGAATCCCCAAACGGGTGCAATCACACCTACCGACGGAAACAACCACCACAATAATAATATACGAAGCCGTAGCGAAGAATGAACAATATAAGTGAAAACAGCAAAATAGAAAAAACTGCATAAATAAGCTGGCTCACACGACCTCGACATCCAGAATACAAAATAATATACATCGTCCTCACAACTGTCTCTAAGACAATACATGGAATAGTAGATGAAGAGTACTAGATACAATAGAGTGTACAAATGGAAAAATAAACGGATACCGCAAAACCACCTATCAGCAAAACGGTTCACACGCCACTGCAGTGGTATCCGTAGCCAAAAAGATACAAGAGATAGCCCTGCTGCAACTACTCTGTTGGCAACCTGCAAGCACTGCGGCACAACGGGGGTGAGTTGCCAACTCGTGAATAGTAAATAACATATAAAGGTAATCGCGAGTATGCACGTACTACGATACTCTAACATGTGCAATCAGATAACATCTAAATGATGAGATGGGTATGCAATAGTCATGCATAACAAGTGCAATCTAATAACATCTATATGATGAGCTGGGTACGCAATAGTCATGCATAACAAGTGCAATCTAATAACAATATATGATGATCTGGGTACGTTGTAATCATGCAAAGTACTCTATCAGGTACTACTACAACATGATGCAATGCATAACAATGAATGCTGAGCATGGGATAAAAATATCATCTACACGGATCATCAACGTGGAAAACCCCGGTATCTACCAAAGACACCCCAAAATCCCGATAACTCAGGCGCCGCCAATCTAATCTGCCCTCAAATACTGTAAATCTCATGGAAACATGAGTGTCCAATATCGGCACTCGAAATTATCATAAAAATACTCGTGTTTATCATCGACACGCAAATCCTCATATATCGGGCTCCGTCAGTCCGGATCGGCCCACGGGCTCCATCTATGGAATCGGCCCTCGGCCCCTGCAGTACGGGTCGGCCCATAACCATCTTTCGACTCTGGTCAGTATCCTCCGGATAACCGCCAGGTTCCAACTAATCACCGGTAGGTAGGGGTCCCTCTGCCAGGCTCATCGTCATCCACACGAAATCTCCCTCTCGCCCCGGGGTACCATACCGGGTCCACCATGTACCCGCAAACGGATGATCCTCCTCCTCAAATCGGGTTTCACATGTCATACGTCTCAGACCCGAGAAAACGCTTGGTGGACGGACTGAAATATCATATCAAGAGAAATCGGGTTTTTCAAACAGTGCATACTTTCTTAAAATAAAACTACTGTTCTCAAATCCAGAAATCATCGGAAATCCAAAACTCAATGCGTAAATCCATGCAATGTGTCGTATTCCACTAATAGTAAAAAGGTAAAACCGCTCTTTTAAATGGATCCAGTTTTGAAAATATCTCATGCGGTCCCCATTTCTTGAAATCAAAAGCCAGGATCATCTATAATTGTTAAATATGTATGTATATAGGTATGGATGTGCAAGTGGATATATACGCAAGTATGTGTGTACCAATGTACATGTGCACCAATATAGATATACAGTGTGTATGTGCGCAAGTATGGATATATAAATGTATGTGCGCACCAATATGGATTTACAGTGTGTATGTACGCAAGTATGGATATACCAATCTATGTGTGCACCAATATCGATATACAGTGTGTATGTGCGCAAGTATAGATATATTAATGTATGTGCGCACCAATATGGATGTACAGTGTGTATGTGTGCAAGTATGGATATATCAATGTATGTGTGCACCAATATGGATATACAATGTGTATGTGCGCATTATGGATGTATCAATGTATGTATGCACCAATATGGATTTACAATGTGTATGTGCGCAATATGAATATATCAATGTATGTGTGCACCAATATGGATACACAATGTGTATGTGCGCAACATGGATATACAGGTGGTATATACGCAAGCATGAATGTACAGTATGTATGGTTCGTAGCAATCCAGTTGTGCAAGTGTCATGGCAATCACTAACGGTGTGGGTGTAACATACGATTAGTGCTCGTGCAGCTTGAACCGTTAGCGACAGTGCGGTATTACATAACTATTGTATTTATATGCAACAAGGGTGGGGTACGCTACAATAGTACATATACACAATAATATATATATATATATATATATATATATATATATATATATATATATATATATATACGCGACTACAATATCCTATCAAGACCTGACGCTTAACGCCATATGGGCGATTTCCCCGTAGATGTTAAATCTACTCACCGTGACCTCGTGCTAAGTGTAGCTGACTACCTGCTTCTCCTTCCTTGCGGCGTCCGAAGTACCCGCTTGCGAACCTAGAATTTACACAAAGAATACACAAAAGCTAAAATCCTGCAAAAACGCGATATTAAAACTAAACGAGAAACTTGCGTCGCGAACTAAATGCGTGCGTATACGTAACGTGTGTGCATACGTCAAAAACCACCGCGACACGCTGTGACAGAAGCAAACCAACTCAACTCGTATCGTACGTGTCGCGCAAGTCCCGCTACGCTAATAATAGGTAAATGGTCCTAGATTTAATCTGGAGCAAAAATAAGAAAATCAAACAAGACCAAACCTCTCACAATACCTATAGAAAGCTACATGCAAAAATTCAACAAGTTCCGGGAAAAATGGGCCGGCCACCATAGGGTTGATATCGTCCAAATTCAGGTAAAAG
Organism: Agapanthus africanus; assembly: GCA_030015575.1. NCBI lineage: Eukaryota > Viridiplantae > Streptophyta > Magnoliopsida > Asparagales > Amaryllidaceae > Agapanthus > Agapanthus africanus. Next base: position 450,364,026 of record JASDDO010000014.1, on the reverse strand, counting down.
TGGTCTAGCTTTCTACATTACACTCCTAGCACAATTCATAGCCTAATGTATATGGTTTCTTAAAAAAATTACTAACATAGATACAGCAGATTCTACGTATCTTAAAGTTTTAGTTTTAAAAACATTAAATTGCAACATTAAGATATTTTGCGAAATCAGGTGAAAATACAAGAATCATGGGATACCAACAGAACATATTAGAGCTAATCTAACCATAACCATCCTGAATCATCCTATTTTCCACCTAATTCATCCATTGACACCAAAGCCCACAAATCACCCAAAACTAACTAAACTATCCTAGATTTCTACCCGCAATAAACAAAGAAAAATAAATAACCCCAAACACTGAAAAACACATACAAACATCACTCTACCCAGAACAAATCACTAAAGTCCACAGGGGGGCTGGCGTCGCCGGAAAATGCGGGCTAGTCGCCGGAATTTTGGGAAGGGCAAGGGCTCGAATTTCAACACACTACTATAAAAAGCAAGCACACCAATCTGTATATATTTGTTAACCTAGAAAATGATTACAGATATAGCAGATCTCATATCTCCTACAACTTGCTTCAAAACCGTATTTTAAATTTTCAAATTTAATATTTTAAGGTGTTTTAGCGAACTATAATGATACTACTATGTTTAAAAAGCACTACTAACACTTAATTAGGTTCATTAAGCCATAATAACCCCAACTTAGCTTAAACCCTAATTAAATCACAAAACTAGCACTAATACCACATTAATTACTAAATTAAGCTAAATAACTATAAGTTTAGCAAAAAATGGAAGTTGAAGTGAGTTTATACCTCCAAAGTGTGTTAGTGGTGGCTAAAACTTGACGACTTTGCTTCGAGAACCAGTAATGAGGAGGTTGCAAGAGATTCGTGATCAAAAATGGAATTTATTGATGAAGATTTGAGCTTGAATGCAAAGACACTGGATTTGAGAACCATGGACATTTTAAAAGAGATTATGTGTTGTTTTAAAACCCGGTTTCTCTTGATATGATATTTCAATGTGTCCACCATATGTTTTCTCGGTTCTGAGAGAGACATGTGAAACCCGATTCGAGGAGGCGGATGAGGCCGATTGCGGGTACATGGTGGACCAGGTATGGTAGCCCGGTGCGAGAACGGATCACTGTGCAGTAGACGGTGAGCCTGGCAGAGGGACTACTACCTACCGGTGATAGTATTTGGGCTCGGCGAATATCCGGAGGATACCCACCACAGTCGAGAGATGATAGGGGCCGACCCGGACTGCCAGAGCCCATGGGCCGATCCGGACTGCCGGAGCCCGATATATGGGGATTTACGTGCCGATGCTGGGCTCGGTTTTCATGATGTTTTCAAGTGTCGATGCTAGGCACTCAGGTACCATGATTTGATGTGTCGGGAGGGACACCGTTGATATATATATCCTCATACTTTCATGCACACTCTTTTATGATATTTACATGCAGGATATTGTTGCGTCAGTGGTTGACGCATGGACTAGATCCACATACACACATTCATACACTGATTCTACTATTAAAGTTATACACATGATTATAGACATTGATTTATGGGTGGACGAGATCCACATATATGCATCCATTGATTATTACTGTTGGATGTTATCCACAAGCATAGGTATTGACTACCTTGTTGGCACATATACGACCCGGTCAACCTAGATATCATAGTATTACCTTTTGATATAGTTGACCTAGGAGTCGTTGTTTATTCGATTTCTGCTTGTAGATATATTTCTATTCACGAGTTGGCAACTCACCCCCGTTGTGCCACAGTTCTTGCTGGTTGACCGCTTGGATCAGTAGCGGCTTCGCTGGCATACAGTTCCATTCGGGTGTTTTGCAGTGGTAGGTGGGACATTTGTATCGTACCCACTCTTGTATTATATTTCATATTGTATCTTGTTAACTCCATCAATCGATCAAAAGTTGTAAATTGTATAAGTGATGAGACTTAGTGAGACTCGTAGTTGCGAGATTTGAACGATGGGTTTTATATTCACTTTGGGGTTATATCTTGCTCATTTCTTTATCTTTGTGGTGAACTTCGCCGTTGGGCATCGTCTATCTATTTATGCTGTATTGCGTGGTTATGATCCGCCGTTTGGCGAAGAGCTAGCTCCAGCTTGGGGATGCCATTATCAATATTATGTATTTGTGCTTTTGGATCAAAATATACAAAGGAGGTGCTGCCCAAAATTTTTAAAAGACGAAACATGTTTTCAAACTAGTAAATTTCACTTGCATCATTCATGTTCCTTTTCTATGCATTAAGAAAACTTAATTTCATATACCTTTATTTGAAAACCTCACCTCCTTTATTTTTTCTTAAAAGGTTTAGATTTCTGGGTTTCAGCTTACTTGAATTCCGTTACGCCTTTAGACGTTGCATGATTCAAGTGCTGGTCACGAGCTAATATTTCGGGTCGTGACAATAGGGGGCCGGCGTCGCCGGAAAATACGGGGTAGTCGCCGGAATTTTGGGAAGGGCGAGGGCTCGAATTTCAACACACTACTATAAAAAGCCTGCACACCAATCAGTATATGTTTGTTAACCAAGAAAATGATTACAAAATAGCAGATATCATATCTCCTACAACTTGCTTCAAAACCGTATTTTAAATTTTCAAATTTGATATTTTAAGGTGTTTTAGCGAACTATAGTGATACTACTAGGTTTAAACAGCAATACTAACACTTAATTAGGTTCATTAAGCCATAATAACCCTAACTTAGCTTAAACCGCACTTAAATCACAAAACTAGCACAAATACCACATTAATTACTAAATTAAGCTAAATAACTATAAGTTTAGCCAAAAAAGGAACTTTAAGTTAGTTGATACCTCCAAAGTGTGTTAGTGGTGGCTAAAAGTTGACGACTTTGCTTCGAGAACCAGTAATGAGGAGGTTGCAACAGATTCGTGATCAAAATTGGAATTTATTGATGAAGATTTGAGCTTGGATGCAAAGTGAAGAAGTTGAAGAAGAGAAGAAGAAGAAGAAGAGATGAAGAGGAAGGGAGAAGAGGGGTGTGTGCTGCTGATGCTGCTGTTGCTGAAGCAGATGCTGCTGCTGCTATTGTTATATTATTATGTGTGCTTGTGTGTGTGTATTGAATAAAAATGAAACGGCGAGAGAAGTGAGGTGGGTAGGGAAAATGAGAGGGAGAAAGAAGTGATGAGTGTAGATAATGAGTGTTTGAAAAAGAAATGAAGAGTCAACCATTTCCCCCCCTCTCTCTCATCATTTCCTAAATAACTAAATAACTATAAGTTTAGCAAAATATGGAAGTTGAAGTGAGTTTATACCTCCAAAGTGTGTTAGTGGTGGCTAAAACTTGATGACTTTGCTTCGAGAACCAGTAATGAGGAGGTTGCAAGAGATTCGTGATCAAAAATGGAATTTATTGATGAAGATTTGAGCTTGAATTCAAAGACAAGAAGTAGAAGAAGAGAAGAAGAAGAAGAAGAGAAGAAGAGGAAGAGAGAACACGGGTGTGTGTGTTGTTGCTGCTGATGTTGCTGCTGTTGTTGCTGCTGCTATGGCTACTGCTGTTGCTGCTGGTACTGAAGCAGATGCTGCTGCTGCTGATATTGTTATATAATTATGTGTGTTTGTATGTGTGTATTGAATAAAAATGAGAGGGAGAGAGAAGTGAGGTGGGTAGGGAAAATGAGAGGGAGAGAGAAGTGGTGGGTAGGGAAAATGAGTGTTTGAAAAAGAAATGAAGAGTCAACCATTTCCCCACTCTCTCTCTCATCATTTCCTAGCAAGCATGCTCTCATGCCATCATGCTCTCTCTCTTTCTCTCCTAAACCCAAGTCAACCCCCAAAACAAACTAATTCTATTTAAAAAAAATTTAACTACTACTTTTAATTAACTTCATATTAACCTAATTAAATGGGTTAGTCCACTGTGGTTATCTAAACATGGTTTAACCCCAAACTTAACCTTAGTTAACATGCACATGTGTGTGCAGTCCAAAATAAATTCTAACAAAATTTTCATAAATCTAGATAAAATATTTGAAAATCGTTTTGGTAAATTTTTAACTAAAAACCACACATTAAAGTATAATAAGCCACTAATCACATTCTAAGCTGTTACAACTATCACCTCGTGTATGACTGTCCTACCGGTATAGGTCCTCCCTCAATCATTGCAATCACGTGCCTGCGATCCAATAATTGACTTTGAGGGTACTATATCCAACAATTAAAGCCGCACGCAGTGTGAAGGTTGTATATGTGTTTGCATCGTAAGTCTCTACACCTTCAATGAATAAAGATTTCAACTTATTGATCAGAGGTTGGAGATAGACGTCGATATTGTTTCCCGGTGAGTTTGGTCCGTCAATATGAAGAGGCATCATAAAGTAGGATTGATCCATAGCCAGCCAAGGCGACAGATTATAAACTATCATTACAACGGGCCATGAGCTGTGGCTTCCAGCCATATAGTTGAATGGGCAGAAGCCATCACTAGCGAGTCCGAGCCTGACATTGCGAAGATCACTACTGAATATTTCGTGCCTCCTATCGACATACTTCCATTCCGGTGAATCTCTTGTGTTAGTGTTATATGCCCTAGAGGCCATTATTGTATTATACTATTTTGTATATTACTTAATAGAAGCTTGGGATATACACGAATATAGTAACAGTCTTGCTCGAAATGGTAGTATGCTACGTGGTTTGTTTCTACCTCAATATGTGCATGTGTTTCTTTTAGCATATCGCTTATACATATTGGTAGAGCCCTTAGGATCTTTGCTTGATTACCAGCGTTGTGATGGCAGTCACACAAATGGGGGATGGGTAGTCTATAAGCACATCCTATATAGGACCCTAGTCGTAGGATTATCGAGACGGGGCATCGATACTCCAGAGTAGACTAGTGTATACGCTTCTCATCCCAGCAGGGGAGATAGTATGTCCTAAAGACTTTAGTACGTCGTACTGGAGATAGTATGCAGATGCTTATTGGGTTATGAGTACACTGGACAAGACTCGTAGGAAGCTGCTGGTGGGTGTTATACCTGTCGTCGGGTAGCAGTTCCCAGGTGACATGAGTACAAGTTAGTCCATCGACTGGACACTGCTACTGTAAGTCTACGCCAGCGCCCCGACCGTAAATCCGAGGCCAAATGCGGAATAAAAACTTTTCAAAATGGCGCTAACGTAACCCTAAAACTCAGATCGTTCCATTAACCGTAAACTAGTAAACTGTAAAAGAGTTTGGAGAGATTATACCGATCTATCTGTGTCCTTCGGTCTTCAATCTCTTCCCAAGCTCCCCGCGGCTGCTCCAACGAAGTTCGCTCTCCGATCTCGCTCGTCGAAGTGGTTCCACGTCGAGGATTCTTTATACGGGCTCTCGCTTCAAACCGAAGCAACTCGGACATGAAGTTTGCTAGCCGACATGTCCAAGGTGAAGTAGAGATAGTGTGTGATTACTTTGTCTCATGACACTCTAGGATTCTCAACACATGAGAGGGATAGAGTGGAGGTCGAAGAAGAAGCCATTGATGGAAGTTGTGAGCTCAAGAAAAAAAAAAGCTAGTGAAGGAAAAGAGCTTGCTTATTGTGTGAGATAAAATATGAGAGGTCTAATATAAACTCAAGACCAATCCCTAACCCACAAGTGGCTGCCCTCTCTCTGTCCACATATTAATCCCACACAATAATCAATCAAGAGAATAGATATGGCACAAGAAAACACACCTTTAGTCACCAACATTGCACATGCCATATTTAATGCTCTTGAACAAAACTTGCACTCACAATTTCCACTTAATAAACATTAATCCAAATGTTTAAAACAATAAATAGAATGGCATCTTCTAAAGTAAACTCGTGACGGATCATAAGAATACCCCTCATCTGTATATACATACCCGCATCCTGCCATAAAACCATACTAGGATACTACGAGACGAAAATAATCCAACAATCTAATACTAGGATCCGGCTTAAACCAAAGCCCACCAGTATGATCCGTCCGATCATGATCCGTGCACAAGTGCACGTATATGATCGAACCCTGCCATAAAACCATACGACCTATAGAACGTTTCTCCCTAACTTGGGAAACATTCCGTGGGGGACTCTAAAGACTCGTCAATACGCTGGCAATGGGTTTAACCACAAGCATGTCAGTGGCACTAGCTGTACGTAATGGCTGCCCAGGTATTGAGCAAAAGGGAGGCCGATAAGAAAACTCATCCTGAAACCCTACTGAACCTGTCAGTGACAATATCCGTACAATCCGGTCTGTTTTTCTATGAGTATCGCATATCGGGCCTAGGGGCTGGTAAACGTCAGTCCCCCAATAGCGGTATAAGTCGTGTCGGAGTGTAGCCCAGAACACCCTGAGGAACTACTGGAATACCTACCAGTAAATCTTGCTTTCCCTGGCCAGGGACATTGTGTAATGGCTCTCCAGACAGAGAGCGATCTCACCCCCAATACCAGGAGAGACGAATCGCCTGCCGATCCGCTCACTGCCTCTATGTGGCTCGGGACTGTACCCAACTAAAACCTGTTTGCACGACTCCTTTGAGCCGTGGTAGGGTAGTAATCAATGCACAGTGGGAACTCACACAAGACAAATGACGATCTCAGGTCGATAGACTAACCTGTACACATGTCACTGTTAGTGTATATGCCCTAGAGGCCATTATTGTATCATACTGGATTGTATATTACTTAAGGGAAGCTTTGGATATTCACAGTTGTATTGATAGTCTTGCTAAAAATGGTAGTATGCTACTTGGTTTGAATCTACATTAATATGTGCATATGTTTCATTTAACATATCACTTATACATATTAGTAGAGCCCTTAGGATCTTAGCTTGATTACCGACGTTATGATGGCAGTCACACTAGTGGGGATGGGTAGTCAACAAGCACATCCTATCCTGGCCATAGGATTATCGAGACGGGACATCGATACTCCGGAGTAGACTGGTGTATACGGTTCTCATCCCTGGTCGGGAGATGGTCTGTCCCACAGCCATCAATACGTCGTACTGGAGATAGTATGCAGGTGCTCGTTGGGTTACAAGTACACCGGACAGGACTCGTCGGGAACTACAGGTTGGTATTATACCCATCGTCGGATTGCAGTTCCCAGATGACATTAGTATAGCTTAGTTCGTCGACTTGACACTGCTACTTCGCCTCGAGTGTGTTCCCACTGTACATAGATTACTACCCTACCACGACTCAAAGGAGTCGTGCAAACAGGTAGTGGTTGGGTACAGTCCCGAAGCACTTGGATGCTGTGGCGGTTAGACAGGATTCGTCTCTCCCGCTATTGGGGGTTGATATCGCGCTACGTTTGGAGAGCCATTACGCAATGTCCCTGGCTAGGGCAAGCGAGATTTACTGGTAGGTGTTCCAGTAGTTTCTCAAGGTGTAATGAGCTTCACTCCGACACGACTTATACCGCTATTAGATGACTGACGCTTGCCGCCCCTAGACCCGATATGTGATAGTCTTAGACGAACAGACCGGACTGTACGGAGATTGTCGCATAAAGGCTCAGTAGGATTTCGGACGGGTTTACTCATCGACCTTCTTATCGACATCTACCTGGGGACCATTACGTACAGCTAGTACCGCTTGCGGCCTATGGTTAAACCCACTGCCAGCGTAGTGTCGAGTCTTTAGAGTCCCACACAGAGAGTTTCCCTGCACCGGGCAAAAGGTGTAGAGGCCGTATGGTTTTACGACAGGGATGCGATCAATTACGTACACTTGTGCACGTACTATGATCGGGCAGATAATACTAGCGGGGTTTGGTTTAAGTCATATTTTAGTATAATACAGATGGATTTATTCAGTCTCAGATTATCCTTGTTTTTCGGAAATACGGATGGGAGGGGCAGTCTCGTAATTTGTCGGGAAGATTCTAGAAGGAGGCGACTCATTTGTGTTTATTTCTTTTTGGATTTAAACTAAATGAGGTGGAGGATAAGGTGTAGGTTGTTAGTTGTATGTATGCCCTAGAGGCTATTATTGTACATGAGATGTATATTATAGTGGATGATGGGACATATATAGGGACGACTTTCTTGCTCGACATGATAGTACGCTATCTGGTTTCTCTTTATCTTAACATGTATACTTACTGTCTCTCTGTTACATGTTGATAAAGCCCTTATGATGTGTACTTTACTTCCAGAATTATGATGCAGATCATACTAGTGGGGCCTGGGTAGTCCATAAGTCCATCAATGTTCCTAGTCGTGGGAATATCGAGACGGGGCATCAATATTCCAGAGTAGACTAGCGTGTATCTTCTCGACCTATGTGATGGGTGATGGATGATCCCATATCTGTTGGTGTTTGACATCAGAGACGGTATATGGGTGCTCAATGGAGACTAGGTACACTAAACGGACTCGCCGCGAACTCCTAGACGGTATTATACCACACATCAGATAGCAGTTCTCTGGTGACACTAGTACAGGTTAGTCTGTCGACCCGAGATCGTCATAGTGTCTTGTGTGTCTCCCACCGTGCATTTATTTCCACCCTACCACGGCTCTACTGAGTCGTGCAAACAGGTGGTTTTTGGGTACAGTCCCGAGTCACATGGAGGCAATGAGCGATAGGAGGGGGGTTGATGGTGTGCTATGCTCGATTGGCCATAAATGAAATCCCTGGCCACGGTAGATGTGATTTACCGGTAAATGTTGTCAGTAGTTTCACGCCCGTTATAGACCTTACATCGGCATGACTTATCAAGCTACTTGGGTCTGACGTTTACCACCCCTAGGCAAGATATGCGACATATCAGACGAATAGACCGGACTGTACGGCAGTGTTAATGATTGGATTCGCAGGAGTGTGAGCATGCTTGCTTGTTGATCTTCTGATTTCTAAATACCCGGGTGGCCGTTACGTTTAGCTGACCGCTTGCGGCTTGTGGCTGTTTGATGTGATCATCATCTACTGCCGGTGTATTGACGAGTCTTTAGAGTCTTACAAAGAGGTTTCCTGGCTCAGGAGAAACGGAGTAGGAGCACATATGTGATATGTGCGGGACCGAGATTAATACGCGTATGTGATACCGTATTCTATTCTCACGATTTGTATCATCGGTCGGTTATATGCGATATAACCGGGTTATCGAATCAAGAGTTGATTCGATAGATGGATACACATGATATGAGTCGGTTATCTGTGATATGACCGGATCATTAAATCAAGTGTTGATTTAGTGATTTAATGTATAATTATATATATTTGATATATTACTTTACATTAACTAATATTTAGCTTACTTGACAATTTCTTTTCTCACTTGTGCATGAATGATATATATGTGATATATATTATATCATGCTTGGTTATACATCAAACATGGGTGTATAAGAATTATACCATATTTAAGATAATGGGGGTAATTAATTATTAAGGATAAATGCAAAATTAGGTGGAAAATTACAAGGGTTTGGATGCTTGAAGAAGCTTGTAGATTCGTTGACTTTGTCCACCAACTTTTGTATTATCCTTGATATTTATTAAACCAACAATTCTCCTAACTCATGGTTTATTCTCTACAATGGTTTATGATCACAAATACTCACCCATGGTTGATTTTCTAACCTCATTCTATTCTCTTGTTCATTCTCTTATGTTCATCTTCTTCTTCATCTAAAAAGATTACCAGGGTTTTGAAAGATGAAGAATCCAAGTGAGAAAATAAAATCTAAAGTGAGCCCACTTCCTATTTCATCATCCTCTACTAATTTTCATTTTGTTAAGGGTGTTCTCTTCACAAAGTTCATGACCTAGTGAAGGGTTAGCATGAGTTTGAGTCTCCTCGAGGTAAATCATCTTCGGCCTCGAAGACTACTAGCAATCTTGTTCATTTCTCCGAGGGAATCCATACTAGAGTTCGGTAAACAATTGATCGCAGCGAAGGGAGATCAACACGGAGCTTTAGAAGTGAAGGACCGGGTCTACAAAGGTTGTATTCTTGATCACCTCTTATGTAATGTTTGATTACATTATTATGTTACCCTAGTTTTCTAGTATGTATCCTTGGATATTTGCTTAGCACCCCCTTAAACATTTGTTGTGGCATGCTTGATGCTTGCGAACCATAGGCTAGGTGTTGAGGAAATCCCAAGATTGTATCAGAACCTAACTAGAAACTTAGACGATGTTAGAAGTAATACGAAACCGAAACAAATCCGTAAAACAGATTCTAAAACCCTGCAGTTTTGCTCTCTGTCGAAATTTTAGAGGTCTGTAAAAATTTTGCAAACAACTGCAGAGTGATGTATATGATACATGGAGTGCATAGGAAAAATTTAAGAGCTTTTGCTCGGAAATGACCCGAGATCACACCCCCTCTGGCCGGCCACTTTGGCTCTAAACAGTGCCAAATTTCTTCTGTGCACTTTACTGTAGATTGTGGGGTTTTAGGTATTGTTTGCTTAGTCCAAATTTTCATGTGATGTAAATTTTACTATAGGACTAAAACGGATTGTTTCATAGTCGTATAATTTAGTATTGTATTGGTAACCTAGACCGTGTTTAACAGTTCGAACGAATCTCAAACATCACCCCATGACCCCCTCTGAAATTTCCAAGTGTTGGAATTTTTCTAAGTTAATTATATTCAATAGTCGTGCAAGTAACTCTATGGACCCTCTAGAAGAACAAAAACCTTAGCTCAATTCTATGCCCTCAGAACTGCGACTTGAACCCTGGGGTTTGCCGTAGTTCTACGGTGTCATAGGTGAGGCGTTGGTTTGACCCTTCTACAGCCGAATCATAGGTACTGTGGCACGTTTTGGATACTTTAACTTTGCTCAAGTGTTGAGCTAATCGGGTGATGTATGTATTAGTTGATTCGTTCGAAACGTTCAACATCGTCTAGTATATTATGATACAATAATTGGAATCCACAATATTTGAATTTTATAATTCTAGCAATTTAGTCTCATTTGATTGGTTGCTACGGGATTTTGATTCGATCAAAAGTCCGCCGCAATCACGTTGTGTATGCGGATACTCGTCGGGTAACATTATTAGACAGCCACGCCCCATAGCCCCGACCAAGTGACTGTAGGAGAACCCCGTCGCCAAAAGCATCCATTCGGGTGCTCACGGCAGCGGTGTTCTGCCTTGGTGCACTTCGTCGACGGCATCGTGGGGTGCGGCCGTCTACTAAAGTTTTCAACGAGCATTCAATAAGGATGTCGGGAATCTTGTTGAATTTCCCGACTTGATATTGAAAAGTGTTTTCGAGATCGAGACTAAAATACGGGGTTTATAATTGTTAGGCATGCGATGTCTAAGGAATTCATAATGTTAAGCATGAAATCCGCAATATGAGATATTACAGGTTTATGATGTCTAAGGTGTTTGCGGATTCCAACTATTGTAGTTTTCACTTTCTATTCTGTGACCGTAAATGTAATATGTGGGGTATCGCCGGTTTCGTTGCTATATGTCAACGACAATTGGGATACGCATATTTACTTACGTTGATGACATGTGATGTTACGTGTTGCTGTGATATGTTATATTGGATCGTCGTGTTTGAATAGCCGGGGGGTTTTATGTGAGATGAGAGTTTTTCATTTTCATTCATGTAAAATTCAATATATGTAATATTCTTTTTTTGGGGCACTTCCGGTTGGAGGAAGTTGTCACCGTTGATGTATATTATTTACTTTTCGGCATTAGGATAGACCCAAGGAGGAGAACACAAGTAACCGGGTTCTAGGTCCAGTGGGAGACCATCTCGAAGAGTCGAGTCCGGGTCTCCTAACTCTAGAATTGGTAGGGTTGCATTCCGCTCTCGTAGGGGTCTTGGGATGTGGGTTTGGTTATTCATAACGACCGTGGAATCCGTGTTTTATACAGGCTTAATATAAAACCCGGAAATCCTTGTATATCATATATTTTATATGTTGTTTTCTGCTGCGATATCTGTGATCTGATCATTTGATATGATGAGATAGATACTATATATAGTATATGTGACGTTGCTTATGTTTTACACCCGTGCTAGCACTGCCCCGCTCTGCCGTTAGTTACCTAACCTAACGGTGCATGACGGAACATCGAGGCGAATGCGGATGGCATAAGCGTACGTTGTATTTATCTGTGATGTTTAGGTAACTTAAATGATGGAAAATTCATTAATGAGATTAATGAAAGAAAAATAAACCTAATGATGTTGTGGAATCGAATTTTCAAAAACAGGTAGCTCTAGTTGTTGCTTTGCATAGCGGTATTCCTTGTAGAATATCCAGCACCATATTCGATAAGGAAAGTGCCGAGATCCCTTCACCGGGAGTGACCTCTTTAGCAATAACTGGCAAATGCGACAACCCTCGGTTTTTCTTTTGATTGCTTTTCTAGTTCTTGCTTTGCATAGTGGTATTGTGAATGTCATGCACCTCATTCGACGAGGAAAAAGCTGAGATCCCTTCACCGAGAAAGACCTCTTTAGCGAAACTAGCAAAAGCCTAAAAAAACTCCTTTTTAAATCATTTGATTCTGCAACGAGATCAAGTTCAAAGAGTTAAACGTTTTCTTAAAAACCATCCGCAACCCTCTGTCATTTTAGGAAGTAGGGTACTTAGTATTCGTGATATGTTTGTTGACCATAGTTAAGGCACAGTGTACGGTAGCTAAGTGATGTCTTCCTACATAGCATATGATGCGATTAGTTAGGACAGTCATGTGACTTTGTTGACCATAGTTAAGGGTCATGTTGGTGGGTCTAATTAATCACGAAATGATGGGTAGAACTTGACTAGTGCTTATGATTTGTTGTCATAGTTAAGGTCATAAGCCACTAGGGGTAAAAACCATTATCGGGAGTTTCATGTGTTCAAATTTGCAGTGAGATTGCATACCTTCTATGTGATAGTTTGGTCTTGATACCCACTGCGAGTAATTATTACTCTTGGGAGAGTTTTCCACTTTACAATTAGCCGATCAAGTAGGTGTCTAGAAAGGTGTCAACGGGGTTACGCCCCTGGGAAAACAAGGTTTATTTTAATTAGGTCCGTGCGATAGCACGGGGAACCTCCCTCAAAGTACCGGCACTGGCCTGGCTGAAAGATTGGCGAACTTGTAGGGTGTAATTAATCCTGGCTAGTCTTTCCTTTTATGGTTTGAAGGAAGATTTGATAAAAACAGTGGGAGCCATCCTGATTAGATAAAATATAACCAATCTAATCTTGCAAGAGCGCACGCAGAGTGTTTTCTTCCTTCTCTCTCTAGGTAGCGACCATGTCATGCCTTAATCAGGATAATAATATGGATGTATTGATCGAACCCGCTTGTTATACTGAGCTGGGGAACATTGGTCCCGCTCCAACTTATAATTGTTATAAGACCGAGCAGGAAATAGGGAATTACAAGAATTCCCATGCCGCCCAAACGAAGAAAGTGCATGATGATGCATCTTCTTCGGGTGTGCTCATTACCAAGAACTGTTTCTCAGTATCCTTTACGTCCTGGGTATGAGATATCGAATCAGGATCCGACATATGTAATCAGTTACATGGGTTACAGATAGGTAGAAAACTAAGAACGGGTGATAAGTTTCAAGAGTTAGAAACGGTGCAATAGTTGCAAGGCAAATCAGTTGGCAGTTATCACCCTGTATTACCAAATACATTGATTCTGAACGAATGTTATTAGATACCAAACCTGATATACAACATCATATCAGTCTCTTTATCATATAAAGAGTTGATCGGTTCAGGCACGTTATATAAAAGCATATATGTTCTAAATCAAACCACGGTTCTTAACGTACTAAACACACACAAAAGGAAGAGTTCAGAAATGAAAAAATCCTTCTTGAGACATGGTAGGCTAGGTCATATCAATGCGACCCGACTAGCTAAGTAACATTTAGATGCATATTTAAATCAGTTTAAATTTGCATCTTGTGAAACTTGCCAGTCATGTCACAAAGATAAAATGACCATAGCTCCGTTTATTTGAAACAGAGAAAGAGTTAGTGAACACTTGGGACTGATACATAGTGATGTATGTAGGTCCCCTGTCTACACATGCCAGGACTGGTTCTTTGTACTTCATTACATTCATTGATGATCTCCTAAGATTCGGACTGTCACGACCCGAAATATTAGCTCGTGACCAGTACTTAAATCATGCAACGTCTAAAGGCGTAACGTAATTCAAGTAAGCTGAAATCCAGAAATCTAAACCTTTTTAAGAAAATAAAAGAGGTGAAGTTTTGAAATAAAGGTATAAGGAAATAAAGTTTTCTTAATGCATTTAAAAGGGACATAAAATGCAAGTGAAAATCTTTAGTTTGAAAACATGTTTCGTCTTCTAAAATTTTGGGCAGCACCTCCTTTGTATTTTTTGATCCAAAACCACAAATACATAATAATAATAAAGGCATCCCCAAGAGAGAGCTAGCACTTCGCCAAACGGTGGATCACAACGACACAAGACAGTATATATAAGTATACGACGCCCAACGGCGAAGTTCACCACCAAAGATAAATAAATAAGCAAGACATCAACCCCAAATGCGAACATAAACCCATCGCTCAATTCTCGCAACTACAAGTTTTGCTAAGTCTCATTTCTTATACAAATACTAGTTTGATTGATAGAGTTGACTAGATACAATATGAAATGTAAATACAAGTGTGGGTACGATAAAAATGTCCCACCAACCAATGCAATCACCCGAAAGCGACTGTGTGCCAGCGATGCCGCTACTGATCCATGCGGTCAACCTGCAATAACTGTGGCACAACGGGGGTGAGTTGCTAACTCGTGAGTAGAAAAACATCAACAAGTAGAAATCGAATAAACAACGACTCCTAGGTCAACGATAACATAAAGGTGATACTATGATATCTAGGGTGACCGGGTCTGTATATGTGCCAACACTATTATCAATGACAATCAGCATGTGGATATCATCCAACAATATAATCAATGTCTGTATGCAACCATATCATCAATGTATGTATGCATATGGATCCCATCCACGTGTCAACCAATGACACAACAACATCATGCATGCAAATCTCATAAAAGCATATGCATGGAAGCATGAGGATATAAATCAACGTGTGTCCCTCGCGACACATCAAAATCATTGAACCTGGGTGTCCAGCATCGAAACTCGAAAACATCATGAAACTCCGTCTCCAGATCGTCACGTAAATCCTCATATCTAGGGCTCCATCAGTCCGGATCGGCTCATATCATCTCTCGACTCCGGTCGGTATCCTCCGGATATCCGCCGAGCCCAAATACTATAACCGATAGGTAGTGGTCCCTCTGCCAGATTCACCGTCTACGGCACGGCAGATCCGTTCTCGCCCCGGGGTACCATACCGGGTCCACCATGTACCCGGAATCGGCCTCATCCAGCTCCTCGAATCGGGTTTCACATGTCACACGTCTAAGAACAAAGAACTCGCATGGTGGACGCACTGAAATATCATATCAAGAGAAACCGGGTTTTTAAAACAGTACTTGCTTTCTTTTGAAATAGCCACGGTTCTCAAATCCAGAAATCTCATGAAAACAACATATCTCAATGCGTAAAATCGTAAAGCATGATGTATGCGACATATAACAGAATGTGAGCATAACCGTATATCATGCAGCATGGAACGGTAATATGCACATATCAAGGGAAAACCACTCTTTTAAATGCATCCAGTTTTAAGAATATATCCCGCGGTTCCCAAATTCTCTAAGTCCAATGCAATATCGTATAAAGGTGCATATGTAACTATAGCAAGTAAATCGCGCAAGGAGTCATATCATGATGCAGCAATCGTACTGTGTAGTGACATGGCAATTATCGATGATGATGAAGTGTGTGAGCCAGAAAATCTGTGTACGTGTAACATACGCATCATCGATAACGGTGTGAGTGTACTAGCAGGTGCATGCAATGCAATGAGAATAACATGATGCAGCATAAGGTAAATCATATGCAAATGCTGACGGGTATACGTATCTAACATGACCGAGTCGGTGAATCTAACCATCGGCATCTACCCTCACGACATCACGTACGGAATAATCCATCGTACGACATACTCTAGTCAAGGGTATGGATCAATCATCGAGCCCAACACATCACGTACGGAAAATCATCGTACAGCGGCACTGAACCATCGGGGATCCTATCATCCTATATGACAATGAGGGGTACGGACCTAACGTCTCGTACGACAATCACTCATGATTCACGACATTCTATATATATCTATATACCTATGTCCCAGGTCACATCCTTAACAATTTCGTATCAGGGGACAGCAAGGTATCAATTATCTCAATCGACTCGTATCCGTATACCAACATATCATCATATCACATGTCAAATCGTATTCTCTTTTCATCGCATTTATATCTCACATAAGGTCAATTTTACATATACATTATACCATTACTATAAGCATAAGTATCTAATCTAACATACACACCCGAACCATACAATCAGTTTTTAAAAGGTGTGAATCGTAGTTTGAAAGTAAGGGTTACAGTGCTTTTAAGGAAAAGATATCGTTTGAAAATCTGTAACGTCGCTCAAGGTATCTGTTTAAAAGATGCATACGATTCTTTAGTTTGGAAATAGGTATGGTTCGGATGACACATCTACGTCGACTATCTAGTCTTATAGTACCTTAAATGGCAATATCATCAAATATCATCCTCAAATTCCGTCATCACCTACTAGTCGTATCATATCACTTCTAACTATCCTTAGTTTCTAATATGGTTCTCTAACTATCCTTTTTACTCTATCTATAGTTTTCTAATAAAGGTTTCATTAACCATAATATATATATAAATCGGTTTCCTTTAAAGTGTGCGGGGGTGCTATACGCCATCCACCCGACTTCCCCTGTAGATATAGATCTACTCACCTTGATCCTCGCTTGCTGGGGTCGATGATGCCATACTCTCCTCGTCATCTCGAATCCTACACGGGGTACCTACAACCAATACCCAATCGCAAATGCGTATAAAAATCAAGGCGGAAATCCAAAACAGCACACGTCTCGCTCTTAGGTTAAAATCTATAGCCTCGCATGCAAAACACGACCAATAACCCTAGTCGTTGACGTTCAAACGGCACACAATGGAAATCTAATAACAAAAACCAAAATCAAGTTAAAACGAACCGGCAAAATAAAGCATCGACTCAAGAAAACACCGCCAGATTTTACCCTAAGCCAAATTGGTCAATTCTGCACATATGGAGGGTCTAATTTACTGATATAGGAGCTACAGAACAAGCACGAGTCAATTTTGAATAACCAAGGCAGCAATTTGCGGCCCAAATGATTAAATCTGTGGCCTGGGTAGGGGGTTTGGGGCTCTGGTCTTCAGGGTAGCTTCTAGGTTGCCTGCATTGTTAGTGTTTATGTCCTAGAAGGCCATTACTGTATCATACTAGCTTGTATATTACTTAATGGAAGCTTGGGATATTCACATGTATATAACAGTCTTGCTAAACATGGTAGTATGCTACTTGTTTATTCTATCTTAATATGTGAGTGTACGTATTGATAAAGCTCTTAGGATCTTGCTTGTCTACCAGCGTTGTGATGGCAGTCACACTAGTGGGGGCTGGGTAGTCTACAAGCACATCCTTATTCAGATCCCTGGTCGTTGGATTATCGAGACAGAGCATCGATACTCCGGAGTAGACTGGTGTGTACGCTTCTCATCCCAGTTGGGGAGATGGTCTGTCCCACAGCCGTCAGTACGTCGTACT
This sequence comes from Agapanthus africanus, assembly GCA_030015575.1. NCBI lineage: Eukaryota > Viridiplantae > Streptophyta > Magnoliopsida > Asparagales > Amaryllidaceae > Agapanthus > Agapanthus africanus. The sequence goes on along the minus strand of JASDDO010000014.1, from coordinate 450,346,221 downwards.
GGAGATAGTATACAGGTGCTCGTTAGGTTACGGGTACACCGGACAGGACTCACAGGGAACTGTTGGTTGGTTTGATACCAGTCGTCAGTGAACAGTTCCCAGGTGACATGAGTACAGCGTAGTCCGCAGACTTGACACTGCTACTTCGCCTCGAGTGTGTCCCACTGTTCTTAGATTGCTACCCTACCACGGCTCAAAGGAGTCGTGCAAACAGGTAGCAGTTGGGTGCAGTCCCGAGCACTTGGAGGCAGTGGCGGTTAGACAGGATTCGTCCCTCCCGGTATTGGGAGTAGATATCGTGCTGTGTCAGAGAGCCATTACGCAAAGTCCCTGGCCAGGGCAAGCGAGATTTGCTGGTAGGTTCTAGTAGTTTCTCAGGGTGTAATGGGCTACCCTCCGACACGACTTATACCGCTATTAGGGGACTGATGCTTGCCGCCCCCCTAGGCCCGATATGCGATAGTCTTGGACGAACGGACCGGACTGTATGGAGATTGTCACATCAGACTCAGTAGGAGTTCGGATGGGTTTTCTCATCGGCCTTCTTATCGACAACTACCTGGGGACCGTTACGTACAGCTAGTGCCGCTTGCGGTCTGTGGTTAAACCCACTGCCAGCGTAGTAGTCGAGTCTCTAGAGTCCCACACAGAGAGTTTCCTACTCCAGGCGAAACGATATAGAGGTCGCATGGTTTTGCGACAAAGGGTTCGGACGCATACGTGCGTTTACGCACGTAAGACTTTCGGACAGTTTTTACCAGTCGGCTTTGGTTTAAGCCAGTTACTGGTATCCGGTTATTGGATTTTTTCAGTCTAAAGTTTTTCCGTATTTTTGCGGATTGGAGGGGCGTTCTCGTAATTGTACGAGAAGCTTCTAGAAGATGTGACTAAGGAGGTTACTTTGGATGAGATTGTGAGTCATGAGGTGATTCATCATTATCATTAATTGCACCATAAATGATAATGACACATTCTTAATGAATCACCATTAGATATTTGTGAAGCATGCTTATTCATCACTCATTTTCTTTTGTTGATAAATGAGAATGCTTCATAATATATTATGATACACTCTCTCTCTTCTCTCATGATCTTATCTCAAATTCTCTCTCCTCAAGCTCTCATCTTCAAACCCTAATCCTTACACCTCATGAGTTGAGATCAAAGGATTAGTTAGACTAAACAATCCATAACCATCACTCTATCTCATCCGAACTTCTTTGATTAGCAATCCAAGAAGGTTAGTTGCCTCAAGTTTAGAGGTTTAGCTTGGAGTTTTGCTCTCGGGTGGATCGTCTACTACCTAGAGAAGGCCGAGGAGAACAAGGAGATCGTAAAGACGAAGGACTAGTTTCGAAAGGTATAATCCCTAATCACAAGTGATAAGAAAATCATTGTGTACGGTTATTTATAGTTTAGCTTCAATTTAAGCGGTTAGTCGATGTTCGTTCCTTAAACTTGATTGTTTTTGTAATTTCCGCCTCCCCACAAGTACTGGGGTGTACTACATCGACTTACAGTGGTATCAGAGCCTCGCTAAACAATAAATAACTTAATTGCAAATTTGTACGAATTTCGAACGGAAAAACGAAGCCGGAAAACCCTAAATCTGTTCAGTTTCTGTCGAACTTAAAACGATGTCAGAAAATTTTTCAGGTGAGCTCAGAGTGCTTGACATGACACCAGTAAAACACCCAAGAAAAACAGTCGACTGAATCGCCCAACTCGCCGCGGAACCGCGGCCTCAGCCTACTGAGTCGCCGCGCTTCCGCCGCCGAGTTGGCGAGTCAGGAGTCGATTTTTCTTCTGTTGCTTCTCTGTGAAATTTGGGGTTTTCTGGAATATTTAATATTTGCTCAGGTTACTGTTTTACAGAGCAGATTTTGGAGCAATATTGATGTTGTTTAATCGATCGAAATTGTACAGTATTTGCATATTGGATTATATCTGTGATTGTTTAATGTGTTCGTAAACCTCCCCCAACTGCTAGTATGTCGGTTGGCAGGGGGTTGCACATTTCTGAAATGGTTATATCTGTTTGTGCATATAAACTGTATTGGACTGTTGTGGTGTATAGCCGGGGTTTGCAATGGGTTATTGTATAATTCATTTGTTGTAAATGTAATTTGTTGTAATATTATTTTTGCTGGGCACTTCCAGGTTGCGGTCGTAGGCACCGTTGTATTATTTCATTTTACTGTTTTTGCTCCTAGGACTGACCCAAGGTGGGGTACACAAACTGCCGGGCGGGTAGTTTGCCGTACCCGTAGGGGTCGAGGGTGGGGTAACGGCTATTCATCACAACTGTGTAATCTGTCTTTTCTTGCAGGCTCAAAAGAAATACAGATTGCTTGCAAATCCAATATTGTTTATCTGTGTTCTGGAATGAATATCATTGCGTCAGACGAATGTAAAATATCTATATTTATGATAGCTATTTAGACGCCACTTATGTTTTACACCCGCGCTAGCCCAGCCCCCGCTCTGTCGTTAGTTAAGTAACCTAACGGGTGATGACGGGACCACGTGGCGAATGCGGATGGCATAAGAGGACGTTGTATTTTCGTTGTTTTCTGCAATGATAGGTTAATGATGGGACGCATTATCTATAATGCAAAGAAAAACAAACCAATGTTTAAATCGTTGGAACAATTTAAAAGAAACCACTCGGTTATTTTTAAAACAGATATTTTTAAATGCGGAGATTTAACCACTCCTTTTAAAAGCTATCAGGTTCCTTCGGTTATATCAAGTTCACTACGTTCACGGTTTCGCCAAAACCATTCGTAGCCCTCCGTCATTTCATCTGGGTATTCAGTAGTATTTAAGCTATGTATTTTGACCTAACGCCAAGGCATAGTGTTTGGTAGCTGCTGGATATTCATTTGTTGCATAGATAGATGAGTTAGTTTGGGACAGTCGTATTATCATTTTGGCCGAACGTCAAGGATATATACGGATGGGTTCAAATTGACAAGATAATGATGGGTAGAACTTGACATGTGACTTATGACATTTTGACCTAACGCCAAGGTCATAAGAGCATGGGGCAAAAACTTATATCGGGAATTTCTAAAGAAACTGAAATTTGCAAAGAGATGCATACCATTTGGAGTTTGATGAATGTTGGTAGCATTCCTTCAACATTATCATACGATGATATTTGGATCCCGATCCTACTGTGAGTATATGATACTTATCAGGATATTCGTCACTTAACGATCAATGCTATAAACCTAGTAGGTGTCCAGAAAAGTGTCAGCGGGGTTACGCCCCTAGAGAAAAGAGGTTATTTAATTAAGGAACTTCGCGAAAGCGTTGGAAAACCTCCCTCGAAGTATCGACACCGGCCTGGCTGAACGGTTCAGCAAGTATTGTACGGTGAGAATAGTCTTGGCTAATTCTTCTTTTATGGTTTGAGGAAGGATTCGAAAAAGAGTGGGAGCCATCCAGTTTAGATAAACTAAAAACCACTCTAAACTTGCAAGAGCATCATGCTAAAGTGTTTTTCTTCTCTCTCTCCTAATTGCAGCGACCCTGAAAATGACTGGACTTAAGTTACTTTTAGAGAAAAATATACTGACGGGGCCAAACTATAAAGATTGGCTGTGGAATGTCAAAATGGCTTTGACCTATGACAAACTGGGGTACGTCCTCACCGCTACGGCACCTGCTGTCCCTGGTCCCAAATCCAGCAATGCGGATAAGGAAATCCGCAAAACCTGGGATTTAGATTGCGCGAGAGCCAAGTGCATCGTGCTTGCCTCGATGAACAATGAACATCAGAGGAGGCACGAGGATATGGACCTTGATGGCATATTTCTCCATACAAAGGAACTTTATGGAGAGCAATCTCGTATAGCAAGATACGAGACCTCAAAGAACTTGTTTCGAGCGAGGTTGGCTGCCGGGTCATCGGTAGGTGAACATGTCCTACAGATGATCAGCTATATTGAAGAGCTCGCAGACCTTGGGACGACTTTGGATAATGAGCTCTATACAGACCTTATTCTCCAGTCCCTTCCTCACACCTACGCCCAGTTTATCCTGAACTTCAACCTTCAAAGAAAAGAAGTTGAACTTCCGGAACTCCTGAACATGTTAAGGAGTGCAGAGGGAACCTTGAAGACATCAAGGGAAACATCCGCTATGTTTGTTGGCGGTTCATCTTCTTCCGGGTCCAAGGCTAGGGCCTAAGGAAGGAAGAAGAAGGCCGCACCAGACCTAGAGGAGGTGTTAGTAAGGTGGGAGGGAAGGGAAAGAAAAAGAAAGCAGTACCGATAGTTGGTCAGGATGAGTGCTTCCATTGTCACAGGAAAGGGCACTGGAAGAAGGATTGCAAGGCGTGGAACGCCAAGAACCAGGAACCGAAGCAAGCTGTGGCTTCGACTTCAGGTGTGTTTGTAATTGAGAATTGTCTGTCGATCAACTCTACTTCCTGGGTATTGGATACCGGATCAGGATCTCATATTTGCAATTCATTGCAGGCACTGAGAAACCGTAGAGTGCTGAAGGAAGGTGATATGATCCTCAGGGTTGCTAACGGAGCTAGCGTGGGAGCTGCATCCGTCGGGGATTATCACCTAGGATTGACGAGTGGACACATTTTGGTTTTACATAACTGTTATTTTGTACCCAGCTTAACGTGTAATATCATATCAGTTTCCTTGTTATCAAATAAAGGTTATGATTTCACGTTTGTAAGAGATGTTGTCAACATCTACCTTAATCATGGTTTGATTGGGTCCGGTACTCTAAATAACGGCATATATGTTTTAAACCAACTCCAAATTTTCAATGTCCAGAACACACTAAAAAGAAAGTCTCCAGATTTGAATAAAGCTTTCTTATGGCATTGTAGACTGGGTCACATCAATGAGAGAAGGTTGACTAAGTTGCATAGAGAAGGATATTTAGACTCGTTCGAATATCAATCTTATGACACTTGTCAATCCTGTCTCAAAGGAAAGATGACAAAGACTCCATTCACTGGACAAGGAGTAAGAGCGAGCGAGCTCTTAGGACTCATACACAGCGATGTATGCGGTCCAATGTCTACACATGCGAGAGGTGGTTTTTCCTATTTCATTACTTTCACGGATGATTACTCAAGATACGGATTCATTTATCTGATGAAACATAAATCCGAGGCTTTTGAGAAATTCCAAGAGTATAAGAATGAAGTAGAAAACCAAACCGGCAAAAGTATAAAGACACTTAGATCTGATCGAGGTGGAGAATACTTGAGTGCCGAGTTCCTAGGTTACCTAAAAGAGAAAGGAATTCTCTCTCAGCTTACTCCTCCGTACACTCCACAGCATAATGGTGTATCGGAGAGACGGAATCGAACCCTATTGGATATGGTACGATCCATGATGAGTAATGCTGAGTTACCGCGATCTTTCTGGGGACATGCGCTAGAATCAGCGGCATATCTTTTGAACATGGTACCTACCAAGACTGTGCCTACCACTCCATATCAGATGTGGAGTGGGTAGAAACGCCATCTACAGTATATAAAGATTTGGGGATGTCCAGCTTTTGTTAAAAAGCAGCATGTGGACAAGCTCGAGGCACGATCAGTAAAGTGTTTGTTTGTGGGATATCCAAAGCACTCCAGGGGATATCTATTCTATTACGCAGAGGAATAGAAGGTATTTGTTTCTCGTAATGCCCATTTTCTAGAACATCAGTTTTTAGAAAAGGAATCAAGTGGGAGCGAAATAGAACTGGAAGAAATTCCAGAACCACAAGCTGCTACTGAAAGTCTGGTAGAACCAGAAGTTCAAGAAGAACAGAACATTCCCGCACCCCTCTGCAGGAGTAGTAGGCCGTCTCATCCGCCTGAGAGATACTACGGTTTTCTCATAGACGGGGATAGAGAGGATTGCATCATAGATGATGATGAACCTACTGACTTCCAGCAGGCCATCCAGAGCGGTGACTCGGTACGATGGCTAGATGCAATGCGGACCGAAATGGAGTCCATGTACACCAACAAAGTATGGACTTTGGACTTTGCTCCAGATGGGGTAAAACCCATAGGATGCAAATGGATCTTCAAGAAAAAGATTGGTGTAGATGGACAGGTGGAAACCTATAAGGCTAGACTTGTTGCAAAGGGTTTTCGTCAAAGACCTGGTTTGGACTATGACGAAACCTTTTCTCCAGTGGCTATGCTCAAATCCATTCGGGTCCTTCTTGCTATTGCTGCCTTCCATGATTATGAAATCTGGCAGATGGACGTAAAGACGGCTTTTCTGAATGGAAATTTAGAAGAGAGCGTCTATATGGATCAGCCAGAGGGTTTCAATCAGAGTGGGAGCAGCGGGAAAGTATGCAAGCTGCTTAAGTCCATTTACGGACTAAAGCAGGCATCGCGGAGTTGGAACATCTGTTTTGATGAGACAGTCAAAGAATATGACTTTATCAAAAATCCAGATGAACCGTGCATATATAGTAAAGTTGTGGCCAGAAGTGTCGTATTCCTCGTCTTGTACGTGGATGACATTCTATTGATTGGAAATGACATTCCTATGCTACAATCTGTCAAAGGATTCTTGTCACACAGGTTCTCCATGAAAGACCTGGGTGATGCCTCTTACATTCTGGGGATCCGGATCTATCGTGATAGATCCAAGAGGATGTTGGGACTTTCGCAGTCCAGGTATATCGACACTGTACTGAAAAGATTCAGTATGGAAGATTCTAAGCGCGGTAATCTACCGGCTTGTCACGGAATCACCCTCTCCAAAGAGATGTCTCCCAAGACTGATTTGGAAAGGGAACGCATGTCTATTATACCCTACGCTTCTGCGGTAGGCTCTATAATGTATGCGATGTTGTGTACCAGACCAGATGTAGCTTACGCACTGAGCGTGGTAAGCCGGTATCAGTCAGACCCAGGGGAGAACCACTGGAGAGCAGTAAAGAACATTCTCAAGTACCTGAGGAGGACTAAGGAGATGTTCTTCGTTTACGGCGGAAAAGACCTCAGGTTGGAGGCCTTTGCTGATTCCGGCTTCCAGAGTGATAAGGATGATTCCAAGTCCATGTCGGGTTATGTCTTTACCCTCAATGGAGGGGCGGTGTGCTGGAAGAGCTCCAAGCAGGACACCGTTGCTGACTCGACAATGGAAGCGGAGTATATAGCTGCTTGCGATGCCGCAAAAGAAGCAGTCTGGATGAAGAAGTTACTAACAGAACTTCAGGTGGTTCCTACCATAGTTGATCCAATACCTCTGTATTGCGACAACAACGGAGCTATAGCTTTAGCGAAGGAACCAAGGTCCCATCAGAAGTCCAGACACATCTTAAGGCGGTATCACCTGATCAGGGAGATCATTGATCGTCAGGAGATCGAGGTTCGGAGAGTTGCTTCAGAAGAGAACATTGCTGATCCATTCACGAAGGCCCTTCCTCAGATTCAGTTCGAGAGGCTGCTCGAGATCATTGGTCTTCGATACGCCAGTACATGGCCCTAGTGCAAGTGGGAGATTGTTAGTGTTTATGCCCTAGAAGGCCATTACTGTATCATACTAGCTTGTATATTACTTAATGGAAGCTTGGGATATTCACATGTATATAACAGTCTTGCTAAACATGGTAGTATGCTACTTGGTTATTCTATCTTAATATGTGAGTGTACGTATTGATAGAGCTCTTAGGATCTTGCTTGTCTACCAGCGTTGTGATGGCAATCACACTAGTGGGGGCTGGGTAGTCTACAAGCACATCCTTATTCAGGTCCCTGGTCGTTGGATTATCGAGACAGAGCATCGATACTCCGGAGTAGACTGGTGTGTACGCTTCTCATCCCAGTTGGGGAGATGGTCTGTCCCACAGCCGTCAGTACGTCGTACTGGAGATAGTATACAGGTGCTCGTTAGGTTACGGGTACACCGGACAGGACTCATAGGGAACTGTTGGTTGGTTTGATACCAGTCGTCAGTGAACAGTTCCCAGGTGACATGAGTACAGCGTAGTCCGCAGACTTGACACTGCTACTTCGCCTCGAGTGTGTCCCACTGTTCTTAGAATGCTACCCTACCACGGCTCAAAGGAGTCGTGCAAACAGGTAGCAGTTGGGTGCAGTCCCGAGCACTTGGAGGCAGTGGCGGTTAGACAGGATTCGTCCCTCCCGGTATTGGGAGTAGATATCGTGCTGTGTCAGAGAGCCATTACGCAAAGTCCCTGGCCAGGGCAAGCGAGATTTGCTGGTAGGTTCCAGTAGTTTCTCAGGGTGTAATGGGCTACCCTCCGACATGACTTATACCGCTATTAGGGGACCGATGCTTGCCGCCCCCCTAGGCCCGATATGCGATAGTCTTGGACGAACGGACCGGACTGTATGGAGATTGTCACATCAGACTCAGTAGGAGTTCGGATGGGTTTTCTCATCGGCCTTCTTATCGACAACTACCTGGGGACCGTTAAGTACAGCTAGTGCCGCTTGCGGTCTGTGGTTAAACCCACTGCCAGCGTAGTAGTCGAGTCTCTAGAGTCCCACACAGAGAGTTTCCTACTCCAGGCGAAACGATATAGAGTTCGCATGGTTTTGCGACAAAGGGTTCGGACGCATACGTGCGTTTACGCACGTACGACTTTCGGACAGTTTTTACCAGTCGGCTTTGGTTTAAGCCAGTTACTGGTATCCGGTTATTGGATTTTTTCAGTCTAAAGTTTTTCCGTATTTTTGCGGATTGGAGGGGCGTTCTCGTAATTGTACGAGAAGCTTCTAGAAGATGTGATTAAGGAGGTTACTTTGGATGAGATTGTGAGTCATGAGGTGATTCATCATTATCATTAATTGCACCATAAATGATAATGACACATGCTTAATGAATCACCATTAGATATTTGTGAAGCATGCTTATTCATCACTCATTTTCTTTTGTTGATAAATGAGAATGCTTCATAATATATTATGATACACTCTCTCTCTTCTCTCATGATCTTATCTCACATTCTCTCTCCTCAAGCTCTCATCTTCAAACCCTAATCCTTACACCTCATGAGTTGAGATCAAAGGATTAGTTAGACTAAACAATCTATAACCATCACTTTATCTCATCCTAACTTCTTTGATTAGCAATCCAAGAAGGTTAGTTGCCTCAAGTTTAGAGGTTTAGCTTGGAGTTTTGCTCTCGGGTGGATCGTCTACTACCTAGAGAAGGCCGAGGAGAACAAGGAGATCGTAAAGACGAAGGACTAGTTTCGAAAGGTATAATCCCTAATCACAAGTGATAAGAAAATCATTGTGTACGGTTATTTATAGTTTAGCTTCGATTTAAGCGGTTAGTCGATGTTCGTTCCTTAAACTTGATTGTTTTTGTAATTTCCGCCTCCCCACAAGTACTGGGGTGTACTACATCGACTTACATGCATGACTCAAAGTAATCCCTAAATAATTTTTAGGGTCTCCGGGTATTAGCAGATTCCAAAATACCCTCACAATTCACACAATTATCCGATGTCGGGGTTTCTAAGTTCGTATTCTAGGGGTTAAGTCTCAGGTTTTGGTCAGTATACAATCCCTATAGGGGTTATAAGGTCTCTACTAACCTCAATTACGCATCACCACACAAGATTTCCTCAATCCCTAACTTGAAATTTCCAAACCTCACTAAACACTTCTAAACATGTATAGGTGCTAAGGTGAATGAAATACAATACAAATGGTGCAGAAATTGCCTCATTTTGGCAACCCAAGAAAAACACTGGTTTGCCAATGTTGTCAAAATCCCACTTTTCTTGGTCCAATGTATGGAGGAGAAGGAGTGGATCAACTTTTGCGAAGGGAGTATAGGGTTTAGGTGAATGTTTGGAGATGGATCTTAGGGTAGAGTTGGAGGGAATGAGAAGATGATGAAGGATAGAAGAAAACAAATGGGGGAGGATGAAGATGGCTTCCCTCTCACTCTCCTTCCTCTCTTATTCTCACCCTCACTCACTATTTACCCTTTTACCCTTTCTCTTCTTAACCATTTCTTATTTATTTAAAACCAAACCATATAATACCCCAAAACAACATAAGAAACAACATGTAACCAGAATGCGACATTCCATGGTGCACTAGCCATGAAAAACTGTAAAAACGCGGATTTGGCCTAATCGCGATTAGCAGTGCACTAATCATGTTTTCATTTAAGCTGCATATAATAAATCATTAAAATGCCAAATCCTTTAAATATATTTTAAATGAATAAATAATTTTAATTTCCATTTATTTCACAATTATTGGTATATATTTATACCCTTTTTCGAAAACCCCAATTTCGTAAATCGGGCAGTTTTCGGGAAAAATATTATTTTAATATTAAATTCCTAAAATAATATTTTATATTTTCAGAAATCTTACAATCTTCCCCCCTTAAATAAATTTGGTCCCCTAATTTAAATTTAAACCCCCAAAATCTAAAACATTTCAATAATTAGCTCAAATAAACGGGGCTCCGAAATCACGGAAGATATAGAAATAACTCAGCGCATCGCTTGCGCCTGAAAACGAATACGAAACTCAAAATCGAACTCCGTAAAGCGTCACACAAATCATCTGATTTGCACGCATATCCTCGGAGTTACAATGAAGATACAGATCTCGAAATCCACTACTGAAATCCAATATACACTAGTCAAATACTATAATGCGTGTATAGTACGCATCTTTGGAAAACTCCAAAACTTGAATAAAATACATGCAAAATCTTTCTGAATCGCCACGTGATGCGTAACTCGCGGCATAAGTGACGGACGCTCTTTTGTAAAATAATAATATATGTCCATATATGTTTTTCTAAATATACGTTCCGTCGTTTCAGAATATCCCAAAAGGTCTTCATTTATAAATGTTCGTGTCGCTCACGGACACGTAGGAAATAGCGAGATGATTGATTTGTTTCTTCGTGTGTCATTTTAAGAAGATGTATAGAATCACAATCAAAGAATTATATTTGACCGCAATCAACTACGGTGTCAGTTGTAGATCGTAAGCGAGTGCGGATCGTCCACAGGGATTGTGCGATTCGTTTTTTATATTTGATTTGTTTGGATCGAAAAGTTAATCGAAAAGAAAACAAAAGATGATTCAAGAATTTATCAATTGATCCAGGTGTCACAATGTTTAATCAAGAATCAAGAAACTGATAAACAATCAAGAATTGGGTTTCGATGATATTTCCAACCAAATGTCAAGAATCTAAATGAGGCTCGTAGGAATCGATCGGATCTATAGACGTGATGTAATCTCAAGATAACGTATTCTTGTCCTTCGAAGAATTGATACTAGATCAATGATGATCGACGAGAGTTAGGGCTTTCTCGTGAAACTAGGGTTTCATCATTTAACCCTTGTTCTTTCGTCGATATCATTCACATTCTAGCCTCTAGCAATTTCAAGAAACGATCGTAATTCCCCAATTTCGAGCGATATCATTCAAGAAAGCATCGTAACGAAATGGGTTGTCGGTTCTTGAACTTGCTAGGGTTTACAAAACTTGTAGGAATCAAGAATCGTTTTCAGATCGATTTCATCATCATTATATTGATCGTCTCGACTCCTTGAGGAGCGGAGTATTACTCAAGCATCACAACAAGAATTACTACTAGAAATTCAGATCGAATCATGATGCAAGAATTTAAATAAAACAAGATAAAAGAATATCACCTTTTATTTATATCAACAATTTGATTACAGTCGCTCAAGAACTACAAGAGGAAGAACTAAATTGTCGATTTTGGCGTCGCTCGGCTCCGTGAGTCGCGGATCGGCTTGGACCACTTGCTCTGTTGAAGATCGGCTCGGCTCATAAAAGGTTGCAAGGCTTCTTGCTTGGTGGGTACTCGGGATCTTGGCTTTTGATTGGAATTAGGGTTAGGGTTTCATACAAGCCCTGTCACTAGACTTGTGGAAGAAAAAGATGAAGAAAGAGAGTGAATGGGTCTATTGATTTCAATGATTGAATCTAATGAATTCAATAATGGGATTTTTCCAAGATGAATAATAAGTGAGCCTAGGGTCTTATTTATAGAACACCCAAACCCTAGGTCTAGGTTTGAATTTACAATTCCCTTCAAAAGTTTGTTAAGGAGTTTCTAGAAAGAGTTTGTTAGGAGTTAGCTTAGGGTTTAAGCTAGGATTAATTAAGCTTAGAAAACCCTAGTTTGCTGATCTGGCAGAAACCTCTGGAGTCTTCTAGAAATTGGAGTGTCTTTCTGAACTTTAGGAGCTGAGACAGGAGTTTTGCACTAAAAATGAGAAGCTAATTCCTTGAACCTACCGCGGATCCGCGGTGCAAGCAGGCTCCTGCCGCGGATCCGCGGCTCTTTATGGGGCTTGGGCCTTGGCCTCTCTGGTGTGGTCTTGTAATGCCATTTGGAGCTTTATCTGATATATTGATTTATATTTTTCCTTTTGGATTTATACCAGAACTGATATCATTGAGTTGGCGTAATGTTTGATCGGTACCATGTACATTTTGGCCTTTCTTCTGGATTTTCCTGCACAGATCTCAAAACAAGTGTTGCGCAATATAGCGAAGATGCGATGCCATGGAATGCGGTCAATTTCCTTTATAGTGTCGGTTTAAGAGTCTAATACATGCAATCTGATATTTTTCGACAGTTTTGCTAATATGTGAAATATGAATGCCGTATACTTCTAAATAAGTGCAAATGATGAGGAAATTGCCGGCTAAAATATACAATATTTTTGACTAATCAAATTCCCCCAAACTTAATTTCGATCGTCTCGAGCGAACTGTTTTATTAAATAGAGAAGGAGAAAATAAAGAAAGAGAAAAACGAACTAGCACACTTTCGTAGGCAACACGATTGCACTGAGCACGTGCAACAAGCCTTTAAACCTCTAGGTGTCCCTAGTAGGAGGAGTGTTGTCTCCTGAGGGTTTTCAGCGGATTGCACCCACAAAATCCAATACTAAAAGGAAGATCATGAATATTACATTTAAAGACAAGAATTGTAAAAGAAAGACTTTGAAAATTAGGGTTTCCAACTAAGCTAGCTTTTCGGTTGTCATGAGCTCTATCTTAATGGTCATGAAAAGATGTTAGAAATCACGTCCTCCCTCAATAAAACATCGTCTTATTTTTCTTTCCTATCTTTCTTCCAAACATCGATCATATAACCATGCGTGTGTGTAATGACATCCCTATACCCGGAGAATTCAATTCAAGCTATCATACTCTTGCCCATCAGCCTCAGTACTTTTTAATTAATGAATATTTAGACGAAATTGCTCACACACTTTCATGCGACCGTTAATACTTCTTGAGGTACTAACCGACCGATTACTCCTGTGCTTGCTTACTTGGTGTATATTCCTCGTCTTGCACCACCTCAGGCATAGCAGTGACTCCCAGACCAGTTGGCCTTAGGTCACTATGTGAAAAAGCACCCTTGCTATATATTTTTTTATTGCCCTCGGTGATAACAAAATCAGTGTCCATTTTTCTCACCACTTTATATATATTTTTTTTTTCATTTTTTTTTCCTTCATACTTTTGGCTTTAAGACAGGAGCATTTCAAGGTATCCTCTACTATCCCTGGCTTCAAGACGTGTGTAAGTGCGAATAGCAGGGTAGCAACGTTCAAAAATGTTTGGCTTCCAGAATAGAAACTATTTTTCAGACTTATTTTTATCCTCAAATTAGTGACGTCTTTCATCTTACTAACCCTTGGGACAACGGCTCATAACTACTTATTACTAGTTCGTATAAGAAAACTTCTAATTTTCTTGGTTTTCTTAAATTTTTCTAATCTCATGGATGTAAATGTTCACTATCTAAACTTTCATTATCTTATTTATGTACAAAAAATATTTTTTTCTTTTTGAAAAATTTTAAATTCTTATAGGTTTTGAAAATAATGTTTTGTGCTTATGCAAATAATGATGCAAATGATGCGAAAATAAGTACAAACCTCCCCCAAACTTGTTTTCAACAGTGTCCTCACTGTTGCCTTCCGCTAAATCTCGAAAAACCTGTAAGCTTGGGAGGAATTTATTAGTGGGGGCAAAATATTTAAGTGAAGATCCTCCCCCAAACTTATTTTTGATTCAAATTTTTTGTAAAAATTTTCTTTTCAAGAGCCAGAAAAAAGTGTACCCCCCAAACTTGAGTTATGCAATGTAAATCTTTTGAAAATCATATGAGGGGGTTAAAAATTAGTGGTCGATGCCAAGCTTTGCAAAGACCGAATGTTAACACCAACCATTCAAAAAATTTATCAATGCAGTGCTCGGGTTGGTGGAAGAAGAAGTGGGGAAAGGGTAAGTGGTGGAATAGAATGTGTGTGCGTCTCATTTTGGAGAGACGATGCAGTGTGTGTGATGGATTACTCGCATTTTTCTTACAAGTCAGAAGAAGGGGTGGAGGTTCAATTTCAATGATTGGGACATGATTCATCTCAACACCCATGCTTTTTAGAAATGCGAGTTCATCAGCGAAGATCTCCTCAAAAGTTTCATCTATACCCCGAAGAATAATGTCATCACAAGGTGCGGGGTGATCTTCAGACTCTAAAAGCAGTTCATAATCAGTGTTACTTGTTGACCCGGACATCTCGGTGGAAGAGTCCGTATGTGTATGATACATAGTTGGGTCGAACAACAACGTATGAAAAGAGTCAAGATCAGTATTATGAGGGTCATTAAATTCGCTGCTGTCGACATCCATTAAGTCGACAGAACAGACCTGAGCAGTAGGTTCGGAGGGTACACTTCCTAACTTGTAAATGTTCATCTCAATTGTCCTCTTCCCGAAGGATAGGGTCATACAACCGTTACGACAATTGATGATAGCATTGGAAGTGGCCAAAAAGGGGCGACCTAAAATCACCGGAATTTGATTCCGTGAGTTCGCTACAGGCTGTGTATCAATTACAATAAAGTCTACAGGGAAGATAAATTCCCCGATTTTTATTAACACATCCTCTAGTTCACCCCTAAGTCTGGTGATTGATCGGTCAGCCATCTGGAGAGTGCAAGGAGATGGTTTCAACTCTCCGATCCCTAACTGCTCATAAACTGAGAAAGAAAGCAGGTTAACACTTGCCCCAAGATCTAGTAGAGCACGGTTAATGTGTTTCTCCCCAATAGAGATGGAAATAGTAGGATATCCAGGATCCTTACGTTTCCTCGGTAATTGCTGGGGGAAAGCTGTGTCTACTGTTTTTGCCATGAATATCTTCTTGGGCATTTGTTTCTTCCTCTTTCTAGTGCAAAAGTCTTTAAGAACTTTCGCATATGCAGGGACTTGTTGGATAGCATCTAGAAGGGGGATATTGATGTTAACCTGTTTAAACATCTCAGTGATCTTCTCCATATGTGGACTTGGTGTGTTAGCCCTTAACCGATTAGGATAAGGTGCTTTAGCAATAAGCGCTGGGTCCATCATAGGAGAAGGAAGTGTGTGTGGAACCGATCCCAGAATATAAGTGGGGATCGTCCGTGGAGGGGTAAAAGAGGTGGGCTGTAGTGGCGAGTCTTTTGGGAAATGGAGAATAGGCTCGGAAGAAGGTGGTCGGGTAGAAGAACTGGGGTCAGAACTAGAAGTGTGTGTGTGAGGAAAGGTCTCAGCCGGGGTGTTGATAGGATTGTCAATATCATCAACTTCTTCCCCAACATGATTGTTAAGCACTCTTCCAGATTTCAACGTGGTGATTGCATTCACATGAAGTGAATAACCAGGATTGGGTAATGGTTGAGCTGGAAGTTTCCCTTTCTCTCTTGCACTCATTTCGGCTTTTAATTGTGCAATTTCTTCGTTCATCGATTTAATACTCTCGTTTTGGGACGCAGAGTTTTTCTCAATTTTATCGACAGATGACTTCATTTCAGCCGAAACTTGCACGATATTTGATAAGACCAAATTCATGTATTGTGCAAAAGAAGTGGATTCATCAGTTCCGGTCAACTGTAAAGGACTAGACAGTGCAGGTGTGTTGACCTGATTTTGAAAATTATGTGCTTGAATGGGGTGCTGACTCAATTGAAGTTGTGGTGGAGGGACCCTTTGGAAATTTTTTTGGTTTGGAACCGTGTTTTGAGAGTGTGATTGGTTCCAAGCAAAATTAGGGTGATTCCTCCACCCCTGATTATATGTGGAAGAAAAAGGATCGTTTCTAGGTCTATGAAATGCGGCATTGGTATGCTCACGACCTTGAAACGGACATTCTTCCGTCAAGTGAGACGGATCAGAACAGCAGCCACATACAGTTTTGGAAAGTGACATTTGATTAAGGGAGGCAGCTAAAAATTTGTTTTCCATAGTCTCGAGTTTCTTGTGTATAGCTGAAATGTCAGCTCTAACTCCTATGGAAACATCCGATTGGTTATTGCCACTCCTAAATGATGGACTTTCCCACTGTAAAGACTTTTCAGCGAACTCTTCTAAATATCGCCAAGCTTCCCCATCATCCTTGGTCATGAAGGTACCTTGACACATGTTTTCAAGACTCTGTTTAGTGTTAGGGTTACTGCCCTCATATATGATTCGGCAAAGCTTCCATCTAGGGATGCCGTGATGAGGACACTGAACCAAAAGATCCTTGAAACGTTCAAAGTATTTATAGAATGGTTCAGTAGGGAGCTGGGCAAATTGATTCAGTTCGCTACGGAGTCGAGCTGTCTTTTGTATTGGGTAAAATTTCTTAAGGAATGCAGCGACGAATTCTTCCCAATTCGTAATAGAGTGTGCGGTAGTGTTATATAGCCACTTCTCAGCTATATCGTACAAGGTAAATGGAAGAAGTCGTAGACGCATAGCATCCACTGAAAGTTGTGACGTACCCATCATTGCGCATACGTTTTCAAATTTGGTAATGAAAACGTAAGCGTCCTCTGTCTCGAGTCCGTGGAATTTGGGTAAAATATTGATATACTGGGGCTTAATCTCAAAGTTATCCCCATTGGCTGGTGGTGTGGATAAGCAGGTCGAAAGAGGACCTCGAATAGGGTAGCATCTCTCCTGGAGAGAGATGCGGGGTGGATTCTGCGCACCAACGGACGGCGGCAGATTAGGGTTAAAGAAGTTTGATGGATTCGGATGCATCGGTGTGGTTGTGGTAGTGGGTAAAGAAAAGGTAAATGGAGAAATATCGAATTCGGAGTCGATAAGAGGTACGCGGACTAAACGGGCACTAGAATCCCGTGTCCAGCCTATCTTGTACTAAAAATGGTTAGTACAAGTGGCAGCGTTGGCTTTTAATTAGGGGCAAATGAATGCGGTGTTTGCTTTTGAAAAAGGGACGGATTTTTTTGAAAAAAATGATGCGACACAACAAATGCAGCACACAAACCCTAGAATCTAGTGGTCACCTAGGTCCGGCTCTAGACCGCTCCTAATTGCCAAAAGACAAGTCGCAGGATAGAATCCTCCACTGCCTCTTTGTTCCCCTGTGGCCGGATAAGTGCCAGGTAAGTGGGAAGGTACTCCACTACGTAAGTAGTGGGCCTAATTAATAACCACTAGCCTTCGACACACTTTCCTAGGCACCACAAGAAAACGCGGATAAGCAATGAATTACCCACGGCCTTCTTCTGTCCTAATTGAGTGCGACAGTCCTTAGAGTCATCTCTAGGTATTTTTTAGTTAATGTGGGTCAATGCGGATGCAAGTTTTATGGTTTTCGGGGCCTAGGAAGGGTAATGAAATCCCCACCTAATTTGGATTTGGCCGTGCCCCTTAATATCCGTATTTATAATGCAAACAACCAAGAAACAAAATCACGCACAAATTTAATTTTGCAATTTGCGAGCTGCTATTCTTTGCAAAGAATCCTGCAGAAAATTGTCAGTTGGAGCTAAAAAGAGGAGAGAAGAGAAGGTAAGAAATCACCTGAAGAAAAAATTTCACAGAGATCCCTCCACCAAGCCGCGGTTCCGCCGCATATGGGTACTCCCACCGCGCTTCCGCGGTCGTATGGTGCGATCACTGAACAACAATTCACCAGGGAGCTTCTGTAGACTCCCTCTGCTCTCTGGTATATTTCAAAAAAAATTCCAAATTTCCAGCAAGCTCCAGATCTCCTCGCAATGAACCACAACAAATCGTTTAGGGTTTGCATGAATTTTGATCTCAAAAATCAAAATGAAATAAATCTTTCAATTCAAACTATGATATAAAACGAATTAGCGCGTAATCCCCGGCAACGGCGCCATTTGATTGAAAAGAATTCTCGGTTTGTGTCAATCGAATCAAATAGTCCCCGGCAACGGCGCCATTTGATTGATTTGTTTCTTCGTGTGTCATTTTAAGAAGATGTATAGAATCACAATCAAAGAATTATATTTGACCGCAATCAACTACGGTGTCAGTTGTAGATCGTAAGCGGGTGCGGATCGTCCACAGGGATTGTGTGATTCGTTTTTTATATTTGATTTGTTTGAATCGAAAAGAAAACAAAACATGATTCAAGAATTTATCAATTGATCCAGGTGTCACGATGTTTAATCAAGAATCAAGAAACTGATAAACAATCAAGAATTGGGTTTCGATGATATTTCCAACCAAATGTCAAGAATCTAAATGAGACTCGTAGGAATCGATCGGATGTATAGACGTGATGTAATCTCAAGATAATGTGTTCTTGTCCTTCGAAGAATTGATACTAGATCAATGATGATCGACGAGAGTTAGGGCTTTCTCGTGAATCTAGGGTTTCATTATTTAACCCTTGTTCTTTCGTCGATATCATTCACATTCTAGCCTCTAGCAATTTCAAGAAACGATCGTAATTCCCCAATTTCGTGCGATATCATTCAAGAAAGCATCGTAACGAAATGGGTTGTCGGTTCTTGAACTTGCTAGGGTTTACAAAGCTTGTAGGAATCAAGAATCGTTTTCAGATCGATTTCATCATCATTCTATTGATCGTCTCGACTCCTTGACGAGCGGAGTATTACTCAAGCATCACAACAAGAATTACTACTAGAAATTCAGATCGAATCATGATGCAAGAATTTAAAGAAAACAAGATAAAAGAATATCACCTTTTATTTATATCAACAATTTGATTACAGTCGCTCAAGAACTACAAGAGGAAGAACTAAATTGTCGATTTTGGCGTCGCTCGGCTCCGTGAGTCGCGGATCGGCTTGGACCACTTGCTCTGTTGAAGACCGGCTCGACTCATAAAAGGTTGCAAGGCTTCTTGCTTGGTGGGTACTCGGGATCTTGGCTTTTGATTGGAATTAGGGTTAGGGTTTCACACAAGCCCTGTCACTAGACTTGTGGAAGAAGAAGATGAAGAAAGAGAGTGAATGGGTCTATTGATTTCAATGAATGAATCTAATGAATTCAATAATGGGATTTTTCCAAGATGAATAATAAGTGAGCCTAGGGTCTTATTTATAGAACACCTAAACCCTAGGTCTAGGTTTGAATTTACAATTCCCTCCAAAAGTTTGTTGAGGAGTTTCTAGAAAGAGTTTGTTAGGAGTTAGCTTAGGGTTTAAGCTAGGATTAATTAAGCTTAGAAAACCCTAGTTTGCTGATCTGGCAGAAACCTCTGGAGTCTTCTAGAACTTGGAGTGTCTTTCTGAACTTTAGGAGCTGAGACAGGAGTTTTGCACTAAAAATGAGAAGCTAATTCCTTGAACCCACCGCGGATCCGCGGCGCAAGCAGGCTCCTGCCGCGGATCCGCGGCTCTTTATAGGGCTTGGTCCTTGGGCTCTCTGGTGTGGTCTTGTAATGCCATTTGGAGCTTTATCTGATATATTGATTTATATTTTTCCTTCTGGATTTATACCAGAACTGATATCATTGAGTTGGCGTAATGTTTGATCGGTACCATGTACATTTTGGCCTTTCTTCTGGATTTTCCTGCACAGATCTCAAAACAAGTGTTGCGCAATATAGCGAAGATGCGATGCCATGAAATGCAGTCAATTTCCTTTATAGTGTCGGTTTAAGAGTCTAATACATGCAATCTGATATTTTTCGACCGTTTTGCTAATATGTGAAATATGAATGCCGTATACATCTAAATGAGTTCAAATGATGAGGAAATTGCCGGCTAAAATATACAATATTTTTGACTAATCACGAGACTATAACTCTTTTTCAAAAACCTCTTGGTAAACTTTTAATGCATGCAAAGTACTCAGGTATTGTCCTCAGATCAGTCCTGTTCGGCAAATACATGACATATTGCTCATTATGAAAACAAGGTGCTCAAAAGCAAAATCAGCCTCAAAAGGCGTGTCCAATAATCATGTGCGTCTGGTGCGCACGGAAATCAAATCCAAATACAGGTGCTGCGATATGCACAATAGCCAAAACTAAGTGCAACGGGTGTGCACGAAAGCATCTGTCCAGTGCAACGGGTGTGCACGACAGTAATATCAAGTACACCTAGAGTGCACGAAAATCTCAATCCTGTGCAACTAACGTGCACGAATAAAAATCCCAAATCGAGCGCATCCGGTGTGCACAAAATCACATCTCAATGCACTGCAAGCACATATAATCTATACCGAGTGCAAAAATTAAATCGAGTGCATACCACACGCAAAAAATCAAATCAACTGTATGGGGATTCACGAAATCATAAACATGTGTAGCCAAGGCACAAAATCAATATCAAGTGCAATAGTTATGCACAAATCATAACCCAACACAATGGTGTATAAAAAAACATATCTCAAGTGCAATAACTATCCACAAAATGTAAATACCCAGTAGGTGCAGCCATGGTGCACGAAATCAATATCATGAAACTCCATCTTCAAAACTCAAATCCAAGTGATATAAGCGTGATACTCGGATCACAAACGCAAATCGCAATAAATGACATTGAGGTACACTTCCTACAATGTCGAAAAATAAATCGGTGCTCCTAAAACCTGCAGAACAAGAACATCCGCTTGCCTCCTGCTCATGATCTGGCGTCTTCTGTCTCTGGGTCCTCATTTCTCTGTGGATTAACCAATCTCGCAATCCATCGGCTCGTCGGCCATGTCGGTTGTGCTAACGGGAACGATTCCATTCTGAAAATTCTCTGGTCATTTCTCGACCAATTATCATGACCACTCGTGAAGCAGCACGTCACTGGCGTCGGCCTCTGGCCCTCTGAATACATGTCACACAACTGACCCTCGATGCAAATCTTATTGCAGCAGTGTCCTGGAACGAACCTGCACAAGGTCTCTTCCGATCTCGCCTATGCCGAACAATACGAAGGCTTGTACTCTTGCATAATCTTTTCTCGTCTTCTGGACATCTACGTTCTCCGCACAACATTTCCTCGGAAACTAGTCATATCCCAATGCCTCTGTATACACATCAGATCTCTAATCTCGACGGGGAGTAACAACAGCTCGTCAGCATCTCGCACGAACCTCTGGTCCCACTCGTCTGTATCATCGTCCACTACGACGTCTCATCACGCTACCTGCAAATATTCTCGGCTACAGTCAATCCGTAGTCTCTCACATGGACTCGAAATCATGAACTCGGATTCTTCATCACCTTGTAGAAGACCTATAGTCGAACACGTCCTCGGGTACTCATCCCAACCATCGGAGAAAACTCAGTACTCATCCGTTCTCGATCAACTCACAACGTATCTAGGTGAGGTCTTTTATCTGAACCTAGTCAGCATACCGGTCTACTATCACATGATATCCGAACTACGTCAATTTTTCGATCAAGTCATCATAGTCCCATAATTCCCCGAAAGCTCAACACCTGAGCACAGTCTGATAATATCCCGTACATGCCACAGTACCTATGGACCAGTCGTAGAAGGGCAAACCCAAGCCTCACTGATGGCGCCGCTAAACTGCCGCAAACTGTAAGTCGACATTGTACACCCCACGAATTGCGGGGAGGCGGAAAATGAAAAACAATCTTTTTCTTTAAACTAACATCGACTAACCGTACGGATCTTTGCTAAACTCTAACTAAAAATATCATAGGAGAAATTAGCTACTATGAAAGAAGATTATACCTAATGAACCAAGTCCTTCTTCTTCTCGTTAACCACCTCCTCGTCGGCCTCCTCTATGTAATAGAAGATCCACCCAAAAGCTACTACTCCAAGCTTTGCCTCTAACTTGAGGAAACTAGATTACTCAAAGTGCTAATCAAAGCAACCTAGGGAATATAGAGTGTGATTAGTGATTAATAAGTCTTGCTAACCCTTGATCTCAACACATGAGAGGTTAGGGTTAGGGTTTGAAGAGAGAGAGCTTGAGGAGAGAGAAGGTGAGAGCGAGAATGATATGAATTCTTTCTCATTTACAATATATGATGAAGCATAATGCATATCAAATAAATCAATTAAATGATATTAACAACCATGCTTCATTTAATATATGCAATGAATCATCAAGTGTGTCATTAAGCAATAAATGCATCATTAACTCACTTGAATGATTCATCTAATGAGTCACTAATCCATTAATGCAAAAGCCACCTTAGCCCTCCAAGTTATCATCCTTCTAGAAGCTTCTCGATAATTTACGAGAACGCCCCTCCTATCCGTGAAAACACGGAAATACTTTAGACTGTATAAATCCAATAATCCGATACTAGAATCTGGCTTAAACCAAAGCCGGCTAGTAAAAACTGTCCGAACATCAAACGTGCAAAAATGCACATGCATGTCCGAACCCTGTCGTAAAACCATACGACCTCTATATCGTTTCGCCCGGAGTAGGGAAACCCGCTGTGTGGGACTCTAAAGACTCGACTACTACGCTGGCAGTGGGTTTAAGCACTGACCGCAAGCGGCACTAGCTGTACGTAACGGTCCCCAGGTAGATGTCGATAAGAAGGCCGATGAGGAAACCCATCCAAACTCCTACTGAGCCTGATGTGACAATCTCCGTACATTCTGGTCTGTCCGTCTAGGACTATCGCATATCGGGCCTAGGGGGCGGCAAGCGTCAGTCCCCTAAAAGCGGTATAAGTCTTGTCGGAGCGTAGCCCATTGCACCTTGAGAAACTACTGGAAAACCTACCAGTAAATCTCACTTGCCCTGGCCAGGGACTTTGCATAATGGCTCTCCAGACATAGCGCGATATCAACTCCCAATATCGGGAGAGACGAATCCTGTCTAACCGCCACTGCCTCCAAGTGCTCGGGACTGCACCCAACTGCTACCTGTTTGCACGACTCCTTTGAGCCATGGTAGGGTAGCAATCTAAGAACAGTGGGACACACTCGAGGCGAAGCAGCAGTGTCAAGTCTGCGGACTATGCTGTACTCATGTCACCTGGGAACTGTTAACTGACGACGGGTATAATACCAACCAACAGTTCCCCGTGAGTCCTGTCCGGTGTACCCGTAACCCAACGAGTACTTGTATACTATCTCCAGTATGACGTACTGATGGCTGTGGGACAGACCATCTCCCCAACTGGGATGAGAAGCGTACACACTAGTCTACTCCGGAGTATCGATGCCCTGTCTCGATAATCTTACGACTAGGGACCTGAAAAAGGATGTGCTTGTAGACTACCAAGCCCCCACTAGTGTGACTGCCATCACAACGCTGGTAGTCTATCAAGATCCTAAGGGCTCTATCAATACATACACACATATTAAGAAAGATATAAACCAAGTAGCATACTACCATGTTTAGCAAGACTGTTAATATAACTGTGAATATTACAAGCTTCCATTAAGTAATATACAAGCTATTATGATACAATAATGGCCCCTAGGGCATATACACTAACAATCTCCCACTTGCACTAGGGCCATTTAGATGCATATCGAAGAACGATCATCTCGAGTAGGCTCTCGAACTGAATCTGAGGTAAGGCCTTTGTGAATGGATCAGCAGTGTTCTCCTCTGTAGCAACTCTCTGGACCTCGATCTCCCGGCGATCTATGATCTCCCTGATCAGGTGATACCGCCTTAAGATGTGTCTAGACTTCTGATGGGACCTGGGTTCCTTTGCTAAAGCTATAGCTCTGTTGTTGTCGCGATACAGAGGTATTGGATCAACAATGGTAGGAACCACCTGAAGTTCTGTTAGGAACTTCTTTATCCAGACCGCTTCTTTTTCGGCATCGCAAGAAGCAATATACTCCGCTTCCATCGTCGAGTCAGCAACTGTGTCCTGCTTGGAACTCTTCCAGAACATCGCCCCTCCATTGAGGGTAATGACATAACCTGACATGGACCTGGAGTCATCCTAATCACTCTGGAAGCTGGAATCAGCAAAGTCCTCTATCTTGAGGCCTTTTCCACCTTAAACCAAGAACATCTCCTTAGTACTTCTCAGGTACTTGAGAATGTTCTTTACTGTTATCCAATGCTTCTCCCTTGGGTCTGACTGATACCGGCTTACCACGCTCAGTGCGTAAGCTACATCTGGTCTGGTGCACAACATCGCATACATTATAGAGCCTACCGTAGAAGCGTAGGGTATAATATACATGCGTTCCCTTTCTAAATCAGTCTTGGAAGACATCTCTTTGGATAGGGTGATTCCGTGAAAAGCCGTTAAATTACCGCGCTTAGAATCTTCCATACTGAATCTTTTCAGTACAGTGTTGATATACCTAGACCGCGAAAGTCCCAACATCTTCTTGGATCTATAACGATAGATCCGGATCCCCAGAATGTAAGAGGCATCACCCAGGTCTTTCATGGAGAACCTGTGTGACAAGAATCCTTTGACATATTGTAGCATAGGAATGTCATTTCCTATCAATAGAATGTCATCCACGTACAAGACGAGGAATATGACAGTTCGTGCTACAATTTCACTATATATACATGGTTAATTTGGATTTTTAATAAAGTCATATTCTTTGACCTTTTCATAAAAACAGATGTTCAAACTCCCCGATGCCTTCTTTAGTCCATAAATGGACTTAAGCAATTTGCACACTTTCCCGCTGCTCCCACTCTGATTGAAGCCTTCTGGTTGATCCATATAGACGAACTCTTCTAAATTACCATTTAGAAAAGCCGTCTTTACGTCCATCTGGAAGATCTCATAATCATGGAAGGCGGCAACAGGAAGAAGGACCGGAATGGATTTGAGCATAGCCACTGGAGAAAAGTTTCGTCATAGTCCAAACCAGGTCTTTGACGAAAATCCTTTGCAACAAGTCTAGCCTTATAGGTTTCCACCTGTCCATCTACACCAATCTTTTTCTTGAAGATCCATTTGCATTCTATGGGTTTTACCCCATCTGGAGCAAAGTCAAAAGTCCATACTTTGTTGGTGTACATGGACTCCATCTCGCTCTGCATTGCATCTAGCTATCGTATCGAGTCACCGCTCTGGATGGCCTGCTGGAAGCTAGTAGGTTGATCATCATCAATGATGCAATCCTCTCTATCTCCATCTATGAGAAAACCGTAGTATCTCTCAGGCAGATGAGACGGCCTATAACTCCTGCGGAGGGGTGCGGGAATGTCCTGTTTTTCTTGAACTACTGGTTCTACCAAACTTTCAGTAGTAGTTTGTGGTTCTGGAATTTCTTCCAGTTCTATTTCGCTCCCACTTGTTTCCTTTTCTAAAAACTGCTGTTCTAGAAAATGGGCATTACGAGAAACAAAATCCTTTTGTTCCTCTGCATAATAGAAGTAATACCCCTTGGAGTTCTTTGGATATCCCACAAACTTACACAGTACCGATCGTTTCTCGAGTTTGTCCCATGCTGCTTTTTAACAAAAGCTGGACATCCCCATATCTTTAGATACTGAAGATAGGGTTTCTTCCTACTCTACATCTGATATGGCATGGTAGGCACAGTCTTGGTAGGAGCCCTCTTCAAAAAATATGCAGCTGATTCTAGCGCATAACTCCAGAAAGATCGCGGTAACTCAGCATTACTCATCATGGAACGTACCTATCCAATAGGGTTCAATTCGGTCTCTCCGATACACCGTTATGCTGTGGAGTGTATGGAGGAGTAAGCTGAGAGAGAATTCCTTTCTCTTTTAGGTAACCTAGGAACTCGGCACTTAAGTATTCACCACTTCGATCAGATCTCAATGTCTTGATACTTTTGCAGGTTTGGTTTTCTACTTCATTTTTATACTCTTGGAATTTCTCAAAAGCCTCGGATTTATGTTTCATCAAGAAAATGAATCCGTACCTAGAGTAATCATCCGTAAATGTAATGAAATAGGAAAAACCACATCTTGCATGTGTAGACATTGGACCACATACATCGCTGTGTATGAGTCCTAAGAGCTCGGTCGCTCTTACTCCATGTCCAGTGAATGGAGTCTTTATCATCTTTCCTTTGAGACATGATTGACAAGTGGCATAAGATTGATATTCGAACGAATCCAAATATGCTTTTTTATGTAACTTAGTTAATCTTGTCTCATTGATGTGACCCAGTCTACAATGCCATAAGAAAGCTTTATTTAAATCTGGAGACTTTATTTTTAGTGTGTTCTGGACATTGAAAATCTGTAATTGGTTTAAGACATATATACCGTTATCTAGTGTACCGGACCCAATCAAACCATGATTAAGGTGGATGTTAACAACATCGCTTACAAACGTGAAATCATAACCTTCTTTTGATAAGAACGAAACCGATATGATATTACATGTTAAACTGGGTACAAAAAAACAGTTATGCAAAACCAAAATATGTCCACTCGTCAATCCAAGGTGATAATCCCCTACGGACAAAGCTCCCACGCTAGCTCCGTTAGCAACCTGGAGGGTCATATCTGTTAGTGTATATGCCCTAGGGGCCATTTGTTGGAGATAATGCCCTCAGAGTCAATTATTGGATCACAGGTACGTGATTGCAATGATTGATGGAGGACTTATCCCGGTAGGACAGTCTTACTCGAGATGATAGTATGCTATCTGGTTTACCTTTATCATCGTGTACTGTTTTAGGTGACCTGACACGTCGCTATTACACGTTGATAGAGCCCCTAGGATTCTATGCTTGACCACCAGCAGTATGAGGGCGATCATATACGTGGGAGCTGGTAGTCTATAAGCATATCCTTAAATGGTCCCTAGTCGTGTGAGTTTCGAGACAGGGCATCGATACTCCATAGTAGACTAGTGTATACAGTCGAGACCCCGACGAGGGGCGGTGGCCGGTCTCACAAGCCACTGGTGTCAGTTGGATCACCTAAGATGTATACAAGTGCTCATTGGGTTATGAGTACACCGGACAGGACTCGCCGGGAACATGCCAGTTGGTCATATACCAGACGTCAGATGGCAGTTCCCTGGTGACATGTGTGCAGGTTAGTTCATCGACCTTGGGATCGTCATTTGTCTCGTGTGAGTTCCCACTGTACTTTGATTACTACCCTACCACGGCTCAAAGGAGTCGTGCAAACAGGTTTTAGTTGGGTACAGTCCCGAGCCACATGGAGGCAGTGAGCGTATCTTCAGGGGTTCGTCTCTCCCGGTATTGGGGGTGAGGTCGTGCTGTGTCTAGGAGAGCCATTACACAAAGCCCTCGGCCGAGGCAAGGAGATTTACTGGTAGGTATTCCAGTAGTATCTCAGGGTGTTCTGGGCTACACTCCGACACGACTTGTACCGCTTTTGGGGGTCTGACTTTTACCAACCCCCTAGGCCCGCCATGCGATGCTCATAGACGAACGGACCGGACTGTACGGATATTGTCACTGACAGGCTCAGTAGGGTGTCAGGATGAGTTCGCTCATCGACGTCCCTTTTAGTCAGTACCTGGTAGCCCGTTACGTATTGGCTTATACCTCTGACGTGCTAGTGGTTAAATCCACAACCAAGGTGTTGACGAGTCTTTAGAGTCCCCCACATTCAGTTACTCAGCTCTCGGGCGAAAGGTTGTAGAGGCCGTATGGAGATATGGCAAGGTCCGATCAGATACGTGCGGTATTGCACGGATCAGGATCGGACAGATTGTACTATAGGCCGTATGGAGATATGGCAAGGTCCGATCAGATACGTGCGGTATTGCACGGATCAGGATCGGACAGTTTGTTCTATAGGCCGTATGGATATATGGCAGGGTTCGATCAGATACGTGCGGTATTGCACGGATCAGGATCGAACAGATATTACTAGCCGGTTTTGGTATAAGCCGGATTCTAGTATAGTACAGCGGAGATTTTGTCTCACTGCATTTGTATTTCGGTCGAAATACAGATGCGGGTGTGTATGCACAGTATCGGGGTTTTCCTGTAATTTATTACGGGACCAGTTTTATGGAGTTGCCAGTTTGCTTTCCGTTTCGGCCAATTTCCATTGTTCCGTTCATTGGCCGAAGATTGGTGGAGGAGGGCTTATTTGCATTGTTGCAAATAAGTGGTTGTGGAGGGGGTCTTTGCATTTTTGTTGCATCATGATTATAGCCCCATCCCTTGACCTTGACTTCTTGACTTCCTTATGATGGCTTGACCTTTAAAGTCATCATGGTTGTTGATGATGGCATGACTTTTGGTGTGATGATTGTTGCTTTGAGTGTTGGATTTTCCTTTCTATCATTTCTTTTGCATGATAGCTTTCCTCTCTCTCTCTTTGGTATTAGAAGAGAATGGCTCCCATTTTTGAGCTTCTTGCACCATCTCATTTCTCTCCTCCACATTAGTCTTGTATCATCCCTCCACCAAAATGGCATCTCCATGAACCCCAAAGTGAGACTTGAGTCCTACACAATATTCTACAGCAATTCTTGGGCACGTCGAGTAGCCGGCTTCGTGCCCGAGTTGCCTCGGCATTGAGGTGGGAGCCCGTATAAGAAGTAGGCGATGTGGTGCACTTCCGGCGACGAGGAGGAGACGGGACATTCCGCAGGAGATCGGGACGGCGACGAGAAGACCGGAGGACTCGGATCTGTCGGTATACTTCTCTTCCCTATCTTGTAGTTAGCTTAGACTTGTTAATGGTTACGATCCGGATGTTTAGTGCGCGGTGGTGCCGGTTTGCTAAGTCCGCAAAATTAAAGTTTTTCACCGCTTCCGCATTCCGGCGTCGGATTGACGGCCGGGGCGCCGCCGTGCACTTACAGTGGTATCAGAGCCTCACCATTAACTTCGTCTAGCTTTCGTTTGATCTGTTTTGTGTTTCCGATCGACCAAAATTCCAAAATCTACATTTTACCTCACATCAGTTTTCTGTTAAGATTTTTTGGTGTCTAAAAATTTTTCAGGTGGTCTCAGAATGATGTGCAGGAAATTCTAAGCATACTGGGAAAATTCGACGCAGTGATCCCTCCCCAAGAGCGCGGAACCGCGGCCCCACCTCTATATTGGGCCGCGGATCCGCCACAGTGTGGAGAGGTCAGTGGGCCATCTTTTTCCAGTGGGCTTCAGGGATTAAATTAGGGGTTTTGAAATATTAAAATTGGGCCAATTATTTCTGTGAGTGCTACAGTTTTTCTTGGGGCCCACTTGTTAATTGTTTGATCAATCGGAAAATTATAAACACATTTTTCACAGTATTTACATTATATCTGCGACCGTGAATGTCACTCGATCGGTAATTCCGGTCTAACTGCTATAGCCCGGTTAGACGGATTTGCGAACGTGATTTTCACGTTGATGTTCTGTTTTTGCTGTGATGTTGCGGATCGGTCGTGGGGGATAGCCTGGATGCAATGCTAGTACAGATGTGGTTGTATTATGTACATTTGATATTGCGGGGCGAGCGTCCGACATGTGGACTGCCGTCACTGCCTGTTTGTATTATTCTTTTGGGGCACGACCTGGTTGCGGTCGATGTACCCGTTGTATGTATATTTTACTTTCTGTACTAGGATTACCCCGCGGAGGGGTGCATGGATAGCCGGGTTCTGGAGGGCAACAAGCCCGCATCTCATGGCATTGAGACGGAGGGGGCTTCACTCTAGGATTGGCAGGCTATTCGCCGCACTCGTAGGGGGTACAGGTTGACCCAGGAGGGGTGCCCAAGTTGCCGGATTCCGTGAAGTGCAGGGTGGTCCATTCACGGTACTGAAGGGGGCTGCCTCGCTTCAGGTTTTGGCGGGTGACTTGCCGCGCCCGTAGGGGTCTAGGTTTTCATTGCACAGGCTATCCACACGACCAGGGGAACGTCGGGTTTCAGTTGTGGCTCAGTGAAACCCGGGGATCCCAGATATCTGTATTGTTTCTGTGATGCTGTACATTCTCTGTGATGTTGCATTTCTTTTCACGCCTTGAGCGAAATATAATATATTGGTATATATATTAGTAGATGTTGTAAATGTTTTACATCCGAGCTAGTCCAGTCCCCGCTCTGTCGTTAGTTAGCTAACCTAACGGGTAATGACGGGACCCAGTGGCGAATGCGGATGGCATATACGTACATCAGTATATTTTCGTTCTTTTTGGTGTGATCAATTGATGGGACTGCATTGATTCGGATCAATGCAAGTTTAAAAACAAACCTAATCTGATGTTGTTGGAACACTTTTCAAAAAGCTGTTATTGCAAGGACGTTCACTTTTGTTTGCATCGAGATATTCAGTTGGAATATCCTGCTCCTCTGTCGACGAGGCAAGGGCCGAGATCCCTTCACCGGGAGTGACCCCTTGGACAAAAAGTTTGCGTCAGGGCATTAACTTCACTATAGCCGATTACTTTTGCTTTGCACCGAGGTATTCAGTTGGAATATCCGGCACCCCATTCTACGGGGAAAGAGCCGAGATCCCTTCACCGGGAGTGACCTCTTTAGCAACGGTTTTCGTCACTGTATTTTTAAAAGCTATCCGTTCCTTCGACGATATCAAGTTCTTTACATTAAAGGTTTTCGCCAGAAACCATTCGCAGCGCTCCATCATTTCAGTTAAATATTCGGTAGTATTCAAGCTATGTATTTTGACCTCACGCCAAGGCATAGTGATTGGTAGCTGCCGGGTATTTATCTGTTGCATAGATAGATGCGTTGGTTTGGGACAGTCGTACTACCATTTTGGCCTACGTCAAGGGTATGTACGGGTGGATTCAAATTAACCTGGATAATGATGGGTAGAACTTGACATGTGACTTATGATATTTTGACCTCACGCCAAGGTCATAAGAGCATGGGGCAGAAATCACATCGGGAGTTTCAAAAGAACTGAAACTTGCCAGATATGCGCATACCTTCTGGAGTGTGATACCGTGAGCGGATTCCATCACGTTATCATGCGATGAGAGTTGGATCCCGATTCCCACTGATGAGTTGGTATACTCCTCGGGTGATCCCGACTAATTCTTCTTTCAGGTTTGGAGGAGAATTTGACGGAACAGTGGGAGGTTTCCAGATTAGATAAATTGGTAACCATTCTGATCTAGATTAGAGTGCACTCTGAGTGTTTCTTTTCTCTCTCTCTTTGGTAGCGACCTTTGACCCGACCCTAAGACTATGACACAGTGACCAAGATTGACCGAACCTTCTTAACACTGGCTTTTGTATTGTCAGAGTTGCGAACCTCATTGCCACTCCTACTTTTACCCTTTTCTCCAGGACACCCCGTATTACTACGAACGTCCACTTCCATTGGACAAAACCATCGTATGGTTAGAAACGAACTCGAAAGAATTTATTCGAGGATGGTTCCCGGTTCTGGAGGAAACGGATAGGATTATTCAGTTGTCTTTTCCTTTTACCTTCTCTCAGGTTGCGAGTACTCCTTGGTTTAGGAGATAGTACACCTATTACGCAAATTGGATAGTCTTCTTCCAAACCTTAGGCTGGTGCCGACCGGTAGGGAATGAAGAAAACCAATCAGCATAACGGTGGTGTGCAGAAGGTATTAAGTTAAGACAAAGCAAGGGATTAGTAAGAGAGCAAAGTAAATTGCAACTGATATTCATGACCAAACCAGGTATTTCTTCGCCAATCCTAAAATCACCTTTGTATTTCTCCAGGACACTCCGTATCACTACGAAGATCCACAGTTTATTGGATACTCCATCGTATGGTTATATACGAACTCGAAAGGAACTTGTTCCAGTTCGGGGATGGATTCTGGTTCAGGAGAAATAGGAATAAGAGTTATTCAGGTGTCTTTTATCTTCACCTTCTCTCACATTGCGAGTGTTCATAGGATTGGGACAGTACACCCATTATGCTTATTGGATAGTCTTCTTCCAAACCATAGGCTGGTGCCGAACGGTAGGGAAGGAAGAAAACCATTTGGCCTAAAGGGGTGTGCAGAAGGTAATGACTAAAGACATATGAAGGGATTTGGAGAGGTGGCAAAGAACTATACGGTTACAGTCGTGAATCTGGAAGAGGCATTACTAAGAATACCGGGATAGCCCATCGAAACATTTCAATGTTTCAGTTTCACTGTGTACTGTTAAACGAAAACTGATTTCCCGATTAGATACTTACTCCAGGGTATGTATTTACCAAGTATGTTTCTCACATCTGTATGGTTTTACAGATGATGAGTGGGAGTAAGTTGTTGGGAATTGGGTGACTATCCTCATTATATCGGGATTCGTTGCAATCGGTGATATTTGAGGAGATCACCTGGGCTGTTTGCCGGTCGGCAAATATTTGGTTTTGAATATCCGCTGTTATGCACCAATTTCAAATTGATATATCTGTACGTCTATTTTCATAGAGTGAGATATACCTTTCTGAAATTATGTCTATGACATTTACCTATATCAGTGGATTGTTAGGTAAGGAGCATTGAACAGCGGTGTAATTCTTCATAACCAAAGGTACAGTTTTCAACCTACGACACACAGCGAATGAGTTTTCAAACTCAAGGGACTTATACAGAGTATTGTATGTTATCCTGGGTCCATCAGGACAGAGGGGTTGTTCCTCGTACTATATTCGGTTTACTTGTGACTTCTCTAGCTTTTAGACATGTGTTTCTTCGAAACACAGGGTCCGAATTTTTGAGAAGTTATAGGTATTTGAATAAAGTAGAGAACCTGGTATCGCAAGTATCGGTATTCTTCAAAGTAATAGAAGATGTAGATACTTGTGTATGGTATTCAGTTGATAGTAATGATAAAGAGAAATTGCTTCTCTTTCAGGTTATTCATAATTGGAAGCATTCCTAAGTTGAGTAACGCTGATCGGCCTCCTTCCATTTTGTTGACATGCGCTGGAGACAGGTGCATGATTTGGATCTGGTTCAATCAAATCAGTGCCTCTGGTCCTATATGGGATATAGAAAAGTTCGTATCTTAACGATGTTAAGGTACGGGGAGTTATCCGGTTTATGATTAAAACCAGACACTGGACAACTCAAGGCCCGTTTCTGTAATGGCTGTTTGTGGGTTGACCCAGGTTATGACGAGGGTTGATTTTCTGCCATCTGGATGAAAAATAGCAATATTGTTCTAGACTCGCCACAGTTTTATTAAAAATGGATTTTTTCAGAAAACAGTAGTTGGAGTATGGTAGAACTGGAAGTGATTCCAGAACCACAAACGATTACTGAAGATTTGATAAGGAACCTAAAGATTCAATCTGGATTGACATTCCATTGGCCACTCCGCAGATAAGGTGGGTAACTTCAGGCACCCGAGAGGTACTACTGTGGCCTCAAGGACGGTGACAAGGAAGTTCTTGTTTACCCACAATTACCATTGCTGTTGTTCCAGGTTACGAGACCCGGCAGGAGGATGAGTATAGCGTCGTTCTGAATTCGCTTCAGAAGTGTACGTGTATATGACTCTGCCAGAGGGTTGTCGTAGTCAGTGGGAGCAGCGGAAGCATTGGTGGACAGGTAGCTTATGTCTATTTATAGACTAAAGCAGATGTAGCGGAGATAGATCATCTGTTTCTGACGTGACAGTCATGGGTTTGACTTCATCAGAATAAGGGATGGATCTGTTGAGAAAGTAGTAGGGTGTGATATCCTGGTTTTTGGATAACATTCACAGAGTAGGAAAGGAAACTCCTATAGTACAGTCGGTTATACTTTGGTCGTCACACAGTGGTTTCTCCACAAAGGAAATGGATTTTATATCAGACATACTGGTTACTAGATCTATGGTTTTAGATCTAGATTTGGGTGGTTTCCCAATCTGGGTACTTTGACAGCATTCTAAGAGTATTTAGAATGGACGACTCCTAGCATGGTAGTGAACCTGCAGGTGATGGAGTCACCCTCTCCAAAGGTGTCTTACAGACTAAAGGGGAGAGGGACGTGCATGATTGGCAGATCACTTGCTCAGGCAATTGAGTCAATCATGAGATGTCAAGTACCACACCAGATGTTGTTCTTGCACTAGATGCAATAAGTTGACATTGATCCAATCCTGGAGAAACAGTAGGAAGCAGTTTTAGAACATAAGAGGATGTTCTAGGGATATGATAACGACAGCCTCATTCGGGAGACAGTTATCATTCCAGGCTTCCAAGGTGACATGGACGACAAGGAGGTTGTCAGAGTTATAGTTTTCCTTCTGACGAGGGGCAGTATTTTGGACAGGTGGTCCAAGGCAATACTGAGGGTGGCATGGCGCAGGATACTGATTAAGTTCAGTTGACGATACAGTCTAAGAAGTTTGGATTTGGAGTTCATTTATGAGCTATGTCCCATCAGACATCCAGACACATTCTAAGACAGGTATTGCTCATTTCGGGAGATGGGTTTCTCCGCGAACCTGAGATATAGAGAGACATAGAAAGAGACATCAAGGCGGATCCACTCACTGAGGCTATTCCTCGAACGCAATAGTTTCGCAAACGGGATTTGTGAGACTGACTAGTAGAGGAGTTGGGTGTTCGGTATCACACGGGCTGTGAGTATGCGACATCGCAATAATTATCCTTGAGTGCAAGTGGGAGATTGTTGGAGATAATGCCCTCAGAGTCAATTATTGGATCACAGGTACGTGATTGCAATGATTGATGGAGGACCTATCCCGGTAGGACAGTCTTACTCGAGATGATAGTATGCTATCTGGTTTACCTTTATCATCGTGTACTGTTTTAGGTGACCTGACACGTCGCTATTACACGTTGATAGAGCCCCTATGATTCTATGCTTGACCACCAGCAGTATGAGGGCGATCATATACGTGGGAGCTGGTAGTCTATAAGTATATCCTTAAATGGTCCCTAGTCGTGTGAGTTTCGAGACAGGGCATCGATACTCCATAGTAGACTAGTGTATACAGTCGAGACCCCGACGAGGGGCGGTGGCCGGTCTCAAAAGCCACTGGTGTCAGTTGGATCACCTAAGATGTATACAGGTGCTCATTGGGTTATGAGTACACCGGACAGGACTCGCCGGGAACATGCCAGTTGGTCATATACCAGACGTCAGATGGCAGTTCCCTGGTGACATGTGTGCAGGTTAGTTCATCGACCTGGGGATCGTCATTTGTCTCGTGTGAGTTCCCACTCTACTTTGATTACTACCCTACCACGGCTCAAAGGAGTCGTGCAAACAGGTTTTAGTTGGGTACAGTCCCGAGCCACATGGAGGCAGTGAGCGTATCTTCAGGGGTTCGTCTCTCCCGGTATTGGGGGTGAGGTCGTGCTGTGTCTAGGAGAGCCATTACACAAAGCCCTCGGCCGAGGCAAGGAGATTTACTGGTAGGTATTCCAGTAGTATCTCAGGGTGTTCTGGGCTACACTCCGACACGACTTGTACCGCTTTTGGGGGTCTGACTTTTACCAACCCCCTAGGCCCGCCATGCGATGCTCATAGACGAACGGACCGGACTGTACGGATATTGTCACTGACAGGCTCAGTAGGGTGTCAGGATGAGTTCGCTCATCGACGTCCCTTTTAGTCAGTACCTGGTAGCCCGTTACGTATTGGCTTATACCTCTGACGTGCTAGTGGTTAAATCCACAACCAAGGTGTTGACGAGTCTTTAGAGTCCCCCACATTTAGTTACTCAGCTCTCGGGCGAAAGGTTGTAGAGGCCGTATGGAGATATGGCAAGGTCCGATCAGATACGTGCGGTATTGCACGGATCAGGATCAGACAGATTGTACTATAGGCCGTATGGAGATATGGCAAGGTCCGATCAGATACGTGCGGTATTGCACGGATCAGGATCGGACAGTTTGTTCTATAGGCCGTATGGATATATGGCAGGGTTCGATCAGATACGTGCGGTATTGCACGGATCAGGATCGAACAGATATTACTAGCCGGTTTTGGTATAAGCCGGATTCTAGTATAGTACAGCGGAGATTTTGTCTCACTGCATTTGTATTTCGGTCGAAATACAGATGCGGGTGTGTATGCACAGTATCGGGGTTTTCCTGTAATTTATTACGGGACCAGTTTTATTGAGTTGCCAGTTTGCTTTCCGTTTCGGCCAATTTCCATTGTTCCGTTCATTGGCCGAAGATTGGTGGAGGAGGGCTTATTTGCATTGTTGCAAATAAGTGGTTGTGGAGGGGGTCTTTGAATATTTTTTGCATCATGATTATAGCCCTATCCCTTGACCTTGACTTCTTGACTTCCTCATGATGGCTTGACCTTTAAAGTCATCATGGTTGTTGATGATGGCATGACTTTTGGTGTGATGATTGTTGCTTTGAGTGTTGGATTTTCCTTTCTATCATTTCTTTTGCATGATAGCTTTCCTCTCTCTCTCTTTGGTATTAGAAGAGAATGGCTCCCATTTTTGAGCTTCTTGCTCCATCTCATTTCTCTCCTCCACATTAGTCTTGTATCATCCCTCCACCAAAATGGCATCTCCATGAACCCCAAAGTGAGACTTGAGTCCTACACAATATTCTACAGCAATTCTTGGGCACGTCGAGTAGCCGGCTTCGTGCCCGAGTTGCCTCGGCATTGAGGTGGGAGCCCGTATAAGAAGTAGGCGATGTGGTGCACTTCCGGCGACGAGGAGGAGACGGGACATTCCGCAGGAGATCGGGACGGCGACGAGAAGACCGGAGGACTCGGATCTGTCGGTATACTTCTCTTCCCTATCTTTTAGTTAGCTTAGACTTGTTAATGGTTACGATCCGGATATTTAGTGCGCGGTGGTGCCGGTTTGCTAAGTCCGCAAAATTAAAGTTTTTCACCGCTTCCGCATTCCGGCGTCGGATTGATGGCCGGGGCGCCGCCGTGCACTTACACCATTATTGTATCATACTAGTTTGTATATTACTTAATGGAAGCTTGGGATATTCACATGTATATAATAGTCTTGATAAACATGGTAGTATGCTACTTGGTTTTTCTATCTTAATATGTGAGTATACGTATTGATAGAGCTCTTAGGATCTTGCTTGACTACCAGCGTTGTGATGGCAGTCACACTAGTGGGGGCTGGGTAGTCTACAAGCACATCCTTATTCAGGTCCCTAGTTATTGGATTATCGAGACAGGGCATCGATACTCCGGAGTAGACTAGTGTGTACGCTTCTTATCCCAGTTGGGGAGATGGTCTGTCCCACAGCCGTCAGTACGTCGTACTGGAGATAGTATGCAGGTACTCGTTAGGTTACGGGTACACCGGACAAGACTCACAGGGAACTATTGGTTGGTTTTATACCAGTCGTCAGTGAACAGTTCCCAGGTGACATGAGTACAGCATCGTCCGCAGACTTGACACTGCTGTTTCGCCTCGAGTGTGTCCCACTGTTCTTAGATTGCTACCCTACCACGGCTCAAAGGAGTCGTGCAAACAGGTAGCGGTTGGGTGCAGTCCCGAGCACTTGGAGGCAGTGGTGGTTAGACAGGATTCGTCTCTCCCGGTATTGGGGGTTGATATCGCGCTGTGTCAGAGAGCCATTACGCAAAGTCCCTGGCCAAGGCAAGCGAGATTTGCTGGTAGGTTCCAGTAGTTTCTCAGGGTGTAATGGGCTTCGCTCCGGCACGACTTATACCGCTATTAGGGGACTGACGCTTGCCGCCCCCCAGGCCCGATATCCAATAGTCTTAGACGAACAGACCGGTCTGTACGGAGATTGACACATCAGACTCAATAGGAGTTCGGATGGGTTTCCTCATCGGCTTTCTTATCGACATCTACCTGGGGACCGTTACGTACAGCTAGTGCCGGTTGCGGTCTGTGGTTAAACCCACTGCCAGCGTTGTAGTCGATTCTCTAGAGTCCCACGCAGAGAGTGTCTCTACTCCAGGCGAAACGATATAGAGGTCGTATGGTTTTACGACAAGGGTTCAGACGCATACGTGTGTTTACGCAAGTACGACTTTCGGACAATTGTACTAGTCGGCTTTGGTTTAAGCCAGTTACTAGTATCCGGTTATTGGATTTATACAGTCTAAAGTTTTTTTCGTGTTTTCACGGATAGGAGGGGCGTTCTCGTAATTGCGCGAGAAGCTTCTAGACGATAGTGACTAAGGAGGTTTAGGTGGCATATACATTGAATGAGATTAGTGAGTCATATGGATGATTCATCCATGTCATTAATGCTTCATAATTGCTTAATCACTCATGGAGATGAATCACCATAAGATATTTATCAAG
The DNA here is from genome assembly GCA_030015575.1 of Agapanthus africanus. Taxonomy (NCBI): domain Eukaryota; kingdom Viridiplantae; phylum Streptophyta; class Magnoliopsida; order Asparagales; family Amaryllidaceae; genus Agapanthus; species Agapanthus africanus. The sequence continues at coordinate 450,307,891 of JASDDO010000014.1, read as the reverse complement.
CATGGTTGTAAATCATATCCTTTTCTTTTCTTGATAAATGAAAATGCTTGATATATATTATGATAACTCATTTTCTCTTCTCATTATTATGTTCATCTTCTCTCTCCTCAAGCTCTCTCTCTTCAAACCCTAATCCTCCCCTCTCATGTGTTGAGTACAAGGATTAGTTAGACTACTTAATCCATAACCATACTCTATTTCATCTAGGTACTTTGATTAGCACTTAAAGATACCTAGTTGCCTCAAGTTTAGAGGCAAAGCTTGGAGTATAGCTCTCGTGGTGGATCGTCTACTACTTGGAATAGGCCGAGGAGGAGGTGGAGTTCGTAAAGACGAAGGACACGGTTCTTTAGGTATAATCCCTTCATATAGTAGTTTAGAACTTCTATGTTTGATGTTAGTTATCGTTTAGCTTCGATTCATGCGGTTAGTCGATGTTTAAGAAAAGAACAAGATCGTTTTTCATATTTCCGCCTCCCCGCAAGTCGTGGGGTGTTGTACATCGACTTACAATATCACCAACCTTCAGCACTCTACAGTTTCTCAGTGCCTGCAATGAATTGCATATATGAGATCCTGATCCGGTATCCAATACCCAGGAAGTAGAGTTGATTGACAGACAATTCTCAATTACAAACACACCTGAAGTCGAAGCCACAGCTTGCTTCGGTTCTTGGTTCTTAGCATTCCAAGCCTTGCAATCTTTCTTCCAGTGCCATTTCCTATGACAGTGGAAGCACTCGTCCTTTGCCACTACTGGCACCGCAATCTTTTTCATTCCCTTCACTCCCACCTTACTAACACCTCCTCTAGGTTTGGTGGCGGCCTTATTCTTCCTTCCTTTGGCCCTAGCCTTGGACCCAGAAGAAGAAGCACCGCGAACAAACATAGCGGGTGTTTCCCTTGCCTTCTACAAGATGCCCTCTGCATTCCTCAACATGTTAAGGAGTTCTGGAAGATCAACTTCTTTTCCTTGAATGTTGAAATTCAGAATAAACTGGGCGTAGGTGGAAGGAAGGGACTGAAGAAGCAAGTCTGTATAGAGCACGTTCTCCAAAGTCGTCCCGAGATCCGCGAGCTCTTCTATATAGCCAATCATCTTTAGGACATGTTCTCCTACAGATGATCCGACGGCCATCCTCGACTGAAACAAGTTCTTCGAGGTCTCGTATCTTGCTATATGAGATTGCTCTCCAAAAAGTTCCTTTGTATGGAGAAATATGGCATCAAGATCCATATCCCCTTTCCTCCTCTGATGTTCAATATTCATCGAGGCAAGCACGATGCACTTGGCCCTCGCGCAATCTAACTCCCAGGTCTTGCGGATTTCCTTATCCGCATTACTTGATTTTGGACCAGGGACAGCAGGTGCCTTAGCAGTAAGGACATACCCCAATTTTTCATAGGTCAAAGCCATTTTGACATTCCGCAGCCAATCTTTATAGTTTGGCCATGTCAATTTATTTTTCTCTAATAGTAACTTAAGGCCAGTCATGTTTTGGGTCGCTGCAACAAGAGAGAGAGAGGGAACACTTTAGCATGATCCTCTTGCAAGTTTAGAGTGGTTTTGAGTTTATCTAAACTAGATAGCTCCCACTTTTTCTCGAATCCCTCCTCAAACCAAAAAGGAAGAACTAGCCAGGACTATTCTCACCATAATATACTTGCTTAACGGTTCATCCAGGCCGGTGTCGTTACTTCGAGGGAGGTTTTCCAACGCTTTCACGAAGTTCCTTAATTAAATAACCTCTTTTCTCTGGGGGCGTAGCCCCGCTGACACATTTCTCGACACCTACTTGGTTTATAGCATTGATCGTTAAGTGACGAATCTCCTGATGAGTAGCGTATACTCACAGTAGGATCGGGATCCAAATATCATCATGTGATAATGCTGAAGAAATCCTACCAACATTCATCACACTCCAAATGGTATGCATCTCTTTGCAAATTTCAGTTTCTTTAGAAATTCCCGATATAAATTTCTGCCCCATGCACTTATGACCTTGGCGTTGGTCAAAATGTCATAAGTCACATGTCAAATTCTATCCATCATTATCTTGTTAATTTGAACCCATCCGTACATACCCCTGACGTTGGCCAAATGATAATACGACTGTCCCAAACTAACTCATCTATCTAAGCAACAAATAAATACCCAGCAGCGACCAAACACTATGCCTTGGCGTTGGTCAAAATACATAGCTTGAATACTACTGAATACCCAAATGAAATGATGGAGGGCTACGAATGGTTTTGGCGAAACCGTGAATGTAGTGAACTTGATATGATCGAAGGAACCTGATAGCTTTTAAAAGGAGTGGTTAATGCTCCGCAATTTAAAAAATATCCTCTGTTTTAAAATAACCGAGTGGTTTCTTTTAAACATTCCAACGATTCAACTTTGGTTTATTTTCTTTGCATTAATATAATGCATCCCATCAATTAACCTATAATTGCAGAAAACAACGAAAATACAATGTCCACTTTTGCCATCCGCATTCGCCACTGGGTCCCGTCATCACCCGTTAGGTTACTTAACTAACGACAGAGCGGGGGCTGGGCTAGTGCGGGTGTAAAACATAAGTGACGTCTAAATAGCTATCATATATAGATATTGTACATTCGTTAGACGCAATATTATGCATTCCAGATCACAGATGAACATTATTGGATATACAAGCAATCCGCGTTTCCTTTGAGCCTGCAACGAAAGACGGATTATACAGTTGTGATGAATAACCATTACCCCACCCTAGACCCATACGGGTACGACAAATTACCCGCCAAGTACCTGAAGTGAAGCAGTCTCCCTCAACAACGTGAGTAGGCCACTAAACACTTCAAATTACCCAGTAGTTTGTGCACCCCACCTTGGGTCTATCCTAGAAGCAAAAATCAGTAAATGAAATAATACAACGGTGGCTACAACCGCAACCTGGATGTGCCCCGCAAAAGAATATTACATCATATTACAATTTACATCGAATGAATGAATATAAAAACCCATCTCAAACCCCGGCTAATCATCACAACGATCCAATCAAGTTCATAAACACAAACAGTAAAATCATCACAGAAATGTGCAACCCCCTGCCAACCGACATACTAGCAGTTAGGGGAGGTTTACGAACACATTATACAAATCACAGATATAATCTAATTAGCCAAACATCGTAGAATTTCGATCGAGCAAACATAATTGATTCTACTCCAAAAACTTCTCTGTGCACCTGAGACTTGAGTAGAAACAAAACATTCCGGAAAGAACAAAATTAACACAGAAGAGTTACTGGGAATTTTGGGGTGAATCGGTTTCAACTCGGCCGCGGATCCGCGGCGGATCGCTTGTATCGGCCGCGGTTCCGCGGCTGTTTGGTCGATTCAAGAACCCAAATTTCTCCAGTATTCTTATATTTTCCTGCTTGTAATTTTAAGGGTCCCTGAAAAATTTTTAGACCCCTTTTTAAAATCGACTAAAACTTGGTCAATTTGATGTTTTTTCCGGTTCGTTTTGCGATGGAATTTCTAACGACTTTGCTAACAAATTAGTTATGGTTTAGCGAGGCTCTGATACCACTGTAAGTCGACGTTGAACACCCTACGAATTGCGGGGAGGCAGAAAATGAAAAACAATCTTTTTCTTTAAACTAACATCGACTAACCGTACGGATCTTTGTTAAACTCTAACTAACAATATCATAGGAGGAATTAGCTACTATGAAAGAAGATTATACCTAATGAACCAAGTCTTTCTTCTTCTCGTTAACCACCTCCTCGTCGGCCTCCTCTATGTAATAGAAGATCCACCCGAAATCTACTACTCCAAGCTTTGCTTCTAACTTGAGGAAACTAGATTACACAAAGTGCTAATTAAAGCAATCTAGAGAATATAGAGTGTGATTAGGGATTAATAAGTCTTGCTAACCCTTGATCTCAACAGATGAGAGGTTAGGGTTAGGGTTTGAAGAGAGAGAGCTTGAGGAGAGAGAAGGTGAGAGCGAAAATGATACGAATTCTTTCTCATTTAGAATATATGATGAAGCATAAAGAATATCAAATAAATCATTTAAATAATATTAACAACCATGCTTCATTTAATATATGCAATGAATCATCAAGTGAGTCATTAAGCAATAAATGCTTCATTAACTCACTTGAATGATTCATCTAATGAGTCACTAATCTATTAATGCAAATGCCACCTTAGCCCTCCAAGTCATCATCCTTCTAAAAGCTTCTCGACAATTTACGAGAATGCCCCTCCTATCCGTGAAAACACAGAAATACTTTAGACTGTATAAATCCAATATTCCGATACTAGAATCTGGCTTAAACCAAAGCCGGCTAGTAAAAACTGTCCGAACATCGTACGTGCATAAATGCACGTGCATGTCCGAACCCTGTCGTAAAACCATACGACCTCTATATCGTTTCATCCGGAGCTGGGAAACTCTCTGTGTGGGACTCTAAAGACTCAACTAGTACGCTGGAAGTGGGTTTAACCACATACCGCAAGCGGCACTAGCTGTACGTAACGGTCCCCAGGTAGATGTCGATAAGAAGGCCGATGAGGAAACCCATCAGAACTCCTACTGAGCCTGATGTGACAATCTCCGTATAGTCCGGTCTGTTTGTCTAGGACTATCGCATATCGGGCCTAGGGGGCCGGCAAGCGTCAGTCCCCTAAAAGCGGTATAAGTCGTTTCGGAGTGTAGCCCATTACACCTTGAGAAACTACTGGAAAACCTACCAGTAAATCTCGCTTGCCCTGGCCAGGGACTTTGCGTAATAGCTCTCCAGACACAGCGCGATATCAACTCCCAATACCGGGAGAGGCGAATCCTGTCTAACCGCCACTGCCTCCATGTGCTCGGGACTGCACCCAACTGCTACCTGTTTGCACGACTCCTTTGAGCCGTGGTAGGGTAGCAATCTAAGAACAGTGGGACACACTCGAGGCGAAGCAGCAGTGTCAAGTCTGCGGACTATGCTGTACTCATGTCACCTGGGAACTGTTAACTGACGACGGGTATAATACCAACCAACAGTTCCCCGCGATTCCAGTCTGGTGTACCCGTAACCCATCGAGCACCTGTATACTATCTCCAGTACGACGTACTGATGGCTGTGGGACAGACCATCTCCCCAACTGGGATGAGAAGCGTACACACTAGTCTACTCCAGAGTATCGATGCCCTGTCTCAATAATCCTACGACTAGGGACCTGAAAAAGGATGTGCTTGTAGACTACCCAGCCCCTACAAGTGTAACTGCCATCACAACGCTGGTAGTCAAGCAAGATCCTAAGGGCTCTATCAATACGTACACACATATTAAGATAGATATAAACCAAGTAGCATACTACCATGTTTAGCAAGACTGTTAATATTACCGTGAATATCCCAAGCTTCCATTAAGTAATATACAAGCTAGTATGATACAATAATGGCCCTTAGGGCATATACACTAACACAAACCCTAAGGTTCAAAAGCGGTTCCATGGTCATCATGTCGAGTTAGGGTTTCATTCTTCTAGAGGGTCAACAGAATCACTTGCATGTTCCTCTGAATACTAAAACTTGGGAAAATGGGTTTTCTGACATTCGTTCGAACTTTTAACTTCGCTTAGACGACATGTGAATACCCTTCGACTCTCAACTCGAGGTAGTCTAGCTATCATCTATCGCATTTCTGCCTGGAAGCTCCAGCGATCTCAGCTTGTATGCTCTGGAAGCGACATCTTATCAATCTCAGTAACAGCTGGGTCATCTGTCTGCACGGTAGACGACATCACAATCTCTGAGGTATGCTGTACATCAACAGTCCTCTCGCAACTGGCATCCTCTGACAATGGCCCGATCATCCGGTGTAAAACCCAACACTCGCCTCATCCGAGAGGTCCCAACACAAAAACTAAGTGGATTCATTCCCATGTCACCAGAAAACACAATGGTGAGTCCTCGTCCATGAAGAGCTCACCCTGACCGCATCACTAGCAGCAGCTCAATCTGCGCTCAACCATGGTAACAGGAACATCATGTTGGATATATGTATGCCCTAGAGGCCATTATATGATAGTGGATGTATTTATACATGTATATATATATATATATATATTCAGTGTACATTCTTGCTCGACATGATAGTATGCTATCTGGTTCTTCTTTATCTGACATGTTGATTTGATCATGCTTTTACTCATTCATACATGTTGATAAAGCCCTGAGGATATTGTCTTGACTACAGTGATTATGATAGAGATCATACTAGTGGGACATCTGTAGTTTACAAGTATATCCTGAAATGTCCCTAGTCGTAGGTGTATCGAGACGGGCCATCGATATACCAGAGTAGACTAGCGTATATGATACTAGACCCATACGATGGGCGATGAATGTTCCCACATTCATCGATGTTTGACATCAAGATCATATACGGTTGCTCAGTGGTGACTGGTTACACTGGACGGACTCACCGAGAACTCCTATATGGAATTATATCTATCGTCGGATAGCAGTTCTCAGGTGACACTGGTACAGGTTAGTCTGTAGACCCTAGATCGTCATAGAGTCTTGTGTGCTCTCCCACTGTACTTTGATTACCAGCCTACCACGGCTCTACTGAGTCGTGCAAACAGGTGGCCGTTGGGTACAGTCCCGAGACACACGAAGGCGATGAGCGATAGGAGGGGTTTCGTCTCTCCCCGTATTGGGAGTTGATGATGTGCTGTGCTCGATTGGTTATATCAGTAAGTCCCTGGCCAGGGCTGCTGAGATTTACTGATAAGTGTTATCAGTAGTTTCTCGATCTGTTATAAACTATTCACCGGAACGAATTATTGAGTTATTAGGGTCGACGTTACCATCCCTAGGCTCGATATGCAGCATATCTGACGAAGAGACCGGACTGTACGGTTGTGTTGCCGGTTGGCTCGATGGGAGTTGTAGCAGGTTCGCTTGTTTTCTTCTGATCGCTCAATACCCGGGTGGCCGTTACATTTAGCTGACCGCTTGCGGTTTGGGGTTGCTTGATATGATCATCACCCACTACCAGCGTATTGACGAGTCTTAGAGTCCCACAAAGGAGTTACCTAGTCCAGGCGAAACGTTGTGGTGCGCGTATGCGATATGCGCATGGAGACGGTTAAAATGCGCGTATGAGATACTGTATATTAATCGGGGGACTTGCTTTTGGTTAGGTCGTATGTGATATGGCCGGATTGATAAATCAAGTGTTGATGTATCATTTAACCATTAGTTTCTCACTTAAAATCCTTTCTTGTATTTTTGATGTATGCATGCATGTATGCATTCTTTCTTGATTCATGCACATATGGATGTGCATGCATACATACATACATCATCCTTCATGGTTGCATATACATTGAAAATGGTGGCAATATAAGACTCACACCATGGGTTTTTATATGGATTATTATTGCATTTGTGTTAAAACAAAAAGGAAAAGAAAAAGGGTTAATTCATGGATTGTTTCTACACTCTTCTTCATCTTACCATGCTCACCTACTTATTAACCCTTGGTTAATTTTTCTTTCGTGTTTTAAACTCAAATACAATAATATCTTTATCATTAACCATTGTTTGAGATGAGAAGTGGAAAATATATATACATATATTTTTCATTTTCTCATAAGAGTAATTCTTTTCACTCTTATTCTAAAAGGCCATCATCTTCTTCCTCCTTCTTCTTTTGCTCTCTAGACTTTTGTAGTGAGCAAAATACTCATCAAGTTAGGTTTTTGAAGTGAGAAAAGCCACCACAACATCATTCTACACAAGTCTTGACCACTTGTTTAGAGTGTTATCTTCATTTCATTCTCTTGATAAAGTGAAGTTGCAAGCTTGGACAAAGGAGCTTCGGGTGGATCGTCGTGGACTCTAGAAGACCTCAAGCTAACCGTTTTCCAACTCTCAAGTGGCCAAGGAGTCAAGAATAGGGAGTTACGAAGTTTGTACTCTCAAAACCCAAGACTTTGTTACTTGTATTAGTATGCAACCCCAATTTTTCTAGGATGGATCCTTTGTATGCTTACTTAGCACCATAAAAATCTAATCTTTGGTACATGTGATGCTTCCAAACCTTTCATAGGGTGCTAGGTAAACCTAACATTGGTATCAGAGCCAACCTAGAACATTAGGCGACACTTTAGCGAAGTTAAAACTCCGATCGAACCAAAATACGAACTTTTCGGACACTCTCTGGACAATTTTTAAAACCTGGTTATTTTCAGAATTAAAAATATGTAAAAAATTCAGCAGGTAAATATAAGAAACACTGTTAAAAACGATGCAGTGAACAATTATTCTTGCCACGGAAACGCAGACAATACACATCAAAAGCAGCATGAGAATTTGGACATTCAAACCATATTCCTTCATACAAAGGAGTTGTATGGAGAGCAATCCCGTGTATTACGATACAAAGCATCAAAGAAATTGTTTCAGATGCGAATAGCCCCTGGCACACCGGTAGGAGACCATGTTCTGAAGATGATAGCTCTTATAGATGAGCTTGAGGACCTTGGATGGACAATGGACAATGAACAGTATACGGATATTATTCTACAGTCCCTCCCCTCCACCTTTGCTCAATTCATAGTTAACTTCAACATGCACAGCATGGAGAAGGAGCTACCTGAACTCCTTAATATGTTAAGGAGTGCAGAGAGCACTATGAAATCAGTAAAAACTCCCGTTATGACTATTGGACAATTTTCCTCTTCTCGCCCAAAGGCTAAGGCCAAGGGAAAGAAAAAGAAGAAGCCCACCAATCTTAAGGGTGGAGTTACAAAGGTGAAGGGAAAGGAAAAGTCCAAAGCTGGAGACTCGGGGAAAGGTGAATGTTTTCATTGCCACAAGACAGAACATTGGAAGCGCAACTGTACGGAGTACTTGAACCTCAAGAAGAAGCATGGGGATGCTTCCGCTTCAGGTGTGTTTGTGACAGAAAACTGTTTTTCAATAAACTCTGCTTCCTGGGTATTAGATACCGGTTCAGGTTCTCACATTTGCAATTCTATGCAGGGGCTGAGAAGTAGCAAAGTTTTGAAGACAGGTGACCATACTCTCCGCGTTGGAAATTGTTCCAATGTACATACAGTCGCAGTGGGAGAGTATCACTTGGGATTGCCATCTGGGTGTATATTGGTTTTGAACCCATGTTATTTTGTACCAAGTATGCTATGTAATATAATATCGGTTTCTTTGTTAGACAATGAAGGATATAATTTTGTATTGCAGAACAATGTTATGAACATTCACCTAAATCAAATGTTGGTTGGGTATGGTACACTTAATAACGGGATATACGTCCTAAATCAACACACAATTTTCAGTATACAACACACTAAGAAAAGAAAACTTTCAGAATTAAATGAAGCTTTTCTTTGGCACTGTAGACATGGTCATATTAACGAAACAAGACTAAACAAGTTACACAAAGATGGATATTTAAACCCTTTTGAATATAAATCTTATGCGACTTGCCAGTCTTGTATCAAGGGTAAAATGACCAAAACTCCGTTTACCGGACACGGAGAAAGAGTTACTGAGCTCCTAGGCTTCATACATAGTGATGTATGCGGGCCAATGTCTACACAGGCTAGAGGTGGTTTTTGTAAGTCCATGCTGCCTCTCCCGGTACTTACGGGCATGCGGAATTTGATGAAAAACAATTTTCTAGAGGCGGCAACATGGACTCAAACCGGATCTTTGTTAAACTATCTACCTAACAACCAACTAGGAGTAGTTAACTACTCGGTTAGGGGGTTACACCTTGATTTCTGGAACTCCTTCGTCTTCTACACTTGATGGTTGTACGGATCGGCTTCACCCCGTCGTCTCCTTGCGCCGAAGATCGATCCACCCGAAAGCTTCTACCTTTGGCTTCTTCTTCGAACTTTGAAGAAACTAGTTCACTCGGTTTGCTAAACCTTGTGAACTAGAGTGAGTAGAGGAGAGTGTGTTGGGATTTTTCTTTATGGTTCTTGCTTCTCAACTCATGAGACAAATGAACCATAGACTAGAGAGAAAGGGAGAGCAAGAGGAAGAGGGTGAGAGCTCAAGCAAAGAGAGAGAATGGAAATGATAGAATGAGCAAGACTTTTCTCTTTTGGCTCTCATAATCCAAAGCCATCATAACCAATCATAGCAATCAAGTATTAGTGATGGTTTAAGCTACAATAGCCATATCATTTCATGCACTCATTTTGCAAAATATAAACAAGCAAGCAAAAGTCTTTGCCATGAAATGATAGCTATTGTCATGATGATGGTCAACTAGTCCAACCTTGTCAACCATTCAACAAAGTCAACAAGTCAACAAAGTCAACCCCTCAACAACCATGTCACTATAATACTTAATTAATATTAACGTTAATCATATATCATATTCTCATTAGGGTTGAGCAAAAAGCCAATAGTCAACAGTCAACAACCCTAATGAGAATCCTCTGCCTCTGTCTCTCCGTCAACTATGCATACACACCCGCATTCGCGTTCCGAGGAACCCGAATACATACTAGAAAAAAAAAATTCCAAAACGTACACTAAGATCTGGCTTAAACCAAAGCCCGCTAGTGTTAACTGTCCGGACACTGTACGTGCACAAGTGCACGGATGTGACCGAACCATGTCGCAAAACCATGCGACCTGTCGCAAAACCATGCGACCTCTACTCTTTTGCCTAAAGGCGAATAGCTTTCTTTGTGGGACTCTAAAGACTCGACACTACGCTGGCAGTGGGTTTAACCACAGACCGCAAGCGGCACTAGCTGTGCGTAACGGTCCCCAGGTAGATGCCGACAAGAAGACTGACGAGGTGAAACCCATCTGAACTCCTACTGAGCCTGAATATGACAGTCTCCGTACAGTCCGGTCTGTTCGTCTGATACATCGCATGGCGGGCCTAGGGGGCGGTAAACGTCAGTCCCCTAATAGCGGTACAAGTCGTGCCGGACTAAAGCCCAAAACACCCTAAGATAACACTGGAAACCTACCAGTATATCTCGCTTGCCCTGTCCAGGGACTACTCGTGTAATGGCTCTCCTAGACACATCGCGATGTCAACCCCTAATACCGGGAGAGACGAATCCTGTCTAACCGTCACAGCCTCCAAATGCTTCTGGACAGCACCCAACTACTACCTGTTTGCACGACTCCTTTGAGCCGTGGTAGGGTAGGAATCAAAGTACAGTGGGAACACACTCGAGGCGAAGTGACAGTGTCAAGTCAGCGGACTAAGTTGTACTCATGTCACCTGGGAACTGATAACTGACGATAGGTATAATACCAACCAGTCAGTTCCCGATGAGTCCTGTCTAGTGTACTCGTAACCAAACGAGCACCCGCATACTATCTCAAGTACAACGTACTGACGGCTGTGGGACAGACCGTCTCCCACACTGCGATGAGAAGCGCATACGCTAGTCTACTCCGGAGTATCGATGCCCTGTCTCGATAATCCTGCGACTAGGGACCTGCATAAGGATGAGCTTATAGATTACCCAGCCCCCACTAGTGTGACTGCCATCACAACGCTGGTAATCAAGCAAAGATCCTAAGGGCTCCACTAATGTGTATAGGTGATATACTAAAATAAACACATGTACATATTGAAGTAGAAACAAACCAAGTAGCATACTAGTATTTTGAGCAAGATTGTATATACAACTGTGAATATCCCAAGCTTCCATTAAGTAATATACAAACTAGTATGATACAGTAATGGCCTCTAGGGCATATACACTAACAGTTTTTCTTACTTCATTGCTTTCACTGACGATTTCTCAAGATTCGGTCATGTATTTTTATTAAAGCACAAGTCCGAAGCTTTCAAGAAATTCATTGAATATAAACAAGAAGTGGATAAACAAACCGGCTTGAGTATCAAGATGCTTCGATCAGATCGATGTGGAGAGTATCTCAGTACGGAATTTGATAACTTCCTAAAAGAGAATGGGATTCTCTCTCAGGTCACTCCTCCTTACACACCACAGCACAACGGTGTGTCTGAACGACGGAATAGGACCCTATTAGATATGGTCCGATCCATGATGAGTGATGCTGAGTTACCCGTCTCATCTTGGGGACATGCATTGGAGACTGCAGCGTTTCTACTGAACAGGGTTCCAACCAAAACCGTGTCTACCACGCCATATGAGATATGGCATGGGAAGAGACCATCTCTTAAGAGAATTAAGATTTGGGGTTGCCCGACCTATGTTAAAAAGCAGAATCCGGACAAACTCGAGACACGGTCAGTCATGTGTAATTTTGTGGGGTATCCAAATAATTCTTATGGATATCTATTCTACCGCAAAGGGGAACAAAAAGGGTTTGTTTCTCAGTATGCCACATTCTTGGAAAAAGAGTTTTTCACAGATAAAGATGATGGCAAAGTGGTGGATCTAGAAGAGGTTCTAGAGACACAAACAACAAATGAAGATTTAGTTGAACCGGCTGTTGCAATAGAAACTGAGGAACTTCGGCCACTCCGAAGGTCTGGTAGGACTTCTCGCCCACCGGAGAGGTACTACGGTTTCCTCATTGATGGTGACGGAGAAGACTGCATCATGGATGATGATGATCCTACCAGTTTTCAGCAAGCCAACACGAGTGGAGACTCTGTGAAGTGGCTGGATGCCATGAGATCCGGAATGGAGTCTATATACACCAACAAAGTATGGACTTTGGACATTGTACCCCCTGGGGTAAAACCTGTGGGATGCAAATGGATCTTTAAAAGAAAGATTGGTGTAGATGGGCAGGTAGACCTATAAGGCAAGACTTGTGGCGAAGGGTTTTCGTCAAAGACCAGGTTTGGACTATGACAAAACTTTTTCGCCCATAGCCATGCTTAAATCCATTCGGATCCTACTTTCTATTGCTGCTCACTACGACTATGAAATCTGGCAGATGGACGTTAAAACAGCATTTCTAAATGGAGATTTAGAAGAATGCGTTTATATGGATCAGCCAGAGGGCTTCATTGACAGTGGGAGCAGCGGGAAAGCATGTAGATTGCTTAAATCCATATATGTGTTAAAGCAGGAATCACGGAGTTGGAACATCTATTTCGATGATGTTATCAAAGAGTTTGATTTCATCAAAAATCCAGATGAACCTTGTGTTTATAAGAAGGCTGTAGGAAGAGCTGTCACATTCCTCGTACTGTACGTGGATGACATTCTTCTGATAGGAAATGATATCCCTATGCTACAGTCGGTCAAATCTTTCTTATCACTAAGGTTCTCCATGAAGGACCTGGGTAATGCCACATACATCCTGGGCATAAGGATCTATAGGGATAGATCCAAAAAGTTATTGGGATTGTCCCAAACCAGGTACATAAACACCATCCTAAAAAGGTTTAGTATGGAAGACTCCAAGAGGGGTACCTTACCCGCTTGCCATGGAGTCACTCTCTCCAAGGATTCTTGTCCAAAGACCGATGAAGAGAGAGCTCGCATGAGCATTATACCCTATGCTTTGGTAGTAGGATCTATAATGTATGCGATGTTATGTACACGCCCAGATGTTGCTTATGCACTTAGTGTTGTAAGCAGGTATCAATCCAATCCAGGGTAGAATCACTGGACAGCTGTGAAGAACATTCTTAAGTACTTACGAAGGACTAAAGAATTGTTCTTGGTGTATGGTAATGGAGATCTCCAAATGGAGGCCTTTACCGATTAGAGCTTCCAGAGCGATAAGGACGAGAGCGAATCTATCTCATGGTTTGTATTTACCCTCAATGGAGGGGCGGTAAGTTGGAAGAGTTCCAAACAGGATACCGTTGCAGACTCTACGATGGAGGCTGAGTACATTGCTGCAAATGATGCCGCTAAGGAAGCCGTCTGGATGAAGAAGTTCGTCTCGGAGCAAGGAGTAGTTCCAACCATTATTGATCCAATACCATTGTATTGTGATAATAATGGGGCTATGGCGTTAGCCAAGGAGACCAGGTCCCATCAGCGGTCCAGACACATCCTGAGGCGCTTTCTTTTGATCCGGGAGATTGTAGATCGCCGCGAGATCGAGATTAAGAGAGTAGACACAAAGAATAACGCCGCGGATCTACTCACCAAGGTCCTCCCTCAGCCGCAACATGAGCGACTTTTTGAGATGTTGGGGATGAGATACACCAATAACTGGCCTTAGTGCAAGTGGGAGATTGTTGGATATATGTATGCCCTAGAGGCCATTATTTGATAGTGGATGTATTTATACATGTATATATATATATATATATATTCAGTGTACATTCTTGCTCAACATGATAGTATGCAACCTGGTTCTTCTTTATCTGACATTTTTATTTGATCATGCTTTTACTCATTCATACATGTTGATAAAGCCCTGAGGATATTGGCTTGACTACAGTGATTATGATAGAGATCATACTAGTGGGACATCTGTAGTTTATAAGCATATCCTGAAATGTCCCTAGTCGTAGGTGTATCGAGATGGGGCATCGATATACCAGAGTAGACTAGCGTATATGATACTAGACCCATACGATGGGCGATGAATGTTCCCACATTCATCGATGTTTGACATCAAGATCATATACGGGTGCTCTGTGGTGACTGGGTACACTGGACGGACTCACCGAGAACTCTTATAAGGAATTATATCTATCGTCGGATAGCTGTTCTCAGGTGACACGGGTACAGGTTAGTCTGTAGACCCGAGATCATCATAGAGTCTTGTGTGCTCTCCTACTGTACTTTGATTACCAGCCTACCATGGCTCTACTGAGTCATGTAAACAGGTGGCCGTTGGGTACAGTCCTGAGACAGACGAAGGCGATGAGCGATAAGAGGGGTTTCGTCTCTCCCGGTATTGGGAGTTGATGCTGTGCTGTGCTCGACTGGTTATATGAGTAAGTCCCTGGGTAGGGCTGCTGAGATTTACTAATAAGTGTTATCAGTAGTTTCTCTATCTGTTATAGACCATTCACCGGCACGACTTATTGAGTTATTAGGGTCGACGTTACCATCCCTAGGCTCGATATGCAGCATATCTGACGAAGAGACCGGACTGTACGGTAGTGTTGCCGGTTGGCTCGACGGGAGTTGTAGCAGGTTCGCTTGTTTTCTTCTGATCGCTCAATACCCGGCTGGCCGTTACGTTTAGCTGACCGCTTGCTGTTTGGGGGTGCTTGATATGATCATCACCTACTACCGGCATATTGACGAGTCTTAGAGTCCCACAAAGGAGTCACCTACTCCAGGTGAAACGTTGTGGTGCGCGTATGCGATATGCGCATGGACCCGGTTAAAATGCGCGTATGAGATACCGTATATTAATCGGGGGACTAGCTTTTGGTTAGGTCGTATGTGATATGGCCGGATTGATAAATCAAGTGTTGATTTATCATTTAGCAATTAGTTTCTCACTTAAAATCCTTTCTTGTATTTTTTTTATATGCATGCATGTATGCATTCTTTCTTGAATCATGCACATATGGATGTGCATGCATACATACATACATACATACATCATCCTTCATGTTTGCATATACATTGAAAATGGTGGCAATATAAGACTCACACCATGGGTTTTTATATGGATTATTATTGCATTTGTGTTAAAACAAAAAGGAAAAGAAAAAAGGGTTAATTCATGGATTGTTTCTACACTTTTCTTCATCATACCATGCTCACCTACTTATTGACCCTTGGTTAATTTTTCTTTGGTGTTTTAAACTCAAATACAATAATATCTTTATCATTAACCATGGTTTGAGATGAGAAGTGGAAAATATATTTACATATATTTTTCATTTTCTCATAAGAGTTATTCTTTTCCCTCTTATTCTAAAAGGCCATCATCTTCTTCCTCCTTCTTCTTTTGCTCTCTAGACTTTTGTAGTGAGCAAAATACTCATCATGTTAGGTTTTTGAAGTGAGAAAGCCACCACAACATCATTCTACACAAGTCTTGCCCACTTGTTTAGAGTGTTATCTTCATTTTATTCTCTTGATAAAGTGAAGATGCAAACTTGGACAAAGAAGGTTCGGGTGGATCGTCGTGGACGCTAGCAGACCTCAAGCTAACCGTTTTCCAACTCTCAATTGGCCAAGGAGTCAAGAATAGGGAGTTACAAAGGTTGTACTCTCAAAACCCTAGCCTTTGTTACTTGTATTGTTATGCAACCCTAATTTTTCTAGGATGGATCCTTTGTATGCTTACTTAGCACCATAAAAATCTAATCTTTGGTACATGTGATGCTTCAAAACCTTTCATAGGGTGCTAGGTAAACCTAACACATCAAGCGTGTATCGATGGAAACAGATCAAGGGCATGAAAGGAAATGGCATATCAAAAATGGATACATGATCATAAGAAGGAACAATATCAATGAAAGTATGATCATGGGAACGAACAGAATCAAGGATCTCAAATAGATGTATAATCATGGGTATGAAGAGAATCACAGATCTCAAAATATGTACATCCTAAGGTTTCATAAGTGGAGTATCGTATCGTAAAAATGCCGTGGAACATACGTACGGTACGTCACTCTACTCAAGCTACCTACTCCATCAATCACGGTCAGCCTATGAAACGAAAGTTCGGGTCTAATACCCCCCCCCGTTCAAGTCTAAGTTCCGTAAGGTCAAGCCTTGGTTCCGAAATACATTACGCCCCAGACTCCACATAGTCAAACCTAGACTCGAACCAAGGTTAAACCTAGCGCTCTGATACCATCTTTTTCACGATCCGAAATATTAGCTCGTGATCAGCACTTAAATCACGAAACGTCTAAAGGCGTAACGTAATTCAAGTAAGCTGAAACCCAGAAATCTAAACCTTCTTAAGAAAATAAAAGAGGTTATGTTTTGAAATAAAGGTATAAGGAAATCAAGTTTTCTTAATGCATAGAAAAGGGACATAAAATGCAAGTGAAAATCTCTAGTTTGAAAACATGTTTCGTCTTTTTAAAATTTTGGCAGCACCTCCTTTGTATTTTTTGATCCAAAACCATAAATACATAATAATAATAAAGGCATCCCCAAGCGGGAGCTAGCTCTTCGCCAAACAGTGGATCACAACCACGCAAGACAGTATATATAAGTATACGACGCCCAACGGCGAAGTTCACCACAAAAGATAAATAAATAAGCAAGACATCAACCCCAAATGCGAACATAAACCCATCGCTCAAGTCTCGCAACTACAAGTCTTGCTAAGTCTCATTTCTTATACAAATACTAGTTTGATTGATGGAGTTGACTAGATACAATATTAAATGTAAATACAAGTATGGATACGATAAAAATGTCCCACCAACCAAAGCAATCACCCGAAAGCAACTGTGTGCCTGCGATGCCGCTACTGATCCATGCGATCAACCAGCAAGAATTGTGGCAGAACGGGGGTGAGTTGCAAACTCGTGAGTACAAAAACATCAACAAGTAGAAATCGAATAAACAACGAATCCTAAGTCAACTATATCATAAAGGTGATACCATGATATCTAGGGTGACCGGGTCTGTATATGTGCCAACACTATTATCAATGACAATCAGCATGTGGATATCATCCAACAATATAATCAATGTCTGTATGCAACCATATCATCAATATATGTATGAATGTGGATCCCGTCCACGTGTAAACCAATGACACAACAACATCATGCATGCAAATATCATAAAAGCATATGCATGGAAGTATGAGGATATAAATCAACGTGTGTCCCTCACGACACATCAAAATCATGGAACCTGGGTGTCCAACATCGACACTCGAAAACATCATGAATCCCGTGACCAGCATCGACACGTAAATCCTCATATCTAGGGCTCCGTCGGTCTGGATCGGCCCATATCATCTCTCGACTCCGGTCGGTATCCTCCGGATATCCGCCGAGCCCAAATACTATAACCGATAGGTAGTGGTCCCTCTGCCAGACTCACCGTCTACGGCACAACAGATCTGTTCTCGCCCCGTGGTACCATACCGGGTCCACCATGTACCCGGAATCGGCCTCTTCCAGCTCCTCGAATCGGGTTTCACATGTCACACGTCTCAGAACCGAGAAAACGCATGGTGGACGCACTGAAATATCATATCAAGAGAAACCGAGTTTTTAAAACATTACTTGCTTTCTTTTGAAATAGCCACGGTTCTCAAATCCAGAAATCTCATGAAAACAACATATCTCAATGCGTAAAATCGTAAAGCATGATGTATGCGACATATAACAGAATGTGAGCATAACCGTATGTCTTGCAGCAGGGAACAGTAATATGCACG
This sequence comes from Agapanthus africanus, assembly GCA_030015575.1. Lineage (NCBI taxonomy): Eukaryota > Viridiplantae > Streptophyta > Magnoliopsida > Asparagales > Amaryllidaceae > Agapanthus > Agapanthus africanus. Next base: position 450,289,604 of record JASDDO010000014.1, on the reverse strand, counting down.
TATCAAGGGAAAACCGCTCTTTTAAATGAATCCAGTTTTAAAAATATATCCCGCGGTTCCCAAATTCTTCAAGTCCAATGCAGCATCGTATAAAGGTGCATATGCAACTATAGCAAGTAAATCGTGCAAGGAGTAATATCATGATGCAGCAAACCTACTGTGTAGTTGTTAGTGTTTATGCCCTAAAGGCCATTACTGTATCATACTAGTTTGTATATTACTTAATGGAAGCTTGTGATATTCACAGTTGTATTGACAGTCTTGCTCAAAATGGTAGTATGCTACTTGGTTTGTTTCTACTTTAATATGTGCATATATTTCTTTTAGCATATCGCTTATACATATTTGTAGAGCCCTTAGGACCTCTGCTTGATTACCAGCGTTGTGATGGCAGTCACACTTGTGGGGGCTGGGTAGTCTATAAGCAACATCCTATACAGGTCCCTGGTCGTAGGATTATCGAGATGGGGCATTGATACTCCGGAGTAGACTGGTGTATTTGCTTCTCATCCCAGCTGTGGAGATGGTCTGTCCCACAGCCATCAGTACGTCGTACTGGAGATAGTATGCAGGTGCTCGTTAGGTTACGAGTAAACCGGACAGGACTCGCCGGGAACTGCAGTTGGTTTTATACCCATCGTCAGATAGCAGTTCCCAGGTGACATGAGTACAACTTAGTCCGTCGACTTGCCGCTGCTGCTTCTCCTCGAGTGTGTTCCCACGGTACTTAGATTACTACCCTACCACGGCTCAAAGGAGTCGTGCAAACAGGTAGTAGTTGGGTGCAGTCCCGAAGCATTTGGTGGCAGTGGCGGTTTGACAGGATTCGTCTCTCCCAGTATTAGGGTTTGATATTGCACTGTGTATGGAAAGCCATTACGCAATTTCCCTGGCCAAGGCAAGCGAGATTTACCGGTAGGCTTCCAGTAGTTTCTCAAGGTGTAATGGGCTTCACTCCGACATGACTTATACCACTATTAGCGGTCTGACATTTACCGCCCCCTAGGCCTGATATGCGATAGTCCTAGATGAACAGACCGGACTGTACAGAGTTTGTCACATCAGGCTCAGTAGGAGTTCGGATGGGTTTCCTCATCGTCCTTCTTATCGACATCTACCTGGGGACTGTTACGTACAGCTAGTACCGCTAGCTGCCTGTTGTTAAACCCACTGCCACTATAGTGTCGAGTCTTTAGAGTCCCACACAGAGAGTTTCCCTGCACCGGGCAAAAGGTGTAGAGGCCGTATGGTTTTACGGCAGGGCCGCGATCACTTACGTACATTTGTGTATGTACTATGATCGGGAAGATAATACTAGCGGGCTTTGGTTTAAGCCAGATTCTAGTATTATACAGATGGATTTATTCAGTAAAGATTATCCATGTTTTTCGGAAATACGGATGGAGGGGTAGTCTCGTAATTTGTCGGGAAGCTTCTAGAAGAAGGTGACTCATTTGTGTTTATTTCTATTTAGGATTTAATGTAAATGAGGTTGAGGATGAGGTGTATGTTTACATTAAATGCTTAATGACTCATGAGGTGATTCACCATTAGAATTAAATGAAGCATGCTAGATATTATCTTGATATTATCAAGAGATTTTATTATGCTTTATATTATTCTAGCATGAGTATTATTCATTTGATTATCACGAAACACTTCACTCTCCTCAAGTTTTCATCTTCTTCCTCAAACCCTAATAGCTCTCATGTCTAGGGTTTAAGTGACTAAGTAATCCATCTAAATACTCTACACCCTGTAGAACTTCCAGACTAGCAAACTAGAAGCCGTAGTTATCTCAGATTCGAGATAGGAGCTCGAACTATAGACCCTCGGGTGGATCGTCTTTTACTCAAGGAGGCCGTTGAGGTGCCCATGTTCCATAGAGCCTACGAGGTGTGGAGGATAGCGATGAAGACCCGAAGGACAAGTAACGTGATGTATAACTTCGAATCAGAGTAGTTAAACCTCTCGTAGTTTGCTAGTAATGGTTTAGACATGATCCGTGTGCTCAAGTCTGTTTTACAAAGCTTGGATAAATGTTTTTCATATATTCCACCTCCCCGCGAACTCGTGGGGTGCGTGACATGGTCTTACAGTGGTATCAGAGCCTACTAAACCTTTACAAGCTTGTTAGCAACTAATTCGAGCTTCGATCGTCGGTAAAACACGAAAACATTACCCCGCTTCCCTGTAGTTTCTGTCGATTTTAAACTTGTCGAAAAAATTATTTCAGTGGTATGAAAATTCACAGCAGGGAATTCTAAGAATACAGGAGAAATACGAGATCCCAACTTGGTGAGACGACCGCGGAAGCGCGGCGGATTAGTGCAATCCGCCGCGGATCCGCAGCCGAGTCAATTCCGAGTTGATTCATATTTACACAGTTTTTCTTATTTTTGGGTGTTCTGTTTTCCTGTATATTTTGTTTCTGCCCAGGTTATTTCAGTGCTGGCTTGCATTTGGGGTAGACACGGAAAAAGGTTGTCGATCAAAATTCTAAGTTATTTGCTTATTGTGTTGTTTGATATGTTCGTAAACCTACCCTAATTGCTAGTATGTCGATTAGTTGGGGGTTGCACATTTCTGTAATGGTAACTTGGTATGTGGATATGAACTTCATTGGATTGTCATGGATGAATAGCCGGGGATGTGATATAAGAGTTTTTATCTTTCATTCCATGTAAATTGTAATATGTGTTAGTGTATATGCCCTAAAGGCCATTACTGTATCATACTAGTTTGTATATTACTTAATGGAAGCTTGGGATATTCACAGTTGTAATAACATTCTTGCTCAAAATAGTAGTATGCTACATGGTTTGTTTCTACTTCAATATGTACATATGTTTCTTTTCACATATCGCCTATGCATATTACTAGAGCCCTTAGGATCTATGCTTGATTACCAGCGTTGTGATGGCAGTCACACTAGTGGGGGCTGGGTAATCTACAAGCACATCCTTATACAGGTCCCTAGTCACGGGATTATCGATACAGGGCATCGACACTCCAGAGTAGACTAGTGTATACGCTTCCCTTCCCAGCATGGGAGATGGTCTGTCCCACAGCTATCGGTACATCGTACTAGAGATAGTATGCAGGTGCTCATTAGGTTGTGAGTTACACTGGGCGGACTCATTGGGAATTGCTGGTTGGTTATATACCTATCATCAGATAGCAGTACCCAAGTGACATGAGTACAGCTTAGTCCGTTGACTTGACACTGCTGCTTCGCCTCAAGTGTGTTCCCACTGTTCTTAGATTACTACCCTACCACTGCTCTACTGAGTCGTGCAAACAGGTAGTAGTTGGGTGTAGTCCCGAAGCACTTAGAGGAAGTGGCGGTTAGAAAGGATTCATCTCTCCCGGTATTGGGGGTTGATATCGTGCTGTGTTCGGAACGCCATTACACATAGTCCTTGGCCAGGGAAAGCGAGATTTACTGGTAGGTACTCCAGTAGTTTCTCATGGTGTATTGGACCGTACTCCGACACGACTTATACCGCTATTAGGGGTCTAACGTTTACCGCCCCTAGGCCTGATATGTGATACTCTTAGACGGATAGACCGGACTTTACAGAGATTTTCACATACAGACTCAGTAGGAGTTTGTATGAGTTATGCTCATCGGCTTTCTTATCGACAATACCTGGGGAACATTACGTACAGCTTGTACCGCTTGCGGCCTGTGGTTAAACCCACTGCCAGCGTAGAGTCGAGTCTTTAGAGTCCTACACAGAGCGTTTTCCTGCATCGGGCAAAACGTGTAGATATCGTATGGTTTTACGAAAGGGTTGGATCACGTGCGTACACTCGTGCTCGCACGATGAGTCGGACGGACGATACAAGTGGGTTTCGGTTTAAGCCGGATCCTAGTATTGTACTGATGGATTGTCGTCTTCGATATTCGTATTTTTTAGGAATACGAATACATGTATGTATGTACGGACGAGGGGCGTTTTCGTAATTTGTATAAAATGTATTTGTAGATGGCATGACCTAATTGTATTAATTATTTAGTTTTAAATAATTAATACATTTTAAATAATTAAGAAATGATGTGTATTATGCATGAATAAGGACTTGGGTTTTATGGACACATGTTGGTCAATTGACCCATGAAGTCATTTGTTTGACCATTGACCCTATTATCTATTTTTGAATTAGTATTTCTAATGCATAATAAAGTAGAGTTCAGTTTAGAACAAGAGAAAAAACCCTATCCTCCTTCATCTCTTTGCTCATATTATTTCTTTTTACCATCTCCATTTCCCACTTGCTCAAGAACACTCATGATTTGAGTAACCTTGAGCTAAATTAGACTCATCAATCCATCTACATCATCTACACATCCTAGATCATTTAGATTAGCAAACTACTTGATCTAGTTTCTTTGGTTTAGAAGAAAAAGCTTGGTGCACAAACGTTCGGTTGGATCATCAAGGATTCTAGCAAGACAACGAGGAGACGACATCCGTACCATTTCGAGGAGTTCGTGAAGGTGAGGAGGACAGCGAGATAAGGAGAAGAAGAACCAGGTTTCGTGAGGTATAATTTCTGTACTTTGTTTATACTTCTTTTGCTTTTGCTAGATACGGTTTATATTACGATCATGGCATACAGTCGATGTTATGATGCTAAAATTATCGTTTTTTACACCTTCTGCCTCCCCACGAGACCGCGGGGTGCATAGCATCGACTTACAATATGTTGTAATATTCTATTGTGGGGCACATCCGGGTTGAGGTTGTAGCCACCGTTGTACTATTTCATTTACTGTTTTTGTTAGGTCCACCTTACCCACCCCGGTTCTTTCGGGGAGGCGGAATAGGTAAAAATCAAAATTTTCTCACAAGGTAACATGGACCATGCATGAAGGATCTTTGCTAAACAAAAACTAACATACTAACTACAAGTTCTGGCTACTATGTAGAATGGTTATACCTAGATCTTGAACTCCTTCTCTTCTTGTTGTGGTTCTCCTTCTTGCTTGCACCTTGTAGTGGCGTAGACGGCTCCTCCTAGTCGTCTTCTCTTTGCAGAAGATAGATCCACCCCAGGGCCTCTACCTTGAGCTCCTACCTCAACCAAGAGGTAACTAGAGTGCTCGGTTTTCTAAACAAAGAACCCTAGAAAGAGTAGAAAGATGTTTTGATGGTTTTGTCTCAAAAGCTTTTTATTTTCAACACATGAAAGATTAAAGCTTTGAGAGGAAGAGGGAGAGCTCAAAATATGAGAAAGAAAGAGCAAGAGAGAATGAGAGAATAATAGCAACCATCTCTCATATGAGAGAAATAATAATAATAATAATAATAATTAAGGGAAAATGTGATGGTTAGTTTTGAAATGACCATTATCATTTCACATTAAATGAAATTTGCAAGAATCAAGAAGCATCTTTCATGTGAAATGATGTTGGTCAAAATGTCAACAATAGTCAACCGGTCAACCAAAGTCAAAAGGTCAACAAAAGTCAAATGGTCAACCAAACCATGGCACAATTATCCTTAATTAATTTCATTAATCATATCTCTCATTCTCATTAGGGTTTGGAAAAAGTCAACGGTCAATAACCCTAATGAGAATCCTCTGCCTCTGTCAACTGTGCATACACACCCGCATCCGTGTTTCGAGGAACACGAATACAATGAGACAAAACCAATCCCAAAACAAATACTAGGATCTAGCTTAAACCAAAGCCCGCTCGTAATAACTGCCCGGACACCAAACGTGCACAAGTGCGCGGATGTGAACGAACCCCGTCGCAAAACCATGCGACCTCTACTCTGTTTTGCCCAAAGGCGAATAACCCTCTGTGTGGGACACTAAATGCTCGACACTACGCTGGCAGTGTGTTTAACAACAGGCCGCAAGTGGTACTAGCTGTACGTAACGGTCCCCGGGTAGATTCCGATAAGAAGACCGACGAGGTGAACCCATCCGAACTCCTACTGAGCCTGAACGTGACAATCTCCATACAATACGGTTTGTTCGTCTGAGAGTATCGCATGGAGGGCCTAGGGGGCGGTAAACGTCCGTCCCCTAATAGCGGTACAAGTCGTGTCTGAGTGTAGCCCAGAACACCCTGAGAAACTACTGGAAACACTACCAGTAATTCTCGCTTGCCCTGGCCAGGGACGACTATCTGTACTGGCTCTCCTAGACACAGCGGAAGATCAACTCCCGATACCGGGAGAGACGAATCCTGTCTAACCGTCACTGCCTCCAAGTGCTTCGGGACTGCACCCAACTACTACCTGTTTGCATGACTCAATAGATCCGTGGTAGGGTAGTAATCTAAGAACTGTGGGAACACACTTGAGGCGAAGTGACAGTGTCAAGTCAACGGACTAAGCTGTACTCATGTCACTTAGGAACTGTTAACTGACGATAGGTATAATACCAACCAACAGTTCCCGACGAGTCCTGTCCAGTGTACTCGTAACCTAACGAGCACCTGCATATTATCTCCAGTACGACGTACTGATGGCTGTGGGACAGACCATCTCCCATGCTGGGACGAGAAGCGTATTCACTAGTCTACTCTGGAGTATCGATGCCCTGTCTCGATAATCCTACGACTAAGGACCAAAATAAGGATGTGCTTATAGACTACCCAGCCCCCACTAGTGTGATCGCCATCACAACGCCGGTAGTCAGGAAAAGATCCTAAGGGCTCCATCAATATATTTTTAACGATATGTTAAAAGAAACATATACACATATTAAGATAGAAACAAACCAAGTAGCATACTACTATATCGAGCAAGACTGTCGTAAACCCGTATATATATGCCAAGCGTCCAAAATGTATTATACAAACTTGTACTATACAATAACGGCCTCTAGGGCATACATATTCAACAATCTACCATTTGCACTAAAGGCCAGTAATTGGTGTACCGCATACCCAACGTCTGCACTAAGGCCAGCTGCTGGCGTACCGCATACCCAATAGCTCAAAAAGTCGCTCGAACTATTTTTGAGAAAGGGCCTTTATGAATGGATCCGCCGTGTTGTGTTTTGTGTCCACTTTCCGTACCTCGATCTCCTGTGATCAATGATCTCCCTGATCAGGTGATACCGCCTTAAGATTTGTCTGGATTTCTGATAGGACCTTGGTTCCTTCGCTAAAGCTATAGCTCCATTGTTATCGCAATACAAAGGTATTGGGTCAACAATGGACGGAACCACCTGAAGTTCACTAATGAACTTCTTCATCCAGACCGCCTCTTTTGCGGCATCGCTTGCAGCAATGTATTCAGCCTCCATCGTCGAGTCTACGACGGTATCCTGTTTGGAACTCCTCCAACACACCGCCCCTCAATTGAGGGTAAACACAAAACCAGAGACGGACTTGCTGTCATCTTTGTCACTCTAGAAGCTTGAATCTGTAAAGGACTCGACCCTGAGGTCTCCATTACCGTAAACCAGGAACATCTCCTTAGTCCTTCTCAGGTACTTGAGAATGTTTTTCACTGCCGTCCAGTGGTTCTCACCTGGGTCTGACTGATACCGGCTCACCACGCTCAGTGCGTAAGCTACATGTCACGACCCGCAAGAGCACGTGACTGGCCTTTGAATCCTATGAAGTCTATATGACTTCATCTGATCCAAGTAAGCCAAAAGCCCAGAAATCTAAAACCATTTAAAGAGTAAATAAAGGAACTGGTTTTTAATAAGTAAAGGAAGCATGTTTTAAATCAAAGTTTTCAAATAACTAAGCCGAAATGCATTTTAAAAATGTGTAGGTTTTCCGAAAATTTCGGCAGAGTTTTCTTTGTAAAAACTGGCCCCAAACGGGGTACAACAAGAATAATATATATGAAATGATAAAAGGCATCCCCAAGCGGGAGCTAGCTCTTCGTCAAACGACGGTCACAACCACGCAAGCAATAATAATATACAACGCCAAAGGGCGAGGATCAAAACCCAAAAAGAAACTCAAAACAGCCAGAAACCATAATACTACAAGCACGAATCTAAGGTCGAATAATACATCACTGTGCCTAAGTCTGAAACAATATACAAGTTTTGGTTGATGGAATTTCTAGATACAATGAATAATACATGAACAATGGCGGTTCTGATACAAGAGAACCCACCTACCCAAGCAAGTCACCCATATGTAAGCAGCGTGCCAGAAATGCCGCTATGGAATCTGTACGGCAAAAACCTGCAAGAACTGTGGCACAACGGGGGTGAGTTTCGAACTCGTGAATAGAAATATCTACAAGCAGAAATCGAATGTATGACCCATCCTAGGTCAATACGATCAGATATATAAACCTCAAAATGAGCAAGTCTGTAGCATGCTAAAGTGGCAATGTAATCACTATACATGAGTGTAGTGCCAAGTGCTCGTGCCAGTGCCTCAGGTAATAGCATATCATAAATGTGAAGTATGATCAATGTAATCGAATCTGCATGTACGTGGATCCCGTCCACTCGTCACCCAATGACAATAACCATCATGCATGTAAATATCATCAGCATATGCATGGAAATATGAGGATATAAACCACATGTGTCCCTCGCGACACGTCAAATCATGGAACCGGAGTGTCCAGCATCGACACTCGAAAACATCATGAAAACTGTGCCGAGCATCGACACGTAAATCCTCATATAATGGGCTCCGTCAGTCCGGACCAGCCCACGGGCTCCATCTGCGGAATCGGTCCTCGGCCCCAGCAGTACGCCCTTATCCATCTATCGACTCTGGTCGGTATCCTCCGGATAACTGCCAGGTCCAACCAATCACCGGTAGGTACTCGCCCACCTCAAGGCTCAATCGACAAAGTCCATCGATCATCTTGCCGAGGGGAACAATACCGGGTCCACCATGTACCCGCAATCGGCTCGTCCACTCCTCGAATCGGGTTGCACATGTCGCTCTCAGCACCGAGAAAACAAATGGTGGACGCACTGAAATATCATATCAAGGGTAACCGGGTTTTTAAAACAGTTTCATATTCTCTTTTGAAATACCCACGGTTCCCCAATCCAGAAATATCATGGAAACAACATACCTCAATGCGTATCATCAGAAAGCATGATGTAGGCGACATGTAAAGGAAATGTAAGCATATCATTATGTCATGCAAGAATCATATACTGAATGCAATAGTACTACAGTGTATTGACATGGCAATTATCGATGATGAAGTGCGTGAGCTGGCAAACAGTGTACGTGGAACATACGCATCATCGATAATGGTGCTGGTGTCCTAGAAGCATGACTGTAATATATCAACAACACAAGCGATGCACTGCAAATAGCATGAATATGCGGAATCGAATAATCAACGCAACAGTAAAGAATCTAACTCAACAATTATATCATGCAGCCTTGCCTTTTGAAATAAGACGAATCGGGGTTTTTGGTAAAATAAGGGCTACGTGTTTTAAGAAAAGATGTGTCGTTTGAAAATATCTGTAGAATCCATTTTTCCTATCTTTAAAATATCCCCGCTTCGTTAGTTTTGAAATAGGTATGACTCGGGTCTAGTCTAACGCCTACTATGCGAACTACGGACCCAACTATCAAGTCAATCGGTAGGGGTATGGAAACCACCTAAATCTGAGTCAATATAAATATATATATATATATATATATATACAATAGTCGGTGATCTCACCTCAATAGTATCACGTATAATACAGTATATCATATAACATCCTTGAGTCGTGAGTGCGGATCTAACATCAATATAAAGCTCGTACAGTAAATCGTCGTACGGCATCCCAATAGCTGGGTACGGGTCAATATCATATTCATCTCATCACATATCAGGTATCACTACCATCATATCACATAATCTAGGGTACAAGTGTAAGTCTAGTACCATCGATACCATCTATATAAATATGAATGCGGGGTAAAACACAAGCCCAAAGGCCCGCTAAAACCATCATGCCGCATCTCTAATACGAACTCTGCCATATCGCTGAATCCCACGGCCTCAAACCTCATCGACTCATCTCAATCCCACATATCATCCTCAAATTCCGTATATGAACACATAGTCCCATACCCATGTGTAGATATACACACCTCCAAATGCGCACAGATAAGAGAAAGCATGTATGCAAGTATATGTGTACGTGTATATGTGGGTGCAACCACTACTCTAGGGTTTCACACTATACTAAACCAATACATCCTTATCATCAATAATCCATTATTACCATCAATAAACTTAAACAACACATAATAAATATACGTGTATATACGTATTCGTATACATCACCACGGACTGCGGGGGTGATATACGCCATCCACCCGACTTTTCCGTAGATATAAATCCACTCACCTTACTTCTCATTTGCCAATGCCGATGTCGCCATCTTCATCTTCTTCGCCTCAACATCACGTAGGGTACCTATAAGTATATCACAACACTAAAGCACATGAAAATCACATCGAAAACCAAAATAGCACACGCTACTCGCATAGGTAAAAACCTATCGTCTCGCATGTAAACACGATCAATATCCACTTGTCGTTGACGTCCAAATGCCACCCGACAGAAACGAATCACCAAATACCAAAATCCATGCTATAACAAGTCGTAATTCATGCGCCAACATAGGAAAATCAACCCAGATTTTACCCTAGATGGAATCAGACAAAATTGCACATACCCAGGGTCAAGTTTAGAGGGTGAAAGGCTACAGAACAAAAATGAGACGGTTCCCTCCTGCTCTGGCCGCAATTTGCGACCAGAGGGATTAAATCTACGGCCCAAGCAAGGAATTAGGGTCTAGGGCTTGGTGTGGTGGTTCCAGGGTGCCTGCACATCTCACTGTCAACTCAATTTTATTTTATGAGCCTCGGGGTGATAGCAGATCCTAAAATACGATCACTGATTCACAGTTTTCCCCCGATATCGAGTCATAAATCCATATTCTGGGTTCATGTTCCAGGTATTGTCCAATACAACATCACAACAGGGGTTCAAGGTCACTACAAGCCTCAATTTCACCTTTGATTCAGATCCAACCCTAAACCCTAACTTGAAATTTCAAAAGTCCATCAAACGACACCATATCGATATGAAACTAGTATTGATGCACAAGAAATGAAATACTACTCTACGGTTGCAGAATTTACCTCCTTTTGCAACTCAAGAATTTTCTTGAGATGCTCAAAGTCCTCAAGATCCACTCTTCCTTAGTCCAATGTGTTCCTCTCGAGCTTGTGAGCATGTTTTGTGAAGAGGGAATGGGGTTTTGAGATGATTTTTGTGGTGTTTTGGGGGATTGAAGGTGAAGGAGGGAATAGGAAGAGCAGGAGCAGCATCAGCTCTAGAGAGGAGGAAGAGAGAAATGCGATGAAGAAATGAGAGGAAATGGCTAGGTCAACACCCTCACCTACTCTCTCTCTCACCATACCTATTTTTTATTCAAAATCCTTTTCTTTTCTTTTCCAAAACCTTCTCATTCAAATAGTAGACACAAAGTAAAAGCCATGGTAAGAATAATGTAACACAAGTCCAAAATGATATGTGCATGTTTTGCACATAAATGCCAAAAATCCGATTAGCGATTAGCACTAAATTAGTGTCAAACTAATCATAAAAACTATTAAATGGCATAATTCCATAAAATACCCTATTTTAGAATTTTCCATAATTTCCCCCCATTTATTTGTATTTAATTATACCGGAATATTAAAATATTCATTAAAATAATATTAAATTATAAAAATTTCCAAAAATCATATTTTATTATTTTGAAACGTTACAATACATCTGGTCTTATACATAGCATCGCATACATTATAGATCCTACCGCAGAAGCATAGGGTATAGTGCTCATGCGAACCCTTTCCTCGTTAGTCTTAGGAGACATCTTCTTAGAGAGGGTGATTCCGTGCAAGATGGTTTTATTACCGCGCTTGGAATCTTCCATACTAAATCTCTTTAGTATGGTCTCTATGTACCTGGACTGTGAAAGTCCCAGTAATCTCTTGGATCTATCTCTGTAGATCTTGATCCCCTGAATGTATGAGGCATCACCCAGGTCTTTCATGGAGAACCTTTGTGATAAGAATAGCTTGAACGATTGTAGTATAGGAATGTCATTTCCTATCAAAAGAATGGCGTCCACGTACAAGACTAGGAACACGACAGTTCGTCCTACAATCTTCTTATAGCACAAGGTTCATCTTCGTTCTTGATGAAATCAAATTCCTTGATTGCCTCATCAATACACATGTTCTAGCTCCGCGATTCCTTCTTTAATCCATAAATGGATTTAAGCAACTTGCATACCTTCCCGCTGCTCCCACTGCCTACGAAACCTTCTGGCTGATCCATGTAAACGCACTCTTCCAAACACCCGTTTAGAAAAGCCGTTTTTACGTCCATCTGCCAGATTTCATAGTCATAGAAGGAAGCAATGGCAAGTAGGATCCGAGTGGATTTAAGAATAGCCACTGGAGAAAAAGTTTCGTCATAGTCCACACCAGGTCGTTGACGAAAACCTTTTGCAACGAGTGTAGCATTATAGGTTTCCATCTGCCCATCTACACCAAGTTTCCTTTTGTAGATCCATTTGCATCCAACGGGTTTTACCCCAGGTGGAGCAATATTCAAGGTCCACACTTTATTGGTGTATATGGACTCCATTTCGGATAGCATAGCATCCAGCCATTTATTAGAGTCCCTATTGATAATGGCCTGCCTGAAACTTGTAAGGTCATCATCTTCCAAGATGCAATCCTCTCGATCCCCGTCTATGAGAAAATCGTAGTATCTCTCGGGCGGATGAGAAATCCTACCAGATCTGCAGAGTGGCTGAGGTTCGTCTGGGACTATTGAATTTTCTGGTTCTACTAAATCCTCAGTTTGAGTTTGTGGATCAGATATTTCATCCAGTTCTACCGTGCTCCCACTTATTTCTTTTGCAAGAAATTGCCACTCTAAAAAGGTGGCGTGACGACCAACGAACACCTTATGTTCCTCAGTGTGGTAGAACAGATATCCCAGAGAATTTCTAGGATATCCCATAAACTTGCACAAAACTGATCGTGCTTTATGCTTGTCCGGATTTTGTACCTTTACATAGGCCGGACAACCCCATATCTTAATGCGTTCAAGATACGGTCTTTTACCACTCCATATTTCATATGGAGTCTTAGGCACAGATTTAGACGGAACCTGATTCAGTAAGTATGTTGCTGTTTCTAGCGCAAGTCCCCAGAATGAAAGAGGTAACTCAGCATTACTCATCATGGAGCGAACCATATCCAATAGGGTACGATTACTCCACTCTGATACACCGTTTTGCTGTGGTGTATAAGGAGGAGTAAGCTGAGAGAGAATACCATTCTCTTTTAAGTAATCTAGGAATTCCGTGCTTAAGTACTCCCCTCCTATATCAGACCGGAAGATCTTGATACTTTTGCCTGTCTAGTTCTCTACTTCGTTTCTGAATTCCTTGAATTTCTCAAAAGTTTCATATTTCTGTTTCATAAGATACACATATCCGAATCTAGAGAGATCGTCAGTGAATGTGATGAAGTACGAGAACCCACCCCTTGCATGCATAGACATTGGACCACATACATCACTATGTATGAGTCCCAAGAGCTCTGTTGCTCTTTCTCCATGTCCGGTGAATGGAGATTTAGTCATCTTTCCTTTGAGACAAGACTGATAAGTTTCATAAGATGAAAACTCGAACTTATTCAAGAGTCCATCTTTATGCAACTTACTTAGTCTTTTCTCTCCGATATGACCAAGTCTACAATGCCATAAGTAGGATTCGTTCGTATCTGAACTCTTCCTCCTGCGTATGTTTTGTACATTGAGAACTGTATTCTGATTTAGAATGAAGATACCATTACACAGTGTACCTTCTGCAACCAGTACGTTATGAAGGTCGATGTGCATGATATTTCTATCAAGAACAAAATTATATCCATCTTTATTGAGTAAAGTGTTAGTGTATATGCCCTAGAGGCCATTACTGTATCGATGGAAGCTTGGGATATTCACCTTGTATAGACAATCTTGCTCAAAATAGTAGTATGCTACTTGGTTTGTTTCTACTTTAATGTGTACATGTGTTTATTTTAGTATATCACCTATACACATTAGTGGAGCCCTTAGGATCTTTGCTTGATTACCAGCGTTGTGATGGCAGTCACACTCATGGGGGCTGGGTAATCCACAAGCACATCCTTATGCAGGTCCCTAGTCGTAGGACTATCGAGACAGGGCATCGATACTCCGGAGTAGACTAGTGTATGCGCTTCTCATCCCAGTGTGGGAGAGGGTCTGTCCTACAGCCGTCAGTACGTCGTACTTGAGATAGTATGCGGGTGCTCGTTAGGTTACGAGTACACTGGACAGGACTCGTCGGGAACTGTTGGTTGGTACTATACCTATTGTAAGTTATCAGTTCCCAGGTGACATGAGTACAGCTTAGTCCACTGACTTGACACTGTCACATCGCCTCGAGTGTGTTCCCACTGTACTTAGATTACTACCCTACCACGGCTCAAAGGAGTCGTGCAAACAGGTAGTAGTTGGGTGGAGTACCGAAGTACTTGGAGGCAGTGACGGTTAGACAAGATTCGTCTCTCCCGGTATTGGGGGTTGATATCGCGCTGTGTCTAGGAGAGCCATTACACAAAGTCCCTGGCTAGGGCAAAGGAGATATACTGGTAGGTTTCCAGTTTTATCTCAGGGTATTCTGGGCTACACTCCGACACGACTTGTATCGCTATTAGGGGACTGACGTTTACCGCCCCCTAGGCCCGCCATGCGATGTTCTCAGACGAACAGACCGGACTGTACGCAGATTGTCACATTCAGGCTCAGTAGGAGTTCAGATGGGTTTCACCTCGTCCGACTTCTTATCGGCATCTACCTGGGGACCGTTACGCACAGCTAGTGCCACTTGAGGTCCATGGTTAAACCCACTGCCAGAGTTGGGTCGAGTCTTTAGAGACCCACACAGAAAGCAATTCGCCTTTAGGCAAAAGAGTAGAGGTCTTATGGTTTTGCGACAGGGTTCGGTCACATCCGTGCACTTGTGCACGTTTAGTGTCCTGGCAGTTATCACTAGTGGGCTTTGGTTTAAGCCAGATCGTAGTGTACGTTTTATGATTGGTTTTATCTCGTTTGTATTCGTGTTCCTCAGAACGCGGATGCAGGTGTGTATGCACAGTTGACAGAGAGACAGAGACAGAGGATTCTCATTAGGGTTGTTGACAGTTGACTTTTTGCTAAACCCTAATGAGAATAAGAAATATGATTAACAATAATATTAATTAAGTATTATTGTGACATGGTTGTTGATGGTTGACTTTGTTGACTTAGTTGACCGGTTGACTAGGTTGGACTTGTTGACCTTCATCATTACAATGGCTATCATTTCAGGGCAAAGACTTTTGCTTGCTTGTTTCGTTTTGCAAAATGAGTGCATGAAATGATATGGCCATTTTGACTTGAACCATCACATAATACTCAATTACTATTATTTGTTATGATGATTTTGGATTATGAGAGCTTGGATGACAAAAGTCTTGCTCATTCTTTCATTTCCTTTCTCTCTCATGCTTGAGCTCTCCCTCTTCCTCTTGCTCTCTCTCTAGTTCATGGTTCACTTGTCTCATGAGTTGAGAAGCAAGAACCATTGATATAAAACCCAACACACTCCTCTATTCATCCTAGTTCACAAGGTTTAGCAAACCAAGTGTTCTAGTTTCTTCTAGTTTGAAGTGAATCCAAGGGTAGAAGATTTCAGGTGGATCCATCTTCGGCACAAAGAGACGACGAGGTGAGGCCGATCCGACCACCGCAAGGAGACCAAGAGAAGGAGTTCAAGTTAAGGTATAACCCCTAACCGAGTAGGTAAAACTCTTGTTAGGTTTGTTTCATAGTTGTTTAACAAAGATCCGTATTTTGAGTCCATGTTACCACCAAAAGAAAAATCGTTTTTCAACATTTCCGCAAGCCCGTAAGTACCGGGAGAGGTAACGTGGACTTACAGTGGTATCATAGCCTAGTTAAACACTATCTAACATGTTAGGAAAGTAACTAGAAGTTCGATCGGAGAAAAAGTCACGAAACACTCCCGAAAAATATAGTTTCTGCCGATTTTTTTTCTTGTTCCAAAAATAATAAATCGTACACTAAAAATCGGCTCTGGCTTTTTATAACACACTGTAGAAAATTGGTCCAGGGAATCGGTCAAACCGCCGCGGAACCGCGGCAGGAGCATGCTCCTGCCGCGGATCCGCGGCCGAGTTGACTCAGTCGTGGGCGAATTTTCTTGCTGTGTGTTCAGTGAGGTGTTTTGGGGTTTTTACAATATGTTTTTTCTGCCAAGATTTTCCAGAAAGAAAAATTTGTTTTTGGGGCTTAAAAAATCCGTATTTTGATCGAACTTCTAAAGACTTAAGCAAACGGGTTATATCTGTGATGTGATATATGTATTGAACGTCTGCTAATCGCTATATTTCGATTAGTAGGGGTTATACATATCTGTGATCTGTAATGTTGATGGTATGTGTATATGAATTCATTGGATTATCGCGAATGAATAGCCGGGGGGTTGTGAGATGAGAGTTTTCTTTTTCTTTCAATTCATGTAATTTGTAATTGATGTAATATTATTTATATGGCCGCAGAACCGGAATGGGGTTGTAGCCGTCATTGTATAATTTCTTTTACTATTTTTGCTCCTAGGATAGACCCAAGGTGGGGTGCATAAACTACCAGGTATCTCGAAGTGCCGAGTGGCCTACTCACGGTGTTGTGGGAAGTTGCTTCGCTTCGGGTACTTGGAGGGTAGTTTGCCGCACTCGTAGGGGTCTAGGGTGGGGTCTTGGCTATTCATCGCGACCGTGTAATCCGCTCTTTGTTACAGGCTCGTACGGATTGCAGATTCCTAGTATATCCAATGTGTTCATCTATTATCTGGAATGGCTATCATTGCATGTGACGAATGTGTATATCTATATAAGATATTTATTTAGGCGATGCTTATGTTTTGCATCCGCGCTAGTCCAGCCCCCGCTCTGTCGTTAGTTAAGTAACCTAACGAGTAATGACGGGGCCTCGTGGCGAATGCGGATGGCATAAGCGTACGTCATATTTTCGTTGTTTTCTGCAATGGTAGGATTAAATGATAGGACACATTAAAATTAATTCCAGAAAATAAACCAAGTAAAAGTCGTTGGAACACTTTCAAAACCACTCGGTTTCTTTTCAAAAACAACTTTTAAAACGCGGAGCTTAAGCCACTCCTTTTTAAAAGCTATCTCGTTCCATCGATTATATCAAGTTCACTACGTTCACGGTTTCGCCAAAACCATCCGTAGCCCTCCATCATTTCAGTTAAATATTCGGTAGTATTCAATCTATGTATTTTGACCTCACGCCAAGGCATAGTGATTAGTAGCTGCCGGATATTTATCTGTTGCATAGATAGAATGCGTTGGTTTGAGACAATCGTACTGCCATTTTGTCCTACGTCAAGGGTAGGTACGGGTGGGTTCAAATTAACCTGGATAATGATGGGAAGAACTTGACATGTGACTTATGACATTTTGACCTCACCCCAAGGTCATAAGAGCATGGGGAAAAAATCCACATCGGGAGTTTCAAAAGAACTAAAACTTGCTCGCGCTGCATACCATTTGGAGTGTGATGATTCTGGTAGGATTCCTTCAGTTTTGTCACGCGATGATATTTGGATCCCGATCCTACTGTGAGTATATGCTACTCCTCGGGAAATTTCTCACTTAACGATCAATGCTATAAACCAAGTAGGTGTCAAGAAAGGTGTTAGCGGGGCTACGCCCACAGGGAAAAGACGTTATTTAATTAAGGAACTTCGCGAAAGCGTTGGAAAACCTCCCTCGAAGTACCGACACTAGCATGGCTGAACGGTTAAGCATGTATTGTACGGTGAGATTGATCCTAACTAATTCTTCCTTTTTGGTTTGAGGAGGGATTCGAGAGACAGTGGGAGCCATCCTGTTTAGAAATATTAAAAACCACTCTAAACCAGCAAGAGCATCATGCTAAAGTGTTTCTTCTCTCTCGCCTAATTGCAGCGACCAAACATCATGACTGGACTTAAGTTACTACTACATAAAAACATACTGGCAGGGCCAAACTACAAAGACTGGCTCAGGAATGTCAAAATGGCAATCACTTATGACAAGTTGGGGTATCTCCTTACCACCAA
Organism: Agapanthus africanus; assembly: GCA_030015575.1. NCBI lineage: Eukaryota > Viridiplantae > Streptophyta > Magnoliopsida > Asparagales > Amaryllidaceae > Agapanthus > Agapanthus africanus. The sequence continues at coordinate 450,271,388 of JASDDO010000014.1, read as the reverse complement.
AGCTCCCCCTATCCCAGGTCCCAAAACCAGCGCCGCGGATAGGGAAATCCGTATGACCTGGGAAATCGATTGCGCGAAGGCCAAGTGCCTCGTGCTTGCCTCTATGGACAATGAACATCAGAGGAGGCACGAGAATATGGACCTTGAATCCATATTTCTCCATACAAAAGAACTGTATGGAGAGCAATCCCGTATCGCCAGATACAAAGTCTCGAAAAAGCTATTTTCGGCGAGATTGGCCGTCGGATCATCGGTAGCGGAATGCATGCTTAAGATGATTGGCTTCATTGAGGAGCTCGCGGACCTTGGGACCACGTTAGAGAACGAGCTCTACACGGACTTGATTCTCCAGTCCCTTCATTCCACTTACGCCCAGTTTATCCTGAACATCAACTTACAAGAAAAAGAAGTTGAACTTTCAGAACTCCTCAACATGCTGAGGAGTGCAGAGGGCACCCTACAGAAAGGTAGGAAAACATCCACTTTGTTTGTAGGAGGATCTTCCTCTTCTAGGTCCAAGGCGAAAGCCAAGGGAAAGAAGAAGAAAGCCCCCGCCAAACCAAGGGGCGGTGTTAGTAAAGTGGATACGAAGGGAAAGACAAAAGAAACAAAGGCAGCGGGAAAGCTTGTGGGAAAGGAAGAATGCTTTTACTGTCACAAGAGTGGACACTTGAAAAAGGATTGCAGGGCTTGGAAGGCCAGAACCCAGGATCTGAAGCAAGTTGCGGCTTCAGCTTCAGGTGTGTATGTTATTGAAAACTGTCTATCAATAAACTCTACATCCTGGGTATTGGATACCGGATCAGGATCTCATATCTGTAATTCTTTACAGGCACTGAGAAGGCGTAGGGTTTTGAAGGCAGGTGATATGACCCTCAGAGTTGCAAACGGAGCTGGCATGGATGCTGAGTCCATGGGGGACTATCACCTGGGGTTGTCAGATGGACACGTTTTGGTTTTGCGTGACTGTTATCTTGTACCCAATGCAACCTGTAATATCATATCTGTATCTTTATTATCTAAAGAAGGTTATGAATTTGCATTTGTAAGTAATTTTGTAAACATTCATCTTAATCAAGTTTTGATTGGGTCAGGTACACTAAGCAATGGTATATACGTACTAAACCAACCATAGATTTTCAATGTCCAGAATACACACAAAATAAAGTCTCCGGAAACAAATCAGGCTTTCTTATGGCATTGTAGACTGGGTCACATCAATGAGAGAAGGTTGACGAAGTTACATAAAGAAGGATATTTGGATCCGTTCGAATATCAATCATATGCAACTTGTCAATCCTGTCTTAAAGGAAAGATGACAAAGACTCCGTTCACTGGACACGGAGTAAGAGCGAGCGAGCTCTTGGGACTCGTACACAGCGACGTGTGCGGTCCAATGTATACGCATGCACGAAGCGGTCATTCTTACTTCATTACTTTTACGAATGACTTTTCAAGGTACGGATATGTCTTCTTAATGAAACATAAATCCGAAGCCTTTGGAAAATTCCAGGAATATAAGAATGAAGTAGAAAAACAAACCGGCAAAAGTATCAAGACACTAAGATCTGATCGATGTGGTGAATACTTGAGTGCCGAGTTCCTGGATTACTTAAAAAAGAATGGAATTCTCTCTCAGCTTACTCCACCATACACTCCGCAACATAACGGTGTATCGGAGAGACAGAACCGGACCCTATTGGATATGGTACGTTCCTTGATAAGTAACACTGAGTTACCGCGATCATTCTGGAGATATGCGCTAGAATCAGCTGCATACCTTTAGAACCGAGTTCCAACTAAGACTGTGCCTACCACACCATATGAGATATGGAGTGGGAAGAAACCCTATTTTCAATATCTTAAGATCTGGGGATGTCCATCTTTTGTCAAAAAGCAGCATGCGGACAAACTCGAGGCACGCTCAGTACTGTGCTAGTTTGTGGGATACCCAAAGAACTCCAGGGGGTATCTCTTCTATTACGCAGAGGAACAAAAGATCTTTGTTTCTCGTAATGCCCATTTTCTGGAACACCAGTTCTTAGAAAAGGAAATTAGTGGGAGCGTAATAGAACTGGATGAAATTCCAGAACCACAGACTATTACTGAAAACTTAGTAGAACCAGAGGGTTCAAAAGAACATGACATTCCTACGCCGCTCCGCAGGAGTAGTAGGCAGTCTCATCCGCCCGAGAGATACTACGGTTTTCTCATAGACGGGGATAGAGAGGATTGCATCATTGATTATGATGAGCCGACTAGTTTCCAGCAGGCCATTCAGAGCGTTGACTCGGTAAAATGGCTGGATGCAATGCGGACTGAAATGGAGTCCATGTACACCAACAAAGTATGGACGTTGGACGTTGCTCCAGATGGGGTAAAACCCGTAGGATGCATGTGGATCATCAAAAGGAAGATTGGTGTAGATGGACAGGTTGAGACCTATAAAGCTAGACTTGTTGCAAAGGATTTTCGTCAACGACCTGGTTTGGACTATGACGAAACCTTTTCTCCAGTGGCTATGCTGAAATCCTCGGATCCTTCTTGCCATTGCTGCCTTCCACGATTATGAGATTTTGCAGATGGACGTAAAGACCGCTTTTCTGAATGGAAATTTAGAGGAGTGTGTCTATATGGACCAGCCAGAGGGTTTCATTCAGAGTGGGAGCAGTGGAAAGGTGTGCAAGTTGCTTAAGTCCATCTATGGACTAAAGCAGGCATCGCGGAGTTGGAACATCTGTTTTGATGAGACGGTCAAAGAATTTGGCTTTATCAAAAATCCAGATGAACCATGCATCTATAGTAGATTTGTAGCAAGAACCGTCGTATTCCTCGTATTGTACGCGGATAGCATTCTTTTGATAGGAAATGACATTCCTATGCTACAATCTGTCAAGGGATTCTTGTCACATATGTTCTCCATGAAAGACCTGGGTGATGCCTCTTACATTCTGGGGATCCGGATCTTTCGTGACAGATCCAAGAGGATATTAGGACTTTCACAGTCCAGGTACATCGACACCATACTGAAAAGATTAAGTATGGAAGATTCCAAGAGCGGTAATCTACCGGCTTGTCACGGGATCACCCTCTCCAAAGAGATGTCTCCCAAGACTGATTTGGAAAGGGATCGCATGTCTATTATACCTACGCTTCTGCGGTAGGCTCTATAATGTATGCGATGTTGTGTACCAGACCAGATGTAGCTTATGTACTGAGTATAGTAAGCCGGTATCAGTCAAACCCTGGGGAGAAGCACTGCATAACGGTAAAGAACATTCTCAAGTACCTGAGAAGGACTAAGGAGATGTTCTTGGTGTATGGCGGAAAAGACCTCCAGATCGAGACCTTTGCTGACTCCATCTTCCAGAGTGAAAAGGATGATTCCAAGTCCATGTCGGGTTATGTCTTTACCCTCAATGGAGGGGCGGTGTGTTGGAAAAGTTCCAAATAGGAAACCATTGCAGACTCGACGATGGAAGCGGAATATATCGCTGCTGCAGATGCCGCAAAAGAAGCCGTCTGGATAAGGAAGTTCTAAACAGAACTTATGGTGGTTCCGTCCATTGTTGAACCAATACCTCTGTATTGCAACAACAACGGGGCTATAGCTTTAGCGAAGGAACGCAGGTCCCATCAGTGATCCAGACACATCTTGAGGCGGTATCACCTGATCAAGGAGATCGTGGGTCGCCAGGAGATCGAGGTTCGGAGAGTTGCTACGGAAGATAACACTGCTGATCCACTCAAGAAGGCCATACCCCAGACTCAGTTCGAGTGGCTGATCAAGATGATAGGTCTTCGATACGCCAGTACATGGCCTTAGTGCAAGTGGGAGATTGTTAGTGTATATGCCCTAGAGGCCATTACTGTATCATACTAGTTTGTATATTACTTAATGGAAGCTTGGGATATTCACCTTGTATAGACAATCTTGATCAAAATAGTAGTATGCTACTTGGTTTGTTTCTACTTTAATGTGTACATGTGTTTATTTTAGTATATCACCTAAACACTTTAGTGGAGCCCTTAGGATCTTTGCTTGATTACCAGCGTTGTGATGGCAGTCACACTCGTGGGGGCTGGGTAATCTACAAGAACATCCTTATGCGGGTCCCTGGTCTTAGGACTATCGAGACAGGGCATCGATACTTCGGAGTAGACTAGCGTATGCGCTTCTCATCCCATTGTGGGAGACGGTCTGTCCCACAGCCGTCAGTACGTCGTACTTGAGATAGTATGCGGGTGCTCGTTAGGTTACGAGTACACTGGACAGGACTCGTCGGGAACTGTTGATTAGTACAATACCTATCGTCAGTTATCAGTTCCCAGGTGACATGAGTACAGCTTAGTCCGTTGACTTGACACTGTCACATCGCCTCGAGTGTGTTCCCACTGTACTTAGATTACTACCCTACCACGGCTCAAAGGAGTCGTGCAAACAGGTATTAGTTGGATGCAGTCCCGAAGCACTTGGAGGCAGTGACGGTTAGACAGGATTCGCCTCTCCCGGTATTGGGGGTTGATATCGCGTTGTGTCTAGGAGAGCCATTACACAAAGTCCCTGGCCCGGGCAAGGGAGATATACTGGTAGGTTTCCAGTGTTATCTTAGGGTGTTCTGGGCTACACTCCGACATAACTTGTACCGCTATTAGGGGACTGACGTTTACCGCCCCCCTAGGCCCTCCATGCGATATTCTCAGACGAACAGACAGGACTGTACGCAGATTGTCACATTCAGGCTCAGTAGGAGTTCATATGGGTTTCACCTCGTCCGTCTTCTTATCCGCATCTACCTCGGGACCGTTACGCACAGCTAGTGCCGCTTGCGGTCTGTGGTTAAACCCACTTCCATCGTAGTGTCGAGTCTTTAGAGTCCCACACAGAAAGTTATTCGCCTTTAGGCAAAAGAGTAGAGGTCGCATGGTTTTGCGACAGGGTTCGGTCACATCCGTGCACTTGTGCACGTTTAGTGTCCGGGCAGTTATCACTTGCGTGCTTTGGTTTAAGCCAGATCCTAGTGTACGTTTTGGGATTGGTTTTATCTCGTTTGTATTCGTGTTCCTCGGAACGCGGATGCGGGTGTGTATGCACAGTTGACAGAGAGACAGAGGCAGAGGATTCTCATTAGGGTTGTTGACAGTTGACTTTTTGCTAAACCCTAATGAGAATAAGAAATATGATTAACAATAATATTAATTAAGTATTATTGTGACATGGTTGTTGATGGTTGACTTTGTTGACTTGTTGACTTAGTTGACCGATTGACTAGGTTGGACTTGTTGACCTTCATCATTACAATGGTTATCATTTCATGGAAAAGACTTTTGCTTGCTTGTTTCTTTTTGGAAAATGAGTGCATGAAATGATATGGCCATTTTGACTTAAACTATCACATAATACTCAATTACTATTATTTGTTATGATGATTTTGGATTATGCGAGCTTGGATGACAAAAGTCTTGCTCATTCTTTCATTTCCTTTCTCTCTCATGCTTGAGCTCTCCCTCTTCCTCTTGCTCTCTCTCTAGTTCATGGTTCACTTGTCTCATTTGTTGAGAAGCAAGAACCATTGAGATAAAACCCAACACACTCCTCTACTCATCCTAGTTCACAAGGTTTAGCAAACCAAGTGTTCTAGTTTCTTCTAGTTTGAAGTGAAGCCAAAGGAAGAAGCTTTCAGGTGGATCCAAGTTCGGCACAAAGAGACGACGAGGTGAGGCCGATCCGACCACCGCAAGGAGACCAAGAGAAGGAGTTCAAGTTAAGGTATAACCCCTAACCGAAGGTAAAACTCTTGTTAGGTTTGTTAGATAGTTGTTTAACAAAGATCCGTATTTTGAGTCCATGTTACCACCCAAAGAAAAATCGTTTTTCATCATTTCCGCAAGCCCGTAAGTACCGGGAGAGGTAACGTGGACTTACATAAAGAAACTAATATGATGTTGCAAACCATGGAAGGTACATAGTGTTGCGCCACGGCAGCGCCCCGACCGTCTTACCGAGGCCAAAATGAGGAATCAAAAATTTTCCTTACTCGGAAACTGGCGCTACCGCGGACAATATACCCGGATCGTAACCATTAACCGATACTAGTTATCAAGGGAAAGGGTGAGAGATATACCGAGTGATCCTAGTCCTCCGGTCTTCTCGTCATCGTCCCGATCTCCCGCGGAAAGTCCTGTCTCCATGTCGTCGCCTCCTCGCCGGAAGGGCACCACATCGCCTGTATCTTTTACGGGCTCCCACCTCAATACCGAGGCAACTCGGGCGCGAAGTAGGCTAGCCGACGCGTCCAAGATTTGCTGTAGAATGTGTAGTGTAGAGCCTATGTCTCATTTGGGGTTTGTTGCCTTTGAAGACGATGGAGGAATCAAGATAAGAAAAATGGTGCTTGCATTTTTCTAGCATGAAAATGAGATCAAGAATACCACACTCTCAAGAATGAAACTCTCATCTTATCTTCTCTCAAAAATGTGTTCAACCATCTCCAAAATGAGAATGGTGGAGGAAGGAATACCAAATGCAAGAGGGAGGTGAGTGTAGTAAAAGGTAAGAGGTGACCATATCCAAACATCATCATAACTAACTCACATCAAACTCTAATCACCTTTTAGTGATGTAAAGAGAATCAAATGATGGTTGAAAAGAAAAGATGCCATCATAATCAAAACATTCGCAAGAAACTCCCTCCACAATTGTTATTTGCAAACTTGCAAATAACCCCCTCCATCGGAAAAGTCCGGCCGGGAAAGAACAAAGGAAAACCGGCCGGAACGGAATGCAAACTGGCAACTCCAGAAAACTGGTCCAGTAATAAATTACAGGAAAATCCCGATACTGTGCATACACACCCGCATCTGTATTCCGACCGGATACAAATGCAATGAGACAAAATCTACACTGTACTAAACTAGGATCCGGCTTAAACCAAAGCCGGCTAGTAAAAACCGTCCGATCACGATCCGTGAAATACCGCACGTATCTGATCGAACCCTGCCATATCTCCATACGGCCTCTACAGCGTTTCGCCCGAAAGCTTGAGTAACTGAAAGTGTGGTGGACTCTAAAGACTCGTCAATACTATGGCTGTGGATTTAACCACTAGCACGTCAGAGGTATAAGCCAATACGTGACGGGCCACCAGCTATTGACTAAAAGGGATGTCGATGAGCGAACTCATCCTGACACCCTACTGAGCCTGACAGTGACAATATCCGTACAGTCCGGTCCGTTCGTCTATGAGTATCGCATGGCGGGCCTAGGGGGTTGGTAAAAGTCAGACCCCAAAAAGCGGTACAAGTCGTGTCGGAGCGTAGCCCAGAACACCCTGAGATACTACTGGAATACCTACCAGTAAATCTCCTGCCTCGGCCAAGGGCTTTGTGTAATGGCTCTCCTAGACACAGCGCGACCTCACCCCAAATACCGGGAGAGACGAACCCCTGCAGATCCGCTCACTGCCTCCATGTGGCTCGGGACTGTACCCAACTAAAACCTGTTTGCACGACTCCTTTGAGCCGTGGTAGGGTAGTAATCAAAGCACAGTGGGAACTCACACGAGACAAATGACGATCTCAGGTCGATGAACTAACCTGTACACATGTCACCAGGGAACTGCTATCTGACATCTGGTATAAGACCAACTAGCAGGTTCCCGGCGAGTCCTGTCCGGTGTACTCATAACCCAATGAGCACCTGTATACATCTTAGGTGAACCAACTGACACCAGTGGCTTGTGAGACCGGCCACGGCCCCTTGTCGGGGTCTCGACTGTATACACTAGTCTACATATGGAGTATCGATGCCCTGTCTCGAAACTCCTACGACTAGGGACCTTTTAAGGATTTGCTTACAGACTACCAGCCCCCACGTATATGATCGCCATCATACTGCTGGTAGTCAAGCAAGAATCCTAGGGGCTCTATCAACGTGTAATAGCGACATGTCAGGTCACCTAAAGCAGTACACAATGATAAAGATAAACCAGATAGCATACTATCATCTCGAGTAAGACTGTCCTACCGGGATAGGTCCTCCCTCAATCATTGCAATCACGTGCCTGTGATCCAATAATTGACTCTGAGGGCACTATCTCCAACAATCTCCCACTTGCACTCAAGGCTAATTATTGCGATGTCGCATACTCACAGCCCGTGTGATACCGAACACCCAACTCCTCTACTAGTCAGTCTCACAAAGCCCGTTTGCGAAACTATTGCGTTCGATGAATAGCCTCAGTGAGTGGTTCCGCAGTGGAGTTTCTTTCTATGTCTCTCTATATCTCAAGTTCGCGGAGAAAGACATCTCCCGAAATGAGCAATACCTATCTTGGAACGTCTAGATGTCTGATGGGACCTAGCTCATAAATGAACTCCAAATCCAAACTTCTTAGACTGTATCATCAACTGAACTTAATCAGTATCCTGCGCCATGCCTTTCCCTCAGTATCCACCTGGACCACCTGTCCAAAATACTGCCCCTCATCAGAGGGAAAATCATGACTCTGACGACCACCCTGTCGTCCATGTCACCTTGGAAGCCTTGAATGATAACCGTCTCCTAAAGGAGGCTGCCGTTATCAAATCCCTAGAACACGCACTTATGTCCTAAAACTGCTTCCGATTGTTTCTCCAGGATTGGATCAATATCAACTTATTGCATCTACTGCAAGAACAACATCTGGTGTGGTACAGGACATCTCATGATTGACTCAATTGCCTAAGCAAGTGATCTGTCAATCATGCGTATCCCTCTCCCCTTTAGTCTGTAAGACACCTTTAGAGAGGGTGACTCCATCACCTGCAGGTACACAACCGTGCCAGGAGTCGTCCATTCTAAATACTCATAGAATGCTGTCAAGGTACCCAGATTAGGAAACCACCCAAATCTAGATCTAAAACCATAGATCTAGTCACCAATATGTCTGATATAATGTCCAAATCCCATATGGAGAAAACACTGTGTGACGACCAAAGTATAACCGATCGTAGTATAGGAATATCACTTCCTACTCTGTGGATGTCATCCAAATATAAGGACATCACACCCTACTACCTTCTTAACAGATCCATTCCTTATTCTGATGATGTCAAACCTATGACTGTCACATCAGAAATAGATGATCTATCTCCGCTGTAACTGCATTAGTCTATAAATAGACATAAGCCTGATGACCACCAATGCTTCCGCTGCTCCCACTGACTACGAAAACCCTCTGCCAGAGTCATATAGACGTGCACTTCTAAAGCTAGTTTAGAACGACGCTATACTCATCCTCCTGCCGGGTCTCACAGTCTGGAACAACAGCAATGGTAAGTCTGGGTAAACAAGAACCTCCCTGCCACCGTCCTTGAGCATACCGAAGTACCTCTCGAGTGCCTGAGGTTACCCACCATATCTGCGGAGTGGCTAATGGAATGTCAAACCAGATTGAATCTTTAGGTTCCTATCAAATCTTCAGTAATCGTTTGTGGTTCTGGAATCACTTCCAGTTCTACCATACTCCCACTACTGTTTTCTGAAAAAAAATTCCATTTTTGTTAAAACTGTGGCGAGTCAAGAACAATATCACTATTGATCTTACAGATGGTAGAAAATCAACCCTCGTCATAGCCTGGGTCAACCCACAAACAGCCATTACAGAAACGTGCCTTGAGTTATCCAGTGTCTGGTTTTAAGCATAAGCCGGACAACTCCCCGTATCTTAACAACGTTAAGATATGAACTGTTCTATATCCAATATAGAACCAGAGGCACTGATTTAATTGAACCAGATTCAAATCATGCAGCTGTCTCCAGTGCATGTCAACTAAATGGAAGGAGGCCGATCAGCGTTACTCAACTTAGGAATGGTTCCAATTATGAGTAACCTGAAAGAGAAACAAGTTCTCTTAACCATTACTATCAACTGAATACCATTCACAAGTATCTACATCTTCGATCACTTTGAAGAATCCCGATACTTGCAATACCTGGTTCTCTACTTTATTCAAATACCTATAACTTCTCAAAATTCAGACCCTGTGTTTCCACGAAACACTTGTCTAAAAACTAGAGAAGTCATAAGTAAACCGAATATAGTACGAGGACCAACCCCTCTGTCCTGATGGATCCTGGACAACTTACAATACTCTGTATAAGTCCCTTGAGTCAGATAACTCATTCACTGTGTGTCGTAGGTTGAAAACTGTACTTATGGTTAAGAAGAATTACACCGCTGTTTAATGCTCCTTACCTAACCATCCACTAATATAGGTAAATGTCACTGACATAATTTCAAAAAGTATATCTCACTCTATGAAAATAGACGTACAGATATATCGATTTGAAATTGGGGCATAACAGCGGATATTCAAAACCAAATATTTGCCGACCGGCAAACAGCCCAGGTGATTTCCTCAAATATCACCGATTACAACGAATCCCGATATAATGAGGATGATCACCCAATTCCCAATAACTTACTCCCACTCATCATCTGTAAAACCATACAGATGTGAGAATCATACCTGGTAAATACATACCCTGGAGCAAGTGTCTAACTGGGAAATCAGTTTTCCTTTAACAGTACACAGTGAAACTGAAACATTGAAATGTTTCATTGGGGTATCCTGGTATTCCTAGTAATGCCCCTTCCAATATCCAGATTCACAACTGTAACCGTATAATTCTTTGTCATTTCTCCAAATCCCTTTATATGTCTTTAGTCATTACATTCTGTACACCCCTTTAGGCCAAATGGTTTTCTTCCTTCCCTACCGTTCGGCATCAGCCTATGGTTTGGAAGAAGACTATCCAATAGGCATAATGGGTGTACTGTCCTAATCCTAGGAGCACTCGCAAAACGAGAGAAGGTGAAGATAAAAGACAACTGAATAAACCTTATTCCTATTTCTCCTGAACCCGAATCCATCCCCGAACTGGAACAAGTTCTTTTCGAGTTCGTATATAACCATACGATGGAGTATCCAATAAACTGTGGATCTTCGTAGTGATACGGAGTGTCCTGGAGAAATCCAAAGGTGATTTAGGATTGGCGAAGAAATACTTGGTTTGGTCGTGAATATCAGTCGCAATTTACTTTGCCCTCCTACTAATCCCTTGCTTTGTCTGAACTTAATATCTTCTGTACACCGTTTAGGCTAATTGTTATTCTTCATTCCCCACCGTTCGGCACCAGCCTACGGTTTGGAAGAAGACTATCCAATTTGCGTAATAGGTGTACTATCTCCTATGCCAAGGAGTACTCGCAATCTGAGAGAGAAGGTAAAAGGAGAAGACAACTGAATAGTCTTATTCGTTTTCTCCAGAACCAGAAACCATCCTCGAAGTCCTTCGAGTTCGTATATAACCATACGATGGTTTTGTCCAATGGAAGTGGACGTTCATAGTAATACGGGGTGTCCTGGAGTAAAGAGTAAAAGTAGGAGTGGCAATGAGGTTTGCAACTCTGACAATCCAAAAGCCAGTGTTAAGAAGGTTCGGTCAACTTGGTCACTGAGTCATAGTCTTAGGGTCGGGTCAATGGTCGCTGCTAGAGAGAGAGAGAGAAAAGAAACACTCAGCGTGCACTCTAACCTAGATCAGAATGGTTATCACTTTATCTAATCAGGAAACCTCCCACTGTACCGTCAAATTCTTCTCCAAACCTGAAAGAAGAATTAGTCGGGATCACCCGAGGAGTAAACCAACTCATCAGTGGGAATCGGGACCCAACTATCATCGCATGATAACGTGACGGAATCCACTCACGTCACCACACTCCAGAAGGTATGCGCATGCCTGGCAAGTTTCAGTTCTTTTAAAACCCCCTATATGGATTTTTACCCCTAGGACCCAAGTGACCTTGACTGAGCCAACATATCAAAGGATCCTAGTCAAGTTCAACCCGTCATTATCTTGATTGCATTAGACCCACCCGCACGAATCCTTGACTGAGCCAAAATGACCGCACGACTGTCCTAACCAATCTCATATCCATGCAACAGAAAAGCACTACATAGCTACCAAACACTACGCCTCGTCTAAGCACGACATACGCAGCACGAATACTAAGTAATACTAATCTGAAATGACGGAGGGCTACGAATGGTTTTTGGCGAAAAACCTTTAACGTAATGAACTTGATATCGTTGAAGGAACTGCATAGCCTTTTATAAAAATATAGTGACGAAAACCTTTGCTAAAGAGGTCACTCCCGGTGAAGGGATCTCGGCTCTTTCCCCGTAGAATGAGGTGCAGGATATTCCAACTGAATACCACGATGCAAAGCAAAACTAATCGGCTATAGTGAAGTTAATGCCCTGACGCAAACTTCTATCCAAGGGATCACTCCCGGTGAAGGGATCTCGGCCCTTGCCTCGTCGACTGAGGAGCAGGATATTCCAAATGAATACCACGATGCAAAACAAAAGTGAACGTCCTTGCAATAACAGCTTTATTGAAAAAATGTTCCAACAACATCAGAATAGGTTTGTTTAGCTTGCATTGATCTGAATCAACGCAGTCCCATCAATTAATCACACCACAAAGAACGAAAATAATGATGTACGTATATGCCATCCGCATTCGCCACTGGGTCCCGTCATCACCCGTTAGGTTACTTAACTAACGACAGAGCGGGGACTGGACTAGCGCGGATGCAAAACATATACAACATCTACTAATATATATACCAATATATTATATTCGCTCAAGGCGTGATAAGAATGCAACGTCACAGAAATATACAGCATCTCAGAACAATACAGATATCTGGAAGCCCCGGGTTTCATAGAGCCGATGCTGAAACCCGACGTTCTCCTGGTCGTGTGGATAGCCTGTGCAAAGTAAACCTAGACCCCTACGGGCGCGGCAAGTCACCCGCCAAAACCTGAAGCGAGGCAGCCCCCTTCAGCACCGTGAATGGACCACCCAGCACTTCATGGAATCCGGTAACTTGGGCACCCCTCGTGGGTCAACCTGTACCCCCTACGAGTGCGGCGAACAGCCCGCCAATCCTAGAGTGAAGCCCCCTCCGTCTCAATGCCATGAGATGCGGGCCCGTTGCCCTCTAGAACCCGGCTATCCGTGCAGCCCTCCGCGGGGTAATCCTAGTACAGAAAGTAAAATATACATACAACGGGTACATCGACCGCAACCAGGTCGTGCCCCAAAAGAATAATACAAACAGGCAGTGACGGCAGTCCACATGTCGGACGCTCGCCCCGCAATATCAAATGTACATATAAAACAAAACTGTACTACCACTGCAACCAGGCTATCCCCACGACCGATCCGCAACATCACAGCATAAACACAGAACATCAACGTGAAAATCACGTTCGCAAATCCGTCTAACCGGGCTGTAGCAGTTAGACAGGATTTACCGATCAAGTGATATTCACGGTCGCAGATATAATGTAAATACTGTGAAATAATGTGTTTAAAATATCCAATCGATCAAAAATTAACAAGTGGGCCCCAAAGTAATACTGTAGCACTCACAGAAAATCTGGGCCCAATTTTAATATTCCAAAACCCCTAACTTAAGCGCAAAAGCCCACTGCAAAAAATTGGTGTAATGATACACTATTCCTGCGGCGGAACCGCGGCCAAATAGGGGTTACGGCCGCGGTTCCGCTGTCCTATGGAGGGATCATTCTACCAAATTTTCACAGTGTTCTTATAATTCCATGTACATCACTTTTCTACAACCTGAAAAATTTTTCGAGCCAGGAAAAAATCGACAGAAAACTGATGCATGCAAAATGCGGATTTTGGAATTTTGGTCGATCGGATAAGTAAAACACATTAGAACAAGCTGGGCAAGGTTAATGGCGTGGCTCTGATACCATGTTGCACCACGGCAGCGCCCCAGCCGTCTTACCGAGGCCAAAATGCGGAATCAAAAATTTTCCTTACTCGGAAACTGGCACTACCGCGGACAATATACCCGGATCGTAATCATTAACCGATACTAGCTATCAAGAGAAAGGGTGAGAGATATACCGAGTGATCCGAGTCCTCCGGTCTTCTCGTCATCGTCCCGATCTCCCGCGGAAAGTCCTGTCTCCATGTCGTCGCCTCCTCGCCGGAAGGGCACCACATCGCCTGTATCTTTTACGGGCTCCAACCTCAATACCGAGGCAACTCGGGCGCAAAGTAGGCTGGCCGACGCGTCCAAGATTTGCTGTAGAAGGTGTAGTGTAGAGCCTATGTCTCATTTGGGGTTTGTTGCCTTTGAAGATGATGGAGGAATCAAGATAAGAAAAATGGTGCTTGCATTTTTCTAGCATGAAAATGAGATCAAGAATGCCACACTCTCAAGAATGAAACTCTCATCTTATCTTCTCTCAAAAATGTGTTCAACCATCTCCAAAATGAGAATGGTGGAGGTAGGAATACCAAATGCAAGAGGGAGGTGAGTGTAGTAAAAGGTAAGAGGTGACCATATCCAAACATCATCATAACTAACTCACATCAAACTCTAATCACCTTTTAGTGATGTAAAGAGAATCAAATGATGGTTGAAAAGAAAAGATGCCATCATAATCAAAACATTTGCAAGAAACACCCTCCACAATTGTTATTTGCAAACTTGCAAATAACCCCCTCCATCGGAAAAGTCCGGCAGGGAAAGAACAAAGGAAAACCGGCCGGAACGGAATGCAAACTGGCAACTCCAGAAAAATGGTCCCGTAATAAATTATAGGAAAACCCCGATACTGTGCATACACACCCGCATCTGTATTCCGACCGGATACAAATGCAATGAGACAAAATCTACACTGTACTAAACTAGGATCATGCTTAAACCAAAGCCGGCTAGTAAAAACCGTCCGATCACGATCCGTGAAATACCGCACGTATCTGATCGAACCCTGCCATATCTCCATACGGCCTCTACAGCGTTTCGCCCGAAAGCTTGAGTAACTGAAAGTGTGGTGGACTCTAAAGACTCGTCAATACTATGGCTGTGGATTTAACCACTAGCACGTCAGAGGTATAAGCCAATACGTGACGGGCCACCAGCTATTGACTAAAAGGGGTGTCGATGAGCGAACTCATCCTGACACCCTACTGAGCCTGACAGTGACAATATCCGTACAGTCCGGTCCGTTCGTCTATGAGTATCGCATGGCGGGCCTAGGGGGTTGGTAAAAGTCAGACCCCCAAAAGCGCTACAAGTCGTGTCGGAGCGTAGCTCAGAACACCCTGAGATACTTCTGGAATACCTACCAGTAAATCTCCTGCCTCGGCCGAGGGCTTTGTGTAATGGCTCTCCTAGACACAGCGCGACCTTACCCCCAATACCGAGAGAGACGAACCCCTGCAGATCCGCTCACTGCCTCCATGTGGCTCGGGACTGTACCCAACTAAAACCTGTTTGCACGACTCCTTTGAGCCGTGGTAGGGTAGTAATCAAAGCACAGTGGGAACTCACACGAGACAAATGACGATCTCAGGTCGATGAACTAACCTGTACACATGTCATCAGGGAACTGCTATCTGACATCTGGTATAAGACCAACTAGCAGGTTTTTGGCGAGTCCTGTCCGGTGTACTCACAACCTAATGAGTACCTGTATACATCTTAGGTGAACCAACTGACACCAGTGGCTTGTGAGACCGGCCACCGCCCCTCGTCGGGGTCTCGACTGTATACACTAGTCTACAAATGGAGTATCGATGCCCTGTCTCGAAACTCCTACGACTAGGGACCTTTTAAGGATGTGCTTACAGACTACCAGCTCCCACGTATATGATCGCCATCATACTGCTGGTAGTCAAGCAAGAATCCTAGGGGCTCTATCAACGTGTAATAGCGACATGTCAGGTCACCTAAAGCAGTACATGATGATAAAGATAAACCAGATAGCATACTATCATCCCGAGTAAGACTGTCCTACCGGGATAGGTCCTCCCTCAATCATTGCAATCACGTGCCTGTGATCTAATAATTGACTCTGAGGGCACTATCTCCAACACGTAGTAGCAATCGTTCAAAATCATAGTATTGCCATTTGGCAACACAATGTGATATTCACCGACGGCTGCAGCATTAACTTGTGCTCCGTTCGCTACCCTGAGCGACATGTCTCCAGATGCAACTTTTCTACTTTTTCTCAGTCACTGCAATAAATTACAGATGTGAGATCCTGATCCGTTATCAAGTACCCAAGAGGTAGGGCTGACCGAAAAGCAGTTCTCAATTACAAGAACACCTGAAGTAGATGCAAAAGTATGCTTCTTCTTCAACTGGGTATCCTTGGAATCCAAACAATCCTCTTACCCTTGCTCTTACTTATGTCTTTTGTCGTAAGTTAGAGCCGAACCGACGTTCTCCAGCCCCGAATAAGAATTCGGATCGGTCAAGCGATACATTTTATTATCTTGATTAGGGCGTGAAATGGTTGCTACCTGGAGAGAGAGAAAAGAAACACTCAGCGTGCACTCTTGCAAGATTAGATTGGTTTATTAATTTATCTAATCAGGATGGCTCCCACTGTTTCATCAAATTCTTCTTCAAACCCTAAAAGAAGAACTAGTCAGGATTAATCGCACGTCACAATACTTGCTTAACCTTTCAGCCAGGCTAGTGTTGGTACTTCGAGGGAGGTTTTCCAACGCTTTCGCGAAGTTCCTTAATTAAATAACCTCTTTTCTCTTGAGGCGTAGCCCCGCTAACACCGTTCTAGACACCTACTTGGTTTATAGCTTTGATTGTTAAGTGAAATAATCTACCGAGAGTAATCTAACTCATCAGTAGGATCGGGATCCAACTATCATTGTGCAATGACCTAGATGGAATCCACTCTAGTCACCACACTTCAGAAGGTATGCTAAATCTGCAGGTTTCAGTTTCTTTAGAAACTCCCGATGTGGATTTTTACCCATAACGGTTTATGACCTTGACAATGCCAACATATCATAAACCGCTAGTCAAGTTCGGCCCGTCATTATCTTGATTAACTTAGACCCACCCGCATATCTCTTGACAATGCCGACATAGCTATGCGAATGTCCTAAATAATCTGAAAATAAAGCTGCAAATAAGCAATACTTAGCTACCGATCACTACGCCTTGACAATGCCAAAATACGTAGCTTGAATACTAAGTAGAACTTGTAGGAAATGACGGAGGGCTACGGCTGGGTTTTTAGAGAAAAAACCGTTAACGTAATGAACTTGATATCATTGAAGGAACCTGATAACCCCTTTTTAAAAATATAGTGACGAAGACTTTTGTTAAAGAGGTCACTCCCTGTGAATGAATCTCGGCTCTTTCCTCGTCGAATGAGGTGCAAGATATTCCAAACTGAATACCTCGATGCAAAGCAAGAATAATCGACTATAGTGAAGTTATTACCCTGACGCAAAATTTCTGTCCAAGGGGTCACTCCCGATGAAGGGATGTCGGCCCTTCCCTCGTCGAGTGAGGTGCTGGGTATTCATAACCGAATAGCTCTGTGCAAAACAAAAGAGAACGTCCATGCAATAACAGCTTTTTGAAAATTATTTCAACAACGTCTTTTAGGTTTGTTTTTCTTTGCATCAAAATAATTCGTCCCATCAGTTAATCCTACCATTGCAGTAAACAACAAAAATATGACGTAAGGTTATACCATCCGCATTCGCCACGGGGCCCCGTCATCACCCGTTAGGTTACTAAACTAACGTCAGAGCGGGGGCTGGACTAGCGCGGATGCAAAACATAAGCAACGTCTACTAGATATCATATATAGATATATACGTTCGTTAGATACAATGATAGCCATTCCAAATCACAGATGAACACATTGGATAGGCTAGGAATCCGCGTTTCGTTCGAGCCTGCAATGAAAGACGGATTACACGGTCGCGATGAATAGCCACACCCTACCCTAGACCCCTACGGGTGCGGCGAACTACCCGCCAAGTACCCGAAGTGAAGCAACCTCCCTGAACAACGTGAGTAGGCCACTCGGCACTTCAAAGTACCCGGTAGTTTGTGCACCCCACCTTGGGTCTATCCTAGGAGCAAAAAACAGTAAAAGAAATAATATACAATGGCGGCTACAACCTCATCCCGGATGTGCGGCCATAAAAATAATATTACATCAATTTACATATTACATCAAATGAAAGATAAAGAAACTCTCATCTCACAACCCCCGGCTATTCATCCGCGACAATCCAACAAGTTCATATACACAATCCAACAACTTTACAGATCAGAGATATGTACAACCCCCACTAATCGACGTATAGCGATTAGTTGACGTTCATTGCATATATCACATTACAGATATAACCATTTAGCAAAAGTTGGTAGAACTTCGATCAAAATACCAATTTGTAACTACCCCAAACACAACATTGTTCTCTAGATAATCTGGGCAGAAAAAAAATATCTTAAAATACCCAAAATATCATTGCGAACAATCTGCAAGAAATCCGAGTCGCGGTCGAGTCAACTCGGCTGCGGAACCGCGGCGAATCGCTTGGTTTCGCCGCGGTTCCGCGGCGCTTTGACCGAGTCGTGGGCTCGTTTTTCTTGCTTGTTCCTAAAAAACTTTGCACCAATTTTTAAGGTATGTGGAATTATTTTTAGAGCTGTTTTAAAAATCGTCAGAAAGTATGAAATTTTGACATGTTTCGCGATTTTTTTCCGGATCGAAGTTCTAAATACTTTGCTAACATGCTAGTTGTTGTTTAGCTAGGCTCTGATACCACTGTTAGGTCTACGTTACCTACCCCGGTTCTTTTAGGAAGGCGGAATAGGTAAAAATCAAAATTTTCTCACAAGGTAACATTGACCATGCAAGAAGGATCTTTGCTAAACAAAAACTAACATACTAACTACAAGTTCTAGCTACTATGTAGAATGGTTATACCAAGATCTTGAACTCCTTCTCTTCTTGTTGTGGTTCTCCTTCTTGCTTGCTCCTTGTAGTGGCGTAGACGGCTCCTCCTCCTCGTCTTCTCATTGCCGAAGATAGATCCACCCGAGGGTCTCTACCTTGAGCTCCTACCTCAACCAAGAGGTAACTAGAGTGCTTGGTTTGCTAGACAAAGAACCCTAGAAATAGTAGAGAGATGTTTTGATGGTTTTGTCTCAAAAGCTTTTGATTTTCAACTCATGAAAGATTAAAGTTTTGAGAGGAAGAGGGAGAGCTCAAAACATAAGAGAGAATGAGCAAGAGAGAATGAGAGAATAATAGCAACCATCTTTCATATGAGAGAAATAATAATAATAATTAAGGGAAAATGTGATGGTTAGTTTTGAAATGACCATTATCATTTCACATTAAATGAAATTTGCAAGAATTAAGAAGCATCTTTCTTGTGAAATGATGATAGTCAAAATGTCAACAATATTCAACCGGTCAACCAAAGTCAAAAGGTCAACAAAAGTCAAATGGTCAACCTAACCATGGCACAATTATCCTTAATTAATATCATTAATCATATCTCTCATTCTTATTAGGTTTTGGAAAAAATCAACGGTCAATAACCCTAATGAGAATCCTCTGCTTCTGTCAACTGTGCATACACACCCGCATCCGTGTTCCGAGGAACACGAATACAATAAGACAAAACCAATCCCAAAACAAATACTAGGATCTGGCATAAACCAAAGCCTACTAGTAATAACTGCCCGGACACCAAACGTGCACAAGTGCGCGGATGTGAACGAACCCCGTCGCAAAACCATGCGACCTCTACTCTGTTTTTACAAAAGGCGAATAACCCTTTGTGTGGGACTCTAAAGGCTCGACACTACGCTGGCAGTGGGTTTAACCACAGGCCGCAAGCGGTACTAGATGTACATAACGGTCCCCGGGTAGATGCCGATAAGAATACCGACGAGGAGAACCCGTCCGAACTCCTACTGCGCCTGAACGTGACAATCTCCGTACAGTCCGGTCTGTTCGTCTGAGAGTATCGCATGGCGGGCCTAGGGGGGCGGTAAACATCAGTCCCCTAATAGCGGTACAAGTCATGTCGGAGTGTAGCCCAGAACACCCTGAGAAACTACTGGAAACACTACCAGTAATTCTCGATTGCCCTGGCCAGGGACGACTTTGTGTAATGGCTCTCCTAGACAAAGCGCGATATCAACTCCCAATACTGGGAGAGACGAATCATGTCTAACCGTCACTTCCTCCAAGTGCTTTGGGACTGCACCCAACTACTACCTGTTTGCACGACTCAATAGAGCTGTGGTAGGGTAGTAATCTAAGAACGGTGGGAACACACTTGAGGCGAAGTGACACTGTCAAGTCAACGGACTAAGCTGTGCTCATGTCACCTAGGAACTGTTAACAGACGATAGTTATAATACCAACCAACAGTTCCCGACGAGTCCTGTCCAGTGTACTCATAACCTAACGAGCACCTGCATACTATCTCCAGTACGACGTACAGATGGCTGAGGGACAGACCATCTCCCCTACTGGGACAAGAAGCGTATGCACTAGTCTACTCTGGAGTATCGATGCCCTGTC
The DNA here is from genome assembly GCA_030015575.1 of Agapanthus africanus. Taxonomy (NCBI): domain Eukaryota; kingdom Viridiplantae; phylum Streptophyta; class Magnoliopsida; order Asparagales; family Amaryllidaceae; genus Agapanthus; species Agapanthus africanus. The sequence continues at coordinate 450,250,913 of JASDDO010000014.1, read as the reverse complement.
TCGATAATCCTATGACTAAGGACCAAAATAAGGATGTGCTTATAGACTACCCAGCCCTCACTAGTGTGATCGTCATCACAACGCCGGTAGTCAGGCAAAGATCCTAAGGGCTCCATCAATATGTTTTTAGTGATATGTTAAAAGAAACATATACACATATTAAGATAGAAACAAACCAAGTAACATACTACTATATCGATCAAGACTGTCGTAAACACGTATATATATCCCAAGCCTCCAAAATGTATTATACAAACTAGTACTATACAATAATGGCCTCTAGGGCATACATATTCAATAGTTTTATGCTCCTAGGATAGACCCAAGATGGGGTGCACAAACTATCGGGAATTTTGAAGTGTTTAATGGCCTACTCACATCGTTGAGGGAGACTGTTTCACTTCTGGTACTAGGTGGGTAGTTTGCCACACCCATAGGGGTCTAGGATGGGGTTTGGTTATTCATCACGACCGTGTAATCCGTCTTTTGTTGCAGGCTCAAACGAAACGCGGATTCCTAGTATATCCAATAGGTTCATCTGTGATCTAGAATGCTTATTTTTGCGTCTGACGAATGTACAATATCTACATATGATATTATAACGTTTCAAAATAATAAAATATTATTTTTGGGAATTTTTATAAGTTAATACTATTTTAATAAATATTTTAATATTCTGGTATAATTAAGTACAAATAAATGGGGGAAAATTATGGAAAATTCTAAAATAGAGTATTTTATGGAATTATGCCATTTTAAAGTTTTTAAGATTAGTTATATGCTAATTTAGTTCTAATCGCGATTAAAAATCGCTAATTGGATTTTTAGCATTTTTGTGCAAAAATGTGCACATATCATTTTCCACACTTGTTACACTTGTTACATGTTTTGGGTGCATGGTTGCTTAGGGTTCACCATGGTGGGAAAAGAAAGGGAAAAGAAAAGAAAGAAAAAGGTTGGAATGATTATAAGAGAGAGAGACCAAGTCAACCCTCACTTTATGAACCATACTCCCATCATTTTCCCCTTTTCATTCTCTCTCCTCTCCCTCTCCTTGAGCTGCTGCTGCTGCTCCCTCTCCCTCACTCTCCTTCTTCACAAAAACCCTAGATCCACCATGAAATCCATCCCAAAACCCTATTCCCATTTCACAAAACTTGCTCCCAAGCTCACTAGCTACACATTGAACCTAGCAAGATTATATTTGGAGGACTTTAAGCAACTCAAGAATTTTCTTGAGTTGCCAAAGGAGGTAATTTTTGCACCCTCAAGTAGTATTTCAATTTTCTTGTGCATCAATACTAGTTTCATATCGATATGGTGTTTGGTGGATTTGTGAAACATCAAGTTAGGGTTTAGGGTTTGATCTGAAATCAAAGTGAAATTAAGGCTTGTTGTGACCTTAGAACCCCTTGTGTGATGCTAATTTGGACCCAAACCTGAACTTGAAACCAGAATACGGATTTATGAGACGATGTTGGAGAAAAATGTGAATCTGTTATCGTATTTAGGAATCTGCTATCACCCCGAGACCCTAAAAATAAAACTGAGTTGACAGTGAGATGTGCAGGCACCATGGAACCACCACACCAAACCCTAGCCCCCAACTCCAAACCCCGGCCGCCAATTAATTCCTTCTGGCCGCAATTTGCGGCTAGAGAAGGAGGAAACCGTCTCGATTTTGGTGCATGGACCTATTTCCAGTAGTCTTGACCCTGGGTATGTCTAGTTTTGACTGATTCCAATTAGGGTAAAATCTGGGTTGATTTTCTTGAGTTGGCGCATGATTTACGACTTGTTTTAGCATGGATTTTGGTATTGGGTGATTCGTTTCTGTCGGGTGGCGTTTGGACGTCAACGACAAGTGGATATTGATCATGTTTACATGCGAGACGATAGGTTTTTACCTATGCGAGTAGCGTATGCTATTTTGGTTTCCGATGTGATTTTCATCTGCTTTAGAGTTGTGATATACTTGTAGGTACCCTACGTGATGTTGAGGCGAAGAAGATGAAGATAGCGACATCGGCATCGGCACACGAGAAGCAAGGTGGGTAGATTTATATCTACGGGGAGAAGTCGGGTGGATGGCGTATTGCACCCCCGCAGTCCGTGGTGATGTATACGAATACATATACACACATATATTTATTATGTGTTGTTAGGATTATTGATGGTAATAATGGAATTATTAATGATAAGGAGGTAATGGTTTTGTATAGTGCGAACCCTAGAGTAGTGGTTGCACTCACACATACACGTACACATATACTTGCATACATTCTTTCATTTATCTATGCGCATATGGAGGTGTGTATATCTACGCATGGGTATGGGACTATGTGTTCATATACGGGATTTGAGGATGATACGTGGAATTGAGATGAGTCGATGAGATTTGATTTGAGGCCGTGAGATTCGGCGATATGACGGAGTTCGTATTTGAGATGTGATATGACGGTAGTGATACCTGTTATGTGATGAGATAATGTATGTATTGACTCAGATTTAGGTGGTTTTCATACCCCTCCCGATTGACTTGATTGTTGGGTTCGTAGTTCGCATAGTAGGCGTCAGACTAGACCCGAGTGATACTTATTTCAAAACTAACGAATCGGGGATATATTAAAGATAGGCAAAAAGGATTCTACGGATATTTTCAAACGACACATCTTTTCATAAAGCACCGTAGCCCTTATTTTACCAAAAACCCTAATTCGTCTTATTTTAGAAAGGCAAGGCTGCATGATGTATTTATTGAGATAGATTCTTTACTGTTGCGTTGATTATTCGATTCCGCATATTCATGCTATTTGTAGTGCATTTCTTGTGTTTATTGATATATTACATTCATGCTGCTAGGACACCAGCACCATTATCGATGATGCGTATGTTCCACGTACACTTGTTTGCCGGCTCACACACATCATCATCGATAATTGCCATGTCACTACACTGTCGTACTATTGCATTCTGGATATGACCCTTGCATGACATCCTGATATGTTTACATTTCTTTTACATGTCGCATACATCATGCCTTCTGATTATACGCATTGAGAGTTGTTGTTTCCATGATATTTTTGGATTTGGGAACCGTGGGTATTTCAAAAGAGAATATCTAATTGCTTTAAAAACCCGGTTACCCGTGATATGATATTTCAGTGCGTCCACCATGTGTTATCTCGGTGCTGAGGGCGACATGTGAAACCCGATTCGAGGAGGCGGATGAGGCCGATTGCGGGTACATGGTGGACCCGGTATGGTTCCCCGGGGCAAGAAATGTTTTTCGTGGAGTAGACGATGAGCCTAGCAGGGTGGCGAGTACCTACCGGCGATTGGTTGGACCTGGAGGTTATTCGGAGGATGCCGACCAGAGTCGATAGATGGATATGGGCGTACTGCTGGGGCCGAGGGCCGATTCCGCAGACGGAGCCCGTGGGCTGATCTGGACTAACGGAGCCCGATATATGAGGATTTACGTGCCGATGCTCGGCACAGTTTTCATGATGTTTTCGAGTGTCGATGTTGGGCACTCCGGTTCCATGATTTTGACGTGTCGCGAGGGACACAGGTGGTTTATATCCTCATATTTCCATGCATATGCTGATGATATTTACTTGCATGATGGTTATTGTCATTGGGTGACGAGTGGACGGGATCCACGTACTTGCAGATAGATTTCATTGATTATACCTCATATTTATGATATGCTATTACATGAGGCACTGGCACGAGCACTTGGCACTACACTCATGTATAGAGATTACATTGCCAGTTTAGCATGCTTAAGACTTGTTTATATTGAGCTTTATTTATATATGATCGTATTGACCTAGGATGGGTCATACATTCGATCTCTGCTTGTAGATATTTTCTATTCACGAGTTGGCAACTCACCCCCGTTGTGCCACAGTCCTTGCAGGTTTTTGCCGTACAGGTTCCATAACGGCTTTTCTGGCACACTGCTTCCATACGGGTGACTTGCTTTGATAGGTGGGTTCTTTTGCATCAGAACCACCCTTGTACTTATACTTTTCAGTTGTATCTAGAAATTCCATCAACCAAAACTTGTATATTGTTTCAGACTTAGAAAAAAGTGTTGTAGTATTTCGACCTTAGAGTCGCTCTTGTAGTGTTACGGTTTTCTGGCTGTTTTAAGTTTCTTTTTGGGTTTTGATCCTCGCCCTTTGGCGTTGTATATTATTATTGCTTGCGTTGTTATGACCGTCGATTGACGAAGAGCTAGCTCCCGCTTGGGGATGCCTTTTAACATTCCATATATATTATTCTTGTTGTACCCCGTTTGGGGCCAGTTTTTACAAAGGAAACTCTGCCGAAATTTTCAGAAAAGACTACACATTTTTAAAATGCATTTCGGCTTAGTTATTTAGAAACTTTGATTTTCAAAACATGATTTCTTTACTTCTTAAAACCAGTTTTCCTTATTTACTCCTTAAATGGTTTTAGATTTCTGGGCTTTTGGCTTACTTGGATCAGATGGAGTCCTATTGACTTCATAGGATTCAAGGGCCAGTCACGTGCTCTTTCGGGTCGTGACAGATATCTAGTAGGCATTGGTTATGTTTTGCATCCGCGCTAGCTCAGCCCCCGCTCTGTCGTCAGTTAAGTAACCTAACGGGTGAATGACGGGGCCCAGTGGCGAATGTGGATGGCATAAGCGAACGTTGTATTTTCGTTGTTTTCTGTAATGATAGGATAAATGATGGTAGGCATTATATTTATGCAAAGAAAAAAAACCTAAGCTGAATCATTGGAACAAATTTAAAAGAAACCACTCGGTTATTTTAAAAGAGCAGAATTTTTAATTGCGGAGCTTTAACCACTCCTTTTAAAAAAATCTATCAGGTTCCTTCGATTATATCAAGTTCACTACGTTCACGGTTTCACCAAAACCAGTCGTAGCCCTCCGTCATTTCAAATGGATGGTCAGTAGTATTCAAGCTATGTTTGTTGGCCTTCGTCAAGGCATAGTGTTTGGTAGCTGCTGGGGTATTCATATGTCGCATAGATAGATGCGTTGGTTTGGGACAGTCGTATTACTTTGTTGGCCTTCGTCAAGAGTCTGTACGGGTGGGTTCAAATTAACAAGGATAATGATGGGAAGAACTTGACATGTGACTTATGATTTGTTGGCCTTCGTCAAGGTCATAAGAGCATGGGGCAAAAATCCACATTGGGAGTTTCTAAAGAAACTGAAACTTGCTGGTATTGCATACCATTTGGAGTTTGATTATGTTGGTAGGATTCCTTCAACATTATCACACGATGATATTTGGATCCCGATCCTACTGTGAGTATATGCTACTCATCAGGAGATTCGTCACTTAACGATCAATGCTATAAACCAAGTAGGTGTCTAGAACGGTGTCAGCGGGGCTTCGCCTCCAGGGAAAAGAGGTTATTTAATTAATGAATTTCGCGAAAGCATCGTAAAACCTCCCTCGAAGTACCAACAGTAGCCTGGTAGAATGGTTAAGCAAGTATTGTACGGTGAGATAAGTCCTAACTAATTCTTCTTTTATGGTTTGAGGAAGGATTCGAGAAACAGTGGGAGCCATCCAGTTTAGATAAACTAAAAACCAATCTAAACTTGCAAGAGTATCATGCTAAAGTGTTTTCTTCTCTCTCTCTTAATTGCAGCGACCATGTGACCATGACTAGGTTACATCTAGATAATAAATTGACTGAATATGACTTTTATGACTGGCAAAGGTCTTTCCAGATGTCCATTGCCTATGACAAGCTGGACCATCCTATTACTACTCAAGCCCCCACCGTCCCAGGTCCAGTTTCCACAGTCGTCGATATGGATATCCGTCAGACTAGGGAAAAGGACAGTGCGTAAGCCAAGTGCTTCGTGTTGGCTTCAGTTAATGGTGTATACCAGAAGCATCACGAGAAGATGGACTTAGTTTCCATCTTCCTCCATAACAAAGATTTTTATATGGAGAGCAATCTCGTATCGTAAGATATGAGACCTCGAACGAATTGCTTCAAGCGAGGTTGGCTGTCGGGTCATCTGTAAGGGACGACGTCCTTACAATGACTAGCTATATTGATGAGCTCACGGACCTGGAGACCACGTTGGGAAACAGGTCATATGCTGGCTTATTTCCACTGTCCCTACCCTCTACTTACACCCTGAAAGAAACCAGGGGACACCCGCTCTGCTTAATGGGGGACCTTCTTCTTATACATCCAAGGCGAAAGCAAAAGGGTGAAAAGAAGAAGACCTCCACAAAGCCGATAAGCAATGTCGGTAAGGTAAAAGGAAAGGGAAGAGCAAAAGTTTCGGGACTTGGTGGAGGTAAGGAGGGCTGTTCCTATTGTTGTGGGAAGGGGCATTGGCAGATGGATTGCAGGGCTTTGGAAGACAGTAGCTAGGATTCGAAGCATGTTGTGGCTTTGGCCTCGGGTGTGTTTGTAATTGAGAACTGTTTGTCAGTTAACTCTACTTCCTGAGTACTAGATACCGGATCAGGATCTCAAATCTGTAATTCGTTACAATGTTTGAGAAACTGTAGAGTTATCACGGAAGGTGATATGACTCTCAGAGTTGCGAACAGAATGAGCATAGACGCTGAATCCGTGGGAGAATATCGCCTAGGACTGACAAGTGGGCGGATATTGATTCTTCGTACCTGTTTGTATGTACCTAGTTTAACTTGTAATATCATATCAGTATCCTCACTTTCTAGAGAGGGATATGATTTTACATTCGTAAGCGATGTAGTAAACATCCACCTAAATCAAGTTCTGATTGGGTCCGGTACATTAGATAACGGTATATACGTATTAAATCAAGCTCAGGTTTTCAATGTCCAGAACACACTTAAAAGAAATTCTAAGGATGTAAATCAGGCTTTCTTATGGAATTGTAGACTAGGTCACATCAATGAAACACGGTTGACTAAGTTACATAGAGAATGATATTTGAATTTGTTCGAATATCAATCTTATGCTACTTCTGAATCTTGTCTCATGAGAAAGATGTCAAAGACTCCGTTTACTGGACACGGAGTAAGAGTGCGCGAGCTTTTGGGACTCGTACACAGTGACGTGTGTGGTCCAATGTCTACACATGCAAGAGGTGGTTATTCCTACTTCATTACTTTTACGGATGATTTCTCTAGGTATGGACATATCTTCTTAATGAAGCATAAATCCGAGGCCTTTGAGAAATTCTGGGAATACAAGAATGAAGTGGAAAACCAAACAGGCAAAAGTTTCAAGACACTGAGTTCTGATCGAGGTGGTGAATACTTATGTGCCGAGCTCCTGGGTTACTTAAAAGAGAATGGAATTCTCTCTCATCTTACTCCTCCATACACACCACAACACAACGGTGTATCGGAAAGGCAGAATCGAACCATATTGGATATGGTTCGTTCCATGATGAGTAAGACTGAGTTAGCGCGATCTTTCTGGGGTTATGCACTAGAATAGCTGCATATCTTTTGAACAAGGTTCCAACCAAGACTGTGCCTACCGCACCATATCAGATGTGGAGTGGGAAGAAACCCTATCTTTAGTACCTGAATACATGGGGATGTCCAGCTTTTGTTAAAAAGCAGCATGCGGACAAGCTCGAGGCACGCTCAGTACAGTGTAAGTTTGTGGGATATCAAAAGAACTCCAAGGGGTATTATTTCTATTACGTAGAGGAACAAAAGGTATTTGTATCTCATCATTCCCACTTCTTGGAAGCTGAATTTTTAGAAAATCAGAAGAGTGCGAGCGCAATAGAACTGGAAGAAATTCCAGAACCACAAACTATTACTGAAAGTATGGTAGAAACAGAAGTTTCAGAAGAAAGGGACATCCCAGCGCCTATCCGCAGAAGTAGTAGGCAGTCTCATCCGCCCTAGAGATACTATGGTTTTCTCATAGATGGGGATAGAGAATATTGCATCATTGACAATGATGACCCTACTAGCTTCTAGCAAGCCATTCAGAGCGGCGACTCAGTAAAATGGCTGGATGCAATGCGAACCGAAATGGAGTCCATGTACAATAACAAAGTATAGACTTTGGACGTTGCTCCATATGGGATAAAACCAGTAAGATGCAAATGGATCTTCAGAAGGAAGATTGGTGTAGATGGACAGGTTGAAACCTATAAGGCTAGAATTGTTGCAAAAGGTTTTCATCAAAGACCTGGTTTGGACTAGAACGAAACCTTTTCTCCAGTGGCTATGCTCAAATCCATTCGGGTCCTTCTTGCCATTGCTGCCTTCCACGATTATGAGATCTGGCAGATGGACGTAAAGACGGCTTTTCTAAATGGTAATTTGGTAGAATGCGTCTATATGGATCAGCCAGAGGGATTCATTCAGAGTGGGAGTAGCGGTAAAGTATGCAAGTTGCTTAAGTCCATTTATGGACTAAAGCAGGCATCGCTGAGTTGGAACATCTGTTTTGATGATACTGTTTTAGATGAACCATGCATATATAGTAAGATTGTAGGGAGAGCTGTAGTATTCCTCGTCTTGTACGTGGATGACATTCTCCTAATAGGAAATGATATTCCAATGCTACAGTCAGTCATAGGATTCCTGTCACACAAGTTCTCCATGAAGGACCTGGGTGATGCCTCCTACATTCTGGGGATCCAGATCTATCGTGATGGATCTAAGAGGATGTTGGGACTTTCACAGTCCAGGTACATAGACACCATATTGAAAAGATTCAGTATGGAAGATTCTAAGCGCGGTAACCTACCGGCTTGTCACGGAATCACCCTCTCCAATGAGATGTCTCCCAAGACTGATTTAGAAAGGGCTCGCATGTCGATTATACCCTACGCTTCTGCGGTAGGCTCTATAATGTATGCGATGTTATGTACCAGACCAGATGTAGCATACGAATTGAGCGTTGTAAGCCGGTATCAGGTAAACCCAGGGGAGAAGCACTGGATAGCAGTAAAGAACATTCTCAAGTACCTGAGGAGGACTAAGGAGATGTTCTTGGTGTATGGCGGAAAGGACCTCCAGATTGAGGCCTTTGCTGACTCCAGCTTCCAGAGTGACAAGGATGACTCCAAGTCTATGTCGGGTTATGTCTTTACCCTCAATGGAGGGGCGGTCTGTTGGAAGTGTTCTAAGCAGGACACCGTTGTTGACTCAACGATCGAAGCGGAGTACATAGCTGCTTGCGATGCCGTAAAAGAAGCTGTCTGGATGAAGAAGTTCCTCACAGAACTTCAGGTGGTTCCTACCAGCGTTGATCCAATACCTCTGTATTGCAATAACAACGGCGCTATAGCTTTAGCGAAGGAACCCAGGTCCCATCAGAAGTCCAGACACATCTTAACGCGGTATCACCTGATCAGGGAGATCGTAGATCGTCGGGAGATCGAAGGGAAGAGAGTAGATACAGAGAATAACATTGCTGATCCAATCACAAACGCCATTCCTCAGACGCAGTTCGTGAGGCTATTCGAGATGATAGGTCTGTGATATACCGGTACATGGCCCTAGTGCATGTGGGAGATTGTTAGTGTTTATGCCCTAGAGGCCATTACTGTATCATACTAGTTTGTATATTACTTAATGGAAACTTAGGATATTCACAGTTGTAATGACATTCTTGCTAAAAATGGTAGTATGCTACTTGGTTTGTTTCTACTTTAATGAGTGCATATGTTTCTTTTAGCATATCGCTTATACATATTAGTAGAGCCCTTAGGATCTTTGCTTGATTACCAGCGTTGTGATGGCAGTAACACTAGTGGGGGCTGGGTAGTCTATAAGCAACATCCTATACAGGTCCCTGGTCGTAGGATTATCGAGAGGGGGCATCGATACTCTGGAGTAGACTGGTGTATACACTTCTCATCCCATCTGGGGGGATGGTCTATCCCACAGCCATCAGTTCGTCGTACTGTAGATTGTATGTAGGTGCTCGTTATGTTACGAGTACACCGGACAGGACTCGCCGGAAACTGCAGGTTGGTTTAATACCCATCGTCAGATAGCAGTTCCCAGGTGACATGAGTACAGCTTAGTCCGTCGACTTGACACTGCTGCTTCACCTCGAGTGTGTTCCCACTGTACATAGATTACTGCCCTACAATGGCTCAAAGGTGTCGTGCAAACAGGTAGTAGTTAGGTGCAGTCCCGAAGCATTTGGAGGAAGTGGCGGTTAGTCAGGATTCGTCTCTCCCAGTTTTGGGGGTTGATATCACACTGTGTATGGAGAGCCATTACGCACGGTCCCTGGCAAGGGAAAACGAGATTTACTGGTAGGCTTCCAGTAGTTTCTCAAGGTGTAATGCGCTTCATTCCGACATAACTTATACCGCTATTACGGATCTGACATTTACCGCCCCCTAGGTCCGATATGTGATAGTCCTAGACGAACATACCGGACTGTACGGAGATTGACACATCAGGCTCAGTAGGAGTTCAGATGGATTTTCTCATCGTCATTCTTATCGACATCTACCTGGGGACCGTTACGTACAGCTAGTACCGCTTGTAGCCTATGTTTAAACCCACTGCCAGCGTAGTGTCGAGTCTTTAGTGTCCCACACAGAGAGTTTCCCTGCACCGGGCAAAAAATGTAGAGGCCGTATGGTTTTACGGTAGGGCCGCGATCACTTACGTACATTTGTGCACGTACTATGATCGGGCAGATAATACTAGCGGGCTTTGGATTAAGCCAGATTCTAGTATTATACAGATGGATTTGTTCAGTCAAAGATTATCCGTGATTTTCGGAAATACGGATGGGAGGGGCAGTCTCGTAATTTGTCGGGAAGCTTCTAGAAGAAGATGACTCATTTGTGTTTATTTCCTTTTAGGATTTAAAATAAATTAGGTGGAGGATGCGGTGTATGTTTACATTAAATGCTTAATGACTCATGTGGTGATTCACCCTTAGAATTAAATAAAGCATGCTAGATATTATCTTGATATTATCAAGAGAGATATTATTATGCTTTATATTATTCTTGCATGAGTATTATTCATTTGATTATCACAAAACACTTCTCTCTCCTCAAGTTTTCATCTTCTTCCTCAATCCTTAATAGCTCTCATGTGTTGAGAATCCTAGGGTTTAAGTGATTAAGTAATCCATCTAAATACTCTACACCCTCTAGGACTTCTAGATTAGCAAACGAGAAACCGTAGTTATCTCAGATTCGAGATAGGAGATCGGACTATAGACTCTCGGGTGGATCGTCTTTGACTCGAGGAGGGCGTTGAGGTGCCCATGTTCCATAGAGCCTACGAGGTGTGGAGGACAGCGATGAGGACCCGAAGGACAAGTAACGTGAGGTATAACTTCGAATCAGAGTAGTTAAACCTCTCGTAGTTTGCTAGTAATGTTTTAGACACGATCTGTATGCTCAAGTCCGTGTTACGAAGCTTTGATAATTGTTTTTCATATATTCCGCCTCCCCGTGAACTCGTAGGGTGCGTGACATGGACTTACAGTAGTGACATTGCAATTATCGATGATGAAGTGTGTGAGCCAGAAAATCTGTGTACCTGTAACATACGCATCATCGAAAATGGTGTAAGTGTACTAGCATAGGTGCATGTAATGCAATGAGAATAACATGAATTCAGCATACGGTAAATCATATGCAAATGCTGACGGGTATACGTATCTAACATGACCGAGTCGTTGAATCTAACCATTGGCATCTAGCCTCACGACATCACGTAAGGAATAATCCATCGTACGGCATCCTCTAGTCAAGGGTATGGATCAATCATCGAGCCCAACTCATCACGTACGGAAAATCATCGTACGGCGGCACTGAACCATCAGGGATCCTATCATCCTATATGACAATGAGGGGTACGGACCTAACGTATCGTACGACAATCACTAATGATTCACAACATTCTATATATATCTATAAACCTATGTCCCAGGTCACATCCATAACAATCTCGTATCAGGGAAGCGGCAAGGTATCAATCATCTCAATCGACTCGCATCTGTATACCAACATATCATCATATCACATGTCAAATCGTATTCTCTTTTCATCGCATTTATATCTCATGTAAGGTCAATTTTACATATACATTATACCTTTACTATAAGCATAACTATCTAATCTAACATACACACCTGAACCATACAATCAGTTTTTAAAAGGTGCGAATCGTAGTTTGAAAGTAGGGGTTACGATGTTTTTAAGGAAAAGATATAGTTCGAAAATTCGTAGCGTCCCTTAAGGTATCTTTTTAAATGATGCATACCATTCTTCAGTTTGGAAATAGGTATGGTTCGGATGACACATCTACGTCGACTATCTAGTCTTATAGTACCCTAAACGGCAATATTATCAATTATCATCCTCAAATTCCGTCATCACCTACTAGTCGTATCATATCACTCCTAACTATTCTTAGTTTCTAATATGGTTCTCTAACTACCCTTTTTACTCTATCTATAGTTTTCTAATAAAGGTTTCATTAACCATAATCTATATATAAATCAGTTTCCATCAAAGTGTGCGGGGGTGCTATACGCCATCCACCTGACTTCCCCCGTAGATATAGATCTACTCACCTTAATCCTCGCTTGCTGGAGTCGATGACACCGCGCACTCGTCGTCGTCTCGAATCCCACACGGGATACCTACAACCAATACCCAATCACAAATGCGTATAAAAATCAAGGCGAAAAACCAAAACGGCACACGTCTCGCTCATAAGTTAAAACCTAAAGCCTCGCATGCAAAACACGACCAATAACCCTAGTCGTTGACGTTCAAACGCCACACGATGGAAATCTAATATCAAATACCAAAATCAAGTTAAAACGAAGACGCAAAATAAAGCATCGACTCAAGAAAAGACCCCCAGATTTTACCCTAAGCCAAATTGGTCAATTTTGCACATATGGAGTGTCTAATTTACTGATATAGGAGCTACAGAACAATCACGACTAGATTTGGAAGTACCAAGGCTGCAATTTGTGGCCCAAATGATTAAATCTGCGGCCTGGGTAGGGGGTTTGGGGCTCTTGCCTTCAGGGTAGCTTCTAGGTTGCCTGCATGACTCCCAGTAATCGCTAAATAATTTTTAGGGCCCCGGGTGTTAGCAGATTCCAAAATACCCTCACAATTCACACAATTATCCAATGTCGGGGTTTCTAAGTTCGTATTCTAGGGGTTAAGCCTCAGGTTTTGGTCAGTATACGATCCCTAAAGGGGTTATAAGGTCTCTACTAACCTCAATTACATATCACCACTCAAGATTTCCTCAAACCCTAACTTGAAATTTCCAAACCTCACTAAACAACATCTAAACACTTCTAAACATTTATAGGTGCTAAGGTGAATGAATACAATAAAAATGGTGCAGAAATTACCTCATTTGGGTAACCCAAGAAAAACCCTAGTTTGCCAATGTTGTCAAAATCCCACTTTTCTTGGTCCAATGTATAGAGGAGAAGGAGGGGATCAACATTTATGAAGGAAGTATTGGGTTTAGGTGAATGTTTGGAGATGGATCTTGGGATAGAGGTGGAGGGAATGAGAAGATGAAGAAGGAGGGAGGATGAAGATAGCTGCCCTCTCACTCTCTTTCCTCTCTTATTCTCACCCTCACTACCCTTTTACCCTTTCTCTTTTTAAACTTTTCTTGTTTATTTAAAACCAAACCATATAATACCCCAAAACAACACAAGAAACAACATGTAACCAGAATGCGACATGCCATGAAAAACTGTAAAAACACGGATTTGGCCTAATCGCGATTAGCAGTGCACTAATCGGGTTTTCATTTAAACTGCATATAATAAATCTTAAAAATGCCAAATCCTTTAAATATATTTTTAAATGAATAAATCAATTTAATTTCATAATTATTGGTATATATTTATACCCTTTTCGAAAACCCCAATTTCGCAAATCCGGCAGTTTTCGGGAAAAATATTATTTTAATATTAAATTCCAAAAATAATATTTTATATTTTCAGAAATGTCACACGGACATGTGTTCCTGTTGAAACGTAATTCTGAAGCTTTTGAGAAATTCAAAGAAAATAAGTCAGAAGTAGAGAACCAAAAACGGGTATAACTATTATGTCCTTTGATGTGATCAGGGAGGAGAATACTTGTGCATCGAATTCTTGGACTATACTAAAGGAGAATCAGATTCTCTCTCAGCATTACTCCTCCGTATACACCACAGCACAACGGTGTATTAGGGCCGGGCAATCGCACCCTATTTGAAATGGTGCGCTCTATGATGAGTACTACTGAGTTGCCTGTTTCCTTTTGGGAGTTATGCACTTGAGAAGCTGCATACCTATTGAATCGAGTTCCAACCAAATCAGTGCCTATCACTCCATATGTGATATGGTATGGGAAGAGCCCATCTCTTAAGAAAATTAAGATTTGGGTTATCCGGCCTATGTCTAAAAGCAAAATCCGGACAAGCTCGAGGCAAGGTCAGTTCTGTGGAAGTTTGTTGGATATCCTAAGCATTCGTAAAGGAATATCTTCTACCACACCGAGAAAAAAAAGGTGTTTTATTTCTCAGCATGCCACCTTCTTAGGAAAATGTATTTTTTTAAGGAAGAAATATGTGGTCATGAGGTAGAACTGGAAGGAGTTCCAGCTATACAAAATACAGCTGATGATTTGTTAGAACCGGAGGATTCTATAGTTCCCGACGAACCTCAGCCTCTCCGCCGATCTGGTAGGGTTCCTCATCCACTTGAGAGATACTTCGGTTTCTCGATGACAGTGGGAGAGAGGATTGTATCATGAGATTATGACCCAACTAGTTTCGAGCAGGCCATCAAGAGTGGCGACTCTGTAAGAATGGCTGGATGCTAAGCGATCCGAGATGGAATCCATATACACCAACAAAGTATGGACTTTGGTTGCTATGTCTGAAGGGTTCAATCCCCATCAGGAGCAAGTATATCTTGAGAAGATTACTTGGTGTAGATGGAAAAGTTGAGACTTTCAAAGCTAGACTTGTTGCAAATGGTTCTCGTCATTGGCCAGGTGTGGTGAATGATGAAACCTTTTCTCCAGTGGCTTTGCTTTAAGTCCATCCGGATCCTACTTGCCATTTCTACAAACCATGACTACGATATCTAGTGGTTGGGTGTCATGACTGCTTTTTCTAAATAATGATTTAGAAAAGAGCGTCTATAAGAACACAGCCAGAGGGCTTCATTGACAGTGGGAGCTGCGGAAACGTGTGCAAGTTGCTTTATGCGTTAAAGTAGGCATCGCGGAGTTGCAACATCTATTTTGATGTGGTAATCAAAGTGTTTGACTTCGTCAAAAGGGTAGATGAACCTTGTATATACAAAAGGGTAGTAGAGAGTAAAGTGGTCTTCCTCGTAAAGTACGTGGATGTTATACTCTTGATAGGGAAGGAGTTCCCTATGCTACACCCGGTCAATGACCTCTTATCACATTATTTCTCCATATAGGATCAAGGAGATTCCTCCTAAATCCTGGGTTATGGATCTATGAGATAGATCTAAGTGGATGTTAGGATTCTCACTAGGTGTAGTGAGATGGTATCAATCGATCCTTGGGAGAATCACTGGATAGCTTCCAGGGTGGTAAGGTCGACTGAATGTCAGTCACAGGCATTGACTTTACCATCAGTAGAGAGATGGTATATTGGAAGAGTTCCAAGCTAGATACCGTGGAAAACTAGATGTTAAAGGCTGGACACATCGCTACCAAAGATGCTACCAAAGAGGAAGTCTGGGTGTATAATAGTTCATGAGATGAACAAGGTTCCTACCATTGTGTGACAATGGAGGTGTGGCTTTGGCCTAGGAACCCCGATCCCATCAGTGTCCCAGACATATTCTAAGGCAGTATCAACTGATTAAGGAGATGGCTGATCTCCAAGAGATCGAGGTTAGGAGAGTAGACTTAGAGGTTGACACGACGGATCCACTCACAAAGGCCTTACCTGCGAGAGACTTTTATAGGACGTTGGGTATGAGATACTACAACAACTGGCCTTAGTGCAAGTGGGAGATTGTTAGTTGTATGTATTCCCTAGAGGCCATTATTGTACATGAGATGTATATTATAGTGGATGCTAGGACATATATAAGGACGAATTTCTTACTCGACATGATTGTACGCTATCTGGTTGCTCTTTATCTTAACAAGTATACTTATTGTCTCTCTGTCACATGTTGATAAAGCCCTTAAGATATGTACTTGACTTCCAGGATTACGATGTAGATCATACTAGTGGGGCCTGGGTAGTCCATAAGTTCATCCTTCAATGTTCCTAGTCGTGGGAATATCAAGACGGGGCATCAATATTCCAGAGTAGACTAACGTATATCTTCTCGACCCATGTGATGGGCGATGGATGATCCCATATCCGTTGATGTTTGACATCAGAGATGGTATACGGGTGCTCAGTGGAGACTGGGTACACTGAACGGACTCGCCGAGAACTCCTAGATGGTATTATACCTCACGTGAGATAGAAGTTCTCTTGTGACACTAGTACAGGTTAGTCTGTCGACCCGAGATCGTCATAGAGTCATGTGTGTCTCCCACTGTGCTTTTGATTTCCACCCTACCACGGCTTTACTGAGTCATGCAAACAGGTGGTTTTTGGGTACATTCCCGAGTCATATGGAGGCAATGAGCGATAGGAGGGGATTCGTCTCTCCCGGTATTAGGGGTTGATGTTGCGCTATGCTCGATTGGCCATAACTGAAATCCCTGGCCAGGGTAGATGTGATTTACTAGTAAGTGTGATCAGTAGTTTCATGTCCGTTATGGACCTTACATCGGCATGACTTATCAAGCAACTGGGGTCTGACGTTTACCACCCCTACGAAAGATATGCGACATATCAGACGAACAGACCGGACTGTGCGGTAGAGTTACTGATTGGATTCGCAGGAGTATGAGCAGGCTTTCTTGTTGATCTTCTGATCGCTCAATACCCGGGTGGCCGTTACATTTAGCAGACCCCTTGCGGCTTGTGGGTGTTTGATGTGATCATCACCTACTGCCGGTGTATTGACGAGTCTTTAGAGTCCTACATAGAGGTTTCCTGGATCAGGTGAAACGGAGTAGGAGCACATATGTGATATGTGCAGGACCGAGATTAATACGCGTATGTGATACCGTATTCTATTCTCGCGATTTGTATCATCGGTCGGTTATATGCGATATAACCGGGTTATCAAATCAAGTGTTGATTCGATAGATTGATACACATGATATTAGTCGGTTATATGTGATATGATCGGATCATTAAATCAAGTGTTGATTTAGCGATTTAATGTATAATTATATATATTTGATATATTACTTTACATTAACTAATATTTATCTCACCTGACGATTTCTTTTCTCACTTGTGCATGAATGATATGTATGTGATATATATTATATCATGCTTGGTTATACATCAAACATGGGTGTATAAGAATTATACCATATTTAAGATAATGGGGGTAATTAATTCTTATGGATAAATGCAAAATTAGGTGGAAAATTACAAGGGTTTGGAAGCTTGAAGAAGCTTGTAGATTCCTTAACTTTGTCCACCAATTTTTGTATTATGCTAGATATTTATTAACCCAACCATTCTCTTAACTCATGGTTTATTCTCTACAAGAGTTTGTGATGACAAATACTCACCCATGGTTGATTTTATAACCTCATTCTATTCTCTTGTTCATTCTCTCATGTTCATCTTCTTCTTCATCTAAAAAGCTTACTAGGGTTTTGAAAGATGAAGAATCCAAGTGAGAAAATAAAATCTAAAGTGAGCCCACTTCCTATTTCATCATCCTTTACTAATTGCCATTTAGTTTAGGGTGTTTTCTTCACAAAGTTCATGACCTAGTAAAGGGTTAGCTTGAGTTTGAGTCTCCTCGACGTAGATCATCTTCGGCCTCGAAGACTACGAGCAATCTTGTTCATTTCTCAGAGGGAATCCATACTAGAGTTTGGGAAATAGATGATCGCAGCGAAGGGACGTCAACACGGAGCTTTAGAAGTGAAGGCCGGGTCTACAAAGGTTGTATTCTTGATCACCTCTTATGTAATCTTTGATTACATTATTATGTTACCCTAGTTTTCTAGTATGTATCCTTGGATATTTGCTTAGCACCTCCTAAAACTTTTGTTGTGGCATGCTTGATGCTTGCAAACCCTAGGCTAGGTGCTGAGGAAATCCCAACATAGGTTTACATTATATGATTTATGACTCATGAGGTGATTCACCATATGAATTAAATGAGGCATGCTAGATATTTGTATGCTTCATATTAATCAAGCATGATACATAATTCATTTGATTACCAAAAACACTCTCTCTCTCCTCAAGTCTTCATCTTCTTCATCAAACCCTAAAAGCTCTCATGTGTTGAGAATCCTAGGGTTAAAAGTGACTAAGTACTCCATCTATATACTCTACACCCTCTAGGACTTCTAGATTAGCAAACTAGAAGCCACAGTTATCTCAGATTCGACATAGGAGCTCGGTATATAGACTCTCGGGTGGATCGTCTTTGACTCGAGGAGGCCGTTGAGGTACCCATGTTCCATAGAGCCGATGAGAGGTGGAGGACAGCCATGAAGACCCGAAGGACATGTAACGTGAGGTATAACTTCGAATCAGAGTAGTTAAACATCTCATAGTTTGCTAGTAATTGTTTAGACACGATCGGTGTGCTCAAGTCCGTGTTACGAAGCTTTGATAATTGTCTTTCATATATTCCACCTTCCCGCGAACAGGTGGGGTGCATGACATTGACTTTCAGTGGTATCCGAACGTACTAAACCTTTTCTAGCTTCTTAGCAACTTATTAGAACTTTGATCGTCGGAAAAACACGAAAACTTAACCCCGGATCCCTCATGTTTCTGTCGATTTTAAACCCATCAAAAAAGTTATTTTAGAGGCATGAAAATTCACAGCAGGGAATTATAAGAATACTGTAGAAACACGAGTTCCTAACTCGGCTAGACGACCACGGAAGCACGGCGAATTGGTGCAATCCGCCGTGGATCCGCGGCCGAGTCAAGCCCGAGTTGGCTCATTTTTCCACAGTTTCTCTTATTTTTGGGTGTTCTGTTTTCTTGTATATTTGATTTCTACCCATGTTTTTTAAGTGCTGGCTTGCATTTGGGGTAGACACGGAAAATAGTTTTCGATCGAAATTCTAAGTTATTTTCTAATCGGGTTTTATCTGTGATGTTTAATGTGTTCGTAAACCTCCGCTAATTGCTAGTATGTCGGTTAGTTGGGGTTGCACATTTCTGTGATGGATATTGGTTTGTGTATATGAACTCTATTGGATCGTCGTGGATGAATAGCCAGGGATGTGAGAAGAGGGTTTTTATTGTTAGTTATATGTATGCCATAGAGGCCATTACTGTACATACGATGTATATTGTAATGGATGCATGGACATATATAGGGAGGACTTTCTTGCTCGACATGATAGTATGCTATCTGGTTGTACTTTATCTTAACATGTACTCTGACTGTCTCTATGTTACACTTTGATAAAGCCCTTAGGATATGTACTCGGCTACTGGGACTATGATGAGATCACACTAGTGGGGCCACGGTAGTCGACGAGTACATCCTATAACCGTTCATAGTCGTGGGTGTATCGAGACAGGGCATCGATGCACTAGAGTAAATTAGCGTATACGCATCTTGACCCATATGATGGGCGATGGATGATCCCATATCCATCAGTGTTTGGCATCAAGGATGGTGTACGGGTGCTCAGTAGAGACTGGGTACACTGGACAGACTCGCCGAGAACTCCTAGATGGTATTATACCTCACGTCAGATGGAAGTTCTCCGGTGACACTGGTACAGAGTAGTCTGTTGACCCGAGATCGTCATAGAGTCTTGTGTGATTCCCACTGTGCTTTGATTTCCATCATACCTCGTTCAAGAGGGCGTGCAAAAAGGTGGCTTTTGGGTACAGTCCCGAATCACATGGAGGCAATGAGCGATAGGAGGGGATTCGTCTCTCCCGGTATAGGGAGTTGTTGTTGTGCTGTGTTCGATTGGCTATAACTGGAAATCCCTGGCCAGGGTTGCTGAGATTTACTGGTAAGTGTTATCAGTAGTTTCTCGAACTGTTATAGAACTCATATCGACACGACTTATCAAGCTACTGGGGTCTGACGTTTACCACCCCTAGGCGAGATATGCAACATATCAGACGACGAGACCGGACTGTACGGGAGTGTTACTGATTGGATTCACAGGAGAATGTAAAGGCTTGCTTGTTGATCTTCTGAGCGCTCAATACCAGGGTGGCTGTTACGTTTAGCTGACCGCTTGCAGCTTGTGGGTGTTTGATATGATCTTCACCTACTGCCGGCGTATTGACGATTCTTTAGAGTCCTACATAGAGGTTTCTTGACTCAGACAAAACGGAGTAGGAGAACATATGTGATATGTGCGGGATCGAGGATAATGCGGTATGTGATACCGTATTGGATTCTCGCGATATAAGATATCGGCCGGGTATATGTGATATAGCCGGGTCATCGTATTACTCGGTTATATGCGATATAGCCGGATTGTCGGATCAAGTGTTGATTCGATAATTTAATGTATAATAATATATATGATATATTAAATTACATTAACTAATATTAGCTCACTAAAAGATTCTTTTTCTCACTCGGGTAATACTTTGATATATATGTGATATATGTTAATTGTATTATTTTATATTGTTACGATAAATATTATATATGTGATATATAATATTGTAACATGATATGATAACTAATGCAACATGTTTAGTGGAGATTAAACAAGGTTAGGGTTTGTTTTGGGTTAGTTCCTTCTTGATGATTCTAGCAGGTTTCTTTTTGTTTTGTGCAAGATACTTTCAAATGACTCCTATTTTAACCCAACCCAAACCCTAGACCTTGGTTAATTCTCTGTAAAGGTTTAGCAACCATGGTTGCATTATTCATCATTATCTTCTTTACATTATTCCTTACAAAAGGATTATGATATTCTTCTTCTTCTTCCTTCTTCTTTCTTTCATGGAAAAAGCTTTCTAGCTTTTTTCCAAGTGATGAAAATGAGTGAGAATAAGAAAATAAAAGAGAACAAAAATCATACTTCATCATCCTCATCTATCCTTGCCATTTAGATGAGGGTGTTCACTTCATTTAGTGAGTGTTAGCTTATGTTAATGAAACTTCTAGGTAGATCATCTATGTTATCGAAGATCGGAAGCAAGACTGCATCTTTCTCTTCGTGGAGCTTCTCGAGAGTCCGGAACATGATGATCGCAGCGAAGGGACTACAACACGGAGCTTATGAAGTGAAGTACCAGATCTACAAAGGTTGTAATCCCTTTCACTTAGTGTTAAAGTGTTTATCATGCTTGTTTTCGCATAAACTCTAGTTTAAAGATCCGGCTTTGGGTTGTTCGGCACGGCTAAAATTTTAATCGGGCATGGTTGATGCCTCGTAGAACCTTGTGAGCGTGCCTAGCATCCCTACATTTATCTTTCATTCGATGTAAATTTTAATATGTTGTAATATTCTTTTGTGGGGCACATCCGGGTTGAGGTTGTAGCCATTGTTGTATTATTTCATTTACTGTTTTATGCTCCTAGGATAGACCAAAGATGGGGTGCACAAACTACCGAGTACTTTGATGTGTTAAATGGCCTACTCACGTTGTTGAGGGAGACTGTTTCACTTCTGGTACTAGGCGGGTAGGTTGCCGCACCCATAGGGGTCTAGGGTGGGGTTTGGCTATTCATCGCGACCGTGTAATCCGTCTTTTGTTGCAAGCTCAAACGAAACGTGGATTCCTAGTATATCCAATATGTTCATCTGTGATCTGGAATGCCTATTATTGCGTCTAACGAATGTACACTATCTATATATGATATCTAGTAGGCATTGCTTATGTTTTGCATCCGCGCTAGCCCAGCCCCGCTCTGTCGTTAGTTAAGTAACCTAACAGGTGGATGACGGGACCTAGTTGCGAATGCGGATGGCATAAGCAGACGTTGTATTTTAATTGTTTTCTACAATGATAGGATAAATGATGGGACGCATTATATTAAGGCAAAGAAAATATGTAAGTGCACGGCGGCGCCCCGGCCGTCAATCCGACGCCGGAATGCGGAAGCGGTGAAAAACTTTAATTTTGCGGACTTAGCAAACCGGCACCACCGCGCACTAAACATCCGGATCGTAACCATTAACAAGTTTAAGCTACAAACAAGATAGGGAAGAGAAGTATACCGACAGATCCGAGTCCTCCGGTCTTCTTGTCGTCGTCCCGATCTTTTGCGGAATGTTCCGTCTCCTCCTCGTCACCGGAAGTGCACCACATCGCCTACTTCTTTTACGGGCTCCCACCTCAATGCCGAGGCAACTCGGGCACGAAGCCGGCTACTCGACGTGCCCAAGATTTGCTGTAGAATGTATAGTAGAACTTGTGTCTCATTTGGGGTTCATGGAATTGCCTTTGTGGTGGAGGAATGATACAAGAACTTTGTGGAGGAACTTGGGGATTTTTCTAGCAACTAGAGAGCAAAAATCCCCACTACAAAAATGGGCCACCCCTCCTCCATGCTTGGCCGGCCATCAAGAGAGAGGAGAGTGAGAATGAGGGGGAAGAGATGATAGAATGAAAAAGC
Organism: Agapanthus africanus; assembly: GCA_030015575.1. Taxonomy (NCBI): domain Eukaryota; kingdom Viridiplantae; phylum Streptophyta; class Magnoliopsida; order Asparagales; family Amaryllidaceae; genus Agapanthus; species Agapanthus africanus. The sequence goes on along the minus strand of JASDDO010000014.1, from coordinate 450,228,251 downwards.
CATCCCATAATACAATGGAGAGAGAGAGAAGGCTATCATGCAAAAGGAAATGATCACCAAAACAAAACCCACACTCAACCACCTACCACCAACCTCATCATCAACAACCATGATGATTTACAAAGTCAAGCAATCATGAGTTTATGAAGTCAAATGATGGGACAAGTATCATGACATGATAATATGCAAAGACCCCCTCCACAAATGCTTATCTGCAACAATGCAAATAAACCCTCCTCCACCAATCTTCGGCCAATGAACGGAACAAAGGAAATCGGCCGAAACGGAAAGCAAACTGGCAACTCCAGAAAACTGGTCCCGTAATAAATTACAGGAAAAACCCCGATACTGTGCATACACACCCGCTTTTGTATTTCGACTGAAATACAAATGCAATGAGACAAAGTCTTCACTGTACTATACTAGGATCCGGCTTAAACCAAAGCCGGCTAGTAATATCTGTTCGATCCTGATCCGTGCAATACCGCACGTATCTGATCGAACCCTGCCATATAACCATACGGCCTATAGTACAAACTGTCCGATCCTGATCCGTGCAATACCGCACGTATCTGATCGGACCTTGCCATATCTCCATACGGCCTCTACAACCTTTCGCCCGAAAGCTGAGTAACTGAATGTGGGGGACTCTAAAGACTCGTCAACACCTTGGTTGTGGATTTAAGCACTAGCACGTCAGAGGTATAAGCCAATACGTAACGGGCTACCAGGTATTGACTAAAAGGGATGTCTGTGAGTGAACTCAGCCTGACAACCCTACTGAGCCTGTCAGTGACAATATCTGTACAGTCCGGTCCGTTCGTCTATGAGCATCGCATGGCGGGCCTACGGGGTTGGTAAAAGTCAGACCCCCAAAAGCGGTACAAGTCGTATCGGAGTGTAGCCCAGAACACCCTGAGATACTACTGGAATACCTACCAGTAAATCTCCTTGCCTCGGCCGAGGGCTTCGTGTAATGGCTCTCCTAGACACAGCATGACCTCACCCCCAATACCGGGAGAGACGAACCCCTGAAGATACGCTCACTACCTCCATGTGGCTCGGGACTGTACCCAACTAAAACCTGTTTGCACGACTCCTTTGAGCCGTGGTAGGGTAGTAATCAAAGTACAGTAGGAACTCACACGAGACAAATGACGATCCCCAGGTCGATGAACTAACCTGCACACATGTCACCAGGGAACTGCCATCTGACGTCTGGTATATGACCAACTAGCATGTTCCCGGCGAGTCCTGTCCGGTGTACTCATAACCCAATGAGCACCTGTATACATCTTAGGTGATCCAACTGACACCAGTGGCTTGTGAGACCGGCCACCGCCACTCGTCGGGGTCTCGACTGTACACACTAGTCTACTATGGAGTATCGATGCCTTGTCTCGAAACTCACACGACTAGGGACCATTTCAGGATATGCTTATAGACTGCCAACTCCCACGTATATGATCGCCCTCATACTGCTGGTGGTCAAGCAAGAATCCTAGGGGCTCTATCAACGTGTAATAGCGACTTGTCAGGTCACCTAAAGCAGTACACGATGATAAAGGTAAACCAGATAGCATACTATCATCTCGAGTAAGACTGTCCTACCGGGATAGGTCCTCCCTCAATCACCGCAATCACGTACCTGTGATCCAATAATTGACTCTGAGGGCATTATCTCCAACAATCTCCCACTTGCACTTAAGGCTAATTATTGCGATGTCGCATACTCACAGCCCGTGTGATACCGAACACCCAACTCCTCTACTAGTCAGTCTCACAAAGCTCGTTTGCGAAACTATTGCGTTCGAGGAATAGCCTCAGTGAGTGGATCCGTCTTGATGTCTCTTTCTATGTCTCTCTATATCTCAAGTTCGCGGAGAAAACCCATCTTCCGAAATGAGCAATACCTGTCTTAGAATGTGTCTGGATGTCTGATGGGATATAGCTCATAAATGAACTCCAAATCCAAACTTCTTAGACTGTATCGTCAACTGAACTTAATCAGTATCCTGTGCCATGCCTCCCTCAGTATTGCCTTGGACCTCCTGTCCAAAATACTGCCCCTCGTCAGAGGGAAAACTATAACTCTGACAACCTCCTTGTCGTCCATGTCACCTTGGAAGCCTGGAATGATAACTGTCTCACGAATGAGGCTGTCGTTATCATATCCCTAGAACATTCACTTATGTTCTAAAACTGCTTCCGACTGTTTCTCCAGGATTGGATTAATGTCAACTTATTGCATCTAGTGCAAGAACAATATCTGGTGTGGTACTTGACATCTCATGATTGACTCAATTGCCTGAGCAAGTGATCTGCCAATCATGCACGTCCCTCTCCCCTTTAGTCTGTAAGACACCTTTGGAGAGGGTGACTCCATCACCTGCAGGTACACTATCGTGCCAGGAGTCTTCCATTCTAAATACTCTTAGAATGCTGTCAAAGTACCCTGATTGGGAAACCACCCAAATCCAGATCTAAAGCCATAGATCTAGTAACCAGTATGTCTGACATAATGTCCAAATCCCATATGGAGAAAACACTGTGTGACGACCAAAGGATAACCGATTGTAGTATAGGAGTTTCTTTTCCTACTCTGTGTATGTCATCCAAATACCAGGATATCATACCCTACTACCTTCTCAACAGATCCATCCCCTATTTGATGAAGTCAAACCCATGACTGTCACATCAGAAATAGATGATCTATCTCCGCTACATCTGCTTTAGTCTATAAATAGACATAAGCTACTTGTCCACCAATGCTTCCGCTGCTCCCACTGACTACGACAACCCTCTGGCAGAGTCATATAGACGTACACTTCTAAAACTAGTTTAGAACGACGCTATACTCATCCTCCCACCGGGTCTCGCAGCCTGGAACAGCAGCAATGGTAATTGTGGGTAAACAAGAACTTCCCTGTCACCGTCCTTGAGGCTACCGTAGTACCTCTCGGGTGCCTGAAGTTACCCACCTTATATGCGGAGTGGCCAATGGAATGTCAATCCAGATTGAATCTTTAGGTTCCTTATCAAATCTTCAGTAATCGTTTGTGGTTGTGGAATCACTTCCAGTTCTACCATACTCCCACTACTGTTTTCTGAAAAAATCCATTTTTAATAAAACTGTGGCGAGTCTAGAACAATGTTGATATTGTTCATCCAGATGGTAGAAAGTCAACCCTCGTCATAGCCTGGGTCAACCCACAAACAGCCATTACAGAAACGTGCCTAGAGTTATCCAGAGTCTGGTTTTAATCATAAGCCGGACAACTCCCCGTACCTTAACACCGTTAAGATATGAACTGTTCTATATCCAATATAGAACCAGAGGCACTAATTTAATTGAACCAGATTCAAATCATGCAGCTGTCTCCAGTGCATGTCAACTAAATGGAAGGAGGCCTGATCAGCGTTACTCAACATAGGAATGCTTCCAATTATGAGTAACCTGAAGGAGAAGCAAGATCTCTTAATCATTACTATCAACTGAATACCATACACAAGTATCTACATCTTCGATCACTTTGAAGAATCCCGATACTTGCTATACCTGGCTCTCTACTCTATTCAAGTACACATAACTTCTTAAAATTCGGACCCTGTGTTTCCACGAAACACCTGTCTAAAAACCAGAGAAGTCATAAGTAAACCGAATATAGTACGAGGACCAACCCCTCTGTCCTGATGGACCCTGGACAACATACAATACTCTGTATAAGTCCCTTGAGTCTGATAACTCATTCATTGTGTGTCGTAGGTTGAAAACTGTACTTATGGTTAAGAAGAATTACACCGCTGTTTAATGCTCCTTACCTAACCATCCACTGATTTAGGTAAATGTCGTAGACATAATTTCAGAAAGGTGTATCTCACTCTATGAAAATAGACGTACAGATATATCAATTTGAAATTGGTGCATAAAAGCGGATATTCAAAACCAAATATTTGCCGACCGGCAAACAGCCCAGGTGATTTCCTCAAATATCACTGATTACAACGAATCCCGATGAGGATGATCACCCAATTCCCAATAACCTACTCCCACTCATCATCTGTAAAACCATACAGATGTGAGAATCATACTTGGTAAATACATACCCTGGAGTAACTATCTAATCGGGAAATCAGTTTTCTTTTAACATTACACAGTGAAACTGAAACATCGAAATGTTTCGATGGGGTATCCTGGTATTCCTAGTAATGCCTCTTCCAGATTCACGTCTGTAACCTTGTAATTCTTTGCCACCTCTCCAAATCCCTTCATTTGTCTTTAGTCTTTACCATCTGCACACCCCTTTAGGCCAAATGGTTTTCTTCCTTCCCTACCGTTCGGCACCAGCCTATGGTTTGGAAGAAGACTATCCAATAAGCATAATGGGTGTACTGTCCCAATCCTAGGAACACTCGCAATGCGAGAGAAGGTGAAGATAAAAGACACCTGAATAAATCTTATTCGTATTTCTCCTGAACCAGAATCCATCCCCGAACTGGAACAAGTTCCTTTCGAGTTCGTATATAACCATACGATGGAGTATCCAATAAACTGTGGATCTTCGTAGTGATACGGAGTGTCCTGGAGAAATTCAAAGGTGATTTTAGGATTGGCGAAGAAATACCTGGTTTGGTCATGAATATCTGTTGCAATTTACTTTGCCCTCTCACTAATCCCTTGCTTTGTCTTAACTTAATACCTTCTGTACACCGTTTAGGCTAATTGGCTTTCTTCCTTCCCTACCGGTCGGCACCAGCCTATGGTTTGGAAGAAGACAATCCAATTTGCGTAATAGGTGTACTACCACTAAACCAAGGAGTACTCGTAACCTGAGAGAGGATAAAAGGAAAAGACAACTGAATAGTCCTATCCGTTTTCTCCAGAACCAGAAACCATCCTCGAATAAATCTCTTCGAGTTCGTATATAACCATACGATGGTTTTTTCCAATGGAAGTGGACGTTCATAGCAATACGGGGTGTCCTGGAGAAAAGGGTAAAAGTAGGAGTGACAATGAGGTCTGCAACTCTGACAATCCAAAAGCCAGTGTTTAAGAAGGTTCGGTCAACTTGGTCACTGACTCATAGTCTTAGGGTCGGGTCAATGGTCGCTGCCAAAGAGAGAGAGAAAAGAAACACTCAGCGTGCACTCTAACCTAGATCAGAATGGTTACCAATTTATCTAATCTGGAATCCTCCCACTGTACCTCAAATTCTCCTCCAAACCTGAAAGAAGAATTAGTCGGGGTTACCCGAGGAGTAAACTAACTCATCAGTGGGAATCAGGATCCAACTCTCATCGCATGACAACGTGACGGAATCCGCTCACGGTATCACACTCCAGAAGGTATGCGCATATCTGGCAAGTTTCTGTTCTTTTGAAACTCCCGATGTGATTTCTGCCCCATGCTCTTATGACCTTGGCGAAGGTCAACAAATCATAAGTCACATGTCAAGTTCTACCCGTCATTATCCAGGTTAATTTGAATCCACCCGTACAAGCCCTTGACGAAGGTCAACAAGGCTATACGACTGTCCCAAACCAACGCATCTACCTATGCAGCAGAAAGGTAACAAGCAGCTACCATACACTATGCCTTGACGAAGGTCAACAAACACGGCATGAATACTACGTGCTACCCGTCTGAAACGACGGAGGGCTACGAATGGTTTCTGGCGAAAACCTTTAACGTAAAGAACTTGATATCGTCGAAGGAACGGATAGCTTTTAAAAATATAGTGACGAAAACCGTTGCTAAAGAGGTCACTCCCGGTGAAGGGATCTCGGCTCTTTCCCCGTAGAATGGGGTGCAGGATATTCCAAACGAATACCGCGATGCAAAGCAAAAGTAATCGGCTATAGTGAAGTTAATGCCCTGACGCAAAATTCTGTCCAAGGGGTCACTCCCGGTGAAGGGATCTCGGCCCTTGCCTCGTCGACTGAGGAGCAGGATATTCCAACTGAATATCACGATGCAAAACAAAAGTGAACGTCCTTGCAATAACAGCTTTTTGAAAAGTGTTCCAACAACATCAGATTAGGTTTGTTTTTAAACTTGCATTGATCCGAATCAATGCAGTCCCATCAATTGATCACACCAAAAAGAACGAAAATATACTGATGTACGTATATGCCATCCGCATTCGCCACTGGGTCCCGTCATTACCCGTTAGGTTAGCTAACTAACGACAGAGCGGGGACTGGACTAGCGCGGATGAAAAACATATACAACATCTACTAATATATATACCAATATATTATATTCGCTCAAGGCGTGATAAGAAATGCAACATCACAGAAAATTTACAGCATCACAGAAACAATACAGATATCTGGGATCCCCGGGTTTCACAGAGCCACTGCTGAAACCCGACGTTCCCCTGGTCGTGTGGATAGCCTACGTAATGAAATCCTAGACCCCTACGGGCGCGGCAAGTCACCCGCCAAAACCTGAAGCGAGGCAGCCCCTTTCAGTACCGTGAATGGACCACCCAGCACTTCACGGAATCCGGCAACTTGGGCACCCCTCCTGGGTCAACCTGTACCCCCTACGAGTGCGGCAAATAGCCCGCCAATCCTAGAGTGAAGCCCCCTCCGTCTCAATGCCATGAGATGCGGGCTTGTTGCCCTCCAGAACCCGGCTATCCATGCACCCCTCCGCGGGGTAATCCTAGTACAGAAAGTAAAATATACATACAACGGGTACATCGACCGCAACCAGGTCGTGCCCAAAAAGAATAATACAATCAGGCAGTGACGGCAGTCCACATGTCGGACGCTCGCCCCGCAATATCAAATATACATATTACCACCACAACTGTACTAGCATTGCATCCAGGCTATCCCCACGACCGATCCGCAACATCACAGCAAAAACAGAACATCAACGTGAAAGTCACGTTCGCAAATCCGTCTAACCGGGCTATAGCAGTTAGACCGGATTTACCGATCAAGTGACATTCACGGTCGCAGATATAATGTAAATACTGTGAAAAATATGTTTAAAATATCCGATCGATCAAACTTTAACAAGTGGGCCCCCAAGTACAACTGTAGCAGATCAAGAAATTCTGGGCCTAATGTTATTATTCCAAAACCCCACTTTTCACCATAGAAAGCCTCTGTAAAAAATTGGTGCAGTGATCTCCACAGTGCGCGGCGGAACAGCGGCGGGAAGGGGGTTTTCACGGCGGTTCCGCGCTCCAACTGTGGAGTCACTTCATCGAATTTTTACAGAGCTCTTAGATTTTCCAGTACATCAATATATTACAACCTGAAAAATTTTTCGAGACCAAAAATTTTCAACAGAAACTGATGCGAACTAAAATGCCGTTTTGGAACATTCGATCGATCGAAACAGAAAAACACATTACACAAAGCTAGACTAAGTTAATGGCGAGGCTCTGATACCACTGTAAGTGCACGGCGGCGCCCCGGCCGTCAATCCGACGCCGGAATGCGGAAGCGGTGAAAAACTTTAATTTTGCGGACTTAGCAAACCGGCACCACCGCGCACTAAACATCCGGATCGTAACCATTAACAAGTCTAAGCTACAAACAAGATAGGGAAGAGAAGTATACCGACAGATCCGAGTCCTCCGGTCTTCTCGTCGTCGTCCCGATCTTTTGCGGAATGTTCCGTCTCCTCCTCGTCGCCGGAAGTGCACCACATCGCCTACTTCTTTTACGGGCTCCCACCTCAATGCCGAGGCAACTCGGGCACGAAGCCGGCTACTCGACGTGCCCAAGATTTGCTGTAGAATGTATAGTAGAACTTGTGTCTCATTTGGGTTTCATGGAATTGCCTTTGTGGTGGAGGAATGATACAAGAACTTTGTGGAGGAACTTGGGGATTTTTCTAGCAACTAGAGAGCAAAAATCCCCACTACAAAAATGGGCCACCCCTCCTCCTTGCTTGGCCGGCCATCAAGAGAGAGGAGAGTGAGAATGAGGGGGAAGAGATGATAGAATGAAAAAGCCATCCCATAATACAATGGAGAGAGAGAGAAGGCTATCATGCAAAAGGAAATGATCACCAAAACAAAACCCACACTCAACCACCTACCACCAACCTCATCATCAACAACCATGATGATTTACAAAGTCAAGCAATCATGAGTTTATGAAGTCAAATGATGGGACAAGTATCATGACATGATAATATGCAAAGACCCCCTCCACAAATGCTTATTTGCAACAATGCAAATAAACCCTCCTCCACCAATCTTCGGCCAATGAACGGAACAAAGGAAATCGGCCGAAACGGAAAGCAAACTGGCAACTCCAGAAAACTGGTCCCGTAATAAATTACAGGAAAAACCCCGATACTGTGCATACACACCCGCTTTTGTATTTCGAACGAAATACAAATGCAATGAGACAAAGTCTTCACTGTACTATACTAGGATCCGGCTTAAACCAAAGCCGGCTAGTAATATCTGGTCGATCCTGATCCGTGCAATACCGCACGTATCTGATCGAACCCTGCCATATAACCATACGGCCTATAGTACAAACTGTCCGATCCTGATCCGTGCAATACCGCACGTATCTGATCGGACCTTGCCATATCTCCATACGGCCTCTACAACCTTTCGCCCGAAAGCTGAGTAACTGAATGTGGGGGACTCTAAAGACTCGTCAACACCTTGGTTGTGGATTTAAGCACTAGCACGTCAGAGGTATAAGCCAATACGTAACGGGCTACCAGGTATTGACTAAAAGGGATGTCTGTGAGTGAACTCAGCCTGACAACCCTACTGAGCATGTCAGTGACAATATCCGTACAGTCCGGTCCATTCATCTATGAGCATCGCATGGCGGGCCTAGGGGGTTGGTAAAAGTCAGACCCCCAATAGCGGTACAAGTCGTGTCGGAGTGTAGCCCAGAACACCCTGAGATACTACTGGAATACCTACCAGTAAATCTCCTTGCCTCGGCCGAGGGCTTCGTGTAATGGCTCTCCTAGACACAGCACGACCTCACCCCCAATACCGGGAGAGACGAACCCCTGAAGATACGCTCACTGCCTCCATGTGGCTCGGGACTGTACCCAACTAAAACCTGTTTGCACGACTCCTTTGAGCCGTGGTAGGGTAGTAATCAAAGTACAGTGGGAACTCACACGAGACAAATGACGATCCCCAGGTCGATGAACTAACCTGCACACATGTCACCAGGGAACTGCCATCTGACGTCTGGTATATGACCAACTAGCATGTTCCCGGCGAGTCCTGTCCGGTGTACTCATAACCCAATGAGCACCTGTATACATCTTAGGTGATCCAACTGACACCAGTGGCTTGTGAGACCGGCCACCGCCCCTCGTTGGGGTCTCGACTGTACACACTAGTCTACTATGGAGTATCGATGCCCTGTCTCGAAACTCACACGACTAGGGACCATTTCAGGATATGCTTATAGACTGCCAACTCCCACATATATGATCGCCCTCATACTGCTGGTGGTCAAGCAAGAATCCTAGGGGCTCTATCAACGTGTAATAGCGACTTGTCAGGTCACCTAAAGCAGTACACGATGATAAAGGTAAACCAGATAGCATACTATCATCTCGAGTAAGACTGTCCTACCGGGATAGGTCCTCCCTCAATCACCGCAATCACGTACCTGTGATCCAATAATTGACTCTGAGGGCATTATCTCCAACAAAATAAACAAAAGCTGAATCGTTGGAACAATTTAAAAGAAACCACTCGGTTATTTTAAAAACAGCAGTTATTTAATTGCGGAGCTTTAACCACTCCTTTTAAAAAGATATCAGGTTCTTTCAATTTTATCAAGTTCACTACGTTCACGGTTTCGCCAAAACCAGTCGTAGCCCTCCGTCATTTCATATGGATATTTAATAGTATTCAAGCTATGTTTGTTGACCTTCGTCAAGGCATAGTGTTTGGTAGCTGCTGGGTGTTCATGTGAAGCATAGATAGATGCGTTGGTTTGGGACAGTCGTATTACCTTGTTGACCTTCGTCAAAGATATGTACGGGTGGGTTCAAATTAACCTGGACAATGATGGGTAGAACTTGACATGTGACTTATGATTTGTTGACTTTCGTCAAGGTCATAAGACCATGGGGGAAAAATTCACATCGGGAGTTTCTAAAGAAACTGAAACTTGCTAGTGCTGCATACCATTTGGAGTTTGATAATGTTGATAGGATTCCTTCAGCATTATCACACGATGATATTTGGATCTCGATCCTACTGTGAGTATAAGCTACTCATCAGGAGATTCTTCACTTAACGATCAATGCTATAAACCAATTTGGTGTCAAGAACAGTGTTAGCGGGGCTACGCCTCCAGGGAAAAGAGGTTATTTAATTAAGGAACTTTGTGAAAGTGTCGTAAAACCTCTCTCGAAGTACCTGTTGGAGATAATGCCCTAAGAGTCAATTATTGGATCACAGGCACGTGATTGCAATGATTGATGGAGGATCTATCCCGATAGGGCAGTCTTACTCAAGATGATAGTATGCTATCTGGTTTATCTTTATCATCGTGTACTGCTTTAGGTGACTTTACAGGTCACTATTGCGCGTTGATAGAGCCCCTAGGATTCTTTCTTGACTGCCAGCAGTATGAGGGCGATTATATACGTGGGAGCTGGTAGTCTATAAGCACATTCTTAAAAGGTCTCTAGTCGTGGGAGTTTCGAGACAGGGCATCGATACTCCAGAGTAGACTAGTGTATACAGTCGAGACCCCGACGAGGGGCGGTGGACGGTCTCACAAGCCACTGGTGTCCGTTGGTTCACCAAAAATGTATACAGGTGCTCATTGGGTTATGAGTACACCGGACAGGACTCGCCGGGAACATGCTAATTGGTCTTATACCTGACATCAGATAGCAGTTCTCTGGTGACATGTGTACAGGTTAGTTCATCGACCTGAGATCGTCATTTTTCTCGTGTGAGTTCCCACTGTACTTTGATTACTACCCGACCACGCTCAAAGGAGACGTGCAAACAGGTTTTAGTTGGGTACAGTCCCGAGCTACATGGAGGCAGTGAGCGGATCTTCAGTGGTTCGTCTCTCCCGGTATTCGGGGTGAGGTCGCGCTGTGTCTAGGAGATCCATTACACGAAGTCCTTGGACAAGCCAGGAGATTTACTGGTAGGTATTCCAGTAGTATCTCAGGGTGTTCTGGGCTATACTCCGACATGACTTGTACCGCTTTTGGGGGTCTGACTTTTACCAACCCCCTAGGCCCGACATGCGATGCTCATAGACGAACGGACCGGACTGTACGGATATTGTCACTGATAGGCTCAGTAGGTTGTCAGGATGAGTTCTCTCATCGACGTCCCTTTTGGTCAATACCTGGTAGCCCGTTACGTATGGCTAATACCTCTGACGTGCCAGTGGTTAAATCCACAACCAAAGTATTGACGAGTCTTTAAAGTCCCCCACAGACCGTTTTCTCAAGTTTCGGGCGAAACACTGTAGAGGCCGTATGGAGATATGGCAGGGTTCGATCATGTACGTGCGGTATTGCACGGATCATGATCGGACGGTTAATACTGGCGGGCTTTGGTTTAAGCCGGATCCTAGTATTGTACAGTGTAGAGTTTGTCTCATTGCATTTGTATCCGGTCGAAATACAAATGCGGGTATGTATATACAGTAGCGGGGTTTTCCTGTAATTTATTACGGGTTCGTTTTTCTGAAGTTGCCAGTTTGCATTCCTTTTCGGCCATTTTTCCTTTGTTTCCTTTCTTTGGCTGAAAATTGGTCGAAGGGGTTATTTGCAATTGTGCATTTGACAAAGGAGAAGACTTTTTGTGGCACATGGTTGCTTCATAATTGTGCACCATCCATTGACTTCATTGGATCATCATTGCTTGACTTTTGGGTTATGATTAGGTGATGGAGTGGAGACTTGTGTAGTGATCATTTTTTTCTCATCAACACACTTTCTCTCTCTTGTATTATTTTTCCCCCACTCACTCTCTCCCATTATCACACAATGGCCGGCCAAGTGAAGAGAGGGGGCTGTCCAAAATTATTGTGGGGGAATTTCGATCTCTTTGGCTTTGTAAAAATGCCATAGCTCTTTCTCCGAAAGCTTAGTTCATTTTCTCCACCAAAAAGGCAACTTCTTACAACCCCATGAGACATAGAGTTCCACACTATTCTACAGCAATTCTTGGACACGTCGACTCGCCAACTTCGTGCTCGAGTTGCCTCGGTTCGGAGGTGGGAGCCTGTAAAAGAACCCGGCAATGTGGTGCCCTTCCGACGAGGAGATGAAGACCGGAGATTCCGCGGGGAGATCGGGACGACGACGAGAAGACCGAAGGACACGGATCGCTCGGTATATCTCTCTACCCCTTCCCTAGTTAGCGAGGATTAGATTAATGGCCCGATCCGGGTTTAAAGTGCGCGGTGGTGCCGGTTTACAAGTTTTGTAAAAGTATCGTTTCCGCATTTTGGCTTCATTCAGACGGCCGGGGCGCCGCCATGCACTTACACTGGTATCAAAGCCAGGCCATTAACCTAGTCTAGCTTGCTCTAACGTGTTTACAAGTTCGATCTATCGGATTTTCCAAAAACTGGATTTTCTAGCATCAGTTTCTGTCGAATTTTTCCAGTACTCAAAAAATTATTTGGTACATTGTAAAAATACGTGCAGGGTTTTTTATGCATTCTGTGAAAATTTGGTCGCATGTTATTACTATTCCACCGCGGAATCGCGGCCAAACCCATGCTTGGGCCGCGGTTCCGCCGCCACTTTTACTGTTCAATGTACCAAAATTTTACAGAGAGCTTCTGAGTTGAAAATGGGGTTTTGGAATGTTCTGTTTGGGCCCAGATTTCTTTGAGTGCTACAGTTGTGCTTGGGGCCCACTTCGGGAAATTTTTAGTGGATCGAAAATTTTAAACATGTTAGTTCACAGTATTTACATTATATCTGCGACCGTGAATGTCATTTGATCGGTAAATCCTGTCTAACTGCTGTAACCCTTTTAGACGGATTTGCGAACGTGACATTCCCGTTGATGTGCTGTGATGTTGCGGATTGGTCATGGGGGATAGCCTGGATGCATTGGTAGTACATTTTGGTTATTTATGTACATTTGATATTGCGGGGCGAGCGTCCGACATGTGGACTGTCGTCACTGCCTGTTTGTATATTATTCTTTTGGAGCACGACCGGGGTGAGGTCGATGTACCCGTTGTATGTATATTTTACTTTCTGTACTAGGATTACCCCAAGGTGGGGTGCACGGATAGCCGGGTTCTAGAGGGAAACGGGCCCGCATCTCATGGCGTTGAGACGGAGGGGGCCTCACTCTAGAAATGGCGGGCTATTCGCCGCACTCGTAGGGTGTACAGGTCGACCCAAGAGGGGTGCCCAAGTTACCGGATTCCGTGAAGTGCTGGGTGGTCCATTCACGTTGCTGCAGGGGGTGCCTCGCTTCGGGTTTTGGCGGGTAACTTGCCTCGCCCGTAGGGGTCTAGGATTTCATTGCACATGCTATCCACACGACCAGGGGAACGTCGGGTTTCAGTAGCGGCTCTATGAAACCCGGGGATCCCAGTTATCTGTATTGTTCTGTGATGCTTATTATATTTCTGTGATGTTGCATTTTATCACGCCTTGAGCGAATATTATATTTTGATATATATACTAGTAGATGTTGTATATGTTTTGCATCCGCGCTAGTCCAGTCCCCGCTGTTAGTTATATGTATGCCCTAGAGGCCACTACTAGGCATTGGATGTAGACCTATGGGGGGTTCTCTCTGTGTGACAGTGTGGCGAAGAATGGGCTCTTACCCCCATGGTGTCCCGGGACCGGAAGGTGTTCCGGTGGGTTGTAGTCCTCGCGAGGGGGCATGCGTAAAAAGTAGCGGATCCAGGAATTCTATGCACAAGTATTCTCCTCCCTGATCTTATCATAGGACATAATACTTATACCCCGGTTTTTGGTTCTCTATTTCTAACTTATATTCTGTGATTATCTCAGAAGGTTCGGACTTGTGTTTCAACAAGAACATATGTCTGAATCTTGAGAGATTATCAGAGAATGTAATGAAATACAAAGAACCGGTTTTGGCAGGTGTAGATCATATTCCAGGAATATGATGTACATATTCAAGATAAGGGCTTTAGGGTTTGAAGGCTGTACTGCATATAACCGACTAATATCAATGTATCAATGTTGCAAGACTAAAATCATATCTTGCAAGATTAGAACCCTACCACGGCTCTACTGAGTCGTGCAAACAGGTGGTTTTTGGGTACAGTCCCGATTCATATGGAGGCAATGAGCGATAGGAGGGAATTCGTCTCTCCCGGTATTGGGGGTTGATGTTGCGCTATGCTCGACTGGCCATAACTGGAAATCCCTGGCCAGGGTTGCAGTGATATACTGGTAAGAGTTATCAGTAGTTTCACGATTGTTATGGACCTCACGTCGGCATGACTTATCAAGCTATTGGGGTCTGACGTTTACCACCCCTAGGCGAGATATGCGACATATCAGACGAACAGACCGGACTGTACAGTAAGTGTTACTGGTTGGATTCATAGGAGTGTGAGCGGGCTTGCTCGTCGATCTTCTGATCGCTCAATACCCAGGTGGTCGTTACGTTTAGCAGACCGCTTGCGGCTTGTGGGTGTTTGATATGATCATCGTCTGCTGCCGGCGTATTGACGAGTCTTTAGAGTCCTACACAGAGGTTTCCTGGCTCAAGCGAAACGAAATAGGAGCGCATATGAGATATGTGCAGGACCGAGAATAATACCAGTATGTGATACAGTATTCTATTCTCGCGATATGTATCATGGGACGGTTATATGTGATATAGCAGGGTTACCGAATCAAATGTTGATTCGATACATTGATACACTTGATATTAGTCGGTTATATGCAGTATGACCGGATCGTTAAATCAAGTGTTGATTTAATGATTTAATGTATAATTATATATTTGATATATTACTTTACATTAACTAGTATTTGTTCACTTAAGATGGATTTTCTCACTTGATGTGCACATGGTATACAAGATATAGTTTTGTGCACTAGTTTGTATCATGTTTGATGATACATGCAAACTTGGGTGTGTATGATTAAACCATGGTTATGTTAATGGTTAGGGTTTTGATTTACTTATCTATTTATTTTTATTTATTCTTTTTAAGGCAAGAAACAAAAGGGTGGCTTCTTTTGTTTTTTCTTTGAAGCTTCATGAAGCTTTGACCACTTTGTTTCTTTCCTAAACTTAACCATTCACCTAACCCTAGTTTATTGTCTACACTAAACCATGGATACAAATATGATAAGAATCACTTTATTTTCTATTTTTTCATAATTCTTATCATATTATTTTTCTTCTTCTTCTTCTTCTTCAAGAAGAAAGAAGCTTGCTAGCTTCAATGGTGATTTGAGAAAAAGAGTGAGAAATCTAATTCTAAAGTGAACCCGCTTCCGATTTCTTCATCCTCTACCACTTGCCATGTAGTATAGGGTGTTTTCTTCAAAGGTTTCATCACTTGGTGAAGTTGGAGCTCGATCTTGTGTTGCCTCGACGTAGATCATCTTCGGCATCGAAGTCGACGACCTAGCGCGATCATTTCTTCGACGAAACCATCGCTAGAGTCCGGGATCCGATGATCTCAGCGCAGGGACGTCATCGCGGAGATATGGAGGTGGAGGACTGGATTTACAAAGGTTGTAGTCACTTTCCCCTTTAGTTAAAGTTGTTAACTTGCTTGCATCGCCTTACCTCTAGTTAATGATCTAGCGTTAGGGTTTCTTTGGCACATGAATTTTTTGAATTGGCCATGTTTGATCACTTGTAGAACCTCATGGGTGTGCCTAGGAACCCTATAGTGGTATCAGAGCCTAGCTAGAGCCTTAGGCGATACGTAGACGGAGTTAGAAGTCCGATCGAACCGAAACCCTAATTCAAAATCCTTCTCTGTACATTTTTTGAAATCGGGGATTTTTTCGAATTAAAAATATGCAGAAAAATAAGCAGGTGTTTGTAGGAGTTACTGTGAAATTCGAGCGGCTAAATCGATCAAACAGCCACGGTTCCGCGGCACGAGCATGGCTAGTGCGGCGGTTCCGCGGCCGTACGGAAGAATCATTCATTTTAATTTGCACAGTAATTCCTATATTGTTGTGCTGTATTTTCTGGGAATTTTTAACTTCTACTCAAGAGTTGAGTTTTCTAGGTTGTATTGGGAGTTCGTAGATTCAATCGGATTATCAAACTTTGTCTATGTGTTTTTCCGGGTAATTTTAGAATATGTTAAAATGTTCGACCGGATATAAATACCCACTTTTTCCCCTGCCGGGAAATTTTCAATTGTTGGAATTTTCCATAGTTTAATGACGTTCTAAGTAGTGCAAGTAACGCGATGGTCCCTCTGGAAGACAACAAACCTTAACTCGATTATGTGACCGTCTTGAACTGCCCTTTGAACCTTAGGTTTTGGGGCAGTACGGCGTGCCACATGTGAGGCGTTGGCTTAACCCCTTTACGGCTGGACCGTTGGTACTAAGGCACGAAATGAATGTTTTTAAACATATTTCATGTGTTGAGCTGTTTCGGGAAAACTTGGGTGTTCGATTGTTCGATCGGAAAGTTTAACATTTTCTATTTATCCGGAATGTGATACAATATTTGGAATCCACAAGTAGTTATGAGATAACTCAATGAATGTTATAAACATAGCAGTTTAGTCTCACTTGATCGGTTTCCACGGGATTTTGATGCGATCAAAAGTCCGTCGCAATCACGTAGCGTACGCGGATACTCGCCGGGTAAACTTAATAGACAGCTACACCCCATAGCCCCGACCAAGTGACTGTAGGAGAACCACGTCGCCGAAAGCATCCGTTCGGGTGCTCGCGGCAGCGGTGTTCCGCCTTGGTGCACTTCGTCGACGGTATCAGGGGTGCGGCTGTCTACTAAAGTTTGCGACGAGCATTTGATCAGGATGTCGGAAATCCTGTTGAATTGCCCGACTTGATATTGAAAAGAGTTTTCGATAAAGAGACTAAAATGCGGAGTTTATAATTGTTTGGCATGCGATGTCTAAGGAATTTCATTTGATTAGGCATGCGATGTCTAAAGAGATTGCGGATTCCAACTGTTGTAGTTTTACACTTTCTTTTCTGTGACCGTAAGTGTAATATGTGATATCGCCGGTTTCTTTGCTATATGTCAACGACAATTGGGATGCGGATATTTACTTACGTTGATGACATGTGATGTTATGTGTTGCTGGATATGTTATATTGGATCGTCGTGTTTGAATAGCCAGGGGGTCTTTATGTGAGATGAGCGTTTTTCATTTTCATTCATGTAAAAACTTGTATGTAATATTCTTTTATTGGGGGCACTTCCAGGTTGCGGAATATGTCACCGTTGATGTATGTTATTTACTTTTCCGCATTAGGATAGACCCAAGGAGGGGAGCACAAGTAACCGGCTTCTAGGGTCCAGTGGGAGACCATCTCGAGGAGTCGAGTCCGGGTCTCCCAACCCTAGAATTGGTAGGGTTGCTTGCCGTTCTCGTAGGGGTCTTGGGGTGTGGGATTGGCTATTCATCACGACCGTTGAATCCGTGTTTTATACTGGCTCGTATTAAAAATACGGACGTCCTAGTATATCCAATATTTCATATGATATTTTCTGCTGCGTTATCTGTGATGTGATCATGTGATATGTTCAGATATATATTATATATGATATATTATATAGAGGTTGCTTATGTTTTACACCCGCGCTAGCCCTTCCTCGCTCTAGCGTTAGTTACCTAACCTAACGGTGCAGACGGGGCATCGAGGCGAATGCGGATGGCATAAGCGCACGTTATATTTATCTGTGATGTTTAGGTGGACTTAAATGATGGGACATTCATTAATGAGATTAATGAAAGAAAATAAACCTAAAAGATGTTGTGGAATCGAATTTCAAAATAAAACAGGTAGCTACAGTTCTTGCTTTGCATCGCGGTGTTCCTTGTAGAACATCCTGCAACTTATTCGATAAGGAAAGGACCGAGATCCCTTCACCGGGAGTGACTCCTTTAGCAATAACTGGCAGATGCTACAACTTTCGGTTTGTCTTTTGATTGCTTCTATAGTTTCTGCTATGCACAGCGGTATATATGATATATCCTGCACCTTATTCGATGAGGAAAGGGCCGACGATCCCTTCACCGGGAGTGACCCCTTTAGCAAAACTAGAAAAGCCTCAAAAACATTCCATTTAAAAACCATTTGATTCCGCAACGAGATCAAGATCAAAGAGTTAAAGGTTATCATAAAAACCATAGCCCTCCGTCATTTTAGGAAGTAGAGTACTTAGTATTCGTGCTGTGTTTGTTGACCATAGTCAAGGCACAGTGTACGGTAGCTAAGTGATGTTTTCCTACACCGCATATGATGCGATTAGCTAGGACAGTCGCGTGACTTTGTTGACCTTAGTTAAGGGTCATGTGGGTGGGTCTAATTAATCATGAAATGACGGGTAGAACTTGACTAGTACTTATGATTTGTTGACCATAGTTAAGATCATAGGTGCTAGGGGTAAAAACCTTTATTGGGAGTTTCAAGTGTTGAAATTTGCAATGAGATTGCATACCTTCTATGTGATAGTTGGATCCCGATACCCACTGCGAGTAATTGTTACTCCTGGAAGAGTTTTGCACTTTACGATTAGCCGATCAATTAGGTGTCTAGAAAGGTGTCAACGGGGTTACGCCTCTGGAAAACGAGGTTTACTGTAATTAGGTCCGTGCGAAAGCACAGGGAACCTCCCTCAAAGTACCGCACTGGCCTGGCTGAAAGATTGGCGAACTTGTAGAGTGTAATTAATCCCGGCTAGTCTTTCCTTTTAAGGTTTGAAGGAAGATTTGATAAAAACAGTGGGAGCCATCCTGATTAGATAAAATAAATAACCAATCTAATCTTGTAAGAGCGCACGCAGAGTGTTTTCTTCTCTCTCTCTCCAGGTAGCGACCATATCATGCCTTAATCAAGATAATAATACGGATGTATTGACCGAACCCACTTGTTATACTGAGCTAGGGAACGTTGGTCCCGCTCCAACTTATAATTGTTATAAGACAGAGCAGGAAATAGGGGAATATCAGAATTCCTATGCCGCCCAAACGAAGAAAGTGCATATGATGCATCTCCTTCGGGTGTATTCATTTTAAAGAACTGTTTCTCAGTCTCCTCTGCATCCTGGGTATTTGATACCGGATCAGGATCCCAGATATGTAATCTGTTACATAGGGCTACATGAAGGCAGAGAACTGAGAACGGGTGATAAGTTTCATGAGACAGAAAATGGGGCAAGTGTTGCAGCCAAGTCTGTTGGTCACTGTCACCCTGTACTACCAGTACATTGATTCTGAACGAATGTTATTAGATACCGAACCTGATATACAAAATCATATCAGTCTCTTTATAAGTAAAGAAATGATAAAATTTTGTATTGTTGGATAATGTTTTGAACATTTCCTATATCAAAAGTTGATCGGTTCAGGCACGTTATCTAAAAGCATTGATGTTCTAAATCAAACTACAGTTCCCAGTATACAGAACACACACAAGAGGAAGAGTTCAGAAATGAACGAATCCTTCTTGAGGCATTGTAGACTAGGTCATATCAATGCGACCCGACTAGCCGAAGTTACATTTTAGATGCATATTTAAATCAGTTTGAATTTACATCTTGTGAAACTTGCCAGTCATGTCACAAAGATAAGATGACCATAGCTCTGTTTATTGGAAACAGAGAAAGAGTTTGTAAACCCTTGGGATTGATACAAGATGATGTATGTAAGATCCCCTGTCTACACATGCCAATACCGGATCTTTGTATTTCATTACATTCTCTGATAATCTCTCAAGATTCAGACATATGTTCCTGTTGAAACACAAGTCCGAACCTTTTGAGATATTCACAGAATATAAGTTAGAAATAGAGAACCAAAAACCGGGTATAAGTATTATGTCCTATGATAAGATTAGGGAGGAGAATACTTGTGCATAGAATTCCTGGATTATTCTAAAGGAGAATGAGATTCTCTCTCCGTATTACTCCTCTGAATACACCACAGCACAACGGTGTATCAAGGCGGAGCAATCGCACCGTATTAGATATGGTGTGCTCTATGATGAGTACTACTGAGTTACCTATTTCCTTTTGGGTTTGTGCACTTGAGAAGATGCATACTTATTGAATTAGATTCGAATCAAATCAGTGCCTACCACTCCATATAAGATATGGTATGGGAAGAGCCTATCTCTTAAGTTAAGATTTGGGATTGTCTGGCCAATGTCAAAAGCAAAATCCGGACAAGATCGAGGCAAGGTCAGTTCTGTAGAACTGGAAATGTTCCAGCTATACAAAACTGCAGCTGATGATTTGACAGAACCAAAGGATTCAATAGTCCCCGACGAACCTCAGCCTCTCCGCCGATCTAGCAGGGTTCCTCACCTGCCTGAGAGATACTTCGGTTTCTCGATGACAGTGGGAGCGAAGATTGCATCATAACATGATGACCCAACTAGATTCGAGCAGGTCATCGAGAGTAGGGACTCTGTAAGAATGACTGGATGCTTAGCGATCTGAGATGGAATCCATATACACCAACAAAGTATGGACTTTGGTTGCGATATCTGAAGGGTTAAATCCCCATCAGTAGCAAGTATATCTTGAGAAGATTACTTGGTGTAGGTGGAAAAGTTGAGACTTTCAAACCTAGACTTGTTAAAGGTTTTCGTCATCAACCAAGCATGGATAATGTTGAAACCTTTTCCAGGGACTATGCTTAAGTCCATCCAGATCCTACTTACCATTGCTACATACCATGACTACGATATCTGGTGGTTGGGTGCCATGACTACTTTTCTAAATAATGATTTAGAAGGGAACGTCTATAAGAACACAGCCAGAGGGCTTCGTAAACAGTGGGAGCAGCGGAAACGTGTGCAAGTTGCTTTACAGGATAAAGCAGGCATCGCGGAGTTGGAACATCTGTTTTGATGTGGTAGTCAAAGAGTTTGACTTCATCAAAATGGTAGATGAACCTTGTATATACAAAAGGGTAGTATGGAGTATGGTAATGATCCTCGTAGAGTACATGGATGACATACTCTTGATAGGAAAGGGGTTTCCTATGCTACAATCAGTCGATCTCCTCTTATCATATAGATTATCCATATAGGATCAAAGTGATACCTCCTAAATCCTGAGATTTGGGTCTATGAGATAGATCTAAATGGATGTTAGGATTCTCACTGGTTGTAGTGAGATAATATCAGTTGATCCTGGGGAGAATCACTGGAAAGGTTCCAGGGTGATAAGGACGACTGAATGTCTGTCGCAGGCATTGTCTTTACCCTCGGTGGAGGGACGGTATGGTGGAAGAGTTCCAAGCTAGATACCGTGGCAAACTAGACGATAAAGGCTGGTAACATCGATATTAAAAATGCTACCAAAGAGGCAGTTTGGGTGTATATTGGTTAATAAGATGAACTAGGTTCCCACCATTGTGTGACAATTGAAGTGTGGCTTTGGCCAAGGAACCATGATCCCATCACTGACCCAGACATATTCTGAGGCAGCATCACCTGATCATGGAGATAGTTGATCTCCAGGGTGATCGAGGTAAGGAGAGTAGGCTCAGAGGACAACACGGAGGATCCACTCACAAAGGCCTTTTCCCAGAGAGAGACTCATATGGGATGGTTGAGTATTAGATACTGCAACCTGTTGCGCCACGGCATCGCCCCGGCCTCTTGCTCGAGGCCAAAATGCGGAATCAAAATTTTTTCCTTACTCGGAAACCGGCGCTACCGCGGACAAAGAAAACCCGGATCGTAAACCATTAACCTATACTAGCTAATTAGAGATGGGGTAAGAAGTATACCGACTGATCCGAGTCCTCCGGTCTTCATCTCCATCGTCCCGATCTCCCGCGGAAAGTGTAGTCTCCACATCGTCGCCTCCTCGCCGGAAAGGGCACCACATCGCCTTCTTCTTTTACGGGCTCCCGCCTCAATACCGAGGCAACTCGCGCATGAAGCCGGCAACTCGACATGCTCAAGATATGCTGTAGAATGTGTAGTGTGGAGGGTATGTCTCTTTGGGGTTTGTTGCCATGGTGATGGAGGAATCAAGAATAGAAAAATGGTGCTTGCATTTTTCTAGCAAGAGAAAGAGATCATGGATGAAACTCTAAAGATGAAGAACTCTCTCCTTCTTCTTCTCTCTTTCTTTTTCTTCTCTCTTTCTTTTTCCTCTCATGAAAAACTTATCATCCATCAAGTGAGAACAAGAAGGTGGAGGAATGAATATGATAGCATAAACATGAAGGGAGGTGAGTGTAGGGTAAAGGAAGTGGTGACCATATCAAGACATAATCATCACAAACTCACATCAACTCTAAATCAATCCTAATCCCATCTCATCAACAAAAAGCAAATGATAAAGATGGATAAGAAAGGTATCAAAAGATGCTTTCATAATAAAACATCTTACAAATAAAACCTCCACCAAAAGTAATTTGCAAAACTGCAAATTACCCCCTCCATCAGAAAAGTCCGGCCGGGAAAGAACAAAGGAAAACCGGCCGGAACGGAATGCAAACTGGCAACTCCAGAAAACTGGTCCCGTAATATATTACAGGAAAACCCCAAAACTGTGCATACACACCCGCATCTGTATTCCGACCGGATACAAATGCAATGAGACAAAAACTACACTGTACTAAACTAGTACCGGCTTAAACCAAAGCCGGCTAGTAAAATCCGTTCGATCCTGATCCGTGCAATACCGCACGTATCTGATCGAACCCTGCCATATAACTATACGGCCACAAGTACAAAACTGTCCGATCCTGATCGGTGCAATACCGCACGTATCTGATCGGACCCTGCCATATCTCCATACGGCCTCTACAGCGTTTCGCCCGAAAGTTTGAGTAACTGTACGTGTGGTGGACTCTAAAGACTCGTCAATACTATGGCTGTGGATTTAACCACTAGCACGTCAGAGGTATCAGCCAATACGTGACGGGCCACCAGCTATTGACCAAAAGGGACGTCGATGAGCGAACTCATCCTGACACCCTACTGAGCCTGTCAGTGACAATATCCGTACAGTCCGGTCCGTTCGTCTATGAGTATCGCATGGCGGGCCTAGGGGGTTGGTGAAAGTCAGACCCCCAAAAGCGGTACAAGTCGTGTCGGAGCGTAGCCCAGAACGCCCTGAGATACTACTGGAATACCTACCAGTAAATCTCCTGCCACGGCCGAGGGCTTTGCGTAATGGCTCTCCTAGACACAGCGCGACCTCACCCCCAATACCGGGAGAGACGAACCCATGAAGATCCGCTCACTGCCTCCATGTGGCTCGGGACTGTACCCAACTAAAACCTGTTTGCACGACTCCTTTGAGCCGTGGTAGGGTAGTAATCAAAGCACAGTGGGAACTCACACGAGACAAATGACGATCCTCAGGTCGATGAACTAACCTGTACACATGTCACCAGGGAACTGCTATCTGACATCTGGTATAAGACCAACTAGCAGGTTCCCGGCGAGTCCTGTCCGGTGTACTCATAACCCAATGAGCACCTGTATACATCTTAGGTGAACCAACTGACACCAGTGGCTTGTGAGACCGGCCACCACCCCTCGTCGGGGTCTCGACTGTATACACTAGTCTACTAATGGAGTATCGATGCCCTGTCTCGAAACTCCTACGACTAGGGACCTTTTAAGGATGTGCTTATAGACTACCAGCTCCCATGTATATGATCGCCATC
Source organism: Agapanthus africanus (assembly GCA_030015575.1). Taxonomy (NCBI): domain Eukaryota; kingdom Viridiplantae; phylum Streptophyta; class Magnoliopsida; order Asparagales; family Amaryllidaceae; genus Agapanthus; species Agapanthus africanus. The sequence goes on along the minus strand of JASDDO010000014.1, from coordinate 450,204,422 downwards.
ATACTGCCGGCAGTCAAGCATGAATCCTAGGGGCTCTATCAACATGTAATAGCGACATGTCAGGTCACCTAAAGTAGTACACGATGATAAAGATAAACCAGATAGCATACTATCATCTCGAGTAAGACTGTCCTACCGGGATAGGTCCTCCCTCAATCATCGCAATCACGTGCCTGTGATCCAATAGTTGACTCTGAGGGCACTATCTCCAACAATCTCCCACTTGCACTCAAGGCTAATTATTGCGATGCCGCATACTCACAGCCCGTGTGATACCGAACACCCAACTCCTCTACTAGTCAGTCTCACAAAGCTCGTTTGCGAAACTATTGCGTTCGAGGAATAGCCTCAGTGAGTGGATCCGCAGAGAAGTTTCTTTCTATGTCTCTCTATATCTCAAGTTCGCGGAGAAAGCCATCTCCCGAAATGAGCAATACCTGTCTTAGAACGTCTGGATGTCTGATGGGACCTAGCTCATAAATGAACTCCAAATCCAAACTTCTTAGACTGTATCGTCAACTGAACTTAATCAGTATCCTGCGCCATGCCACCCTCGGTATTGCCTTGGACCACCTGTCCAAAATACTGCCCCTCGTCAGAAGGAAAACTATAACTCTGACAACCTCCTTGTCGTCCATGTCACCTTGGAAGCCTGGAATGATAACTGTCTCCCAAATGAGGCTTCGTTATCATATCCCTAGAACATTCACTTATGTTCTAAGACTGCTTCCGACTGTTTCTCCAGGATTGGATCAATATCAACTTATTGCATCTAGTGCAAGAACAACATCTGGCGTGGTACTTGGCATCTCATGATTGACTCAATTGCCTAAGCAAGTGATCTGCCAATCATGAGTATCCCTCTCCACTTTAGTCTATAAGACACCTTTAGAGAGGGTGACTCCATCAACTGCAGGTACACTACCGTGTCAGGAGTCGTCCATTCTAAATACTCATAGAATGCTGTCAAGGTACCCAGATTGGGAAGCCACCCAAATCTAGATCTAAAACCATAGATCTAGTAACCATTATGTCTGATATAATATCCAAGTACTATGTGGAGAAAACACTGTGTGACGACCAAAGTATAACCGATCGTAGTATAGGAATATCACTTCCTACTACCTTCTCAACAGATCCACCCCTTATTCTGATGACGTCAAACCTATGACTGTCACATCAGAAATAGATGATCTATCTCCGCTACATCTGCATTAGTCTATAAATAGACATAAGCCTGATGTCCACCAATGCTTCCGCTGCTCCCACTGACTACGACAACCCTCTGGCAGAGTCATATAGACATGCACTTCCAAAGCTAGTTTAGAACGACGCTATACTCATCCTCCTGCCGGGTCTCGCAGCCTGGAACAACAGCAATGGCAAGTGTGGGTAAACCAGAACTTCCCTGTCACCGTCCTTGAGGCTACCGGAGCACCTCTCGGGTGCCTGAAGTTACCCACCGTATCTGCGGAGTGGCTAATGGAATGTCAAACCAGATTGAATCTTTAGGTTCCTTATCAAATCTTCGGTAATCGTTTGTGGTTCTGGAATCACTTCCAGTTCTACCATACTCCCACTACTTTTTCTGAAAAAATCCATTTTTAATAAAAACTGTGGAGAGTCTAGAACAATATTGCTATTGTTCATCCAGATGGTAGAAAGTCAACCCTCGTCATAGCCTGGGTCAACCCACAAACAGCCATTACAGAAACGTGCCTTGAGTTGTCCAGTGTCTGGTTTTAAGCATAAGCCGGACAACTCCCCGTACCTTAACAATGTCAAGATATGAACTGTTCTATATCCAGTATAGAAACAGAGGCACTGATTCAATTGAACCAGATTCAAATCATGCAGCTATCTCCAGTGCATGTCAACTAAATGGAAGGAGGCCGATCAGCGTTACTCAACTTAGGAATGTTTCCAATTATGAGTAACCTGAAAGAGAAGCTATTTCTCTTTATCATTACTATCAACTGAATACCATACACAAGTATCTACATCTTCGATCACTTTGAAGAATCCTGATACTTGCTATATCTGGTTCTCTACTTTATCCAAATACCTATAACTTCTCAAAATTCGGACCCTGTGTTTCTACGAAACACTTGTCTAAAAACTAGAGAAGTCATAAGTAAACCGAATATAGTACGAGGACCAACCCCTCTGTCCTAATGGACACTGGACAACATACAATACTCTGTATAAGTCCGCTGAGTCTAACAACTCTTTCACTGTGTGTCGTAGGTTGAAAACTGTACTTATGGTTAAGAAGAATTACACCGCTGTTTAATGCTCCTTACCTAACCATCCACTGATATAGGTAAATGTCATCGACATAACTTCAAAAGGTATATCTCACTCTATAAAAATAGACGTACAGATATATCAATTTGAAATTGGTGCACAACAGCGGATATTCAAAACCAAATAATTGCCGTCCGGCAAACAACCCAGGTGACTTCCTCAAATATCACCGATTACAATGAATCCCGATATAATGAGGATGATCACCCAATTCCCAATAACTTACTCCCACTCAGCATCTGTAAAACCATACAGATGTGAGAATCATACCTGGTAAATACATACCCTGGAGCAAGTGTTTAACTGGGAAATCAGTTTTCCATTAACAGTACACAGTGAAACTGAAACATTGAAATGTTTCGTCGGGGTATCCTGGTATTCCTAGTAATGCCTCTTCCATTATCCAGATTCACAACTATAACCGTATAATTCTTTGCCACCTCTCCAAATCCCTTCATATGTCTTTAGTCATTACCTTCTGTACACCCCTTTAAGTCAAATGGTTTTCTTCCTTCCCTACCGTTCGGCACCAGCCTATGGTTTGGAAGAAGACTATCCAACAAGCATAAAGGGTGTACTGCCCTAATCCTAGGAGCACTCGCATCGCGAGAGAAGGTGAAGATAAAAGACACCTGAATGTACTTTATTCCTATTTCTCCTGAACCAGAATCCATCCCCGAACTGGAACAAGTTCCTTTCGAGTTCGTATATAACCATACGATGGAGTATCCAATAAACTGTGGATCTTCGCAGTGATACGGAGTGTCCTGGAGAAATACAAAGGTGATTTAGGATTGGCGAAGAAATACTTGGTTTGGTCGTGAATATCAGTCGCAATTTACTTTGCCCTCCTACTAATCCCTTGCTTTGTCTTAACTTAATACCTTCTGCACACCATCGTTATGCTAATTGGTTTTCTTCATTCCCTACCGGTCGGCACCAGCCTAAGGTTTGGAAGAAGACTATCCAATTTGCGTAATAGGTGTACTATCTCCTAAACCAAGGAGTACTCGCAACCTGAGAGAAGGTAAAAGGGAAAAGACAACTGAATAATCCTATCCGTTTTCTCCAGAACCGGAAACCATCCTCGAATTCCTTCGAGTTCGTATCTAACCATACGATGGTTTTGTCCAATGGAAGTGGACGTTCGCAGTAATACAGGGTGTCCTGGAGAAAAGGGTAAAAGTAGGAGTGGCAATGAGGTCTGCAACTCTGACAATCCAAAAGCCAGTGTTAAGAAGGTTCGGTCAACTTGGTCACTGAGTCAAAATCCAGGGTCGGGTCAATGGTCGCTGCCAAAGAGAGAGAGAAAAGAAACACTCAGCGTGCACTCAAACCTAGATCAGAATGGTTATCACTTTGTCTAATCTGGAAACCTCCCACTGTACCTCAAATTCTCCTCCAAACCTGAAAGAAGAATTAGTCGGGGTCACCCGAGGAGTAAACTAACTCATCAGTGGGAATCGGGATCCAACTATCATCGCATGATAACTTGACGGAATCCACTCAAGTCACCACACTCCAGAAGGTATGCGCATGCCTGGCAAGTTTCAGTTCTTTTGAAACTCCCGATGTAAGTTTTACCCCTAGGACCCAAGTGACCTTGACACAGTCAACAGATCAAAGAGTCCTAGTCAAGTTCAACCCGTCATTATCCTGGATTGCATTAAACCCACCCGTACGAGCCCTTGACACAGTCAACAAGGCCGCACGACTATCCTAACCAATCCCATTTATATGCAGCAAACAAACACTACTTAGCTACCGCACACTACGCCTTGACACAGTCAACAAACGCAGCACGAATACTAAGTAATACTTGTAAGAAATGACGGAGGGCTACGTCTAGTTTTTGGCGAAAAACTTTTAACGTAATGAACTTGATATCGTTGAAGGAACTGCATAGCCTTTTATAAAAATATAGTGACGAAAACCTTTACTAAAGAGGTCACTCCCGGTGAAGGGATCTCGGCTCTTTCCCCGTAGAATGAGGTGCAGGATATTCCAGATGAATACCACGATGCAAAGCAAAAGTAATCAGCTATAGTGAAGTTAATGCCCTGACGCAAACTTCTGTCCAAGGGGTCACTCCCGGTGAAAGGATCTCGGCCCTTGCCTCGTCGACTGAGGAGCAGGATATTCCAAATGAATACCATGATGCAAAACAAAAGTGAACGTCCTTGCAATAACAGCTTTTTGAAAAATGTTCCAACAAAATCAGAATAGGTTTGTTTATCTTGCATTGATCCGAATCAACGCAGTCCCATCAATTAATCACACCACAAAGAACGAAAATATACTGACGTACGTATATGCCATCCGCATTCGCCACTGGGTCCCGTCATCACCTGTTAGGTTAGCTAACTAACGGCAGAGCGGGGATTGGACTAGCGCGGATGTAAAACATATACAACATCTACTAATATATATACCAATATATTATATTTCGCTCAAGGCGTGATAAAATGCAACATCACAGAAATGTACAGCATCACAGAACAATACAGATATCTGGAAGCCCCGGGTTTCACAGAGCCGTTGCTGAAACCCGACGTTCCCCTGGTCGTGTGGATAGCCTGTGCAATAAAATCCTAGACCCCTACGGGCGCGGCAAGTCACCCGCCAAAACCTGAAGCGAGGCAGCCCCCTTCAGCTCCGTGAATGGACCACCCAGCACTTCATGGAATCCGGTAACTTGGGCACCCCTCCTGGGTCAACCTGTACCCCCTACGAGTGCGGCGAATAGCCCGCCAATCCTAGAGTGAAGCCCCCTCCGTCTCAATGCCATGAGATGCGGGCCCGTTGCCCTCTAGAACCCGGCTATCCGTGCACCCCTCCGCGGGGTAATCCTAGTACAGAAAGTAAAATATACATATACCGGGTACATCGACCGCAACCAGGTCGTGCCCCAAAAGAATAATACAAACAGGCAGTGACGGCAGTCCACATGTCGGACGCTCGCCCCGCAATATCAAATGTACATAATACAACAAAACTGTACTAGCATTGCATCCAGGCTATCCCCTACGACCGATCAGCAACATCACAGCATAAACATAGAACATCAACGTGAAAGTCACGTTCGCAAATCCGTCTAACCGGGCTATAGCAGTTAGACCGGATTTACCGATCGAGTGACATTCACGGTCGCAGATAGAATGTAAATACTGTGAAAAATGTGTTTAAAATTTTCCGATTGACCAAACAATTAACAAGTGGGCCCCAAACAAAACTGTAGCAACCACAGAAAACCTGGGCCCAATTTTAATATTCCAAAACCCCTAATTATAGCCCAGAAGCCCACTGGAGAAATTCGAAGCAGTGACCCCACCAACCTGCGGCGGAAGGGCGGCAGAAAGGGGGGTGGTGCGGCGCTTCCGCGCTCGAGGTAAGGGTTCACTGTCTCGTTTTTTCCCAGAGTTCTTAGAACTCCCTGCACATCTTTCTGAGACCACCAGAAAAATTTTTAGACTTCAAAAAATTTCAACAGAAACTGATTGTGAAGGAAAAATACGGTTTTTGGAATTTCGGTCGATCGGATAAGCAAAACACATTAGAACAAGCTAGGTAAGGTTAATGGCGTGGCTCTGATACCATGTTGCGCCACGGCAGCGCCCCGGCCTCTTGCTCGAGGCCAAAATGCGGAATCAAAATTTTTTCCTTACTCGGAAACCGGCGCTACCGCGGACAAAGAAAACCCGGATCGTAAACCATTAACCTATACTAGCTAATTAGAGATGGGGTAAGAAGTATACCGACTGATCCGAGTCCTCCGGTCTTCATCTCCATCGTCCCGATCTCCCGCGGAAAGTGTAGTCTCCACATCGTCGCCTCTTCGCCGGAAAGGGCACCACATCGCCTTCTTCTTTTACGGGCTCCCGCCTCAATACCGAGGCAACTCGCGCATGAAGCCGGCAACTCGACATGCTCAAGATATGCTGTAGAATGTGTAGTGTAGAGGGTATGTCACTTTGGGGTTTGTTGCCATGGTGATGGAGGAATCAAGAATAGAAAAATGGTGCTTGCATTTTTCTAGCAAGAGAAAGAGATCATGGATGAAACTCTCAAGATGAAGAACTCTCTCCTTCTTCTTCTCTCTTTCTTTTTCTTCTCTCTTTCTTTTTCCTCTCATGAAAAACTTATCATCCATCAAGTGAGAACAAGAAGGTGGAGGAATGAATATGATAGCATAAACATGAAGGGAGGTGAGTGTAGGGTAAAGGAAGTGGTGACCATATCAAGACATAATCATCACAAACTCACATCAACTCTAAATCAATCCTAATCCCATCTCATCAACAAAAAGCAAATGATAAAGATGGATAAGAAAGGTATCAAAAGATGCTTTCATAATAAAACATCTTACAAATAAAACCTCCACCAAAAGTAATTTGCAAAACTGCAAATTACCCCCTCCATCAGAAAAGTCCGGCCGGGAAAGAACAAAGGAAAACCGGCCGGAACGGAATGCAAACTGGCAACTCCAGAAAACTGGTCCCGTAATAGATTACAGGAAAACCCCAAAACTGTGCATACACACCCGCATCTGTATTCCGACCGGATACAAATGCAATGAGACAAAAACTACACTGTACTAAACTAGTACCGGCTTAAACCAAAGCCGGCTAGTAAAATCCGTTCGATCCTGATCCGTGCAATACCGCACGTATCTGATCGAACCCTGCCATATAACTATACGGCCACAAGTACAAAACTGTCCGATCCTGATCCGTGCAATACCGCACATATCTGATCGGACCCTGCCATATCTCCATACGGCCTCTACAGCGTTTCGCCCGAAAGTTTGAGTAACTGTAAGTATGGTGGACTCTAAAGACTCGTCAATACTATGGCTGTGGATTTAACCACTAGCACGTCAGAGGTATCAGCCAATACATGACGGGCCACCAGCTATTGACCAAAAGGGACGTCGATGAGCGAACTCATCCTGACACCCTACTGAGCCTGTCAGTGACAATATCCGTACAGTCCGGTCCGTTCGTCTATGAGTATCGCATGGCGGGCCTAGGGGGTTGGTGAAAGTCAGACCCCCAAAAGCGGTACAAGTCGTGTCGGAGCGTAGCCCAGAACGCCCTGAGATACTACTGGAATACCTACCAGTAAATCTCCTGCCTCGGCCGAGGGCTTTGCGTAATGGCTCTCCTAGACACAGCGCGACCTCACCCCCAATACCGGGAGAGACGAACCCCTGAAGATCCGCTCACTGCCTCCATGTGGCTCGGGACTGTACCCAACTAAAACCTGTTTGCACGACTCCTTTGAGCCGTGGTAGGGTAGTAATCAAAGCACAGTGGGAACTCACACGAGACAAATGACGATCCTCAGGTCGATGAACTAACCTGTACACATGTCACCAGGGAACTGCTATCTGACATCTGGTATAAGACCAACTAGCAGGTTCCCGGCGAGTCCTGTCCGGTGTACTCATAACCCAATGAGCACCTGTATACATCTTAGGTGAACCAACTGACACCAGTGGCTTGTGAGACCGGCCACCGCCCCTCATCGGGGTCTCGACTGTATACACTAGTCTACTAATGGAGTATCGATGCCCAGTCTCGAAACTCCTACGACTAGGGACCTTTTAAGGATGTGCTTATAGACTACCAGCTCCCACGTATATGATCGCCATCATACTGCCGGCAGTCAAGCATGAATCCTAGGGGCTCTATCAACGTGTAATAGCGACATGTCAGGTCACCTAAAGCAGTACACGATGATAAAGATAAACCAGATAGCATACTATCATCTCGAGTAAGACTGTCCTACCGGGATAGGTCCTCCCTCAATCATCGCAATCACGTGCCTGTGATCCAATAATTGACTCTGAGGGCACTATCTCCAACACAACCACTACTACAGATGGCCCTAGTGCAAGTGGGAGATTGTTAGTTATATGTATGCCCTAGAGGCCATTACTGTACATTGGATGTATATTGTAGTGGATGCTAGGACATATAAAGGCAGGACTTTCTTGCTCGACATGATAGTACGCAATCTGGTTGATCTTTATCTTAACATGTATACTTTCAGTCTCTCTGTTACATGTTGATAAAGCCCTTAGGATGTGTACTCGACTTCCAGGAATATGATGTAGATCATACAAGTGGGGCCTGGGTAGTCAATGAGTACATCCTTCATTGTTCCTAGTCGTGGGAATATCGAGACGGGGCATCGATATTCCAGAGTAGACTAGCGTATATCTTGTCGACCCATGTGATGGGCGATGGATGATCCCATATCCATTGGTGTTTGACATCGGAGATGGTATGCGGGTGCTCACTGGAGACTGGGTACACTGAACGGACTCGCCGAGAACTCCTAGATGGTATTATACCTCACGTCAGATGGCAGTTCTCTGGTGACACTGGTACAGCTTAGTCTGTTGACCCGAGATCGTCATAGAGTCTTGTGTGTCTCCCACTGTGCTTTGATTTCCACCCTACCACGGCTCTACTGAGTCGTGCAAACAGGTGGTTTTTGGGTACAGTCCCGATTCATATGGAGGCAATGAGCGATAGGAGGGGATTCGTCTCTCCCGGTATTGGGGGTTGATGTTGCGCTATGATCCACTGGCCATAACTGGAAATCCCCGGCCAGGGTTGCAATGATATACTGGTAAGAGTTATCAGTAGTTTCACGATTGTTATGGACCTCACGTCGGCATGACTTATCAAGATATTGGGGTCTGACGTTTACCACCCCTAGGCGAGATATGCGTCATATCAGATGAACAGACCGGACTGTACGGTAAGTGTTACTGGTTGGATTCACAGGAGTCTGAGCGGGCTTGTTCGTCGATCTTCTGATCGCTCAATACCCGGGTGGCCGTTACGTTTAGCAGATCGCTTGCGTCTTGTGGGTGTTTGATATGATCATCATCTGCTAGCGGCGTATTGACGAGTCTTTAGAGTCCTACATAGAGGTTTCCTGGCTCAAGCGAAACGAAATAGGAGCGCATATGAGATATGTGCAGGACCGAGAATAATACCAGTATGTGATACTGTATTCTATTCTCGCGATATGTATCATGGGACGGTTATATGTGATATAGCCGGGTTACCGAATCAAATGTTGATTCGATACATTGATACACTTGATATTAGTCGGTTATATGCAGTATGACCGGATCGTTAAATCAAGTGTTGATTTAATGATTTAATGTATAATTATATATTTGATATATTAATTTACATTAACTAGTATTTTTTCACTTAAGATGGATTTTCTCAATTGATGTGCACAGTGTATATATGATATAGTTTTGTGCACTAGTTTGTATCCTGTTTGATGTTACATGCAAACTTGGGTGTGTATGATTAAACCATGGTTATGTTAATGGTCAGGGTTTTGATTTTCTTATCTATTTATTTTTATTTATTGTTTTTAAGGCAAGAAACAAAATGGTGGCTTCTTTTGTTTTTTCTTTGAAGCTTCATGAAGCTTTGACCACTTTGTTTCTTTCCTAAATCTAACCATTCACCTAACCCTAGTTTATTCTCTACACTAAACCATAGTTGCAAATATGATAAGAATCACTTTATTTTCTATTTTTTCATAATTCTTATCATATTCTTTTTCTTATTCTTCTTCTTCTTCAAAAAGAAAGAAGCTTGCTAGCTTCAATGGTGATATGAGAAAAAGAGTGAGAAATCTAATTCTAAAGTGAACCCACTTCCTATTTCTTCATCCTCTACCACTTGCCATGTAGTATAAGGTGTTTTCTTCACAAGTTTCATCACTTGGTGAAGTTGGAGCTCGATCTTGTGTTGCCTCGACGTAGATCATCTTCGGCATCAAAGACGACGACCTAGCCCGATTATTTCTTCGACGAAACCATCGCTAGAGTCCGGGATCCTATGATGGCAGCGGAGGGACGTCATCGCGGAGCTATGGAGCTGGAGGACCGGATCTACAAAAGTTGTAGTCACTTTCCCCTTTAGTTAAAGTTGTTAACTTGCTTGCATCGCCTTTCCTCTAGTTAACGATCTAGCGTTAGGGTTTCTTGGTACATGAATTTTTTGAATTGGCCATGTTTGATCACTTGTAGAACCTCATGGGTGTGCCTAGAAACCCTACACCCACTCTGTCGTTAGTTAAGTAACATAAAGGGTAATGACGGGACCCAGTGGTGAATGCGGATGGCATATACGTACTTCATTATTTTCGTTCTTTATTGGTGTGATCAATTGATGGGACTGCGTTGATTCGGATCAATGCAAGCTAAACAAACCTATTCTGATGTTGTTGGAACATTTTTCAAAAAGCTGTTATTGCAAGGACGTTCTCTTTTCTTTTGCACAGTGGTATTCAGTTGGAATATCCTGCACCTCAGTCGACGAGGCAAGGACCGAGATCCCTTCACAGGGAGCGACCCCTTGGAGAGAAGTTTGCGTCAGGGCAATAACTTCACTATAGTCGTTTACTTTTGCTTTGCATCGTGGTATTCAGTTGGAATATCCTGCACCTCATTCTACGGGGAAAGAGCCGAGATCCCTTCACCGGGAGTGACCTCTTTAGCAAAGGTTTTCGTCACTATATTTTTATAAAGCTATCTAGTTCCCTCAACGATATCAAGTTCATTACGTTAAAGGTTTTCGCCAGAAACCATTCGTAGCCCTCCATCGTTTCAGTTAAATATTCGGTAGTATTCAAGCTATCTATTTTGACCTCATGCCAAGGCATAGTGATTGGTAGCTGCCGGATATTTATCTGTTGCATAGATAGAATGCGTTGGTTTGAGACAGTCGTACTGCCATTTTGGCAAACATCAAGGGTAGGTACGGATGGGTTCAAATTAACCTGGATAATGATGGGTAGAACTTGACATGTGACTTATGACATTTTGACCTCACGCCAAGGTCATAAGAGCATGGGGCAAAAAATCACATCAGGAGTTTCTAAAGAAACTGAAACTTGCCAGATATGCGCATACCTTCTGGAGTGTAATAACGTGAGCGGATTCCGTCACGTTATCATGCGATGATAGTTGGATCCCGATTCCCACTGATGAGTTGGTTTACTCCTCGGGTGATCCCGACTAATTCTTCTTTCAGGTTTGGAGGAGAATTTGACGGTACAGTGGGAGGTTTCCTGATTAGATAAATTGGTAACCATTCTGATCTAGGTTAGAGTGCACGCTGAGTGTTTCATTTTTCTCTCTCTTTGGCAACGACCATGACCCGACCCTAGACTATGACTCAGTGACCAAATTAACCGAACCTTCTTAAACACTGGCTTTTGGATTGTCAGAGTTGCAAACCTCATTGCCACTCCTACTTTTACCCTTTTCTCCAGGACACCCCGTATTACTACGAACGTCCACTTCCATTGGACAAAACCATCATATGGTTATATACGAACTCGAAGGAATTTATTCGAGGATGGTTTCCGGTTCTGGAGAAAACGAATAGGACTATTCAGTTGTCTTTTCCTTTTACCTTCTCTCAGGTTGCGGGTACTCCTTGGTTTAGGAGATAGTACACCTATTACGCAAATTGTATAGTCTTCTTCCAAACCATAGGCAGGTGCCGACCGGTAGGGAATGAAGAAAACCAATTAGCCTAACGATGGTGTACAGAAGGTATTATGTAAAGACAAATAAAGATATTAGAAGGAGGCCAAAGTAAATAGCGACTGCTATTCACGACCAAACCAAGTATTTCATTACCACTCCCACTTCACCTTTGTATTTCTCCAGGACACTCCGTATCACTACGAAGATCCACAGTTTATTGGATACTCCATCATATGGTTATATACGAACTCGAAAGGAACTTGTTCCAGTTCGGGGATGGATTCTGGTCAAGGAGTAATAGGAATAAGGTTTATTCAGGTGTCTTTTATCTTCACCTTCTCTCGCATTGCGATTGCTCCTAGGATTAGGGCAGTACACCCATTACGCTTATTGGATAGTCTTCTTCCAAACCATAGGCTGGTGCCGAACGGTAGGGAAGGAAGAAAACCATTTAACCTAAGAGGGTGTACAGAAGGTAATGACTAAAGACATATAAAGGGATTTAGAGAGATGCCAAAGAAATATACGGTTACAGTTGTGAATCTGGATAATGGTAGAGGCAATACTAGGAATACCCGGATACCCCTACAAAACATTTCAATGTTTCGGTTTCACTGTGTACTGTTAAAAGAAAACAGATTTCCCGATTAGTCCTTGCTCCAGGGTAAGTATTTACCAGGTATGATTCTCACATCTGTATGGTTTTACAGATGATGAGTGGGAGTAAGTTATTGGGAATTAGGTGATCATCCTCATTATATCGGAATTCGTTGTAATTGGTAATATTTGAGGAAATCGCCTGGGTTGTTTACCGGACGACAAATATTTGGTTTTGAATATCCGCAGTTATGCACAAATTCCAAATTGATATATCTGTACGTCTATTTTTATAGAGTGAGATATACATTTTGGAAATTATGTCCATGACATTTACCTATATCAGTGGATGGTTAGGTAAGGTGTAGCGTTTTGAAAATCGTTTCGGTGAAATTTTGGAAAATCGGTAAAATAAGGGGGGTTTTATGTTAAAAGTCAATACAAATATCTTATTATAAAAATTAAATATACATATTCTAGCTATGTAATTGCTAGTATTTGGTGTTTATTGAGCCACTGGTGAAATTTCAAATTTTCTGAAATTTTTTCCGAAATTAATTATTTTAAGCCGTCACTAATATATTTAATTAGGGAAAATTACAAATTGGAATGAGTTGAAACAAATTTTGTGCATCAGGACACATTAAATAAAATTTTATCATGTGGTTTTTGAAACGAAATCGTTTGCCAAAACGGTTTAGAAATTATTGAAGAAAAAAAAAAGGCTTTTTTTTAGTGTAAATGAAGATTTGGGGTATAATATTTATCATTTTCCCTCATCCCACACACACACCCACACTCACCCACCCCCACTTCCATTGTGGCCGAACCCTTGCTGCCCCAATTCCCCACTTGTGAAAAGAAAAGTCCAAGCATACAACAAAAGAAAAGAATGAACAAAGAAAAAAGTGTATAAGAGTTGACTTTGGGGTATGGGTTTTGTTTGACTTTTGCCACAAAACCCCATTCTCTCTCTCTCTCTCTCCTCACTCATCCCCTCTCCCATTTCAGCCGAGCCCTATGGTTGCAGCCCCCCCTCATCTTCTCCTTCTCATTTCACTACAAAATTCATCACAAAATGCCTCAAAAATCCATATAAAACCTCATTAATCTCCTAATTTAAATCCTACCCATTATTCCTTGACCCATCTAGCTTGGATTCATGAAGCAAGAAGACATTTTGGAGACCAAGATTATCATGCTAGCTCTCTAGTTTTGTGAGGTACAATCTTACTCTAATTGCTACCTTGTTAATAATTGTTGTAATCCAAGCTAATTAGGTGTTTTATTATGGGTTTAATTGAAAGTTGAAATCTAAAGAAAGGGTTTTGAAATTCAAGTGAGAGTTTTGATTTGGAGCTAGGGTTTGATCACTTGAGGTTGGTTGTGATGTGTGGTTTCACATCTTTAGTATGCTAAAACCTAATCTAATTGCTAAAGTTCGAATTGTTACAACTAATTTGTCCAAATTGCTTAATTGTTGCAAACTAGGTTTTTAGATTTAATTCGAAAATATGAGATTAAAATATGGTTAGAGTTTTTATCACATTATTAGCTATATAATGTGTAGATCAACATTTTAGAGCATGCAAAACCTAGTCTAGTTATGGATTTGTGGATTGTTGCTTCGAAATGGTTAAAATTGGGTTTTTGTGCTAACTAAAAAATTTGGTTTAATACAGTTTAGTGTGATAAAATCTAGTTAAAGTTATGTATCCTAATTAAGCTAATTAGTGAACATTGTGGCCGCTAGATTTGTTTAAATAGCAAGTTTTGTACTAAAACGGTTAAATTTTGCTTACTAGAGTTTCGGGAAAATAGCTTTTAAAGCGAATTTGAAGTTTTGATGAAGTAAACCCTATTTTATATATATATTTTGTGGGTTGTGAAACCACGAATGGCGCGTTTGTGTTTTCTCGATCACTCGGCATTTGTACGCCGATGTCGAGGGTTTTGGGTTAATTTGAGAGAGCGAACCATAGGTTTTGACCTATGTGGGATTCGTGAGTCGTTTTGGTCATGAGTCGGATTTTAATGCGATACGGTACGTTATGATATATAGGTACCCCATGTGGACTTCGAGACGACAAGCAAGCGCGTGGCGACGTCGGCACCGGCGAGCGAGGACCGGGTGAGTAGATTTATATCTACGGGGAGAAGTCGGGTGGATGGCGTATAGCACCCCCGCAGTTCGTGGTGGTGTATACGGATGCGCATACACACCAACAATTATTATATGCTATTTGGGATTAATAACGATGTTTAGGATGGATATTGGTGTGTTGGATTATTTTAGTGTTGCGAACCCTAGGGTAGTATTGCACTACACATACACACATACATACTTGCATACATTCCAATTTATATGTGCTCATGGGATTCTTTGTAGTTATGTGTTCACATGGGTATGGGACTATGTGTTCACATACGGATTTGAGGATGATACTTGGGATTGAGCTGAGTCGATGAGATTTGTTTTGTGGTTGTGATATCGGTGATAGGGCAGGATTCGTACTTGAGGTACGTCCTGGTTTTATAGCGGATCTTGGGGCGGCGATATGGGTGAATAGTGTTATAAATAAAATGGTCGACATGTGATCGTGATATGAGGCATGATATGCTAGGATATTGATCCTAGGCTGTATTGGGCGATGTATACCCCTTGATGATGCTATGTGCTGACAGTATCGGTTTGTACGAGATTGTCGATCTGTAGTCAGATCATGACTATATTGATGATATTAGTATTGTATTAGACATAGGTCAGTACCTTAGACCATGATCTTTGATAAAGAGGATACCGGATGAATAGTGTGATGAATATGATTTTGACCCGTACCCAGATTTGGGATGCCGTACGACGGTTTTACGTACGAGCTATATATTGATGATTGATCCGCACTCTTGACTTGGGATGTCTGGTTATAGATATGATATTATTGAGGCGGGATCACCGACTATACATATACAGGTATGTATATGTATCGACTCAGATGATAGGCGGTTTCCTTACCTGTAGTTCAGCTTGTTAGTTCAGCCGTATAGTTTAGTGTAGTTGTTAGATTAGATTAGACTTCTTACCTATTTCAAAAACTAACGAATCGTGGGTATTTTAAAAGACAGCCCAAGGGATCCTACGGATATTTCAAAAGACGTATCTTTTCATAAAAACACCGTAGCCCCTATTTTCAAAACCCCATGATTCGTGTTATTTCAAAAGGCACCATTTGTAGGACTTATATTAGATTAATGCAGGTTAGTTACAGTTGCGTCTAGTATTCAGCTTCCGCTTATTATTGTGGTTCGCTTCGCATCGCATACTTATGTTATAATTTCTTATTGCAATGTTGATATCATATTGTTAGGACACCAGCACCATTACCGATGATGCGTATGTACCACATACACTTACTTGCCGGCTCACACACATCTTCATCGGTAATCGCCATGTCACGTACACCTTAGAAAATATTATTTCTTCACTTAGCTTGTTAGTTAGTAATTTGACATGATATTAGAGTACCTGCCTTATATGCCATCTTAACATTGTAGTTATTACTTGTCACATCATGCATACTGTTTTTCATTGTTATGCCTATATTCATGGTTTTACATGCTATTGATGATTTGGATTCGGATTTCCATGAAACTTTCTGGATTTGGGGGGAAAACCGAAAAACTTATATAAACTGATTTCGCTCTTTTAAAATAAAAAGTGCGGTTTTTCCCATGATGTATGAGTCGTCCACCATGAGTTTGCTGATGGATTTCGAGACCCGATTCGAGGAGGCGGATGAACCGTTTCGGGTACATGGTGGAACCGGTAAGGTACCCCGGCGCAAGAAGCGTGTGATGATGACGATGTGAGCCTGGCAGGGGAGCACTACCTACCGGTGATTTTACCCGACGCGTCGGATATCCGGAGGATACCGTCGTGGACTTGAGATGGATGGTAGGGGCCGGTCTGGACTGACGACGCCCTAGATATTGTGATTGGGACATTGAGATTTCGAGATATTGAGGAACAGAGACTGTGATACAGAGATATAGAGATTTTGGGATTACGTTTTGTGCCGATGCTAGGCACTGTTTTATGCTGATTTCATTATGATACCTCATTTTAAAAATACAAGGAAATCTCACTAAATTATGAAAACAGTTTCTTCATTTACATGTATTCTGTTTTAATGCATTCTTACCTCATTCATATGTTATATTGCTACCTGAGGCACTGACACAGGCACATGAGATTACACCCAGGTTAGATATTTACCCTAGCCATTGTTATAGGCTGCATGTTATGCATATATTTGAGGATATATTTTGATCAATTGACTTAGATTGCGTTATTTATGCGATTTCTGTGCGTAGATATTTTCTACTCACGAGTTGGCAACTCACCCCCGTTGTGCCACAGTTCTTGCAGGTTTCGCCGTATAGGTTTCATTACGGCTTGCTGGCACTCTTTCCATTTCAGGGTGATTTGCTAGTAGGTGGGTTTCTTTGTATCGCACCCATCATTATATCTTGTATATCATTATTCTGTTGTATCTAGAAGTTCCATCAACCAAAACATGTATTTATATGAGATAGAGCCCAGTGATGTTATTCCTTCGACCTTAGAGTCGCGCGTTATATTTCTGTGGTTTTCTTGTGGTTTTGAGTTTCCTTTTGAATTTTGATCCTCGCCGTTGGCATTGTATATTATATTGCTTGTGTGGTTGTGACCGTCGATTGACGAAGAGCTAGCTCCCGCTTGGGGATGCCTTTTTATTGATTTCGTATACTATTCATGTTGTATCCCGTTTGGGAGCCAGTAATTACAAAGGAGACTCTGCCGAAATTTTCAGGAAATACTTGATGTTTTTAAAACCGCATAACTCGGCTTATGCTATTAAAGCTACTTGATTTTAAATTGGTTTTCATTCACTCTACTACTTTTCTTGGTTTGGATTTCTGGGTTTTCGGTTTACTTAGATTACGTACGCCTCGAGACGTTCGTAGTTTAAGTGTCGGTCATGTTCCGTACTTTCGGGTCGTGACATAAGGAGTATTAATCAGCGGTGTAATCCTTCATAACCATAGTACAGTTTTCAACCTACGACACATAGGGATTGAGTTATCAGACTCAAGGGATTTATACAGAGTATTGTATGTTGTCCAGAGTCCATTAGGATAGAGGGGTTGGTCCTCGTACTATATTCGGTTTACTTATGACTTCTCTAGTTCTTAAACAAGTGTTTCATAGAAACACAAGGTCCAAATTTTGAGAAGTTATAGGTATATGAATAAAGTAGAAAACCAGATGTTGCAAGTATCGGGATTCCTCAAGGTGATCGAAGATGTAGATACTTGTGTATGGTATTCAGTTGATTGTAATGATTAAGAGAACTTGCTTCTATTGCAGGTTACTCATAATTGGAAGCATTCCTAAGTTGAGTAACATTGATCGACATCTTTCCATTTAGTTGACATGCACTGGAGACAGCTGCATGATTTGAATCTGGTTCAATTAAATCAGTGCCTCTATTTTTGTATTGGATATAGAACAGTTCATATATTAACAATGTTAAGGTACGGGGAGTTGTCCGGCTTATGCTTAAAACCAGACTCTGGATAACTCAAGGCACGTTTCTGTAATGGTTGTTTGTGGGTTGACCCAGGCTATGACGAGGGTTGACTTTCTACCATCTGGAAGATCAATAGTGATATTGTTCTTGACTCGCCACAGTTTTAACAAAAATGGATTTTTTCAGAAAACAGTAGTGGGAGTATGGTAGAACTGGAAGTGATTCCAGAACCGCAGACGATTACTGAAAATTTGATAAGAACCAAAAGATTCAATTTGGTTTGACATTCCATTCGCCACTCTGCAGATACGGTGGGTAACCTCAGGCACCCGAGAGGTACTCCGGTAGCCTCAAGGACGGTGACAGGTAGGTTCTTGTTTACCCAGACTTGCCATTGTTGTTGTTCCAGGCTGCGAGACCCGGCAGGAGGATAAGTATAGCGTCGTTCTAAACTAGCTTTAGAAGTGTACGTGTATATGACCCTGCCAGAGGGTTGTCGTAGTCAGTGGGAGCAGCGGAAGCATTGGTGGACAAGTGGCTTATGTCTATTCATAGACTTAAGCAGATATAGCGGAGATAGATCATCTATTTCTGATGTGACAGTCATAGGTTTGACTTCATCAGAATAGGGGATGGATCTGTTAAGAAGGTAGTAGGGTGTGATGTCCTGGTATTTGGATGACATACACAGAGTAGGAAGTGATGTTCCTATACTACGATCGGTTACACTTTGGTTGTCACACAGTGGTTTCTCCACAAGGGACTTGGATATTATATCAGACATTCTGGTTACTGGATCTATGGTTTTAGATCTAGATTTGGGTGGTTTCCCAATCTGGGTACCTAGACAATATTCTAAAAGTATTTAGAATGGACGGCTCATGGCATGGTAGTGTACCTGCAGGTGATGGAGTCACCCTCTCTAAAGGTGTCTTACAGACTAAATGGAGAGGGATGTGCATGATTGGCAGATCACTTGCTTAGGCAATTGAGTCAATCATGAGATGTCAAGTACCACACCAGATATTGTTTTTTGCACGAGATGCAATATGTTGATATTGATCCAATCCTGGAGAAACGATCGGAAGCATTTTTAGAACATATGTGGATGTTCTAGGGATATGATAACAACAGTCTCTTTTAGGAGACAGTTATCACTCCAGACTTCCAAGGTGACATGGATGACAGAGAGGTTCTCAGAGTTATAGTTTTCCTTCTGACGGGGGGCAGTAGTTTGGACAGGTGGTCCAAGGTGATACTGAGGAAGGCATGATGCAGATACTGATTAAGTTCAGTTGACGATACAGTCTAAGAAGT
Organism: Agapanthus africanus; assembly: GCA_030015575.1. Classification (NCBI taxonomy): domain Eukaryota; kingdom Viridiplantae; phylum Streptophyta; class Magnoliopsida; order Asparagales; family Amaryllidaceae; genus Agapanthus; species Agapanthus africanus. The sequence continues at coordinate 450,185,093 of JASDDO010000014.1, read as the reverse complement.
TTGGATTTGGAGTTCATTTATGAACTAGGTCCCATCAGATATCCAGACATATTCTAAGACAGGTATTGCTCATTTCGGAGATGGCATTCTCCGCGAACTTGAGATAAAGAGAGACATAGAAAGAAACATCAAGGCGGATCCACTCACTGAGGCTATTCCTCGAACACATTAGTTTCGCAAACTGGTTTTGTGAGACTGATCAGTAGAGGAGTTGGGTGTTCGGTATCACATGGGTTGTGAGTATGCGACATCGCAATAATTAGCCTTGAATGCAAGTGGGAGATTGTTGAAGATAGTGCCTTCAGAGTCAATTATTGGATCATAGGCACATGATTGCAATGATTGATGGAGGACCTATCCCGATAGGACAGTCTTACTCAGGATGATAGTATGCTATCTGGTTTATCTTTATCATCGTGTACTGCTTTAGGTGACCTTACAAGTCTCTATTACGCGTTGATAGAGCCCCTAGGATTCTTGCTTGACTGCCAGCAGTATGAGGGCGATCATATACGTGGGAGCTGGTATTCTATAAGCACATCCTTAAAAGGTCCCTAGTCGTGGGAGTTTCGAGATAAGGCATCGATACTCCAGAGTAGACTAGTGTATACAGTCGAGACCACGATGAGGGGCGGTGGCCGGTCTCACAAGACACTGGTGTCAGTTGGTTCACCTAAGATGTATACAGGTGCTCATTTGGTTATGAGTACACCGGACAGGACTCGCCGGGAACATGCTAGTTTGTCTTATACCTGACGTCAGATAGTAGTTCCCTGGTGACATGTGTACAGGTTAGTTCATCGACTTGAGATCGTCATTTGTCTCGTGTGAGTTCCTACTGTACTTTGATTACTACCCTACCATGCTCAAAGGAGACGTGCAAACAGGTTTTAGTTGGGTACAGTCCCGAGCCACATGGAGGCAGTGAGCGGATCTTCAGGGGTTCGTCTCTCCCGGTATTGGGGGTGAGGTCGCGCTGTGTCTTGGAGAGCCATTACACGAAGTCCTTGGCCAAGGCAGGAGATTTACTGGTAGGTATTCCTGTTGTATCTCAGGGTGTTCTGGGCTACACTCCGACACGACTTGTACCGCTTTTGGGGGTCTGACTTTTACCAACCCCCTAGGCCCGCCATGCCATACTCATAGACGAACGGACCGGACTATACGGATATTGTCACTGTCAGGCTCAGTAGGTTGTCAGGATGAGTTCACTCATCGACGTCCCTTTTGGTCAATACCTGGTGGCCCGTTACGTTTGGCTAATACCTCTAACGTGCTAGTGGTTAAATCCACAACCAAAATATTGACGAGTCTTTAGAGTCCCCCACAGACCGTTTTCTCAAGTTTCGGGCGAAACATTGTAAAGGCCGTATGGAGATATTGCATGGTTCGATCATGTTCGTGCGGTATTGCACGGATCATGATCGGACGGTTAATACTAGCGGGCTTTGGTTTAAGACGGATCCTAGTATTATACAGTATAGAGTTTGTCTCATTGTATTTGTATTCGGTCGGAATACAAATGCGGGTATGTATATACAGTAGCGGCGTTTTCCTGTAATTTATTACGGGATCGTTTTTCTGAAGTTGCCAGTTTGCATTCCGTTTCGGCCATTTTTCCTTTGTTTCCTTTCTTTGGCTGAAATTTGGTGGAAGGGGTTATTTGCAATTGTGCATTTGACAGAGGAGAAGACTTTTTGTGGCACATGGTTGCTTCATCATTGTGCACCATCCATTGACTTCACTGTATCATCCTTGCTTGACTTTTAGGTTATGATTATGTGATGGAGTGGAGACTTGTGTAGTGATCATTTTTTTCTCATCGTCACACTTTCTCTCTCTTGTATTATTTTTCCCCTACTCACTCTCTCCCATTATCACACAATGGTCGGCCAAGTGAAGAGGGGGGCTGTCCAAAATTGTTGTGGGGGAATTTTGATCTCTTTGGCTTTGTAAAAATCCCATAGATCCATCTCCAATATTTTAGTTCATTTCCTCTACCAAAAAGGCAACTTCTTACAACCCCATGAGACATAGAGTTCCACACTATTCTACAGCAATTCTTGGACGCGTCGACTCGCCAATTTCGTGACCGAGTTGCCTCGGTCCAGAGGTGGGAGCCCATAAAAGAACCCGGCGATGTGGTGCCCCTCCGACGAGGAGATGAAGACCGGAGATTCCGCGGGGAGATCGGGACTGTAAGTGCACGGTGGCGCCCCGGCAATCTATCCGAGGACAAAATGCGGAAACGATACTTTTCTTTAACATGTAAACCGGCACCACCGCGCACTATAAATCCCGGATCGGGCCATTAACCTAATACTAGCTAACAAGCGAAGGGATAGAGAGATATAACGAGCGATCTGTGTCCTTCGGTCTTCTCGTTGTCGTCCCGATCTCCCCGCGGAATCTACGGTCTTCATCTCCTCGTCGGAAGGGAACCACATCGCCGGGTTCTTTTACGGGCTCCCACCTCTGGACCGAGGCAACTCGGGCACGAAGTTGGCGAGTCGACGTGTCCAAGAAAACTTTAGATGAAGTGTAGGATGGTTTGTCTCTTGGGGTTACTAGAAGTTGCCTTTTTGTGGAGGAAATGAACAATGAACTTTTGTGGTGGCTTTTGGGAATTTTGTAGTAAGCAAATGAGAACTAAATCCCTCACAAAATAAATTCCCTTTCCCCTCAAGAAGTGGCCGGCCTCTACAGCGTTTCGCCTGAAACTTTGGAAAACGGTCAGTGGGGGACTCTAAAGACTCGTCAATACTTTGGCTGTGGATTTAACCACTCGCACGTCAGAGGTATTAGCCATACTTAACGGGATATCAGGTATTGACCAAAAGGGATGTCAATGAGAGAACTCATCCTGACACCCTACTGAGCCTGTCAGTGACAATATCCATACAGTCTGGTCCGTTTGTCTATGAGCATCGCATGGCGGGCCTAGGGGTTAGGTAAAAGTCAGACCCCCAAAACCGGCACAAGTCGTGTCGGAGAGTAGCCCAGAACACCCTGAGATACTACTGGAATACCTACCAGTAAATCTCCTGCCTTGGCCAAGGACTTCGTGTAATGGCTCTCCTAGACACAGTGCGACCTCACCCCCAATACCGGGAGAGACGAACCCCTGCAGATCCGCTCACTGCCTCCATGTGGGTCGGGACTGTACCCAACTAAAACCTGTTTGCACGTCTCCTTTGAGCCTGGTAGGGTAGTAATCAAAGTACAGTGGGAACTCACACGAGACAAATGACGATCTCAGGTCGATGAACTAACATGTACACATGTCACCGGGGAACTGCTATCTGACGTCAGGTATAAGACCAACTAGCATGTTCCCGGTGAGTCCTGTCCGGTGTACTCATAACCCAATGAGCACCTGTATACATCTTAGGTGAACAAACTGACACCAGTGGCTTGTGAGACCGTCCACCGCCCCTCGTCGAGGTCTCGACTGTATACACTAGTCTACTCTGCAGTATCGATGCCCTGTCTCGAAACTCTCATGACTAGGGACCTTTTAAGGATGTGCTTATAGATTACCAGCTACCACGCATATGATCGCCCTCATACTGCTGGCAGTCAAGCAAGAATCCTAGGGGCTCTATCAACGTGCAATAGTGACATGTAAGGTCACCTAAAGCAGTACACGATGATAAAGATAAACCAGATAGCATACTATCATCTTGAGTATGACTGTCCTACAGGCATAGGTCCTCCATCAATCATTGCAATCACGTGCCTGTGATCCAATAATTGACTCTGAAGGCACTATCTCCAACAATCTCCCACTTGCACTGAAGGCTAATTATTGCGATGTCGCATACTCACAGCCCGTGTGATACCGAACACCCAACTCCTCTACTAATCAGTCTCACAAAACCTGTTTGCGAAACTATTGCGTTCGAGGAATAGCATCAGTGAGTAGATCCGCCTTGATGTTTCTTTCTATGTCTCTCTATATCTCAATTTCGCGGAGAAAGCCATTTCCCGAAATGAGCAATACCTGTCTTAGAATGTGTCTGGATGTCTGATAGGACCTAGCTTATAAATGAACTCCAAATCCAAACTTGTTAGACTGTATCGTCAACTGAACTTAATCAGTATCCTGCGTCATGCCTCCCTCAGTATCCCCTTGGACCACCTGTCCAAAATACTGCCCTCGTTAGAAGGAAAACTATAACTCTGACAACCTCTCTGTCGTCCATGTCAACTTGGAAGCCTGGAGTGATAACTGTCTCCTAAAAGAGACTGTTGTTATCATATCCCTAGAACATTCACTTATGTTCTAAAACTGCTTCCGTTCGTTTCTCCAGGGTTGGATCAATATCAATTTATTGCATCTACTACAAAAACAACATCTGGTGTGGTACTTGACATCTCATGATTGACTCAATTGCCTAAGCAAGTGATCTGCCAATCATGCACATCCCTCTCCCCTTTAGTCTGTAAGACTCCTTCAGAGAGGGTGACTCCATCACCTGCAGGTATACTACTGTGCCAGGAGTCGTCCATTCTAAAAACTCTTAGAATGCTGTCTAAGTACCCTGATTGGGTAACCACCCAAATCTACATCTATAGATCTAGTAACCAGAATGTCTTGATATTATATCCAAGTCCCATATGGAGAAACCACTGTGTGACAACCAAAATATAACCTATCGTAGTATAGGAATATCACTTCCTACATTGTATATGTCATCCAAATACCAGGACATCACACCCTACTACCTTTTTAACATATCCATCCCCTATTCTGATGAAGTCAAACCTATGACTGTCACATCATACATAGATGATCTATAACCGCTATATCTGCTTAAGTCTATGAATAGACATAAGCCACTTGTCCACTATGCTTCCACTGCTCCCACTGATTTCGACAACCCTCTGGCAGAGTCATATAGACGTACACTTCTAAAGATAGTTTAGAACGACGCTATACTCATCCACCTGCCGGGTCTCACAGTCTGGAACAACAGCAATGGCAAGTCTGGGTAAACAAGAACCTCCCTGTCACCGTCCTTGAGGCATACCGAAGTACCTCTCGAGTGCCTGAGGTTACGCACCATAGCTTTAGGTTCTAATCAAATCTTCAGTAATCGTTTGCGGTTCTGGAATCACTTCCAGTTCTACCATACTCTCACTACTGTTTTCTGAAAAATCCATTTTTATTAATACTGTGGCGAGTCAAGAACAATATCACTATTGATCTTCCAGATGGTAGAAAGTCAACCCTCGCCATAGCCTGGGTCAACCCACAAACAACCATTACAGAAACGTGCCTTGAGTTGTCCAGTGTCTGGTTTTAATCATAAGCCGGACAACTCCCCGTACCTTAACAATGTTAAGATATAAACTGTTCTATATCCAATACAGAAACAGAGGCACTGATTTAATTGAACAAGATTCAAATTATGCAGCTGTCTCCAGTTCATGTCAACTAAATGGAGAGAGGCCGATCAACATTACACAACTTAGGAGTGCTTCCAATTATGAGTAATCTGAAAGAGAAGCAAGTTCTCTTAATCATTACTATCAACTGAATACCCTACACAAGTATCTACATCTTCGATCACCATGAAGAATCCCGATACTTGCAACACCTGGTTCTCTACTTTATTCATATACCTATAACTTCTCAAAACTTGGAACATGTGTTTTTACGAAACACCTGTCTAAAAACTAGAGAAGTCATAAGTAAACCGAATATAGTACGAGAACCAACCCCTCTATCCTCAAGGACGCTGGACAACATACAATACTCTGTATAAGTCCCTTGAGTCTAATAACTCATTCCCTGTATGCCGTAGGTTTAAAACTGTACTATGGTTATGAAGAATTACACCGCTATTTCATGCTCCTTACCTAACCATCCACTGATACAGGTAAATGTCATGGACATAATTTCAAAAAGGTATATCTCACTCTATAAAAATAGACGTACAGATGTATCAATTTGAAATTGGTGCATAACAGTGGATATTCAAAACCAAATATTTGTCGTCCGGCAAACAACCGAGGTGACTTACTCAAATATCACCAATTACAACGAATTCCGATATAATGAGGATGATCACCTAATTCCCATTAACTTACTCCCACTCATCATCTGTAAAACCATACATATGTGAGAATCATACCTGGTAAATACATACCCTGGAGTAAGGACTAATTGGGAAATCAGTTTTCTTTTAACAGTACAGAGTGAAACTGAAACACTGAAATGTTTCGATAGGGTATCCGGGTATTCTTAGTAATGCCTCTTCCATTATCAGATTCACAACTGTAACCGTATATCTCTCTACCATCTCTCCAAATCCCTTTATATGTCTTTAGTCATCACCTTATGTACACCCTTCAGGCCAAATGGTTTTCTTCCTCTCCTACCGTTCGGCACCAGCCTATGGTTTGGAAGAAGACTATCCAATAAGCATAATGGGTGTACTGTCCTAATCCTAGGAGCACTCGCAATGCGAGAAAAGGTAAGGATAAAAAACAACCGAATAAACCTTATTCCTATTTCTCCCGAACCAGAATCCATCCCCGAACACGAACAAGTTCCTTTCGAGTTCGTATATAACCATACGATAGAGTATCCAAATAACTGTGGATCTTCATAGTGATACGGAGTGTTCTGGAGAAATACAAAGGTGAAGTGGGGGTGGTAATGAAATACTTGGTTTGGTCATGAATAGCAGTCGCAATTTACTTTGCCCTCCTTCTAATCCCTTTATTTGTCTTTACATAATACCTTCTGTACACCATCGTTAGGCTAATTGGTTTTCTTCATTCCCTACGGGTCGGCACCTGCCTATGGTTTGGAAGAAGACTATCCAATATGCGTAATAGGTGTACTATCCCCTAATCTAAGGGGCACTCGCAACCTGAGAGAAGGTAAAAGGAAAAGACAGCTGAATAGTCCTATCCGTTTTCTCCAGAACCAGAAACCATCCTCGAATAAATTCTTTCGAGTTCGTATATAACCATACGATGGTTTTATCCAATGGAAGTGGACGTTTGTAGTAATACGGGGTGTCCTAGAGAAAAAAGGGTAAAATTAGGAGTGGCAATGAGGTATGCAACTCTGACAATCCAAAAAGCCACTGTTTAAGAAGGTTCGGTCAATTTTGGTCACTGAGTCATAGTCAAAGGTCGGGTCTTGGTCGCTGCCAAAGAGAGAGAGAAAAGAAACACTCAGCGTGCACTCTAAACCTAGATAAGAATGGTTACCAATTTATCTAATCAGGAAACCTCCCACTGTAACGTCAAATTCTCCTCCAAACCTGAAAGAAGAATTAGTCGGGATCACCCGAAGAGTAAACCAACTCATCAGTGGGAATCGGGATCCAACTATCATCGCATGATAACGTGACGGAATCCGCTCACGTTATCACACTCCAGAAGGTATGCGCATATCTAGCAAGTTTCAGTTTCTTTAGAAACTCCCGATGTGATTTTTACCCCATGCTATTATGACCTTGACTTTGGCCAACAAATCATAAGTCACATGTCAAGTTCTACCCGTCATTCTCCAGGTTGATTTGAACCCACCCGTACCTACCCTTGACTTTGGCCAACAAGGCAGTACGACTGTCCCAATCCAACGAATCTATCTATGCTGCATATGAATACCCAATAGCTACCAAACACTGTGCCTTGACTTTGGCCAACAAACACAGCTTGAATACTATTGACTATCCATATGAAACGACGGAGGGCTACTATATCGTTGAAGGAACCGGATAGCTTTATAAAAATATAGTGACGAAAAACTTTGCTAAAGAGGTCACTCCCGGTGAAGGGGTCTCGGCTCTTTCCCCGTAGAATGAGGTGCAGGATATTCCAATTGAATACCACGATGCAAAGCAAAAGTAAACGACTATAGTGAAGTTATTGCCCTGACGCAAACTTCTGTCCAAGGGGTCACTCCCGGTGAAGGGATCTCGGCCCTTGCCTCGTCGACTGGGGTGCAGGATATTCCAACTGAATATCAATGTGCAAAACAAAAGAAAACTCCCTTGCAATAACAGCTTTTTGAAAAATTGTTCCAACAACATCAGAATAGGTTTGTTTAGCTTGCATTGATCCGAATCAATGCAGTCCCATCAATTGATCACACCAATAAAGAACGAAAATACGATGTACGTATATGCCATCCGCATTCACTACTGGGTCCCATCATTACCTGTTAGGTTACTTAACTAACGACAGAGCGGGGACTGGACTAGCGCGGATGCAAAACATATACAACATCTACTAGTATATATATCAATATATAATATTCGCTCAAGGCGTGATAAAATACAACATCACAGAAATGTAATAATCATCACAGAACAATACAGATATCTGGGATCCCCGGGTTTCATAGAGCCGCTACTGAAACCCGACGTTCCCCTGGTCGTGTGGATAGCCTGTGCAATGAAATCCTAGACCCCTATGGGCGCGGCAAGTTACCCGCCAATACCTGAAGCGAGGCAGCCCCCTTCAGCAACGTGAATGGACAACCCAACACTTCACGGAATCCGGTAACATGGGAACCCCTCCTGGGTCAACCTGTACCCCATACGAGTGCGGCAAATAGCCCGCCAATTCCAGAGTGAAGCCCCCTCCATCTCAACGCCATGAGATGCAGGCCCGTTACCCTCTAGAACCCGGCTATCCGTGCACCCCACCTTGGGGTAATCCTAGTACAGAAAGTAAAATATACATACAACGGGTACATCGACCTCACCCCGGTCGTGCCCCAAAAGAATAATATACAAACAGGCTGTGACAGCAGTCCACATGTCTGATGCTCGCCCCGCAGTATCAAATGTACATAAATTACCAAACTGTACTAACATTGCATCCAGGCTATCCCCCATGACCAATCCGCAACATCACAGCACAACACAGAACATCAACGTGAATGTCACGTTCGCAAATCCGTCTAAAAGGGCTATAGCAGTTAGACAGGATTTACCGATCAAGTGACATTCACGGTCGCAGATATAATGTAAATACTGTGAACTAACATGTTTAAAATTTTCGATCGACTAAATTTACCGAAGTGGGCCCCAAGCACAACTGTAGCACTCAAAGAAAATCTGGGCCCAAACAGAATATTCCAAAACACCCATTTTCAACTCAGGAATCACTGGAAGAAATTTTGTGCAGTGTTTCTTCTTTACTGCGGCGGAACCGCGGCCAAAGTAGGGGTACGGCCGCGGTTCCACGGCTAAAGAGGAAGATCACTCAACGAAATTTTCCCAGATTGCATTAAAAACCCTGCCTGTATTTCTGCAACACACTGAAAAATTTTCCAAGCCAAAAAAAATTCGACAGAAACAGATGCTAGAAAATACGGCTTTTGGAATATCCGATCGATCGAACTTGTAAACACGTTCGAGCAAGCTAGACTAGGTTAATGGCGTTGCTCTGATACCAGTGTAAGTGCACGGCGGCGCCCCAGCCGTCAATCCGAGGCCAAAATGCGGAAACGATACTTTTCTTTAACTTGTAAACCGGCACCACCGCGCACTATAAATCCCGGATCGGGCCATTAACCTAATGCTAGCTAACAAGAGAAGGGGTAGAGAGATATACCGAGCGATCCGTGTCCTTCGGTCTTCTCGTCGTCGTCCCGAACTCCCCGCGGAATCTACGGTCTTCATCTCCTCGTCGGAAGGGCACCACATCGTCGGGTTCTTTTACAGGCTCCCACCTCTGGACCGAGGCAACTCGGGCACGAAGTTGGCGAGTTGACGTGTCCAAGAAAACTGTAGACGAAGTGTAGGATGGTTTGTCTCTTGGGGTTACTAGAAGTTGCCTTTTGGTGGAGGAAATGAACTTTTGTGGTGGCTTTTGGGAATTTTGTAGTAAGAAAATGAGAACAAAATCCCTCACAAAATAAATTCCCTCTCCCCTCAAGAAGTGGCCGGCCTCTACAGCGTTTCGCCTGAAACTTGAGAAAACGGTCTGTGGGGGACTCTAAAGACTCGTCAATACTTTGGCTGTGGATTTAACCACTAGCACGTCAGAGGTATTAGCCATACATAACGGGCTACCAGGTATTGACCAAAAGGGATGTCAATGAGCGAACTCATCCTGACACCCAACTGAGCCTGTCAATGACAATATCCGTACAGTCCTGTCTGTTCGTCTATGAGCATCGCATGGCGGGCCTAGGGGGTTGGTAAAAGTCAGACCCCCAAAAGCGGTACATGTCGTGTCGGAGAGTAGCCCAGAACACCCTGAGATACTACTGGAATACCTACCAGTAAATCTCCTGCCTTGGCCAAGGACTTCGTGTAATGGCTCTCCTAGACACAGCGCGACCTCACCCCCAATACCGGGAGAGACGAACCCCTACAGATCCGCTCACAGCCTCCATGTGGCTCGGGACTGTACCCAACTAAAACCTGTTTGGACGTCTCCTTTGAACGTGGTAGGGTAGTAATCAAAGTACAGTGGGAACTCACACGAGACAAATAATGATCTCAGATCGATGAACTAACCTGTACACATGTCACCAGGGAACTGCTATCTGACGTCAGGTATAAGACCAACTAGCATGTTCCCGGCGAGTCCTTTCCAGTGTACTCATAATCCAATGATCACCTGTATACATCTTAGGTGAACCAACTGACACCAGTGGCTTGTGAGACCGGCCACCGCCCCTCGTCGGGGTCTCGACTGTATACACTAGTCTACTCTGGAGTATCGATGCCCTGTCTCGAAACTCCCACGACTAGGGACCTATTAAGGATGTGCTTATAGACTACCAGCTCCCACGTATATGATCGCCCTCATACTGCTGGCAGTGAAGCAAGAATCCTAGGGGCTCTATCAACGCGCAATAGTGATCTGTAAGGTCACCTAAAGCAGTACACGATGATAAAGATAAACCAGGTAGCATACTATCATCTTGAGTAAGACTGTCCTACCGGCATAGGTCCTCCATCAATCATTGCAATCACGTGCCTATGATCCAATAATTGACTCTGAGGGCACTATCTCCTCAGGGACGACGACGAGAAGACCGAAGGACACGGATCGCTCGGTATATCTCTCTACCCCTTCTCTTGTTAGCTAGGATTAGATTAATGGCCCGATCCGGGTTTAAAGTGCGCGGTGGTGCCGGTTTACAAGTTTTGTAAAAGTATCGTTTCCGGATTTTGGCCTCGTTCAGACGGCTGGGAAGCCGCCGTGCACTTACAGTACGAATACTAGCCTGGCTGAACGGTTAAGCAAGTATTGTACGGTGAGATTAGTCCTGACTAATTCTTCTTTTATGGTTTGAGGAAGGATTCGAGATATAATGGGAGCCATCCTGTTTAGATAAACTAAAAACCAATCTAAACTTCCAAGAGCATCATGATAAAGTGTTTTCTTCTCTCTCTCTCTTAATTGCAGCGACCCTGTGACCATGACTACGTTACATCTAGATGACAATTTGACTGAATCTAACTTTTATGACTGGCAAAGTTCTGTCCAGATGTCCATTGCCTATGATAAGCTGGACCACCCTATTACTACTCAAGCCCCCGCCGTCCCAGGTCCAGTTTCCACCGTCGCGGATATGGATATCCGTCAGACAAGGGAAAAGGACAGTGCGAATGCCAAGTGCCTCGTGTTGGCTTTAGTTGATGGTGTATACCAGAAGCAGCACGAGAAGATGGGCTTAATTTCCATCTTCCTCCATAACAAAGATTTATATGGAGAGCAATCTCGTGTCGCAAGATATGAGACCTCGAATAAATTGCTTCAAGCAAGGTTGGCTGTCAGGTCATCTGTAAGGGACGACGTCCTTTTGATGACTAGCTATATTGATGAGCTCAAGGACCTGGAGACCATGTTGGGAAACAGGTCTTGCGCTGACTTGTTTCCACAGTCCCTACCCTCTACTTACACCCTTAAGGAAACCAGGGATACACCCGCTCTGCTTATTGGTGGACCTTTTTCTTATACATCCAAGGAGAAAGCAAAAGGGTGAAAAGAAGAAGACCTCCACAAAGCCGGTAAGTAGTGTCCGTAAGGTAAAAAGAAAGGGAAAGGAAAAAGTTTTGAGACTTGGTGTAGGGAAGGTGGGATGTTCCTATTGTTATGGGAATGGGCATTGGCAGAAGGATTGCAGGGCTTTGGAAGCCAGTAGCCAGGATTCGAAGCATGTTGTGGCTTCCGCCTCGAGTGTGATTGTAATTGAGAAATGTTTGTCAATTAACTCTACTTCCTGGGTACTAGATACCGGATCAGGATCTCATATCTGTAATTCATTACATGGTTTGAGAAACCGTAAAGTTATCAGGGTAGGTGATATGTCTCTCAGAATTGCGAACGGAATGAGCATGGAGGCTGAATCCGTGGGGGAATATCGCCTAGGATTGAAAAGTGGGCTGATATTGATTCTACGTAACTGTTTGTATGTACCTAGTTTGACTTGTAATATCATATCGGTGTACTTACTTTCTAAAGAGTGATATGATTTTACATTCTTAAGCGATGTGGTACACATCCACCTAAATCAAGTTCTGATTGGGTCCGGCATATTCGATGACGATATTTACGTATTAAATGAAGCTCAGGTTTTCAATGTCCAGAACACACTTAAAAGAATATCTCCGGAAATAAATTAGTCTTTCTTATGGTATTGTAGACTAGGTCACATCAATAAAACACGGTTGACTAAGTTACATAGAGAAGGATATTTGAATCCGTTCGAATATCAATCTTATGCTACTTGTGTATCATGTCTCATGGGAAAGATGACAAAGACTCCGTTTACTGGACACAGAATAAGAGCGAGTGAGCTCTTGGGACTCATACACAGTGATGTGTGTGGTCCAATGTCTTCACATGCACGAGGTGGTTATTCCTACTTCATTACTTTTACGGATGATTTCTCTAGGTATGGACATATCTTCTTGCTGAAGCATAAATCCGAGGCCTTTGAGAAATTCTGCGAACATAAGAATGAAGTGGAAAAACAAACAGGAAAAAGTATCAAGACACTGAGATCGGATCGAGATGGTGAATACTTAAGTGCCGAGTTCCTGGGATACTTAAAAGTGAATGTAATTCTCTCTCAGCTTACTCCTCCATACACACCACAAAACAATGGTGTATCGGAAAGGAGGAATCAAACCCTATTGGATATGGTTCGTTCCATGATGAGTAAGGCTGAGTTACCGTGATCCTTCTGGGGTTATGCAGTAGAATCAGGTGCATATCTTTTGAACAAGGTTCCAACCAAGACTGTGCCAACCACACCATATCAGATGTGGAGTGGGAAGAAACCCCATCTTCAGTACCTGAAGATATAGGGATGTCCATCTTTTGTAAAAATGCAGCATACGGGCAAGCTCGAAGCACGCTCAGTACTGTGTAAGTTTATGGGATACCCAAAGAACTCCAGGGGGTATCATTTCTATTAAGCAGAGGAACAAAAGGTTTTTGTTTCTCGGCATGCCCACTTCTTGGAAGACGAAATTTTAGAAAATCAGAAGAGTGGGAGCGCAATAGAAATGGAAGAAATTCAAGAACCACAACCTGTTACTGAAAGTTTGGTAGAACCAGAAGGTTCGGAAGAAAAGGATATTCCAGCGCCTATCCGCAGAAGTAGTAGGCAGTCTCATCCGCCCGAGAGATACTACGGTTTTCTCATAGACGGGGATCGAGAGGATTGCATCATTGATAATGATGACCCTACTAGCTTCCAGCAAGCCATTCGGAGAGGCGACTCGGTAAAATGGCTGGATGCAATGCGTACCGAAATGGAATCCATGTACACCAACAAAGTATGGACTTTGGACATTGCTCCAGATGGGGTAAAACCCGTAGGATGCAAATGGATCATCAGAACGAAGATTGGTGTAGATGGACAGGTTGAAACCTATAAGGCTAGACTTGTTGCAAAGGGTTTTCGTCAAAGACCTGGTTTGGAAAATGATGAAACCTTTTCTCCAGTGGCTATGCTCAAATCCATTCGGGCCCTTCTTGCCATTGCTGCCTTCCACGATTATGAGATCTGGCAGATGGATGTAAAGACGGCTTTTTCTAAATGGAAGTTTGGATGAGTGCGTCTATATGGATCACCCAGAGGGATTCATTCAGAGTGGCAGCAGCGGGAAAGTATGCAAGTTGCTTAAGTCCATTTATGGACTAAAGCAGGCATCGCGGAGTTGGAACATCTGTTTTGAAGATACTGTCAAAGAATTCGACTTTATCGAAAATCCAGATGAACCATGCATATATAGTAAGATTGTAGGGACAACTGTAGTATTCCTCGTCTTGTACGTGGATGACATTCTCTTAATAGGAAACGATATTCCTATACTACAGTCAGTCAAAATATTCTTGTCACAAAAGTTCTCCATGAAGGATCTGGGTGATGCCACCTACATTCTGGGGATCCAGATCTATCGTGATAGATCAAAGAGGAGGTTGGAACATTCATAGTCCAGGTACATAGACACCTATTGAAAAGATTCGATATGGAAGATTCTAAGCGTGGTAACCTAACGGCTTGTCACGGAATCATCCTCTCCAAAGAGATGTCTCGCTTGACTGATTTGGAAAGGGCTCGCATGTAAATTATACCCTACGCTTCTGCGGTAGACTCTATAATGTATGCGATGTTGTGTACAAGACCAGATGTAGCATACGCATTGAGCGTTGTAAGACGGTATCAGTCCAACCCAGGGGAGAAGCACTGAATAGCTGTAATGAACATTCTCAAGTGCCTGAGGAGGACTAAGGAGATGTTCTTGGTGTATGGCGGAAAAGACCTCCAGATCGAGGCCTTTGCTGACTCCAGCTTCCAGAGTGATAAAGATGACTCCAAGTCCATGTCAGGTTATGTCTTTACCCTCAATGGAGGGGCGGTCTGTTGGAAGAGCTCCAAGCAGGACACCGTTGCTAACTCGACGATAGAAGCGGAGTACATAACTGCTTGCGATGCCGCAAAAGAAGCTCTCTGGGTGAAGAAGTTCCTCACAGAACATCAGGTGGTTCCTACCATTGTTGATCCAATACCTCTATATTGCAACAACAATGGAGCTATAACTTTAGCGAAGGAACCTAGGTACCATCAGAAGTCCAGACACATCTTAAGGCGGTATCACCTGATCAGGGTGATCATAGATCGCCGGGAGATCGAGGTGAAGAGAGTAGATACGGAGAATAACACTGCTGATCCATTCACAAAGGCCATTCTTCAGACGCGGTTCAAGAGGCTATTCGAGATGATAGGTCTGCGATATGCCAGCACATGGCCTTAGTACAAGTGGGAGATTGTTAGTGTATATGCCCTAGAGGCCATTATTGTTGTAGGATTGTATAGCACGACAACAAGGTTTAGTATGGTATCACACGTGCCGTTTTATAAAAATTTGGGGTGCTATGTAACCCTAACCAAGATCTTAACTAGAGAATCAAGCAAACAAGCATGTTAAACACATTAACATCTAAGAGTTAGGGATTAATACAAATTTTGTAGACCGTTCCTTCACTTCAAATAGCTCCGTGTAGTAGTCCCCTTCGATGCGATCGTAAACTCCGGACTCTAGAGAGGCTCTATGAAGAAACGAACGTGCTTGCATCGATGACTTCGAGGCCGAAGATGATCTACGTCGAGGAGACACTAACTCAAGTTATTCCTTCACTAGGTCATGAACTTTGTGAAGAGAACACACTCTACTACATGGCAAGTGGTAGAAGATGAAGAAGTAGGAGGTGGGCTCACTGTAGAATTGATTTTCTCACATTATTTCTCATACCTCCATTGAAGCTAGAAAGCTTTTCATAGAGCTTAAAGAAGAAGAAGAAGAACTCATGAATAATTCATCCAAATGAATTATTGCACCCATGGTTGAGTTAAAACTATCATGCCTAACTCATGTAGAGAACTAACTCCACACTATGGTTAAGGGTTGGGTTTGATAAATATCTTTAACTAGACAAAAGTGTTGACTTTGTCAAAACTTATCCAAAAGCTTTTGTCCATGCTTTACCATGACAAAGTCAATCTCTTTTGAATTATTTTAACATAAATAGAAACCCTAACTTAACCCTAGAATGGTATTAATCTCATACACCCATCTTGTATGTGTTAGTGTATATGCCCTAGAGGCCATTACTGTATCATACTAGTATGTATATTACTTAATGGAAGCTTGGGATATTCACCTTGTATTGACATTCTTGCTCAAAATAGTAGTATGCTACTTGGTTTGTTTCTGCTTTAATGTGTGCATGTGTTTCTTATAACATATCTCCTTTACACATTGGTAGAGCCCTTAGGATCTTTGCTTGATTACCAGCATTGTGATGGCAGTCACACTCGTGGGGGCTGGGTAATCTACAAACACATCCTTATGCAAGTCCCTTGTCGTAGGACTATCGAAACAGGGCATCGATACTCCGGAGTAGACTAGCGTATGTGCTTCTCATCCCAGCTTGGGAGACGGACTGTCCCACAGCCGTCAGTACGTCGTACTTGAGATAGTATGCGGGTGCTCGTTAGGTTACGAGTACACTGGACAGGACTCGTCCGGAACTGTTAGTTTGTATTATACCTATCGTCAGTTATCAGTTCCCAGGTGACATGAGTACAGCTTAGTCCGTTGACTTCACACTGTCACTTCGCCTCGAGTGTGTTCCCACTATACTTTGATTACTACCCTACCACAGCTCAAAGGATTCGTGCAAACAGGTAGTTTTTGGGTGCAGTCCCGAAGCACTTGGAGGAAGTGACGGTTAGACAGGATTCGTCTCTCCCGGTATTGGGGGTTGATATCGCGCTGTGTTTTGGAAAGCCATTACACAAATTCCCTGGCCAGGGCAAGCGAGATAGACTGGTAGGTTTCCAGTGTTATCTCAGTGTGTTCTGGGCTACACTCCGACACGACTTGTACCGCTAGTAGGGACTGACATTTACCGCCCTCTAGGCCCGCCATGCGATGTTCTTAGACGAACAGACCAGACTGTACGGAGACTGTCACATTCAGGCTCAGTAGGAGTTCAGATGGGTTTACCTCGTCATCTTCTTATCGGCATCTACCTGGGGACCGTTACGTACAGCTAGTGCCGCTTGCGGTCTGTGGTTAAACCCACTGCCAGCGTAGTGTCGAATCTTTCGAGTCCCAAAAGGAGAGTTATTCACCTTTAGGAAAAATGAGTAGAGGTCGAATGGTTTTGCGACGGGGTTCGTTCACATCCGCGCACTTGTGCACGTTTGGTGTCCGGACATCTTATACTAGCGGGCTTTGGTTTAAGAAGGATCCTAGTATTTGATTTAGGATTGGTTTTTTCTCTTTGTATTCGTGTTCCTCGGAACGCAGATACGGGTGTGTATGCACAGTTGACTGAGGCAGAGGCAGAGGACTTTTATTTGGGTTGATGACCATTGTCATTTTCTTAACCCTAATGTTTATGTGTGAAATATGATTTATTAATATTAGTTAATTATAATTGTGTATGGTTAGGGTTGTTGACCATTTGACTATACTTGACTTGTTGACATAGGTTAACAAGTTGACCATCATCATTCCATATGAAAGATGTTCTTTGATTCTTGCAAAAGTAATTAATGTGAGATGATAATGGTCATGTCAAGATTAACCATCAGAATTATCTTTAGCTAATTATTTATTTATCATAATTCACATATATGTGAGAAGGTTGGTTTATTCTTCTCATTCTATCATTCTCATTCTCTTTCCTCCTCTTCCTCTCTCTCAAAGCTCTCCCCTCTCATGAGTTGAGAACCATTAAGCATGAGATAAATCCCTTAAAAATACTCTCTACTCTTTCTAAGGTTCTAGGTTTAGCACACCAAGCACCTTAGTTACTTCTAGTTTGAGGTTGGAGCCAAAGGTAGAGGCCCTCGGGTGGATCTTTCTTCAGCAAGAGAAGGCGACGAGACGATCCGTTCTTTCAGTCCAAGGAGCAAGAAGAGAAGAACTTGAAGACCTAGGTATAACCCCCTTTCCGAGTAGCTAACTCTTTTAGCTTGTTAGTTAGTTTTTGTTTAGCAAAGATCCCTCCTTTTGGTTAGTCCATGTTGCCTAGTGTTGTAAAAATCCGATTTTTCATAACGTTTCTGTCTCCCCGCAAGCACCGGGGTGGGCAACGTAGACTTACAGTGGTAT
The DNA here is from genome assembly GCA_030015575.1 of Agapanthus africanus. NCBI lineage: Eukaryota > Viridiplantae > Streptophyta > Magnoliopsida > Asparagales > Amaryllidaceae > Agapanthus > Agapanthus africanus. The sequence continues at coordinate 450,166,962 of JASDDO010000014.1, read as the reverse complement.
CAGAGCCTAGCAAAACACAAACTAACTAGTTAGCAAAGTATCTAAACTTCGATCGGAAAAAATCACAAAACACTTTTCAAAGACCCTATGTTTCTGCCGATTTTTATTTCTGCTCTAAAAATAATAAATCATACACTAAAAATCGGCTCAGGGTTTTTACAGAATACCCAAGAAAAATGAACCAGCGAGTCGACCAACTCACCGCGGAACCGCGGCAAGAGCATGCTCTTGCCGCGGAACCGCGGCAAGCGCATGCTCTTGCCGCGGATCCGCGGCCGAGTTGACTCGGCCGTTGGTCGTTTTTCCTGCAGTGTTCTTCTGTTGTTGTTTTGGGATTTTTAGGATGGTTTGTTTCTGCCCAGATTTTCCAGAGAACAAGTTAGTTTTTGGGGTGGTCACAAATCCGTATTTTGATCGGACTTCCTTACACTTTGGCTAATGGGTTATATCTGTGATGTGATATATGTATTGAACGTCTGCTAATCTCTATACGTCGATTAATGGGGGTTATACATATCTGTGATCTGTAATGTTGATGGTTTGTGTATATGAATTCGTTGGATTGTCGCGGATGAATAGCCGGGGGGTTGTGAGATGAGAGTTTTCTTATTCTTTCAATTCTTGTAATATGTAAATTAATGTAATATTATTTGTATGGCCGCACAACCGGGTCGGGGTTGTAACCGTCATTGTATAATTTCTTTTACTATTTTTGCTCCTAGGATAGACCCAAGGTGGGGTGCATAAACTACCGTGTAACTCGAAGTGCCGAGTGGCCTACTCACGGTGTTGAGGGAGGTTGCTTCGCTTCGGGTACTTGGCGGGTAGTTTGCCGCACCCGTAGGGGTCTAGGCTGGGGTTTAGCTATTCATCGCGACCGTGTAATCCGTTCTTCGTTACAGGCTCGTACGGAGTGCGGATTCCTAGTATATCCAATGTGTTCATCTGTGATCTGGAATGGTTATCATTGCATGTAACGAATGTTTATATATATCTATATGATATCTATTTAGGCGTTGCTTATGTTTTGCATCCGCGCTAGTCCAGCCCCCGCTCTGTCGTTAGTTAAGTAACCTAACGGGTGATGACGGGTCCCCGTGGCGAATGCGGATGGCATAAGCGTACGTCATATCTTCGTTGTTTTCTGCAATGGAATGATTAAATGATGGGACGCATTGGAATTAATGCAAGAAAAATAAACCAAGTAAAGGTTGTTGGAACACTTTCAAAACCACTCGGTTCTTTTTAAAACCAACTTTTAAATGCGGAGCTTGAACCACTCCTTTTGAAAGCTATCTCGTTCCTTCGATTATATCAATTTCACTACGTTCACGGTTTCTCCAAAACTATTCGTAGCCCTCCATCGTTTCACATGAAAGGTCAATAAGTATTCAAGTTATGTTTGTTGGCCAAAGTCAAGGCATAGTGATTGGTAGCTATTGGGAATTCATGTGCAGCATAGATAGATGTGTCGGTTTGGGGCAGTCGTTCTACCTTGTTGGCCAAAGTCAAGGGTATGTGCGGGTGGGCTCAAATTAACCTGGAGAATGACGGGTAGAAGTTGACATGTGACTTATGATTTGTTGGCCAAAGTCAAGGTCATAAGAGCATGGGGCAAAAATGCACATCGGGAGTTTCAAAAGAAACTGAAACTTGCTAGCGTTGCATACCATTTGGAGTGTGATGATTCCGGTAGGATTCCTTCAGTTTTCTCACGCGATGATATTTGGGTCCCGATCCTACTGTGAGTATATGCTACTCCTCCGGAACTTTCTCACTTAACGATCAATGTTATAAACCAAGTAGGTGTCTAGAAAGGTGTTAGCGGGGCTACGCCCACAGGGAAAAGAGGTTACTTAATTAAAGAACTTCGCGAAAGCGTTGGAAAACCTCCCTCGAAGTACCGACATTGGCTCGGCTGAACGGTTAAGCAAGAATTGTACGGTGAGATTGATCCCGACTAATTCTTCCTTTATGGTTTGAGGAGGGATTCGAGAGACAGTAGGAGCCATCCTGTTTAAACAAATCAATAACCACTCTAAACTTGCAAAAGCATCATGCTAAAGTGTTTCTTCTCTCTCTCCTAATTGCAGCGACCAATTATCATGACTGGACTTAAGTTACTTCTAGATAAAAACATACTGACAGGGCGAAACTACAAAGATTGGCTCAGGAATGTCAAAATGGCAATCACTTATGACAAGTTGGGGTATCTTCTTACCACCAAAGCTCCCCCTGTCCCAGGTCCAAAAACCAGCGTCGCGGAAAGGGAAATCCGTAAGACCAGGGAAATCGACTGCGCGAAGGCCAAATGCCTCGTGCTTGCCTCTATGGACAATGAAAATCAGAGGAGGCACGAGAATATGGACCTCGAATCCATATTTCTCCTTACAAAAGAACTGTATGGAGAGCAATCCCGTATCGCCAGATACAAAGTGTCGAAGAAGCTGTTTTCGGCGAGATTGGCCGTCGGATCATCGGTAGCGGAACACGTGCTTAAGATGATTGGCTACATAGAGGAGCTCGCGGACCTTGGGACCACGTTGGAGAATGTGCTCTATACAGACTTGATTCTTCAGTCCCTTCCTTCCACTTACGCCCAGTTTATCCTGAAATTCAACTTGTAGGAAAAGGAAGTTGAACTTTCAGAACTCCTCAACATGCTGAGGAGTGCAGAGGGCACCCTACAGAAAGGTAGGGAAACATCCACTTTGTTTGTAGGAGGATCTTCCTCTTCTAGGTCCAGGGCGAAAGCTAAGGGAAAGAAGAAGAAAACCCCCGCCAAAAGTGCTTTTACTCACAAGTGGATACGAAGGGAAAGTCAAAAGCAACAAAGGTAGCGGAGAAGATTGTGGATAAGGAAGAGTGCTTTTACTGTCACAAGAGTGGACACTGGAAGAAAGATTGCAGGGCTTGGAAGGCCAGAACACAGGATCTGAAGCATTTTGCGGCTTCAGCTTCAGGTGTGTATGTTATTGAAAACTGTCTATCAATAAACTCTACGTCCTGGGTATTGGATACCGGGTCAGGATCTCATATCTGTAATTCTTTGCAGGCATTGAGAAAGCGTAGGTTTTTGAAGGCAGGTGATATGACCTTTAAAGTTGCAAACGTAGCTAGCATGGATGCTGTGGCCGTGGGGGACTATCACCTGGGAATGTCAGATGGACATGTTTTGGTTTTACGTAATTGCTTTTTTGTACCCAATGCAACTTGTAATATCATTTCTGTATCTTTAATTTCTAAAGAAGGTTATGAATTTGCGTTTGTAAGTAATGTTGTAAACATTCAGCTTAATCAAGTTCTGATTGGGTCAGGTACATTGAGCAATGGTATATACGTTTTAAACCAACCACAAATTTTCAATGTCCAGAATACACACAAAAGAAAGTCTCCGAAAATAAATCAGACTTTCTTATGGCATTGTAGACTGGGTCACATCAATGAGAGAAGGTTGACGAAGTTACATAGAGAAGGATATTTGGATCCATTCGAATGTCAATCATATGCAACTTGTCAATCCTGTCTCAAAGGAAAGATGACAAAGACTCCGTTCACTGGACACGGAGTAAGAGCGAGCGAGCTCTTGGGACTCGTACACAGCGATGTATGCGGTCCAATGTCTATGCATGCACGAAGCGGTTATTCTTACTTCATTACTTTTACGGATGACTTTTCAAGGTACGGATATGTCTTCTTGATGAAACATAAATCCGAAGCCTTTGGAAAATTCCAGGAATATAAGAATGAAGTAGAAAAACAAACAGGCAAAAGTATCAAGACACTGAGATCTGATCGAGGTGGTGAATACTTGAGTGCTGAGTTCCTGGATTACTTAAAAGAGAATGGAATTCTCTCTCAGCTTACTCCTCCATACACTCCGTAACATAACGGTGTATCGGAGAGACGGAACCGAACCCTATTGGATATGGTACGGTCCATGATGAGTAACGCTGAGTTACCGCGATCATTCTGGGAATATGCACTAGAATCAGCTGCATACCTTTTGAACAGAGTTCCAACTAAGATTGTGCCTACTACACCATATCAGATGTGGTGTGGGAAGACACCCTATCTTAATCACATTAAGACATGGGGATGTTCAGCTTTTGTCAAAAAGCAGCATGCGGACAAGCTCGAGGCACGCTCATTACAGTGCAAGTTTGTAGGATATCCAAAGAACTCCAAGGGATATTTTTTCTATTTCGAAGAGGAACAAAAGGTTTTTGTTTCTCGTCATGCCCACTTCTTGGAAACTGAGTTTTTGGAAAATCAGATAAGTGGGAGCACAATAGAACTGGAAGAAATTCCAGAACCACGAGCTATTACTGAAAGCTTAGTAGAACCAGAGGGTTCGAAAGATCAGGACATTCCTGCGCCGCTCCGCAGAAGTAGAAGGCAGTCTCATCCGCCCGAGAGATACTACGGTTTTCTCATAGATGGGGATAGAGAGGAACGCATCATTAATAGTGATGAGCCGACTAGCTTCCAGCAGGCCATTCAGAGCGTTGACTCGGTAAAATGGATGGATGGAATGCGGACCGAAATGGAGTCCATGTACACCAACAAAATATGGACATTGGACATTCAAAAGGAAGATTGGTGTAGATGGACAGGTTGAGACCTATAAAGCTAGACTTGTTGCAATGGGTTTCCGTCAAAGGCCTGGCTTGGACTATGACGAAACCTTTTCTCCAGTGGCTATGCTGAAATCCATTCGGATCCTTCTTGCCATTGCTGCCTTCCACGATTATGAGATCTGGCAGATGGACGTAAATACCGCTTTTCTAAATGGAAATCTAGAGGAGTGTGTCTATATGGACCAGCCAGAGGGTTTCATTCAGAGTGGGGGCAGCGGAAAGGTGTGCAAGTTGCTTAAGTCCATCTATAGACTAAAGCAGGCATCACGGAGTTGGAACATCTGTTTTGATGAGACGGTCAAAGAATTTGGCTTTATCAAAAATCTAGATGAACCATGCATCTATAGTAGATTTGTAGCAAGAACTGTTGTATTCCTCGTTTTATACGTGGATGACATTCTCTTGATAGGAAATCACATTCCTATGCTACAATCTGTCAAAGGGTTCTTGTCACACTGGTTCTCCATGAAAGACCTGGGTGATGCCTCTTACATTCTGGGGATCCGGATCTATCGTGACAGATCCAAAAGGAAATTAGGACTCTCACAGTCCAGGTAGATCGACACCATTCTGAAAAAGAGTATGGATGATTCCAACAGCGGTAATATACCGGCTTGTCACGGGATCACCCTCTCCAAAGAGATGTCTCCCAAGACTGATTTGGAAAGGGATCGCATGTCTTTTATACCCTACGCTTCTGCGGTAAGCTCTATAATGTATGCGATGTTGTGTACCAGACCAGATGTAGCTTATGCACTGAGTGTGGTAAGCCGGTATCAGTCAAACCCTAGGGAGAAACACTGGATAGTGGTAAAGAACATTCTCAAGTACCTGAGAAGGACTAAGGAGATGTTCTTGGTGTATGGCGGAAAAGACCTCCAGATCGAGGCCTTTGCTGACTCCAGCTTCCAGAATGACAAGGATGATTCCAAGTCCTTGTCGGGTTATGTCTTTACCCTCTATGGAGGGGCAGTGTGTTGGAAGAGTTCCAAACAGGAAACCGTTGCTGACTTGACGATTTTGGAACCGGAATATTTCGCTGCTGTAGATGCCGCAAAAGAAGCTTCCTGGATAAAGAAGTTCTTGACAGAACTTCAGGTAGTTCCGTGCATTGTTGATCCAATACCTCTGTATTACGACAACAACGGGGCTATAGCTTTAGCGAAGGAACCCAGGTCCCATCAGAAGTCCAGACACATCTTGAGGCGGTATCACCTAATCAGGGAGATCGTGGGTCGCCAGGAGATCGAGGTTCGGAGAGTTGCTACGGAAGATAACACTGCTGATCTACTCACCAAGGCCTTACCCCAGACTCAGTTCGAGCGGCGGATCGAGATGATAGGTCTTCGATACGCCAGAACATGGCCTTAGTGAAAGTGGGAGATTGTTAGTGTATTTTCCCTAGAGGCCATTACTGTATCATACTAGTATGTATATTACTTAATGGAAGCTTGGCATATTCACCATGTATTGACATTCTTGCTCAAAATAGTAGTATGCTACTTGGTTTGTTTCTGCTTTAATGTGTGCATGTGTTTCTTATAGCATATCGCCTTTACACATTGGTAGAGCCCTTAGGATCTTTGCTTGATTACCAGCGTTGTGATGGCAGTCACACTCATGGGGCTGGGTAATCTAAAAGCACATCCTTATGCAGGTCCCTAGTCGTAGGACTATCGAGACAGGGCATCGATACTCTGGAGTAGACTAGCGTATGCGCTTCTCATCCGAGCTTGGGAAACGGCCTGTCCCACAGCCGTCAGTACGTCATACTTAAGATAGTATGCGGGTGCTCGTTAGGTTATGAGTACACTGGACATGACTCGTCGGAAACTGTTGGTTGGTATTATACCTATCGTCGGTTATCAGTTCCCAGGTAACATAAGTACAGCTTAGTCCGTTGACTTGACACTGTCACTTCGCCTCGAGTGTGTTCCCACTGTACTTTGATTACTACCCTACCACGGCTCAAAGGAGTCGTGCAAACAGGTAGTTTTTGGGTGCAGTCCCGAAGCACTTGGAGGCAGTGACGGTTAGACAGGATTCGTCTATCCCGGTATTGGGGGTTGATATCGCGCTGTGTCTAGAAGAGCCATTACACAAAGTCTCTGGCCAGGGAAAGCGAGATAAACTGGTAGGTTTCCTGTGTTATCTCAGGGTGTTCTGGGTTACACTCCGACACGACTTGTACTGCTAGTACGGGACTGACGTTTACCGCCCCCCTAGGCCCGCCATGCGATGTTCTTAGACGAACAGACCGGACTGTACGGAGACTGTCACTTTCAGGCTCAGTAGGAGTTCAGATGGGTTTACATCGTCAGTCTTCTTATCGGCATCTACGTGGGGACCGTTACGTACAGCTAGTGCCGCTTGCGGTGTGTGGTTAAACCCACTGCCAGCGTAATGTCGAGTCTTTATAGTCCCACATTGAGGGTTATTCACCTTTAGGCAAAATGAGTAGAGGTCGCTTGGTTTTGCGACAGGGTTCGTTCACATCCGCACACTTGTGCACGTTTGGTGTCCGGACAGCTTATACTAGCGGGCTTTGGTTTAAGCCGGATCCTAATATATAATTTGCGATTGGTTTTATCTTTTTGTATTCGTGTTCCTAGGAACGCGGATACGGGTGTGTATGCACAGTTGACTGAGTCAGAGGACTTTCATTAGGGTTGATGACCATTGTCATTTTCTTAACCCTAATGTTTATGTGTGAAATATGATTTATTAATATTACTTAATTATTATTGTGTATGGTTAGGGTTGTTGACCATTTAACTATACTTGACTTGTTGACCTAGGTTGACAAGTTGACCATCATCATTCCATATGAAAAATGCTCTTTGATTCTTGCAAAAGTAATTAATGTGAGATGATAATGGTCATGTCAAGATTAACCATCACAACTATCATTAGCTACTTATTTATTTATCATAATTCACATATATGTGAGAAGGTTGGTTTATTCTTCTCATTCTATCATTCTCATTCTCTCTCCTCCTCTTCCTCTCTATCAAAGCTCTCCCCTCTCATGAGTTGAGAACCATTGAGCTTCAGATAAATCCCTTAAAAATACTCTCTACTCTTTCTAAGGTTCTAAGTTTAGCTCACCAAGCACCTTAGTTACTTCTAGTTTGAGGTTGGAGCCAAAGGTAGAGGCCCTCGGGTGGATCTTTCTTCGGCAAGAGAAGGCGACGAGACGATCCGTTCTTTCACTCCAAGGAGCAAGAAGAGAAGGACTTGAAGACCTAGGTATAACCCCCTTTCCGAGTAGCTAACTCTTTTAGCTTGTTAGTTAGTTTTTGTTTAGAAAAGATCCCTCCTTTTGGTTAGTCCATGTTGCCTAGTGTTGTAAAAATCCGATTTTTCATAACGTTTCCGCCTCCTCGCAAACACCGGGGTGGGCAACGTGGACTTACAGTATGTATCATCAAACTTGACACAATACATGTACACAAATATACATATCACATATATATAATGTGCACATCAAGTGTGAAAATAAATCATTAGTGATCTAAATATTAGTTAATGTAATATAATATATCAAATATATAATTATACATTAAATTATCAAATCAACTCTTGATTTAATAATCCGGCTATATCACATATAACCGATTAATATCAAATGCAACAACTTATCGAATCAATGCTTGATTCGATAACTCGACTATATCATATATAACCAATCATGTCACACATCGCGAGAATATAATGCGGTATCACATACTCGCATTAATCTCGGTCCCGCACATATCACATATGCGCTCCTACTCCGTTTCGCTTGAGCCAGGAAACCTCTGTGTAGGACTCTAAAGACTCGTCAATACATCGGCAGTAGGTGATGATCAGATCAGACACCCACAAGCCGCAAGCGGTCTGCTAAACGTAACGGCCACCCGGGTATTGAGCGATCAGAAGATCAACAAGCAAGCCTGTACATTCTCCTGCGAATACAATCAGTAACACTCCCGTATAGTCAGGTCTCTTCGTCTGATATATCGCATATCTCTCCTAGAGGTGGTAAACGTGAGACCCCAGTAGCTTGATAAGTCGTGTCGATATGAGGTCCATAACAGTTCGGGAAACTACTGATAACACTTACCAGTAAATCTCAACAACCATGGCCAAGGATTTCCAGTTATAACCAATCGAACATAGCGCAACATCAACTCCCTATACCGGGAGAGACGAAACCCCTCCTATCGCTCATTGCATCCATGTGATTCGGGACTGTACCAAAAAGCCACCGTTTTGCACGCCCTCTTGGAAGTGGTTAGGTGGAAATCAATGTACAGTACGAATCACACAAGACTCTCTGACGATATCGGATCTGCAGACTAACCTGTACCAGTCCTACCAGAGAACTGCCATCTGACTTGAGGTATAATACCATCTAGGAGTTCTCGGCGATTCCGTCTAGTGTACCCAGTCTATACTGAGCACCCGTACACCTTCTCTGATGTCAAACACCAATGGATATGGGATTATCCATCGCCCATCATATGGGTCAAGAAGCGCATACGCTAGTCTACTCTGGAGTATCGATGCCCTGTCACGGTACTCCCATGACTAGGAAAATTTGAAGGATGTACATAACTACTACTCTGTCCCAACTAATATGATCTGCATCATAGTCCTGGTAGTCAAGTACTCATCCTAAGGGCTTTATCAAGATGTAACATAGACACAATCAGAGTACATGTTATGATAAAGTGCAACCAGAAAGCATACTATCATGTCGAGTAAGAAAGTCCTCACTATATATGTCCAAGCATACACTACTATATACATCGTATGTACAGTAATGGCCTCTAGGGCATACATATAACTAACAATCACCCACTTGCAGTAGGGCCATCTGTTATGGTATCGCATACCCTATAATCAGCTGTGGTTGAAGCATCTCATACTCAACCATCCCATAAAAGTGTCTGTCGGGAAAAAGGCCTTTGTGAGTGGATTCGCGCTGTTGTCCTCTGTATCTACTCTTCTGACCTTGATTTCCCTGGAGATCATCCATCTCCATGATCAGGTGGTACTGCCTAAGAATATTTCTGGACCTCTGATGGGACCGGGGTTCCTAGGCATAAGCCATAGCTCCATTGTCACGCAATGGTAGGAACGAAGTTCATCTCATGAACGAATATATATCCAGACTGCCTCTTTGGTAGTATCCTTGGTAACGATGTATCTAGCCTTTAATTGTCTAGTATGTCATGGTATCTATCTTGGAACTCTTCCAATATACCGTCCCTCCACTGAGGGTAAAGACAATTCCTGTGACTGACATTCAGTCGTCCTTATCACCCTGGAACCTTTCCAGTGATTCTCCCCAGGATCGATTGATACCATCTCACTATAGGTAGTGAGAATCCTAACATCGAATTAGATCTATCCCATAGATCCATAACCCAGGATTTAGGAGGTATCAACTTGATCCTATATGGAGAATTCTTATGATAAGAGGAGATTGACCGAGCGTAGTATAGGAAACTTCTTCCCTATAAAGAGTATGTCATCCACGTGCAATACGAGGATCATCACCATACTCCCTACTACCTTTTTGTTTATACAAGGTTCATCTACCATTTTGATGAAGTCAAACATTTTGACCACCACATCAAAACAGATGTTCCAACTCTGCGATGCCTGCTTTAACTCATAAAGCAACTTGCACACGTTTCCGCTGCTCCCACTGTCTACGAATCCCTCTGGCTGTGCACTTATAGACGCTCGCTTCTAAATCACTATTTAGAAAAGTGGTCATGCCACCCAACCACCAGAAATCGTACTCATGGTATGTAGCAATGGCAAGTAGGATCTGGACGGACTTAAGCATAGCTTTGAAAGTCTCAACATTTCGATGTACACCAAGTAATCTTCTCAAGATATACTTGCTTCTGATGTGGATTTAACCCTCCAGATAAAGCAACCAAAGTCCATACTTTCTTGGTGTATAAAGATTCCATCACAGATCGCTTAGCATCCAGCCATTCTCACAGAGTCCCCACTCCTGATGGCCTGCTCGAAAGTAGTTGGGTCATCATCTCATGATGCAATCATCGCTCCCACTGTCATAGAGAAACCGAAGTATCTCTCTGGTGGATGAGGAACCCTACCAGATCGGCAGAGAGGCTGAGGTTCATTGGAAACTATTGAATCCTCCGGTTCTACCAAGTCATCAGCTGCAGTTTGTTTTAGCTGGAACTACTTCCAGTTCTACCTTATGACCACTAATTTCTTCACAAGAAATTCCCTTTCCCAAATGTGGCATGCTGAGAAAACATCTTTTGTTCGTCAATTTGGTAGAAGATATTCCCTTGCGAATGCTTGGGATATCCAACAAACTTCCACAGACCAGACCTTGCCCCGAGCTTGTCCGGATTTTGCTTTTAGACATAGACCAGACAACCCCAAATCTTAACATCTAGAAGAGATATGCTCTTCCCATACCATATCACATATGGAATGGTAGGCATCTGATTTGGTTGGAACCCTATTCAATAGGTATGCAACTTCTTAAGTGCATAACCCCAAAAGAAAATAAGCAACTCAATAGTACTCATCATAGAGCACACCATATCACAAAGGGTGCGATTGCTCCGTCCCGATACACCTACGTGCTGTGGTGTATACAGAGGGGTAATGCTGAGAGAAAATCTCATTCTCCTTTAGAATAGTCCAGGAATTCCGTGCTCAAGTATTCTCGTCCCTAATCACATCAAAGGACATAATACTTATACCCGTTTTGGTTCTCTACTTCTAACTTATATTCATTGAATTTCTCAAAAGGTTCAGACAAATGTTTCAACAGGAACATATGTTCGAATCTTGAGAGATAATCAGTGAATGTAATGAAGTATTAAGAACCAGTCCTAGCATGTGTAGACAAGGGACCTTACATACATCATCATGTATCAATCCCAAGAGTTCATAAACTCTTTCTCTGTTTCCAATAAACGGAGCTGTGGTCATCTTATCTTTGTGACATGACTGGCAAGTTTCACAAGATGTAAATTCAAACAGATTTAAATATGCATCTAAATGTAACTTAGCTAGTCGGGTCGCAGTTGATATGACCTAGTCTACAAATACCTCAAGAAGGATTCGTTCATTTCTGAACTCTTCCTCTTATGTGTGTTTTGTACATTAAGAACTGTAGTTTGATTTAGAACGTATATGCTTTTAGATAACGTGCCTGAACTGATCAACGCTTGATATAGGAAATGTTTAAAACATTATCCAACAATACAAAATTTATATCCTTCTTTATTAAATAAAGATACTGATATCATGTTGTATATCAGGTTCGATATCTAATAACATTCCTTCAGAATCAATGTATTTGTTAATACAGGTTGATAACTGCCAACAGACTTGGCTTGCAACAATTGCACCATTTCCAACTCTTGAAACTTATCACCCGTTCTCAGTTCTCTACCTATCTGTAGCCCATGTAACAGATTACATTTGCGGGCTCCTGATCTGGTATCTCATACCCAGGACATAAAGGATACTGAGAAACAGTTCTCGGTAATGAACACACCCGAAGAACATGTATCAAAATACACTTTCTTCGTTTGGGCGGCACGGAAATTCTGGTAATCCCTTATTTCCTGCTCGGTCTGATAAGAATTATAAGTTGGAGCGGGACCAACGTTCCTTAGTTCAGTATAACAAGCGGGTTCGGTCAATACATCCGTATTATTATCTTGATTAAGGCATGACATGGTCGCTACCTGGAGAGAGAGAGAGAAGAAAACACTCAGCGTATGCTCTTGCAAGGTTAGATTGGTTATTAATATATCTAATCAGGATGACTCCCACTGTTTTAATCAAATCTTCTTTTAAACCCTATAAGGTAAGACTAGACGGGATTAATTACACTCTACAAGTTCGCCGATCTTTCAGCCATGCCAGTGTCGGTACTTTGAGGGAGGTTCCACGTGCTTTCGCACGGACCTAATGAAAATAAACCTGGTTTTCCCAGGGGCGTAACCCCGTTAACACCTTTCTAGACACCTAATCGATCGACTAATTATAATGTGTAAAAACTCTCACAGGAGTAACTCTTACTCGCATTGGGTATCGGGATCCAACTATCTCATAGAAGGTAAGCAATCTCATTGCAAATTTCAACACTTGAAATTCCCGATAATATTTTGCCCCTAGTACCTATAACCTTAACTATGGTCAACATATCATAAGCACTAGTCAAGTTCTACCTGTCATTTCATGATTAATTAGACCCACCCACATAACCCTCAACTATGGTCAACATAATCATATGATTGTCCTAATTAATCACATTTTATGTTGTGTAGGAAGACATCACTTAGCTACCGTATATTACACCTCAACTAAAGTTGACATACGCAGTACGAATACTAAGTACTCTACTTCCCAAAATGACGGAGGGTTACGATAGGTTTTAAGAAAATCTTTTGCGTAATGAACTTGATATCGTTGTAGAATCGAGTGATTTTTGAAAAGGAGTGGTTTTGAGGCTTTTACTAGTTTTGCTAAAAAGGTCACTCCCGGTGAAGGGATCTCGGCTCTTTCCTTATCGAATAAGGTGCTGGATATTCCACAAGGAATACCGCTATGCAAAGCAAGAGCTAGAGCTACCTGTTTTTGAGACAAGTTTCTACAACATCTTTAGGTTTCTTTTAGTTTCATTAATCTCATTAATGAAGTCCCATTTTATTATGCTTCATAAGCATCACATTTGAAACGAAATCAGCAATAAAACATATATCTCATATATATAATATAAATATTCATCTCAGGCAGTAATATGATCTTATCACAGAACATTGCAGCAGAAGAAAACATATGAAATATTGGATATACTAGGACGTCCGTGTTTTATTTCGAGCCTGTATAAAACACGGATTCCACGGTCGCGATGAATATCCAAACCCACATCCCTAGACTCATATGAGAGCGGCAAGTAACAATGCCAATTCTAGAGTTAGGAGACCCGGTCTCGACTCCTCGAGATGGTCTCCCACTGGACCATAAAACCCGTTTACTTGTGCTCCCCGCCTTAGGCTATCTTAATGCGGAAAAGTAAATAATATACAATGGTGACATCATCCTCACCCCGGAAGTGCCCCAATTAAAGAATATTTCATACAAATGAATTTTACATTAATGAAAAAGAAAACTCTCATCTCACATAAAACCCCCGGCTATTCAAAATGCGACGATCCAATATAACATATCACAGCAACACATAATATCACATATCATCAACGTAAGTAAATATGCGTATCCCAATTGTCGTCGATTTATAGCATCGAAACTGGCGATACACCACATATTACACTTACGGTCGCAGAAAAGAAATTGTAAAACTACAACAGTTGGAATCTGCAACCATATTAGACATCGCATGCCTAACCAAATGAATTTGTAGCGTTTTGAAAATCGTTTCGGTGAAATTTCGAGAAAATCGGTAAAATAAGGGGGTTTTCTGAAAAAAGTCAATATACAAATATCTTATTATAAAAATTAAATATACATATTCTAGCTATGTAATTGCTATTATTTGGTGTTTATTGAGCCGCTGGTGAAATTTCAAATTTTCTGAAAAAAATATTATTTTAAGCCGTCACTAATACATTTAATTAGGGAAAATTACAAATTGGAATGAGTTGAAACAAATTTTGTGCATCATAAAACATTAAATAAAATTTTATCATGTGGTTTTTGGAACGAAATCATTTGCCAAAACGGTTTAGAAATTATTGAAGAAAAAAGGGCTTTTTTTTAGCGTAAAGGGATGTTTGGGGTATTGTATTTATCATTTTTCATCACCGCACACCCGTACCCACACCCACACACCCCCACTTACTCCCCCCATGGCTGAATTCAGCAGCCCCCTCTCTTGTCCCCACTTGGTTTTCAAAGGAAAAGAAATAAAAGAAAAGAATAGAAAATGGATAAAGTAGTTAGACTTTTGACTTTGCTTGACCTTGACTTTGTCCCCCCCCCCCATTTTCTCTACCTCCCTCTCTCTCCTCACACCCATTTCTGGCCAAAATTCCCTGCATCCCACAGCATCAGCCCCCCCTCCAATTTCCCCTCTCTTTTCTCTACAAAACTTCATGAAAAATTACTTCTAAATCCATCAAAAAATTCCCAAAACCCAAATCCGACTCCTACCCATTTTAGCTTAGCCCGTATAGCATGGATCCTTGTGAAAAGAGAGCATTTTGGGAGGCCATGGATGCTTGTAGACCTTCATATATTTTTGGGTATAATTCTAAAACTTTTTGCTTAAATTGTTACTTGTTTCTTAAAGCTAATTTAAATTAAGTGTTAACTTGGATATGTGAGTTTAATTGCAAGTTTTGGATTTCAAGTTCGGGTTTGTTGTGGAAATGAGTTGTGTTTGATTGTGCATGGTTTAGTGAAGTGGTTTAACATAATTAGTTTTGTAGAAAACTAATCTAGTTGTTAATTGCAAGTTGTTACTTGAAAAATTGTGTTAATTTGCTAATTGCTTACTAGGTTTTTGAAATTTGTTAAATTCTTGGGATTAAAAATGTAGTTAGGGTTTTCTTGGCTTCATTAACTTTATTAAGTGTGGTTTAATGCTTTGGATCATGCAAATCTAAGCTAGATTGTAGTTTGTGCATTTTTGCTTTGAAATTGTTAAAAAGGGTATTTTTGTAAACTAGAATATTAGGATTTTTGGAATTTAATGAGATTAAATTCCGGAAATTGTTTATACAACTTATTTAAGATATTTAATAAGTATATTGGCCGCTACTTTCATTTAAACATCATGTTTTGTACAAAAACGACGAATTGTGCTTGCTAGATTTTCGGAAAAATGACTTTTTAAGTGAAAATGGGGTTTTTGTGAGTTTTAACCTAGTTTATATTAAAATTAGTGTTCGTGAATATGCAAATGAGTGTGATTGGATTTTTCTCGATGGTTTGACGTTTGTACATCGACATCGAGGGTTGGTTTTGCTATTCTTGCATGCGTAGGCGATAGGTTTGGACCTATGCGTGATACGTGTGCCGATTTGATTTTCGTATGCCGTTTCGATCTCGAATTTAGTTTTAATGTGATATGGTGCGTTATGATATGTAGGTACCCCCACGTGGATTTTGAGACGACAAGCAAGCGAGTGGCGACGTCGGCACCGGCGAGCGAGGACCAGGTGAGTAGATTTATATCTACGGGGAGAAGTCGGGTGGATGGCGTATAGCACCCCCGCAGTTCGTGGTGATGTATACGAATACGTATACACACATATATGTATATTTTGACTATAATTTGTTTGATATTATCGATGATATAGATATTTGGTGTTCTTGGATGATTTAGTGTCGCGAAACCCTAGAGTAGTGGTCGCACCACACATGCACACACACACCCATACTTGCATACTTTATTCTTTCATTTGCATTTATACGGGATTATATAGTTATGTGTTCACATGGGTATGGGACTATGTGTTCACATACGGATTGAGGATGATAGTACTTGGGATTTATGATGAGTCGATGAGATTTGATTTGAGGCCGTGAGATCGGTGATATAGCAGGGTTCGTGTCTTAGATACGACATGACGTTGTAGCGGGTCCTTGACGTAGTGTTTCACACACGCCCATGCATACGTAGGCGATATCAGTATGGTACTAGACGTAGATCAGTACCCCGATCATGATATTTGATAAAGAGGATACCAGGTGAATAGCATGATGAATGTGATATTGACCCGTACCCAGATTGGGATGCCGTACGACGGATTTACGTACGAGCTATATTGATGATTGATCCGCACTCTTGACTTGGGATGCCTGATTATAGATATGGTATCGGATATGATATTATTGAGGCGAGATCACCGACTATACATATACAGGTATGTATATGTATCGACTCAGATGATAGGCGGCTTCCTTACCTGTAGTTCAGCTTGTAGTTCAGCCGTATAGTTTAGTGTAGTTGTTAGATTAGATTAGACTTCTTACCTATTTCAAAAACTAACGAATCGTGGGCATTTTTAAAGACAGCTCAAGGGAATCTACGGATATTTCAAAAAACGACGTATCTTTTCTTAAAAACACCGTAGCCCCTATTTTCAAAACCCCATGATTCGTGTTATTTCTAAAGGCACCATTCGTAGGACTTATATTAGATTATTGCAGATTAGTTATCGTTGTGTCTAGTATTCAGCTCCCGCACATTATTGCTGTTCGCTCTGCCTCGCATATTTATTTTGCTGCATATTCCATTATTGATATCATGCTGTTAGGACACCAGCACCATTACCGATGATGCGTATGTACCACGTACACCTACTTGCCGGCTCACACACATCTTCATCGGTATTGCCATGTCATGTACACTTTAGAGAATATAATTGCTTGACTTAGATTGTTAGTTAGTAGTGTTGACATGATATTAGTGTACTTCCCTTATATGCCATATTAGACATTGTAGTTATTACCTACCACTTCATGCATACTGTTATTCAGTTGTTCATGCCTAGTTCATTATCATTGACATATGCACTTGTGATGATTTCTTGAGATTTATGATATTTCTGGATTTCGGGGAAAGCCGCAAAATTTACAACTTATGATCTTTTAAAATATAAAATGTTGCGGTGTTCTAGTGATGTAAAGTGTCGTCCACCATGAGTTTGCTGTGGTTTTGGAGATCCGTGTCGAGGAGTGGAGGAACCGTCACGGGTACATGATGGGCCCGGTATGGTACCCCGGGGCAAGAGGAATGTGGTGTTGACGTTGAGCCTGGCTGGGGAGCACTACCTACCGGTGATATTACCCGACGCGTCGGATATCCGGAGGATACCGTCGTGGTCTTGAGATGGATGGTAGGGGCCGGTCTGGACTGACGGCGCCCTAGATATTGAGATTGAGACATTGATATTTCGAGACTGTGAGATTTATGTTTTGTGTCGATGCTAGACACTGTTGATACTGATTTTAATTATGATACCTCAGTTTAAAATGCGAAGGAAATCTCACTAAATTATGAAACCAGTTTCTTCATTTACATGTATTCTGTTTTCATGCATTCATACCTCATTCATATGATATATTGCTACCTGAGGCACTGACACGGGCACATGAAATTACACTCGGGTTAGATATTACCCTAGACATTGTCATAGGCTGCCTGTTATACATATATTTGAGGATATATTATGATCATTGACCTAAGTTGCGTTATTTATGCGATTTCTGTGCGTAGATGTTTTTCTATTCACGAGTTGGCAACTCACCCCCGTTGTGCCCCAGTTTCTTGCAGGTTTGCCGTACAGGTTTCATTACGGCTTTGCGGGCTCAGTTTCATTCGGGTGACTTGCTAGTAGGTGGGTTTTTTTCTTGTATCGTACCCATCATATTATCTTGTATATCATTATTCTGTTGTATCTAGAATTCCATCAACCAAACATGTATTTATTGAGATAGAGACTAGTGTTGGTTATTCTTTCGACCTTAGAGTCGCTCGTTATTTTTCTGGTGGTTTTGAGTTTCCTTTTGAGTTTTGATCCTCGCCGTTGGCGTTGTATATTATATTGTTTGTGTGGTTGTGACCGTCGATTGACGAAGAGCTAGCTCCCGCTTGGGGATGCCCTTTTCTTGATTTCGTATACTATTCATGTTGTATCCCGTTTTGGGGCCAGTATTTACAAAGGAGACTCTGCCGAAATTTTCAGTAAAATTTTGATGTTTTAAAAACCGCATAATTCGGCTTATGCTGTTGAAATTACTTGCTTTAAGTTGTTTTTCCTGCTCTCTACTACTCTTTCTTGGTTTGGATTTCTGGGTTTTCGGCTTACTTAGAATACGTACGCCTTGAGACGTTCGTAGTTTAAGTGCCGGTCATGTTCCGTACTTTCGGGTCGTGACAAAGTTGGTATCAGAGCGTTAGGTTTTACCTTCGGAGTGTAGGATGACCCTTGGTTGATGGAATAGGTGACTAAAGTAGAGTGACGTATCGTTGGTATGTTTCGCGGCATATTTACGACACGCCACTCAACTTATGAAGCCTTAGGATGTACATTTCCTTGTTCAGTATTATATTCCTTCCTGATCTAGCCTCATCGGTACTAGTTGGTTTTGCTGCCACGATTACGGGCAGGGAGAGCTACAGCTAGAGTTGCGGTCAGCACGAGCTCGTCACGAACGAGGACTGACCAGGGCATGATTCCGGCGAAACCCGATTGCGGAGATGTGTCTTTTTACTGTGTTTTCGCGCCACGAGCGTTGGCGGATCGCCTTTATGAGATTTCTTGGACGTGGCGATCAGTATCAAAGGATTGGGCCACTGACAGAGGCCAGCCAGATTTTGATGACCGTTGGTGTGTTGCTTACTCCTGATGATTGAGGCACTGTTCAGCGTGCGGACGAGCGAGCCAGTTGTTGCTGCGAGCGACGAGATATCGCCCCATATGTTGGAGCTATTGCGCGGCGAGTTGTACGAATAGATGATACAAGGTCGCTAGTCACCCGATGATGAACGACTAGGACAGGTGGTTCGTTCGCTTACCCCGATGCGAGGTCATCAGATAAATTGATTCCAGCTAGAGACGACTTCACGCGGAGGCGTTGGGAGTCGACAGAGACGATCGAATGTCAGAAACCTATTTATCCAAGTTTAAAGTAGTCGGAAAGACATGCAGGCAATTCTATGGTCCCTCTAGAAGAATGAAACCCTAACTCGACTTAATGACCGTGTGAAAGCCTTTGAACCTTCGGGTTTACGGCAGTTCTACGGCGCCATTAGTGAGGCTTGGGTTTGCCCTTCTACGGCTGGACCACCGATGCTGTGGTATGTACTCGATACTATTAAACTGTGCCCAAGAGGTTGAGCTCTTGGGGGATTATGAGGTTTTGACGACTCGATCGGATGGCTCGACTTAATTCGGATGCTAGTTGGTGAGATTCATTCTTGGGAGACTCCAGATACGAGGATAGCCGTTGGAGCTCAGTCCATGCAGCTGCGACGAGACGAGTCCAAAGCAGACGACATTAGAGAAAAGTGGAGTAAGAGGTTCGCACCAGATCTAGATGAGATGACGTTCCACTCCGCCGACATCAGAGAGGCGATGCGCATGCCGAGGCATGGTACTTGGACTTACCTTCCAGACGGAGTCGCGATGAGTATGCAGTCGTTCCAGAGCAAGATGCAGATATAGGAAAGGACAATGACTTCCGGACAGTTGGCAGAGACGAGACATGGAAGAGACCGTGAGCAGGATTCCTTCCAGGATACTGCTGCGATGATACTTGCACCCAGGATCAGATGTGTCACGTGCATTCAGAGAGCCAGAGGCCGACGCCAGTGTTATGCTGCCTTGACAGGGCCGATGAGCCGATGGATTGTGAGATTGGTAATCCACGGAGAAGACTTGGACCCAGGAGTGGTCATGTTACGCACACCAGCAGGCCAGAGTTCATGATCATCGACGAGACGTCCCACTAGTGACCGCGACAGTTGGCCCGAGATTCTTAGAGGATGCACTTGAGCGGTACTGTTCTGCCATTATTGATTTCGATGTTTTGGGTGATTTATTCGTATGATTTGATTTTGATGATTGAGGATTTATGATCTTTGCACAGTGTTGCACTTGATATTGTTTTCGTGCTTGGGTTTCACATGTTTGCGATTTTACGGTTTTAGACATTTGAGTTGATGTTGTGCGTATATATGCACACGATTTGGTTTTTTGCACGCGGTATAGTTCATATATGCTTGCAGTGCAGTGTTACGTATGTTGTGCATTTAGATGCCCTGGATTTTGATTTCGATGGTGATGTTCGATATTTTTTTTGTGCACCTTGTGCACCTGATTTGATTTTTCGCATGTTCGGCACTTGATATTGGATTTCATGATTTCGTGCACGATGGATGCACCTGATTTGGAGTTTCGCGCATGTTGGGCGCATGTTTTGAAGTGTGATTTTGGTGCACACCAGATGCACTAAATCGAGATTTTCGTGCATTTCAGATGCACCTGATTTTGCTGTCGGGCACACATGTTGCCTACGACAGATGTTTCGTGCACACCTGATGCACTTAGATGTTGTTTCTGTGCGCATGTATGGCACATTCATGGATTTTGATTTCCGTGCGCACCAGACGCACGTAGCATTCATGTGCATATTTTGGGGATTGATTTCGTATAGAGCAGTACGTTTTTATGATATTGCTATGTGTTTTCGTACTGAGCAGGACTAGTCAGAGGACAGTACCTGAATATATTTTGCATGCATTGATAGTTATTGAAGGGATTTCCAAAAAAAAAAAGAGAGCTATAGCCTCAGTATTTACCTACGTGTCTGTTATGACACGAAATGTTTAAAACAAGGAGACCCTTCTAAATTGTTTCCAAAACGGCGGAACGTATATTTCAAACAAAGTTATATATGTATATAGTTATTTACTTATGTTAGACGTCCGCCACTGTGCAGTGTTATACGCGTGCACAGCGACATAAAGAGATTTGGCATGCATTTCCTTCAGATACTTACATATATAGATTCAATATTTACATGTATAGTTTCGAGTTATGTCATATTGGTTTTGATTTGGATTTGGCATTGATGTCTTCTCCATGACTCCGATGATTGCGGGATGCTTGACGGAGTTTTGATTTGAGTTATATGCTCATTTTTCAAGCGCATGCGCTGCGCTACGATTTGTTTTATGTATTTACAATTTCGGAGCCTCGACGACTTGATGGGTTTTCTTAGATGTTTTAGTATTTGGGGGAGTTTGAATTTAAATTCGGGGACCGAATTTCTTTAAGGGGGGAAGATTGTAGCGTTTTGAAAATCGTTTCGGTGAAATTTCGAGAAAATCGGTAAAATAAGGGGGTTTTCTGTAAAAAGTCAAAATACAAATATCTTATTATAAAAATTAAATATACATATTCTAGCTATGTAATTGCTATTATTTGGTGTTTATTGAGGCGCTGGTGAAATTTCAAATTTTCTGAAAAAAATATTATTTTAAGCCGTCACTAATACATTTAATTAGGGAAAATTACAAATTGGAATGAGTTGAAACAAATTTTGTGCATCATAAAACATTAAATAAAATTTTATCATGTGGTTTTTGGAACGAAATCATTTGCCAAAACGGTTTAGAAATTATTGAAGAAAAAAGGGCTTTTTTTTAGCGTAAAGGGATGTTTGGGGTATTGTATTTATCATTTTTCATCACCCCACACCCGTACCCACACCCACACACCCCCACTTACTCCCCCCATGGCTGAATTCAGCAGCCCCCTCTCTTATCCCCACTTGGTTTTCAAAGGAAAAGAAATAAAAGAAAAGAATAGAAAATGGATAAAGTAGTTAGACTTTTGACTTTGCTTGACCTTGACATTGTCCCCCCCCATTTTCTCTACCTCCCTCTCTCTCCTCACACCCATTTCTGGCCGAAATTCCCTGCATCCCACAGCATCAGCCCCCCCTCCAATTTCCCCTCTCTTTTCTCTTCAAAACTTCATGAAAAATTGCTTCTAAATCCATCAAAAAATTCCCAAAACCCAAATCCGACTCCTACTCATTTTCGCTTAGCCCGTATAGCATGGATCCTTGTGAAAAGAGAGCATTTTGGGAGGCCATGGATGCTTGTGGACCTTCATATATTTTTGGTTATAATTCTAAAACTTTTTGCTTAAATTGTTACTTGTTTCTTAAAACTAATTTAAATTAAGTGTTAACTTGGATATGTGTGTTTAATTGCAAGTTTTGGATTTCAAGTTAGGGTTTGTTGTGGAAATGAGTTGTGTTTGATTGTGCATGGTTTAGTGAAGTGGTTTAACATAATTAGTTTTGTAGAAAACTAATCTAGTTGTTAATTGCAAGTTGTTACTTGAAAAATTGTGTTAATTTGATAATTACTTACTAGGTTTTTGAAATTTGTTAAATTCTTGGGATTAAAAATGTGGTTAGGGTTTTCTTGGCTTCATTAACTTTATTAAGTGTGGTTTAATGCTTTGGATCATGCAAATCTAAGCTAGATTGTAGTTTGTGCATTTTTGCTTTGAAATTGTTAAAAAGGGTATTTTTGTAAACTAGAATATTAGGATTTTTGGAATTTAATGAGATTAAATTCCGGAAATTGTTTATACAACTTATTTAAGATATTTAATAAGTATATTGGCCGCTACTTTCATTTAAACATCATGTTTTGTACAAAAACGGCGAATTGTGCTTGCTAGATTTTCGGAAAAATGACTTTTTAAGTGAAAATGGGGTTTTTGTGAGTTTTAACCTAGTTTATATTAAAATTAGTGTTCGTGAATGTGCAAATGAGTGTTATTGGATTTTTCTCGATGGTTTGACGTTTGTACATCGACATCGAGGGTTGGTTTTGCTATTCTTGCATGCGTAGGCGATAGGTTTGGACCTATGCGTGATACGCGTGCCGATTTGATTTTCGTATGCCGTTTCGATCTCGAATTTAGTTTTAATGCGATATGGTGCGTTATGATATGTAGGTACCCCCACGTGGATTTCGAGACGACAAGCAAGCGCGTGGCGACGTCGGCACCGGCGAGCAAGGACCAGGTGAGTAGATTTATATCTACGGGGAGAAGTCGGGTGGATGGCGTATAGCACCCCCGCAGTTCGTGGTGATGTATACGAATACGTATACACACATATATGTATATTTTGACTATAATTTGTTTGATATTATCGATGATATAGATATTTGGTGTTCTTGGATGATTTAGTGTCGCGAAACCCTAGAGTAGTGGTCGCACCACACATGCACACACACACCCATACTTGCATACTTTATTCTTTCATTTGCGCTTATACGGGATTATATAGTTATGTGTTCACATGGGTATGGGACTATGTGTTCACATACGGATTGAGGATGATAGTACTTGGGATTTATGATGAGTCGATGAGATTTGATTTGAGGCCGTGAGATCGGTGATATAGCAGGGTTCGTATCTTAGATACGACATGACGTTGTAGCGGGTCCTTGACGTAGTGTTTCACACACGCCCATGCACACGTAGGCGGTATCAATATGGTACTAGACGTAGATCAGTACCCCGATCATGATATATGATAAAGAAGATACCAGGTGAATAGCATGATGAATGTGATATTGACCCGTACCCAGATTGGGATGCCGTACGACGGATTTACGTACGAGCTATATTGATGATTGATCCGCACTCTTGACTTGGGATTCCTGATTATAGATATGGTATCGGATATGATATTATTGAGGCGAGATCACCGACTATACATATACAGGTATGTATATGTATCGACTCAGATGATAGGCGGTTTCCTTACCTGTAGTTCAGCTTGTAGTTCAGCCGTATAGTTTAGTGTAGTTGTTAGATTAGATTAGACTTCTTACCTATTTCAAAAACTAATGAATCGTGGGCATTTTTAAAGACAGCTCAAGGGAATCTACGGATATTTCAAAAAACGACGTATCTTTTCATAAAAACACCGTAGCCCCTATTTTCAAAACCCCATGATTCGTGTTATTTCAAAAGGCACCATTCGTAGGACTTATATTAGATTATTGCAGATTAGTTATCGTTGTGTCTAGTATTCAGCTCCCGCACATTATTGTTGTTCGCTCTGCCTCGCATATTTATTTTGCTGCATATTCTATTATTGATATCATGCTGTTAGGACACCAGCACCATTACCGATGATGCGTATGTACCACGTACACCTACTTGCCGGCTCACACACATCTTCATCGGTAATTGCCATGTCACGTACACTTTAGAGAATATAATTGCTTGACTTAGATTGTTAGTTAGTAGTGTTGACATGATATTAGTGTACTTCCCTTATATGCCATATTAGACATTGTAGTTATTACCTACCACTTCATGCATACTGTTATTCAGTTGTTCATGCCTAGTTCATTATCATTGACATATGCACTTGTGATGATTTCTTGAGATTTATGATATTTCTGGATTTCGGGGAAAGCCGCAAAATTTACAACTTATGATCTTTTAAAATATAAAATGTTGCGGTTTTCTAGTGATGTAAAGTGTCGTCCACCATGAGTTTGCTGTGGTTTTGGAGATCCGTGTCGAGGAGTGGAGGAACCGTCATGGGTACATGGTGGGCCCGGTATGGTACCCCGGGGCAAGAGGAATGTGGTGTTGACGTTGAGCCTGGCTGGGAGCACTACCTACCGGTGATATTACCCGACGCGTCGGATATCCGGAGGATACCGTCGTGGTCTTGAGATGGATGGTAGGGGCCGGTCTGGACTGACGACGCCCTAGATATTGAGATTGAGACATTGATATTTCGAGACAGTGAGATTTATGTTTTGTGTCGATGCTAGACACTGTTGATACTGATTTTAATTATGATACCTCAGTTTAAAATACGAAGGAAATCTCACTAAATTATGAAACCAGTTTCTTCATTTACATGTATTCTTTTTTCATGCATTCATACCTCATTCATATGATATATTGCTACCTGAGGCACTGACACGGGCACATGAAATTACACTCGGGTTAGATATTACCCTAGACATTGTCATAGGCTGCCTGTTATACATATATTTGAGGATATATTATGATCATTGACCTAAGTTGCGTTATTTATGCGATTTCTGTGCGTAGATGTTTTTCTATTCACGAGTTGGCAACTCACCCCCGTTTTGCCCCAGTTTCTTGCAGGTTTGCCGTACAGGTTTCATTACGGCTTTGCGGGCTCAGTTTCATTCGGGTGACTTGCTAGTAGGTGGGTTTTTTTCTTGTATCGTACCCATCATATTATCTTGTATATCATTATTCTGTTGTATCTAGAATTCCATCAACCAAACATGTATTTATTAAGATAGAGACCAGTGTTGGTTATTCTTTCGACCTTAGAGTCGCTCGTTATTTTTCTGGTGGTTTTGAGTTTCCTTTTGAGTTTTGATCCTCGCCGTTGGCGTTGTATATTATATTGTTTGTGTGGTTGTGACCGTCGATTGACGAAGAGCTAGCTTCCGCTTGGGGATGCCCTTTTCTTGATTTCGTATACTATTCATGTTGTATCCCGTTTGGGGGCCAGTATTTACAAAGGAGACTCTGCCGAAATTTTCAGTAAAATTTTGATGTTTTAAAAACCGCATAATTCGGCTTATGCTGTTGAAATTACTTGCTTTAAGTTGTTTTTCCTGCTCTCTACTACTCTTTCTTGGTTTGGATTTCTGGGTTTTCGGCTTACTTAGAATACGTACGCCTTGAGACGTTCGTAGTTTAAGTGCCGGTCATGTTCCGTACTTTCGGGTCGTGACAGAATTCCTTAGACATCGCATGCCTAACAATTATAAACCCCGCATTTTAGTCTCAATATCGAAAACACTTTTCAATATCTAGTCGGGCAATTCAACAAGATTCCCGACATCCTGATCGAATGCTCGTCAAAAACTTTAGTAGAAGGCCGCACCCCCGTTGCCGTCGACGAAGCGAACAAAGGCGGAACACCGCTGCCCGAGCACCCGAACGGATGCTTTTGGCGACGGGGTTCTCCTACAGTCACTTGGTCAGGGCTATGGGGCGTGGTTATCTATTAAGTTTACTCGGCAAGTATCCGCGTACGCTACGTGATTGCGACGGACTTTTGATCGCATCAAAATCCCATGGCAACCGATGATCTGAGACTAAACTGCTAGATTTATAACATTCAAATTACTTATCTCATAACTACTTGTGGATTCAAAATATTGTATCACATTCCAGATAAATAGACAATGTTAAACTTTCCGATCGAATGATGAAACACCCATGATTTCCTAAATAGCTCAACACTTGAGCGGAGTTCAAAAAACCCAGAACATATCACAACCCCAATGAACCAGCCGTAGAAGGGTCAAACCAACGCCTCACATGTGGCAACGCTAAACTACCACAAACCATAGGGTTCAGTGGCAGTTTTGACGGTCACATAATCGAGTTAAGGTTACGTTCTTCTAGAGGGTCCACAGATACGCTTGCATGATTTCCCGAAAGTTTCAAACTCGTGAAAAAATCCAACACTTGAAAATTTTCCGTCAGGTGAAAAGTGAGTTTTTGATATCCGTTCGAACTTTTTAACACGTTCTAAATTACCCGGAAAAACAAAACGATGTTAAACTTTTCGATCGAATCAACGAATACAAAAGATCTCTAGAACACTCAACACTTGAGTAATAGTAAAAATTCCCGGAAGCATGTAGTAATACCTACGGATATAACCTAGAAACATCTATTCCTAATACCCAAGTACGGCCGCGGAAATGCCGTGCAAAGCATGGTATTGCCGCGGTTCCGTGGCGACTTAAGGGAATTAGGAGTTCGTATTTCACAGTAATCCTTAGAATTCCCTGCTTAATTTTCTGAGTATTTTTAATACGGAAAAAACCAACTTTTTAGAAAATTTCCAGAGAGGGGGTCAAAATCGACGTTTCGGGATACGATCGGACTTTTAACTTCATCTAGACAACGCCTAAAGCTTTAGCTTGGCTCTGATACCACTGTAGGGTTGTATAGCACGACAACAAGATTTAGCAAGGCATCACACATGCCGTTTTATAAAAATTTGGGGTGCTATGTAACCCTAACCAAGATCTTAACTAGAGAATCAAGCAAACAAGTATGTTAAACACTTTAACATCTAAGAGTTATGGATTAATACAACCTTTGTAGACCGGTCCTTCACTTCAAATAGCTCCGTGTAGTAGTCCCCTTCAATGCGATCATAAACTCTGGACTCTAGAGAGGCTCTATGAAGAAACGAACGTGCTTGTTTCGATGACTTCGAGGCCGAAGAGATGATCTACCTCGAGGAGACACTAACTCAAGCTATTCCTTCACTAGGTCATGAACTTTGTGAAGAGAACACACTCTACTACATGGAAAGTGGTAGAGGATGAAGAAGTAGGAGGTGGGCTCACATAAGAATTGATTTTCTCACATTATTTCTCATACCTCCATTGAAGCTAGAAAACTTTTCATAGAGCTTGAAGAAGAAGAAGAAGAAGAACTCATGATGGTTGAGTTAAAACTATCAAGCCTAACTCATGTAGATAATTAACTCCACACTATGGTTAAGGGTTGGGTTTGATAAATATCTTTAACTAGACAAAAGTGTTGACTTTGTCAAAGCTTATCCAAAAGCTTTTGTCCAAGATTTACCATGACAAAGTCAATCTCTTTTGAATTAGCTTAACATAAATAGAAACCCTAACTTAACCCTAGCATGGTATTAATCTCATACACCCATCTTGTATGTATCATCAAACATGACACAATACATGTACACAAATATACATATCACATATATAATGTGCACATCAAGTGAGAAAAGAACTCATTAGTGAGCTAAATATTAGTTAATGTAATATAATATATCAAATATATAATTATACATTAAATTATGAAATCAACTCTTGATTTAATAATCCGGCTATATCACATATAACTGACTAATATCAAATACAACAACTTATCGAATCAACGCTTGATCCGATAACTCGGCTATATCACTTATCACCAATCATGTCACACATCGCGAGAATATAATGCGGTATCACATACTCGCATTAATCTCGGTCCCGCACATATCACATATGCGCTCTTACTCCGTTTCGCTTGAGCCAGGAAACCTCTGTGTAGGACTCTAAAGACTCGTCAATACGCCGGCAGTAGGTGATGATCATATCAAACACCTACAAGCCGCAAGCGGTCTGCTAAACGTAACGGCCACTCGGGTATTGAGCGATCAGAAGATCAACAGGCAAGCCCGTACATTCTCCTGCGAAACCAATCAGTAACATTCCCGTACAGTCCGGTCTCTTCGTCTGATATGTCGCATATCTCTCTTAGGGGTGGTAGACGTCAGACCTCAGTAGCTTAATAAGTCGTGTCGATATGAGGTCCATAACAGTTCGAGAAACTACTGATAACCCTTACCAGTAAATCTCAGCAACCTTGTCAGGGATTTCCAGTTATAGCCAATCGAACACAGCGCAACATCAACTCCCTATACCGGGAGAGACGAAACCCTTCATATCGCTCATTGCCTCCATGTGATTCGAGACTGTACAAAAAAGCCACCGTTTTGCACGCCCTCTTGGAAGTGGTTAGGTGGAAATCAAAGTACAGTGGGAATCTCAAAAGACTCTATGACGATCTCGGGTCTACAGACTAACCTGTACCAGTGTCACCAGAGAACTGCTATCTGACGTGATGTATAATACCATCTAGGAGTTCTCGGCGAGTCCGTCCAGTCTACCCAGTGTATACTGAGCACCCGTATACCTTCTCTGATGTCAAACACCAATGGATATGGGATCATCCATCTCCCATCATATGGGTCAAGAAGCGCATACGTTAGTCTACTCTGGAGTATCGATGTCCTGTCTCGATACTCCCACGACTAGGAACATTTGAAGGATGTACTTAACGACTATGCTTGTAACATTTCAGAGAAATAAAATATTTTTTTTGGGAATTTTTATAATTTAATACTAATTTTTAATGAATATTTTAATATTTCGGTATAATTAAATACTGATAAATGAGAAAAAATTTGGAAAATTATAAAATAGGGTATTTATGGAATTATGCCATTTTAAAATTTTATGATAAATTAGATGCTAATTTAGTGCTAATCGCGATTAAAAATCGCTAATCGGATTTTTAGCATTTTTGGTGCAAAATATACACATATTATTTTTCCACACTTGTCACATTTTCTTACATGTTGTGGGTGTTTGGTTGCCTAGGGTTACCATTGTGTGAGAGAAAATAAAGGAAAAAGGAAAAGAAAAGAAAAATGTATGGTATAATTATGAGAGAGAAAGTGTAGGCCAACCCTTTTGTTTTGAGCCATCCCCATCATTTCCTCTTCTCATTTTCTCTCTTCCTCCTTCAAATGAGCTGCTTCTGCTCTTGCATTCCCTCTTCTTCCTCCTCCATCTTCAAAGCCCCAAAACACCATGGATCCAGCCCCAAAACACCATGGATCCAACCCCAAAACCCTATTCCCACTTCACAAAAATCGTTCCCAACCTCACTAGCTACTCATTGGACCTAGAAAGAATGGATTTTGAGCACTTTGAGCAACTCAAGAAAATTCTTGAGTTGCCATAGGTTGTAATTCCTGCA
The DNA here is from genome assembly GCA_030015575.1 of Agapanthus africanus. Taxonomy (NCBI): domain Eukaryota; kingdom Viridiplantae; phylum Streptophyta; class Magnoliopsida; order Asparagales; family Amaryllidaceae; genus Agapanthus; species Agapanthus africanus. The sequence goes on along the minus strand of JASDDO010000014.1, from coordinate 450,137,162 downwards.
CCCTTAGAGTAGTATTTCGATTTCTTGTGCATATATACTTGTTTCATGTCGATATGGTGTGGTTTTGAGGACTTTGGAAATTTCTAGTTAGGGTTAGGAGTTGAATTGAGTTGTAAAGTGAAATTGAGGCTTGTAGTGGCTTTAAAATCCTGTTAGTGATGTTACATTGGACCAAACCTGAGATTTAAAACCCAGAATATGGATTTATAGAAATGATATAGGGGAAAACTGTAATTCTGCGAGTGTTTTTGGAAATCTACTATCACCCGAGTTACCTGAAAATAATTTTGGTTTGACAGTAAGATGTGCAGGCACCTAGGAACCACCACCCAAAGCCCTAGCCCCTACCACCATTTTCAGGCCGCAAATAAATCCTTTCTGGCCGCAAATTGCGGCCAGAGCAGGTGGGTTTGGCCTCATTTTTGTTTCAAGGCCCTATCTCCAGTAAATATGACCTTTAGTATATGCAATTTTGACTGATTCCATCTTGGATAGAATCTGGGGAAATTTCATGTGTTGGCGCATGGTTTACGACTTGTTTAGCATTGATTTTGGAATTTGGTGATTCGTTTTTGTCGGGTGGCGTTTGAACGTCAACGACAAAAGGTTATTAGTCATGTTTGCATGCGAGGCTATAGGTTTTTACCTATACGCGTAGCATATGCCGTTTTGGTTTCCGATGTGATTTTCATGTGCTTTAACGTTTGTGATATCCTTGTAGATACCCTACGTGACGTACAGGCATTGAAGATAAAGATGGCAACATCGGCATCGGCACACGAGAAGCAAGATGAGTAGATTTATATCTACGGGGAGAAGTCGGGTGGATGGCGTATAGCACCCCCGCAGTTCGTGGTGATGTATACGAATACGTATACACACATATATATATTGATTATATATTGTTTGAGATTATTGATGATAAAGATGGATATTTGGTGTGTTTGGATTGGTTTAGTGTTGCGAAACCCTAGAGTAGTGGTTGCACCACACATACACACACACCCATACTTGCATACATTCTCCCTTCATATGTGCGTATATGGGATTATATTTTTATGTGTTCACATGGATATGAGATTATGTGATCATATAATGGATTTGAGAATAGTATTTAGGATTTGAGGTGAGTCGATGAGATTTGATTTGAGATCGTGAGATCGGTGATATGGCAGGATTCGTATTTGAGATACGCCGCGATGTTATAGCGGATCTTTGGACAACGATACTATGTGAATGGTGACATACATAGAATAGATGACTTGTGATCGAGACATGAGATAAGATATGTTAATATAGCTATAATGGGTCGCATTAGGCGATGTATACTTCTTTTTGATGATATATGCTGATGATATCGGTTTGTACGAGATTGTCGATCAGTAGTCAGATCAAGACTATATTGATGATATTATTATTGTACTAGACCTAGATCAGTACCCGGATTATGATCTTTGTTAATGAGGATACCAGATGAATAATATGATGAATGTGATATTGACCCGTACCCAGATTTGGGATGCCGTACGACGGATTTACGTACGAGCTATATCTTGATGATTGATCCGCACTCTAGACTTGGGAATATCTGATTATAGATATGGTATCAGATGTGATATTATCGATGCGGGATCACCAACTAATATATATGTATATATGTATCGACTCAGATGTTAGGTAGTTTCCTTACCATCAGTTAGTCTGTTAGCTCAGCCCTATAGTTTAGTGTAGTTGTTAGAATAGATTTATATTAAATGCAGATCAGTTATCATTGTGTCTAGTATTCAGCTCCCGCACATTATTGCTATTCGCTCCACATCGCATACTTATGTTGTGATTTCATATTCCACTGTTGATATCACGCTGTTAGGACACCAGCACCATTACCGATGATGCATATGTACCACGTACACTTACTTGCCGGCTCACACACATCTTCATCGGTAATTGCCATGTCACGTACACATTAGAGAATACTATTACATTGACATAGCTTGTTAGCAAATAGTTTCGACATGATATTAATGTACTTTCCTTATATGCCAGCTTAGACATTGAAGTTACTACTTGCTACTTCATGCATATTGTTATTCACTGTTATGCTACATTCATGGATTTTTAAGCCTATATTCACTGTTTGCATGCCACCGATGATTTGGATTCGGATTTTCATGAGATTTCCTGGATTTGGGGGAAAAACCGCAAAAACATTTATAAATTTCTTTTCTCTTTCTTTTTAAATGAAAAGTGTGGTTTTCCCATGATGTATGAGTCGTCCACCATGTGTTTGCTAATGGATTTCGAGACCCGATTCGAGGAGTTGGATGAACCGTTTCGGGTACATGGTGGGCCCGGTGCGGTACCACGGGGCGAGAAGGTCGCAGAGGATGGAATTGAGCCTGGCAGGGGAGCACTACCGACCGGTGATTTTACCCGACGCGTCGGATATCCGGAGGATACCGTCGTGGACTTGTGATAGATATTAGGGGCCGGTCTGGACAGACGGCGCCCTAGATAGTGAGATTGAGACATTGAGATTTTGAGATATTGAGGTACTGAGATTGCGACCCAAGATATTGAGATTGAGATTATGTTTTGTGTCGATGCTAGACACTGTTTATGCTGATTTCATTTATGATACCTCGTTTTGAAAATACAGAAATCTCACTAAGTTATGAATGCAGTTTCTTCGTTTTCATGTATTCTGTTTTCATGCATTCATACCTCATCCATATGATATATTGCTACCTGAGGCACTGACACGAGCACTTGGTATTACAGTTGTTTAGAGGTATACCCTAACCATTGTTATAGGCTGCAGGTTATATATTTGAGGATATAGTATGATCGTATGACCTAGGATTGCGTTATTCGTGCGATTTTTGTTCCTAGATGTTTTTCTACTCACGAGTTGGCAACTCACCCCCGTTGTGCCACAGTTTCTTGCAGGTTTTACCATACAGGTTTCATTACGGTTTTGCTCGCACTACTTCCTTTTCCGGGTGATTTGCTAGTAGGTGGGTTCACTTGTATCGTGACCATCATTATATCTTGTATATTATTATTCATTTGTATCTAGAAGTTCCATCAACCAAACATGTATTTATTTCAGATAGAGACCAGTATTGTTTATTCTTTCTACCTTAGAGTCGCGCGTTATATTTCTTTGGATTTCATGCTGTTTGAGTTTCTTTTTCTGTTGTGATCCTCGCCTTTCGGCGTTGTATATTATATTGCTTGCGTGGTTGTGACCGTCGATTGACGAAGTGCTAGCTCCCGCTTGGGGATGCACATTCCATTAAATATGCTTTATCAGGTTTTGTACCCGTTTGGGGTCAGTTTTTACAAAGGAAACTCTGCCGAAATTTTTAGAAAAGACTTGTGATTTTAAAAATGCATATTTCAGCGTAGGTTGCAAACTACTTGATTTAAATTGGTTTTTCCTTCTCTCTACTACTTTTCTTGGTTTGGATTTTTGGGTTTTCGGCTTACTTAGATTACGTACGCCTCGAGACGTTTCGTAGTTTAAGTGCCAGTCATGTTCCGTACTTTTGGGTCGTGACAAAGTTGGTATCAGAGCGTTAGGTTTTACCTTCGGAGCATAGGATGACCCTTGGTTGATGGAGTAGGTAGCTTGAGTAGAGTGACGTACCGTACGTATGTTCCGTGGTATATTTACGATACGCTACTCTACTTAAGAAGCCTTAGGGTGTACATTTCTTCGTTCACTATTATATTCATTCATGATCTAGCCTCATCGGTACCAGTTATGGTTTTTCTTCCACGATTACGGGCAGGGAGAGCTACGGCTGGAGTTGCGGTCAGCACGAGCTCGTTACGAACGAGGTCTGAACAGGGCATGATACCAGCGACACACGATTCCAGAGATGTGTCTTTTTATTGTGTTTTCGCGCCATGAGCGTTGATGGATCGCTATATAAGATTACTCGGACGTGCAGATTAGCACCAGAGGATTGGGCCACGGACAGAGGCCAGCCAGATTTTGATGACCGTTGATGTATTGCTTATTCATGATGATTGAGGCACGGTTCAGCGTGCAGACGAGTGAGCCAGTTCTTGCTGCGAACGATGAGATATCGCCCCAGATGTTGGAGCTATTGCAGTACGAGTGGTAATAAAAGATGATAGAAGGTCGCTAGTCACCGAGGATGAATGACTAGGACATGCGGTTCGTTCGCCTACCCCGATGCGAGGTCATCTGATAGATTGATTCCAGCTAGAGACGACTTCACGCGGAGATGTTGGGAGTCGACAGAGATGATCGAATGTCAGAAACTTATTATTCCAAGTTTAAAGTATTCGGAAAGACATGCAGGCAATTCTATGGACCCTCTAGAAGAATGAAACCCTAACTCGACATAATGACCGTGTGAAAGCCTTTGAACCATAGGGTTTGCGGCAGTTCCGCGGCGCCATTAGTGAGGCTTGGGTTTTCCCTTCTACGGCTGGACCATCGATGCTGTGGTATGTACTCGATACTATTAAACTGTACCCAAGATGTTGAGCTCTTGGGGGATTATGAGGTTTTGACGAATCGATCGGAGGGTTTGACTTCATTCGGATGCTAGGTGGTGAGATGCATTTCTTGGGAGACTCTAGATACCAGGATAGCCGTTGGAGCTCAGTCCATGCATTAACGACGAGACGTGTCCGAAGCAGTCGACATTCGAGAAAAGTGGAGTAAGAGGTTCGTACAAGATCTGGATAAGATGGCGTTCCACTCCGCCGGCATCAGAGATGCGGTACACATGCCGAAGCATTGTACTTGGATATACCTTCCAGAAGGAGTCGCGATGAGTTTGCAGTCGTTCCGGAACAAGAAACAGATGTAGTAAAGGACGATGACTTCCGGACAGTTCGGCAGGAACGTGATTTTGGAGAGACCTCGACAGGACCTTTCTGGAATTAATTACGAGAAGACTTGGACCCAAGAGTGGTCATGTTATGCACCCCAGCAGGCCAGAGTTCATGATCGTCGACGAGACATGCAATGAGTGACTACGACAGTTGGCCAGAGATTCTTAGAGGATGTGCTTGAGCGGGGCTTTTCCGCCATACATGATTTCGGTATTTTGGACGATCTATTCGCATGATTGATTTTGGTGATTGAGTTTCATGATATTTGTTTTCATGCACCATGGTTGCACCTACTGAGCATTTACGATTTTTGCACAGTTATTGCACTTGGTATCGTTTTCGTGCCTTGGTTTCACATGTTTATGATTTTATGGGTTCCATACAGTTGAGTTGATTTTATGCATATGTACGCACACGATTTGGTTTTTGCACTCGGTATAGTTCACATATGCTTGCAGTGCAGTTATACGCATTTTGTGCACCACAGTTGCACTCGACTTCGATTTCGATTGTGATGTTCCATACTTGTTTTGTGTACCTTGTGAACCTGATTGGATTTTTGCGCATGTTTGGAGCTTGATATTGGATTTCATGACTTCGTGCAGGATGGATGCACCTGATTTGGGTTATCGCGAATGTTGGGCGCATGTTATGAGATGCGATTTTGGTTCACACCAGATGCACTAAATCAAGATCCTTCATGCATGTCAGATGCACCTGTTTTTGCTGTTAGGCACACCTGTTGCCCTTGACAGATGTTTCGTGCACACCCGATGCACTTAGATATTGTTTCTGTGCGCATGTATGGCATATATATGGATTTTGATTTCCGTGCGCACCAGACGCACCGGGTATTCATATATACATTTTTGGGATTGATTTCTTATGGAGCAGTACATTTTTATTATATTTGCGATTTGTTTTCGTACCGAGCAGGACTAGTCAGAGGACAGTACCTGGATATATTTTGCATGCATTGATAGTTATCAAAGGGATTTCCAAAAAAAGTGAGCTATAGTCTTAGTATTTAACTACGTGTCTGATATGACACGAAACGTTTAAAAACAAGGAAACCCTTCTAAATTGTTTCCAAAACGGCGGAACGTACACAGTAAACAAAAGATATATAAGTATATGGTTACTTTCGTATGATAGACGTCCGCCACTGTGCAGTATTATGCGCATTGCACATCGACTTTAAAAATAATTGCCATGCATTCCCTTCTGACATTTACATGTATAGATTTGATATTTACATGCATAGTTTTGATTTATATCATATTGGTTTTGCTTTGGATTTGGCATTCGTGTTTTTACCATAACTTCGATGATTGCGGGACGCTTGACGGAGTTTCGATTTTGAGTTATATGCTCATTACTTATGCGCATGTATTGCGCTATGATGCGTTTTATGTATTGACGATTTCGGAGCCCCGACGACTTGGACTTTCATTTGAAATGTTTTAGAATTTAGGGGTTTAAATTTAAACTCGGGGACCGAATTTCTTTAAGGGGGGAAGATTGTAACATTTCAGAAAGATAAAATATTATTTTTGGGAATTTTTATAATTTAATATTAATTTTTAATGAATATTTTAATATTTCGGTATAATTAAATACCGATAAATGAGAAAAAAATTGGAAAAATTATGGAAAATTCTAAGATAGGATATTTTATGGAATTATGAAATTTTTAATTTTTTTATGATAAATTAGATTCTAATTTAGTACTAATCGCGATTAAAAATCGCTAATCGGATTTTTAGTATTTTTCGTGCAAAACATGCACATATCATTTTTCCACACATGTCACATTTTCTTACATGTTGTGGGTGTTTGGTTGCCTAGGGTTACCATTGTGTGAGATGAAATAAAGGAAAAAGGAAAAGAAAAGAAAAAGGTATGGTAAGATTATGAGAGAGAAAGTGTAGGTCAACCCTTTTGTTTTGAGCCAACCCCATCATTTCCTCTTCTCATTTTCTCTCTCCCTCCTTCAAATGAGCTGATGCTGCTCTTGCTCTCCCTCTTCTTCCTCCTCCATCTTCAAAGCCCTAAAACACCATCGATCCAACCCCAAAACCCCATTCCCACTTCACAAAAATTGTTCCCAAGCTCACTAGCTACACATTGGACCTAGAAAGAATGGATTTTGAGGACTTTGAGCAACTCAAGAAAATTCTTGAGTTGCCAAAGGAAATAATTCCTGCACCCTTAGAGTAGTATTTCGATTTCTTGTGCATCTATACTTGTTTCATGTCGATATGGTGTGGTTTTGAGGACTTTGGAAATTTCTAGTTAGGGTTAGAAGTTGAATTGAGTTGTAAAGTGAAATTGAGGCTTGTAGTGACCTTAAAATCCTATTAATGATGTTACATTGGACCAAACCTGAGACATAAAACGCGGAATACAGATTTATAGAAACGATATCGGGGAAAACTGTAATTCTGCGAGTGTTTTTGGAAATCTGCTATCACCCGAGCCACCTGAAAATAATTTTGGTTTGACAGTAAGATGTGCAGGCACCTAGGAACCACCACCCAAAGCCCTAGCCCATACCACCATTTTTAGGCCGCAAATAAATCCTTTCTGGCCCCAAATTACGGCCAGAGCAAGTAGGTTTGGCCTCATTTTTGTTTTTGGGCCCTATTCTCCTGTAAATATGACCTTTGGTATATGCAATTTTGACTGATTCAATCTAGGATAGAATCTGGGGTAATTTGTTGGAGATAGTGCCCTCAGAGTCAATTATTGGATCACAAGCATGTGATTGCAATGATTGAGGGAGGACCTATACCGGTAGGACAGTCTTACTCAAGATGATAGTATGCTATCTGGTTTATCTTTATCATCGTGTACTGCTTTAGTTGACATTACTGATCACTATTGCACGTTGATAGAGCCCCTCGGATTCTTGCTTGACTACCAGCAGTATGAGTGCCATCATATACGTGGGAGCGGGGTCTATAAGCAAATCCTTAAAAGGTCCCTAGTCGTCGGAGTTTCGAGACAGGGCATCGATACTCCAGATTAGACTAGTGTATACAGTCGAGACTCCGACGAGGGGCAGTGGCCGGTCTTACAAGCCATTGGTGTCAGTTGGTTCACCTAAGATGTATACAGGTGCTCATTGGGTTATGAGTACACCGGACAGGACTCGCCGGGAACCTGCTAGTTGGTATTATACCTGACGTCAGATAGCAGTTCCCTGGTGAGATGTGTACAGGTTAGTTCATCGACCTGAGATCGTCATTTGTCTCGTGTGAGTTCCCACTGTGCTTTGATTACTACCCTACCATCCTCAAAGGAGACGTGCAAACAGGTTTTAGTTGGGTACAGTCCCTAGCCATATGGAGGCAGTGAGCGGATCTGCAGGGGTTCGTCTCTCCCGGTATTGGTGGTGAGGTCGCGCGGGGTCTAGGAGAGCCAGTACATGAAAGTCCTTGGCCATGGCAGGAGATTTACTGGTAGGTATTCCAGTAGTATCTCAGGGTGTTCTGGGCTACACTCCGACACGACTTGTACCGCTTTTGGGGGTCTGACTTTTACGAACCCCCTAGGCCCGCCATGCGATGCTCATAGACGAACGGACCGGACTGTACGGATATTGTCACTGACAGGCTCAGTAGGGTGTCAGGATGAGTTCGCTCATCGACGTCCCTTTTGGTCAATAGCTGGTAGCCCGTCACGTATGGCTAATACCTCTGACGTGCTAGTGGTTAAATCCACAGCCATAGTATTGACGAGTCTTTAGAGTCCCTCACAGACCAGTTTCTCATGTTTCGGGCGAAACGCTGTAGAGACCGTATGGAGATATGGTAGGGTTCGATCAGATATGTGCGGTATTGCACGGATCGTGATTGGACTGATTTTAGTAGCAAGCTTTGGTTTAAGCCTTAACCTAGTATTGTACAGTGTAGATTTTGTCTCATTGCATTTGTATTCAGTGGGTATACAAATGCGGGTATGTATATACAGTCGCGGGGTTTTCCTGTAATTTATTACGGGATCAGTTTTTTGAAGTTGCCAGTTTGCATTCCGTTCCGGCCAGTTTTCCTTTGTTCCTTCACGGCCGGACTTATCTGATGGAGGGGCTTATTTGCATGTTTGCAAATTAGCATTTGTGGGGGGGGGGTTATTTGTATATGTGGATTATGGTATGACTAGCATCATGAGATTCTTTATGGGTCATTTATCTTGCATTTATTGGATGGGGTTTTGATAGGATTTTTATGTGAGATAATTTGATCATTATCTTCACATATTGGAATTTGCTTTTTCTCTCTCCCATTATTCTTGATCAAGAGAGTTTGGCCGGCCACACTTGTGAGGGGATGAGGTTTTCATTAGGAGAAGGTTCATTTTTGTGAGAAAAATTCCATCATCTCATTTTCCCCCTACTTGCCAGAAAAATCTCCAAAGTTCATTCTTTCTCTTCTCCATCAAAAAGGCAACTTCAACCCCAAGAGACAAAGCTTCATACACTAGCCTACAGTATTTCTTGGGCACGTCGACTCGCCAGCTTCATGCCCGAGTTGCCTCGGTCCAGGGGTGGGAGCCCGTAAAAGAACCCGGCGATGTGGTGCTCGTTCCGACGAGGAGATGAAGACCGGAGGTTCCGCGAGGAGATCGGAGTGGAGGCCGATGACCGAAGGACACAGATCGCTCGGTATAGCTCTCTACTCATTTTCTAGTTTGCTAGAGTTAGGTTAATGGCCCGATCCGGGATTTTTGTGCCCGGTGGTGCCGGTTTTCTAGTTTGAAAAGTTTTTCGTTTCCGCATTCCGGTGTCGGATTGACGGCCGGGGCACCGCCTTTCACTTACAGTGGTATCAGAGCCTCGCCATTAACCTAGTCTAGCTTGCTCTAATGTGTTTACAAGTTCGATCGAACAAAAATCCCAAAAACTGTATTTTCTAGTGCTCAAGTTTCTGTCGAATTTTTTGTTGCTCTAAAAATTTTTCAGGTCATTGCAGAAACACGAGCAGAGAATTATAAGCATTCTGTGAAAATTCGATGCATTGATTCCTCAGTACGACCGCGGAAACGCGGCCAAACCCCTGGTTTGGCCGCGGTTTCGCGGTGGGAAAGTGTTATCTTTGCACCAAATTTTCACAGTAGGCTTCTGGTTAGGAAATTGGGGTTTTGGGATATTCTTTTTGGGCCCAGATTTTCTGTGAGTGCTACAGTACAGCTTGGGTCCCACTTAGGTAATTTTGATCGATCAAAAAGTTTAAACATGTTGGTTCACAGTATTTACATTATATCTGCGACCGTGAATGTCACTCGATCGGTAAATCCAGTCTATCTGCTATAGCCCTTTTAGACGGATTTGCGAACGTGACATTCACGTTGATGTTCTGTGTTGTGCTGTGATATTGCGGATTGGTCGTGGGTGATAGCCTGGATGCAATGTTAGTACAATTTGGTTATTTATGTACATTTGATATTGCGGGGCGAGCGTCCGACATGTGGACTGTCGTCACTGCCTGTTTGTATATTATTCATTTGGGGCACGACCGGGGTGAGGTCGATGTACCCGTTGTATGTATATTTTACTTTCTGTACTAGGATTACCCCGCGGTGGGGAGCACGGATAGCCAGGTTCTAGAGGGCAACGAGCCCGCATCTCATGGCGTTGAGACGGAGGGGGCTTTACTCTATAATTGGCGAGCTATTCGCAGCACTTGTAGGGGGTACAGGTTGACCCAGGAGGGGTGCCCAAGTTACCGAATTCTGTGAAGTGTTGGGTGGTCGATTCACGTTGCTGAAGGGGGCTTCCTCGCTTTAGGTTTTGGCAGATAACTTGCCACACCCATAGGGGTCTAGGTTTTTCATTGCACAGGCTATCCACACGACCAGGGGAACGTCGGGTCTCAGTAGCGGCTCTGTGAAACCCGGGGATCCCAGATATCTGTATTATTCTGTTATGCTTATTACAATTCTGTGATGTTGCATTTTATCACGCCTTGAGCGAAATATTATATATTGATATATATAGTAGTAGATGTTGTATAAGTTTTGCATCCGCGCTAGTCCAGTCCCCGCTCTGTCGTTAGTTAAGTAACCTAACGGGTGATGACGGGACCCAGTGGCGAATGCGGATGGCATATACATACATCATTATTTTCGTTCTTTATTGGTGTGATCAATTGATGGGACTGCATTGATTCGGATCAATGCAAGCTAAACAAACCTATTCTGATGTTGTTGGAACATTTTTCAGAAAGCTGTTATTGCAAGGACGTTCTCTTTTATTTTGCATCGTGGTATTCAGCTGGAATATCCTGCTCCTCAGTCGACGAGGCAAGGGCCGAGATCCCTTCACCGGGAGTGACCCCTTGGACAGAAGTTTGCGTCAGGGCAATAACTTAACAATAGTCGTTTACTTTTGCTTTGCATCGTGGTATTCAGTTGGAATATCATGCACCTCATATTACGGGGAAAGAGCTGAGATCCCTTCACCGGGAGTGACCTGTTTAGCAAAGGTTTTCGTCACTATATTTTTAAAAAGCTATCTGGTTCCTTCAACAATATCAAGTTCATTACGTTAAAGGTTTTCGCCAGAAACCATTCGTAGCCCTCCGCCGTTTCATATGGATAGTCAATAAGTATTCGAGCTGTGTTTGTTGGCCAAAGTCAAGGCACAGTGATTGGTAGCTATTGGGTATTCATATGCTGCATAGATAGATGAGTTGGTTTTGGACAGTCGTATAGCCTTGTTGGCCAAAGTCAAGGGCTTGTATGGGTGGGTTCAAATTAACCTGGAGAATGACGGGTAGAACTTGACATGTGACTTATGATTTGTTGGCCAAAGTCACGGTAATAAGAGCATGGGGTAAAAATCACATCGGGAGTTTCTAAAGAAACTGAAACTTGCCAGATATGCGCATACCTTCTGGAGTGTGATGACGTGAGCGGATTCCGTCACGTTATCATGTGATGATAGTTGGATCCCGATTCCCACTGATGAGTTGGTTTACTCCTCGGGTGATCCCGACTAATTCTTCTTTTAGGTTTGGAGGAGAATTTGACGGTACAGTGGAAGGTTTCCAGATTGGATAAAGTGATAATCATTCTGATCTAGGTTAGAGTGCACGCTGAGTGTTTCTTTTCTCTCTCTCTTTGGCAGCGACCATGACCCGACCCTAGACTATGAATCCGTGACCAAGATTAACCGAACCTTGTTAAACACTGCCTTTTGGTTTGTCAGAGTTGCATACCTCATTGCCACTCCTACTTTTACCCTTTTCTCCAGGACACCCCGTATTACTCCGAACGTCCACATCCATTGGACAAAACCATCGTATGGTTATATACGAACTCGAAGGATTTTATTCTAGGATGGTTTCCGGTTCTGGAGAAAACGAATATGACTATTCAGTTGTCTTTTCCTTTTACCTTCTCTCAGGTTGCGAGTACTCTTTGGTTTAGGAGATAGTACAACTATTACGCAAATTGGATAATCTTCTTCCAAACCATAGGCAGGTGCCGACCGGTAGGGACTGAAGAAAACCAATTAGCCTAACTAAAGTGTACAGAAGGTATTAAGTAAAGGCATATCAAGGGATTAGTAAGAAGGCAAAGTAAAATGCGACTGCTATTCACGACCAAACCAAGTATTTCATTACCACTCCGAATTCACCTTTGTATTTCTCCAGGACACTCTGTATCACTACGAAGATCCACAGTTTATTTGGATACTCCATCGTATGGTTATATACGAACTTGAAAGGAACTTGTTCCAGTTCGGGGATTGATTCTGGTTCAGGAGAAATATGAATAAGGTTTATTCGGTTGTCTTTTATCTTCATCTTCTCTCGCATTGTGAGTGTTCTTAGGATTAGGACAGTACATCCATTATGCTTATTGGATAGTCTTCTTCCAAACCATAGGCTGGTGCCGAAAGGTAGGGAAGGAAGAAAACCATTTAGCATAAAGGGGTGTACAGAAGGTAATGACTAAAGACATATAAAGGGATTTGGGGAGATGGCAAAGAATTATACGGTTACAGTTGTGAATCTGGATAATGGAAGAGGCATTACTACGAATACCCGTATACCCCTACGAAACATTTCAATGTTTGAGTTTCACTGTGTACTGTTAATAGAAAACTGATTTCCCAATTAGTCCTTACTCCAGGGTATGTATTTACCAGGTATGATTCTCACATCTGTATGGTTGTACAGATGATGAGTGGGAGTAAGTTATTGGGAATTGGGTGATCATCCTCATTATATCGGAATTCGTTGTAATTGGTGATATTTGAGAAAATCACCTGGGTTGTTTGCCGGACGACAAAATTTGGTTTTGAATATCCGCTGTTATGCACCAATTTCAAATTTATATATCTGTACGTTTATTTTTATAGAGTGAGATACACCTTTTTGAAATTATGTCTATGACATTTACCTATATCAGTGGATGGTTAGGTAAGGAGCATTAAACAGCGGTGTAATTCTTCTTAACCATAGGTACAGTTTTCAACCTACGACACATATGGAATGAGTTATTAGACTCAAGGGACTTATACAGAGTATTGTATGTTGTCCAGTGTCCATAAGGACAGAGGGGTTGGTACTCGTACTATATTCTATTTACTTGTGACTTCTCTAGTTCTTAGACATGTGTTTCGAAGAAATGCAATGTCTAATTTTGAGAAGTTATAAGTATAAGATTAAAGTAGAGAACCAGGTATTGCAAGTATCGGGATTCTTCATGGTGATCGAAGATGTAGATACTTGTGTATGGTATTCAGTTGATAGTAATGATTAAGAGAACTTGCTTCTCTTTCAGGTTACTCATAATTGGAAGTACTCCTAAGTTGAGTAATGCTGATCGGCCTCCCTCCATTTAGTTGACATGCACTGGAGACAGCTGCATGATTTGAATCTGGTTCAATTAAATCAGTGCCTCTGTTTCTATATTGGATATAGAACAGTTCATATCTTAACGATGTTGAGGTACGGGGAGTTGTCCGGCTTATACTTAAAATCAGACACTGGACAACTCAAGGCACGTTTCTGTAATGGCTGTTTGTGGGTTAACCCGGGCTATAACGAGGGTTGATTTTCTACCATCCGGAAGATCAATAGTGATATTTTTCTTGACTCGCCACAACTTTAATAAAATTGGATTTTTTCATAAAACAGTAGTGGGAGTATGGTAGAACTAGAAGTGATTCTAGAACCGCAAACGATTACTGAAAATTTGATAAGAACCTAAAGATTCAATCTGGTTTGACATTCCATTAGCCACTCCGCAGATATGGTGGGTAACCTCAGGCGCTCGAGAGGTACTTCGGTATGCTCAAGGACGGTGGCCGGGAGGTTCTTGTTTACCCAGACTTGCCAATGCGGTTGTTCCAGACTGTGAGACCCGGCAGGATGATGAGTATAGCGTCGTTCTAAACTAGCTTTAGAAGTGCACGTGTATATGACTCTGCCAGAGGGTTGTCGTAGTCAGTGGGAGCAGCGGAAGCATAGTGGACAAGTGGCTTATGTCTATTTATAGACTAAAGCAGATACAACGGAGATAGATCATCTATTTCTGATGTGACAGTCATAGGTTTGACTTCATCAGAATAGGGGATGGATCTGTTAAGAAGGTAGTAGGGTGTGATGTCCTGGTATTTGGATGACACACACGGAGTAGGAAGTGAAATTCCTATACTACGATCGGTTATACTTTGGTTGTCACACAGTGGTTTCTCCACATAGGAATTGGATATTATATTAGGCATTCTGGTTACTAGATCTATGGTTTTAGATCTAGATTTGGGAAGTGTCCCAATCAGGGTACTTAGACAGCATTCTAAAAGTATTTTGAATGGACGACTCCTGGCATGGTGGTGTACCTGCAGGTAATGGACTCACCCTCCCTAAAGGTGTCTTACAGACTAAAGGGGAGAGGGATGTGCATGATTGGCAGATCACTTGCTTAGGCAAAATTGAGTCAATCATGAAATGTCAAGGACCACACCAGATGTTGTTTTTGCAGTAGGTGCAATGAGTTGATATTAATCCAATCCTGGAGAAACATTCGGAAGAAGTTTTAGAACATAAGTGAATGTTCTAGGGATATGATAACGGCGGCCTCCTTTAGGAGACGGTTATCATTCCAGGTTTCCAAGGTGACCTGGATGACAGAATGACCGTCAGAGTTATAGTTTTTCCTCTGACGAGGGGCAGTAGTTTGGAGAGGAGGTCCAAGCAGATACTGCGGGAGGCATGGCGCAGGATACTGATTAAGTTCAGCTGACGATATAGTCTAAGAAGTTTGGATTTGGAGTTCATTTATGAGCTAGGTCCCATCAGATATCCAGACGTATTCTAAGACTGGTATTGCTCATTTTGGGAGATGGCTTTCTACGTGAACATGAGATAAAGAGAGACATGGAAAGAAACATCACAGCGGATCCACTCACTGAGGCTATTCCTCGAACGCAATAGTTTCGCAAACGAGCTTTGTGAGACTGACTAGTAGAGGAGTTGGGTGTTCGGTATCACACGGGCTGTGAGTATGCAACATCGCAATAATTAGCCTTGAGTGCAAGTGGGAGATTGTTGGAGATAGTGCCCTCAGAGTCAATTATTGGATCACAGGCACGTGATTGCAATGATTGAGGGAGGACCTATACCGGTAGGACATTCTTACTCAAGATGATAGTATGCTATCTGGTTTATCTTTATCATCGTGTACTGCTTTAGATGACATTACTGATCACTATTGCACGTTGATAGAGCACCTAGGATTCTTGCTTGACTACCAGCAGTATGAGGGCGATCATATACATTGGAGCGGGGGTCTATAAGCAAATCCTTAAAAGGTCCCTAGTCGGGGGAGTTTCGAGACTGGGCATCGATACTCCAGAGTAGACTAGTGTATATAGTCGAGACCCCGACGAGGGGCGGTGGCCGGTCTCACAAGCCACTGGTGTCAGTTGGTTCACCTAAGATGTAAACAGGTGCTCATTGGGTTATGAGTACACCGGACAGGACTCGCCGGTAACCTGCTAGTTGGTATTACACCTGACGTCAGATAGCAGTTCCCTGGTGACATGTGTACAGGTTAGTTCGTCGACCTGAGATCGTCATTTGTCTCGTGTGAGTTCCCACTGTGCTTTGATTACTACCCTACCACGCTCAAAGGAGACGTGCAAACAGGTTTTAGTTGGGTACAGTCCCGAGCCACATGGAGGCAGTGAGCGGATCTGCAGGGGTTCGTCTCTCCCGGTATTGGGGGTGTGGTCGCGCTGTGTCTAGGAGAGCCAGTACATGAAAGTCCTTGGCCAAGGCAGGAGATTTACTAGTAGGTATTCCAGTAGTATCTCAGGGTGTTTTGGGCTACACTCCGACACGACTTGTACCGCTTTTGGGTGTCTGACTTTTACCAACCCCCTAGGCCCGCCATGCGATGCTCATAGACGAACGGACCGGACTGTACGGATATTGTCACTGACAGGCTCAGTAGGGTGTCAGGATGAGTTCGCTCATCGACGTCCCTTTTGGTCAATAGCTGGTAGCCCGTCACATATGGCTAATACATATGACGTGCTAGTGGTTAAATCCACAGCCATAGTATTGACGAGTCTTTAGAGTCCCCCACAGACCAGTTTCTCAAGTTTCGGGCGAAACGCTGTAGAGCCCGTATGGAGATATGGCAGGGTTCGATCAGATACGTGCGGTATTGCACGAATCGTGATTGGACGGATTTTACTAGCAAGCTTTGGTTTAAGCCTGATCCTAGTATTGTACAGTGTAGATTTTCTCTTATTGCATTTGTATTCAGTGGGAATACAAATGCGGGTATGTATATACAGTCGTGGGGTTTTCCTGTAATTTATTACGGGATCAGTTTTTTGAAGTTGCCAGTTTGCATTCCGTTCCGGCTAGTTTTCCTTTGTTACTTCACGGCCGGACTTATCTGATGGACGGGCTTATTTGCATGTTTGGAAATTAGCATTTGTGGGAGGGGGTTATTTGTATATGTGGATTATGATATGACTAGCATCATGAGATTCTTTATGTGTCATTTCTCTTGCATTTATTGGATGGGGTTTTGATAGGATTTTGATGTGAGATAATTTGATCATTATCTTCACATATTGGAATTTGCTTTTTCTCTCTCCCATTATTCTTGATCAAGAGAGTTTGGCCGGCCACACTTGTGAGGGGATGAGGTTTTCATTTGGAGAGGGTTCATTTTTGTGAGAAAAATTCCATCATCTCATTTTCCCCCTACTTGCCACAAAAATCTCCAATGTTCATTCTTTCTCTTCTCCATCATAAAGGCAACTTCAACCCCAAGAGACAAAGCTTCATACACTAGCCTACAGCATCCCTTGGGCACGTCGACTCTCCAGCTTCGTGCCCGAGTTGCCTCGGTCCAGGGGTGGGAGCCCGTAAAAGAACCCGGCGATGTGGTGCCCGTTCCGACAAGGAGATGAAGACCGGAGGTTCCGTGAGGAGATCGGAGTGGTGGCCGAAGACCGAAGAACACGGATCGCTCGGTATAGCTCTCTACTCATTTTCTAGTTTGCTAGAGTTAGGCTAATGGCCCGATCCGGGATTTTAGTGCAAGGTGGTGCCGGTTTTCTAGTTTGAAAAGTTTTTCGTTTCCGCATTCCGGCGTCGGATTGACGGCAGGGGCGCCGCCGTGCACTTACATAATTTTCATGTGTTGGCACATGGTTTACGACATGTTTAGGATGGATTTTTATATTTGGTGATTCGTTTCTATCGGGTGGCGTTTGAACGTCAACGGCAAAGGGTTATTAGTCGTGTTGCATGCGTGGCTATAGGTTTTTATCTTTGGGCGTAGCGTATGCCGTTTTGGTTTCCGATGTGATTTTCATGTGCTTTAGCATTTGTAATATCCTTGTAGGTACCCCACATGACATAAAGGCGTCGAAGATAAAGATGGCGGTATCGGCATCGGCACACGAGAAGCAAGGTAAGTAGATTTATATCTACGGGGAGAAGTTGGGTGGATAGCGTATAGCACCCCCACAGTTCGTGGTGATGTATACGAATACGTATACACACACATATATATTGATTATATATTGTTTGAGATTATTGATGATAAATATGGATATTTGGTTTGGTTTCGTGTTGCGAAACCCTAGAGTAGTGGTTGCACCACACATACACACACACACCCATACTTGCATACATTCTCCTTTCATATGTGCGTATGTGATTTTATTTTTATGTGTTCACATGGGTATGGGACTATATGATCATATACTGGATTTGAGAATAGTATTTGGGATTTGAGGTTAGTCAATGAGATTTGATTTGAGATCGTGAGATCGGTGATATGGCAGGATTCGTATTTGAGATACGTTGTGATGTTATAGCGGATCTTTAGACGAAGATTCTATGTGAATGGTGACATACATAGAATAGATTACTTGTGATCGAGACATGAGATAAGATATATGTTAATATAGCTATAATGGGCCGCATTGGGTGATGTATACTTCTTTATGATGATATGTGCTGATGATATCGGTTTGTACGAGTCTGTCGATCAGTAGTCAGATCATTATTATATTGATGATATTAGTATTGTACTAGACCTAGATCAGTTCCCGGATTACGATCTTTGATAAAGAGGATACCAGATGAATAATATGATGAATGTGAATTGACCCGTACCCAGATTTGGGTTGCCGTACGAGCTATATCTTGATGATTGATCCGCACTCTTGACTTGGGAATATCTGATTATAGATAAGGTATCGGATGTGATATTATCGAGGCGGGATCACCAACCAATATATATGTATATATGTATCGACTCGGATGTTAGGCCGTTCCCTTACCTTCAGTTAGTCTGTTAGCTCAGTCCTATAGTTTAGTGTAGTTGTTAGAATAGATTTATATTAAATGCAAATCAGTTATCATTGTGTCTAGTATTCAGCTCCCGCACATTATTGCTATTCTCTCCGCATCGCATACTTATGTTGTGATTTATTTTTCTACTGTTGATATCATGCTGTTAGGACACCAGCACCATTACCGATGATGCGTATGTACCACGTACACTTACATTGATATAGCTTGGTAGCTAATAGTTTCGACATGATATTAGTGTACTTGCCTTATATGCCAGTTTAGACATTGCAGTTACTACTTGCTACTTCATGCATATTGTTATTCACTTTTATGCTGCATTCATAGATTTTTATGCCTATATTCACTGTTTACAAGCCACCGATGATTTGGATTCGGATTTTCATGAGATTTTCTGGTTTTAGGGGAAAACCGCAAAAACATTTATAAACTTCTTTTCTCTCTCTTTTTAAATGAAAAGTGTGGTTTTTCCATGATGTATGAGTCGTCCACCATGAGTTTGCTGATGGATTTCGAGACCCTATTCGAGAAGTTGGATGAACCGTTTCGGGTACATGGTGGGCCCGGTGCGGTACCCCGGGGCGAGAAGGTCGCAAAGGATGGCGTTGAGCCTGGCAGGGGAGCACTACCGACCGGTGATTTTACCGGACGCGTCGGATATCCGGAGGATACCGTCGTGGTCTTGTGATGGATATTATGGGCCGGTCTGGACTGACGGCGCCCTAGATAGTGAGATTGAGAAATTGAGATTTTGAGATATTGAGGTACTAAGATTGCGACCCGAGATATTGAGATTGAGATTATGTTTTGTGTTGATGCTAGACAATGTTTATGCTGATTTCATTTATGATACCTCGTTTTGAAAATACAGAAATCTCACTAAGTTATAAAAGCAATTTCTTCGTTTTCATGTATTCTGTTTTCATGCATTCATACCTCATCCATATGATATATTGCTACCTGAGGCACTGACACGAGCACTTGGTATTACAGTTGTTTAGAGGTATACCCTAGCCATTGTTATAGGCTACAGGTTATATATTTAAGGATATAGTATGATCGTATGACCTAGGATTGCGTTATTCAAGCGATTTCTGTTCGTAGATGTTTTTCTACTCACGAGTGGGCAACTCAGCCCCGTTGTGCCACAGTTTCTTGCAGGTTTTGCCGTATAGGTTTCATTACGGCTTTTCTGGCACTACATTCTTTTCCGGGTGATTTGCTAGTAGGTGGGTTCACTTGTATCGTGACCATCATTATATCTTGTATATTATTATTCCGTTGTATCTAGAAGTTCCATCAACCAAACATGTATTTATTTCAGATAGAGACCGGTATTGTTTATTCTTTCGACCTTAGAGTCGCGCGTTATATTTCTTTGGATTTCATGTTGTTTGAGTTTCCTTTTCTGTTGTGATCCTCGCCTTTCGGCGTTGTATATTATATTTCTTGCGTGATTGTGACCGTCGATTGACGAAGAGCTATCTACCGCTTGGGGATGCACTTTCCATTATATATGCTTTATCAGGTTTTGTACCCGTTTGGGGTCAGTTTTTATAAAGGAAACTCTGCCGAAATTTTTAGAAAAGAATTGTGATTTTAAAAATGCATATTTCGGCATAGGTTGCAAACTACTTGATTTAAATTGGTTTTTCCTTCTCTCTACTACTTTTCTTGGTTTGGATTTCTGAGTTTTCAGCTTACTTAGATTACGTACGCCTCGAGACGTTTCGTAATTTAAGTGCCGGTCATGTTCCGTACTTTCGGGTCGTGATAACTCTGTCCCCACTAGTACGATCTCCTTTATAGTCCTTGTAGTCAATTACTCATCCTACGGGATTTATCAAAATGTAACATAGATACAATCAGAGTACATGTTAAGATAAAGTGCAACCAGATAGCATACTATCATGTCGAGTAAGAAAGTCCTCCCTATATATGTCCAAGCATCCACTACCATATACATCGTATGTACAGTAATGGCCTCTAGGGCATACATATAACCAACAATTGTATCATACTGGATTGTATATTACTTAATGGAATCTTAGGATATTCACAGTTGTATTGACAGTCTTGCTAAAAATGATAGTATGCTACTTGGTTTGAATCTACTTTAATATGTGCATGTGTTTCATTTAATATATCGCTTATACATATTAGTAGAGCCCTTAGGATCTTAGCTTGATTACCAGCGTTGTGATGGCAGTCACACTAGTGGGGGATGGGTAGTCTACAAGCACATCCTATACAGGTCCCTGGTCATAGGATTATCGAGACGGGGCATCGATACTCCGGAGTAGACTGGTGTATACGCTTCTCATCCCAGGTCGGGAGATGGTCTGTCCCACAGCAATCGGTACGTCGTACCGGAGATAGTATGCAAGTGCTCGTTGGGTTACGAGTACACCGAACAGAACTCGTCGGGAACTGCAGGTTGGTATTATACCCATTGTCGGATTGCAGTTCCCAGGTGACATGAGTACAGCTTAGTCCGTCGACTTGACACTGCTACTTAGCCTCGAGTTTGTTCCCACTGTACTTAGATTACTACATACCATGGCTCAAAGGGGTCGTGCAAACAGGTAGTGGTTGGGTACAGTCCTGAAGCACTTGGAGGAAATGGCGGTTAGACAGGATTCGTCTCTCCCGGTATCTGGGGTTGATATCGCGCTGTGTTACGCAAAGTCTCTGGCCAGGGCAAGCGAGATTTACTGGTAGGTGTTCTAGTAGTTTCTCAAGGTGTAATGGGCTTCACTCCGACATGACTTATACCGCTATTAGGGGACTGGCGCTTGCCGCCCCCTAGGCCCGATATGCGATAGTCTTAGACGAACAGACCGAACTGTACGGAGATTGTCACATACAGGCTCAGTAGGAGTTCGGTTGGGTTTACTCATCGACCTTCTTATCGACATCTACCTGGGGACCGTTACGTACAGCTAGTACCGCTTGCGACCTGTGGTTAAACCCACTGCCAGTGAAGTGTCGAGTCTTTAGAGTCCCACACAGAGATTTTCCCTGCACCGGGCAAAATGTGTAGAGGCTGTATGGTTTTACCGCAGGGCCGCGATCAATTACGTACACCTGTGCACGTACAATGATCGGGCAGATAATACTAGTGGGCTTTGGTTTAAGCCAGATTCTAGTATAATTCAGATGGATTTATTCAGTCTCAGATTATCCGTGTTTTTCGGAAATACAGTTGGGAGGGGCATGTTAGTGTATATGCCCTAGAGGCCATTACTGTATCATACTAGTATGTATATTACTTGATGGAAGCTTGGGATATTCACAGTTGTATATACAATCTTGCTCGAAATGGTACTATGCTACTTGGTTTGTCTCTACTTCAATATGTGCATGTGTTTCTTTTAGCATATCGCTTATATACATATTAGTGAAGCCCTTGGGATCTTTGCTTGATTACCAGCGTTGTGCTGGCGCTCACACTCGTGGGGGCTGGGTAATCCATAAGCACATCCTTATACAGGTCCCTAGTCATTGGACTATCGAGACAGGGCATCGATACTCCGGAGTAGACTAGCGTATCCGCTTCTCATCCCAGCGTGGGAGACGGTCTGTCCCACAGCCGTCAGTACGTCGTACTTGAGATAGTATGCGGGTGCTCGTTAGGTTACGAGTACACTGGACATGACTCGTCGGGAACTGTTGGTTGGTATTATACCTATCGTCAGTTATCAGTTCCCAGGTGACATGAGTACAGCTTAGTCCGCTGACTTGACACTGTCACTTCGCCTCGAGTGTGTTCCCACTGCACTTTGATTACTACCCTACCACGGCTCAAAGGAGTCGTGCAAACAGGTAGTAGTTGGGTGCAGTCCCGAAGCATTTGGAGGCAGTGACGGTTAGACATGATTCGTCTCTCCCGGTATTGGAGGTTGACATCGCGCTGTGTCTAGGAGAGTCATTACACGAGTAGTCCCTGGCCAGGGCAAGCGAGATATACTGGTAGGTTTCCAGTGTTATCTCAGGGTGTTCTGGGCTTCACTCCGACACGACTTTTACCGCTATTAGGGGACTGACGTTTACCGCACCCCTAAGCCCGCCATGCTATGTATCAGACGAACAGACCGAACTGTACGGAGACTGTCATATTCAGGCTCAGTAGGAGTTCAGATGGGGTTCACCTCGTCAGTCTTCTTATCGGCATCTACCTGTGGACCGTTACGTACAGCTAGTGCCGCTTGCGGTCTGTGGTTAAACCCACTGCCAGCGTAGTGTCGATTCTTTAGAGTCCCACACAGAGGGCTATTCGCCTTTGGGCAAAACAGAGTAGAGGTCGCATGGTTTTGCGACAAGGTTCATTCTCATCCGCACACTTATGCACGTTTGGAGTCCGGACGGATATTATTAGCGGGCTCTGGTTTGAGCCAGATCCTAGTATATGTTTTGGGGTTAGTTTTATCTCATAGTATTCATGTTCCTCGGAACACGAATGCGGGTGTGTATGCACAGATAATTGAGGCGGAGGAAGAGGATTTTCATTAGGGTTTCGGAACAGGTGTGTATGCACAGTTGACAGTCGTCTTTTTCCAAACCCTAATGAATTTGTGAATTATCAATTATTAATATTAATTAAATGAAAATGTGTCATGGTTGGGTTTGTTGACATGTTGACCAAGGTTGACTTGTTGACCATGGTTGAAACATTGACTATCATCATTACACATCAAAGATGCTTTTTGATTCTAGCAAAACCATTTAATGTGAAATGATAATAGTCTTATCAAACCTTCCATCAACTTTTCATTTAGATTAATTTTATTAATTTGATAATTCACTAGATATTGTCATGGTTGTAAAAAACCATTTTCATTCTATCATAACCATTCTCTCTCCTCTCTTCTTCTTCCTCCTCCTCTAGTTCAAGGAGATCCATTCCCATGTGTTGAGAAACCTCTCCTTGAGATAAAATACTCTAAACCACTCTCTACTCACTCTAGGGTTGAAGGTCTAGCAAGCCAAAGACCTTAGTTCTCTCAAAGTTCGAGAAAGGAGCCCAAGGTTGAACCCTCAGGTGGATCCATCTTTGACGAAAGAAGGCGACAAGGAAAGCACCATCCAACCTCTACAAAAAGTTCAAGAAGAAGAAGTTCAAGTGAGGTATAACATCTTTTCCGAGTAGCTAACTCTCTTTAGCTTGGTAGCTAGTTTTGTTTAGAAAAGATCCCGACTTTTGTTAGTCCATGTTGCCTAGTGCGCTAAAAATTTGATTTTTATACCGTTTTCGCCTCCCCGCAAGAACCGGGGTTGGCAACGTGGACTTACAGGGCAATCTCGTAATTTGTCGGGAAGCTTCTAGAAGGAGGTGACTCATTTTTGTTTATTTCTTTTTAGATTTAAACTAAATGAGGTGGAGGATGAGGTGTAGGTTTACATTAAATGATTCATGACTCATGAGGTGATTCACCATATGAATTAAATGAAGCATGCTAGATATTATCTTTATTTGATCAAGAGAGATATTTGTATGCTTCATATTATTCAAGCATGATACATAATTCATTAGATTATCAAAAACACACTCTCTCTCCTCAAGTCTTCATCTTCTTCATCAAAGCCTAAAAGCTCTCATGTGTTGAGAATTCTAGGGTTTAAAGTGACTAAGTACTCCATCTAAATACTCTACACCCTCTTGGACTTCTAGATTATCAAACTAGAAGCCGCAGTTATCTCAGATTCCAGATAGGAGCTCGGTTTATAGACTCTCGGGTGGATCATCATTGACTCGAGGAGGCCATTGAGGTACCCATGTTCCATAGATCCCATGACAGGTGGAGGACAGCCATGAAGACCCGAAGGACATGTAACGTGAGGTATAACTTCGAATCAGAGTAGTTAAACCTCTTGTAGTTTGCTAGTAATGGTTTAGACACGATCCGTGTGCTCAAGTCCGTGTTACGAAGCTTTGATAATTGTTTTTCATATATTCCGCCTCCCCGCGAACACGTGCGGTGCGTGACAGGGACTTACAGTCACTAGGGAACTGCTATCTGACGATAGGTATAATACGAACTAGCATGTTCCCGGCGAGTCCGTCCGGTGTACTCATAACCCAATGAGCACCTGTATACGTCTTAGGTGAATCAACTGACACCAATGGCTTGTGAGACCGGCCATCGCCCCTCGTCGGGGTCTTGATCCGTATACACTAGTCTACTCTCGGAGTATCGATGCCCAGTCTCAAAACACCCACGACTAGGGACACTTTAAGGCTGTGCTTATAGACTACCCAACTCCCACGTATATGATCGCCATCATACTGCTGGTAGTCAAGCAAGAATCCTAAGGGCTGTATCAACGTGTAATAGTGATCTGTAATGTCACCTAAAGCATGTACACGATGATAAAGAAAAACCAGATAGCATACTTGTTAGTAATTTGTATGCCCTAAAGGCCATTATATGGATAGTGGAAACTTGGACATATTATCTATGGAGATAGATGAATTTCTTGCTCAAAATGATAGTACGCTATCTGGTTTACTTTATCTGTACATGTAGATTTAATCATTTACACATGTTGATAAAGCCCAAAGGATATATGCTTGACTACTGTGATTATGATGCGGATCATACTAGTGGGGCACATGTAGTCTATAAGCATATCCTTGAACTGTTCCTAGTCGAGGGTGTATCGAGACAGGGCATCGATATTCCAGAGTAGACTAGCGTATACTATTCTTGTCCCATATGATGAGCGATGGATGATCCCATATCCATCTGGTGAGGAGACACCAAAGATTGTATGCGGGTGCTCAGTGGAGACTGGGTACACTGAACGGACTCACAGAGAACTCCTATGTGGTATTATATCTATCGTCGGATAGCAGTTCTCAGGAACACTGGTACAGGTTAGTCTGTAGACCCGAGATCGTCATAGAGTCTTGTGTGTCCTCCCACTATACTTTGATCTCCACCCTACCACGGCTCTACTGAGTCGTGCAAACAGGTGGTCTTTGGGTACAGTCCCGAGGCGCATGGAGGCAATGAGCGATAGGAGGGGTTTCGTCTCTCCCGGTATTGGGGGTTGATGTTGTGCTATGCTCGATTGGCTATAACATGAAGTCCCTGGCCAGGGCTGCTGAGATTTACTGATAAGAGTTATCAGTAGTTTCTCAATCTGTTATGATCCATACACCAGCATGACTTATTGAGTTACTGGGGTCGACGATACCATCCCTAGGCTTGATATGCAGCATATCTGACGAAGAGACCGGACTGTACGGTAAGTGTTGCCAGTTGGCTCGACGGGAGTTTTTACAGCTTCGCTGGTTTTCTTCTGATCGTTTCAATACCCGGGTGGCCGTTATGTTTAGCTGACCTCTTGCGGCTTGTAGATGTTTGATATGATCATCATCTACTGCTGGCGTATTGACGAGTCTTAGAGTCCCACAATGAAGTTTCCTGGCTCAGGCAAAACGATGTGGTGTGCATATGAGATATGTGCGGGACCCGATTAAATACGGTTATGTGATAACGTATATTAATCGGGCATTTTCTATTTGTCCGATCGTATGAGATATGACCGGTTTGGTAAAATCAAGTGTTGATTTAACTAATTACATTTAGATAAATTCTTTAAGTAAATCCTTTTGTATGCATGCATGTATGCACATGATGATGTGCATGGACACATACATGCATACATAGTATCATGGTTGTTGATACAAGAATGATGGCAATATAAGACTTATATTGAAGCTTTTAATTTGTATTTATCATTTTAAGTTAATATAAAGAATATCCACTAATGCTCCATTATTTCTTAGTGGGTAATCTTTATTTAACTTAGTAAAAAGAATTTCCACCATGCTTAATTCTTTAGGAAAAGAATTTCCACTCATAATTATGGTGGTAATTGAATAATGGTGATTATTCCTTTATTATCACTATAAATAGCTTCATATGTGATATGAAACAAGAAGCACACAACAAGAAAAAAATTGAGTGCAAGGGTGTGAAAAATACAAGTTATCATATGTGATATGAAAGAAAGCTCAAGCCACCATTATCTTCTTCTTCCTCTCTAGATTTCTCTCTTGAGTGAAGATTGACAAAAGAAAGGATTTTAATTGAAGAACATAAACCACATCATCACACTACACACCTCTAGCCGATTTGTGTAGGGTGTTTACTCTACTTCGTTTGCGAAACAAGTAAGGTAAGGAGCTTTGGGCAAAGGGACTTCGGGTGGATCATCGTGGACAAGGAAGGCTACCATCGATCCGTTCCAAACTCTCATAGTGCCAAGGAGTCACCGAGGAAGATCTAC
This sequence comes from Agapanthus africanus, assembly GCA_030015575.1. NCBI lineage: Eukaryota > Viridiplantae > Streptophyta > Magnoliopsida > Asparagales > Amaryllidaceae > Agapanthus > Agapanthus africanus. Next base: position 450,110,127 of record JASDDO010000014.1, on the reverse strand, counting down.
AAAGGTTGTAATCTTTCCTCTTAGTGATAGTTTTACAATTGCATGTGATGTTTAGTTGTATAATCCCTAAAACTTCTAGTTTCGATTCTTGTCGGGTTAACTTAACACCTCTAAATTTTTGATTATGGCATGTGTGATGCTACCGAACTCTTGAAGAGGTGCTAGGCAAGCCCTACAGTGGTATCAGAGCCAAGCTAGAGCATTAGGCGATGCGTAGGCGAAATTAAACGTCCGATCGAACCGCAAAACATCAATTTTGACAGCTCTCTGGAAATTTTTTGAAAATTGGATTTTTCCAAATTTAAAGGTCCTAAAAAAATCAGCAGGCAAAACTAAGAATTACCATAAAAAAATTTTTGAACGATCTCTCTAAAGCGCGGCGGAAGGGCGGCCAAAACAGGGTTTTGGCGGCGCTTTAGCGGCCGTACTGTAGCATCATGAGAAAATTTTTTTTGCAAAAGACCTGATTTAATTAGTACATGCCTCTGGAATATTTAAAAACATACTCAACTGTTGAGTTTTCTGGAGATAAATTGAATTTGGTGATTCGATTGGAAAAAGTTTAACTTCGTTCAGATTTTCAGATTTTTAGAACTTGTTAAAATGTTTGAACGAATATTACAAACACAGTTTTTCCCGTATTGGAAAAATTCCAAGTGTTGGATTTTTCCCTAGTTCAAAATCTTCGAAAAACATGCAAGCGTATTTGTGGACACTCTAGAAGAACATAACCATAACTCGATTATGTGACCGTCAAAACTATCACTGAACCTTAGGGTTTGTGGTAGTTTAGCGTTGCCACATGTGAGGCGTTGGTTTGGCCCTTCTACGGTTAGTCCATAAGGTGCTGTGGCATGTTCTAGAAACTTTTGAACTCGGCTCAAGTGTTGTGCAGTTTGGGAAATTTAGGGTGTTTGTATATTCGATCGAAAATTTTAACATTGTCTATTTATCTGAAATGTGATACAATATGTGGAATTCATATAGTTAGGCATGAAATACGAAGTATGTGATATTTCGAATTTATGATGTCTAAGGTGATTGTGGATTCCAAATGTTGTAGTTTTTCATTTTATTTTCTGTGACCGTAAGTGTAGTATGTGGTGTATCGCCGTTTTCGTTGCTATACGTCAACGACAATCGGGATACGCATACTTACTTACGTTGATGATATGAGATATTATGTGTTGCTGAGATATGATGAGCAGGATTGTCGTGACTGAATAGCCGGGGGTTTTTATGTGAGATGAGAGTTTTATTTTTCATTCATGTAAAATCAATTGTATATTATTTACTTTTCCGCATTAGGATAGACCCATGGAGGGGAGCACAAGTGATCGGGTTCTAGGGTTCAGTGGGAGGCCATCTCGAGGAGTCGAGACCGGGTCTCCTAAACTCTAGAATTGGCAGGATCACTTGCCGCTCTCGTAGGGGTCTAAGGGTGTGGGATTGGCTATTCATCAAGACCGTGGAATCCGTATTTTCTATTGTTGGCTCGATACAAAATACGGACATCCTAGATATCCTTTTATATGCTTCTGCTGTTGATATTCTGTAATGTGATTACTTAGTATCTGAGACGAATGGATTATTATTATATATATGATATATAATAAACGTTGCTTATATTTTACACCCGCGCTAGTCCCGCCCCGCTATGCCGTTAGTTAAGTAACCTAACGGTGCATAACGGGACACTGTGGCGAATGCGGATGGTATAAGTATACGTTCTATTCTGTGATGGCTTAGGAACTTAAATGATGGGATCACATTAATGAGATTAATGTAAAGAAAAGAAACCTAATGATGTTGTAGAATCGGATTTGAAACAAACTCGGCTTTTTATGAAAAATGCAAGTTTCAAAAGGATGCGGAGCTTAAGCCACTCCTTTTCTTAACCGTTTGATTCTACAACGAGATCAAGTTCAAAGCGTTAAAGGTTTTCTTAAAAACCATCCGCAACCCTCCGTCATTTTAGGAAGTAGAGTACTTAGTATTCGTGCTGCGTATGTTGATTATAGTCAAGGCGTAGTGTACGGTAGCTAAGTGATGTCTTCCTACAAAGCATATGATGCGATTAGTTAGGACATTCATGTGATTATGTTGATCATAGTCAAGGGTCATATGGGTGGGTCTAGTTAATCACGAAATGACGGGTAGAATTTGACTAGTACTTATGATATGTTGACCATAGCCAAGGTCATAAGTGACTAGGGGTAAAAACCATATCGGGAATTTCAAGAGTTGAAATTTGCAATGAGATTGCATACCATCTATATGATAGTTGGATCTCGATCTCACTATAAGTAAGTGTTACTTCCAGGAAAACTTTCCTGGCTAGTTTTCTTTTCAGGTTTTGAAAGAAAATTTGATTAAAAGCAGTGGGAGACATTGATTAGATAAAATAATAACCAATCTAATTCTTTGAAAGAGCAATTCGCTAAGTGTATCTTTTTCTCTCTCCGAATGACAATTACAGATGTCAGGACTTAAGCTTCTACTTGAGAAAAATAAACTGACAGGACCAAATTATAAAGAATGGTTGAGGAACTTGAACATTGCACTCTCATATGATAAGGTATCATATGTTCTCAATACTGAAGCCCCACCCGTCCCAGGACCTGAATCATCTGTCGCGGATAGGGAGATCCGTAAAACTTGGGAAATTGACTGCAACACGGCCAAGTGCCTCGCGCTCGCTTCTATGGACAATGTCCATCAGAAGCAACACGAGAATATGGATGTCCAATCCATCTTTCTTCATACAAAGGAGTTGTATGAAGAGCAAACTCGTACCTTGAGATACGAGGCATCTAGAAAGCTGTTTCAGATGCGAATGGCCGCTGGTACATCAGTTGGAGACCATGTTTTGAAAATGATTGGTCTTATTGAAGAACTTGAGGGTCTGGGATGGACCATGGATAATGAGCAATATACGGATATTGTTCTTCAGTCTCTCCCCCCTGCCTTTGCTCCGTTCATAGTAAATTTCAATATGAATGGTTTGGAGAAATCATTGCCTGAACTTCTCAATATGTTGAGGAGTGCAGAGAATACATTGAAAACGGCAAGGACTCCCGCTCTGGTTGCTGGGCCATCTTCCTCTTCATTCCCAAAAGCTAAGGCCAAGGGAAAGAAGAAGAAGAAGTCCATCAAACAGAAAGGTGGAGTTAGAAAGGCGAAGGGGAAAGACAAAGTGGGGGCTATGGGAAGTGGAAAAGGAGAATGTTTTTACTGTAAAAAGTTAGGACATTGGAAACGCAACTGTGCTGAATATCTTGCTGATCTCAAGAAGAAGAAGCATGCTGATGCTTCCACTTCAGGTGTGTTTGTAACTGAAAACTGTTTTTCTTTAAACTCTGCATCCTGGGTATTGGATACCGGTTCTGGTTCTCACATCTGCAATTGTATGCAGGGATTGAGAAATAGTAGAGTTTTAAAAGTTGGAGATCATACTCTGCGGGTTGGAAATGGTTCCAATATACATGCTGTATCCGTGGGAGAGTATCATCTAGGGTTGCCTTCAGGAAGTATTTTGGTTTTGAACCCGTGTTATTTTGTACCAAGTATGCTGTGTAACATTATATCCGTTTCTTTGTTGGACAATGAAGGATATCATTTTATGTTGCAAAATAATGTTATGAACATTAACCTGAATCAAGAGTTGATTGGGTTTGGTACATTAAATAACGGTATTTACATCCTGAACCAACACACAGTTTTCAATATACAACATACTAGTAAAAGAAAGTTTTCAGATATAAATGAAGCTTTTCTTTGGCATTGTAGACTTGGTCATATTAACGAAACAAGACTAAACAAGCTACACAAAGATGGATATTTGAATCCGTTTGAATATAAATCTTATGCGACTTGCCAGTCTTGTATCAAAGGAAAAATGACCAAAACTCCGTTTAGTGGACACGGAGAGAGAGCTGGTGAACTCTTAAGCCTCATACATAGTGATGTATGCGGACCAATGTCTACACTTGCAAGAGGTGGTTTTTCATACTTCATCAATTTTACTGATGATTTCTCAAGATTCGGACACGTGTTTTTGATAAAGCACAAATCTGAAGCTTTTGAGAAATTCAAGGAGTATAAACTTGAAGTAGAGAAGCAAACAGGCTTGAGCATCAAGAAACTTCGATCGGATCGAGGTGGAGAGTATTTAAGTACAGAGTTTCTAGACTTCTTAAAAGAGAATGGGATTCTCTCTCAGCTCACTCCTCCTTACACACCGCAGCACAATGGTGTGTCAGAACGGAGGAATCGTACCCTATTGGATATGGTACGATCCATGATGTGTGATGCTGAGTTACCGCTTTCCTTTTGGGGACATGCATTGGAGACAGCAATGTATCTATTGAACAGGGTGCCAACCAAGACCGTGTCTACCACTCCATATGAGATGTGGAATGGAAAGAGACCATCTCTTAAAAGGTTTAGGATTTGGGGTTGTCCGGCTTTTGTTAAAAAGCAGAATCCAGACAAACTCGAGACACGATCGGTCATGTGTAAATTTGTGGGGTATCCAAAACATTCGTATGGATATCTATTCTACCACAAAGAGGAACAAAAGGTGTTTGTTGCTCAGCATGCCACATTTTTGGAAAATGAGTTCTTTACGGAAAGTACTAATGGCAATGTGGTAGAACTAGAAGAGGTTCTAGAGACACAAATTACTCAGGAGGAATTGGTTGAAACTGATGTTGCAGTAGAACTTCAAGAACCTCAGCCGCTCAGGAGGTCTAGTAGAACTTCTCACCCACCAGAGAGATATTATGGGTTTCTCATTGATGGTGATAGAGAAGATTGCATCATGGATGATGATGACCCTACTAGTTTTCAGCAAGCTATCACGAGTGGTGACTCAGTGAAATGGCTGGAAGCAATGAGATCTGAAATGGAGTCAATGTACACCAACAAAGTATGGACTTTGGACGTTGCGCCTCCTGGGATAAAACCCGTTGGGTGCAAATGGATCTTTAAGAGAAAGATTGGTGTAGATGGACAGGTGGAGACCTATAAAGCAAGGCTTGTAGCGAAAGGTTTTCGTCAAAGACCAGGCTTGGACTATGATGAAACTTTCTCTCCGGTAGCAATGCTTAAATCCATTAGGATCCTACTTGCTATTGCTGCTCACTATGATTATGAAATATGGCAGATGGACGTGAAAACTGCATTTCTAAATGGTGATTTAGAAGAATGTGTTTTTATGGATCAGCCAGAGGGCTTCATTGATAGTGGGAGCAGCGGGAAAGCATGTAGATTGCTTAAATCCATTTATGGATTAAAGCAGGCCTCAAGGAGCTGGAACATCTGCTTTGATGATACAATCAAAGAGTTTGATTTTATCAGAAATGAAGATGAACCATGTATTTATAAGAAGATTGTAGGGAGTACTGTCACATTCCTCGTATTGTACGTAGATGACATTCTCCTGATAGGAAATGATGTTCCTATGCTACAATCGGTCAAACTATTCTTATCACAAAGGTTCTCCATGAAGGACCTGGGTGATGCCTCGCGCATTTTGGGCATTAGGATCTATAGAGATAGATCCAAGAGGTTATTGGGACTGTCCCAATCAAAGTACATAGACACCATTCTAAAGAGGTTTAGTATGGAAGATTCCAAGCGTGGTGCCTTGCCTGCTAGTCATGGAATCACTCTCTCTAAGGACTTCTGTCCGAAGACTGATGAAGAGAGAGCTCGCATGAGCATTATACCCTATGCTTCAGCCGTGGGATCTATAATGTATGCGATGTTGTGTACTCGCCCTGATGTGGCTTATGCACTGGCTGTAGTAAGCAGGTATCAATCCAACCCAGGGGAGAAACATTGGATAGCAGTGAAGAACATTCTTAAGTACTTGCGAAGGACTAAAGAATTGTTCTTGGTGTATGGTAATGGCAATCTCCAGATGGAGGCCTTTACCGATTCAAGCTTCCAAAGTGACAAGGATGACAGTAAATCAATCTCAGGGTTTGTATTTACCCTAAATGGAGGAGCGGTTAGTTGGAAGAGTTCCAAACAGGACACCGTTGCAGACTCCACGATGGAAGCTGAGTATATTGCTGCAAGTGATGCTGCTAAGGAAGCCGTCTGGATGAAGAAGTTCATTGCGGAACTAGGAGTAGTTCCAACCATTGTTGATCCAATACCATTGTATTGCGATAATAATGGAGCTATAGCATTAGCTAAAGAACCAAGGTCCCATCAGAAATCTAGACACATCCTAAGGAGATATCATCTGATCCGGGAGATAGTGGATCGCCAGGAGATCGAGATTCGGAGAGTAGATACAAAGGATAACACAGCGGATCCATTCACCAAGGCACTTCCACAGCCGCAGCATGAGCGACTGTTTGAAATGTTGGGTATGAGATACGCCAATAACTGGCCTTAGTGCAAGTGGGAGATTGTTAGTAATTTGTATGCCCTAAAGGCCATTATATGGATAGTGGAAACTTGGACATATTATCTATGGAGATAGATGAATTTCTTGCCCAAAATGATAGTACGCTATCTGGTTTACTTTATCTGTACATGTAGATTTAATCATTTACACATGTTGATAAAGCCCAAAGGATATATGCTTGACTACTGTGATTATGATGCGGATCATACTAGTGGGGCACATGTAGTCTATAAGCATATCCTTGAACTGTTCCTAGTCGAGGGTGTATCGAGACAGGGCATCGATATTCCAGAGTAGACTAGCGTATACTATTCTTGTCCCATATGATGAGCGATGGATGATCCCATATCCATCTGGTGAGGAGACACCAAAGATTGTATGCGGGTGCTCAGTGGAGACTGGGTACACTGAACGGACTCACAGAGAACTCCTATGTGGTATTATATCTATCGTCGGATAGCAGTTCTCAGGAACACTGGTACAGGTTAGTCTGTAGACCCGAGATCGTCATAGAGTCTTGTGTGTCCTCCCACTATACTTTGATCTCCACCCTACCACGGCTCTACTGAGTCGTGCAAACAGGTGGTCTTTGGGTACAGTCCCGAGGCGCATGGAGGCAATGAGCGATAGGAGGGGTTTCGTCTCTCCCGGTATTGGGGGTTGATGTTGTGCTATGCTCGATTGGCTATAACATGAAGTCCCTGGCCAGGGCTGCTGAGATTTACTGATAAGAGTTATCAGTAGTTTATCAATCTGTTATGATCCATACACCAGCATGACTTATTGAGTTACTGGGGTCGACGATACCATCCCTAGACTTGATATGCAGCATATCTGACGAAGAGACCGGACTGTACGGTAAGTGTTGCCAGTTGGCTCGACGGGAGTTTTTACAGCTTCGCTGGTTTTCTTCTGATCGTTTCAATACCCGGGTGGCCGTTATGTTTAGCTGACCTCTTGCGGCTTGTAGATGTTTGATATGATCATCATCTACTGCTGGCGTATTGACGAGTCTTAGAGTCCCACAATGAAGTTTCCTGGCTCAGGCAAAACGATGTGGTGTGCATATGAGATATGTGCGGGACCCGATTAAATACGGTTATGTGATAACGTATATTAATCGGGCATTTTCTATTTGTCCGATCGTATGAGATATGACCGGTTTGGTAAAATCAAGTGTTGATTTAACTAATTACATTTAGATAAATTCTTTAAGTAAATCCTTTTGTATGCATGCATGTATGCACATGATGATGTGCATGGACACATACATGCATACATAGTATCATGGTTGTTGATACAAGAATGATGGCAATATAAGACTTATATTGAAGCTTTTAATTTGTATTTATCATTTTAAGTTAATATAAAGAATATCCACTAATGCTCCATTATTTCTTAGTGGGTAATCTTTATTTAACTTAGTAAAAAGAATTTCCACCATGCTTAATTCTTTAGGAAAAGAATTTCCACTCATAATTATGGTGGTAATTGAATAATGGTGATTATTCCTTTATTATCACTATAAATAGCTTCATATGTGATATGAAACAAGAAGCACACAACAAGAAAAAAATTGAGTGCAAGGGTGTGAAAAATACAAGTTATCATATGTGATATGAAAGAAAACTCATGCCACCATTATCTTCTTCTTCCTCTCTAGATTTCTCTCTTGAGTGAAGATTGACAAAAGAAAGGATTTTAATTGAAGAACATAAACCACATCATCACACTACACACCTCTAGCCGATTTGTGTAGGGTGTTTACTCTACTTCGTTTGCGAAACAAGTAAGGTAAGGAGCTTTGGGCAAAGGGACTTCGGGTGGATCATCGTGGACAAGGAAGGCTACCATCGATCCGTTCCAAACTCTCATAGTGCCAAGGAGTCACCGAGGAAGATCTACAAAGGTTGTAATCTTTCCTCTTAGTGATAGTTTTACAATTGCATGTGATGTTTAGTTGTATAATCCCTAAAACTTCTAGTTTCGATTCTTGTCGGGTTAACTTAACACCTCTAAATTTTTGATTATGGCATGTGTGATGCTACCGAACTCTTGAAGAGGTGCTAGGCAAGCCCTACAATACTATCATCTAGAGTAAGACTGTCCTACCGGTATAGGTCCTCCCTCAATCATTGCAATCACGTGCCTGCTATCCAATAATTGACTTTGAGGGCACTATAGCCAACAATCTCCCACTTGCACTTAAGGCTAATTATTGCGATGTCGCATACTCATATCCCGTGTGATACCGAACACCTAACTTCTCTACTAATTAGCTTTACAAAGTACGTCTGTAAAACTATTGCTTTTGAGAAATAGCCTCAGTGAGTGGATCCGCTCTGATGTTTCTTTCTATGTCTCTCTTAATCTCAAGTTCGCGGAGAAAGCCATCTTCCGAAATGAGCAATACGTGTCTTAGAATATGTCTGGATATCTGATGGGACCTAGTTCACAAATGAACACCAAATCCAGCAAACTTCTTAGACTGTATCGTCAACTGAATTTAATCAGTATCCTGCGCCATGCCTCCCTAAGTATCCTCTTGGACCACCTGTCCAAACAACTGCCCCTCGTCAGAGGAAAAACTATAACTCTGACAATCACTCTGTCATCCAGGTCACCTTGGAAGCCTGGAATGATAACTGTCTCCTGAAGGAGGCTGTCGTTATCATATCCCTAGAACATCCACTTATGTTCTAAAACTGTTTCCGCACGTTTCTCCAGGATTGGATTAATATCATCTTATTGTATCTAGTGCAAAAACAATATCTGGTGTCGTACTTGACATCTCATGATTGACTCAATTTCCTAAGCAAGTGATATGCCAATCATGCACATCCCTCTCCCCTTTTGTCTGTAAAACACCTTTAGAGAGGGTGACTCCATCACCTGCAGGTTCCCCACAATGCCAGGAGTCGTCCATTCTAAATATCTTTAGTATACTGTCTAAGTACCCAGATTGGGAAACTACCCAAATCTGGATCTAAAACCATAGATCTAGTAACCAGAATGCCTAATATCATATCAATATCCTATGTGGAGAAACTACTGTGTGAAAACCACAGTATAACCGATTATAGGATAAGAATTTTACTTCCTAGTATGTGTATGTCATCCAAATACCAAGACATTACACCCTACCACCTTCTTAACAGATCCATCCCCTATTCTGATGAAGTCAAATCCTATGACCGTCACATCAAAAATATATGATCTATCTCCGCAATATATGCCTTAGTCTATAAATAGACATAAGTTACTTGTCCACTATGCTTACGCTACTCCCACTGACTATAACAACCCTCTGGTAGAGTCATATACACGTGCACTTCTAAAACTAGTGTAGAACGACGCTATACTCATCCTCCTGCCGGGTCTCATGGTATGGAACAACAGTAGTGTCAAGTTTGGGTAAACAAGAACCTCCATGTCATTGTCTTTGAGGACACCAAAGTACCTCTCAGGCGCCTGAGGTTACCCAACATATCTACGGGGTGGCTAATAGAATGTCAAACCTGATTGAATCTTTAGGTCCTATTAAATTTTCAGTAATTGTTTGCGGTTCAGGAATCACTTCCAGTTCTACCATACTTCCACTACTGTTTTCTGAAAAAGTCCATTTTACTAAAACTGTGGAGAGTCAAAAACAATATCACTATTGATCTTCCAGATGGTAGAAAGTCAACCCTCCTCATAGCCCGGGTTAACCCACAAACTGCCATTACAGAAACGCCGCTTGAGTTATCCAGAATCTGGTTTTAAGTATAAGCCGGACAACTCCATATACCTTAATATCGTTAAGATATGATCCATTCTATATACAATATAGAAACAATGGCACTGATTTAATTGGAACCAGTTCCAAATCATGCAGCTGTCTCCAGTGCATGTCAACTAAATGGAGAGAGGCCGATCAGCATTACTCAACTTAGGAGTTCATCCAATTATGAGTAACCTGAAAAAGAAGCAAGTTCTCAAAACCATTACTATCAACTGAATACCAAACACAGGTATCTACATCTTAGATCATTTTGAAGAATCCTGATACTTGCAACACATGGTTCTCTACTTTATTCTTGTACCTATAACTTTTCAAAATTAGGACCTTGTATTTCTACGAAACACATGTCTAAAATTGGAGAAGTCACAAGTTAACAGAATATAGTACGAGGACCAACCCCTCTGTCCTAATGGACACTGGAAAACATACAATACTTTGTATAAGTCCCCTGAGTTTAATAACTCATACCCTGTGCGTCGTAGGTTGAAAACTGTACTTATGGTTAAGAAGAATTACACCGCTGTTTAATGCTCCTTACCCAACCATCAACGGATATTGGTAAATGTCATGGACATAATTTCAAAAAGTTATATCTCACTTTATAAAATAAATGTACAGATATATCAGTTTGAAATTGGTGCATAACAATGGATATTCAAAACCAAATATTTGTCGTCCGGCAAAAAACCCAGGCGATTTCCTCAAATATCACCAATTACAACGAATCCCGATATAATGAGAATGATCACCTAATTACCAATAACTTACTCCCACTCATCGTCTGTAACGCCATAAAGATGTGAGAATCATATATGGTAATATATACCATGGAGTAAGGATCTAATTGGGAAATCAGTTTTCTATTAACAATGCACAGTGAAACTGAAACATGAATATGTTTCGAAGGGGTATCCGGGTATTCCTAGTAATGCCTCTTCCATTATCCAGATTCATGACTATAACCGTATATTTCTTTGCCATCTCTCCAAATCATTTTATTTGTCTTTACTCATTACCTTCTGTACACCATCATTAGGCTAAATGGTTTTCTTCCTTTCCTACCGTTCGGCACCAGCCTATGGTTTGGAAGAAGACTGTCCAATAAACGTAATAGGTGTACTCTCCTAATCCTAGGAGTACTTGCAACCTGAGAGAATGTAAAGATAAAAGACAACGGAATAAACCTTATTCTATTTCTCCTGAACCAGAATCCATCCTCGTACTGGAACAAGTTTCTTCGAGTTCGTATATAACCATACGAAGGATTATCTAATAAACTATGGATCTTCGTAGTGATACGGGGTGTTATGGAGAAATACAAATGTGAAGTAGGAGTGGCGATGAAATACGTGGTTTGGTCGTGAATGATAGTAGTCGCAATTTACTTTTCCCTCTTTCTAATCCCTTTATTTGTCTTTACTTATTACCTTATGTACAACACACTTAGGCTAATTGGTTTTCTTCCTTCCCCACCTTTCGGCACCTGCCTATGGTTTGGAAGAAGACTATCTAATAAGCGTAATAGATGTACTCTCTCATAATCCAAGGAGCCCTCATAACCTGAGAGAAGCTAAAAGGAAAAGACAACTGAATAGTCCTATTCAATCTCTCGAGAACCAGAATCCATCCTCGAATCTGGAATAAGTTCCTTCAAGTTCGTATGTAACTATACGATGGATTTATCCAATGGAAGTGGATGTTCGTAGTGATACGGGATGTTCTGGAGAAATGCAAAGGGTAAAAGAAGGAGTGGCAATGATGTATGCAACTCAGACAATCCAAAAGCCAGTGTTTTAAGAAAGTTCGGTTAACTTGGTCACTGAGTGGTAGTCTAGGGTCGGGCCATGGTCGCTGCTAAAGAGAGAGAGAAAAGAAACACTCTGCATGCACTATAACCTAGATTAGAATGGTTAATCACTTTATCTAATCAGGATGTCTCCCACTGTATCCTCAAATTCTCCTCCAAACCTGAAAGAAGAATTAGTCGGGATCACCCGAGGAGTAAACCAACTCATCAGTGGAAATCGAGATCCAACTATCATCGCATGGTAACGTGATGGAATCCACTCACGTTATCACACTCTAAAAGGTATGCGCATGCATGGCAAGTTTCCTGTATGTTTGAAACTCCCGATGTGATTTTTACCCCATGCTCTCATGACCTTGACGAAGGCCAACATATCATAAGTCACATGTCAAGTTCTACCCGTCATTGTCCAGGTTAATTTAAACCCACCCATACATACCCTTGACGAAGGCCAAAATAGTAGTACGACTGTCCCAAACCAACGCATCTATCTATGCAACAGAAAAGTAACAAATAGCTACCATACACTATGTTAGTGTATATGCCCTAGAGGCCATTACTGTATCATACTAGTATGTATATTACTTAATAGAAGCTTGGGATATTCACCTTGTATTGACAATCTTGCTCAATATAGTAGTATGCTACTTGGTTTGTTTCTACTTCAATGTGTACATGGGTTTATTTTTAGTATATCACCTATACACATTAGTGGAGCCCTTAGGATCTTTGCTTGATTACCAGCGTTGTGATGGCAGTCATACTAGTGGGGGCTGGGTAATCTATAAGCACATCCTTATGCAGGTCCCTAGTCGCAGGACTATCGAGACAGGGCATCGATACTCCGGAGTAGACTAGCGTATGCGCTTCTCATCCAAGTGTGGGAGACGGTCTGTCCCACAGCCGTCAGTACGTCGTACTTGAGATAGTATGCGGGTGCTCGTTAGGTTACGAGTACACAGGACAGGACTCGTTGGGAACTGTTGGTTGGTACTATACCTATCGTCAGTTATAAGTTCCCAGGTGATATGAGTACAGCTTAGTCCGCTGACTTGACTCTGTCACTTCGCCTCGAGTGTTTTCCCACTGTACTTAGATTACTACCCTACCATGGCTCAAAGGAGTCGTGAAAACAGGTAGTAGTTGGGTGCAGTCCCGAAGCACTTGGAGGCAGTGACGGTTAGACAGGATTTGTCTCTCCCGGTATTGGGGGTTGACATCGCGCTGTGTCTAGGAGAGCCATTACACGAGTAGTCCCTGGCCAGGGCAAGCGAGATATACTGGTAGGTTTCCAGTGTTATCTCAGGGTGTTCTGGGCTTCACTCCGACACGACTTGTACCGCTATTAGGGGACAGACGTTTACCGCCCCCTAGGCCCGCCATGCGATGTATCAGACGAACAGACCGGACTGTATGGAGATTGTCACATTCAAGCTCAGTAGGAGTTCAGATGGGTTTCACCTCGTCAGTCTTCTTATCGGCATCTACCTGGGGACCGTTACGCACAGCTAGTGCCGCTTGGGGTCTGTGGTTAAACCCACTGCCAGCGTAGTGTCGAGTCTTTAGAGTCCCACACAGAAAGCTATTCGCCTTTAGGCAAAAGTGTAGGGGTCGCATGGTTTTGCGACAGGTCGCATGGTTTTGCGACAGGGTTCGGTCGCATCCGTGCATTTGTGCACGTACAGTGTCCGGACAGTTAACACTAGCGGGCTTTGGTTTAAGCCAGATCCTAGTGTACGTTTTGGGATTGGTTTTATCTCGTTTGTATTCGTGTTCCTCGGAACGCGGATGCGGGTGTGTATGTACAGTTGACAGAGAGACAGAGGCAGAGCATTCTCATTGGGGTTGTTGACTGTTGACTATTGACTTTTGACTAAACCCTAATGAGACTAAGATATATGATTAACAATAATATTAATTAAGTATTATAGTGATATGGTTGTTGAGGGGTTGACTTTGTTGACTTTGTTGACCGGTTGACTTGGTTGGACTAGTTGACCATCATCATGACAATGGCTATCATTCCATGGCAAAGTCTTTTGCTTGCTTGTTTATTTATGCAAAATGAGTGCATGAAATGATATAGCCATTTTGACTTAAACCATCACACAATACTTGATTACTATTTTTGTTATGATGGCTTTGGATTATGAGAGGTAAGAATGAGAAGAGTATGGCTCATTTTCTTTTATTTGCTTTCTCTCTCTTGAGCTCTCCCTCCTCCTCTTGCTCTCTCTAGCTCAAGGCAAACCATTCTCATTTGTTGAGAGTCATTGCCTTAGAGATAAAAAGACACCAAAACATTCCTCTACTCATTCTAGTTCACAAGGCCTAGCAAGCCATGTGATCTAGTTTCTTCAAAGATCGAAGAAGAAGCCAAAGGTAGAATCTTTCGGGTGGATCCATCTTCGGCGCAAGGAGACGACGAGGTGAGGCCGATCCGTACACCGGGAGGAGTCGAAGACGAAGGAGTTCAAGAAAGGTATAGCCCCCTAACCGAGTAGGTAAACTCTTGTTAGGTTGTTAGTTAGTCGTTTAACAAAGATCCGTATTGGTAGTCCATGTTACCACCCTCTTGAAAATCGTTTTTCACCACTTCCGCAACCCCGTAAGAACCGGGGAAGGGTAGCATGGACTTACAGTGGTATCAGAGCCTAGTTAAACACTATCTAACATGTTAGCAAAGTAAGTAGAAATTCGATCGGAGAAAAAGTCACGAAAAACACCCGGAAAATCAAGTTTCTGTCGATTCTGTATTTTGTTCAAAAAATGATAAATCATACTCCAAAAATCGACTCAGGATTTTTAAAAGACACTGTAGAAATTTGGTCCAGAGAACCGTTCAAAGCGCCGCAGAACCGCGGCGGGATCACGCTCCTGCCGCGGATCCGCGGCCGAGTTGAGTCGGTCGTGGGTCAAATTTCTTGCAGTGTGTTTCTGGGGGTATTTTGGAATTTTTACTATATGTCTTTTCAGCCCAGATTTTCCAGAAAGAAAAATTTGTTTTTGGGGCTTCAAAATCCGTATTTTTATCGAACTTCTAAAGACTAAGGCTAACGGGTATATATCTGTGATGTGTTATATGTATTGAACGTCCGCTAATAGCTATACGTCGATTAGTGGGGGTTATACATATCTGTAATCTGTAATGATTGATGGTATGTGTATATGAATTCTTTGGATTGTCGCGGATAAATAACCGGGGGTTGTGAGATGAGAGTTTTCTTTTCTTTCAATTCATGTAATATGTAAATTGATGTAATATTATTTTTGGCCGCACAACCGGGTCGGGGTTGTAGCCGTCATTGTATAATTTCTTTTTACTGTTTTTGCTCCTAGGATAGACCCAAGGTGGGGTGCACAAACTACCGGGTATCTCGAAGTGCCGAGTGGCCTACTCACGTCGTTGAGGGAGGTTGCTCCACTTCGGATATTTGGCGGGGAGTTTGCCGCACCCGTAGGGGTCTAGGGTGGGGTATTGGCTATTCATCGCGACTGTGTAATCCGCTTTTCCTTACAGGCTCGTGCGAATTTCGGATTCCTAGTATATCCAATGTATTTATCTTTTATCTGAAATGGCTATCATTGCAATATATCTATATATGATATTATTTAGGCTATGCTTATGTTTTGCAGCCGCGCTAGCCCAGCCCCCGCTCTGTCGTTAGTTAAGTAACCTAACGGGTAATGACGGGGCCCCGTGGCGAATGCGAATGGCATAAGCGTACGTCATATTTTGGTTGTTTTCTGCAATGGTAGGATTAAATGATGGGACGCATTAGAAGAACTAATGCAAGAAAAAAAATAAACCAAGTAAAAGTCGTTGGAACACTTTCAAAACCACTCGGTTTCTTTTCAAAATAACTTTTAAACGCGGAGCTTAAGCCACTCCTTTTAAAAGCAATCTCGTTCCATCGATTATATCAAGTTCACTACGCTCACGGTTTCGCCAAAATCATTCGTAGCCCTCCGTCGTTTCACATGGATGGTCAATAGTATTCAAGCTATGTATGTTGGCCAAAGTCAAGGCATAGTGATTGGTAGCTATTGGGTAATCCTGTGCAGCATAGATAGATGTGTTGGTTTGTGGCAGTCGTTCTACCATTTTGGCCAAAGTCAAGGGTATGTGCGGATGGGCTCAAATTAACTTGGAGAATGACGGGTAGAACTTGACATGTGACTTATGATATTTTGGCCAAAGTCAAGGTCATAAGAGCATAGGGAAAAAATCCACACCGGGAGTTTCAAAAGAACTGAAACATGCTGGCACTGCATACCATTTAGAGTGTGATGATTCAGGTAGGATTCCTTCTGTTTTGTCACGCAATGATATTTGGATCCCGATCCTACTGTGAGTATATGCTACTCCTCGGGAAATTTCTTACTTAACGATCAATGCTATAAACCAAGTTGGTGTCTAGAAAGGTGTTAGCGGGGCTACGCCCCCAGGGAAAAGAGGTTCTTAAATTTAGGAACTTCGCGAAAGCGTTGGAAAACCTCCCTCGAAGTACCGACACCAGCCTGGCCGAACGGTTAAGCAAGAATTGTACGGTGAGATTGATCCTGACTAATTCTTCCTTTTTGGTTTGAGGAGGGATTCGAGAGACAGTGGGAGCCATCCTGTTTAGACAAATTAAAAACCACTCTAAACTTGCAAGAGCATCATGCTAAAGTGTTTCTTCTCTCTCCTAATTGCAGCGACCAAACATCATGACCGGACTTAAGTTATTACTAGATAAAAATATACTGACAGGGCCAAACTACAAAGATTGGCTCAGGAATGTAAAAATGGCAATAACTTATGACAAGTTGGGGTATCTCCTTACCACCAAAGCTCCCCCCATCCCAGGACCCACCTCCAGCGTCGCGGATAAGGAAATCCGTAAGACTTGGGAGATCGATAGCGTGAATGCCAAGTGCGTCGTGCTTGCCTCTATGAACAACGAACTTCAGAGGAGGCACGAGAATATGGACCTTGAATCCATATTTCTCCATAGAAAAGAACTGTATGGAGAGCATTCTCGTATCGTAAGATACGAAGTGTCGAAGAAGTTATTTTCGGCAAGTTTGGCCATCGGATCATCGGTAGCGGAACACGTGCTTAAGATGATTGGCTTCATTGAGGAGCTCGCGGAACATGGGACCACGTTAGAGAACGAGCTCTATACGGACTTGATTCTCCAGTCCCTTCCTTCCACTTACGCCCAGTTTATCCTGAACTTCAACTTACAAGAAAAAGAAGTTGAACTTTCAGAGCTCCTCAACATGCTGAGGAGTGCAGAGGGCACCCTACAGAAAGGTAGGGAAACATCCACTTTGTTTGTAGGAGGATCTTCCGCTTCTAGGTCCAAGGCAAAATCCAAGGGAAAGAAGAAGAAAGCCCCCACCAAACCAAGGGGCGGTGTTAGTAAAGTGGATATGAAGGGAAAAGCAAAAGCAGCAAAGATAGAAGGGAAGCTTATAGGGAAGGAAGAGTGTTTTTTCTGTCATAAGAGTGGTCACTGGAAGAAAGATTGCAGGGCTTGGAAAGCCAGAACACAGGATCTGAAGCAAGTTGCGGCTTCAGCTTCAGGTGTGTATGTTATTGAAAACTGTCTATCAATAAACTTTACTTTCTGGGTATTGGATACCGGATCAGGATCTCATATCTGTAATTCTTTGCAGGCGTTGAGAAACCGTAGGGTTTTGAAGGCAGGTGACATGACCCTCAAAGTTGCAAACGGAGCTTGCATGGATGCTAAGGCCGTGGGGGACTATCACCTTGGGTTGTCAGATGGACACGTTTTGGTTTTCCATAATTGCTATTTTGTACCCAATGCAACTTGTAATATCATTTCTGTATCTTTATTATCTAAAGAAGGTTATGAATTTGCGTTTGTAGGTAATGTTGTAAACATTCACCTTAATCAAGTTCTGATTGGGTCAGGTACATTAAGCAAAGGTATATACGTATTAAACCAACCACAGATTTTCAATGTCCAGAATACACACAAAAGAAAGTCTCTGGAAATAAATCAGACTTTCATATGGCATTGTAGACTGGGTCACATCAATGAGAGAAGGTTGACGAAGTTACATGCAGAAGGATATTTGAATCCGTTCGAATATCAATCATATGCCACTTGTCAATCCTGTCTCAAAGGAAAGATGACAAAGACTCCGTTCACTGGACACGGAGTATGAGCGAGCGAGCTCTTGGGACTCGTACACAGCGATGTGTGCGGTCCAATGTCTACACATGCGCGAAGCGGTTATTCTTACTTCATTACTTTTACGGAAGTCTTTTCAAGGTACGGTTATGTCTTCTTAATGAAACATATGTCCGAAGCCTTTGGAAAACTCCAGGAATATAAGAATGAAGTAGAAAAACAAACCGGCAAAAATATCAAGACACTATGATCGGATCGAGGTGGTAAATACTTGAGTGCCGAGTTCCTGGACTACTTAAAAGAGAATGGAATTCTCTCTCAGCTTACTCCTCCATACACTCCGCAACATAACGGTGTATCGGAGAGACGGAACCGAACCCTATTGGATATGGTACGGACCATTATGAGTAACGCTGAGTTACCGCGATCATTCTGGGGATATGCGCTAGAATCAGCTGCATACCTTTTGAACCAAGTTCCAACTAAGACTGTGCCTACTACACCATATTAGATGTGGTGTGGGAAGAGACCCTATCTTAATCACATTAAGACATGGGGAAGTCCAGCTTTTGTCAAAAAGAAGCATGCGGACAAGCTCGAGGCACGCTCAGTACAGTTCAAGTTTGTGGGATATCCAAAGAACTCCAAAGGATATTTCTTCTATTGCGACGAGGAACAAAAGGTTTTTGTTTCTCGGCATGCCCACTTCTTAGAAACTCAGTTTTTGGAGAATCGGATAAGTGGTAGCGCAATAGAACTGGAAGAAATTCCATAGCCATGAGCTATTACTAAAAGCTTAGTAGAACCAGAGGGTTCGAAAGATCATGACATTCCTACGCCGCTCCGCAGGAGTAGTAGGCAGTCTCATCCGCCCGAGAGATACTACGGTTTTCTCATAGACGGGGATAGAGAGGACTGCATCATTGATTATGATGAGCCTACTAGCTTCCAGCAAGCCATTCAGAGCGTTGACTCGGTAAAATGCCGGATGCAATGCGGACCGAAATGGAGTCCATGTACACCAACAAAGTATGGACGTTGGACGTTGCTCCAGATGGGGTAAAACCCGTAGGATGCAAGTGGATCTTCAAAAGGAAGATTGGTGTAGATGGACAGGTTGAGACCTATAAAGCTAGACTGGTTGCAAAGGGTTTTCGTCAAAGACCTGGTTTGGACTATGACGAGACCTTTTCTCCAGTAGCTATGCTGAAATCCATTCGGATCTTTCTTGCCATTGCTGCCTTCCACGATTATGAGATTTGGCAGATGGACGTAAAGACCGCTTTTCTAAATGGAAATTTAGAGGAGTGTGTTTATATGGACCAGCCAGAGGGTTTCATTCAGAGTGGGAGCAGCGGAAAGGTGTGCAAGTTGCTTAAGTCTATCTATGGACTGAAGCAGGCATCGCGGAGTTGGAACATCTGTTTTGATGAGACGGTCAAGGAATTTGGCTTTATCAAAAATCCAGATGAACCATGCATCTAAAATAGATTTGTAGCGAGAACTGTAGTATTCCTCGTTTTATACGTGGATGACATTCTCTTAATAGAAAATGACATTCCTATGCTACAATCTGTCAAGGGGTTCTTGTCACACAGGTTCTCCATGAAAGACCTGGGTGATGCCTCATACATTCTGAGGATCCGGATCTATCGTGATAGATCCAAGAGGATACTGGGACTCTCACAGTCCCGGTACATCGACACCATACTGAAAAGATTCAGTATGGAAGATTCCAAGCGCGGTAATCTACCGGCTTGTCACGGGATCGCCCTCTCCAAAGAGATGTCTCCCAAGACTGATTTGGAAAGGGATCGCATGTCTATTATACCCTACGCTTCTACGGTAGGCTCTATAATGTATGCGATGTTGTGTACCAGATCAGATGTAGCTTATGCACTGAGTGTGGTATGCCGGTATCAGTCAAACCCTGGGGAAAAACACTGGATAGAAGTAAAGAACATTCTCAAGTACCTGAGAAGGACTAAGGAGACGTTCTTGGTGTATGGCGGAAAAGACCTCCAGATCGAGGCCTTTGCTGACTCCAGCTTCCAAAGTGACAAGGATGATTCCAAGTCCATGTCGGGTTATGTCTTTACCCTCAATAGAGGGGCGGTGTGTTGGAAGAGTTCCAAACAGGAAACCGTTGCTGACTCGACGTTGGAAGCGGAATATATCGCTGCTGCAGATTTCGCAAAAGAAGCTGTCTGGTTAAGGAAGTTCTTAACTGAACTTCAGGTGGTTCCATCCATTGTTGATCCAATACCTCTGTATTGCGACAACAACTGGGCTATAGCTCTAGCGAAGGAACCAAGGTCCCATCAGAAGTCCCGACACATCTTGAGGCGGTATCACCTGATCAGGGAGATCGTGGGTCGCCAGGAGATCGAGGTTCGGAGAGTTTCTACGGAAGATAACATTGCTGATCCACTCACAAAGGCCTTATCCCAGACTCAGTTCGAGCGACTGATCAAGATGATAGGTCTTCGATACGCCAGTACATGGCCTTAGTGCAAGTGGGATATTGTTAGTGTATATGCCCTAGAGGCCATTACTGTATCATACTAGTATGTATATTACTTAATGGAAGCTTGGGATATTCACCTTGTATTGACAATCTTGCTCAATATAGTAGTATGCTACTTGGTTTGTTTGTACTTCAATGTGTACATGTGTTTATTTTTAGTATATCACCTATACACATTAGTGGAGCCCTTAAGATCTTTGCTTGATTACCAGCGTTGTGATGGCAGTCACACTAGTGGGGGCTGGGTAATCTATAAGCACATCCTTATGCAGGTCCCTAGTCACAGGACTATCGAGATAGGGCATCGATACTCCAGAGTAGACTAGCGTATGCGCTTCTCATTTCCAGTGTGGGAGACGGTCTGTCCCACAGCCATCAATATGTCGTACTTGAGATAGTATGCGGGTGCTCGTTAGGTTACGAGTACACTGGACATGACTCGTCGGGAACTGTTGGTTGGTACTATACCTATCGTCAGTTATCAGTTCCCCGGTGACATAAGTACAGCTTAGTCCGCTGTTCCCCTCCGAACGGCGGCGCGGACTCGGCGTCCCGCCTTAGATTCGGGGCAGATTCTATGTGGTTTTATCCGTCTACCTCTCCGAAGATGCCAAGTTGATTTATGGCACTGTGTATCGGAGGTTTAGACGGATGTGGCCGATATAGCAGACTTCGTCAGATTCCCCCTCAGGGTGAGGGGTTTTTGATTGTGGGGACGCTCTTCCCTGCAGGCGCAAGCCCCTGCAGTTAATTACGCTACCGCATCGCGGTAACAACTTTCTCCTTCTCCAGAATTTCACTTCGTGTCGTGTGTATTTGTTTTGTTTGTGGTTGCCCGTGGATTGTATACGGAGACTGAGTAATGCCGTCGCCCGTAGGACGTGGATTAGTCCAAATCCGTATTTACTTAGATTTGGGTTTGGTGTTTTTAGTTTAAGGATACATTAGTCGCGTTGCGGCTAAGATCAACTTAAACGTTCGTTAAGGGTACGTTAGTCCTGTTTTAGACTAAGATCAACTTAACGTAGTGATTCATTTAATATATGGTCGTCAGGACTCGTCACCTCTCTAACGTCGTTGAAGGATTACAACGACATGTGTCAGAGGAGTTCAGAGATGTACCTTTGAACCAAAGTTGACTTGGAGTTTTATCATTCATTTAAATGTCTAAGGATACGTTAGCCGTATTTGGGGCTAAGATCAACTTAAACGGGACCGTTTAGATCCGGCAAAGGAGCATTTGGAGGCTCTATTGTTCCAGTTTAGGGACGTAGTGATCCATTTTCCAGTTTAAGGACGTGGTGGTCCATCGCCAGTTTAGGGACATGATGGTCCATGTTCCAGTTTAAGGACGTGGTGGTCCATTATTAGTTGAAGGACGTTTCGGTCCGATATTAGTTGAAGGACGTTTCGGTCCATTCCAGTTTAGGGACGTGGCGGTCCATTATTAGTTTAAGGACGTCTCGGTCCAATATTAGTTTAAGGACGTCTCGGTCCAATATTAGTTTAAGGACGTCTCGGTCCGATATTAGTTTAGGGACGTTCCGGTCCGATATTAGTTTAAGGACGTTTCGGTCCATCGCCAGTTTAGGGACATGATGGTCCATGTTCCAGTTTAAGAACGTGGTGGTCCATTATTAGTTTAAGGACGTTTCGGTCCGATATTAGTTTAAGGACGTTTCGGTCCATTCCAGTTTAGGGACGTGGTGGTCCATATTCCAGTTTAGGGACGTGGCGGTCCATTATTAGTTTAAGGACGTTTCGGTCCAATATTAGTTTAAGGACGTCTCGGTCCAATATTAGTTTAAGGACGTTTCGGTCCAATATTAGTTTAAGGACGTCTCGGTCCGATATTAGTTTAGGGACGTTCCGGTCCGATATTACTTTAAGGACGTTTCAGTCCAATATTAGTTTAAAGACGTTTCGGTCCAATATTAGTTTAAGGACGTTTCGGTCCATATTCCAGTTTAGGGACGTGGTGGTCCATATTCCAGTTTAGGGACGTGGCGGTCCATTATTAGTTTAAGGACGTTTCGGTCCATCGTTAGTTTAAGGACGTTTCGGTCCGATATTAGTTTAAAGACGTTTTGGTCCAATATTAGTTTAAGGACGTTTCGGTCCATATTCCAGTTTAGGGACGTGGTGGTCCATATTCCAGTTTAGGGACGTGGCGGTCCATTATTAGTTTAAGGACGTTTCGGTCCAATATTATTTTAAGGACGTTTCGGTCCACGAGTTTAAGGACCCCGCAGTCCGTATTGACGTATGTGGTCGTCGGGACGCGTCACCTCTCTGACGTCGATGAATGATTACAACGACATGTGTCAGAGGAGCTCGGAGATGTACCCTCGAACCAGATGTAAATTGATTTGAGAGAGAGAGAGAGAGCAATTGTGCTCAGTCAATTTAATTTGAGGACTTACGGCCACGATTGGGCTAAGTCCAGTTCAGAATATTCGACACTTTTATTTGTTTTTTAGCCTATTAGGCCTGTGCTAGGGCTTGGCCCATTTTTAATAATGCATAGCATTAAATCTTGGTCTCTGTTGGACCTCTATTTAGGCTCTGCCCCTTTTAAGATAATGCATTGCATTATTTATTATTTTGTTTGGGCTCTGCCCATTTATAAATGATGCAGAGCATCAATTTTGTTTGGGCTCTGCCCTCTATAAAATGATGCAAAGCATCAATTTCATTTGGGCCATCCCTTTTATTGCTCTGCAATTTAATTTGGGCCTGGCCCTTCAAGCAATGCATTGCATTGAGAATCTTCAAGAAACAGAAGTGCAGAGCAATTATTAATCCTTTGATCTAAAGAAAAACAAGTTTTTTCTTCTTCTCTTGTTTTTCCTTATTTCACAGAACCAAGGGTTCATAACAAGTGCAAGGCACTACTTCTTTTTTATTTTATTTACTTATTTATTTATTTATTGAAGATCCATGATCTTGTTCTTAGATCAATGATCTGTTCCCAAGAGAATTTTCCCTTTTAAAGGTTTTACCTTTTTTTTTTGTTCTTCCAGAATTTTCAAGAGTTCTTTTCTCTTTTTCTTTTAGCAAGATCTTGATGCCTCTTGAAATGAGGTCTGGGATCCTTTTTATAGTGCTCACAAATTAGTTAAATTTGTTAAAGAGATCTTTCTCTGAGTGATTTGGGAAATTTTCCCCACCGTTGGATCTTTGATCCAAAGGCCCCTGCCTTATACAAGAAAATCTTCTTATTTCAACAAGATTTATTCTGTTTTGCGCAACTCCCCCAGTGAGCGACACGTATCGCACAATGAAGTGCTTGCGCAACTGCTCTTGTGCAACTGCGCAGACACGTGTCGCGCAGCGGTGCGCTTGCGCAACAGTGTTTGCGCAACTGCGCAGACACGTGTCGCGCAGCGCAGCGCCTGCGCAGTTCTGCCTGCGCAACTGCGCAGACATGTATCGCGCAGCAGTGCGCCTGCGCAGCTGCACGTGTCGCGCAGCGGTGCGCCTGCGCAGCTGCGCGTGTCGCGCAGCGGTGCGCTTATGCAGCTGCGCAGACACGTGTCGCGCAGCGGTGCGCTTGCGCAGTTGTGTTTGCGCAACTGCGCAGACACGTGTCACGCAGCGCAGCGCTTGCGCAACTGGGCATTGCTTTTTTTTTAAAGAGCCTTGCTCTGATTAGACGCACTGCCTTGGGTGTTGTGCTGGCGTGTCAACTTCTGACACATGGTACATTGCGCGCAGCGCACGGGATCTGAAGCGTTGCTTCAAAAATTTGAATTTTCAAAATTCAAACAGAGCCTTGCTCTGATTGGGTAAACAAATGCCCCCCCACCGTTGCGCTCACGTGGCGCACACGTGAGTGCAGCGGTGGCAAGATCCTAGTCGTTGGATGAAGGGGGTCAGTTGAAGGGGCGCAGGCGCCTATAAATAGGACCCTTGGTCCTTAGAAAATTCTTTACTACTTCAAGAATTTTGACTCAGAGCCTTGCTCTTGCTTAAGAATTTTCAGAGCCTTTCTCTTGATTTTTTCCAAGAACTCCAGAGTTCATAACCATCTTAGGTATTTAATTAAATTAAATTAAAGCTAATTAATAGAGCTTTGCTCTCATAGATCTTTGATCTAAAACCCTTTTGGGGTTTCCTCAACAGCGCCTTGCTCTTATAGATCTTTGATCTAAAGGGAACCCCTTTGGGGTTTCATCAACAGAGCCTTGCTCTCAAAAATTTACAGAGATCTTGTTCTTGGGTTTTAACCCATGAACAGAGCCTTGCTCATAGATCAAATGTAGATCTTCCCTTTTTTCTTATATATAAAAATGGAGAACTCCTAAAAGTTTTCATGGATATTTTAAGACCCCAATTTTTTTTTAATCCTTAGGAGTTATAGTTTTCATTACTATTACAGAGCTAGGCTCTTTTTTAAGAAGTTTTATTCCCTCGAGACAAGAGTTTGACAAATGTCACTCTGTGACAGAGCTTTGCTCTAAAATAGAAGATTTCCTCCTTGTCTCTAGGGATTTCCCCCCAATGAGGATATTCTCTTGGGGGTCTTTTTCATTAACTGACAATCTCATCCATTGATAGGACTGTCTTATTAAGTGATGTACTATCATTTAGATTTTGTGGGTCCCCCTTTGGTCCCCTACCCACTACGTCACAATGTGAAAAAAGATTTAAAAGGAAAAAATCAAGCGTTAGAACACTAATGGTTATTTTTGTCTTTTCACAGGAAACATGTCTGATGATTTGTCTTTCTCCTTCGTTCGCTCGGAAGGAGGGTTCCCTCACTCGCCAGTGGACCGGGTGGCGTTCGCTCTTATTTAAGATCAAGACCCTGAGTGCAAAAAGCTCCACCTGTGGGGAAGGTGGTACAGCCAGATCATCCAGGGCCGTTGCAGCTTCAGTTCCGCCACGCCGTCTGAGCCAACATCTTCACTCCCCTACACAGATGAACCCCCGGTGATGTATGTCGTGGAGGTCAAAGATTAGAATTCGGATGACCTCCTCCAGCCTGCGATTGGTGCTATCCCCGTGCAGCCACCGCCGGCAATATATATTTTAGGGAGGAGAATTTGTCAAGGTGAAGCGCGCCCTTGGGGGGCAGGCTTATAACATTGGACTGATCCCACGGCCGCCTGCTGGATATTTGCAATGGGCCCGGTACATCCTATCAGCGAGGAGGACTCATCTGATGAGGATTGGTTTGTACTCGGCCATTTACGTCTCGCTCTTTGAGTATCCTTCTCCTCCAACGTGGTGGGTTAAGGCTTTTATCGAGCAATGGAATATTCCCACACATACCTTCCTGATGACGGACCGGGAAGTCTCTATCTCCTTGGAGGAGTTTGCTGAAATCTCGGGTTTGCCGATGAGGGGAGAGCCTTACGTGGAGCTGCTTCCCCCCGATGAATACGTCTTTGCCACCAAGCCGCTGGTGTTTGACCTGACGCCGGAGAACGCTATTCAGCACCAGTACCCGGGCTTAGTGAAGTTATTGGAGATATATGAGGAACTCCATTTGGAATCGGGTGACCGGGGCGTCAGTTTCACAGATTTTATTGCCCGCTTTATTCGCCCAGAGTTCCTATCGGAGGAGAGCGAGAAGTTCGCTCAGCTTGGTGACCCTTTTGGTCTCGGCTTGGACCGCCGACCCGTATCGGAAAATGATCAGAAGGATTTCTATCTCCCCAACGCTGCCATTGCTGCTTTCTCGGAAATTGCCGTCCCAGGCATGGATGAGGAAACCTTTTTTATTGGATTCTTGGGCTTGTGGCTATGCAACTTTGCACTCCCCATGCACCCCCGCCTCATGCGGCCCTCTGTCTTTTACTCAGCGCATCGGATGGTGGCTGGTTTGCAGTTATCGGTAGGAATCGCCGGGCTGGCTTACCTTTATCATGGACTTAGCATAGTGGCGGACGCCAGTGAGCCTGGGGTACAGCCTACTAACTTCCCGACGCATTACTTCACTTCTTGGATGGAGATGCACGTGCGAGGGGTGTTTGGTGCCCATAAGACTCCTCCGTTCTTCGAGAAATACAGATTCCCAAGAGTCATGCGGTTGGTCGGGGCTTCAATTGTGGTTCCAGCCCCACGAGAGTCTAGAGGGCTGCTCCTTCGTCCACATCTGGTCAGAGCGAAGGTTTCCTTTGTGGATAAGGTCATAACCATAGGCTCAGAGACCACTAAGTCAGTGGTGCCCCTGCGTGATGACTTCAAAAATGGGGCTTCTGCATTGAAAGCTCGGGAAATCCTCCATCTCTACTCCATCCGGCCGGGCTATCTAGTGTTCAGGCAGAACGAAACAGCCTTGTTTATGAGATATAACCCACACCGATTTGCCCGTCAGTCAAGCTACAACCAAGGGATCCCGCTGGAAGCTTTCTTGGAAATGCCCGTGGTCAGCCCAGAATGCGATGCATCATTTTACACGGCTTAACACAGGTTCCTATTTCTTCATTAGTGAACCCAGCTGTGCCCCTAAGATACTCCATTCATATGTAGCCTGGTATGCGCATGCTATGGGCCCAATCATCTTAACAGAGAAGCGTATGCTGGTTGACCGTAGGGGTGCGCCTCCCGGTGGTGATCGCAAGGCTCCCTTGCAGCCAAGGCTCCAGGTTATTCTCCCGATAAAAGATGCCGGAGTCGATCGACCACGCGTGTTGAGCCTCCGCGTGGATTGCCACTGCCTGCTACGGTGGATGTACCACCGGCGCCCCATGCTCCCACGAAGGCGGCTAATGTAGTATCGCCAGAGCCAGGCGTAGGAGCAGATATTGGGACCCGCCGCCTTAAAGTAACTGCCAAGCGCAAATCTATCCCGGGTGGATCTAAAGCTGGCGGACAGAAGAAGAAAAAGTCCGCCCTTTCCCTTGATGCGATCCTCAGCCTAGAGCCTGCGGCTCCTCCCAACGAAGGCATAAGTGAATATGGCAGCAACGAGGGCTTCTTGGTAGACCCTGCAGACAGTAACTTGGCTGCCGCCATTGCAGCTTCGGAGCGATCGGCGAGGCTCGAAGCGATGTTGAGTAAACTCGCTGAGTCAGGTAATCATCAGCCACTTTCTTCGTCATTTTATTGCGCTTTTTATTATTATCCTTAACTAATATTCGCCCGATTTTCAACAGGTGTCTCTTCCGAAGAGGCTATTGCTGCCTCTTTGAAAACCTTTCAAGAGGAGGAGGAGAAGCGCGCTTTAGCAGGCGTTGGTATGTCCCACCCCTTTCTCTTTTATAAGGAAAGTTCGTCATCTTTTCTGATGGTCAACCTAACCGTCTTTCGTTTCTTTGCAGGGGTTATATCAGTTGATGCGGGGATCCTTCCTGAGCCTGTTACTGAAGTCCCGGTCCCGTCGAGGCTGCTGGAGGGGCCTCGACTTGACAAGACGATGAGGGATGCCCTGAAAAATCTGGAGGCATCCCTATTCACGGACGAGGACGCCTCAATTAGAGAAGCCCTAGTGGCATCCGTCTCAACGGCTCGGGAGAAGCGGAAGCGGCTGAGACGCGAAGCAAAGGCGCGCCGAGCTGCTTTGGCCACGGGAGCGGGCCCTAGCACTATTCCTCGCGCTGACACTCCTTCTGAAGAGGCCCCTGTCGCCCTATCTACTGCTTATAGGCAAGCGGCGCGCGCGGCCCGAAGTGCAAATGATAAATCCTCTTCAGGTAGCATTTCTTTCAGAGCCTTGTTGTAAGAATTATAAAGCCATTGGCTCATATGCCTTCCATCTTGCAGGGTCTAGTCTGACTGAGGGGGAGGCGGAGACCGTTGAACCCAGGGAAACGGCGGAAGCGGTACCTGCCGAACCCGAGCCGACGGTGAGGCGCGTCGTTGGGGCCACGGGACCCGAAGCAGAGGTTGGGGGATCTGCAGCCGAGTGGGTCATGGATGTCGACCCTGAAGTGGCGGCAGATGAAATGATTGTCATAAGCGAGTCGAGGGTAATGATAGGTGAGGCGTTTGAGGTTGGAGACCTCGCGGCGACGGTGGTCGAGACAACCGTGACCGCAGGACCCGAAGGAGTAGCGGGTGAGGTGGCCACGATTCCTGAGGACGAGCCAGCCGCTCCTTCTCTGGAATCTGGCAATACTCTAATCATAGCCCTCCCCGCGTATGGTTCCTTGCCGTCTCCAGGGCTTGCGAGCACAACAACGGTTCCCATCGAGTCGGGTGATGAGGCTACGGGCGGTGGTCTCATGTCAATGGAGGAGGGGATTGCTTCAGTTTCGGCTGGCAGCTCGTTGGGTAAATTTTGAGTTACCAGCGTTCTTCTTTTTATATATCTCGCGATCTCTTCTAACAAGTTTGTCTTTGCAGGTGCGGCCAGTGCCGACGCTCCATTGCCCGAAGGAGCACCGTCAACTACTGCTTTGGCGGTGGTCACCTCCCCGCCTTCCCTTGTACCATCACGGATGTGGAAGGTATGGATTTACGACTCATGCGTTAATCTTTTAAACATGTAGCTTTTGTACTAACGTTATACCATTGTGCCCTTTCAGGAGTGCTCTTTGATCATTTATATCAAGTGTTGCTCCCACACTTCTCCTTCCCATCCGAACTCGCTTCTCCCTCTAGTGGCACCGGTGAGTATACATTCACCACAATGTCTTTATTTACCCCATTTTTTAGAAATGGGATGATTTCTGACTTTTTCTTTTCCTTATTGCAGTGCCACAAATCGAAGGAGGGGATGCAAGACCTGCCACGCCACCGGCCCTTCTTGCTTTGCCGTCCGTTGCAGCTGGTATAGTAAATTTCCTTTTTGGTAACCCTTCAACATCTCTTGAATAATTGTTTGACCATGTTTTGTTTCGCAGCTATTGTTCCGGCTCCGGTCCCTCTTGAGTCTCGCGTCCTTTCACCGGCAGGCCCTTTCTTGAAACGTCCATCTTCAAAGGGTTCCGTGATGAGTTTGGGCATGCTGAGCGGGTACATCGAAGAGCTTAACACGGACGCTCTCCCTTCTGCCGTAGATTTCACTGTGGATGTTAACCCGATGTTGGCGGCGCTCGTAAATTTTCATAACAAAGGCGTCGTCGAATCTTGGGTTAATCACTGCAGGGAAATCGAGGCCTGTCTACATCGGCTAGAGTCGACGCGTCCTTCTCCCGAAGTTTTAGCCCTGAGCACCCAACGAACAATTTGGCTCGAGGAAAGCACTTCTCACTTCCTCCATTTGGAGCAAGAAGCAGCTTCAAAACTAAGGGAATGCCAAAAGACCTCGAACGAAACGGCCCATCTGCGCGCTGAGGTTGAAGCAAATGCTGCCCAAGTGAAGACTATCTTTGAGGGTCTCTTGGAGCGCATCTCCCATGGGCTAAATTTGAAGTGGAAGCTTGACGTAGCTGAGCGCAATACCCCAGGTCGAGAAGCTGCTTATCAAGTCGTCAGGGAGCAGCTTGCGTCTGTCTTGCAGCAACGAGCCCAAGTGGAGGCGGAGCTGGCGGTGGTAGCCGATCAAGAGAAGGCGTGGAAGGAAGTATGCGGGCAATTGCTAAATCTATGCAAGACGCTTCCTTCTCAGTAATTCTCCTTGTATCATTTGCACTTGTAAAATATATGTATATTTTTTATTCTTTAATACAATGTATCCTGTACTCGATCAATATTTATGAATAAAAGATACACATTTTTGTAATGTCCTGTGTCATTTCTCCGCCCTTTTCTTTCTTTTGTTGTCAGTGTGCCACCTTAGTAACCATGGTTGACGGATAATAGGGCATGCATCTTGACTTTCTTAAGAAATAGCGATGGCTTAGGCCGCAGGTTCAGATCTGCTGCCTAAGACTTTTCAACCCCATGAGCCGTGAGGGTCTCAGAGAGACTTTTCTCCCTACGGATCGAGAGGATCTCGTAGGTGGGTTTTTCTCCTTTGGAATCATGAGGATTCCTAAGTGTGTTTTCTCTTACAAGTCGTAGGGATCCTCTAAGAGAATTTTTCCCTCTTACGAGTCGAGAGGACCCGTAAGCGGTTGTTTCCCTCCTTGTCGAAAATCCACTTCGGAGAGTGAGACCCGTGAATAGTATGCAAGAGACCATTTTGGATTGACTTGCAGGGCCCCATTGTTCAGGAAGCAAGTTTTTCAATCTTTGCTGCCAAAGACTTCATCTTGCAAGGTGGGACGAGCCGGGAATTCTCCCCCGGAGACAGTAGTGGCTCTGCGAGTTGACGCGGGTCGGGAGGCCCTTGTCACGGAGTGTTTGTATCCGTGAGTCGAGGAATTTGCTAGGTATTATTTGTTTCCCAAGCGCCAAGGATTATTTGTTTCCTTGGGGTTCGAAATGAGTCGAGGGTTCCCACAGAGGCTCTGGTGGCTCTGTGAGTCGACGCGGATCAGGAGGCTCTCGTCAAGGAGTGTTTGTATCCGTGAGTCGAGGAGTTTGCTAGGGATTATTTGTTTCCCAAGAGCCAAGGATTATTTGTTTCCTTGGGGTTTGAAACGAGTCGAGGGTTCCCGCAGAGGTTCTGGTGGCTCTGCGAGTCGACGCGGATCAGGAGGCTCTCGTCAGGGAGTGTTTGTATCCGTGAGTCGAGGAGTTTGCTAGGGATTATTTGTTTCCCAAGCGCCAAGGATTATATGTTTCCTTGGGGTTTGAAACGAGTCGAGGGTTCCTGCAGAGGTTCTGGTGGCTCTGCAAGTCAACGCGGATCAGGAGGCTCTCGTCAGGGAGTGTTTGTATCCGTGAGTCGAGGAGTTTGCTAGGGATTATTTGTTTCCCAAGCGCCAAGGATTATTTGTTTCCTTGGGGTTTGAAACGAGTCGAGGGTTCCCGCAGAGGTTCTGGTGGCTCTGCGAGTCGACGCGGATCAGGAGGCTCTCGTCAGGGAGTGTTTATATCCGTGAGTCGAGGAGTTTGCTAGGGATTATTTGTTTCCCAAGCGCCAAGGATTATTTGTTTCCTTGGGGTTTGAAACGAGTCGAGGGTTCCTGCAGAGGTTCTGGTGGCTCTGCGAGTCGACGCGGATCAGGAGGCTCTCGTCAGGGAGTGTTTGTATTCGTGAGTCGAGGAGTTT
This sequence comes from Agapanthus africanus, assembly GCA_030015575.1. NCBI lineage: Eukaryota > Viridiplantae > Streptophyta > Magnoliopsida > Asparagales > Amaryllidaceae > Agapanthus > Agapanthus africanus. The sequence goes on along the minus strand of JASDDO010000014.1, from coordinate 450,078,443 downwards.
GCTAGGGATTATTTATTTCCCAAGCGCCAAGGATTATTTGTTTCCTTGGGGTTTGAAACGAGTCAAGGATTCCCACGGAGGCACTGGTGGCTCTGCGAGTCGACGCGGATCAAGAGGCTCTCGTCAAGGAGTGTTTGTATCCGTGAGTCGAGGAGTTTGCTAGGGATTATTTGTTTCCCAAGCGCCAAGGATTATTTGTTTCCTTGGGGTTTGAAACGAGTCGAGATTTCCCACGGAGGCACTGGTTGCTCTGCGAGTCGACGCGGATCCGGAGGCTTTCGTCAAGGAGTGTTTGTATCCGTGAGTCGAGAAATTTGCTGAAGATACTGGTTGGCTTCGTCTTCTGGCGGAGCCTGTTGGGAAAGTATGGTTCCCTCTTTGTTCACGCCCTTGGATTGTATACATGGATCGATGTGATCTTAACTGTAGGGCCAAAGTTTTATCATTTCTTCTTTTTATTTTATTTTATTTCCACGATGCTCTATCATTTCAGCTTTTATATCGCGAAGGTCGCGACTGCCCAATCATTTCGGCTATTTTTCGCGGTGCCCAATCATTTCGGCTATTTATTTTATTTTTACTCGCTACTTTTTATTGCGAGCTGCCCTATCATTTCGGCTATTTATTTTATTTTTACTCGCTGCTTTTTATTGCGAGCTGCCCTATCATTTCGGCTATTTTGCATGCATACATTTTTACTTGCTGCTTTTTATTGCAAGCTGCCCTATCATTTCGGCCATTTCGTATGCATATGCGGCCTATCGGCTTTTCGCCGTAAACCTGAAATTAGACACTGATTTCGGCATCAGCACCGCTACAACTGGGATATCGCCAGGAGCGAATCATTATTTGCCTCTGTCATTGTCGAACAAAGGAGGCTTAGCGACCAGGGTTTGGGTCCTGTCGGCTAAGGCTTTTGACCTTATGAGCCGTAAGGGTCTCACAAAGCTATTTCTTCCTACAAGTCATGAGGATCTTATAGGTGTATTTTTTTTTCTAGGAATCATGAGGGTTCCTAAGTGTATTGTTCCGCTGTAAGTCGTAAGGATCCTACAGGAGGGTTTTCTCCTTGTAAGTCGAGAGGATTTACGAGGGTTGTTTGCCATGCAAACATATCCCTAGTCTCGGATGAGACATAGTTAGGGAAATGTCTATTCGCGCCCGTGGATTGTATACAAGGGTTAGTATTGAGCCACTTGTAGGGCAGTATCGAAGGTTGTGGGGGTTGCTTAAGCACAGGTTTAGGTCTCTGTGACTTAAGACTTTCAAATCTTATGAGCCGTGAGGGTCGCATAAGAGAGTTCTTCTTACGAGTCGTGAGGATCTCGCGAGTGTATTTTCTCCTTAGGAATCATGGGGATACCTAAGTGTGTTGTTCCCGTGTGAGTCGTAAGGATCTCACGTAGGTGGTTTCTCCTTACAAGGTCGAGAGGACCCTATAAGTGTCTTTTCACGAGGTTGCGCCCTTTCGGGTTTTCACAAACACTCGCCGGTAGTCCTGCTGTTTTTACTCACGGAGCCCTTTCAGGTTTTCATCCGTGCCCATTTTGCTTATGGACATACCCTTTTTTTTATTATTCTTTTTATTTTTATATATTTTTTTAACGAGGCCGCGCCGTTTCGGGTTTTCACGAACACTCGCCGGTAGCCCTGCTGTTTTTACTCACTGAGCCCTTTCGGGTTTTCATCCGTGCCCCTTTTGCTTATGGACATACCGTTTTTTTTTGTTTTATTTTTTTTATTTTTATATATTTTCTTTGGGATGTTACAATCTATAGTAGTTTATCGACACCTCGGTCAACAGCTAGTTTTAGGACGTAGTGGTCCGTCATTAGTTTAAGGACGTTTCGGTCCGTTGTTGAAGAAGACCGGCTACTACTTATAGAGATTGGGCTTAGGAAGATAGCGAGCGGACATAGTCGTCGTCATCTATCATTGACCTAGGCCGTGACTCGTCAAGCGTAGTATTTCTTCAGGAAGCGACCGTTTATCGGCCTGAAAGGCCTTTCACCTTGCATGTCCATGAGTAGATAGGCCCCACCCTGGTAAACTTTACCTATGATGTACGGGCCTTCATAGTTTGGCTCGAATTTTCCCCGCTTGGCGCGATTGGGGATCATAGGCCTTTTGACCACTAGCACGAGTTCACCTTGTCGGAATGTCCTCGGTCGGGTCAATCTTTCGTATGAGTGCGTCATCTTTGCTTTATAAGCTTCTAGATTTTGCTGCGCTATGAGCCGGGTTTCATCAAGGGCGTCAAGCTCCTCAAGCCGAAGGTGAGCATTTTCTTCGTCCGTCAGCTCGTAGTGGACTGCCACTCGTAGAGAGGGTAACTCTATCTCGAGGGGGAGTGCTGCTTCTGTACCGAACACCAACGCGTACGGTGTTGTGTTCGTGGCCGTCTTGAATGTAGTTCGATATGCCCAAAGAGCTTCTTGCAGTCTTTCGTGCCAATCTTTCTTATTTCGGGACACCGTTTTTTTTATGATTTTTGTCAATGTCTTGTTGAATGCTTCAGCTAGTCCATTGGCTCGCGGGTTATAAACCGAGGAATATCTCCAGTCTATATTATGCTGTTGCGCAAACCGACTGATCTTGTGGCTTCTGTAAGCTGGCCCGTTATCGGAGATGATCCGTCGCGGAGTTCCAAATCGATATATAACATGCGTTTTGAAGAAGTGTAGGATATTTTCCATCTTCACCTCTCTTAACGGTACTGCTTCTGCCCATTTAGAGAAGTAGTCAGTCGTCGCCAAGATGAAACTATGTCCCCTAGACGATGCTGGTTCGATAGGGCCAACTATGTCAGTCCCCCACATTTCGAATGGCCAGCTAGCCAGCTTTGGATGTAGTGGATTTGGGTGCTGGTGGATGAAGTCCCCATGAATTTGGCATGAGTGGCATTGCTTCGCATATTCGATACAGTCCTGAATCATCGTGGGCCAGTAGTAGCCCATCCGTTTTATCTTCAACTTCATCTTAGGGCCTGCTTGATGAGAACCGCAGAGTCCGTCGTGAACTTCCTGGATGACTCTTTTCGCTTCGTCAGGTCCTAAGCATCTCAGCCACAAAGAATCAAATGACCTCTTGTACAGAGTATCGTTGACGAAGGAGAAAGACAGGGCTCGTTTCACGAGCTGATGTCTTGTGGACGCTTCTTCAGGCATTCGATAGGACTTGAAGTAATCTATGAAGATTTCTCACCAATCCTTGGTATTTTCCCAATCTTTTACTTGCAGGGTTGTCTGCTCGTTCGTTCCTTTTTCTTCGGATGATTCCAGAGATATTTCTGCTGGGGCAAGCACTCGACGGCTTTGTACCACGATTCTAACATCATCGAGGTTCTCGTCAGCCAATTCTTTAGCAAGTTTGGCCAGTGCGTCCGCTTTGCTGTTTTCCGCGCGCGGTATGCTCTCCAAAGTGTAAGAGGGAATTTGGGTTAGCAGTTGTCGCACCTTTTCACCGTATTTTACCGATTCCGGTTTGCATGTTTGGTAATCGCCGTTCACTTGACTGACGACTAGCTGGGAGTCCCCATATATGAGGAGGCTTTCAATTCCCATGTCAATGGCGATCTCGAGGCCTGCTATTAAAGCTTCATATTCAGCTTCATTATTCGTTCTCGGCTCTGTTAAGGAGAAGGCGAAGCGCATTATTCCCCCTTTTGGGGTCACGAAGATAAGGCCTACTCCCGGTTTGATCATTGACGTACTTTGTTTGTGCTTTTTCATGGAAGATGCTCCATCGAAATAAAGCTCCCAACGGGTATCACCACCGTCGATTGCGTCGAACGCATGCTTGTATGGCAAATCGCAATTCAGGGGAGAATCGGCAGGTATCGGGTGCTCAACAAGGAAGTCGGCTATGGCCTAACCCTTCATTGCCTTGAGGGGTCGATACGTTATCGAGAACTCCATTAAGAGTAGGGCCCATTTAGCGAGTCGTCCCGTCAATATGGCCTTTGACATTAGATATTTGAGAGGGTCCACTTTTGAAATGAGTTGGACTTCATGCGCTAATGCGTAATGTCTAAGCTTTGTTATTGCGAAGATCAATGCCAGGCAGTGTTTTTCAATGGGGGAGTAATTGCTTTCTGCCCCCAGGAGAACCCGACTTAAGTAGTAGAGTGCTCTTTCTTTCCCCTGGTCATTCTCTTGTGCCCATAATGCGCCTAAAGAACCTTCATGGGTGGCCGTGTAAAGAATGAGAGGCTTTCCCTTAACTGGAGCAGCCAACACTGGAAGGTTTTGCAGATACTGCTTGATCTCGACCAGTGCGCCTTGGCATTTGTGATCCCAAACGAATGGGGTTCCCTTCTTCATCAGGTGACTGTAAGGACGGCACTTTCCTGAAAGATTAGCGATAAACCGCCGAATGTATGCGAACTTTCCTTGGAGAGATCGCAACTGTTTAAGAGTTCTCGGCGGAGGCATTTCCATGATCGCCTTGATTTTAGACGGATCTATCTCAATACCTCGGTGTCGGACGATGAATCCCAGGAATTTGCCTGAGGAAACCCCGAACGCACATTTAAGAGGATTCATCTTCAAATTGTATTGCCGAAGCCGTTGAAATACGGTCTTCAAATGCTCGAGATATTCTTCATATGATTTACTTTTAACCACGAGATCGTCGATATAGCATTCGACGATTTCGTGTATAAGGTCATCGAAGATCTTTGTCATGGCCCTTTGATAAGTGGCACCGGCATTCTTTAATCCGGAGGGCATCACTTTATAACAGAATATACCTAGAGGGGTCCTGAAGGCGGTGTGTTTGTGGTCTTCGGGATGCATCTTTATTTGATTATACCTTGATGAGCCATCCATGAAGGAGAAAACCTCATGAGTGGATGTATTGTCTATCATCAGTTCGGTGACTGGCACTAGGAAATCATCCTTCGGGAAAGCTTTATTAAGATCCCGGAAGTCTACGCATATGCGCACTGTCCCATTTTTCTTCATCACTGGGACGATGTTGGCGATCCATTCAGGGTATTGAACTTCCTGGATGAAGCCAGAGTCGATTAACTTTTTGACCTCGGTATTGATGCTCATCTCAAGCTCGAGTCGCATTCTTCTCGGCGCCTGTTTGACTGGTTTGATGTTCGGGGATATTGCCAGTCCATGTAGAGCAATTTCTGGATCTAGTCCCGGCATTTCGGAATAGTTCCATGCGAAGCAATCTTTATGCTGTAGAAGCACATCCTTTAACGCAGCCACCCTTTCTTCAGATAGCAGCTCGCTGATGAATGTTGGTCGCGAGTCATTTGCCGTCCCCAACTCAATTTTCTTGAGACTATCTGCAGTGGTATGGATTCCATCTTCCAGCTCTTTTGGTGCTGGTGGGAATTCTGAGATTATCTCGTCGCTGCTGTTTTCGAAGCACCAAGGGAGCTCATCTATGTCCTTGGGCTCTTCTTTTAATATTGTGATCATGTGACAGGTGCGAATTCGCTTCCAATCCCAATGTGGAACTGGTTTTTCTTTCGTGGCCTTGGGCTCGTGCTTTTGTGGTGGCGTTACCCTCCAGTTGTCGGACAGAGCGAATTTGCCAAGCTGGTACTGATCTTCGACCCAATTCTTGAAGGTGAAGCAATCTTCGAGAGGATGCCCTATTACTCGGTGATAAGAGCAATAATCTGGGTATGAGACTTCGCCTGTTCGTTCGGGGTGTTTGGACTCCGGCAGTGTAAGCATCTGATGTTTTAGAACGAGGTCAAGTATCTTCTTCGTCTTGCCCCGAGGAAACAAGTACGCTCGACCCATTTTCTTCATAAGGGATAGATCAATAGCGCTCGACTCTCGTTTGCGTGGCTTCTTAGCCCTGCTTTGTTGTTTTTGGGCACCTTTTTGGCCTTTCGACTTATTTCTGCTTTTGCGCTGAGCCTTCTTTATAACAGGTTGACAGGGATCAGCCTTTTCATCTTTCATGGCTTGTTGGAGAAGGCGTTGCGTTCTGGCTTTCTCGTAGATGACCATTTCGCGGTTATGGTCGTCTCGGACCTTTTGACCCGCTTCTCTTATAAGCTTGTCCATTTGTTCTTCGAACGATGGACTGGATTCCTTTGCATCTGGCACTTTTATTGGCTCAGGATTAGCGTCCTCCCATTGAGCATCCGCTTCTTCATCGAAGTCATATATGACATAGCAGCTGTTTAATAGCTGTCATTTCTTTGAACGGATGTATCCGAGCCCGATCGTCTCCATCCTCCCATTAGATAGCTTGTGTTGAGTTCCGGAGACGTTCCAAACCCTGTCAAAGAATTTGGCCTTCCTAACAGTCTGTTCGAAGGGTATCCCTTGGCGCTTCAGCAGCTTTTTCAAACCTTCCGTATAATATCTGGGTAGACGAATGGGTTGAAGCCTGTCCAACATTGGATCTGCTCCATACCAGATCTCTTTCTCCACTTTATTTTCTTCAGATCGGTAAAGCAAAATTTCTTTCTCTGTCTTTCTCCTGGGAGGGATATAGAATGTCCGCAACTCTCCTACACTGTAGATATTAAGTGCATCCAGTTCTTTATGGTGTCTAGGCGGCACCATGGCTATCTGTAGACTTCGCTCTTCATCAGCACAAGTTCGGATTGACAGCCGAGCAGGGAATACAGCATGAACTTCATCCTCCGAATCACTACCGAAGATCAATGAAGGAACGGATTGTCCCGGCTTGGTGTATTGGGGCGGACCCGAATAAGTTATATCCTCTTCTTCCTCGGTATCGCTGCCGAAGACAGGGATGGTAGAATTAGTTTTGTTCTCAGGCTTGTGACACCTTTCCGTGTCTTCAAAACTCGGCAAGAAGTATTTGGCATCTTCATACTTACGAACTTCATTCACGGAAAACGGATTCAATTCTCCTGTCACAGTGTACTCGAGACCATCCTTATAATATTTCATACACTGATGCTGTGTAGAAGGGATAATATTGTACTCGTGTAACCATGGTCGTCCGAGCAGAGCATTGTAACATGTCTTGTCGTCTATGACATGGAATTTAATATCTGTGACGAGCAACCCGAAGCGTAACGTCAATATCACAGATCCAAGAGTCTTTGATGATTGGGAGTCGAACCCGAGATGGTGATCTTGTCCCGCGCAAGGTGCTGGGCGCTCATGCAAATTTCCTTCAACACTCGCACGTTGAGGAGATTAACGGAGGACCCGTTATCGATCAGGATTTTGCCTATCTTTATATCATGGCAGTATCCTGAGACATAGAGAGGGTGATTGTGTTCACGCGTCCCAAGGAGATGGTCTTCATCGCCAAAAGCAACGTCGGCCGTGTGCACCTCTTCCAACTCATCCTTCATCTTTTCTTCTGCCAGGAAGGCTTGGAACTGGTCCGGATCTTGTAGCGCTTTAATTAAAGAATCCCTCGCCTCTTTTGATAGTACAGGGCATCAAGAATGCTGAGTTGTGAGGGCAGCTTCCTCAGATGCGCCAAGACATTGTAATCCACCATATTTCTTTTTGGCGGATTCTTGGCGGTTAGATCTTCCGCAACTTGGTCATCTAGAGTAATATCCTCAGAAACCTTTTCTTTCCCTTTATCTTTCTTGTTTAAGGGTCCAAGATTCTTTTCAGGTAACGTCCGATTGCGTAGCTGGATATTTTCGCAAACCTTTGGCTCTTCTTCTTTTCCCGAAGTTGACTCTTTAAAGAGAGGGGCCAGTTCCAGCTCTTCATCAGAATCACTCCCGAATGTAGGCACTTGTGACCCGGCAGTGTTAACCATGCGACAATCGTCGGTAGTTCTTTTAAGCTCTTCGGTCGTATCTCTTTGCTCTCGACGAGTTTTACGCTTTTCCCGCTTGAAGCGTTGTTGACGATAAACATATCCTTGCCACCATTTATCGAAAGCTTTGCAATCTTGAGTGGGGTGCGAAACCTTCTGATGATATAAGCAATAGGAGGGGTGGATTTCTATTTCACTAGTAATTTTTCCTTCAGAGGATGGTAGCTTCATGCCCATTGATGTGGCCTTAGCAAACCTTTTCTTTATCTTGAATTGGCTTTTGTCAGTAGCGAAGGTATTTTGCTCCAGCGGGATCGCCTTAGCTCTTTCATTAAGTCGCTGGCGCTTGGCCCTTTCAAATATAGCCATCTCGCGTTCTCGATCAGCATTACTTTTCAGTCGAGCTTCGTTAAGGAACGCGTCAATCATTTCAACTGATAGCTCCGGAATTTTTGATTCAGTATCTGCCGCCAGCGTTTTAGTGCCAGAAGTCTCTTCATCGTTCGTGATCGAATGGGAGATCATATGACAGCTCGCTACACAGTCCTCGGATTCATCTGATGAACTTTCTCCCTCATCTTCTTCTTGAAAGACGTGATCGAGGAACTCTTGGAGCGTAATGGGAGTCCGCGCCTTTTGGTTGTATTCATCCAGCGCGTCAATTTGCTTTTGTAAGTCCGTGCGCTTGTCGCTGTTGGAGATAGTGCCCTCATAGTCAATTATTGGATCGCAAGTACGTGATTGCAATGATTGCGGAGGACCTATACCGGTAGAACAGTCTTACTCGAGATGATAGTATGCTATCTGGTTTGCCTTTATCAGTCGTGTACATGTTCAGGTGACTGATTGCATGTTACACTTTGATAGAGCCCTTAGGATCTTGCTTTACTACCAAGAGTATGATGGCGATCATATACGTGAGAGTTGGGTAGTTTATATGCATATCCTTAATTGTGGTCCCTAGTCGTGGGAGTTTCGAGACAGGGCATCGATACTCCGGAGTAGACTAGTGCGTACAGTCGAGACCCCGACGAGGGGCGGTGGCCGGTCTCACAAGCCACTGGTGTCAGTTGGATCACCTAAGATGTATACAGGTGCTCATTGGGTTATGAGTACACCGGACAGGACTCGCCGGGAATCTGCTAGTTAGTATTATATCTACCGTCAGATAGCAGTTCCCTGGTGACATGTGTACAGGTTAGTTCATCGACCTGAGGTCGTCATTTGTCTTGTGTGAGTTCCCACTGTGCTTTGATTTCTACCCTACCACGGCTCAAAGGAGTCGTGCAAACAGGTAGTTTTTGGGTACAGTCCCGAGCCATATGGAGGCACATGAGCGGATCGGCAGGGGATTCGTCTCTCCCGGTATTGGGGGCGAGATCGTGCTGTGTCTAGGAGAGCCATTACACAAAGCCCACGGCCGTGGCAGGAGATTTACTGTTAGGTACTCCAGTAGTATCTCAGGGTGTTATTGGGCTTCACTCCGACACGACATATACTGCACTTGGGGGTCTAACGTTACTAGCCCCCTAGGCAAATATGCGATACTCATAGACGAACGGACCGGACTGTATATACATTGTCACTGTTAGGCTCAGTAGGGTTTCTGGATGAGTTCGCTCATCGGCCTCCCTTGAGTGCGCTCATCGGTCTCCCTTGAGGTCAGTCCGTGGGCAGCCGTTACGCATTGCTAGTGCCACTGACGGTTTGTGGTTAAACCCACTGCCAGGGTACTGACGAGTCATTAGAGTCCCCCACAGACAGTTTCCCAAGTTCGTGCGAAACGTTGTAGAGGCCGTATGGTTTTATGGCAGGGTTCGGAAAATGCACGTGCGTTTACGCACGTCTTATTTTTCGGGCAGATGATACTCGTCGGCTTTGGTTTAAGCCGGATCCGAGTATTATATTGAGTAGGTATAATATCTTTGTCTCGGTTGCATTTGTATTCGGTCGTAATACAAATGCGGGTATATTTATACAGTTTCGGGGTTGTCCTGAAATTCGTTTCAGGATCACTTTTGGAAGTTGCCAGTTTTCAGTTTTCTATCAGCCGTCTTTTAACATTCGGTTAAAGACGGATTTATCTTTTCTTCTGTTGAGGTGAGTCATCATTCTAGAAGCTTCTAGAAGCGGTGATGAGGCTAGTGAGTCATTAGTGCATTAATGGTGTCATTAATGCTTTTGGTGACTAGGTTTTTTTGATTCAATGTATCTTTGTGACTCATTGTTTTGCTTTAATGAGTTTTGTTATGCTTAAGATCTTTTGAAGTGAGAAGCTTTCTCTTATGGTCACCACTTCCCTCCTATACTCACCCTCTTCCTTCTCTTTATAAGAAAGGCTCCTCCCCTCTCTCTTTTGGTTACTTGATTCATTTGTTGAAAAGATATGATAGTATTTGGGGTGCATGGAATTTTACAGTTCATTTCATTCCATCACCCAATTCCCTCGGCAACTTCATTAACCGATCGTCCACGGATTTGGACGAAGTGAGACAAAGTCATCTACTCATTCTCTACATCATTCTTGGTCGTCTCTTTTAGCAAACTTGACGATCGAGTTGCCTCGAGTCAGAGGCGGGAGCCCGTTTAAAGAATCGTCGTTGTGGTGCCACCTCGACGAAGATATCGGAGATAGACGAGATCGGAGCAGCCGCAACGGAGCGTGGGATGATGGTTGAAGAACGAAGGACTCGGATCGTTCGGTATAACCTTTCTACACTCTTTACAGTTTGTTAGTTTAGCAATAATGGCAGATCCGGGTTAAAGTATACGATAGCGCCAGTTTAAAAGTTTTTATTCCGCATTTGGCGTCTGTAGACGGCCGGGGCGCTAGCGTAGACTTACAGTGGTATCAGAGCCTAACCATTTTGCTATACTAACCTGTGCTAACGCGTTCAAAACATCGATCGAACCGAAAATCAAAAACGGCAAAATCCTTGCTTGACAGTTTCTGTTGATTTTAAATGGTCTCAAAATTTATTTCTGGATGACTTAAAAATCCGTGCAGGCGTTTTTAAGAGCCACGACAAAATTTGGGGTCGTGATTCCTCCAAGCTGCCGAGGAAACGCGGCCAAACCCATGGTTTGGCCGCGCATCCGCGGCCACGTGGGGAGCACGTGCTCTCAAATTTTGTCAGTGGGTTCTGTGTTGGATTTTGGGGTTTTTGGTAAATATCGTTTTGGCCCAGGTTTTGTTACTGTTCACCAGTAAGTCGTGGGGGCCCACTTTTTGATATTTGGTCTTTGGTCGATCGAAATTTAAACAGGTTAGTTTACAGTGCTTACATTATATCTCCGACCGGGAATGTCATTTGATCGGTAAACCGCGTTTGATTGCTATAGTTCTTTTAGACGGGTTTGCGAACGTGACATTCGCGTTGATGTTCTGTGTTGTGCTGTGATGTTGCGGATTTGTCGTGGTGGATAGCAGTGTGCAATGGTAGTATAGTTTGTGTTTATTTGTACATTTGATATTGAGGGGCGAGCGTCTAACTTGTGGACAGCCGTCACTGCCTGTTGTATAATATTCTTTTGGGGCACGACCAGGTTGCGGTCGATGTACCTATTGTACTATTTTTCATTACTATACTAGGTTTTGCCCTGCGACGGAGTGCACGGATAGCCGGGTTCTGGGGGGCAACGGGTCCGCATCTCATGGCTTTGAGAGGCAGAGGGGTCCCACTCTAGAATTGGCAGACTATTCGCCGCACTCGTAGGGGGTACAGGTTGACCCAAGGAGGGGTGCCCAAGCTTACCGGATTCCGTGGAGTGCTGGGTGGTCCATTCACTATGCTGTAGGGGGCTGCCTCGCTTCAGGTTTTGGCGGGTAACTTGCCGCACCCGTAGGGGTCTAGGTTTCATTGCACAGGCTATCCACACGACAGGGGAACGTCGAGTTTCAGCAGCGGGTCTGTGAAACTCGGGGATCCCAGATATCTGTATTGTTCTGTGATGCTTATTACTTTTCTGTAATGTTGCATATTATCACGCCTGGAGCGATTATTGTATATTGGCTTATATACTATTAGATGTTGTATATGTTTTACACCCGCGCTAGTCCAGCCCCCGCTCTGTCGTTAGTTAAGTAACCTAACGAGTGATGACGGGACCCAGTGACGAATGCGGATGGCATATACGTACATTTTATTTTCGTTCTTTTCTGGTGTGATCGAATGATGGGACTGCGTTGATTCTGATCAATGCAAAGTATAACAAACCTGTTTACAGTTGTTGGAACAAATTTAAAAAGTGTTATTGCAAAGACGTTTCCTTTTGTTATGCATAGCGGTATTCAGTGGAATATCCTGCACCTCATTCGACGGGGCAAGGGCCGATATCCCTTCACCGGGACCGACCCCTTGGACAGAAGTTTGCGTCAGGGTAATAACTTCACTATAGTCGATTACAAGTTGCTTTGCATAGCGGTATTCAGTGGAATATCCTGCACCTCATTCCACGAGGAAAGAGCCGAGATCCCTTTACCGGGAGTGACCTCTTTAGCAAAAGGTTTTCGCCACTATATTTTAAAAAGCTATCAGGTTCCTTCAGCGATATCAAGTTCACTACGTTAAAGGTTTTTCGCCAAAAACCAGCCTTAGCCCTCCGTCACTTCTTTTGGGTATTCAGTAGTATTCAAGCTATGTATTTTAGCCAAAGTTAAGGCATAGTGTTTGGTAGCTGCTGGGTATTCAATTGTTGCATAGATAGATGAGTTAGTTTGGGACAGTCGTTCTGCCGATTGGCCAAAGTCAGGGGCATGTGCGAGTGGGTTCAAATTGACAAGATAGTGACGGGTAGAACTTGGCATGTGACTTATGACATTTTGACCAAAGCCAAGGTTATAAGAGCATGGGGAAAAAATCTTATCGGGAGTTTCTAAAGAAACTGCAACTTGCCAAGTATGCGCATACCTTCTGGAGTATGAGTAACGTGGATGCATTCCATCACGTTATCATGCGATGAGAGTTGGATCCCGATTCCCACTGATGAGTTGGTTTACTCTTCGGGTGATCCCGATTGATTCTTCTTTAGGTTTGGAGGAGAATTTGACAGGACAGTGGGAGGTTTCCGGATTAGATAAAGTGATGACCATTCTGATCTAGGTTAGAGTGCACGCAGAGTTGTTTCTTTTCTCTCTCTCTTTGGCAGCGACCTTTGACCGACCCTAGACTATGACTCAGTGACCAAGTTGACCGAACCTTCTTAAAATACTGGCTTTTGGATTGTCTGAGTTGCATAACTCATTGCCACTCCTTCTTTTACCCTTTGAATTTCTCAGAACACCCGTATTACTACGGATATCCACTTCCATTGGATAGATCCATCGTATGGTTATATACGAACTCGAAGGGACTTCTTCGAGGATGGATCCAGGTTCAGGAGAAAAAGAATTGGTTTATTCAGTTGTCTTTTATTATCACCTTCTCTCAGGTTGCGAGAGCTCCTTGGTTTAGGAGAGTACACCTATTACGCTTATTGGATAGTCTTATTCCAAACCATAGGCTGGTGCCGAAAGGTAGGGAATGAAGAAAACCAATTAGCCTAAGTAGGGTGTGCAGAAGGTAATATGTAAAGACAAAATAAAGGGATTAGAAAGAGGGCAAAGTAAATTGCGACTGATATCATTCACAACCAAAACCGCGTACTTCATCGCCGCTCCTATTTCACCTTTAAAAGAATGAGGTATTATTCAGTTGTCTTTTATCATCACCTTCTCTCGAAATGCGAGTACACCTTGGTTTAGGAGGGTACACCTATTATGCTTACTGGATAGTCTTCTTCCAAACCATAGGCTGGTGCCGAACGGTAGGGAAGGAAGAAAACCATTTAGCCTAACGATGGTGTACAGAAGGTAACGACTAAAGACAAATAAAGGGATTTGGAGAGATGGCAATAAAATATACGGTTGAAGTCATGAATTGGATTATGGAAGACGCATTGCTATGAATACCAGGATACCCCTACGAAACATTTTCATGTTTCAGTGCATTGTTAAAGAAAAACTGTTTTCCCGATTAGACACTTACTCCAAGGGTATGTATTTACCAGGTTTCATTCTCATATCTGTATGGTTTTACAGATGATGAGTGGGAGTAAGATATTGGGAATTAGGTGATCATCCTCATTATATCGGAATTCGTTGTAATTGGTGATATTTGAGGAAATCGCCAGGGTACAGTTTTCAACCTACGACGCACAGGTTTTGAGTTGTTTAACTCAGCGTACTTATACAGAGTATTTTATGTTGTCCAGTGTCCATCAGGACAAAGGGGTAGGTCCTCGTACTTTGTTCTGTTTACTTATAACTTCTCTAGTTTTTAGACAAGTGTTTCGTAGAAATACATGGTCTAAGTTTTGAGAAGTTGTGGGTATAAGAATAAAGTAGAGAACCAGGTATCACAAGTATCGGGATTCTTCAAAGAGATCGAAGATGTAGATTCTTGTGATTGGTATTCAGATGATAGTGATGGTTTTGAGAAACGTGTTTCTCTTTCAGGTTACTCATAATTGGATGGATTCCTAAGTTGAGTAATGCTGATTAGCCTCTTTCCATTAAGTTGATATGCACTGGAGACAGCTGCATGATTTGAATATGGTTCCAATTAAATAAGTGCCAAAGTTTCTATATTGGATATAGAATAGTTCGTACCTTAAAAGATATTAAGGTACGGGGAGCTTTCCAGCTTATGATTAAAACCAGACTCTGGATAACTCAGGGCACGTTTCTGTAGTGGCTGTTTGTGGGTTGACCCTGGCTATGACGAGGGTTGATATTCTACCATTTGGAAGATCAATAGTGATATTGTTCTTGACTCGCCACAGTTTTAGTAAAATGGATCTTTTTCAGAAAACAGTAGTGGGAGTATGGTAGAACTGGAAGTGATTCCAGAACCGCGAACGATTACGGAAAATTTAATAGGACCTATACATTCAATCAGGTTTGACATTCCAATATCCACTCCGCAGATATGGTAGGTAACCTCAGACGCCCAAGAGGTACTTCGGTAGCCTCAATGACGGTGACAGGGAGGTTATTATTTACCCAGACTTGACACTACTGTTGTTCCAGGATATGAGACCCGGTAGGAGGGTTGTCGTAGTCAGTGGGAGCAACGGAAGCATAGTGTGCAAGATGCTTATATCTATTTATAGACTTGAGCAGTTATAGCGGAGATAGATCATCTAATTTTGATGTGACAGTCATGGGTTTGACTTCAATTAGAATAGGGGATGGATCAGTTAAGAAGGTAGTAGGGTGTGATGTCATGGTATCAGGATGACATACACAGAATAGGAAGTAAAATTCCTATACTACGATCGGTTGTACTGTGGTCGTCACACAGTTGTTTCTCCAGACAGGATATGGATATAATATTTGACATTCTGGTTTCTAGATCTATGGTTTTAGATCTGGATTTGGGTAGTTTCCCAATGTGGGTACTTTGACAGATATTCTGATGGTTTTTGGAATAGTTGACTCCTAGCATGGTGGTGTACCTGCAAGTGATGGAGTCACCCTCTCTAAAGATGTCGTATAGACTAAAGGGGAGAGGGATGTGCATGATTGGCAGATCACTTGCTTAGGCAATTGAGTCAATCATGAGATGTCAAGTACCACACCAAATGTTGGTTTTGCACTAGATGCAATAAGTTTGTATTAATCCAATCCTGGAGAAACATAAGGAAGCAGTTTTAGAACATAAGTACATGTTCTACGGATTTGATGACGGCAGCCTCTTTCGGGAGACGGTTATCATTCCAGGCTTCAAAGGTGACATGGATGACAGAGTGATTGTCAGAGTTTTAGTTTTCCCTCTGACGAGGGACAGTATTATGGACAGGTGGTCCAAGAGGATACTGTGGGTGGCATGGTGCCGGATACTGATTAGGTTCAGTGATCCATACAGTCTAAGAAGTTTGGATATGGAGTTCATTTATGAACTAAGGTCCCATCAGATATCCAGACATATTCTAAGACAGGTATTACTCGATTCAGGAGATGGCTTTCTCCGTGAACTTGAGATTAAGAGAGATATAGAAAGAAACATCTAGGCGGATCCACTCACTGAGGCTATTTCTCGAACACAATAGTTTTACAAACGGGCTTTGTGAACTGATTAGTAGAGGAGTTGGATGTTCGGTTTCACACGGGCTGTGAGTAGTCGACATCGCAATATTAGCCTTGAGTGCAAGTGGGAGATTGTTGGAGATAGTGCCCTCATAGTCAATTATTGGATCGCAGGTACGTGATTGCAATGATTGCGGAGGACCTATAACGGTAGAACAGTCTTACTCGAGATGATAGTATGCTATCTGGTTTGCCTTTATCAGTCGTGTACATGTTCAGGTGACTGATTGCATGTTACACTTTGATAGAGACCTTAGGATCTTGCTTTACTACCAACAGTATGATGGCGATCATATACGTGAGAGTTGGGTAGTTTATATGCATATCCTTAATTGTGGTCCCTAGTCGTGGGAGTTTCGAGACAGGGCATCGATACTCCGGAGTAGACTAGTGTGTACAGTCGAGACCCCGACGAGGGGCGGTGGCCGGTCTCACAAGCCACTGGTGTCAGTTGGATCACCTAAGATGTATACAGGTGCTCATTGGGTTATGAGTACACCGGACAGGACTCGCCGGGAATCTGCTAGTTAGTATTATATCTACCGTCAGATAGCAGTTCCCTGGTGACATGTGTACAGGTTAGTTCATCGACCTGAGGTCGTCATTTTTCTTGTGTGAGTTCCCACTGTGCTTTGATTTCTACCCTACCACGGCTCAAAGGAGTCGTGCAAACAGGTAGTTTTTGGGTACAGTCCCGAGCCATATGGAGGCACGTGAGCGGATCGGCAGGGGATTCGTCTCTCCCGGTATTGGGGGCGAGATCGTGCTGTGTCTAGGAGAGCCATTATACAAAGCCCACGGCCGTGGCAGGAGATTTACTGGTAGGTACTCCAGTAGTATCTCAGGGTGTTATTGGGCTTCACACCGACACGACTTATACTGCTCTTGGGGGTCTGACGTTACTAGCCCCCTAGGCAGATATGCGATACTCATAGACGAACGGACCGGACTGTATATACATTGTCACTGTTAGGCTCAGTAGGGTTTCTGGATGAGTTCGCTCATCGGCCTCCCTTGAGTGCGCTCATCGGTCTCCCTTAAGGTCAGTCCGTGGGCAACCGTTACGCATTGCTAGTGCCACTGACGGTTTGTGGTTAAACCCACTGCCAGGGTACTGACGAGTCATTAGAGTCCCCCATAGTGTAACATTTTCAAAAATATAAAATATTAATTTTGGGAATTTTTATAATTTAATATTATTTTATTGATTATTTTAATATTTAATGCAAATAAATAGGAAAAATGTTAGAAAAATTATGAAAAATTATGGAAAATTCTAAAATGGGTTAATTATTGAAATTATGATATTTTTAAGTTGTTGTGATTATTTTGACACTAATTTAGTGCTAATCGCGATTAAAATCGCTAATCGGGTTTTTTGGTAATTTTGTGCAAAATTTGCACATATCACTTTTTCTACACTTGTGCATTTTTCTAGCCATAGATTTCTTTTGGGGTTACTATTGATGTGAGAAGGTTTGGTTTTTAAAAGAAAAGGAAAAGAAAAGAAAATGTAATGATGAGGGTAGGTGAGAGAGAGACATGGGGTACCATTGACCTTGAGACTTAGCCATTCTCCCATCATTTTCTCTCCCTCTTCCTCTCCCTTGCTGCTGCTGCCCTAGCCCTCTCTCCCCTCCACTAAATCCTCTCACTTCATCTCAAAAAACATACCCAAAACCCCAAACTCCTTTCATTAAAAATGTGCAAAATCCCTAGATCTACACATGGAGCTAAAGAAGCATGGATTTGGCCACTAGAGGGCAACTCAAGAATTTTCTTGAGTTGCCAATGAAGGTAATTTCTGAACCATTTGCTTAATTATAGCTTTTCCTATAACCCCATGTTAAGATTTAATCGATATTGTGTGATATTATGGATTTGATGAAAACCTAGTTAGGGTTTGAGAGGAACTTGGGTTGTATTGTGAAATTGAGTTCAATTGAGGATACACCAACACCCTAGTGTATGAATTGAGACCCTAACCTGAAGCTAGAACCAGAATACGGATTTTAGAAACCGATATCGGGGAAAAACTGGAATCTGCCACTGTTATTTGGAATCTGCTATCATACGAGGAACCCTAAAATAATATTGAGTGGAAATTGAGATGTGCAGGCAACATAGAGGCAACACCCCAAACCCTAGCCCCTAACTCCTCCGTACGGCCGCCAAAATCCCTTTTCTGGCCGCAAATTGCGGCCAGACCTGAGAGGAAATTCCTCGTTTTTCGTGTATGCTCCCAATTCCTCAATTCTTAGCCCTGGGTACTTCTAGTTTTGACAGATTCTTTCTAGGGTGAAATCTGGGACATATATCCTAAGTTGCTATTTTGGATTCGTGTTTTCGTATTCCGTATTTTTGATTCTGAAATGGTGGAACGTGTTTTGCCTCGACTATTTGTCGTTTATACGACGATATAGAGGAGTTACTGATGGTTTTGAAGGCGTGCCATAGGTTTTCACCTATAGGCCCCTTATCGTATCGTTTTGGATTTTATGCGCCGTTTTAGATTGGATTTGGTTTTTAATGCGCATATACGATATTTTGATGTGAAGGTACCCATGAAGACTTCGGGACGACAAGCATACGTGGTGACGTCCGCAAATGATGATGCAAGGTGAGTAGATTATATCTACAGGGGGAAGTCGGGTGGATGGCGTATAGCACCCCCGCAGTCCGTAGATAGATTTCTTTGCAGTTTATTGTGATATAGGTGTATTGTGGATTAGTTAGGGTTAGCAGTGACTAGTGTAGTCATAGTCGCGAACCCTAGGATAGAATTACACCTACACACACACCCTTGCTTATCTCTTGTACTTGCACTGTGATTGATGATATGTGATGACTTTGGAGATGAGTCGATGATGTGGGCTTGGTGCCCTGGGATCGGTGATTTGATACGATTCATATGTGGGATATGACTTGGGTTCTTGCGGGCTTGGGATATGTGTTTACCCCCGCATGCATACTTCTTTGATGGTATCGTTTTGTACTAGACATAGAGTAGTACCCCCAGACTATATGATCTGATGATACTGATACCTGTCATGTGACGAGATAGTGAGATATTGACCTGTACCCGGCTTTTGGGGATGCCGTATGATGATTTACCGTACGAGCCGATATTGATGATAGATCCGCACTCATAACTCGAGGATATCTTATGATATGACATTGAGGCGAGATCACCGACTATATATATATATATATACATTGACTCAGATTTAGGTGGTTTCTACACCTACCCCTCCTGATCTACCGGATACTTAGATGTAGTTTGCATAGTAGATACTTCACTGTGGTGTTGACTACTAGATATCTGCATCTTCCTACTATTCGCATTGCTGGCATATGTTCATTATTATGCTATTATCATGCTGTTAGGACACCAGCACCATTATCGATGATGCGTATGTTTCACGTACACTATTTACCGGCTCACACACTTCATCATCGATAATTGCCATGCCACTACACTGTAGTACTGTTGCATTCATGATATGATTACTGCTTGGCATATTGTACACATGTACCTGTACACAAACATAGATGATTCATACTTGATTGAGATTGAGGACTGCAAGATATTCCATGTTACATGATTTCCGATATGATTACCTCTTTTTACTTGTCTCATACATCATGGATTGATTATATAGCACGTTGCATTGGATTTACTTCTCGATGTGGATTTTCATGTGATTTCTGGTTTTGAGGACCGTGGGATTATTTAATAAAAGAGGCACTTTTATGAAAACCCGGTATCTCGTGATATGATATTTCGGTGCGTCCACCACGCGTTTTCTCGGTGCTGAGACGTGTGCTTGAAACCCGATTCGAGGAGGTGATGTACCGTTTGCGGGTTCGTGGTGGGCCCGGTTTGGTTCCCCTCGGCGAGATGATCGATGGGTTATGCCGATTGAGCCTGGAGGCGGGCGAGTACCTACCGGTGATTGTATTTGAGCTCGGCGGATATCCGGGGGATACCGCCTGGAGCTGAGAGATGGGCGTACTTCCGGGGGCCGACGGGCCGATACCGCAGACGGAGCCCAGAGATGGACATGGGTTGACTCGTACTGCCGGGGGCCGAGGGCCGATACCGCAGACGGAGCCCCATATGGGTGAGGATTTACGTGTCGATGCTTGACACGGGTTTCATGATGAGTTTTCTATGATTTTGGTTATATCCTCACATTGCATACATGATGCTTGCTGTCAGTGGGTGACAGGTGGACGAGTTCCACAGATATAAAGATATGGATCATATACAGACTGGATTTACACTTATCTTACACCAATATTAGTGGTATGGGACGCTAATATAGGTGTATTGATATCTTTGATATTTCACCATATTTACTTCATGCAGACATACCTCATATTGATGACATGTTATTACCTGAGTACCTGGCACTACATACATGATTAGATGTTACCTTGCCACCTTATCACACTCAGATGTACTCTTGTGGATTATATTACTGATCGTTGACTTAGGTTTATGTCTTGCATTCGGTTTCTGCTTGTAGATGTTTCTATTCACGAGTTGGCAACTCACCCCGTTGTGCCACAGTTCTTGCAGGTTTTGCCGTACAGGTCCTATTGCGGCATTTCTGGCACACTACCTTCTTGCGGGCGATTTGCTTTGGTAGGTGGATTCTTTCGTATCAGGAATCACCTTTGTATTTATTTATTTCATTGTATCTAGAAATTGTCCATCAACCAAATCTTGTATATTCTTTCAGACTTAGAGACAGTGTTGTATTATTCGACCTAGAGTCGCGCTTAGTAGTATTGTGGTTTTACTGTTGCTTTTGAGCTTTCTTTTGGTTTTGATCCTCGCCACATGGCGTTGTATATTATCCTATCATTGCGTGGTTGTGACCGTCGATTGACGAAGAGCTAGCTCCCGCTTGGGGATGCCTTTATCATTTATTATATTGTTATTCATGTTGTACCCCATTCGGGGCCAGTTTTTACAAAAGAAACTCTGCCGAAATTTCTGGAAAAGACTGTACTATTTTAAAATGCACCTTCGGCTTAGTTATTTAAAAACCTTGATTTCAAACCTATATTTCTTCACTTCTTTAAACCAGTTTTCTTTACTTATTCTTCAAAATGGTTTTAGATTTCTAGGCTTTTGACTTACTTGGATCAGATGGAGTCCTATAGGCTTCATATGGTTCAAGTGCCAGTCACGTGCTCTTTCGGGTCGTGACAAAGTTGGTATCAAAGCGCTAGGTTGACCTTGGTTCGAGTCTAAGTTTGACTATGTGGAGCCTAGGGAGTTATTTATATACGGAACTTAGGCTTGACCTTACGGAACTTAGACTTGGTCGAGGGGGTATTCGACCCGAACTTTCTTCGCGTAGGATGACCCTTGGTTGATGGATTAGGTGACTAAAGTAGAGTGACGTACCGTTGGTATGTTCCGCGGCATACTTACGACACGCCACTCAGCTTAAGGAACCTTAAGATGTGCATGTTTTTCGAGATCAGTGATTCTCTTCATATCTTGGATTATACATCCATTTGAGATTCCCGCTTCTACTAGTTTCATGATCATACCTCCATTGATGCTGTTCCTTCCTATGATCATGTATCCACTTTGGATCTGTTGTTTCCTTTCTTGCCATTGATGTGCTCTCCTTGATACTCGATTGAGATTCCTGTCACCATGTTTGAGCGCAGTTTGGGCTGCTGCTAGGGTTATGGCCGGTGTGAGCTCGTTTGGTGCGAGGGCCGACCATTGTGTTTTCTGGTGACATGGGAACGTCTCGAGTTAGTGTTGGTGATTGTGACCTCTAGTGGAGGCGAGTGCTTGGTCTTGCACCGGATGATCGGGCCATTGTTAGAGCTGCCAGTTGAGAGATGACTGTTGATGTACAGCATACCTCAGAGATGTGATGTCGCCTATCGTGCAGACCGATGGACCAGCTGTTGCTGAGATTGACAGGATGTTGCTTTCGGAGCTTACGAGCTGAGATTGCCGGAGCTTTCAGGCAGATATGAGACAGATGATAGCTAGTCTACCCGATTTGAGAGACGAAGGTGATTCGTCCGATTTTGCGCCAGAGCGGGCCCAGTTGAGTTGAAGATTTCCAGTGTGGAGAGTCTTACTCAGATCTAGAGCAGACCGACTCAGAGATGACCGCTTATGTATCGCCTTTCCTGGAGGATTGAGGCGTTGTTCGGCGTACAGGCGTATGAGCCAGTTGTTGCTGCAAATGATGAGATATCGCCCAGTTGATTGGAGCTACTGCAGCATGAGCATGCTCTTAGAGAGATGATAGCGAGTCGCTAGTCACCGAGGATGAATGACTAGGACGTGTGGTGAGTTCGCTACCCCGACGCGAGGTCATCAGGCGGATTGATTTCCAGCTAGAGACGACTTCACGCAGGTTCGTGAGAGTCGATAGAGACGATCGAATGTCAGGAGCCTACTTTCCAAGTTTAAAGTATACGGAAAGACATGCAGGTGATTCTATGGACCCTCTAGAAGAATGAAACCCTAACTCGACTTAATGACCGTGTGACAGCCTTTGAACCTTAGGGTTTACGGCGGTTCCGCGGCGCCATTAGTGAGGCTTGGGTTTGCCCTTCTACGGCTGGACCACCGACGCTGTGGCATGTACTCGATACTATTAAACTGTACCCGAGATGTGAGCTCTTGGGGGATTATGAGGATCTGACGAGTCGATCGGATGGTTCGACACCTTTCGGATATCGTGATGGGACACTGCTTGGGAGACTCCAGATGCGAGCATAGCCGTTGGAGCACAGTACATGCAGCCATGATAAGACGAGTCCGAATCAGTCGACATTTGAGCAGGTGAAGAAAAGAGTTCGTGCGAGATTTCGACGAGATGGCGTCCCACTCCGCTGACATCAGAGATGTGATACGCACCCCGAGGCGTGGTGTATGGATATATCTTCCAGAAGAAGCGCGATAAGTATGCAGCCGTTCCGGAATAAGCTTTAGCTTCAGCATTGGATGATGACTTCCGGGCAATTCGGCAGGATTGAGATTTGAGAAAGGAACATCGACAGGACCTTTCTGGAGTACGTTACGAAAAGACCTGGACCCAGGAGTGGTCATTTTGCGCACACCCAGCAGGCCAGAGTTCGGCATTGTCGACAAGGTAGTTGACCAAGTTCGGATAAAGGAACTTAACCAGATGCGTTGCGAATTGATCAAGGACGGACGAGTGATGAGTATTCCTCCGATGGTTGGGACGTATTCCCGAGGACCAGTTCGGCCTGACATCTGCTACAGAATGATGAAGCTACAGAATACGCGATTTCGATGTCCGTGTGAGAGACTTCAGATTGACCGTGGGCGAGAACAGTGCAGTGCATAGTAGCTTGGCGTGACGTCATAGTGGACGACGATAGAGACAGTTGGAACCAGAGGTTCGTGTGAGACACTGACGAGCTGTCATTGCTTCCCGTCGAGACTAGAGACCTGATTTGCTTACAGAGAAGTTGGGATGTGACCAGTTTCTGAGAAATGTTGTTCTGAGGACACAGGTGTCTTTTGAGCGAGAAGAGGTTGTGCAGGAGGGCCAGCCTCCGTGCAGATCGGCATAGGCATGATTGGAAGAGACCTTGAGCAGGATTCCTTCCAGGACATTGCTGCAACGATGTTTGCACCCAGGATCAGATGTGTGATGTGCTTCCAGAGAGCCAGAGGCCGACGCCAGTGTTTTGCTGCCTTACGAGTGGTCGTGAGGATTGACCGAGAGGTGACCAGAGAAGTGCCAGAACGGAATCGTCCCCGTTAGCACATCTGACAGGGCCGATGAGCCGGTTGACCGCGTGATAGGTGATCCGCAGAGAAGATAAGGACCCAGAGAGTCAGAGGACGCCAGACCGTGAGCAAGAGGCAGGTAGATATCCTGCGCTGCTAGCAGTGGATTGCACCGACTACTTCTCGACCTTGAAGGAGGAACTACCGATGACGGTATTTATGATTTGTGATTTTGTGATTCGATTATCACGTATCCGTCATTTTGGATTTCGGTATTTGGGCGTTCTGTTGGCATGATTTAGTTTGGTGACTGAGTTTCATGGTATTGATTTCATGCACCCACTAGGTATTTATATACTTTGCGTAGAGTTATTACACTTGAGATATTGGTTGAGATTTCATGCCTACATTATACAGTGATTTGATTTGCACTTCTAGCGTGGTTTTTATGCACCTTTAGTGGTTGATATACGATTTTGGTGCATGCCAGATGCACTAAATCGGGATTTTTCGTGCATGTCACATGCACCTTATTTTTCTGTCAGGCACACACGTTTCCTACGACAGATGTTTCGTGCACACCCGTTGCACCTAGATGTTGTTTTGTATACCTGTTTGACACATTTATGGATCTTGATTTCCGTGCGCACCAGACGCACAGGATTGTGTCATGTGCATTTTAGGGATTTATTCCTTTTGGAGCAGTACCTTTTATGATGTTGGATTTTTGCTTTCATGCTGAGCAGGACTAGTCTGTGGACGGTACCTGGATATACTTTTGCATGCTTTTGCATCAGCTACTTACATGTATGGATTAGATGTCTACATGTGTAGTATTGATCCATATCATATCGGTTTTGTATTGGATTTGACATTGTGTTTTTTACCTCGACTCCGATGATTGCGAGATGCTTGACGGAGTTTTGCTTTTGAGTTATCTGCTCATTTTTCATGCGCATGCATTGCGCTGTGAAGTTTTATGTGTTGATATTTTCGGAGCCCCGACAAATGGATTATTACTGAAATTGTTTTTAGTATTAGGGATTTAAATTTAAATTCGGGGACCGAATTTCTTTAAAGGGGTAGATTGTAACATTTTCAAAAATATAAAATATTAATTTTGGTAATTTTTATAATTTAATATTATTTTATTGATTATTTTAATATTTAATGCAAATAAATAGGAAAAATGTTAGAAAAATTATGGAAAATTCTAAAATGGGTTAATTATTGAAATTATGACATTTTTAAGTTGTTGTGATTATTTTGACACTAATTTAGTGCTAATCGCGATTAAAATCGCTAATCGGGTTTTTTGGTAATTTTGTGCAAAACTTGCACATATCACTTTTTCTACACTTGTGCATTTTTCTAGCCATAGATTTCTTTTGGGGTTACTATTGATGTGAGAAGGTTTGGTTTTTAAAAGAAAAGGAAAAGAAAAGAAAATGTAATGATGAGGGTAGGTGAGAGAGAGACATGGGGTACCATTGACCTTGAGACTTAGCCATTCTCCCATCATTTTCTCTCCCTCTTCCTCTCCCTTGCTGCGGCTGCCCTAGCCCTCTCTCCCCTCCACTAAATCCTCTCACTTCATCTCAAAAAACATACCCAAAACCCCAAACTCCTTCCATTAAAAATGTGCAAAATCCCTAGATCTACACATGGAGCTAAAGAAGCATGGATTTGGCCACTAGAGGGCAACTCAAGAATTTTCTTGAGTTGCCAATGAAGGTAATTTCTGAACCATTTGCTTAATTATAGCTTTTCCTATAACCCCATGTTAAGATTTAATCGATATTGTGTGATATTATGGATTTGATGAAAACCTAGTTAGGGTTTGAGAGGAACTTGGGTTGTATTGTGAAATTGAGTTCAATTGAGGATACACCAACACCTTAGTGTATGAATTGAGACCCTAACCTGAAGCTAGAACCAGAATACGGATTTTAGAAACCGATATCGGGGAAAAACTGGATTCTGCCACTGTTATTTGGAATCTGCTATCATACGAGGAACCCTAAAATAATATTGAGTGGAAATTGAGATGTGCAGGCAACCTAGAGGCAACACCCCAAACCCTAGCCCCTAACTCCTCCGTACGGCCGCCAAAATCCCTTTTATGGCCGCAAATTGCGGCCAGACCTGAGAGGAAATTCCTCGTTTTTCGTGCATGCCCCCAATTCCTCAATTCTTGGCCCTGGGTACTTCTAGTTTTGACAGATTCTTTCTAGGGTGAAATCTGGGACATATATCCTAAGTTGCTATTTTGGATTCGTGTTTCCGTATTCCGTATTTTTGATTCTGAAATGGTGGAACGTGTTTTGCCTCGACTATTTGTCGTTTATACGACGATATAGAGGAGTTACTGATGGTTTTGAAGGCGTGCCATAGGTTTTCACCTATAGGCCCCTTATCGTATCGTTTTGGATTTTATGCGCCGTTTTAGATTGGATTTGGTTTTTAATGCGCATATACGATATTTTGATGTGTAGGTACCCATGAAGACTTCGGGACGACAAGCATACGTGGTGACGTCCGCAAATGATAATGCAAGGTGAGTAGATTATATCTACAGGGGGAAGTCGGGTGGATGGCGTATAGCACCCCCGCAGTCCGTAGATAGATTTCTTTGCAGTTTATTGTGATATAGGTGTATTGTGGATTAGTTAGGGTTAGCAGTGACTAGTGTAGTCATAGTCGCGAACCCTAGGATAGAATTACACCTACACACACACCCTTGCTTATCACTTGTACTTGTACTGTGATTGATGATATGTGATGACTTTGGAGATGAGTCGATGATGTGGGCTTGGTGCCCTGGGATCGGTGATTTGATACGATTCATATGTGGGATATGACTTGGGTTCTTGCGGGCTTGGGATATGTGTTTACCCCCGCATGCATACTTCTTTGATGGTATCGTTTTGTACTAGACATAGAGTAGTACCCCCAGACTATATGATCTGATGATACTGATACCTGTCATGTGACGAGATAGTGAGATATTGACCTGTACCCAGCTTTTGGGGATGCCGTATGATGATTTACCGTACGAGCCGATATTGATGATAGATCCGCACTCATAACTCGAGGATATCTTATGATATGACATTGAGGCGAGATCACCGACTATATATATATATATACATTGACTCAGATTTAAGTGGTTTCTACACCTACCCCTCCTGATCGACCGGATACTTAGATGTAGTTTGCATAGTAGATACTTCACTGTGGTGTTGACTACTAGATATCTGCATCTTCCTACTATTCGCATTGCTGGCATATGTTTATTATTATGCTGTTAGGACACCAGCACCATTATCGATGATGCGTATGTTTCACGTACACTATTTGCCGGCTCACACACTTCATCATCGATAATTGCCATGCCACTACACTGTAGTACTGTTGCATTCATGATATGATTACTGCTTGGCATATTGTACACATGTACCTGTACACAAACATATATGATTCATACTTGATTGAGATTGAGGACTGCAAGATATTCCATGTTACATGATTTCCGATATGATTACCTCTTTTTACTTGTCTCATACATCATGGATTGATTATATAGCACGTTGCATTGGATTTACTTCTCGATGTGGATTTTCATGTGATTTCTGGTTTTGAGGACCGTGGGATTATTTAATAAAAGAGGCACTTTTATGAAAACCCGGTACCTCGTGATATGATATTTCGGTGCGTCCACCACGCGTTTTCTCGGTGCTGAGACGTATGCTTGAAACCCGATTCGAGGAGGTGATGTACCGTTTGCGGGTTCGTGGTGGGCCCGGTATGGTTCCCCTCGGCGAGATGATCGATGGGTTATGCCGATTGAGCCTGGAGGCGGGCGAGTACCTACCGGTGATTGTATTTGAGCTCGGCGGATATCCGGGGGATACCGCCTGGAGCTGAGAGATGGGCGTACTGCCGGGGGACGACGGGCCGATACCGCAGACGGAGCCCAGAGATGGACATGGGTTGACTCGTACTGCCGGGGGCCGAGGGCCGATACCGCAGACGGAGCCCCATATGGGTGAGGATTTACGTGTCGATGCTTGGCACGGGTTTCATGATGAGTTTTTCATGATTTTGGTTATATCCTCACATTGCATACATGAAGCTTGCTGTCAGTGGGTGACAGGTGGACGGGTTCCACAGATATACAGATATGGATCATATACAGACTGGATTTACACTTATCTTACACCAATATTAGTGGTATGAGACGCTAATATATGTGTATTGATATCTTTGATATTTCACCATATTTACTTCATGCAGACATACCTCATATTGATGACATGTTATTACCTGAGTACCTGGCACTACATACATGATTAGATGTTACCTTGCCACCTTATCACACTCAGATGTACTCTTGTGGATTATATTACTGATCGTTGACTTAGGTTTATGTCTTGCATTCAGTTTCTGCTTGTAGATGTTTCTATTCACGAGTTGGCAACTCACCTCGTTGTGCCACAGTTCTTGCAGGTTTTGCCGTACAGGTCCTATTGCGGCATTTCTGACACACTACCTTCTTGCGGGCGATTTGCTTTGGTAGGTGGATTCTTTCGTATCAGGAATCACCTTTGTATTTATTTATTTCATTGTATCTAGAAATTGTCCATCAACCAAATCTTGTATATTCTTTCAGACTTAGAGACAGTGTTGTATTATTCGACCTAGAGTCGCGCTTAGTAGTATTGTGGTTTTACTGTTGCTTTTGAGCTTTCTTTTGGTTTTGATCCTCGCCACTTGGCGTTGTATATTATCCTATCATTGCGTGGTTGTGACCGTCGATTGACGAAGAGCTAGCTCCCGCTTGGGGATGCCTTTATCATTTATTATATTGTTATTCATGTTGTACCCCATTCGGGGCCAGTTTTTACAAAAGAAACTCTGCCGAAATTTCTGGAAAAGACTGTACTATTTTAAAATGCACCTTCGGCTTAGTTATTTAAAAACCTTGATTTCAAACCTATATTTCTTCACTTCTTTAAACCAGTTTTCTTTACTTATTCTTCAAAATGGTTTTAGATTTCTGGGCTTTTGGCTTACTTGGATCAGATGGAGTCCTATAGGTTTCATATGGTTCAAGTGCCAGTCTCGTGCTCTTTCGGGTCGTGACAACAGACAGTTTCCCAAGTTCGGGCAAAACGTTGTAGAGGCCGTATGGTTTTATGGCAGGGTTCGGAAAATGCACGTGCGTTTACGCACGTGTTATTTTTCGGGCAGATGATACTCGTCGGCTTTGGTTTAAGCCGGATCCGAGTATTATATTGAGTAGGTATAATATCTTTGTCTCGGTTGCATTTGTATTCGGTCGTAATACAAATGCGGGTATATTTATACAGTTTCGGGGTTGTCCTGAAATTCGTTTCAGGATCACTTTTGGAAGTTGCCAGTTTTCAGTTTTCTATCAGCCGTCTTTTAACATTCTGTTAAAGACGGATTTATCTTTTCTTCTGTTGAGGTGAGTCATCATTCTAGAAGCTTCTAGAAGTGGTGATGAGGCTAGTGAGTCATTAGTGCATTAATGGTGTCATTAATGCTTTTGGTGACTAGGTTTTTTTGATTCAATGTATCTTTGTGACTCATTGTTTTGCTTTAATGAGTTTTGTTATGCTTAAGATCTTTTGAAGTGAGAAGCTTTCTCTTATGGTCACCACTTCCCTCCTACACTCACCCTCCTCCTTCTCTTTATAAGAAAGGCCCCTCCCCTCTCTCTTTTGGTTACTTGATTCATTTGTTGAAAAGATATGATAGTATTTGGGGTGCATGGAATTTTACAGTTCATTTCATTCCATCACCCAATTCCCTCGGCAACTTCATTAACCGATCGTCCACGGATTTGGACGAAGTGAGACAAAGTCATCTACTCATTCTCTACATCATTCTTGGTCGTCTCTTTTAGCAAACTTGACGATCGAGTTGCCTCGAGTCAGAGGCGGGAGCCCGTTTAAAGAATCGTCGTTGTGGTGCCACCTCGACGAAGATATCGGAGATCGACGAGATCGGAGCAGCCGCAACGGACCGTGGGATGATGGTTGAAGAACGAAGGACTCGGATCGTTCGGTATAACCTTTCTACACTCTTTACAGTTTGTTAGTTTAGCAATAATGGCAGATCCGGGTTAAAGTATACGATAGCGCCAGTTTAAAAGTTTTTATTCCGCATTTGGCGTCTGTAGACGGCCGGGGCGCTAGCGTAGAATTACAGTCGCCAGGCTTCACAGGTTTCTTTGATTTCTTCCTCTTCTTTTTCGAAGATTTTGACGGCTGGTTACGAGTGTTTGAGCCACCACAATCAGTCTTTGGAGTTGTACGTAGTTTCAACATCCCTTCAATGACATGCGGTTCCAACGGGTTCTTCCACTTGATTGCTGGACATGTCTGAAGAAAGTTTAGCATTCTCTTTGTCTTGGATGATAATACAACCTCCCAAGGAGCTTCTGCAATGACGGAGCATGTTGCCCCCGGCGTATTCGTCCCCTTAGAGGTGTGGGGCTGCGGGGGATTCACCTTCCATTTGTCAGATAACGCAAACTTGCCTTGTCGGTACTGGTTCTCAAGCCAATTCTTGAAAACGTAGCAATCGTCGATCGGATGGCCTAGTACTCGATGATAAGGACAGTAGTTGGGCTCGTTGACGTCACTTGGCTGCAACGGACGTTTTGGATCCGGCAGATTTATGAGTCTGTTGCGCAACACCAACTCGAATAACCTCTTCGTTTTATCGCGGGGAAAGGAATAAGGACGTCCCATCCTATCCTCAAGGGGTACGTACGGGCGCATATTATTTTGACGAGCCACTGGCTTCGGGTCGCTTGGTTGTTGTTGAGCATTAGCGACAACGATCGCTTTTCCCTTCCCTTTGTCATTTCGGGAGTCCGGCCTTGGAAGAGGGGGTTTATGGCCCATTTGATCCATTTGCGCTAGTTTGTCAATCAACGCCTGGAAGGTAGTTGGCTTGAAAAATATCATAAATTGTGAGATGGTTTCTTGTGGATCGAGGGTTCCCACAAACATACCCACTGCGGGAGCTTCTTCAATGCGCTGCTCACACTTTGACCATAAATTCCGCCATCGTATAGCGTACTGAACCCACGTCTCGCCGGGTTTTACCCTGGCGTTAATCAGTGCCGTCATCGGGGTACGTTCACTGGAACTTGCAAAACGTTGAGTAAACAGCAGCTCCATCTCCGCGAAGGTTTTAATAGAGTCATTTGGGAGTTCAGAATACCACTCGAAGGCCGTATCTGATAAGCTTCCAACAAACTGGGGAAGCAACAGCTTGTCGTCACCGCCGGTGTTGCCGCAGAGCGCCCTAAACTGGGCCACATGCTGATGAGGATTGCCCGTCCCCTTGTAGACATGGAACTTAGGAATTGTATAACCTGGCGGGTACTTAATCTGATCGTACCAACCCGGATATGGCCGCCCCGTCTTTACGACCTGACCGGTTGCTTCAGTCGCCTGATGCACCCGTATTTGCTGGGCGATGTATTCATCCAAATCAGCTTTTGATATGGTATCCTCTTTAGCTGCGGATAGAGCCGGTGGAGGATTTGATGTCTCTCCCCTATCGTCTTCAAGAATGATGGAGGGATCTCCAGCAGGTGGATCTTGTTGAATCATCTTACCCACCATATCCTGGAACAGGAGGGCCATTTTCTTTATGTTGGTTTCCTGCTCCGCAGCTTCTTTATCTTTCTTTTCTAGCACGCGCCGAAGGAATTCGGCGTTCGTTTCCTGTTCTTGACGTTCTTCTGAGGATGTTTCCGGGGTTTCTTTCGGCCCTGTAAGTGCGTCCATACCGTTCATCATCTCCTGGAGCTTCTGTTGCTGCTCCTGAGCCTTGGTCACTGACCTTGTAAGCGGTCTATGACCCGTGGATGTACGACTGTCTTCTTTTCCCAATGCCATGTAAACCGTATGAACAGTTATGCCCCTGACTTGGGGCGTTTAGGTTCACCATTTTTACCTTTTGCCGCTGACGCGGGGGTTTTCTCTGGCCTCCTTCTTTTATGGGCCGTTGAGGTTGTAGGAACCATTGAAGGGGGCACCCTAGCAGCTGCTGTCCCCTGCTGTTTAATGGGACAATTCTTGTCTTTTTCCACCTTCGCCTTTTTCTGGCGACGAAAGTGACCTGGGTCAATCACAGAGTCTTGAACCCTTCGCCAAACTTTATAAATCCTAGAAGACAGCCATTGAGGGGGCTGTTCTTGTTTTGTTTCCGGAGCTCTCTCCGCAGGCGGAGGAGATCTTTTCAGTGTAGCGGTTGGAGAATTCTTACGTACCCTCCTCAGCAGTTCAAAGCTGTTCCCAGTTGGAACAGCAGCGTTGACTTCCACCACTGGAGCCGGTGGAGTTATCCCTGAGGGGAGTTGCCCCTGCCTTCCTCACTCGTTGCCAATGGCGACGTCGAGCACGACGAGCCGTTGGGATTGGCTCAGAGATAGAGATAACTTCTTTTTGCCCCCTGTATGAATGAGGCGCCGCCGGTGTTAACCTCTTAAAGACTGAGGTTGTTCCTTGCGGGGTAATATCCAATCTGTCAAAGACAGCTCTTCGTGCATGGGCAGGAGCAGGAATCATCAGTCTTGAAAAGACTGACTCGTTGGCGGGAGAAGCCATCTTAACGACTTCCGGAACAGCGGTCGTTGCCCTCTTTGGGACAGCCAATTTAGAGTTCTGATTTAGCCTGGCAAAGACAGAGGCCGTTGGCTCGGTGGTGGGCGACCCGTTGACAGGGGCCGTGGTAGCAGTGAGCCGGTCTAACACCGACTTCTTGTTCACTTCCGGTGCAGGTATCGGCACAGAGAAGCTTGTAGGTGTTAGTTATATGTATGCCCTAGAGGCCATTACTGTACATTGGATGTATATTGTAGTGGATGCTGGGACGTATATAGGGAGGACTTTCTTGCTCGACATGATAGTATGCTATCTGGTTGATCTTTACCTTAACGTGTACACCGATTGTCTCTCTATTACATGTTGGTAAAGCCCTTAGGATGTGTGCTTGACTACCTGGACTATGATGCGGATCATACTAGTGGGGACATGGTAGTCTATAAGTACATCCTTCAAAGTCCCTAGTCGAGGGTGTATCGAGATGGGGCATCGATATACCAGAGTAGACTAGCGTGTACCTTCTCGACCCATACTGATGGGCGATGGATGATCCCATATCCATTGGTGTTTGACATCGGAGATGATATACGGGTGCTCAGAAGAGACTGGGTACACTGGACGGACTCGCCGAGAACTCCCAGATGGTATTATACCTCACGTCAGATGGCAGTTCTCTGGTGACACTGGTACAGAGTAGTCTGTTGACCCGAGATCGTCATAGAGTCTTGTGTGGTTCCCACTGTGCTTTGATTTCCATCTTACCACATCCAAGAGGGCGTGCAAAACGGTGGTTTTTGGGTACAGTCCCGAGTCACATGGAGGCAATGAGCGATAGGAGGGGATTCGTCTCTCCCGGTATAGGGAGTTGATGTTGCGCTGTGTTCGATTGGCTATAACAGGAAATCCCTGGCCAGGGTTGCTGAGATTTACTGGTAAGTGTTACCAGTAGTTTCTCGAAGAGTTATAGACCTCGTATCGACACGACTTATCGAGCTATTGGGGTCTGACGTTTACCACCCCTAGGCGAGATATGCGACATATCAGACGATCAGACCGGAATGTACGGTAGTGTTACTGGTCGGATTCACTGGAGTGTGAGCAGGCTTGCTCGTCGATCTTCAGATCGCTCAATACCCGGGTGGCCGTTACGTTTAGCAGACCGCTTGCGGCTTATGGGTGTTTGATATGATCATCATCTGCTGCCGGCGTATTGACGAGTCTTTAGAGTCCTACAGAGAGGTTTCCTGGCTCAAGCGAAACGAAATAGGAGCGCATATGAGATATGTGCGGGACCGAGAATAATGCGTGTATGTGATACCGTATTCTATTCTCGCGATGAATGTGTCGAATGGTTGTATGCGATATAACCTAGTTATCGAATCAAGGATTGATTCGATAAATCGATACATTGGATATTAGTCGGTTATATGAGATATGACCGGATCGTTAAATCAAGTGTTGATTTAATGATTTAATGTATAATTATATATTTGATATATTACTTTGCATTAACTAATATTGGTTCACTTTAAATGGATTTTCTCACTCGGGTGTGCACATTTCATATGCGATATGATTTGTGCACTTGCTTGTATCATGTTTGATGGTGCATGCCCTTTTTGTTAAGTGTATAGAATTAAACCTTGGTTAATGGAATGGTTAGGGTTTTCTATTTGATTATTCATTTTATTCATTTGTTTATTTCTTTTTGGAAAAGAAAAAATTGCATGATAAAATGGTGGCATTTTGTTTCATTCATGAAGCTTCATGAATACTTTGACCATTGCAACCATTTTGTCATCTTGTAGAAACCTAACCATTCACTAACCATGATCAATTCTCTACATTAAACTATGGTTACTATTATGATAAGGATGGTTTTTCTTTTCTCATAAAAGATAATTCTTATCATAATATATCATCTTCTTCTTCTTCATCTTCATGAAGAAAACCTTCACTTCATCAATGGTGAAGTGATAAAAAGAGTGAGAAATCCAAAACTAAAGTCTACCCACTTCCTATTTCTTCATCCTCTACCTCTTGCCAAGTAGTAGAGTGTGTTTCCTTCACAAGTTTTCAAGACTTGGTGAAGGTGGAGCTTGATCTAGCGATGCCTCGACGTAGATCATCTTCGGCACGTCGTCGATGACCTAGCCCGTCCATTCTCCGATGAAGCCGACTCTAGAGCCCGGGATGGATTTTGGACAGCGAGGAGACACCGTTGCGGAGCTATGGAGGTGGACAAACGGTTCTACAAAGGTTGTATTTCCGTATCTATTAGTTAAGTGTTAATTAGTTCTTGTTTTCGCCTAGACATCTAGCAAACGATCCGTACATTAGGGTTTCTCGGCACTAGAATTTTTGAAATTGGCATGGTAGATGCTTTTAGAGACCTCACTAGAGTGCCTAGGAACCCTACAGTGGTATCAGAGCCTAGCTAGAGCCTTAGGCGAAGTCCAGACGGAAATTGAAGTCCGAACGAACTCGAAAACCCAAACCTAACATGCTCTCTGTCCAGATTTTAAAATTGTGGATTTTTCAAGATTAAAAATATCCAAAAAATCAAGCAGGGTTTTCTAAGAATTACTGTAAATTTCGTGGGCCTGATTCAACTTTTCCACCGCGCTTCCGCGGCACGAGCTTGCCTCGTGCAGCGGAAGCGCGGCCGGTTTTGTCGTTTTGTGCATTTTGTTTTCACAGTAATTCTCAGATTTCTGTGCTGATTTTCCTGGGATATTTTTATATTTATTATACAGTTGAGTTTTCTGCAGTTGTTTTGGGGTTTCGGAGTTTCGATCGGGGTTTCAAATTTTGTCTGTGTGGCTTTCCGGATAAATTTTAGAATATGTTAAAAAGTTCGACCGGATATAAATACCCAATTTTTCCCCTGTCGGGAAATTTCCAAGTGTTGGATTTTTCCGTGGTTTAATGATGTTCTAAGTAGTGCAAGTAACGCGATGGTCCCTCTAGAAGACAACAAACCTTAACTCGATTATGTGACCGTCTTGAACTGCCCTTTGAACCTTCGGGTTTGGGGTAGTACGGCGTGCCACATGTGAGGCGTTGGCTTGACCCTTCTACGGCTGGACCGTTGGTACTGAGGCACGAACGGAGTGTTGTTAGACTTGTTTCATGTGTTGAGCTGTATCGGGAAAACTTGGGTGTTCGAATGTTCAATCGGAAAGTTTAACATTTTCTAATTATCTGGAATGAGATACAATAATTGGAATTCACAAATAGTTATGTGATAACTGAATGAATGTTATAAACATAGCACTTTAGTCTCACTTGATCGGTTGCCACGGAATTTTGATGTGATCAAAAGTCCGTCGCAATCACGTAGCGTACGCGGATACTCGCCGGGTAAACTTAATAGACAGCCTCACTCCATAGCCCCGACCAAGTGACTGTAGGAGAACCCCGTCGCCGAAAGCATCCGTTCGGGTGCTCGCGGTTGCGGTGTTCCGCCTTGGGGCACTTCGTCGACGGTATCGGGAGTGCAGCCGTCTACAGAAGTTTGCGACGAGCATTCGATCAGGCTGTCGGGAATCCTGTTGAATTGCCCGACTTGATATTGAAAAGAGTTTTCGATAATGAGACTAAAATGCGGGGCTTATAATTGTTAGGCATGCGATGTCTAAGTAATTCGATTGATTAGGCATGCGATGTCTATGCAGATTGCGGATTCCAACTGTTGTAGTTTTACACTTTCTTTTCTGTGACCGTAAGTGTAATATGTGATATCGCCGGTTTCGTTGCTATATGTCAACGACAATTGGGATGCGCATATTTACTTACGTTGATGACATGTGATGTTATGTGTTGCTGGATATGTTATATTGGATTGTCGTGTTTGAATAGCCGGGGGTTTTTATGTGAGATGAGTGTTTTTCATTTTCATTCATGTAAAAACTTGTATGTAATATTCTTTTATTGGGGCGCTTCCAGGTTGCGGAAGTGGTCACCCGTTGTATATTATTTACTTTTCCGCACTAGGATAGACCCAAGGAGGAGGGCACAAGTAACCGGGTTCTGGAGTCCAGTGGGAGACCAACTCGAGGAGTCGAGTCCGGGTCTCCTAACTCCAGAATTGGTAGGGTTGCTTGCCGCTCTCGTAGGGGTCTAGGGGTGTGGGTTTGGCTATTCATCGCGACCGTGGAATCCGTGTTTTATACTGGCTCGTATTGAAAACACGGACGTCCTAGTATATCCAATATTTCATATGATTCTTCTGCTGCGATATCTGTGATGTGATCATGTGATGTTCTGTGATAGATACAGTATATAGTATATATGAAATATTATATAGACATTACTTATGTTTTAGACCCGCGCTAGCCCTGCCCCGCTCTGTCGTTAGTTACCTAACCTAACGGTGCACGAGGGGACATCGAGGCGAATGCGGATGGCATAAGTGTACGTCGTATTTATCTGTGATGTTTAGGTACTTAAATGATGGGACTTCATTAATATGATTAATGAAATAAAAGAAACCTAAGATGTTGTAGAATCGAATTTCAAAATAAAACAGGTAGCTACAGTTATTTCTTTGCATAGCGGTATATGTGATATATCCTGCACCTTATTCGATAAGGAAAGGACCGAGATCCCTTCACCGGGAGTGACTCCTTTAGCAATAACTGGCAGATGCTACACATTCGGTTTGTCTTTTGATTGCTTTTAAGAGTTTTTGGTTTGCACAGTGATATATATGATATATCCCGCACCTCATTCGATGAGGAAAGGACCGACGATCCCTTCACTGGGAGTGACTCCTTTAGCAAAACTAGAAAAGCCTCAAAGACACTCCATTTCAAAATTCATTCGATCCTACAACGATATCAAGTTCATTATGCAATAGGTTTTCAGAAAAACCTGTCGTAGCCCTCCGTCATTTCAGATAAGTTGTATATAGTATTCGTGCTGCATTTGTTGGCTTTCGTCAAGGTGCAGTGTGCGGTAGCTATATGCCGCTTATCTGCCAGCATACGATGCGATTGGATTAGGGTAGTCGTGCGGCTTTGTTGGCTTTCGTCAAGGGTCGTGCGGGTGGGTTTAATTCAATCAGGAAATGACGGGTTGAACTTGACTAGCGGGCTATGGTTTGTTGGCTTTCGTCAAGGTCATAGCACGCTAGGGGCAAAATATTATCGGGAATTTCAAGTGTTGAAATTTGCAATGAGATTGCATACATTCTATGAGATTGTTGGATCCCGATACCCGCTGCGAGTAAGAGTTACTCCTCGGAGAGTTTTATACATTACAATTAGCCGATCAAGTAGGTGTCTAGAAAGGTGTTAACGAGATTACGCCTCTGGGAAAACGAGGTTTACATTAATTAGGTTCGTGCGAAAGC
Organism: Agapanthus africanus; assembly: GCA_030015575.1. NCBI lineage: Eukaryota > Viridiplantae > Streptophyta > Magnoliopsida > Asparagales > Amaryllidaceae > Agapanthus > Agapanthus africanus. Next base: position 450,040,818 of record JASDDO010000014.1, on the reverse strand, counting down.
ACGGGGGACCTCCCTCAAAGTACCGACACTGGCCTGGCTGAAAGATTGGCGAACTTGTAGTGTGTAATTAATCCCGGCTAGTCTTTCCTTTTAGGGTTTGAAGGAAGATTTGATAAAAAGCAGTGGGAGCCATCCTGATTAGATAAAATAATAAACCAATCTATTCTTGCAAGAGCGCACGCTGAGTGTTTTCTTCTCTCTCTCTCCTGGTAGCGACCATGTCACGCCTTAATCAAGATAATAAAACGGATTATTGACCGAACCCGCTTGTTATACTGAGCTGGGGAACGTTGGTCCCGCTCCAACTTATAATTGTTATAAGACAGAGCAGGAATTTGGGGAATACCAGATTTCCCGTGCCGCCCAAACGAAGAGAGTGCATGTTGATGCATCATCTTCGGATGTGTTCATTATACAGAACTGTTTCTCAGTATCCTCCGCATCCTTGGTATATGATACCGGATCAGGATCCCAGATATGTAAGATGTTACATAGGGCTATAAAAGGGTAGAAAAAATGAGAATGGCTGATAAGTTTCATGAGGCAGAAAACGGGGCAAGAGTTGCAGCCAAGTCTGTCGGTCACTGTCACCCTGTATTACCGATACATTGATTCTGAACGAATGTTATTAGATACCGAACCTGATATACAAAATCATAACAGTTTCTTTATTAGTAAAGAAAGGATATTATTTTGTATTGCTGGATAATGTTTTGAACATTTCCTATATCAAAAGTTGATCGGTTCAGGCACGTTATCTAAAAGCATTAATGTTCTAAATCAAACTACAGTTCTTGGTATACAGAACACACACAAGAGGAAGAGTTCAAAAATGAACGAATCCTTCTTGAGGTATCGTAGACTAGGTCATATCAATGCGACCCGACTAGCTGGAGTTACATATAGATGCATATTTAAATTAGTTTGAATTTACATCTTGTGAAACTCGCCAGTCATGTCACAAAGATAAGATGACCATAGCTCTGTTTATTGGAAACAGAGAAAGAGTTAGTGAACTCTTGGGATGATACATGTTGATGTATGTAGGTCTCCTGTCTACACATACCAGGATTGGTTCTTTATACTTCATTACGTTCTCTGATGATCTCTTTAGATTCAGACATATGTTCTTGTTGAAACACAAGTCCGAACCTTTTGAGATATTCACAGAATATAAGTTAGAAGTAGAGAACCAAAATACGGGTATAAGTATTATGTCCTATGATGAGATCAAGGAGGAGAATACTTGTGCATGGAATTCATGGACTATTCTAAAGGAGAATGAGATTCTCTCTCAGCATTACTCCTCCGTATACACCATAGCACGATGGTATATCGGGGCGGAGCAGATACACCCTATTTGATATGGTGTGCTCTATGATGAGTACTACTGAGTTACCTTTTTCCTTAAGGGGTTATGCACTTATGAAGTTGCATACCTATTGAATTACGGTTTGAATCAAATCAGTTGCCTACCGCTTCATATGAGATATGGAATAGGAAGAGCCCATCTCTTAAGTCAGTTAAGATTTGGGGTTGTCCGGCCTATGTCTAAAAGCAAAATCCGGACAAGCTCGAGGCAAGGTCTGTAATGTAGAACTGGAAATGTTCCAGCCATACAAACTACAGCTGATGATTTGATAGAACCAAAGGATTCAGTAGATTCCAACGAACCTCGGCCTCTCCGCCGATCTAGTAGGGTTCCTCACCCACCTGAGAGATACTTTGGTTTCTTTATGACAGTGGGAGCGAAGATTGCATCATGAGATGATGACCCAACTAGCTTCGAGCTGGCCATCAGGAGTAAGACTCTGTAAGAATGGTTGGATGCTTAGTGATCTGAGATGCAATCCTTATACACCAACAAAGTATGGACTTTAGTTGCTATATCTGAAGGGTTAAATCCCCATCAGGAGCAAGTATATATTGAGAAGATTACTTGGTGTATATAGAAAGGTTGAGACTTTCAAAGCTAGACTTGTTAAAAGTTTGCATCATTGACCAGGTATGGATAATGATGAAACCTTTTCAAGTAGCTATGCTTAAGTCCATCCAGATCCTACTTGCCACGGCTACATACCATGACTATGATATCTGGTGGTTGGGTGTCATGACTGCTTTTCTAAATGATGTTTTAGAAGAGTGCGTCTATAAGTACACAGCCAGAGGGCTTCGTAGATAGTGGGAGCAGCGGAAACATGTGCAAGATGTTTTATAAGATAAAGCAGGCATCGCGGAGTTGGAACGTCTGTTTTGATGCGTTAGTCAAAGAAGTTGACATCATCAAAATGGTAGATGAACCTTGTATAAACAAAAAGGTAGTAGGGAGTATGGTGACGATCCTCGTAGAGTACGTGGATGACATACTCTTGATAGGGAAGGAGTTTCCTATGCTACGCTCGATCAATCTCCGTTTATCACAATGATTCTCCATATAGCATCAAAGTGATACCTCCTAAATCCTGAGTTTTAGATCTATGAGATAGATTTAATTGGATGTTAGGATTCTCACTAGTTGTAGTGAGATGGTATCAATCGACCCTGAGGAGAATCACTGGAAGTGTTCCAGGGTGATAAAGACGACTGAATGTCAGTCGCAGGCATTGTCTTTACCCTCAGTAAAGGGACGGTATGTTGGAAGAGTTCCAAGCTAGATACCGTGACATACTAGACGATAAAGGCAGGATACATCACTACTTAAGATGCTACCAAAGAGACTGTTTGGATGTATAATGGTTCATGAGATGAACTATGTTCCTACCATTGTGAGACAATGGAGTTGTGGCTTATGCCAAGGAACGTCCGTCCCATCAGTGATCCAGACATATTCTAAGGCAGTATCACCTGATCATGGAGATGGTTGATCTCCAGGCTGATCGAGGCAAGGAGAGCAGACTAAGAGGATAACGCAGCGGATCCACTCACGAAGGCCTATTCCCAGAGAGAGACTTTTATGGGATGGTTGAGTATGAGATACTTCAACCACTGCTATAGATGGCCCTAGTGCAAGTGGGAGATTGTTAGTTATATGTATGCCCTAGAGGCCATTACTGTACATTGGATGTATATTGTAGTGGATGCTGGGACGTATATAGGGAGGACTTTCTTGCTCGACATGATAGTATGCTATCTGGTTGATCTTTACCTTAACGTGTACACCGATTGTCTCTCTATTACATGTTGGTAAAGCCCTTAGGATGTGTGCTTGACTACCTGGACTATGATGCGGATCATACTAGTGGGGACATGGTAGTCTATAAGTACATCCTTCAAAGTCCCTAGTCGAGGGTGTATCGAGATGGGGCATCGATATACCAGAGTAGACTAGCGTGTACCTTCTCGACCCATACTGATGGGCGATGGATGATCCCATATCCATTGGTGTTTGACATCGGAGATGATATACGGGTGCTCAGTAGAGACTGGGTACACTGGACGGACTCGCCGAGAACTCCCAGATGGTATTATACCTCACGTCAGATGGCAGTTTTCTGGTGACACTGGTACAGAGTAGTCTGTTGACCCGAGATCGTCATAGAGTCTTGTGTGGTTCCCACTGTGCTTTGATTTCCATCTTACCACGTCCAAGAGGGCGTGCAAAATGGTGGTTTTTGGGTACAGTCCCGAGTCACATGGAGGCAATGAGCGATAGGAGGGGATTCGTCTCTCCCGGTATAGGGAGTTGATGTTGCGCTGTGTTCGATTGGCTATAACAGGAAATCCCTGGCCAGGGTTGCTGAGATTTACTGGTAAGTGTTACCAGTAGTTTCTCGAAGAGTTATAGACCTCGTATCGACACGACTTATCGAGCTATTGGGGTCTGACGTTTACCACCCCTAGGCGAGATATGCGACATATCAGACGATCAGACCGGACTGTACGGTAGTGTTACTGGTCGGATTCACTGGAGTGTGAGCGGGCTTGCTCGTCGATCTTCAGATCGCTCAATACCCGGGTGGCCGTTACGTTTAGCAGACCGCTTGCGGCTTGTGGGTGTTTGATATGATCATCATCTGCTGCCGGCGTATTGACGAGTCTTTAGAATCCAACACAGAGGTTTCCTGGCTCAAGCGAAACGAAATAGGAGCGCATATGAGATATGTGCGGGACCGAGAATAATGCGTGTATGTGATACCGTATTCTATTCTCGCGATGAATGTGTCGAATGGTTGTATGCGATATAACCTAGTTATCGAATCAAGGATTGATTCGATTAATCGATACATTGGATATTAGTCGGTTATATGAGATATGACCGGATCGTTAAATCAAGTGTTGATTTAATGATTTAATGTATAATTATATATTTGATATATTACTTTGCATTAACTAATATTGGTTCACTTTAAATGGATTTTCTCACTCGGGTGTGCACATTTCATATGCGATATGATTTGTGCACTTGCTTGTATCATGTTTGATGGTGCATGCCCTTTTTGTTAAGTGTATAGAATTAAACCTTGGTTAATGGAATGGTTAGGGTTTTCTATTTGATTATTCATTTTATTCATTTGTTTATTTCTTTTTGGAAAAGAAAAAATTGCATGATAAAATGGTGGCATTTTGTTTCATTCATGAAGCTTCATGAATACTTTGACCATTGCAACCATTTTGTCATCTTGTAGAAACCTAACCATTCACTAACCATGATCAATTCTCTACATTAAACTATGGTTACTATTATGATAAGGATGGTTTTTCTTTTCTCATAAAAGATAATTCTTATCATAATATATCATCTTCTTCTTCTTCATCTTTATGAAGAAAACCTTCACTTCATCAATGGTGAAGTGATAAAAAGAGTGAGAAATCCAAAACTAAAGTCTACCCACTTCCTATTTCTTCATCCTCTACCTCTTGCCAAGTAGTAGAGTGTGTTTCCTTCACAAGTTTTCAAGACTTGGTGAAGGTGGAGCTTGATCTAGCGATGCCTCGACGTAGATCATCTTCGGCACGTCGTCGATGACCTAGCCCGTCCATTCTCTGGTGAAGCCGACTCTAGAGCCCGGGATGGATTTTGGACAGCGAGGAGACACCGTTGCGGAGCTATGGAGGTGGACAAACGGTTCTACAAAGGTTGTATTTCCGTATCTATTAGTTAAGTGTTAACTAGTTCTTGTTTTCGCCTAGACATCTAGCAAACGATCCGTACATTCGGGTTTCTCGGCACTAGAATTTTTGAAATTGGCATGGTAGATGCTTTTAGAGACCTCACTAGAGTGCCTAGGAACCCTACAGTAGGTGGTACCATGGTCCCGAAGAATAAGCCAGTGGTGGCTTGGGTCACCTGGTTTACTGGCAGAGTGAGGAAGGAATCCGCTTGGGGCCCATATGCTACACCTCCGGGGGAGGTGGAGCGTCCATTGTAGTGGCACTTCGAGCAGTTGGTGCAGTTGAAGGCCATTGAATCTTGAGTTCTGCGCCAGACAAAAGACCAAATCTTAGTAACTTGGAAATCCAAAGGCAACCATTAACAAACCGCGATTGGTTCGCGAAGACGACACACGAAGTGTGGAGTGGAAAGAGGAAGAGGTCCCACCGGGCGTGCCAGAATCTGTTCCCCTCCGAACGGCGGCGTGGACTCGGCGTCCCGCCTGAGATTCGGGGAAGATGCTATGTGGTTTTATCCGTCTACCTCTCCGAAGATGCCAAGTTGATTTATGGCACTGTGTATCGGAGGTTTAGACGGATGCGGCCGATGTAGCAGACTTCGTCAGATTCCCCCTCAGGATGAGGGGTTTTTGATTGTGGGGACGCTCTTCCCTGCAGGCGCAAGCCCCTGGAGTTAATTACGCTACCGCATCGCGGTAACAACTTTCTCCTTCTCCAGAATTTCACTTCGTGTCTTGTGTATTTGTTTTGTTTGTGGTTGCCCGTGGATTGTATACGGAGACTGAGTAATGCCGTCGCCGGTAGGACGTGGATTAGTCCAAATCCGTATTTACTTAGATTTGGGTTTGGTGTTTTTAGTTTAAGCATACATTAGTCGCGTTGCGGCTAAGATCAACTTAAACGTTCGTTAAGGGTACGTTAGTCCTGTTTTAGACTAAGATCAACTTAACGTAGTGATTCATTCAATATATGGTCGTCAGGACTCGTCACCTCTCTGACGTCGTTGAAGGATTACAACGACAGGTGTCAGAGGAGTTCAGAGATGTACCTTTGAACCAAAGTTGACTTGGAGTTTTATCATTCATTTAAATGTCTAAGGATACGTTAGCCATATTTGGGGCTAAGATCAACTTAAACGGGACCGTTTAGATCCGGCAAAAGAGCATTTGGAGGCTCTATTGTTCCAGTTTAGGGACGTAGTGATCCATTTTCCAGTTTAAGGACGTGGTGGTCCGTCGCCAGTTTAGGGACATGATGGTCCATGTTCCAGTTTAAAGACGTGGTGGTCCATTATTAGTTTAAGGACGTTTCGGTCCGATATTAGTTTAAGGACGTTTCGGTCCATTCCAGTTTAGGGACGTGGGGGTCCATATTCCAGTTTAGGGACGTGGCGGTCCATTATTAGTTTAAGGACGTCTCAGTCCAATATTAGTTTAAGGACGTTCCGGTCCAATATTAGTTTAAGGATGTTCCGGTCCGATATTAGTTTAGGGACGTTCCAGTCCGATATAAGTTTAAGGACGTTTCGGTCCATCGCCAGTTTAGGGACATGATGGTCCATGTTCCAGTTTAAGGACGTGGTGGTCCATTATTGGTTTAAGGACGTTTCGGTCCGATATTAGTTTAAGGACGTTTCGATCCGATATTAGTTTAAGGACGTTTCGGTCCATTCCAGTTTAGGGACGTGGTGGTCCATATTCCAGTTTAGGGACGTGGCGGTCCATTATTAGTTTAAGGACGTCACGGTCCAATATTAGTTTAAGGACGTCTCGGTCCAATATTAGTTTAAGGACGTTTCGGTCCAATATTAGTTTAAGGACGTCCGGTCCGATATTAGTTTAGGGACGTTTCGGTCCAATATTAGTTTAAAGACGTTTCGGTCCAATATTAGTTTAAGGAAATTTCGGTCCATATTCCAGTTTAGGGACGTGGTGGTCCATATTCCAGTTTAGGGACGTGGCGGTCCATCGTTAGTTTAAGGACGTTTCGGTCCATCGTTAGTTTAAGGACGTTTCGGTCCGATATTAGTTTAAAGACGTTTCGGTCCGATATTAGTTTAAGGACGTTTCGGTCCATATTCCAGTTTAGGGACGTGGTGGTCCATATTCCAGTTTAGGGACGTGGTGGTCCATATTCCAGTTTAGGGACGTGGCGGTCCATCGTTAGTTTAAGGACGTTTCGGTCCATCGTTAGTTTAAGGACGTTTCGGTCCGATATTAGTTTAAAGACGTTTCGGTCCAATATTAGTTTAAGGACGTTTCGGTCCATATTCCAGTTTAGGGACGTGGTGGTCCATATTCCAGTTTAGGGACGTGGCGGTCCATCGTTAGTTTAAGGACGTTTCGGTCCATCGTTAGTTTAAGGACGTTTCGGTCCGATATTTGTTTAAAGACGTTTCGGTCCACGAGTTTAAGGACCCCGCAGTCCGTATTGACGTATGTGGTCGTCGGGACCCGTCACCTCTCTGACGTCGATGAATGATTACAACGACATGTGTCAGAGGAGCTCGGAGATGTACCCTCGAACCAGATGTAAATTGATTTGAGAGAGAGAGAGAGCAATTGTGCTCAGTCAATTTAATTTGAGGACTTACGGCCACGATTGGGCTAAGTCCAGTTCAGAATATTCAACACTTTTATTTGTTTTTTAGCCTATTAGGCCTGTGCTAGGGCTTGGCCCATTTTTAATAATGCATAGCATTAAATCTTGGTCTCTGTTGGACCTCTATTTAGGCTTTGCCCCTTTTAAGATAATGCATTGCATTATTTATTATTTTGTTTGGGCTCTGCCCATTTATAAATGATGCAGAGCATCAATTTTGTTTGGGCTCTACCCTCTATAAAATGATGCAGAGCATCATTTTCATTTGGGCCCTCCCTTTTATTGCTCTGCAATTTAATTTAGGCCTGGCACTTCAAGCAATGCATTGCATTGAGAATCTTCAAGAAACAGAAGTGCAGAGCACTTTTTAATCCTTTGATCTAAAGAAAAACAAGTTTTTTCTTCTTCTCTTGTTTTTCCTTATTTCAGAGAACCAAGGGTTCATAACAAGTGCAAGGCACTACTTCTTTTTTATTTTATTTACTTATTTATTTATTTTTTGAAGATCCATGATCTTGTTCTTAGATCAATGATCTGTTCCCAAGAGAATTTTCTCTTTTAAAGGTTTACCTTTTTTTTGTTCTTCCAGAATTCTCAATAGTTCTCTTTCTCTTTTTCTTTTAGCAAGATCTTGATGCCTCTTGAAATGAAGTCTGCGGTCCTTTTTATAGTGCTCACAAATTAGTTAAATTTGTTAAAGAGATCTTTCTCTGAGTGATTTGGGGAATTTTCCCCACCGTTGGATCTTTGATCCAACGGCCCCTGCCTTATACAAGAAAATCTTCTTGTTTCAACAAGATTTATTCTGTTTTGCGCAACTCCCCCAGTGAGGGACACGTGTCGCACAATGAAGCGCTTGCGCAACTGCTCTTGCGCAACTGCGCAGACACGTGTCGCGCAGCGGTGCGCTTGCGCAGTTGTGCTTGCGCAACTGCGCAGACACGTGTCGCGCAGCGCAGCGCTTGCGCAACTGAGCATTGCTTTTGTTTTTTTTTTAAAGAGCCTTGCTCTGATTGGACGCACTGCCTTGGGCGTTGTGCTGGCGTGTCAACTTCTGACACGTGGCACGTTGCGCGCAGCGCACGGGATCTGAAGCGTTGCTTCAAAAATTTGAATTTTCAAAATTCAAACAGAGCCTTGCTCTGATTGGGGAAACATCCGCTGACTTGACACTGTCACTTCGCCTCGAGTGTGTTCCCACTGTACTTAGATTACTACCCTACCACGGCTCAAAGGAGTCGTGCAAACAGGTAGTAGTTGGGTGCAGTCTCGAAGCACTTGGAGGCAGTGATGGTTAGACAGGATTCGTCTCTCCCGGTATTGGGGGTTGACATCGCGTTGTGTCTAGGAGAGCCATTACATGAGTAGTCCCTGGCCCGGGCAAGCGAGATATACTGGTTGGTTTCCAGTGTTATCTCAGGGTGTTCTGGGCTTCACTCTGACATGACTTATACCGCTATTAGGGGACTGACGTTTACCGCCCCCTAGGCCCGCCATGCGATGTATCATACGAACAGACCGGACTGTATGGAGATTATCACATTCAGGCTCAATAGGAGTTCAGATGGGTTTCACCTCGTCAGTCTTCTTGTCGGCATCTACCTGGGGACCGTTATGCACAGCTAGTGCCGCTTGCGGTCTGTGGTTAAACCCACTGCTAGCGTAGTGTCGAGTCTTTAGAGTCCCACACAGAAAGCTATTCGCCTTTAGGGAAAAGAGTAGGGGTCGCATGGTTTTGCGACAGGGTTCGGTCACATCCGTGCACTTGTGCACGTACAGTGTCCGGACAGTTAACACTAGCGGGCTTTGGTTTAAGCCAGATCCTAGTGTACGTTATGGGATTGGTTTTATCTCGTTTGTATTCGTGTTCCTCGGAACGCGGATGCGGGTGTGTATGTACAGTTGACAGAGAGACAGAGGCAGAGGATTCTCATTGGGGTTGTTGACTATTGACTTTTGACTAAACCCTAATGAGAATAAGATATATGATTAACAATAATATTAATTAAGTATTATAGTTACATGGTTGTTGAGCGGTTGACTTTGTTGACTTGTTGACTTTGTTGACCGGTTGACTAGGTTGGACTCGTTGACCATCATCATGACAATGTCTATCATTCCATGGCAAAGACTTTTGCTTGCTTGTTTATTTATGCAAAATGAGTGCATGAAATGATATAACCATTTTGACTTAAACTATCACACAATACTTGATTACTATTTTTGTTATGATGGCTTTGGATTATGAGAGGTGAGAATGAGAAGAGTATGGCTCATTTTCTTTCATTTGCTTTCTATCTTTTGAGCTCTCTCATTCTCAAGCTCTCCCTCCTCTTCTTGCTCTCTCTAGATCAAGGCAAACGATTCTCATGTGTTCAGAGTCATTGCCTTAGAGATAAAAAGACACCAAAACATTCCTCTACTCATTCTAGTTCACAAGGCCTAGCAAGCCAAGTGATCTAGTTTCTTCAAAGATCGAAGAAGAAGCCCAAGGTAGAAGCTTTCGGGGGGATCCATCTTCGGCGCAAGGAGACGACGAGGTGAGGCCGATCCGTACACCGGGAGGAGTCGAAGATGAAGGAGTTCAAGAAAGGTATACCCCCTAACCGTGTAGGTAAACTCTTGTTAGGTTGTTAGTTAGTCGTTTAACAAATATCTGTATTGGTAGTCCATGTTACCACCCTCTTGAAAATCGTTTTTCACCACTTCCGCAACCCCGTAAGAACCGAGGAAGGGTAGCATGGACTTACACAATATGCCATGACGAAGGCCAATAAATAAAGCATGAATACTAAGTGCTTCCCATGTGAAATGACGGAGGGCTACGAATGGTTTTTGGCGAAAAACCATTAACGTAATGAACTTGATATCGTTGAAGGAACCGGATAGCTTTTTACAAATATATAGTGGCGAAAACCTTTGCTAAAGAGGTCACTACCGGTGAAGGGATCTCGGCTCTTTCCCCGTAGAATGAGGTGTAGGATATTCCAAACTGAATACCGCGATGCAAAGAAAAAAGTAATCGACTATAGTGAAGTTATTACCATGACGCAAACTTCTTCCTAAGGGGTCACTCTCGATGAAAGGATCTCGGCCCTTACCTCGTCGAATGAAGAGCTGGATATTCATAACCGAATACCACTATTCAAAACAGAAGAAAACGTCTTTGCAATAATAGCTGTTTGAAAATTGTTCGAACAACATCGAATATGTCTGTTTTCCTTCCATTGATCCGAATCAACGCATTCTCATCAATTAATCACACCACAAAAGAACGAAAATATGATGTACGTATATGACATTCGCATTTGCCACTGGGTCTCGTCATCACTCGTTAGGTTACTTAACTAATGACAGAGCGGGGACTGGGTAGCGCGGGTGTAAAACAAATACAACATCTACTAGTATATATATAGCAATATATAAGAATTGCTCTAGGTATGATAAATGCAACATCATAAACAAGCGATAAGCATCACAGAACAATACAGATAATCTGGGAGGCCCTGGTTTCATTTTAGCCGCAACTGAAACCCGATGTTCTCCTGGTCGTGTGGATAGCCTGTGCAATGAAAACCTAGACCCCTACGATTGCAGCAAGTTACCCGCCAAAACCAGAAGCGAAGCAGCCACTGTCAGCAAAGTGAATGGGCCACCAAACACTTCACGGAATCTGGTAACTTGAGCACCCCTCCTTGGGTCAACCTGTACCCCATACGAGTGTGGCGAATAGCCTTCCAATTCTAGAGTGAGGCCCCCTCTGTCTCAACGCCATAAGATGCGGACCCGTTGCCCTCCAGAACCCGGCTATCCGTGCACTCCATCGCAGGGTAATCCTAGTACAGAAAAGAAAAATATGTACAATGGTGACATCGACCTAAACCCGGTCGTGCCCCAAAAGAATAATATACAAACAGGCAGTGACGGAAGTCCAGATATCGGACGCTCACCCCGCGATATCAAATGTACAAATAAAACAAAACTGCACTACCATTGCACGCAAGCTATCCCCCACGACAATCCGCAACATCACAGCACAACACAGAACATCAACGTGAATGTCACGTTCGCAAACCCGTTTAAAAGGACTATAGCTATTAGACAAGTTGTACCGATCAAATGACATTCACGGTCGCAGATAATAATGTAAGTACTGCAAACTTTAAACAATGTTAGAAAATATCGACTTCGAAATAACCACCGAATAGCCCCAAACAACTAGATAAAATCATATCCAAACTGGGCTAAACAAACAACACCACTGAACCAACATTCCACAGACAAGACAACACCCAATAAATGAAGCCCAGAAGCAATGAAATGGCCGGCCTGGCCGGATTTTTAAGCTATGCGCTCGGCCAAAATCCGAGGTATTGGTTCGTATTGGGGGTGTAGTCTGCAGGTCACTTAAGTAGTCTTCTGTAGTTGTTTAAATAATTTTTGAAGACACTTTTTAAAACGACAGAAACTGCAATGTTACGAGTGATGTTTCGGGTTGTTTTGGTTTCGATACTTTAACATTGTCTAAACCAACAAGTATGCGGTTAATGGTTTGGCTCTGATACCATGTAAGTCTACGCCAATGGCTCGGCCGTCAATCCGAGGCCAAATGCGGAATAAAAACTTTTCAAAATGGAGCTAATGTAACCCTAAAACCCGGATCGTTCTATTAACCGTAAACTAGTAAACTGTAAAAGTGTTTGGAGAGATTATACCGATCGATCCGTGTCCTTCGGTCTTCAATATCTTCCAAAACTCCTCGCGGCTGCTCCAACGTTGTTTGCTCTCCGATCTCGCTCGTCGAAGTGGCTCCATGTCGAGGTTTCATTATACGGGCTCCCGCTTCAAACCGAAGCAACTCGGACATGATGTTTGCTAGCCAACATGTCCAAAGTGAAGTAGAGATAGTGTTAGTTGTATGTATGCCCTAGAGGCTAGTATTGTACATATGATGTATATTATATTGGATGCTTGGACATATATAGAGAGGAATTTCTTGCTCGATATGATAGTTTGCTATCTGGTTGCTCTTTATCTTAACATGTATACTTGTCTCTTGATACTGCCTTATGGTTACATGTTGGTAAAGCCCTTAGGATGTGTACTTGACTACCAGGACTATGATGCGATCATACAAGTGGGTCCATGGTAGTCCATAAGTACATCCTTTAATGTCCCTAGTTGTGGGTGTATCGAGACAGGGCCTCGATATACCGGAGTTGACTAGCATATACGCTTCTCGACCCATGAGATGGGCGATGGATGATCCCATATCCATTGGTGTTTGACATCAGATATGGTATACGGGTGCTCAGTGGAGACTGGTTACACTGGATGGACTCTCGGAGAACTCCCAGATGGTTTTATACCTCACGTCAGATGGCAGTTCTCTGGTGACACTTGTACAAGTTAGTCTGTAGACCCAAGATCGTCATAGAGTCTTGTGTGATTCCCACTGTGCTTTGATTTCCACCATACCACATCTAAGAGGGCATGCAAAACTGTGGTTTATAGGTACATTCCCGAGTCACATGGAGGCAATGAGCGATAGGAGGGGTTTCGTCTCTCCCGGTATTGGGAGTTGATATTGCGCTGTGCTCGATTGACCATAACAGGGATGTCCCTAGCCAGGGCTGATTTAGAGATTTACTGGTAAGTGTTACCAGTAGATTCTTGACCCGTTATGAGCCTCACATCGGCATGACTTATCGGTTATTGGGGTCTGACGTTTACCACCACTAGACTTGATATGCAACATATCAGACAAGGAGACCGGACTGTATGGAAAGTGTTACCGTCAGGCTTTTGCAGTGGTTGGAGCGGGCTTGCTTGCTGATCTTCAGATCATTCAATACCCGGGTATCCGTTACGTCCAGCTAGTACCGCTGACGGCTTGTGGGTGCTTGCTGTGATCATCACCTACTGCCGGCGTATTGACGAATCTTTAGAGTCCTACATAGAGGTTTTACTGGCTCAGGCAAAACGAAATAGGAGCACGTATGTGATATGTGCGGGACCGAGAATAATGCATGTATGTGAAACCGTATTGTATTCTCGTGACTTTTGTATCGGTCGGTTATATGAGATAAAGCCGGGTTATCGAATCAAGTTTTGATTCGATAAGTCGATACATTGGATGTTAGTCGGTTATATGAGATATAGCCGGATTATTAAATCAAGTGTTGATTTGATAATTTAGTGTGTAATTGTATATTTGATGTACTAATTTACATTAACTAACATTTGCTCACTTAAGCATTTATTTTCTCACAAGTGTACACTTAATATATATGTGATATATATTAAATTGTATTTTGTTTTGTATCAAGGTTGTTGATACAACATACATGGGTGTATGAGACTTACACCATGCTAATTGTGATAATTGATTTTAATATTTAAAGTAATTATAAAATTAGTGGAATATTAGCTTGATGCATGAAGCTAGTGGAAGCTTGTGGATGCATTGACTAAGTCCACTAGTTTTATTTTACTTAAGATATTTAATAACCTAACCATTACAAATAGCCATGGTTATGTCTTTACATTAGTTAGTATAGGATACTCACTCACCCATGGTTCATTCTCTCACCTCACAAGTTCATTCTCATTTGCTTTAGCTCAACTTCTTCTTCCTTGAGATAAGCTTGCTAGGTTTTCAAAAGAGAGAAAAATAATGTGAGAAAAATAATTCTAAAGTGAGCCCACATCCTATTTCCTCATCCTATACTAGATGACCACTTTAGTATAGGGTGTTTGCTTCACTAGTCCTTTAGTTAGTCAAGTAGTAGCTTGAGTTAGTATCCCTCGACGTAGATCATCTTCGGCCTCGAAGACTTCAAGCAAGTTCGCCCTTTTCACCTCGAGAAGCCATGCTGGAGTCCGGGAGTGCCTTGATCGCAGTGAAGGGACTACAACAAGGAGCTATTGAAGTGAAGGACCGATCTACAAAGGTTGTATTTCTATTTCACTTAGTGGTAAAAAGCTTACTATCTTTTTGTTACCCTAGCTTTTCTAGTTTGATTCCTAGGATTAATTCGTTAGCACCCTCTAAAATTTTAAATATGGCATGTGTGATGCCACCAAACCCTAGTAGTGGTTCTAAGGAAACCCTTCATGGTATCAGAGCCTAACTAGAAACCTAGACTGTGTTAAGATATAAGGAAACCGAAAAACTCCACAAAAAACTAAGGTTTTAGAAACCGTAAAAATGCTCTCTGGAATTTTTTTTTTAAATTGGGTTAAAAATTATTTTAGCAACTGAAGAGTGGCATTTAAGATGTTTTAAGAACACGGGTGAAATAGGGGTGGTGGGGCTCGGATTCGAGAGGCGACCAATGCCTCTTTTCCGGCGACGCCGGCCAACAGTGTTCCCCACCTCCTCGTATTGCACCAGTGCTCTTTTACTCTTGTTCCGGGGTTTCTGGTATTGTTTGGGCAGTCCAAAATTTCATGTGATGTTAATTGTGTTATGGACTCATTGCGGAGTATTTCGTATTCATATATTTTAGCATTGTATTGGTAACTTTGACGAATTTAAACAGGTCGAACGAATTATCAAACACTGGTATTTTCCAGGTTGAACGTACTCAATAAATAATGCAGGTATTCTTATGGACCCTCTAGAATAATGAAACCCTAACTCAAGATGTGACCACAGAACTGCGACTAAACCTTAGGGTTTACCGTAGTTAGTGGTGCCACAAATGAGGCTTGGGTTTGCCCTTCTACGGCTGGTCCATTAAATACCGTGGCATAGATTTTAGGTATTGTTTAACGGTGCTCAACTGTTGAGCTTGCTGGGAAATACGGGTGTTCGGTGATTCGATCGAAGGGTTTAACATCGCCTAGTAGTATGTGATACTTCTTCTGCGACCGTAAGCGTAGTATGTGTATCGCCGATTTTGTTCCTATATGTCAACGGCAATTGGGGTGCACATACTTGCTTACGTTGATGACATGTTATGTCCTGTGTTGCTGGATATGTTAAATTGGATCGTCGCATTTTGAATAGCCGGGTTTTTTTATGTGAGATGAGAATTTTTATTTTCATTCATGTAAAATTTAATGTATGTAATATTCTTTTATTGTGGCACTTCCGGGTTGAGGTTGATGTCACCATTGATGTATATTATTTACTTTTCCGCACTAGGACAGACCCAAGGAGAAGAGCACAAGTAACCGGGTTCTAGAGTCAAGTAGGAGACCAACTCGAGGAGTCGAGTCTGGGTCTCCTAACTCTAGAATTGGTAGGGTTGCTTGCCACTCTTGTAGGGGTCTAGGGGTGTAGGTTTGGCTATTCATCGTGACCGTAGAATACGTGTTTTATAGAGTCTCAAAATAAAACACGGACCTCCTAGTATATCCATTATTTCATATGGTTTTTCTGCTGCGATATCTGTGATGTGATCATTTGATATGTTGAGATGGATACTGTAAATAGGATATATGATATGTTATATAGACGTTACTGATTTTTTACACCCGCGCTAGCCCTGCACCGCTCTACTATTAGTTACCTAACCTAACGGTGCATGACGGGACATCGAGGCGAATGCGGGTGGCATAAGTGTACGTCGTATTTATCTGTGATGTTTAGGTGAATTAAATGATGGGACTTCATTAATTTGATTAATGAAAAAAAAGAAATCTAAAAGATGTAGAATCAAATTTTCAAAAAGGGTAGCTACAGTTTTTGCTTTGCATTGTGATATATATGATATGTCCCGCAACTTATTCGATGAGGAAAGAGCCGAGATCCCTTCAATGGGTGTGACCACTTTAGCAAAACTAGCAGATGCTACAACACTCGGTTTGTCTTTTGAATGCTTTTGGAGTTTTGCTTTGCATAGTGATATATATGATATATCCTGCACCTTATTCGATGAGGAAAGAGCCGAGATCCCTTCACCGGGAATGACCTCCTTAGCAAAACTAATGAAAGCCTAAAAAACACGCCTTTTCAAAATTCACTTGTTTCTACAACGATATCAAGTTCATTACGCAATAGCTTTTCAGAAAAACTTGTCGTAGCCGTCCGTCATTTCAGATAAGTCCTACTTAGTATTCGTGCTACGTTTGTTGACCTCCATCAAGTCATAGTGTGCGGTAGCTAACTAGTATTTATCAGTTTATGCATATGATGCAAATTGGATTAGGGTAGTCGTACGACCTTGTTGACCTCGGTCAAGGGTCGTGTCGGTGGGTTTGATTCAATCAAGAAATGACGGGTTGAACATGACTTGCACCCTATGGTTTGTTGACCTCCGTCAAGGTCATGGGATGCTTGGGGCAAAATATTATCGGGAATTTCAAGTGTTGAAATTTGCAATGAGATTGCATACCTTCTATGAGATAGTTGGATCCCGATACCCGCTGCGAGTAATTGTTACTCCTGGGAGAGTTTTACACAGGACAATTAGCCGATCAAGTAAGTTTCTAGAAAGGTGTCAATGGGGTTATGCCTCTGGAAAATTGAGGTTTATTTTAATTAGGTCCGTGCGATAGCACGAGGAACCTCCCTCAAAGTACCGACACTGGCCTGGCTGAAAGATTGGCAAAATTGTAGGGTGTAATTAATCATGGCCAGTCTTTCCTTTTAGGGTTTGAAGGAAGATTTGATAAAAACTGCGGGAGCTATCCTGATTAGATAAAATAATAACCAATTTGATCTTGCAAGAGGTTACGCTAAAGTGTTTTCTTCTCTCTCTCTCCAGGTAGCGACCATATCATGCCTTAATCAAGATAATAATATGGATGTATTGACCGAACCCACATGTTATACCGTGCTGGGGAACGTTGGTTTCATTCTTTCTTATAAAAGTTATAAGACTGAACAGGATATAGGGGAATACCAGGATTCCCATGCCACCCTAATGAAGAAAGTACAAGTCGATTCATTTTCTTCGGATGTGTTCGTTACAGAAAATTGTTTCTCCATTTTCTCTACGTCCTGGGTATTAGATACCGGGTCAGGATCGCATATATTTAATTAGTTACATGGGCTGAGAAAAGGTAGAGAACTTGGAGAAGGTGATAAAGACATAAGGGTTGGAAATGGTGCAATTGTTGCAGCTAAAACCGTCGGAGAATATCACCTTGTATTACCAACTGGTAATACATTGATTCTGAACGAATGCTATTACATGCCGAACCTGATATGCAACATTATATCGGTTTATTTATTAAGTAAAGAGTGATATAATTTTATATTACAGGATAATGTTATGAATATTTTCCTGAACCAAAAGTTGGTTGGATCTGGAGCGTTGTGCAATGGCATTTATGTTCAAAATCAATCAACAGTTCTGAGCATAACAAACACACACAAGAGGAAGAGTTCAGAACTGAACGAATCCTTCCTGTGGCATTGTAGACTAGGTCACATCAATGCAACACGGCTAGCTAAGTTTCATAAGGATGGATATTTGAATCCGTTTGAATTTTTATCTTATGACACTTGCCAGTCATGTCTCAAAGGCAAGATGACCAAAACTCCATTTACGGGACACGGAGAAAGAGTTACTGAACTCTTGGGACTGATACATAGTGATGTATGAGGTCCCATGTCTACACATGCCAGGGATGGTTCTGCATACTTCATTACATTCACTGACGATCTCTCTAGATTCGGATATGTGTTGCTGATGAAACACAAATCAGAAGCTTTTGAGAAATTTAGAGAATATAAACAAAAAGTCGAGAACCAAACCGAGAAAAGTATTAAAATCCTTCGATCTGATCGAGGAGGTGAATACTTGAGCAATGAATTCCTGGACTTCCTAAAAAAGAATAGGATTCTCTCTCAGCTAACTCCTCCATATACACCACAGCACAACGGTGTATCGGAACGGAGGAACTGCACCCTTTTAGATATGGTGCGCTCTATGATGAGCATAGCTGAGTTGCCTATTTCCTTCTGGGGGTATGCGCTGGAGACAGCTGCATACCTACTGAATAAAGTTCCTACCAAATCTGTGCCTACCACCCAATATGGGATATGGGAGGGTAAGAGACCATATCTTAATTTTGTTAAAATATGGGGTTTTCCGGCTTATATCAAAAGACAAAAACCGGACAAACTCGAGGCAAGGTCTGTTTTGTGTAAGTTTGTTGGATATCCAAAGCATTCGCGAGGGTATATCTTCTACCATAGTGAGGAACAAAGGGTGTTTTTTGCTCAACATGCCACATTTTTAGAAAAAGAATTTCTTGTAAAAGAGATTAGTGGCTCTGATGTAGAACTGGAAAAGGTTCCAGCTATACAAACCACAACAGAAGATGTGGTAGAACCAGAGGATTCGGTAGTTCCCAATGAACCCCAGCCACTCCGCCGATCTAATAGGGTTCCTCACCTACCTGAGAGATACTACGGTTTTCTCATGGATGGTTGGAGCGAGGATTGCATCATGGAGGTTGATGACCCATCTAGCTTCGAGCAGGCCATAATGAGTGGTGACTCGGTGAAATGGCTGGATGCAATGCGGTCCGAGATGGGATCCATGTACACCAACAAAGTATGGACTTTGGGAGATGCTCCTGAACGGGTTAAACCCATTGGGAGCAAGTGGATCTTCAAGAAAAAACTTGGTGTAGATGGGAAAGTGGAGACTTTCAAAGATAGACTTGTTGCAAAGGGTTTTCGTCAACGACCAGGTGTCGATTATGACGAAACCTTTTCTCCAGTGGCTATGCTTAAATCCATCCGGATCATGCTTGCCATCGCTGCATATAATGACTACGCAATCTGGCAAATGGATGTTAAGACCTCCTTTCTAAATGGTGATTTAGAAGAGAGCGTGTACATGACTCAACCAGAAGGCTTCGTAGCTAGTGGGAGCAGCGGGAAGGTGTGCAAGCTGCTTAAATCCATTTATGGATTAAAGCAAGCATCGCGGAGTTGGAACATCTTCTTTGATGTCGTTATCAAAGAGTTTGATTTCGTCAAAAACGTAGATGAACCTTGTAAATACAAGAAGGTGGCAGAGAGTAAGGTTGTCTTCCCCGTATTGTACGTGGATGCATACTCTTGATAGGAAATGACATTCCTATGCTGCAATCAGTCAAGCTCTTCTTTTCACAAAGATTCTCAATGAAAGATCTAGGGGATGCCTCCTACATCTTGGGGATTAAGATCTATAGAGATGGATCTAAACGGATACTGGGATTGTCCCAATCCAGGTACATTGACACCATACTAAAGAGGTTTAGTATGGAAGAATCCAAACGTGGGTTTTTATCCACGAGCTCTGCACTCACTCTCTCCAAAGAGATGTCTCCCAAGACTGATTTGTTGAGAGCTCGCTTGCAAGGGATACCCTATGCTTCGGCAGTAGGCTCTATCATATACGCGATGCTATGTACCAGACCCGATGTAGTACATTCACTAAGTATAGTGAGTAGGTATCAAGAAGATAATGGAGAGAGTCACTGGACAGCTGTGAAGAGCATTCTCAAGTATTTACGAAGGACTAAAGAGATGCTCTTAGTGTATGGTAACGGAGAACTCCAAGTGGAGTCCTTTACCGATTCGAGCTTCCAGAGTGATAAAGACGACTCTAAGTCGCACTCGGGATTTGTTTTTACCCTCTACGGAGGGGCGGTATGCTGGAAAAGTTCCAAGCAGGAAACCGTGGCAGACTCGATGATGGAGGCTGAATACATCGCTGCCAACGATGCTGCCAAAGAGGCTGTCTGGATCAAGAAGTTCATAACTGAACTTGGAGTGGTTCCATCCATTAAGGATCCAATACCTTTGTATTGTGATAACAATGGAGCGGTGGCTTTGGCCAAGGAACCCAGGTCCCATCAGCGATTGAGGCATATTCTGAGGCGGTATCACCTGATCCGGGAGATAGTAGATCGCCGGGAGATCGAGATCAGGATGGTTGACATGAACAACAACACAGCGGATCCACTTACGAAGGCCATTTCCTAGATACAGTTTGAGAGACTCTTCGGGATGCTCGGTATGCGATACTGCAGCAGCTGGCCCTAATGCAAGTGGGAGATTGTTAGTTGTATGTATGCCCTAGAGGCCAGTATTGTACATATGATGTATATTATATTGGATGCTCGGACATATATAGAGAGGACTTTCTCGCTCGATATGATAGTATGCTATCTGGTTGCTCTTTATCTTAACAAGTATACTTGTCTCTTGATACTGTCGTATGGTTACTTATTGGTAATGCCCTTAGGATGCGTACTTGACTACCAGGATTATGATGCAGATCATACTAGTGGGGCCATGGTAGTCCATAAGTACATCCTTTAATGTCCCTAGTTGTGGGTGTATCGAGACGGGGCATCGATATACCAGAGTAGACTAGCGTATACGCTTCTCGACCCATGAAATGGGCGATGGAAGATCCCATATCCATTGGTGTTTGACATTAGAGATGGTATACGGGTGCTCAGTGGAGACTGGGTACACTGGACGGACTCGCCGAGAACTCCCTGATGGTATTATACCTCACGTCTGATGGTAGTTCTCAGGTGACACTTGTACAGGTTAGTCTGTAGACCCGAGATCATCATAGAGTCTTGTGTGATTCCCACTGTGCTTTGATTTCCACCTTACCACATCGAAGAGGGTGTGCAAAATGGTGTTTTTTGGGTACAGTCCCGAGTCACATGGAGGCAATGAGTGATATGAAGGGTTTCGCCTTTCCCGGTATTGGGATTTGATGTTGCGCTGTGCCCGATTGGCCATAACAGGGAAGTCCCTGGCCAGGGCTGATTTAGAGTTTTACTGGTAAGTATTACCAGTAGTTTCTCGACCTGTTATGAGTTTCGTTATCACTCGTTAGGTTACTTAACTAATGACAGAGCGGGGACTGGACTAGCGCGGGTGTAAAACAAATACAACATCTACTAGTATATATATAGCAATATATAAGAATTGCTCTAGGAATGATAAATGCAACATCATAAACAAGCGATAAGCATTACAGAACAAAACAGATAATCTGGGATCCCCTGGTTTCATTTTAGCTGCAACTGAAACCCGATGTTCCCCTGGTCGTGTGGATAGCCTGTGCAATGAAAACCTAGACCCCTACGATTGCAGCAAGTTACCCGCCAAAACCAGAAGCGAAGCAGCCACCGTCAGCAAAGTGAATGGGCCACCAAACACTTCACGGAATCTGGTAACTTGAGCACCCCTCCTTGGGTCAACCTGTACCCCATACGAGTGTGGCGAATAGCCTGCCAATTCTAGAGTGAGGCCCCCTCTGTCTCAACGCCATAAGATGCGGACCCGTTGCCCTCCAGAACCCGGCTATCCGTGCACTCCATCGCGGGGTAATCCTAGTACAGAAAAAAAAAATATGTACAATGGTGACATCGACCTAAACTCGGTCGTGCCCCAAAAGAATAATATACAAACAGGAAGTGACGTAAGTCCACATATCGGACGCTCACCCCGCGATATCAAATGTACAAATAAAACAAAACTGCACTACCATTGCACGCAAGCTATCCCCCACGACAATCCGCAATATCACAGCACAACACAGAACATCAACGTGAATGTCACGTTCGCAAACCCGTTTAAAAGGACTATAGCGATTAGACAAGTTGTACCGATCAAATGACATTCACGGTCGCAGATAATAGTGTAAGTACTGCAAACTTTAAACAATGTTAGAAAATATCGACTTCGAAATAACCACCGAATAGCCCCAAACAACTAGATAAAATCATATCCAAACTGGGCTAAACAAACAACACCACTGAACCAACATTCCACAGACAAGACAACACCCAATAAATGAAGCCCAGAAGCAATGAAATGGCCGGCCTGGCCGGATTTTTAAGCTATGCGCTCGGCCAAAATCCGAGGTATTGGTTCGTATTTGGGGTGTAGTCTGCAGGTAACTTAAGTAGTCTTCTGTAGTTGTTTAAATAATTTTTGAAGACACTTTTTAAAACGACAGAAACTGCAATGTTACGAGTGATGTTTCGGGTTGTTTCGGTTTCGATACTTTAACATTGTCTAAACCAACTAGTATGCGGTTAATGGTTTGGATCTGATACCATGTAAGTCTACGCCAATGGCCCGGCCGTCAATCCGAGGCCAAATGCGGAATAAAAACTTTTCAAAATGGAGCTAATGTAACCCTAAAACCCGGATCGTTCTATTAACCGTAAACTAGTAAACTGTAAAAGTGTTTGGAGAGATTATACCAATCGATCCGTGTCCTTCGGTCTTCAATATCTTCCAAAACTCCTCGCGGCTGCTCCAACGATGTTTGCTCTCCGATCTCGCTCGTCGAAGTGGCTCCATGTCGAGGATTCATTATACGGGCTCCCGCTTCAAACCGAAGCAACTCGGACATGATGTTTGCTAGCTAACATGTCCAAAGTGAAGTAGAGATAGTGTTAGTTGTATGTATGCCCTAGAGGCTAGTATTGTACATATGATGTATATTATATTGGATGCTTGGACATATATAGAGAGGAATTTCTTGCTCGATATGATAGTATGCTATCTGGTTGCTCTTTATCGTAACATGTATACTTGTCTCTTGATACTGTCTTATGGTTACATGTTGGTAAAGCCCTTAGGATGTGTACTTGACTACCAGGACTATGATGCGATCATACAAGTGGGTCCATGGTAGTCCATAAGTACATCCTTTAATGTCCCTAGTCGTGGGTGTATCGAGACAGGGCCTCGATATACCGGAGTTGACTAGCGTATACGCTTCTCGACCCATGAGATGGGCGATGGATGATCCCATATCCATTGGTCTTTGACATCAGATATGGTATACGGGTGCTCAGTGGAGACTGGTTACACTGGATGGACTCTCGGAGAACTCCCAGATGGTATTATACCTCACGTCAGATGGCAGTTCTCTAGTGACACTTGTACAGGTTAGTCTGTAGACCCAAGATCGTCATAGAGTCTTGTGTGATTCCCA
Source organism: Agapanthus africanus (assembly GCA_030015575.1). Classification (NCBI taxonomy): domain Eukaryota; kingdom Viridiplantae; phylum Streptophyta; class Magnoliopsida; order Asparagales; family Amaryllidaceae; genus Agapanthus; species Agapanthus africanus. The sequence goes on along the minus strand of JASDDO010000014.1, from coordinate 450,017,176 downwards.
CTGTGCTTTGATTTCCACCATACCACATCTAAGAGGGCATGCAAAACTGTGGTTTATAGGTACATTCCCGAGTCACATGGAGGCAATGAGCGATAGGAGGGGTTTCGTCTCTCCCGGTATTGGGAGTTGATATTGCGCTGTGCTCGATTGACCATAACAGGGATGTCCCTAGCCAGGGCTGATTTAGAGATTTACTGGTAAGTGTTACCAGTAGATTCTTGACCCATTATGAGCCTCACATCGGCATGACTTATCGGTTATTGGGGTCTGACGTTTACCACCCCTAGACTTGATATGCAACATATCAGACAAGGAGACCGGACTGTATGGAAAGTGTTACCGTCAGGCTTTTGCAGTGGTTGGAGCGGGCTTGCTTGCTGATCTTCAGATCATTCAATACCCGGGTATCCGTTACGTCCAGCTAGTACCGCTGACGGCTTGTGGGTGCTTGCTGTGATCATCACCTACTGCCGGCGTATTGACGAATCTTTAGAGTCCTACATAGAGGTTTTACTGGCTCAGGCAAAACGAAATAGGAGCACGTATGTGATATGTGCGGGACCGAGAATAATGCATGTATGTGAAACCGTATTGTATTCTCGCGACTTTTGTATCGGTCGGTTATATGAGATATAGCCGGGTTATCGAATCAAGTTTTGATTCGATAAGTCGATACATTGGATGTTAGTCGGTTATATGAGATATAGCCGGATTATTAAATCAAGTGTTGATTTGATAATTTAGTATGTAATTGTATATTTGATATACTAATTTACATTAACTAACATTTGCTCACTTAAGCATTTATTTTGTCACAAGTGTACACTTAATATATATGTGATATATATTAAATTGTATTTTGTTTTGTATCAAGGTTGTTGATACAACATACATGGGTGTATGAGACTTACACCATGCTAATTGTGATAATTGGTTTTAATATTTAAAGTAATTATAAAATTAGTGGAATATTAGCTTGATGCATGAAGCTAGTGGAAGCTTGTGGATGCATTGACTAAGTCCACTAGTTTTATTTTACTTAAGATATTTAATAACCTAACCATTACAAATAGCCATGGTTATGTCTTTACATTAGTTAGTATAGGATACTCACTCACCCATGGTTCATTCTCTCACCTCACAAGTTCATTCTCATTTGCTTGAGCTCAACTTCTTCTTCCTTGAGATAAGCTTGCTAGGTTTTCAAAAGAGAGAAAAATAATGTGAGAAAAATAATTCTAAAGTGTGCCCACATCCTATTTCCTCATCCTATACTAGATGACCACTTTAGTATAGGGTGTTTGCTTCACTAATCCTTTAGTTAGTCAAGTAGTAGCTTGAGTTAGTATCCCTCGACGTAGATCATCTTCGGCCTCGAAGACTTCAAGCAAGTTCGCCCTTTTCACCTCGAGAAGCCATGCTGGAGTCCGGGAGTGCCTTGATCGCTGTGAAGGGACTACAACAAGGAGCTATTGAAGTGAAGGACCGATCTCCAAAGGTTGTATTTCTATTTCACTTAGTGGTAAAAAGCTTACTATCTTTTTGTTACCCTAGCTTTTCTAGTTTGATTCCTAGGATTAATTCGTTAGCACCCTCTAAAATTTTAAATATGGCATGTGTGATCCCACCAAACCCTTGTAGTGGTTCTAAGGAAACCCTTCATGGTATCAGAGCCTAATTAGAAACCTAGACTGTGTTAAGATATAAGAAAACCGAAAAACTCCACAAAAAACTAAGGTTTTAGAAACCGTAAAAATGCTCTCTGGAATTTTTTTTTTAAATTGGGTTAAAAATTATTTTAGCAACTGAAGAGTGGCATTTAAGATGTTTTAAGAACACGGGTGAAATAGGGGTGGTGGGGCTCGGATTCGAGCCGGCGACCAATGCCTCTTTTCCGGCGACGCCGGCCAACAGTGTTCCCCACCTCCTCGTATTGCACCAGTGCTCTTTTACTCTTGTTCTGGGTTTTCTGGTATTGTTTGGGCAGTCCAAAATTTCATGTGATGTTAATTGTGTTATGGACTCATTGCGGAGTATTTCGTATTCGTATATTTTAGCATTGTATTGGTAACTTTGACGAATTTAAACAGGTCGAACGAATTATCAAACACTGGTATTTTCCTGGTTGAACGCACTCAATAAATAATGCAGGTATTCTTATGGACCCTCTAGAATAATGAAACCCTAACTCAAGATGTGACCACAGAACTGCGACTAAACCTTAGGGTTTACCGTAGTTAGTGGTGCCATAAATGAGGCTTGGGTTTGCCCTTCTACGGCTGGTCCATTAAATACCGTGGCATAGATTTTAGGTATTGTTTAACGGTGCTCAAGTGTTTAGCTTGCTGGGAAATACGGGTGTTCGGTGATTCGATCGAAGGGTTTAACATCGCCTAATAGTATGTGATACTTCTTCTGCGACCATAAGCGTAGTATGTGTATCGCCGATTTCGTTGCTATATGTCAACGGCAATTGGTGTGCACATACTTGCTTACGTTGATGACATATGATGTCCTGTGTTGCTGGATATGTTAAATTGGATCGTCGCATTTTGAATAGCCGGGTTTTTTTATGTGAGATGAGAATTTTTATTTTCATTCATGTAAAATTTAATGTATGTAATATTCTTTTATTGTGGCACTTCCGGGTTGAGGTTGATGTCACCATTGATGTATATTATTTACTTTTCCGCACTAGGACAGACCCAAGGAGAAGAGCACAAGTAACCGGGTTCTAGAGTCCAGTAGGAGACCAACTCGAGGAGTCGAGTCTGGGACTCCTAACTCTAGAATTGGTAGGGTTGCTTGCCACTCTTGTAGGGGTCTAGGGGTGTAGGTTTGGCTATTCATCGTGACCGTAGAATACGTGTTTTATAAAGTCTCAAAATAAAACACGGACCTCCTAGTATATCCATTATTTCATATGGTTTTTCTGCTGCGATATCTGTGATGTGATCATTTGATATGTTGAGATGGATACTGTAAATAGGATATATGATATATTATATAGACGTTACTGATTTTTTACACCCGCGCTAGCCCTGCACTGCTATACTATTAGTTACCTAACCTAACGGTGCATGACGGGACATCGAGGCGAATGCGGGTGGCATAAGTGTACGTCGTATTTATCTGTGATGTTTAGGTGAATTAAATGATGGGACTTCATTAATGTGATTAATGAAAGAAAAGAAATCTAAAAGATGTAGAATCAAATTTTCAAAAAGGGTAGCTACAGTTTTTGTTTTGCATTGTGATATATATGATATGTCCCGCAACTTATTCGATAAGGAAAGAGCCGAGATCCCTTCAATGGGTGTGACCTCTTTAGCAAAACTAGCAGATGCTACAACACTCGGTTTGTCTTTTGAATGCTTTTGGAGTTTTGCTTTGCATAGTGATATATATGATATATCCTGCACCTTATTCGATGAGGAAAGAGCCGAGATCCCTTCACCGGGAATGACCTCCTTAGCAAAACTAATGAAAGCCTCAAAAACACGCTTTTTCAAAATTCACTTGTTTCTACAACGATATCAAGTTCATTACGCAATAGCTTTTCAGAAAAACTTGTCGTAGCCGTCCGTCATTTCAGATAAGTCCTACTTAGTATTCGTGCTACGTTTGTTGACCTCCGTCAAGTCATAGTGTGCGGTAGCTAACTAGTATTTATCAGTTTATGCATATGATGCAAATTGGATTAGGGTAGTCGTACGACCTTGTTGACCTCGGTCAAGGGTCGTGTGGGTGGGTTTGATTCAATCAAGAAATGACGGGTTGAACATGACTTGCACCCTATGGTTTGTTGACCTCCGTCAAGGTCATGGGATGCTTGGGGCAAAATATTATCGGGAATTTCAAGTGTTGAAATTTGCAATGAGATTGCATTCCTTCTATGAGATAGTTGGATCCCGATACCCGCTGCGAGTAATTGTTACTCCTGGGAGAGTTTTACACAGGACAATTAGCCGATCAAGTAAGTTTCTAGAAAGGTGTCAATGGGGTTATGCCTCTGGAAAATTGAGGTTTATTTTAATTAGGTCCGTGCGATAGCACGAGGAACCTCCCTCAAAGTACCGACACTGGCCTGGCTGAAAGATTGGCAAAATTGTAGGGTGTAATTAATCATGGCCAGTCTTTCCTTTTAGGGTTTGAAGGAAGATTTGATAAAAACTGTGGGAGCTATCCTGATTAGATAAAATAATAACCAATTTGATCTTGCAAGAGCATACGCTAAAGTGTTTTCTTCTCTCTCTCTCCAGGTAGCGACCATATCATGCCTTAATCAAGATAATAATATGGATGTATTGACCGAACCCACATGTTATACCGTGCTGGGGAATGTTGGTTCCATTCTTTCTTATAAAAGTTATAAGACTGAACAGGATATAGGGGAATACCAGGATTCCCATGCCACCCGAATGAAGAAAGTACAAGTCGATTCATTTTCTTCGGATGTGTTCGTTACAGAAAACCGTTTCTCCATTTTCTCTACCTCCTGGGTATTAGATACCGGGTCAGGATCGCATATATGTAATTAGTTACATGGGCTGAGAAAAGGTAGAGAACTTGGAGAAGGTGATAAAGACATAAGGGTTGGAAATGGTGCAATTGTTGCAGCTAAAACCGTCGGGGAATATCACCTTGTATTACCAACTGGTAATACATTGATTCTGAATGAATGCTATTACATGCCGAACCTGATATGCAACATTATATCGGTTTATTTATTAAGTAACGAGGGATATAATTTTATATTACAGGATAATGTTATGAATATTTTCCTGAACCAAAAGTTGGTTGGATCTGGAGCGTTGTGCAATGGCATTTATGTTCAAAATCAATCAACAGTTCTGAGCATAACAAACACACACAAGAGAAAGAGTTCAGAACTGAACGAATCCTTCCTGTGACATTGTAGACTAGGTCACATCAATGCAACACGGCTAGCTAAGTTGAATAAGGATGGATATTTGAATCCGTTCGAATTTTTATCTTATGCAACTTGCCAGTCATGTCTCAAAGGCAAGATGACCAAAACTCCATTTACGGGACACGGAGAAAGAGTTACTGAACTCTTGGGACTGATACATAGTGATGTATGAGGTCCCATGTCTACACATGCCAGGGATGGTTCTGCATACTTCATTACATTCACTGACGATCTCTCTAGATTCGGATATGTGTTGCTGATGAAACACAAATCAGAAGCTTTTGAGAAATTTAGAGAATATAAACAAAAGGTCGAGAACCAAACCGGGAAAAGTATTAAAATCCTTCGATCTGATCAAGGAGGTGAATACTTGAGCAATGAATTCGTGGACTTCCTAAAAAAGAATAGGATTCTCTCTCAGCTAACTCCTCCATATACACCACAGCACAACGGTGTATCGGAACGGAGGAACTGCACCCTTTTAGATATGGTGCGCTCTATGATGAGCATAGCCGAGTTGCCTATTTCCTTCTGGGGGTATGCGCTGGAGACAGCTGCATACCTACTGAATAAAGTTCCTACCAAATCTGTGCCTACCACCCAATATGAGATATGGAAGGGTAAGAGACCATATCTTAATTTTGTTAAAATATGGGGTTTTCCGGCTTATATCAAAAGACAAAAACCGGACAAACTCGAGGTAAGGTCTGTTTTGTGTAAGTTTGTTGGATATCCAAAGCATTCGCGAGGGTATATCTTCTACCATAGTGAGGAACAAAGGGTGTTTTTTGCTCAACACGCCACATTTTTAGAAAAAGAATTTCTTGTAAAAGAGATTAGTGGCTCTGATGTAGAACTGGAAAAGGTTCCAGCTATACAAACCACAATAGAAGATGTGGTGGAACCAGCGGATTCGGTAGTTCCCAATGAACCCCAGCCACTCCGCCGATCTAATAGGGTTCCTCACCTACCTGAGAGATACTACGGTTTTCTCATGGATGGTTGGAGCGAGGATTGCATCATGGAGGATGATGACCCATCTAGCTTCGAGCAGGCCATAATGAGTGGTGACTAAGTGAAATGGCTGGATGCAATGTGGTCCGAGATGGGATCCATGTACACCAACAAAGTATGGACTTTGGGAGATGCTCCTGAACGGGTTAAACCCATTGGGAGCAAGTGGATCTTCAAGAAAAAACTTGGTGTAGATGGGAAAGTGGAGACTTTCAAAGATAGACTTGTTGCAAAGGGTTTTCGTCAACGACCAGGTGTCGATTATGACGAAACCTTTTCTCCAGTGACTATTCTTAAATCCATCCGGATCATGCTTGCCATCGCTGCATATAATGAATATGAAATCTGGCAAATGGATGTTAAGATCTCCTTTCTAAATGGTGATTTAGAAGAGAGCGTGTACATGACTCAACCAGAAGGCTTCATAGCTAGTGGGAGCAGCGGGAAGGTGTGCAAGCTGCTTAAATCCATTTATGGATTAAAGCAAGCATCGCGGAGTTGGAACATCTTCTTTGATGTCGTTATCAAAGAGTTTGATTTCGTCAAAAACGTAGATGAACCTTGTAAATACAAGAAGGTGGCAGAGAGTAAGGTTGTCTTCCCCGTATTCTACGTGGACGCATACTCTTGATAGGAAATGACATTCCTATGCTGCAATCAGTCAAGCTCTTCTTTTTGATTAAGATCTATAGAGATGGATCTAAACGGATACTGGGATTGTCCCAATCCAGGTACATTGACACCATACTAAAGAGGTTCAGTGTGGAAGAATCCAAACGTGGGTTTTTATCCACGAGCTCTGGACTCACTCTCTCCAAAGAGATGTCTCCCAAGACTGATTTGTTGAGAGCTCGCTTGCAAAGGATACCCTATGCTTCGGCAGTTGGCTCTATCATGTACGCGATGCTATGTACCAGACCCGATGTAGTACATTCACTAAGTATAGTGAGTAGGTATCAAGAAGATAATGGAGAGAGTCACTGGACAGCTGTGAAGAGCATTCTCAAGTATTTACGAAGGACTAAAGAGATGCTCTTAGTGTATGGTAACGGAGAACTCCAAGTGGAGTCCTTTACCTATTCGAGCTTCCAGAGTGATAAAGACGACTCTAAGTCGCACTCGGGATTTGTTTTTACCCTCTACGGAGGGGCGGTATGCTGGAAAAGTTCCAAGCAGGAAACCGTGGCAGACTCGACGATGGAGGCTGAATACATCGCTGACAACGATGCTGCCAAAGAGGCTGTCTGGATCAAGAAGTTCATAACTGAACTTAGAGTGGTTCCATCCATTAAGGATCCAATACCTTTGTATTGTGATAACAATGGAGCGGTGGCTTTGGCCAAGGAACCCAGGTCCCATCAGCGATTGAGGCATATTCTGAGGCGGTATCACCTGATCCGGGAGATAGTAGATCACCGGGAGATCGAGATCAGGATGGTTGACAAGAACAACAACACAGCGGATCCACTTACGAAGGCTATTTCCCAGATACAGTTTGAGAGACTCTTCGGGATGCTCGGTATGCGATACTACAGCAGCTGGCCCTAATGCAAGTGGGAGATTGTTAGTTGTATGTATGCCCTAGAGGCCAGTATTGTACATATGATGTATATTATATTGGATGCTCGGACATATATAGAGAGGACTTTCTCGCTCGATATGATAGTATGCTATCTGGTTGCTCTTTATCTTAACAAGTATACTTGTCTCTTGATACTGTCTTATGGTTACTTATTGGTAATGCCCTTAGGATGCGTACTTGACTACCAGGATTATGATGCAGATCATACTAGTGGGGCCATGGTAGTCCATAAGTACATCCTTTAATGTCCCTAGTTGTGGGTGTATCGAGACGGGGCATTGATATACCAGATTAGACTAGCGTATACGCTTCTCGACCCATGAAATGGGCGATGGAAGATCCCAAATCCATTGGTGTTTGACATTAGAGATGGTATACGGGTGCTCAGTGGAGACTGGTTACACTGGACGGACTCGCCGAGAACTCCCAAATGGTATTATACCTCACGTCTGATGGTAGTTCTCTGGTGACACTTGTACAGGTTAGTCTGTAGACCCGAGATCGTCATAGAGTCTTGTGTGATTCCCACTGTGCTTTGATTTCCACCTTACCACATCGAAGAGGGCGTGCAAAATGGTGTTTTTTGGGTACAGTCCCGAGTCACATGGAGGCAATGAGCGATAGGAGGGGTTTCGCCTTTCCCGGTATTGGGATTTGATGTTGCGCTGTGCTCGATTGGCCATAACAGGGAAGTCCCTGGCCAGGGCTGATTTAGAGTTTTACTGGTAAGTATTACCAGTAGTTTCTCGACCTGTTATGAGACTCACATCGGCATGACTTATCTGTTATTGGGGTCTGACATTTACCACCCCTTGACTTGATATGCAACATATAAGACGAGGAGTCCGGATTGTATGGAAAGTGTTACCGTCAGGCTTTTGCAGGAGTTGGAGCGTGCTTGCTTGCTGATCTTCTGATCATTCAATACCCAGGTAGCCGTTACGTCCAGCTAGTACCGCTGACGGCTTGTGGGTGCTTGATGTGATCATCACCTATTGCCTGCGTATTGACAGGTCTTTATAGTCCTACATAGAGGTTTTACTGGCTAAGGCAAAACGAAATAGGAGCACGTATGTGATATGTGCGGGACCGAGAATAATGCATGTATGTGATACAGTATTCTATTCTCGCGACTTTTGTATCGGTCGGTTATATGAGATATAGCCGGGTTATCGAATTAAGTGTTGATTCGATAAGTCGATACATTGGATGATAGTCGGTTATATGAGATATAGCCGGATTATTAAATCAAGTGTTGATTTGATAATTTATTGTATAATTGTATATTTGATATACTAATTTACATTAACTAACATTTGGTCACTTAAGCCTTTATTTTCTCACAAGTGTACACTTAATATATATGTGATGTATATTAAATTGTATTTTGTTTTGTATCATGGTTGTTGATACAACATACATGGGTGTATGAGACTTACACAATGCTAATTATGATAATGGGTTTTAATATTTAAAGGAATTCTAAAATTAGTGGAATATTAGCTTGATGCATGAAGCTAGTGGAAGCTTGTGGATGCATTGACTAAGTCCACTAGTTTTGTTTTACTTAAGATATTTAGTAACCTAACCATTACAATTAGCCATGGTTATGTCTCTACATGAGTTAGTATATGATACACACTCACCCATGGTTCATTTTCTCACCTCACAAGTCCATTCTCATTTGCTTGAGCTCATCTTCTTCTTCCTTGAGATAAGCTTGCTAGGTTTTCAAAAGAGAGAAAAATATTGTGAGAAAAATAATTCTAAAGTGAGCCCACTTCCTATTTCCTCATCCTCTACTAGATTAGCACTTTAGTATAGGGTGTTTGCTTCACTAATCTTTTAGTTAGTCAAGTAGTAGCTTGAGTTAGTATCCCTCGACGTAGATCATCTTCGGCCTCGAAGACTTCAAGCAAGTTCGCCCTTTTCACCTCGAGAAGCCATGCTAGAGTCCGAGAGTGCCTTGATCGCAGTGAAAGGACTACAACAAGGAGCTATTGAAGAGAAGGACCGATCTACAAAGGTTGTATTTCTATTTCACTTAGTGGTAAAAAGCTTACTATCTTTTTGTTACCATATCTTTTCTAGTTTGATTCCTAGGATTAATTCGTTAGCACCCTCTAAAATTTTAAATATGGCATGTGTTATGCCACCAAACCCTAGTAGTGGTGCTAAGAAAACCCTTCAGATAGTGTGTGATTACTTTGTCTCATGACACTCTAGGATTCTCAACACATGAGAGCGATAGAGTGGAGGTTGAAGAAGAAGCCATTGATGGAAGTTGTGGGCTTAAGAAAAAAAAACCTAGTGAAGGAAAAGAGCTTGCTTATTGTGTGAGATAAAATGTGAGAGGTCTAATATAAGCTCAAGGCCAATCCCAAACCCTCAAGCGGCTGCCCTCTCTCTCTCCACATATTAACACACACAATAATCAATCAAGAGAATAGATATGGCACAAGAAAACACACCATGAGTCACCAACATTGAACATGTCATATTTAATGCTCTTGAACAAAACTTGCACTCACAATTTCCACATAATAAACATTAATCCAAATGTTTAAAACAATAAATAGAATGGAATCTTCTAAAGTAAACTCGTGACGGATCACAAGAATACCCCTCATCTGTATATACATACCCGCATCTGTATTCCGACTGAATACGAATACTACAAGATGAAAATAATCCAACAATATAATACTAGGATCCGGCATAAACTAAAGCCCACTAGTATGATCCGTCCGATCATGATCCGTGCCCAAGTGCACGTATATGATCGAACCCTGGAAAAAAACCATACGGCCTCTACAACGTTTCACCCGAACTTGAGAAACTTTATGTGTGGGACTCTAAGGACTCGTCAACACGCTGGCATTGGGTTTAACCACAAGCACGTCAGTGGCACTAGATGTACGTAACGGCTGCCCAGGTATTGAGCAAAAGGGAGGCCGATGAGCGAACACATCCTGAAACCCTACTAAGCCTGTCAGTGACAATATCCATACAGCCTGGTCTGTTCGTCTATGAGTATCGCATATCGGGCCTAGGGGCTCGTAAATGTCAGACCCCTAATAGCGGTATAAGTCTTGTCGGAGTGTAGCCCAGAACACCCTGAGAAACTACTGTAATACCTAACAGTAATCTCGCTTGCCCTGGCCAGGGACTTTGTGTAATGGCTCTCCAGACACAGCGTGATCTCACCCCCAATACCGGGAGAGACGAATCCCTTGCCGATCCGCTCACTACCTCCATGTGGCTCGGGACTGTACCCAACTAAAAAATGTTTGCAGGACTCCTTTGAGTCGTGGTAGGATAGTAATCAAAGCACAGTGGGAACTCACACGAGACAAATGACGATCTCAAGTCGATAGACTAACCTGTACACATGTCACTAGGGAACTGCTATCTGACAATAGGTATAATACCAACTAGCATGTTCCCGGCGAGTCCGTCCGGTGCACTCATAACTGCTATCTGATAATAGGTGTAATACAACCTAGCATGTTCCCGGCGAGTCCGTCCGGTGTACTCATAACCCAAAGAGCACCTGTATATGTCTCAGGTGAACCAACTGACACCAATGTCTTGTGAGACCGGCCATCGCCCCTCGTCGGGGTCTCGATCCGTATACACTAGTCTACTCTCGGAGTATCGATGCCCTGTCTCGAAACACTTACGACTAGGGATACTTTAAGGATGTGCTTATAGACTACCCAACTCTCACGTATATGATCGCCATCATACTGTTGGTAGTCAAGAAAGAATCTTAAGGGCTCTATCAACGTGTAATAGTGATCTGTAATGTCACCTAAAGCATGTACATGATGATAAAGACAAACCAGATAGCATACTATCATCTCGCGTAAGACTGTCCTACCGGTATAGGTCCTCTCTCAATCATTGCAATCACGTGCTTGCGATCCAATAATTCACTTTGAGGGCACTGTAGCCAACAGCCACATCGCCTCGAGTGTGTTCCCACTGTTCTTAGATTACTACCCTACCACGGCCAAAGGAATCGTGCAAACAGGTAGTAGTTAGGTGCAGTCCCGAAGCACTTGGAGGCAGTTGCGGTTAGATAGGATTCGTCTCTCCGGTATTGGGGGTTGATATCGCGTTGTGTTCAGAAATCCATTACCCAAAGTCCTTGGCCAAGGCAAGCGATATTTACTGGTAGGTACTCCAGTAGTTTCTCAAGGTGTTTTGGGCTACACTCCGACACGACTTATTGCGCTATTAAGGGACTGACGATTACCGCCCCCTAGGCCCGATATGCGATACTCTTAGACGAACAGACCGGACTGTACGGAGATTGTGACATTTTGGCTCAGTAGGAGTTCGGATGAGTTTGTTCATTGGCATTCTTATCGACAGATACCTGGGTAGCCGTTACGTGCAGCTAGTTCCGCTTGTGACTTGTGGTTAAATTCACTGCTAGCGTAGTGTCGAGTCTTTAGAGACCCACACAGAGGGTTTCCCTACATCTGGCAAAAGATGTATAGGCCGTATGGTTTTATGGCAGGGCTTCAATCACATACGTGTACTTGTACACTTATGATGTTCGGGCGGATAATACTAGTGGGTTTTGGTTTAAACCGGATCCTAGTATTATATTGATGGATTATTTTCGTTTCATTGTATTCGTATTTTTTGGAATATGGATACGGGTATGTATATACGGTTGAGGGGCATTCTCGTAATTTCATCGGGATTGCTTCTTGAAGAAGACACCTCATTAGGGTTTTATTCTTTTGATTAAAAGAATAATGAGGTGGAGGAAATGAGCTGGAGGTTTACATTAAATGAAGCAAGGCTCTTGGTGACTCATGGCTATGACTCACTCATTATATATTTGTGAAGCATGATAGATATTTTGTAAGATATTTTATCTCATGAATTATTATATGTTTCATCTATTCATCACAAATGAGTCATCTTTATTTTTATCTCTACTCTTTACTCTCTTTTCCTCAAGCTCCTTCATCTTCCTCTAACCCTAAATCTCTCATATGTTGAGAATCCTAGGGTACTTAGAGACATATTAATCCATCTGCACTCTCTATATCATCTAGGCCATTTAGTTTAGCGAACTAGATGCCCTACTTACCTCGGATTTGAGGTTGGAGCTCGGACTATAGACTTTCGGGTGGATCGTTTTTGACTCGAGGTGGCCGACCAGGAAGCATCGATTCATTATGATCCTCGGAGCTTATGACGAGGTGGAGGATAGCAAAGAAGACCCGAAAGACATGTAACATGAGGTATAAACTTCTTTCCGAGCAGTTAACTGATCAATCGAAAATATTGCATTCTTAACGCATCGATTTCCCTACTCTTTCTAATCATCTAAGGGTGTTTGGTATAAATATAGCACATATTAGCAATTCGTCTAAAAAATATCAAATAACCTTTGTTATACATTATAACCGACATTCTAGAGGGAAATTGAGTGTTTATTACTATTCGCATGATTTTTATATCTCAACACTTGTCTCGAGATTGTATGCAGGAAATTCTCTAGGTAAAAGAGCCGGAACTGTTAAATGTGCTGATAAAATACATCAAGTCCACGACTTGTGATCTGGCAGTAAACAAGAAAGTATAAAAATATTCCATACATCAGGAAAGTGCCATAAAACCAACACAACTCAGCACTGGAAATTTCATGCAGAGATCACCTAAAAGGGCCGCGGAACCGCGGCCGAGTCAGGCCCATCAGCTACGGATCCGCGGCCGTTCTGACTCTTCGGTGGCAGAAATTATCTACAGAGGCTTCTTCTCAACTACAAAACTTCTTCAAGACGCTTCAGTTCCTCGAATTCTCCAGAAGCTTCCCTCCAACAGCAAGTATTCTCTTGTAAGCTAGCTAACTACCTTAATCTAGAAACTTCTCTACAACTACCTAGCTTCCAAGGGAAGATTGACCTAGCTTCTAGGGGAAGCTAAAGGGAAAGCTATAAAAGGGCACCTATGGCTTCAGTACAAAGGTTGTTCAATAATTCAAAACACAAGTTGAGTGACACAACTTGTAATCAAAACCCTAGCCCAAATTCAAATCCAAAGCCAAATCAAGATTCATCGAGAAGCGAATCATGCAAGCCATCAACGATCCTTTGTAGCGACGCCGATCTTCATCCGAGCAAGTGATCGCAACCGTTCCACGACTCAAGAAGATCGATGCGAAGCTAATTTCGGCGGATCTAGTTACCTCCTCAAATCTTGTAATCTTTGAGTGAATTGTACCTAATCATCGATTAATAAAGGTGAAAATTATAAATCTTTCTTTTCTTTACATTCTTGCATTATGAAAGGTTATCGATTCATGATCCTTTTCTTTTTCATGATGTTTGAGTGAAATCTCCGCTTGAAGCGGAATCGAGAGAATAGGTAGATGATAATGATTAAATTCTTGAACGATTCTTAAGTCTTATGAGTTTTGTAAACTTTAGGAAATTGAATCATCGAAGACCTAATTTGAGCGAGATCGCTTTCTTGAATGTTTTCGCTCCAAATTAGAGATCAACGATCGGTGATTTAATTTGCTAAAGGCTAGAATTTGAATGATAATCAACGAAAGGACAAGGGATGGTGAAGGAGAAACCCTAGTTTCTTCAATAGATCCCTAAATCTCGTTGATCATCATCGATCTAGCAACAAATCCTCAATAGATAAGAATTCGCAATCATTAGTATTCATCATCACTATCAATTTGATCGATTCCTACAAGCTGCTTTACAAATCTGAATTCAGTTGGTTCGGAAATTTTCTTGATCTTTATTAATTCTTGATTCTGGATCTTATTTCTTTATGTTCTTGAAACTAAAATCTCACAAATGTTCGATCATTTTCTTTTATCCTTTAATTTTCAACTCAACTAAAACGATTTCGAACAAATCACACATTCCTAGTGGACGATCTGTTCTCATTGACGAAACTACAATAGACACTGTCAATTGATTGCGGTATAAATTTCTTTGGTTGTGAAACATTCCAAATACACACGAAGAGGTGATCAATCAAATGGCGCCGTTGCCGGGGATCGTGTGCTAATTTGTACGTTTTTGCTATTTGAGTTGAAATGTTTATTATTACATCAGAATTTTTAGATCAAAATCGCATCAAGTGCTTAACAATTTGTTGTGAATTGCTACAAGGGAATCTGGAACCTCTGGAGCGAGAGAAAATTTTTTTAGGACATCCTAGAGTGCTCAGTGAAGGTACAGGAGCATCTGCACCAATTTTTGTCCAGGGATCTCATCAGCAGACCGCGCATACGCGGCCATAGAGGGCTTCTTGCGACGAAACCGCAGCATTTAAGAGGATTCAGGGCATCAAAATTTCTAGGTTAATCTATGACTTTCTTATCTCCTCCCTGCTCCTGTCCATTAACCAATTTCTGCAGGTTTCTTTGCAAAAATTCGCAGCGCCGCAAAAAGAAAAGATAAATAGTTGCGTGTTTGATCTTAGTTGTTTGCATATTTTAATACGGAAATTAAGGGGTAAAGACCAAATTCAGATTAGGAGGGGATTTCATTACCCTTCCTAAGCCCCAAAAATCACAAAACTTGCATCCGCATCACCCTCATTAACTTAAAAAGATCTAGACAAGACTTTAAGGACCGTCGCGCTCATTTAGGACAGAAGGAGGTCATGGGTAATCTATTGCTTATCCACGTTTCTTTTGTTGTGTCTAAAGCAAGTGTGTCTAAGGAAAGTGGTTACTTAATTAGGCCCACTCCTTATGTAGTGGAGAACCTCCCACTTACCTGGCACTTACCTGGCCACAGAAGGGGCAATGAGGCAGTAGAGGATCTATCTTGCGACTTGTCTTCTGCAAGTCTAGGAGTGGTCTAGAGCCTTGACCTAGGCGACCACTAAATTTAGGGTTGCTTGTACATTGTTTGTGTGAATTTTTCAAAATCCGTCTTTTCCAAAACAAATGCCAAACTCATCTTTTCCTTAATTATCACAATGCTGCCACTTGTGCTAAACCATTTTGTGCATGCTCGGCTGGACACGGGATTCTAGTGCCCATCTTGTCTGCGTTCCTCCTATCGACTCCGAAGTCGGTAATTCTACATCAACTTTTTCTTCACCCACTACCACGCCCACTTCGATGGACGGTTCTCCATCGAACTTCTTTAACACTACTCTGCCACCGTCCGCATGTGCGCAGAATCCGCTCCGCATCTCACTCCAAGAGAGATGTTACCCTATGCGAGGTCCTCTTTCGACCTGTCTCACCATTCCACCAGCCAATGGGGACAATTTTGAAATAAAACCTCAATATATCAATCTTCTACCAAAATATCACGGTCTTGAGTCTGAAGACTCATACGTCTTTATTACCAAATTTGAAAATGTATGCGCTATAATGGGTATTTCATAGCTTTCTGTGGATGCTATGCGTCTCTGTCTTCTTCCGTTCACTTTGTGCGATATAGCCGAGAAGTGGCTTTATAACACAGCTGCACATTCTATTTCGAACTGGGGAGAATTCGTAACAGCTTTCCTAAAGAAATTGTACCCTAATCATAAAACAGCTCGAGTCCGTAGCGAAATAAATCAATTTACCCAGCTTCCAAATGAACCATTCTCGAAGTGTTTTGAACGCTTCAAGGATCTGTTAGTTCAATGTCCTCATCACGGAATTCCTAGATGGGATCTGTGCAGAATCATATATGAGGGCATTAATCCAACAACAAAACAGACCCTTGAATCCATGTGTCAAGGCACCTTCATGAATAAAGATGATGGTGAAGCCTGGAGATTTTTAGAAGATTTCGCTGAAAGAACTTTACAGTGGGAGAGTGTAAACCAGTCATCGTCTAGGGGTGGTATTCATCAACTTGATGTTTCCATAGGAGTTAGAGCTGAAATGGCAGCAATGCAAAAGAAACTCGAAGCTATGGAACAAAAATTTTTAGCAGCCTCCATAAATCAGATGTCACTCTCCAAAACTGTTTGTGGATGCTGTTCTAATCCATCTCATCTTACGGAAGAATGTCCTTTAAATTCTCCGTTCCAAGGTCCAGAGCATACAATACTACTTTCCAACAAAGACCTAGAAACGATCCGTATTCTTCCACTTATAATCAGGGTTGGAGGAATCACCCTAAATTTGCTTGCAACCAACAACAAAATCAAAACACGGTTCCAAACAAAAATAACTTTCAAAGGTGTCCTCCGACACAACAGCAACCACTTCAAATAAGTCAGCACCCCTACCAATCACAAAACTTTCAAAATCCGGTCAACACACCTGCAGCGTATAATCCTTTGCAGTTGACCGGTACTGATAATTCCTCTTCACTTGAATGGACTTTTGAAATGTTTATGAAATAATCCATTCAAATGTCGGCTGAATTTAAGTCTTCCCTCGATAAGATCCAGAAAAACTCTGACTCCCAAAGTGAGAGTATTAAATCGATGGAAGAAAAAATTGCTCGATTAAATGCCGAGATGAGTGCTAGAGAGAAAGGGAAACTTCCATCTCAACCCCTACCAAATCTGGGGCATTCACAACACTACAATGTGAATGCCATCACAACGTTGAGATCTGGAAGAGTGCTGAATAATCAAGTTGAGGAAGAGATTAATAATCATGAAGAATTAATCAATAACACCCCGGCTTCCACTTCCACTTTTCCTTCCACACCCTCTTCTACTTCTAATCCTACTTCGTCTACCCCACCACCTTCTTGGGAGTCTATTCTTCGTTTTCCTCAAGGCTCAAACCCTCATCATACCTCTTCTAGTCCACCAAAGATAATCCCCACTTCTATTCTGGGATCACATCCACACGCACCTCCTTCTCCAATGTTAAACCCAGCTATTATTGCTAAAGCTCCTTATCTGAATCGGTTAAGGGGTAACAAATCGAGTCCACATATGTAGAAGATTATGGAAATGTTTAAACAGGTTAACATCAATATCCCTCTCCTAGATGCTATCCAACATGTCCCCGCTTATGCGAAAATTCTCAAAGACTTGTGCACCAGGAAGAGGAAGACTCAAGTGCCCAAAAAGGTCTTCATGACAAATAATGTTAGCACTGCTTTTACCCCTCAGTTACTAAAGAAACGTAGGGACCCTGGATATCCTACGATATCAATTTCTATTGGGGGTAAAAACATTAACCGTGCTTTACTTGATCTTGGCGCAAGTGTGAACCTGCTTCCATATTCTGTTTATGAGCAGTTAGGGATTGGAGAGTTAAAACCAGCTCATTGCACTCTCCAAATGGCAGACCGATCAATCACTAAACCTAGGGGTGAACTGGAGGATATGTTGATAAAAGTCGGGGAATTCATATTCCCTGTGGACTTCATTGTTCTCGATACACAACCTGTAGCAAATCCATAGAACCAAATTCCGGTGATTTTGGGTCGACCATTCCATGCCACTTCCAATGCTGTCATTAATTGTCGAAATGGTTCAATGAACCTATCTTTTGGAAAAATAACAATTGAACTGAACATCTATAAAAATTGGAAGTCAGCCGTCTGAACCCTCTGCTCACAAACTTGATGTCTGTTTTGTCCACGAGATTGCTCCCGAAAGTTGCGAAGTTGATGAACTTTGCTTTGAAAATCTCGACGACACTAGCACATCAATGTTTGATCTTTCATATCATAGAGAGGACACTCTTTCCACTCCTGAGTCTGACACTCTTGACTCATCACTATCCGAGTCTGTACCCTTTGCAGGCTATGAGCTTCTTCGTGACACTGAATATCATTCGCTGACCCCACCTTCTATAGTTTCTCCGCCAGCATTAGATCTCAAACTTTTACCTTCTCATCTTAGATATGCATATTTAGGTATGAACGAGTCTTTACCTGTTATCATATCAGCTTCTCTATCCTTAGAGCAAGAGAATGCGTTTTTGACAGTATTGAGATATAATAGGCAGGCGTTTGGTTGGACTATGGCAGACATCAAAGGTATTAGTCCCTTGAATGTTGAACATCATATACATCTAATGGATGAAGCCAAGCCAACCCGAGAACCACAGAAACGGTTGAACCCCGTCATGAAGGAGGCGGTGAAGAAAGAAATCGTCAAATGCCTTGACAGTGGTATCATTTACCCAATCTCCGATAGCCAATGGGTAAGTCCAATTCATGTAGTCCCTGAGAAATCTGGCATCACGGTCATAACAAATGAGGCTAATGAGTTAATCTAGACACGTGCTCAAACTGGGTGGCGTGTATGTATTGATTATAGAAAACTCAATGCCGCAACGAGGAATGACCACTTTCCTCTACCTTTTATTGACCAGATGTTAGAACGCTTAGCTGGACGGGAATATTACTGCTTCATGAACGGATACTCTGGCTATACCAGGTCCCAATTGCCAAAAAGGATCAAGACAAAACCACATTTACTTGTCCTTTTGGTACTTTTGCTTACAGTCGCATGCCCTTTGGGTTATGCAATGCTCCCGCTACATTTCAGCGGTGTATGATGGGGATATTCTCAGACATGGTCGAGGATTTTCTGGAGATTTTCATGGATGATTTCTCGATATTCGGAGATTCTTTTGATAACTGCCTATCTCATCTTGACGCAGTTCTTACTCGTTGTAAAGAGAAGAACTTAACCTTGAATTGGGGAAAATCCCATTTCATGGTCTAAGAGGGAATTGTGCTTGGATATGTTATTTCACGGAAAGGCATTGAGGTTGACAAAGCTAAAATAGATGTCATTCAAAACCTTCCTCATCCCAAATGCGTGAAAGATATACAATCTTTTCTTGGCCATGCAGGCTTTTACCGGAGATTCATTAAGGATTTTAGCAAAATGGCTAGACCCTTAACTCTTCTCTTGGCCAAGAAAAAACCTTTCACTTTGACTCGGATTGTGAGGCTGCATTTGACTCACTAAAAAACCCTCTCACTAGAGCACCCGTTCTATCATCTCCTGATTGGAACCACCCGTTTGAGCTTATGTGTGATGCATCAGATTTTGCAGTTGGTGCAGTCTTAGGACAACACATTGAAAAAATGCCACGCGTGATCTATTATGCAAGTAAGACACTGAACGATGCTCAAATTAACTATACAACTACCGAAAAAGAACTTTTGGCGGTTGTATTTGCATTAGAAAAATTCAAGCCTTACTTGATTGGCTCACCAATTGTTGTGTACACTGACCACTCCGCCTTGAAACAACTTTTGGCGAAGAAGGATGCTAAAGGTAGGCTAATACGTTGGATCCTTCTATTACAAGAATTTGATCTTTTTATTCGAGATAAGAAAGGATGTGAAAACGTAGTAGCCGGCCATCTTTCGCGCATCGCTTCTTCACCTGTGACCCTGCCGATCAATGATTCTTTTCCAGACGAACAACTCTTGAATGTATCCACTGAACCTTGGTTCATGGATATTGTGAACTATCTTGCAACGGGACATATTCCCAGCGAATGGTCGAAACAGGAAAAACATCGATTGCTATCCCAAGTAAAACATTTTTACTGTGATGAACCCTATTTGTTTAAAAATTTTCCTGACCAGATCATTCGCAGATGTGTCCCTAACGATGAATTCAAGAGTGTTCTATCTTTTTGTCATGACCAGGCATATGGGGGTCACTTTGGTCCTCGAAAGACGGCAGAGAAGGTCTTGCAATGCGGTTTTTACTGGCCGACTTTTTTCAAAGATGCATTTGATCATTGCAAAACCTGTCCACAGTACCAACACACGGGTAGGATTTCCCGGAGAAATGAGATGCCTCTTCAACCGATCCTGGTGGTTGAAATTTTTGACGTTTGGGGTATAGATTTTATGGGTCCTTTTCCCAACTCCTTTGGGAAGTTCTACATATTTCTTGTGGTTGATTACGTCTTGAAATGGGTCGAAGCTATTCCTTGTCGCACTAATGAAAAAAAGGTTGTCATTAAGTTTTTAAAAGAAAACATATTTTCGCGATTTGGACACCCACACGCTATCATTAGCGATAACGGGACGCATTTCTGCAATCGGTCTTTCGAGACATTGATGCGGAAATATAGAATCAACCACAAACTTTCCACCCCTATCATCCCCAAACGAGAAGGCAAGCTGAGCTTTCAAACAGACAAATCAAACAAATTTTGGAGAAAACTGTTTCTAAAAATCGAAAAGATTGGTCAACCAAATTGACGGATGCTCTTTGGGCATTCCGAACTGCATATAAAACCGATCTAGGTATGTCTCCTTACAGACTAGTGTTTGGAAAGGCTTGTCACCTTCCGGTCGAGATTGAGCACAAAGCAATGTGGGCCATTAGAGAACTTAACTTTGACTTACATCAAGCCTGCAACTTTCGGAAGCTGCAATTAAACGAGCTAAGCGAACTCCGCGATGAAGCTTACGATAATACTTTAATTGTAAAGAATCGGACTAAGGTATTTCACGATAAAAACATTTTGAGAAAAACTTTTACACCTGCTCAACAAGTCCTTCTTTATGATTCACGACTCTATCTTCATGCGGGTAAGTTAAAATCTCGATGGAAAGGACCTTTTGTTGTGCGGTATGTATACCCGCACGGGGCCGTTGAGGTTGAAAATGTTGAAAACGGTACAGTTTTTAAAGTAAATGGACATAGATTAAAACCGAATTTTTCCACTGACCCCTCAGAGGAGCTCCTGTTTTTACAGGAGCCGCTTTATAATGACTGATTTTCCTACACCTCACCTCCATGACCTGTTAATTTTGTCACATCTTTAGAATGGAGGTGAGTCAACTTGTATATACATTTTGTAAAAATTAAAAAAAAATTAAAAAATAAATAAATAAATAAATAAATATAAAAAATAAAAATATAAAATTTTGTACATAAATAAAAGAATAAGTTTGGGGGTGATTTTCACAATCATATTTCATGTTCCCTTTAACAAATTTTGCATCCCAAGTTTACAGGCTTCTGAGCTTTGGCAGATAGCAACAGTGAGGACACTGTTGTAAACAAGTTTGGGGGAGGTTTGTCCTTATTTGCGCACCAATTTTACAAGCTTCTGAGCTTTAGCAGATAGCAACAGTGAGGACACTATTGTAAACAAGTTTGGGGGAGGTTTGTGCTTATTTGCGCATCACTTTGCATCATATTTTGCATAAGCACAAAACACAAATAAAAAAATATTTAATATTTAATTTTATAATAAAAGATTAGATAGTGAAAAATTAAATCCAAAAGATTAGAAAAATTTAAGAAAACCTAGAAAGTTAGAAGTTTTCTTAAACGAAACTAGTAATAAGTAGTTATGAGCCGTTGTCCCAAGGGTTAGTAAGATGAAAGAAGTCACTAATCTGAGGATAAAAATAAGTTTGAAAAATAGTTCCTATTCTGGAAGCCAAACATTTGAATGTTGATACCCTACTATTCGCACTTACACACGTCGTGAAGCTCGGGATAGTAAAGGATACCTTGAAATGCTCTTGTCTTAAAGCCAAAGTATGAAGGAAATAATAAATGGAAAATAAAAGATAAAATGGTGAAAAGAAAAATGAACACTGGTTTTGTTAACAACAAGGCATCATAAAAAAATATAGCGAGGGTGTTTCATCACCTAGTGCCTTAGACCAACTGGTTTGGGAGTCACTGCTAAGCCTTATGTGTTGCAAGACGAGTAAAATATTAAATACACCTAATCTTCAAGCACATAAGTAATCGGTCGGTTAGTACTTCAAGAAGTATTAACGGTCGCATGAAAAATGTGTGAGCAATTCCATCTAAATATTCATGGATTAAAAAATTACTGAGGCAGATGGACAAGAGTATGATAGCTTGAATTGAATTCTCCGAGTGTAGGGATGTTCTTTACACACACGTAGGGGTATATAATCAATGTTTGGAAGAAAGGTAGGAATGAAGAATAAAGAAGATATTTTATTGAGAGATGATGTGATTTCTAACATCTTTTCATGACTATTAAGATAGGGCTCATGACAACCGAAAAGCTAGTATTAGTTGGAAACCCTGATTTTCAAAGTCTTTCTTTTACAGTTCTTATCTTTAAATGTAACTTTAACAGTCTTTCTTTTATTATGGGATTTTGTGGTGCAATCCGCTGAAAACCCTCAGGAGACAACACTCCTCCTACTAGGGACACCTAGAGGTTTAAAGGCTTGTTGCAGGTGCTCTGTGCAATCGTGTTGCCTATGAAAGTGTGCTGGTTAGTTTTTCTTTTTCTTTATTTTCTCCTTCTGTTAAATAAAAATAAAAGATGTTTGCTAGAGACGACCAAAATTAAGTTTAGGGGAATTTGATCAGTCGAAAATATTGGATTCTTAACACATCAATTTCCCTACTCTTTTTAATCATCTAAGGGTGTTTGTTATAAATATAGCACATATTAGCAATTCTTCTACAAAATATCAAATAACCTGTGTTATACATTATAACCGACATTCTAAAGGGAAATTGAGTGTTTATTACTATTCGCATGATTTTTATATCTCAACACTTGTCTCGAGATTGTATGCAGGAAATTCTCCAGGTAAAAGAGCCGGAACTGTTAAAAGTGCTGATAAAATAAATCAAGTCCAAGACTTATGATCTGACAGTAAACAAGAAAGTATAAAAATATTCCATACATCAGAAAAGTGCCATAAAACCAACACAACTCAGCACTGGAAATTTCATGCAGTGATCACCTAAAAGGGCCGCGGATCCACGGCCGAGTCAGGCCCATCCGCCGGATCCGCGGCCGTTCTGACGCGTCGGCGGCAGAAATTTTCTACAGAGGCTTCTTCTCAACTACAAAACATCTTCAAGACGCTTTAGTTCCTCGAATTCTCCAGAAGCTTCCCTCCAACAACAAGTCTTCTCTTGTAAGCTAGCTAACTACCTTAATCTAGAAACTTCTCTACAACTACCTAGCTTCCAAGGGAAGATTGACCTAGCTTCTAGGGGAAGCTAAAGGGAAAACTATAAAAGGGCACATATGGCTTCATTACAAAGGTTGTTCAATAATTAAAAACACAAGTTGAGTGACACAACTTGTAATCAAAACCCTAGCCCAAATTCAAATCCCAAGCCAAATCAAGATTCATCGAGAAGCGAATCAAGCAAGCCATCAACGATCCTTTGTAGCGACGCCGATCTTCATCCGAGCAAGTGATCACAACCGTTCCACGACTCAAGAAGATCGATGCGAAGCTAATTTCGGCGGATCTAGTTACCTCCTCAAATCTTGTAATCTTTGAGTGAATTGTACCTAATCATCGATTAATAAAGGTGAAAATTATAAATCTTTCTTTTCTTTACATTCTTGCATTATGAAAGGTTATCGATTCATGATTCTTTCCTTTTTCATGATGTTTGAGTGAAATCTCCGCTTGTAGCGGAATCGAGAGAATATGTAGATGATGATGATTAAATTCTTGAACGATTCTTAAGACTTATGAGTTTTGTATACTTTAGGAAATTGAATCATCGAAGACCTAATTTGAGCGAGATCGCTTTCTTGAATGTTTTCGCTCCAAATTAGAGATCAACGATCGGCGATTTAATTTGCTAGAGAATAGAATTTGAATGATAATCAATGAAAGGACAAGGGATGGTGAAAGAGAAACCCCAGTTTCTTCAATAGATCCCTAAACCTCGTTGATCGTCATCGATCTAGCAACAAATCCTCAATAGATATGAATTCGTAATCATTAGTATCCATCATCACTATCAATTTGATCGATTCCTACAAGCTACTTTACAAATCTTGAGAATTCAATTGGTTTGGATATTTTCTTGATCTTTATTAATTCTTGATTCTAGATCTTATTTTTTTTGTTCTTGAAACTAAAATCTCACAAATATTGAATCATTTTCTTTAATCCTTTAATTTTCAACTCAACTAAAATGATTTCGAACAAATCACACTTTCCCAGTAGACGATCCGTT
Source organism: Agapanthus africanus (assembly GCA_030015575.1). Lineage (NCBI taxonomy): Eukaryota > Viridiplantae > Streptophyta > Magnoliopsida > Asparagales > Amaryllidaceae > Agapanthus > Agapanthus africanus. Next base: position 449,992,757 of record JASDDO010000014.1, on the reverse strand, counting down.
CTCATTGATGAAACTACAATAGACACCATCAATTGATTGCGGTATAAATTTCTTTGGTTGTGAAACATTCCAAACACACACGAAGAGGTGATCAATCATTAACCTCTTACTAGTTAGCTAGTTAGGGTTTAGCATCGATCCTGTAGTTCAAGTAGGTGTTGTGACACCCGTAAAAATCGTTTTTGACGTATTCCGCCTCCCCGTGAACCCGCGCGGTGCGTGACATCGACTTACAGTAGTAACAGAGCCTACTAAACTTTTACTACCTTGTTAGCAAGTTATTAGAACTTCGATCATTGGAAAATCACGAAAACGATACACCCGCACCCTAACTTTCTTTTTAAACTGGCAGAAATTTATTTCTATAACATTTCAGAAATATAAAATATTGTTTTTGTAATTTAATATTAAAATAATATATTTCGCGAAAATTATTCGATTTGCGAATTTGGGGTTTTCATAAAATGGTATAAATATATACCAATATTTGGGAAATACTAGGAGATTTAAAATGAATTATTCATTTAAAAATATATTTATCAGATTTGGGCATTTTTATAATTAATTATATGCAAGTTTAAATTAAACTTGATTAGTGCACTACTAATCACGATTATGCCAAATCCGTATTTTTAATTAACCATGGTTTGTGCACCATGACATGTTACATTTTTGTTGCATGATTGTTTCATTTGTGTTGTTTTATTTGTATTTGTGATTTTAATTGAGAAAGAGAAAAAGAAAAGAAAAGTCAATAAGTATGGGCATGAGAGAGAGAGAGTGGCATGGCATGCCATTTTAGAGAGTGAGGGTGAGAGAGAGAGAGAGACCCTTGATCTCATTCTTTCCTTCATCTATTATTTCCTTCATCGTCTTCATCTCCTTCTTCATCTCTTCCTCCACCTCCTCTACCCCATGGCTACCACCCTAAATCATCACCAAAACATCATACCACCTTCATTAAAAATGATCCCCACCTCTTCCTAAACCCTTTGGACCAACCAAGTTGGGATTTTAAAGACTTAGAGCAACTCAAGAAAATTCTTGAGTTGCCAAATGAGGTATTATTTCCATTCCTTTAGCTAAGTCATTGTGTTAATCTATTCTAGTTTTGCTTAGAACTTGATTTAGCATATTTAGTGATCTTGGAATTTTCCAAGTAGATCTTTTGGTGATTGTGTGGACTTGTGATTTGGTTATTGAAGCATAGTGAGTATTTACAAACCCTTTTAATGCTAGAATTCTGTTCTGGACTTGAGCTAGAAACCCATACCCAAAAACTGAAACATTCCGATGTCGGTTTTGTGGTGTTTTGAGGACTTATAGGGAATCTGGAGCAACTTAGGATGTTTATAAGAAAATCAAACAATTACATTGACCTAATAGGACCACTAGAAGACCACCACAGAAGAACGAGACCAAAATATCAAAATTGGGCAGGCGCCACCCGTTACTGTAGCACTTCTCGCCGGCCAAATTTTGGAGTCTGGTGCTGGACTTTTGCCTATAGCTCATACTCCTTATAACCTAACTACTGTATTGGTTGTTTTGTCCTAGTCTACCTGAACTAAAATCTGGGAGCATTTTGAGTTGGTTGTGTCTATGTTTTTCAATATTTGAAACTTAGATTTATGAAATTCTTAAAGAGATTTGGTCGTTGGACGTTTATATGTCAACGACGAGGGTTGTTTGGTTGTTTTTGCATGCGTAAGCTATAGGTTCTAACCTATAAGAAATTCATGTGCCGTATCAGTTTTCGGACTTGGTTTTCATAACGATGCGATATGTGTTGATTTGTAGGTACCTCGCGTGGACTTCCGTAACAACGAAGCACATCGACTTCGGCTTAGCGAGGTGTTTTTCAGGTGAGTAGATTTATATCTATGGGGGAAGTCGGGTGGATGGCGTATAGCACCCCCGCAATTATAAAATGGATACCGATATATAGAAAATAGTCGGAGAAACCTATACTAGGAAACCATGGATATGATAAAATGTTAGTTGGAGATGATATGAATGATTGAATACATATATCATGATATGAGACGAGATCTATAAGGATATGTCATGAAATCGATGAATATGATAAGATTGAGATAGATGTGTTATAAGATCGGTAAATAATATAAATATATATTTATGAGAATAATGAGTGATATACCGTACATGACGTTAGATCTGTACCCTCATTGTTGTATAGGTTGATAGAATCCCTATTTGTTTAATGCCGCCGTACGATGGATTACCGTACGCGACGAGTTTTACCTGATGATTGATCCATACCCTTGACTCGAGGATGCCGTACGATAGATTATACCGTACGTGATGCTGTGAGGCTGGACTGCCGATTGATAGATTCATCGACTCAGATATGTTATAGATATTGTTAATCACTGTCTGCACTACTTAGTTTATCCCTTATGTAGATGTTAGATTAGATACGTATAACTTATATTAGTGTGCTTACGATTTACTTTCTTTTACGTTTACGATATTCTCATTGCATTGTATATACCTGTGCTTCCATTATTTGTTATGATATCGTCTGCTAGTACACCTGCACAATTATCGATGATGCGTATGTTACACTTACACCGATTTGCTGGCTCACACACAATCATCATCGGTAATTTCTATGTCACTTACACAGTCAAATTGCTATATCATACTATTACTCTTAATTGTTTAGTATTATTACATGACTCATTGACATGATATACTGATATGCTCACATCATTATTCTATGTTGCATGATATACTGATATGCTCACACCACTATTCTATGTTGCATGATATACCGATATGCTCACATTTCTGTTCTATGTTTGCATACATCATGCTTTACGATTATACGCAATGAGATGTTGTTTTCATGAGATTCTGGATTTGAGAACCGTGGTTATATTTCAAAAGAAAGTATGCATTGTTTTAAAAACCCGCTTTCTTTTGATATGATATTTTGATGCGACAACCATGAGTTTTCTCGGTTCTGAGATTGGTTTTAGAAACCCTATTCAAGGAGATGGACGATCCATTTGCGGGTACATGGTGGACCCGGCGGTTATCCGGAGGATACCGACCGGAGTCATGAGATGGATATGGGTCGATTCGGACTTACGGAGCCCATTAGCCGATCTGGACTGACGGAGCCCGAGATTTATGGATTTACATGTCGATGTTGGACACGGGTTTCATAATGTTTCGAGTGTCGGTGTTGGGCACTCAGGTTCCATGATTTTGATGTGACATTGATGGACACACGTTAGTTGATATCCTCATACATACATGCATTTGCTTTCATGATGTTGCGAGTGTCGATGTTGGATACTCAGGTTCCATGATGTTGATTGTGTCATTGGTGGACACGTGGATGATATCTACAAAAAAGGTGTCCCCCCCAAACTTAAGTAAAACAGTGTTCCCACTGTTAAGCGTTGAAGTTCAGGTTTAGGGGGGAAAGAACAGTATCAAGCTATACAAGGCCTTACACAGGCCAAAAGTGAGCACCAACCATTCAAAGATTTTATCTCTATAATGTGCTGGTTGGTGAAAGAAGGCGTAGAGAAAAGAGATGGAGAATAAGCGAGACCGTATGCGGAGAGAAGCGGGATACGGTCTCGGTATATTAAAAGAAGAAGAATGGCGGAAGGGAAAAAGAAGTGGAGTAAGAACTTGAGGGTGCAAATGGAGTGAATAGATTAGCACAATTTGTGATGAGCGATGTGTAAACAGCGATTGTGCTAATCTATTAACCCGTCGAGAGATTGGGTCAAATCCCTCAAGATTCGTAAGAAGCCATGGGTACGCCGAACTTGGTAAACCAAACACAGGATGTGAAAATGGTACGGGTTCTTGCAAGGTCGGAACGATGGAAAGGATGGAGGGAAGTGGTTGAGGAAGGGAATCGGTTAAGGGTTCTGGAGGGTGTACACAGTCAGTGAAAGGAACAGGATGAATTGGAAAATCCGACTCATCATCTAGAACTGTTTCATCCTCAAAAATATCCTCAAAATTCTCCTCAAAGTTAAGCTTATCCATGCATATTTCATCAAAGTCCAGACGCATATGTTGTTCGGGAAAAACAGTTAATGACTCGGGATGATGAATTGGAGAGAAAAACTCAGTCAAATCTACGGGTTCATCATCCAAAATATTCCCAGCGTCGATATCCTCAATCAAGTGAAAATCAATATTCTCAGACACCTCTACAAAAGCATGGATTTCAATTGATTCAGGTTCTAGAGTGGAGGTGTAGAGGTCAAAAGGTTTGGGATTGGTTTCACTTGGAAGGGACCCTTCACAATCAGGTAAATCAAACACTACAAAGTCGCACAACTCATTAAGCATTCTATCTTCAATTGATAAAGCATGTGGGACACTCGATAGACTTTCAAAACAAGAGTAGTGGGATTCAACTTGGGACGGGTAGGTTTGATTTGTAAGGGGGTACATCTCACTCTCTCCACTCAAATTCACCGCCTGTCCTACCGCCTCTTCATACATTGGAAAATTTGGAGCTAGCTGCAAACTAGCTACCGAGTCAGTAGGTTGTATGAGAGCGGCCATGGACGCATTCAAATCCATCATCTGTTGGCTTGACGCTACCCTAATGTCTTCCAACGACTGTTCCAGACTAGACATGGGTTGTGAGGGGGTTTCAGTAAAAGACTCAAAGTTGTTTGGATACTGAAAACTCCCAAATGGCAGTTCTGATGCTATGTCTAGGGAAGGTGCAAAAGTAGGGTAGGACTGGTAGGAATTGAATGGCTGGACAGGAGCAGGATCAACATTTGGATAAGAAGGTGAATGGAATTGTTGATCCCAAGAATTTGAAGTGGTGAAAGGATTGAAAGATCGGCTACGGGATTGTTCAATACGTTCAGCAATAGACATTGGTCTTGTGGCTACAACTGGACTTTCAAAAGGGGTATCAACGCAAGAAGGGGTGAATGTTTGAAACGGTTGATACGAAGTGGATTGCGGGGTCCAGTTGTTCGTCCTAGACGCGTCTATTCGATCTTTCAAAGAAATTTTTGGCATGGATGGATCGTTCGAAGTTCGACCAAAACAAGAACCGTAGGAAGTAATGTCTGGTTGTGTGTACCAAAGTTCGACAAGAGTTTTGCGAGGTGGAGTACCCATGATATGAAGAGAGAGAAAGAAAGGTAGAGAAAAGGAGGGGAAAAAAGAATGTGATATTTTTTTTTTATAGACAAAAGAATGAAATATACACAAAAAGAATATGGACAAAAATAATCACGACACAAAAATACCACACACCTAATCGTTCTTGGGTTAACCTAGGTCAACTAGACCTGCTCCAGAACTTGATTGTCGAAGTAAAACTGTGTCGAGAAACAGGCTCAAGATACACTGATCACGAGGCCAGGTAAGTGCAGAGATAAGGGGAGGTTTTCCAACGCTTTCGTGAAGTTCCTTAATTAAATAACCCTTTCTCTTTTGGCGGTTTCGCCGTTAACACTTTCCTAGACACCCCGTAAACAATATATCGTTAAGCAAGGTTCTAAACACAATTAACTTCTCCTAGTGAGCGCGAAGTCCTTAAGGCTTAAAGTCTAGTTTCTTTTAAATTTGTGCGGGTAAACGTTATGCACAAGTTCGTGATTTGTGGGCCACGGAAAAGGTGATGAAATCCTTTACCGTATCTTGTGGGGTTCGCTTGCCCTTAAGTCCGTATTAATTGATGCAATGCGCAATTCAATAAAAATTCTATAAAGAATCAAAAAATCGTTTTTTAGTTTAAGCGCGGCGCTGCAACAAATACGGGTTAGTCAATTTTTAGCGTTTGCTAGCGAACTTGCAAAGAATCCTGCAAAGAATAGTATATTGGAAGCGTCGGATTTGAGAAGAAGGTGTTTAGTAAAGTACGTACCGTTTAAGTTTTGGGTTAGGAAACCCCCGTTGAATCAAATCCGGTAAGCTTGAAATGTTCGCTTGCGCGGGTCAAACTACCCGGATCTTTGGCACTGTACTTTGCAATCACCTTAGCTTTGAACGCACACTTTGCTTCCCACAATCGCAGTTTGCAAATACGCAAAAATCTGCACACTTGCCCACAAGAATTATCAAAAAAAAACAAAAATATTTTTATTTTTATTTTTTTTTATATTTTTTTTAAATATATACAAAAAGAATATTAACCCGAATAACAAGAAAGGAAATACGTTACCGTCTCCCCGGCAACGGCGCCATTTGATTGAAAGAATTAAAGTTAACCGCAATCAAGACGGTGTCGCTATGCAGCTAGCCGGTTGAGCACGGGTCGATCCACAGGGAGATGGTTGTATGTCCTTTCTTGTCTTAGACGAGTCAATAAAGAATCTGTATGTTTGTTTGATCTAACCTATGTGTTTATTTGCAAGTATAAAGTTGTTAAGAAAAATACGAGATTGTAAGCTAAAGAAATCCGTACTCAAAACCTTTGAGCCGAGTCTTGACCAATTGAAGCTAGAGCAATTGGCAACAACGTGGATTAGGGGATTTAAGCGCGGTATTCGTGGAATCCGCTTTATTTACCCTTGTCCTTCCGTTCTTGTCTCTTGCTTTCGCCTCCGGCCAAACCGAACGCAACCGGTCGCGGTTAGGAATCACCGTTACCTTGTCAGGGTACGGTGCCAAACGGAGCGCTTGCGTATGGTTTGGGCGGAGTTCAATGGAAAATAACGGGAAAAGGAATTAGGCAAAGAATTGTTAACTTACAATATCATATGATTCTTAACAACAACAATGAATACAACATTCACAAAATGAACAAAAGAGAACAAAAAGAAAAGAACAAAGAAAAGAAAAGATTACAAGTAATTAAGTGCAAGGAATTTAAGTGCATGAAATAAATTGCATGTAATAAAAAGAAAGTAATCAAAAGCGAGTAATAAAAGAACAAGGAACTAGGACTCAAGACAAGCATGTGATCAATAGCCAACCCTTAAACTTGGAAGCTCAATCAAGAGGTTGCAAGATCAAGGGAAGGGTAGAGAACGCATGTGAAATGAAGAACTAGTCCCGTGAGAAAATACGACCCTTGAGATTAATAACTAACCTTTAACCATTCAAGCTCAATGAAGAGGTTGAATGATCAAGGGAAAGCAAGAATCTCAAGGGGAAGAAGAAACAAAATAGAATGATACAAAACCCTCATCTTCATTAATCTCCCTCTCAAAAAGCTCTCACTACAATTTTCATGGAACAAGAATGAAGAAGAAGAAGAAAAAGAACTAAAACTACAAAAGAAAGAAGAACAAAAGAATGGCCCTTGGTTGAGCTCAGTTCTGCTGTATTTATAGGCAGGGAGTTGAAGATCTAGGGCAATAATCTGATATAAGATGAAATACCCAAAATAACCCCAAAAGATTACGCAGAGAGGGCCCCATATAGCCGCGGATGCGCGGCCAATACCCCCTATTGGCCGCGCATCTGCGGCCAAGTGGTGGAGATAGGTGGTCAATTTTGGTGTGCTTCCCTGGTTTTGTTTTGTCTGCTGTTTGGTATGGTTCTTTTCTCAGAATCTCTTCACAATATTTCCAGAATTCTAGTACAACAAAAAGGTTATGTGATGTGGATCTTTTGCCATGATTGTCTCGAGCTCCGCGTAGATTTCTCGGATCTTGTGCTGCCATTGAGCCTTGTGCATGAAAATGATATTGATTTGTCATTTTGTCTTCTTAAACCGGTATGTGGCAACACATGGATAGAGAGCGGAGACCTTGTTTATCAGTTGTTGGCAGTAATCCGGAATTTGTCGTACTTTTCATGGATATTCACTGTTCAGAGCCAAGAACCTGTATTCTGCAATTATGTAGCAAACACTTATCAAAAGCACCTACCTATAAACAAACGAGCGTAAGAATGGGCGGTATAAAATGCAGTATTCAGGTATGAACAAGTGACCTCTTTAGCGAAACTAGAAAAGGCCTCAAAAAATTCCATTAAAAATCACTCGATTCTACAACGATATCAAGTTCATTACGCAAAGGGTTTTCTTAAAAACCTGTCGTAGCCTTCCGTCATTTCAGATAAGTAGTATTTAGTATTCGTACTATGTTTGTTGGCCTGCGTCAAGGCGTAGTGTGCGGTAGCTAACTGGTGCTTATCTGCAGCAGACGATGCGATTGGATTAGGGTAGTCGTGCGACTTTGTTGGCCTGCGTCAAGGGTCGTGCGGGTGGGTTTAATTCAATCAGGAAATGTACGGATTGAACTTGACTAGTGGGCTATGATTTGTTGGCCTGCGTCAAGGTCATAGGACGCTAGGGGTAAAATATTATTGGGAATTTCAAGAGTTGGAATTTGCAATGAGATTGCATACCTTCTATGAGATAGTTGGATCCCGATACCCGCTGCGAGTAAGAGTTACTCCTAGGAGAGTTTTACACATTACAATTAGCCGATCGAGTTGGTGTCTAGAAAGGTGTTACGCCCCTGGGAAAACGAGGTTTACTTTAATTAGGTCCGTGCGAAAGCATGGGGAACCTCCTTCAATGTACCGACACTGGCCTGGCTGAAAGATTGGCGAACTTGTAGTGTGCAATTAATCCCGGCTACTATTTCCTTTTAGGGTTTGAAGGATGATTTGACTTAAACAGTGGGAGACATCGTGATTAGATATATTAATAACTAATCTAATCTTGCATGAGCATACGCTGAGTGTTTTCTTCTCTCTCTCCAGGTAGCGACCATGTCACGCCTTAATTAAGATAAAAATACGGATGTATTGACTGAACCCGCTTGTTATACTGCGCTAGGGAACGTTGGTCCCGGTCCAACTTATAATTGTTATAAGACAGAGCAGGAAAATGGGGATTACCAGAATTTCCGTGCCGCCCAAACGAAGAAAGTGCATGTTGATTCATCTTCTTCGGGTGTGTTCATTACACAGAATTGTTTCTCAATATCCTTTACGTCCTGGGTATTTGATACCATATCAGGATCCCACATATGTAATTTGTTACATGGGCTATAGATAGGTAGAGAACTGAGAACGTGTGATAAGTTTCAAGAGGTGGAAATGATGAAAGTGTTGCAGCCAAGTCTGTTGGCAGTTATCACCCTGTATTATCAGAATACATTGATTCTAAACAAATGTTATTAGATACCGAACCTGATATACAAAATCATATCAGTCTCTTTATTAGTAAAGAAGGATATAATTTTGTATTGTTGGATAATGTTTTGAACATTTCCTATATCAAGAGTTGATCGGTTCAGGCACGTTATCTAAAAGCATAGACGTTTTAAATCAAACCGCGGTTCTTAGTATACATAACACACACAAAAGGAATAGTTCAGAAATGAACGAATCCTTCTTGAGGTATTGTAGACTAGGTCATATCAATATGACCCGACTAGCTAAAGTTACATAAAGATGCATATTTAACTTAGTTTGGATTTACATCTTGTAAAACTTGCCAGTCATGTCACAAAGATAAATGACCACAGCTCCGTTTATAAGAAAAAGAGAAAGAGTTAGTGAACTCTTGGGATTGATACATGCTGATGTATGAAGGTCCCCTGTCTACACATGCCAAGCCCGGTTCTTTATACTTCATTACGTTCACTGATTATCTCTCATGATCCGGACATATGTTCCTGTTGAAACAATGGTCTGGAACTTTTGAGAAATTCAATGAATATAAGTTAGAAGTAGAGAACCAGAAATGGGTATAAGTATTATGTCCTTTGCTGAGATCAAGGAGGAGAATACTAGAGCACGGAATTCCTGGAATATTCTAAAGGAGAACGAGATTCTCTCTCAGCATTACTCCTCCGTATACACCATGGCACGATGGTATATCGGGACGGAGCAATAGCACCCTATGTGATATGGTGTGCTCTATAATGAGTAATACTGAGTTTCCTATTTCATTTTGGGTGTAATGCACTTGAGAAGCTGCATACCTATTGAATAGGGTTCAAATCAAATCAGTTGCCTACCACTTCATATGTGATATGGTATGGGAAGAACCCATCTCTTAAATATGTTAAGATTTGTGTTTTCCGGCCTATTCTAAAAAGAAAAATCCGGACAAGCTCGAGGCAAAGTCAGATCTGTGGAAGTTTGTTGGATATCCCAAGCATTCACAAGGGAATATCTTCTACCAAACTGGGGAACAAAATTTTTTTTTTCTCAGCATGCCACCTTTGAGAAAGGGAATTTCTTGTGAAGAAATTAATGGTCATGAGATAGAACTGGAAGAGATCCAGCTATACAAAACTGCAGCTGATGATTTGGTAGAACCAAAGGATTCAGTAGTTTCCAACGAACCTCAGCCTCTCCGCCGATCTAGTAGGGTTCCTCACCCACCTGAGAGATACTTCGATTTCTCTATGACGGTGGGAGCGAGAATTGCATCATGAGATGATGACCCAACTAGTTTCGAGCAGGCCATCAGGAGTGGGACTCTGTAAGAATGGCTGAATGCTTAGTTATCTGAGATGGAATCCTTATACACCAACAAAGTATGGACTTTGGTTACTTTATCTAAAGGTTTCAATCACCATCAGGAGCAAGTATATACTGAGAAGATTACTTGGTGTAAATGGAAAAGTTGAGACTTTCAAAGCTATGCTTATGTCCGTCCAGATCCTACTTGCCACTGCTACATACCATGACTACAATATCTGGTGGTTGGGTGTCATGACTGCTTTTCTAAATGATGATTTGGAAAAGAGCGTCTATAAGTACAGAGCAAGAGAGTTTCGTTGATAGTGGGAGCAGCGGAAACGTGTGCAAGATGTTTTATGTGATAAGTAGGCATCGCGGAGTTGGAACATCTGTTTTGATGTGGTAGTCAAAAAGTTCGACTTTATCAAAATGGTAGATGAACCTTGTATATACAAAAAGGTAGTAGGGAGTATGGTGATGATCCTCGTAGAGTACATGGATGGCATACTCTTGATAGGGAAGGAGTTTCCTATGCTACGCTCGGTCAATCTCCTCTTATCACAATGATTCTCCATATAGGATCAAGGTGATAACTCCTAAATCCTTGGTTATGGATCTATGGGATAGATATAATTGGATGTTAGGAATATCACTAGTTGTAGTGAGATGGTATCAAACGATCCTGGGGAGAATCACTTGAAAGCTTCCAGGGTGATAAGGACGACTGAATGTCAGTCGCAGGCATTGTCTTTACCCTTAGTGGAGGGACGGTAGGTTGGAAGAGTTCCAAGCTAGATACCGTGACTTACTAGACGATTAAAGGCAAGAAACATTGTTACCAAGGATGCTACCAAAGAGGCAATATGGATATAAATAAGTTCATGAGATGAACTTCGTTCCTACCATTGTGTGACAATGGAGTTGTGGCTTATGCCAAGGAACCCCCGTCCCATCAGAAATCAGAATATAATTCTTCGGCAGTATCACATAATCATGGAGATGGTTGATCTCCAGGAAGATCGAGGTTAGGAGAGTAGACACAAAGGACAACAGCGCGGATCCACTCACAAAGGCCTTTTTCCTAGTAGAGACTTTTATGGGATGGTTGAGTATCAGATATGTCAACCACAGGTAAATGTTGGGTATGTGATACCACAACAGATGGCCCTAGTGCAAGTGGGAGATTGTTAGTTATATGTATGCCCTAAAGGCCATTACTGTACATATGATGTATATTGTAATGGATGCTTGGACATATATAGGGAGGACTTTCTTGCTCGACATGATAGTATGCTATCTGGTTATACTTTATTTTAACATATACTCTGATTGTCTCTATGTTAAATGTTGATAAAGCCCTTAGGATATGTACTCGACTACTGGGACTTTGATGAGATCATACTAGTGGGGCCACGGTAGTCGACGAGTACATCCTATAACTGTTCCTACTCGAGGGTGTATCGAGACAGGGCATCGATACACCAGAGTAACTAGCATATAGCATCTTGACCCATATGATAGGCGATGGATGATCCCATATCAATCGATGTTTGACATCAAGGATGGTGTACGGGTGCTCAGTGGGGACTGGGTACACTAGACGGACTCGCCGAGAACTCCGAGATGGTATTATACCTCACGTCAGATGGCAGTTCTCTGGTGTCACCGGTACAGGTTAGTCTGTAGACCCAAGATCGTAATAGAGTCTGGTGTGATTCCCACTGTGCTTTGATTTCGATCATACCATGTCCAAGAGGGCATGCAAAAAGGTGGCTTTTGGGTATAGTCCCGAATCACATGGAGGCAATGAGCGATAAGAGAGGATTCGTCTCTCCCGGTATAGGGAGTTGATGTTGCGCTGTGTTCGATTGGCTATAACTAGAAATCCCTAGCCACGGTTGCTGAGATTTACTGGTAAGTGTTATCATTAGTTTCTCAAAATGTTATAGACCTCATATCGACACGACTTATCAGGCTACTGGGGTCTGACGTTTTCCACCCCTAGGCGAGATATGCGACATATCAGACGAAGAGACCGGACTGTACGGGAGTGTTACTGATTGGATTCGCAAGAGAATGTACGGCTTGCACGACTTTCCGAAAGTTTCAAACTCGAGAAAAAATCATGCAAGGCATCAACCATGCCCAATTTAAAATTTAGACGTGCCGAACAACCCTAACCAAGATCTTTAAACTAGATATTAGGCGAAACAAAGCATGTTAAAAAGTTTAACATCTAAGAGTTTGGGATTACAACCTTTGTATTCTGGTCCTTCACTTCATAAGCTCCTTATTGAGGTCCCTTCGCTGCGATCATCAAGAATCCGGACTCTAGAAAGGCTCCACGAAGAGAAAGATGCAAGCTTGCTTCCGATTTTCGATAACAAAGATGATCTACCTTGAAGTTTCTTTAACACAAGCTCTCACTCACAAATGAAGTGAACACTCTAATCTAAATGGCTATGATAGATTATGATGATGAAGTAGGATTTTAGCGCTCATTTGTTTTCTATTTCTCACTCAAAATCATCACTAATGAAAAAGCTTGTAAGCTTTTCCATGAAAGAAGAAGGAAGAAGAAGAACCATTCTCTTTTTCATGAATAATGAATTGTGGTGATGTTAGAAATGCAACCATGGGTTAAGTATGATAACTTAACCCATGTAGAGAATGAACCATGGTCAAGGGTTGGTTTGGGTTAACAAATATCTCCAAAATATCTTTAGAAAAAATCTTTAGCAAGAAACAAAAGAAAAGCTTACTCTCACAAGGGTCTACAGTTTTCTGGTGACTTGGGAACGTATCGGTTTAGTGTTGTGTTGTGACCTCTCCTTTTAGGCGAGTGTTCGGTTTTGCACCGGATGAGCGGGGCATTGATAGAGGCTGCCAGATTGGGAGGATTGTTAATGTATAGCCTACCTCGGAGATCGTGATGTTGTCTACCGTGCAGATAGATGTACACCTCCTTCAATGTCGAAAGATGCCGGTTCGCCCAAAGCTGGCAGAGCAAGAACATCCGCTTGCCTCCTGCTCATGGTATGGCGTCCTCGGTCTCTGGGTCCTTGTTTTCTCTCTGGATTACCAATCTCGCAATCCTTCTGCTCGTCGGCCCGGTCGGGTGTGATAATGGAACTGTTCCGTTCTGGTACTCCGTTGATCCCTTCTTGGCCAATTAACGCGACAATTCGCAAAACAACACCTTACTAACGGTGGCATCTGGTCCTCTGAATATGCGTGAAACGACAGACTCTAGGGGCAAATCTTTATCGCTGCGGTGTCCTAGAAAGAACCTGCTCATGATTTCTTCTAATCTCACCTATGGAGAACTATATGGAAGTTGGCACTCTTGCTTAACTCTTTTCTCATAACCGGACAGTTGTGTCCTCGTCACGGCTTTCATCTGAAATTTGGCTGTATCTAACGCCTCTGTACACATATCAACCCTCTGGCATCAACGGAGCAGAACAACCGCTCGCTAACATCTCGCACGAACCTCTTGTCCACTCGTCTTTATTATCGTCCACATCGACGTCACGTCTCGCTGTTTACGTACAGCAATTTATTCTCTGTTACAGTTAATCTGGAGTCTCTCACAAGGACTCGAAATTTCGAACTCGGGTATCTTCACCACTGTCACGACCTAAAGTTTGGCCCGTGACCGGCACTTAACCATGTAACTTCTACAGGCGTAACGCGACTAAGTGAACCGAAAACTCAGAAACCAAACCAGTAAAAGTATAGAGTGTTTATGTTTTAAAATGGAAGCATTTAGAAGTAATAAGAAATCTTAAGTAAACGATCACCAAGATAGTAATATACGACGCCGCAGCGAAGATCAAGAGTAACAAGTGGGAACATCACAGATAGAATAAACTGCATAAGTAAAATCGGCTCACAACGAGCTCGACACCAGAATACAAATAATATACATCATCGTCCTTACAATGTCTCTAAGTCAAGTACATATATGGTAGATGGAGAATACCAGATACAACAATGTGCATAACTGAAAGATAAACAGATACCGCACAAAACCCACCTAGCTGCAAAAGAGCTAGTACACAACTGTAAGGGTATCTGTGTCAAAAGATGCAAGAACGCAGCCTGCCGCGACTACTCCGAAGGGCAACCTGCAAACACTGTGGAACAACGGGGGTGAGTTGCCAACTCGTGAATAGAGATAACATATAAAGGTAATCGCGAGCATGCACGTACTGCGCTACTCTATCATATGCCAACAGATGATATCAATGCGTGATAAGCAGTATGAGCAATAATCATGCAAGTGCTCTATCAGGTAATATAACTACAGGATGAGATACAATAATGAATGCTGAGCATGGAAAGTATAACATCTACACGGAATGTCAACGTGGAATATGTAGTCGGTGTCCATCAATGCACCCCAAATCCCAACAACCCAGACGCCGGCACTCCCATCGGCCCTCAAATCCTGTACATCACTGAGAATCACGAGTGCCCAATATCGGCACCCAAATATCATAAATACTCGTGTCTAGCATCGACACGCAAATCTTCCTATATCGGGCATCCATCAGTCCGGCTCAGCCCCCCCTCTCATATATCTATCGGGCATCCGTCAGTCCGGGTCAGCCCACTCTCTCATATATATCGGGCATCCGTCAGTCCGGGTCAACCCTCTCTATCTCATATATATCGGGCATCCGTCAGTCCGGGTCAGCCCTCTCTATCTCATATATATCGCTCTAGCACCGAGAAAACATAGGGTGGACGCACCGAAATATCATATCAAAGGAACCGGGTTTTTAAATGATTACATATTTGAAATAGCCACGGTTCCCAAATCCAGAAATCACGTGTAATCCAAACCAATATGCAAGTCAATGTGATATGATATGTGCATCAAGTATGAATATCATGTCAAGTCACATAAAGATGAGCTACAACATAATGATCCGATGTGATATATGCATCAAGTATGAATATCATGGAAATTCTACAGTGTGAGTGTCATGGCAATTACTAATGGTGTGTGTGTAGCATGCGGGATAGTGCTCGTGCAACATGAACCGTTAGTAATGGTGCGTTGTTCTATCAATTCTAGTTTATATACATATATCAGGGAATGTGGTATGCACTAAATAATAGCCATGAACAGTCAATGTATGGAAATGTAGCTACAAGGTCCTATCAGCCCTGACGTAGAGCGCCATGCGGGCGATATCCCCGTAGATGTTAAATCTACTCACCGTAGTCTCTCGCTAGGTATAGCCGATGACTTGTTTCCCCTTCTTCGCGGCGTCCGTCGTACTCGCCTGCGAACCTAGAATTCCATAGAATATCACGCATAAGCTCAAAACCATACAAACACGACATTTAAAGTCAACTAGAAACCCGTGTCGCAAACCAAGCACGCGTGTGCGCGATACGCTAAAACGTGTGATTACGCGCCTGAAGTCACTCCGACGCGTCGCGATACGCAGAAACCCCAAACCCACACACACGTATCACGCGTGTCGCTAAAGATTAAAAATACAGGAAATAGGGTATTCTACTCCAGATTTTGATACAGAACAGATATTATAAAATTAGATATACCCAAATACCCCACATAGCAGCAGACTCCTGTGACCCAAACCCCAACCCCTAATACACTAATCTAGCCGCAAATTGCGGCCAGAACTCATTTTTTCGACGGCCTGGGTAGGGAAGTGGGCCCCCGAGTTTGGTGTGTGCACTCTATACCCCCCGTGTATGCTACAGTAAATCCAATTTCATTCTGAAACAACCCAGGTAGCAGCAGATCTATCAGATCCCTAAATCTAGTTAAAAAGTCCAATTTAGCACTAAAATAATACATTAGGGTATTTTTGTGCAACTTGAAGCAAACCCAGGTCTAAAACCACACTAATAACTCATTAACAAGCTAATCAAGCCACAACAACATAAATTTTAACATATCATCACTAAATCCTTTCAATAGCACTAAAGTTGCACAAAAAGGTGATATCTTGAAATTAAACATGCAAGTTATGGAGATAGGGTGCTCGGAGTGAGATTTATACCTTCAAATGACCTTAGAAAAACCAAAAGTTCCAGCTCTAGCATCAAGTGTGCAGATTTGCCTCCAAACACCTCAAAAAGCTCACTTTTCCATGGTTTTGTGATGAAAATGTGTTGATTGTGTAGGGTTTTTGTGTAGGGATCAAAGAGAAGTGAAAATGAGAGGGAAGGATGAAGGAAAGCTAGGGTTTATCTGCTGGAAATTCTGTAGAATTCAGAAATGAGGAGGAAGAGAGAGAAGAGAGAAGAAAAGGGTCAAATGTCAAAGTCCTTTACCTAACACCATGCCTCATTTTCTATTGGATTTGAATTATTGAAAACAAGGGTTTTATTTTGATAAAAGGGTGGGGAAAAATAACAACCATGCATGAAAGAAAATGGTTAACATGTTAACACTTTTTACCTAGGTCACAAAAATTGTGCTAAGTTTGCAAGTGTACACTACAAAAAAAAATTTCCAATTAGGGTAAACCCGACTAAAATAACTAATAATCCTATGTACACATATAATAACACGCACAATTTCTAATTAACACGAAAAACATTAAAACGAAATTTCAATGTGTTACAACCACTATGTGGAAGATATCAAGCCGAAACGTTCTCGGGAACTCGTCCAATTTATCGAAGAAAAATACGCTTCATTTTCCCGTTCTTGATCAACTTACAACGCATCTGGGTGAGGTCCTCTATCCGAACCTGGTCAACTTACTGATCTCCTATCGGAGCATCCAACGAACAACGTCCTCTCCTGATCGATCTACTCTAGATCTGAGTATGATTCTCCACACCGGAAATCTTCAACTCAACTGAGCCTGCGTCGGCGCATCAAATCAAACGAATCATATCAGTTGCTCAACTCGAGATAGACTAGCTATCTCCTATCACATCTTTTCCTGAAAGCTCCAGGCAGTCTCATCCGCCCGAGAGATACTACGGTTTTCTCATAGACGGGGATAGAGAGGATTGCATCATTGACAATGATGAGCCAACTAGCTTCTAGCAAAGCATTCTGAGCGGTGACTCGGTAAAATGACCGGATGCAATGAGACAGAGATGGAGTCCATGTACACCAACAAAGTATGGACTTTGGACATTGCTCCCGAAGGGGTAAAACCCGTAGGCTTCAAATGGATCTTCAGAAAGATGATTGGTAGATGGACAGGTTGAAACCTATAAGGCTAAACTTGTTGCAAAAGGTTTTCGTCAAAGACCAGGTTTAGACTATAATGAAACCTTTTCTCCAGTGGCTATGCTCAAATCCATTCGGATCCTTCTTGCCATTGCTGCCTTCCACGATTATGAGATTTGGTAGATGGACGTAAAGGCCACTTTTCTGAATGGACAATTGGAAGAGTGCATCTATAAAGATCAGCCAGAGGATTTCATTCAGAGTGGGAGCAGTGGGAAATTGTGCAGTTTGTTTAAGTCCATTTATGGACGAAAGCACGCATCGCGGAGTTGGAATATCAGTTTTGATAAGACGGTCAAAGAATTCGACTTTATCAAAAATCCAGATGAACTATGCATCTATAGTAAGATTATAGTGAGAACTGTGGTATTCTTCGTCTTGTACGTGGATGACATTCTCTTGATAGGAAATGACATTCCTATGCAACAATCAGTCAAAGGATTCTTATCACAGAGGTACTCCATGAAAGAAGTGGGTTATTCCAACTACATTCTGGGGATCCAGATCTATCGTGATAGATCTAAAAGGATGTTGGGACTTTCACAGTCAAGGTACATCAACTCCATAATGAAAAGATTTAGTATGGAAGATTTAAAGCGCGGTAGTCTACCGGCTTCTAACGGAATCACCCTTTCTAAAGAGATGTCTCCCAAGACTGATTTTAAAAGGGCTCGCATGTCGATTATACCCTACACTTCTGCGGCAGGCTCTATAATGTATGCGATGTTTTGTACCAGACCAGATGTTGCTTACGTACTTAGCATGGTAAGACGGTATCAGTAAAACCCAGGGGAGTAGCACTGGGAAGCAGTAAAGAACATTCTCAAGTACCTAAAAAGGACTAAGGAGATGTTCTTGGTGTATGGTGGAAAAGACCTCCAGATCGAGGTCTTTGCTGACTCCAGCTTCCCCAGTGATAAGGATGACTCCAAGTCCATGTCGGGTTATGTCTTTACCCTCAATAGAGGGACGGTCTGTTGGAAGAGCTCCAACCAGGACACCATTGCTGACCCGATGATGGAAGCGGAGTATATCGCTGCTTGTGACCCTGCAAAAGAGGCAGTCTGGATGAGGAAGTTCTTAACTGAACTTCAGGTGATTCCAACCATTATTGATCCAATACCGCTGTATTGCGACAACAACGGCGCTATAGCTTTAGCGAAGGAACCCAGGTCCCATCAAAAATCCAGACATATCTTGAGGCGGTACCAACTGATCAGGAAGATCATTGATCGCCGGAAGATCGAGGTGAGGAGAGTAGATACGGAGAACAATACTGCAGATCCACTCACCAAGGACATCCCTCAAACACAGTTCGAGAGGCTATTCGAGATGATAGGTCTGCGATATGCTAATACATGGCCTTAGTGCAAGTGGGAGATTGTTGGCGTTATATGCCATAGAGGCCATTATTATATCATACTGATTTGTATATTACTTAATGGAATCTTGGGATACACACGGATATAGTAACAGTCTTGCTCGAAATGGTTGTATGCTACCTGGTTTGTTTCTACCTCAATATATGCATGTATTTTTTTTAGCATATCGCTTATACATATTGGTAGAGCCCATAGAATCTTTGCTTGATTACCAGCGTTGTGATGGTAGTCACACTAGTGGGGGCTGGGTAGTCTATAAGCACAACCTATACAGGTCCCTAGTCATAGGATTATTGAGACGGGGCATCGATACTCCAGAGTAGACTAGTGTATACGCTTATCATCCCAGCATAGGAGATGGTCTGTCCCACAGCTATTAGTACGTCGTACTGAAGATAGTATGCAGGTGCTCATTGGGTTATGAGTACACTGAACAGGACTCGTAAAGAGATGCTTGTGGGTATAATACCTATCGTCGGGTAGAAGTTCCCATGTGACATGAATACAGCTTAGTCCATCGAATTGACACTGCTACTTCGCCGCGAGTGTGTTCCCACTGTTCTTAGATTACAACCCTACCATCGCTCAAAGGAGTCATGCAAACAGGCAGTAGCTGGGTGCAGTCCCGAAGCACTTGGAGGCAGTAGCGGTTAGAGAGGATTCGTCTCTCCCGGTAATGGGGGTTGATATCGTGCCGTGTTCGGAAAGCCATTACACAAAGTCCTTAGCCAAGGCAAGCGATATGTTCTGGTAGGTACTCCAGTAGTTTCTCAAGGTGTTTTGGGCTACACTCCGACACGACTTATTGCGCTATTAGGGGTCTGACGATTACCGCACCCTAGGCCAGATATGCGATACTCTTAGACGAACAGACCGGACTGTACGGAGATTGTCACAGATAGGCTCAGTAGGAGTTCGGATGAGTTTGCTCATCGGCCTTCTTATTGACAGATACCTGGGTAGCCGTTACGTGAAGCTAGTATTGCTTGCGGCTTGTGGTTAAACCCACTGCCAGCGTAGTGTCGAGACTTTAGAGACCCACACAGAGCGTTTTCCTGCATTGGGCAAAAGATGTAGAGGCCGTATAGTTTTACGGCTGGCTTCGATCATATACATGTACTTGTGCACGTATGATGTTCGGGCGGATAATACTAGTGGGCTTTGTTTTAAGCCGGATCCTAGTATTATATTTGTTAGTTATATGTATGCCCCTAGAGGCCATTACTGTATATTTGATGCATATTGTAGTGGATGCTTGGACATATATAGGGAGGACTTTCTTGCTCGACATGATAGTATGCTATCTGGTTGTACTTTATCTTAACTTGTTCTTTGATTGTCTCTATATTACATGTTGATAAAGTCCTTAGGATATGTACTCGACTAGTGGGACTATGATGAGATCATACTAGTGGAGCCACGGTAGTCGACGAGTACATCCTACAACTGTTCCTAGTCGAGGGTGTATCGAGACAGGAAATCGATACACAAGAGTAGACTAGCGTATACGCATCTTGACCTATATGATGGGCAATGGTGATCCCATATCCATCGGTGTTTGACATCAAGGATGGTGTACGGGTGCTCAGTAGAGACTGGGTACACTGGACGGACTCGCCGAGAACTCCCAGATGGTATTATACCTCACGTCAGATGGCAGTTCTCCGGTGACACTGGTACAGAGTAGTCTGTTGACCCGAGATCGTGTGTAACGTTTTGAAAATCGTTTCGGTGAAATTTCGAAAAATCGGTAAAATAAGGGGGTTTTCTGTAAAAAGTCAAAATACAAATATCTTTATTATAAAATTAAATATACATATTCTAGCTATATAATTGCTAGTATTTGGTGTTTATTGAGTCACTGGTGAAATTTCAAATTTTCTGAAAAATTTTCCGAAATTAATTATTTTAATATTATTTTAAGCCGTCACTAATATATTTAATTAGGAAAAATTACAAATTGGAATGAGTTGAAACAAATTTTGTGCATCATAACACATTAAATAAAATTTTATCCTGTAGTTTTTGAAATGAAATCATTTGCCAAAACGGTTTAGAAAATATCGAAGAAAAAGGCTTTTTTCCGGTGAATTTAGTGTTAACAGGAATTGGGGTAATACATTTATCTTTTTTCCTAAACTACACACCCACACCTCACCCTCTCTCCCTCTCCCCATGTGGCCGGCCCCACCATGACAGCCCTCTCTCTCTCTCCAATCACCAAGAAAAGATAAGAAAAGAAAAGAAATTGATAAAAGAAAATGGTGGACTTTGACTTTCCCACTTTCTCCACCTCACTCTCTCTCCTCCCTCACCCATTTCTCCTCCCCATGCAGGCCGAATCCTGCACCTTTCCAACAGCCCTCCCCTCTCATTTCCTCACCTCATCTCTTCTCCAAAAATCCACAAAAAAATTCCTTGAAAAATCAACTAAAACCTCACAAAATCAAAATCTAACTCTTATCCATTATTCTTTATCCCATGTAGCATGGATCTTGGTGAAAAGAGAGCAATTTGGGAGGCTTAGATCCTTGCTAGATCTCTAATTGGGAGGTATAAATCTTAACCCATGTCTTAATTGTTGGTTAATTACTCTAATTTAACTAAATTTGGTGTTTAATTTGTGTTCATATTGCAAACTTGAATTGTGGAATTAATGGTTATATATGAGATTAAAATCAAGATAGGGTTTTATCAAATCATTAAGGTTGCCATGAGTAGATTAACATGTTAATTCTTTCTAAAACCTAATCCAGTTACTAATTTCAAATTGTTAGTTGGAAATTGTGATAAATGTCCTATTTTTCTAACTAAGTTTTTTTGAAATTGTTTTATATTTGGGTTTAAAATCTAAATTAAGGTTTCATGTCATTATTAATATTATAATGAGTGGTTTAATGACTTTGGATCATGCAAAACCAAGCTTAATTGATGAATTGTGAATTTTGCTTTAAAAGGTGTTAAAAATTGATATTTTTGCAAACTAGGATTTTGGAATTTATGCAGATTTATGAGAATAAATTATAGAAATGGTTTATATGACTTAGTTATGATATTTAGTGGATATTGGGGCCGCTAGATTTATTTAAACATCGAGTTTTGTACTAAAACGGTTAATTTTGCTTGCTAGATTTTCGGAAAAAATGGCTTTTAAGGTGAATTTGGGGTTTTGTGAATTTTAACCTATTTTATATTATAATTAGTGTTCGTGAATGCGCAAATGAGAGTGTTTGGGTTTTCTCGATGGTTTGACGTTTGTACATCGACATCGAGAGTTGGTTTGGCTATTCTTGTCTGCGTAGGCGATAGGTTTTGACCTATGCGTGATACGCGTGCCGATTTGATTTTCGTATGCCGTTTCGATTTCGAATTTAGTTTTAATGCGATACGGTGCGTTATGATATGTAGGTACCCCATGTGGACTTCGAGACGACAAGCAAAGCGCGTGGCGAAGTCGGCATCGGCGAGCAAGGACCAGGTGAGTAGATTCATATCTACGGGGAGAAGTCGGGTGGATGGCGTATAGCACCCCCATAGTTCGTGGTGATGTATACGAATACGTATACACACATAGTGATTATGTATTGTTTGATGTTATCGATGATATAGATGGATTTAGGGTGTGATCGGATTAGTTAGTGTTGCGAGACCCTAGAGTAGAGGTTACCCCACATTTACACACACATACCATACTTGCATACATTCTTCTTTCATATGTGCTTATATCGGGTTATATTGTTATGTGTTCATATGGGTATGGGACTATGTGCTCACATACTGGATTTGAGGATAGTATTTGGGATTTGAGATGAGTCGATAAGATTTGATTGAGACCGCGAGAACGGTGATATGGCAGGATTCGTACTTGAGGTACGTCCTGGTGTTATAGCGGATCTTGGGACGACGATACCTGTGAATAGTGTAATTAATTAAATGGTCGACATGTGATCGTGATATGAGATATGGTATGCTAGGATATTGATCCTAGGCCGTATTGGGCGATGTATACCCATTGATGATGATATATGCTGATGATATCAGTTTGTACGAGACTGTCGATCAGTAGCCAGATCATGACTATATTGATGATTTTAGTATTGTACTAGACATAGGTCAGTACCCTAGACTATGATCTTTGATAAAGAGGATACCGGATGAATAGTGTGATGAATATGATATTGATCCGTACCCAGATTTGGGGATGCCGTACGGCGGATTTACGTACGAGCTATATTTTGATGATTGATCCGCACTCTTGACTTGGGATGTCAGATTATAGATATGGTATCGGATATGATATTATTGAGGCAGGATCACCGACTAATATAAATACAGGTATGTATATATATCGACTCAGATGTTAGGCGGTTTCCTTACCTGTAGTCCAGCTTGTTAGCTTAGCCCTTTAGTTTAGTTTAGTTGTTAGATTAGATTCGACTCCTACCTATTTCAAAAGCTTACGAATCGTGGGTATTTTAAAAGACAGGTGAATAGATTCTATGGATATTTCAAAAGACGTAACTTTTCCTAAAAACACCGTAGCCCTTATATTCAAAAACACCGCGATTCGTGTTATTTCAAAAGGCACTATTGTAGGACTTATATTAGGATAATGCAGTTTAGTTATCGTTGTGTCTAGTATTCCGCTCATTATTACTGTTCACTCCGCATCGCATACTTATATTATATTTTCTTACTGCATTGTTGATATCATACTGTTAGGACACCAGCACCATTACTGATGATGCGTATGTACCACGTACACTTGCTTGCCGGCTCATACACATCTTCATCGGTAATTGCCATGTCACACACACCTTAGAAAATATTATCGCCTAATGTAGCTTGTTAACTAGTGGTTTTGACATGATGATTAGTTGCTTGCCTCATATGCTAGTTTAGACATTATAGTTGTTACTTGTCACTTCATGCATACTGTTATTCATTATATGGCGCATTCATGGATGCTCACGCTTATATTCATGGTTTTACATGCTATTGATAATTCGGATTTCCATGATATTTTCTGGATTTGGAGGAAAACCGCAAAACATATATAAACTGCTTTCTCTCTTTTTAAATAAAAATGCGGTTTTCCCATGATGTATGAGTCGTCCACCATGAGTTTGCTGATGGATTTCGAGACCCGATTCGAGGAGATGGATGAACCGTTTCGGGTACATGGTGGGCCCGGTGCGGTACCTCGGGGCAAGAAGATCGTGTTGTTGACGTTGAGCTTGTGCAGGGGAGCACTACCTACCGGTGATATTACCCGACGCGTCGGATATCCGGAGGATACCGTCGTGGTCTTGAGATGGATGGTAGGGGCCGGTCTGGACTGACGGCGCCCTAGATATTGAGATTGAGACATTGAGATTTCGAGATATTGAGGTACTGAGATTTGATGATACAGGCCAGTCCGGATAACCGGAGCCTGAGATTTTGAGACATTGAGATTTATGTTTTGTGTCGATTCTAGACACTGTTGATGCTGATTCCATTATGATACCTCATTTTAAAAATACAAAGGAAATCTCACTAATTTTTGAAAACAGTTTCATCATTTACATGTATTCTGTTTTCATGCATTCATATGATATATTGCTACCTGAGGCACTGACACGGGCACATGAGATTACACTCGGGTTAGATATTTACCCTAGCCATTGTTATAGGCTGCATGTTATATACATATTTGAGGATATATGATGATCATTGACCTAGGATTGCGTTATTTATGCGATTTCTGTGCGTAGATGTTTTTCTACTCACGTGTTGGCGACTCACCCCCGTTGTGCCACGGTTCTTGCAGGTTTCGCCGTACAGGTTTCATTACGGCTTGCTGGCACTATTTCCATTTCCGGGTGACTTGCTAGTAGGTGGGTTTATTTGTATCGCACCCATCATTATATCTTGTATATCATTATTCTGTTGTATCTAGAAGTTCCATCAACCAAACATGTATTTATTTTTGAGATAGAGACCAGTGATGTTATTCTTTCGACCTTAGAGTACCGCGTTATATTTCTGTGGATTTCTTGTTGTTTTGAGTTTCCTTTTGAGTTTTGATCCTCGCCCTTGGCGTTGTGTTTTATATTGCTTGTGTGGTTGTGACCGTCGATTTACGAAGAGCTAGCTCCCGCTTGGGGATGCCTTTTTTGATTTCGTATACTATTCATGTTGTATCCCGTTTGGGGGCCTGTATTTACAAAGGAGACTCTGCCGAAATTTTCAGGAAATATTTGATGTTTTTAAAACCGCATAATTCAGCTTATGCTATTAAAACTACTTGATTTTTAAATTGGTTTCCTTCACTATTTTTCTTGGTTTGGATTTTTGGGTTTTTGGCTTACTTAGATTACGTACGCCTCGAGACGTTCGTAGTTTAAGTGCCGGTCATGTTCCGTACTTTCGGGACGTGAAAAAGTTGGTATCAGAGCGTTAGGTTTTACCTTCGGAGCGTAGGATAATCCTTGGTTGATGGAATAGGTGACTAAAGTAGAGTGACGTACCGTGGGTATGTTCCGCGGCATACGTACGATACGCTACTCCACTTAAGGAGCCTTAGGATATACATTTCTTTGCTCAGTATCATATTCATTCCTGATCTAGCCTCATCGGTACCAGTTACGGTTTGCTGCCACGATTACGGGTAGGGAGAGCTACGGCTACATTTGCGGTCAGTACGAGCTCGTTAAGGACGAGGACTGACCAGGGCGTAATTTCGGCGACACACGATTGCAGAGATGTGTCTTTTTACTGTGTTTTCGCACCACGAGCGTTTGGCGGATCGCCTTTATGAGATTTCTCGGACGTGCCGATCAGTACCAGAGGATAGAGCCAATGATAGAGGCCAACCAAATTTTGGTGACCGTTGATGTATTGCTTATTCATGAGGTTTGAGGCACTATTCAGCGTGCAGATGAGTGAGCCTGTTATTGCTGCGAACGACGAGATATCGCCCCAGACGTTGGAGCTATTGCAGTACGAGTTGTACTAAGAGATGATAGAAAGTCGCTAGTCACCAAGGATGAATGACTAGGACATGTGGTTCGTTCGCTACCCTAATACGAGGTCATCAGATAGATTGATTCCTGCTAGAGACGACTTCACGCGGAGACGTTGAGAGTCGACAGAGACGATCGAATGTCAGAAACCTATTATTCCAAGTTTAAAGTATTCGGAAAGACATGCAGGCAATTCTATGGACCCTCTAGAAGAATGAAACCCTAACTCGACTTAATGACCGTGTGAAAGCCTTTGAACCTTAGGGTTTGCGGCAGTTCCGCGGCGCCATTAGTGAGGCTTGGGTTTGCTCTTCTACGGCTGGACCATCGATGCTGTGGTACGTACTCGATACTGTTAAACCGTACCCAAGATGTTAAGCTCTTTGGGGATTATGAGGTTTTGACGAATCGATCGGATGGTTAGACTTCATTCGAATGCTAGGTGGTGAGATGCATTCTTGGGAGACTCCAGATACGAGGATAGCCGTTGGAGCTCAGTCCATGCAGCCGCGACGAGACGAGTCCGGAGCAGTCGACATTAGAGAAAAGTGGAGTAAGAGGTTCGTACGAGATCTGGATAAGACGACGTTCCACTCCGCCGACATCAGAGATGCTATATGCATGCCGAGGCATTGTACTTGGATATACCTTCTAGAAGGAGTCGCTGTGAGTATGCAGCCGTTACGGAATAAGAAACGGATATAGTAAAAGATGATGACTTCCG
This sequence comes from Agapanthus africanus, assembly GCA_030015575.1. Classification (NCBI taxonomy): domain Eukaryota; kingdom Viridiplantae; phylum Streptophyta; class Magnoliopsida; order Asparagales; family Amaryllidaceae; genus Agapanthus; species Agapanthus africanus. The sequence continues at coordinate 449,966,006 of JASDDO010000014.1, read as the reverse complement.
GACAGTTCGGCAGAGACGAGATTTGGGAGAGATTTCGACAGGACCTTTCTGGAATGAATTACGAGAAGACTTGGACCCAGGAGTGGTCATGTTACGCACACCGGCAGGCCAGAGTTCAGGATCGTCGACGAGACATGCCATGAGTGACCACGACAGTTGGCCAGAGGTTCTTAGAGGAAGTGCTTGAGCGGGGACTATTCCTCCATAGTTGATTTCGGTATTTTGGGCGATCTATTCGCATGATTGATTTTGATGATTGAGTTTCATGATATTTGTTTTCATGGACCATAGTTGCACCTACTGAGTATTTACGATTTTTGCACAGTTGTTGCACTTGAGATAGTTTTCGTGCCTTGGATTTTCGCGCATGTTGAGCGCATGTTTGAGATGCGATTTTGGTGCACAGCAGATGCACTATATCGAGATTTTTCGTGCCTGTCATACGCACCTGATTTTGCTGTCAGGCACACACGTTGCCTATGACAAATGTTGTGTGCACACCTGATGCACTAGATGTTGTTTCTGTGCGCATGTATGGCACATATATGGGTTTTGATTTCCGTGCGCACCAGACGCACGTAGTATTCATATGCGTATTTTGGAATTGATTTCTTATACAGCAGTATGTTTTTATGATATTTGCTATGTGTTTTCATACTGAGCAGGACTAGTCAGGGGACAGTACCTGAATATATTTTGCATTCATTGATAGTTATTGAAGGGATTTCCAAAAAGTGAGCTATAGTCTCAGTATTTACCTACGTGTCTGATATGACACGAAATGTTTAAAATAAGGAAACCCTTCTAAATTGTTTCCCAAAACGTCGGAACATACATTTCAAACAAAGGTATATAAGTATATAGTTATTTTCTTATGATAGACGTCCGCCACTGTGCAGTGTTATGCATATTGCACAGCGACTTAAAAGATTTGGCATGCATTTCCTCCTGATATTTACATGTATAGTTCCGATTTATAGCATATCGGTCTTGCTTTGGATTTGGCATTCATGTCTTCACCTTGACTCCGATGATTGCGGAATGCATGACGGAATTTTGATTTCGAGTTATCTACTCATTACTCATGCGCATGCATTGCGCTATGATGCGTTTTATGTATTTATGATTTCGGAGCCCCGGCGATTTGATGGTTTTGGGTGAAATATTTTAGTACTTGGGGGGAGTTTTAATTTAAACTCGGGGACCGAATTTACTTAAGGGGGAAGGATTGTAACGTTTTGAAAATCGTTTCGGTGAAATTTCGAAAAATCGGTAAAATAAGGGGGTTTTCTGTAAAAAGTTAAAATACAAATATCATTATTATAAAATTAAATATACATATTCTAGCTATGTAATTGCTAGTATTTGGTGTTTATTTAGTCACTGGTGAAATTTCAAATTTTCTGAAATTTTTTCCGAAATTAATTATTTTAATATTATTTTAAGCCGTCACTAATACATTTAATTAGGAAAAATTACAAATTGGAATGAGTTGAAACAAATTTTGTGCATCATAACACATTATATAAAATTTTATCTTGTGGTTTTTGAAATGAAATCGTTTGCCAAAACGGTTTAGAAAATATCGAAGAAAAAGGCTTTTTTCCGGTGAATTTAGTGTTAACGGGAATTGGGGTAATACATTTATCTTTTTCCCTAACCCACACACCCACACCTCACCCTCTCTCCCTCTCCCCATGTGGCCGGCCCCACCATGACAGCCCTCTCTATCTCTCTCTCCAATCACCAAGAAAAGATAAGAAAAGAAAAGAAATTGATAAAAGAAAATGGTGGACTTTGACTTTTCCACTTTCTCCACCTCACTCTCTCTCCTCCCTCACCCATTTCTCCTCCCCATGCTGGCCGAATCCTGCACCTTTCCAGCAGCCCTCCCCTCTCATTTCCTCACCCCATCTCTTATCCAAAAATCCACAAAAAAATTCCATGAAAAATCAACTAAAACCTCACAAAATCAAAATCTAACTCTTACCCATTATTCTTTATACCATTTAGCATGGATCTTGGTGAAAAGAGAGCAATTTGGGAGGCTTAGATCCTTGCTAGATCTCTAATTGGGAGGTATAAATCTTAACCCATATCTTAATTGTTTGTTAATTACTCCAATTTAACTAAATTTGGTGTTTAATTTGTGTTCATAATGCAGACTTGAATTGTGGAATTAATGGTTATATGTGAGATTAAAATCAAGATAGGGTTTTATCACATCATTAAGGTTGCCATGAGTAGATTAACATGTTAATTCTTGCTAAAACCTAATCCAGTTACTAATTTCAAATTGTTAGTTGGAAATTGTGATAAATGTCCTATTTTGCTAACTAGGTTTTTTTGAAATTGTTTTATATTTGGGTTTAAAATCTAAATTAAGGTTTCATGTCATTATTAATATTATAATGAGTGGTTTAATGACTTTGGATCATGCAAAACCAAGCTTAATTGATGAATTGTGAATTTTGCTTTAAAAGGTGTTAAAAATTGATATTTTTGCAAACTAGGATTTTTGAATTTATGCAAATTTATGAGAATAAATTACAGAAATGGTTTATATGACTTAGTTATGATATTTAGTGGATATTGGGGCCGCTAGATTTATTTAAACATCGAGTTTTGTACTAAAACGGTTAATTTTGCTTGCTAGATTTTCGGAAAAAATGGCTTTTAAGGTGAATTTGGGGTTTTGTGAATTTTAACCTATTTTATATTATAATTAGTGTTTGTGAATGCGCAAATGAGAGTGTTTGGGTTTTCTCGATGGTTTGACGTTTGTACATCGACATCGAGAGTTGGTTTGGCTATTCTTGTCTGTGTAGGCGATAGGTTTTGACCTATGCGTGATACGCGTGCCGATTTGATTTTCGTATGCCGTTTCAATTTCGAATTTGGTTTTAATGCGATACGGTGCGTTATGATATGTAGGTACCCCATGTGGACTTCGAGACGACAAGCAAAGCGCGTGGCGACGTCGGCACCGGCGAGCAAGGACCAGGTGAGTAGATTCATATCTATGGGAAGAAGTCGGGTGGATGGCGTATAGCACCCCCGCAGTTCGTGGTGATGTATACGAATAAGTATACACACATAGTGATTACGTATTGTTTCATGTTATCGATGATATAAATGGATTTAGGGTGTGATCGGATTAGTTAGTGTTGCGAGACCCTAGAGTAGAGGTTACCCCACATTTACACACACATACCATACTTGCATACATTCTTCTTTCATATGTGCTTATATCGGGTTATATTGTTATGTGTTCACATGGGTATGGGACTATGTGCTCACATACTGGATTTGAGGATAGTATTTGGGATTTGAGATGAGTCGATAAGATTTGATTGAAACCGCGAGAACGGTGATATGGCAGGATTCGTACTTGAGGTACGTCCTGGTGTTATAGCGGATCTTAGGACGACGATACTGGTGAATAGTGTTATTAATTAATGGTCGACATGTGATCGTGATATGAGATATGGTATGCTAGGATATTGATCCTAGGCCGTATTGGACGATGGATACCCCTTGATGATGATATGTGCTGATGATATCAGTTTGTACGAGACTGTTGATCAGTAGCCAGATCATGACTATATTGATGATTTTAGTATTGTACTAGACATAGGTCAGTACCCTAGACTATGATCTTTGATAAAGAGGATACCGGATGAATAGTGTGATGAATATGATATTGATCCGTACCCAGATTTGGGGATGCCGTACGGCGGATTTACGTACGAGCTATATTTTGATGATTGATCCGCACTCTTGACTTGGGATGTCAGATTATAGATATGGTATCGGATATGATATTATTGAGGCAGGATCACCGACTAATATACATACAGGTATGTATATATATCGACTCAGATGTTAGGCGGTTTCCTTACCTATAGTCCAGCTTGTTAGCTTAGCCCTTTAGTTTAGTTTAGTTGTTAGATTAGATTCGACTCCTATCTATTTCAAAAGCTTACGAATCGTGGGTATTTTAAAAGACAGGTTAAGGGATTCTACGGATATTTCAAAAGACGTATCTTTTCCTAAAAACACCGTAGCCCTTATTTTCAAAAACACCGCGATTCGTGTTATTTCAAAAGGAACTATTGTAGGACTTATATTAGGATAATGCAGTTTAGTTATCGTTGTGTCTAGTATTCCACTCATTATTACTGTTCACTCCGCATCGCATACTTATATTATAATTTCTTATTGCATTGTTGATATCATACTGTTAGGACACCAGCACCATTACCGATGATGCGTATGTACCACGTATACTTGTTTGCCGGCTCACACACATCTTCATCGGTAATTGCCATGTCCCACACCTTAGAAAATATTATCGCCTAATGTAGCTTGTTAACTAGTGGTTTTCACATGATGATTAGTTGCTTGCCTCATATGCTAGTTTAGACATTGTAGTTGTTACTTGTCACTTCATGCATACTGTTATTCATTATATGCCGCATTCATGGATGCTCACGCTTATATTCATGGTTTTACATGCTATTGATGATTCGGATTTCCATGATATTTTCTGGATTTGGAGGAAAACCGCAAAACATATATAAACTGCTTTCTCTCTTTTTAAATAAAAATGCGGTTTTCCCGTGATGTATGAGTCGTCCACCATGAGTTTGCTGATGGATTTTGAGACCCGATTCGAGGAGATGGATGAACCGTTTCGGGTACATGGTGGGCCCGGTGCGGTACCCTGGGGCAAGAAGATCGTGTTGTTGACGTTGAGCCTGTGCAGGGGAGCACTACCTACCGGTGATATTACCCGACGCGACGGATATCCGGAGGATAGCGTCGTGGTCTTGAGATGGATGGTAGGGGCCGGTCTGGACTGACGGCACCCTAGATATTGAGATTGAGACATTGAAATTTCGTGATATTGAGGTACAGAGATTTGATGATACAGGCCAGTCCGGATAACCGGAGCCTGAGATTTTGAGACATTGAGATTTATGTTTTGTGTCGATGCTAGACAATGTCGATGCTGATTTCATTATGATACCTCATTTTAAAAATACAAAGGAAATCTCACTAATTTTTGAAAACAGTTACTTCATTTACATGTATTCTGTTTTCATGCATTCATACCTCATTCATATGATATATTGCTACCTGAGGCACTGACACGGGCACATAAGATTACACTCGGGTTAGATATTTACCCTAGCCATTGTTATAGGCTGCATGTAATATACATATTTGAGGATATATGATGATCATTGACCTAGGATTGCATTATTTATGCGATTTCTGTGCGTAGATGTTTTTCTACTCACGAGTTGGCGACTCACCCCCGTTGTGCCACAGTTCTTGCAGGTTTCGCCGTACAAGTTTCATTACGGCTTGCTGGCACTATTTCCATTTCCGGGTGACTTGCTAGTAGGTGGGTTTATTTGTATCGCACCCATCATTATATCTTGTATATCATTATTCTGTTGTATCTAGAAGTTCCATCAACCAAACATGTATTTATTTTTGAGATAGAGACCAGTGATGTTATTCTTTCGACCATAGAGTCGCGCGTTATATTTCTATGGATTTCTTGTTGTTTTGAGTTTCCTTTTGAGTTTTGATCCTCGCCCTTGGCGTTGTATATTATATTTCTTGTGTGGTTGTGACTGTCGATTGACGAAGAGCTAGCTCCCACTTGGGGATGCCTTTTTTGATTTCGTATACTATTCATGATGTATCCCGTTTGGAGGCCTGTATTTACAAAGGAGACTCTGCCGATATTGTCAGGAAATATTTGATGTTTTTAAAACCGCATAATTCGGCTTATGCTATTAAAACTACTTGATTTTTAAATTGGTTTCCTTCACTAGACTAATTTTCTTGGTTTGGATTTCTGGGTTTTCGGCTTACTTAGATTACGTACGCCTCGGGACGTTTGTAGTTTAAGTGCCGGTCATGTTCCGTACTTTCGGGACGTGACATCATCATAGAGTCTTGTATGATTCCCACTGTGCTTTGATTGCCATCATACCAAGTCTAAGAGGGCATGCAACAAGGTGGCTTTTGGGTACAGTCCCGAATCACATGGAGGCATTGAGCGATAGGAGGGGATTCGTCTCTCCCGGTATTGGGAGTTGATGTTGTGCTGTGTTCGATTGGCTATAACCGGAAATCCCTGGCCAGGGTTGCTGAGATTTACTGGTAAGTGTTATCAGTAGTTTCTCGAACTGTTATAGACCTCATATCGACACGACTTATCGAGCTACTGGGGTCTGACGTTTACCACCCCTAGGCGAGATACGCGACATATGAGACGACGAGACCGGACTGTACGGGAGTGTTACTGATTGGATTCACAGGAGAATGTACAAGTTTTCTTGTTGATATTCTGAGCGCTCAATACCTGGGTGGCTGTTACGTTTAGCTGACCGCTTGCAGCTTGTGGGTGTTTGATATGATCATCACATACTGCCGGCGTATTGACGATTCTTTAGAGTCCTGCACAGAGGTTTCTTGACTCAGGAAAAACGGAGTAGGAGCACATATATGATATGTGCGGGACCGAGGATAATGTGGTATGTGATACCGTATTGGATTCTCGCGATATGAGATATCGGCCGGGTATATGTGATATAGCCAGGTCATCGTATTAGTCGGTTATTTATGAAATAGCCGGATTATCGGATCAAGTGTTGATTCGATAATTTAATGTATAATAATATATATGATATATTAAATTACATTAACTAATATTAGCTCACTAAACGATTCATTTTCTCACGGGATAATACATTGATATATATGCGATATATGTTAATTGTATTATTTTCTATTGTTACAAAATATATTGTATATGTGATATATAATATTGTAACATGTTAGGGTTACAAATTTAACAATGGTTTAGGGTTTAAACTTGGTTAGGGTTTGGATTAGGGTTAGCTTTTGCATGAAGCTTCCATGAAGCTTCATGAAGCTTTGACTTTGTGTTGCTTGATATTTTGTGAAGATATTATGTTAACCCAATCCAAACCATTAACTCTAGTTAATTCTCTACAAGGGTTAACTCCTTCATTCATAACCCTTGGTTAGATTTGTAACCACTACAATAATTCATTATTCATCACAAAAGGATTCTATCATCTTCTTCCTTCTTAGAAAAAGCTTTCTAGCTTTTTGCTAAGTGATGAAAGTGAGTGAGAATATGAAAACAAATGAGAGAAAAAATCCTACTTCATCATCATCATCTATCCTTGCCCTTTAGATGTGAGTGTTCACTTCATTTAGTGAGTGTTAGCTTGTGTTAATGAAACTTCAAGGTAGATAATCTTTGTTATCGAAGATCGGAAGCAAGATTGCATCTTTCTCTTCGTGGAGCCTCTCGAGAGTTCGGAACACGATGATCGCAGCGAAGGGACTTCAACACGGAGCTTAAGAAGTGAAAGACTGGATCTACAAAGGTTGTAATCCCTCTCACTTAGTGTTAAAGTGTTTAACATGCTAGTTTTCGCCTAAACCATAGTTTAAAGATCCGGCTTTGGGTTGTTCGGCACGGTTAAAATTTTAATCGGGCATGGTTGATGCCTCGTAGAACCTTGTGAGCGTGCTTAGCAACCCTACAGTGGTATCAGAGCCAAGCTAGAGTTTTAGGAGAAGTCTAGACGAAGTTTAAAGTCCGATCGAACCCAGAAACCCCGATATTGACCCCTCTCTGGACATTTTTTAAAAATGTTGATTTTTTCTGGATTAAAAATGCTCAGAAAATTAAGCAGGAAAAACTAAGAATTACTGTGAAGTACGGCCCATTAACTCGATTATATGACCGCGGAACCGCGGCCAAACCAAGGATTTGGCCGATGTTCCGCGGCCAAAATTTTGAATTAGTTCCTGGAACTTCATATATTTATTCTTAGGTCCTTTCTTGTCATGTTTTTCTGGTAATATTTTAATTCCACTCAAGTGTTGAGTTTTTTAGAGTTATATTGGGGACTCGTTGATTCGATCGGATAATTTAACTTTTTTTAGTTCTTTTCCGAATAATTTTAGAAACTGTTAAAAAGTTAGAACGGATATCAATAACTCACTTTTTCCCCAGTCGGAAATTTTTTCAAAAGTTGAATTTTTTCTCGAGTTTGAAACTTTCTAAGTCGTGCAAGTAACGCGGTGGACCCTCTAGAAGACAACAAACCTTAACTCGATTATGTGACCGTCTTGATCTGCCTCTGAACATTAAGGTTTGTGGCAGTACGGCGTGCCACATGTGAGGCGTTGGCTTGACCCTTCTACGGCTGGACCATTGGTACTGTGGCATGTGATGGATTTTTTTGAACTCCGCTCAAGTGTTGTGCTATTTGGGAAATCTTGGGTGTTTGATTATTCGATCGGAAAGTTTAACACTGTCTTTTTATCTCGAATGTGATACAATATTTGGAATCCACATGTGGTTATGAGATAACTAATTTGAATATTATAAACATAGCAGTTTATTCTCAGATGATCGGTTGCTACGGAATTTTGATGTGATCAAAAGTCTGTCGCAATCACGTAGCGTACGCGAATACTCGCCGGGTAAACTTAATAAACAGCGACGCCCCATAGCCCCGACCAAGTGACTGTAGGAGAACCCCGTCGCCAAAAGCATCCGTTCGGCTGCTCGCGGCAGCGGTGTTTCGCCTTAGTGCACTTCGTCGACGGCATCGGGGGTGCGGCCGTCTACTAAACTTTGCGACGAGCATGCGATCAGGATGTCGGGAATCTTGTTGAATTGCCCGACTTGATTGAAAAGAGTTTTCGATAATGAGACTAAAATGCGGGGTTTATAATTGTTAGGCATGCGATGTCTAAGGAATTCATTTTGTTAGGCATGCGATGTCTAAGGAGGTTGCGGATTCCAACTGTTGTAGTTTTACACTTTCTTTTCTGTGACCGTAAGCATAGTATGTGGTGTATCGCCGGCTTCGTTGCTATACATCAACGACAATCGGGATACGCATACTTGCTTACGTTGATGATATGAGATATTATGTGTTGCTGTGATATGTTATATTGGATCGTCGTGTTTTTGAATAGCCGGGGGTTTTATGTGAGATTAGAGTTTTTTCTTTTTCATTCATGTAATATTCTTTTATTGGGGCACTTCCGGGCTGAGGATGATGTCACCATTGTATATTATTTAATTTTCCGCATTAGGTAGACCCAAGGCGGGGAGCACAAGTAACCGGGTTCTAGGTTCCAGTGGGAGACCATCTGGAGGATTCGAGACCGGGTCTCCTAACCCTAGAATTGGCAGTGTTGCTTACCGCTCTCATAGGGGTCTAGGGATGTGGGTTTGGCTATTCATCGCGACCGTGGAATCCGTGTATTACACCGGCTCGTACTAAAACACGGACCTCCTAGTATATCCAATATTTCATATATGTTCTTCCGCTACAATGTTCTGTGATGAGATCATATTACTGCCTTAGACGAATGTTTATATTATATACATGAGATATATGTTATATTGCAGATTTCGTTTCAAATGTGATGCTTCTGAAGCATAATAAAAAGGGACTTCATTAATGAGATTAATGAAACTAAAAGAAACCTAAAGATGTTGTAGAAACTTGTCAAAAAACTGGTAGCTCTAGTTTTTGCTTTGCATAGCGGTGGTCCTTGTAGAACTTCCAACACCTTATTCGATAAGGAAAGAGCCGAGATCCCTTCACCGGGAGTGACCTCTTTAGCGAAACTAGCAGATGCTACAAACTCGGTTTGTCTTTTGATTGCTTCTATAGTTCTTGCTTTGCACAGAGGTATTTGTGAAATATCCTGCACCTTATTCGATAAGGAAAGAGCCGACGATCCCTTCACCGTGAGTGACCTCTTTAGCAAAACAAGAAAAGCCTAAAAAACACTCCATTTAAAATCACTCGATTCTACAGCGATATCAAGTTCATTACGCAAAAGGTTTTCTTAAAAACCTGTCGTAGCCCTCCGTCATTTCAGATAAGTACTAGTTAGTATTCGTGCTACATTTGTTGACTATGTTAAGGCGTAATGTGCGGTAGCTGATTAATGCTAATCTGTATAAGCATATGATGCGATTGGATTAGGGTAGTCGTGCGATTTTGTTGACTATGTTAAGGGTCGTTCGGGTGGGTTTAATTCAATCGGGAAATGACGGGTTGAACTTGACTAGCACTTATGATTTTTGACTATGTTAAGGTCATATAGCTGCTAGGGGTAAAATATTATTGGGAATTTCAAGTGTTGAAATTTGCAATGAGATTGCATACCTTCTATGAGATAGTTGGATCCCGATACCCGCTGCGAGTAAGAGTTACTCCTGAGAGAGTTTTACACATTACAATTAACCAATCAAGTAGGTGTCTAGAAAGGTGTTAACGGGGTTACGCCTCTGGGAAAATGAGGTTTACTTTAATTAGGTTCGTGCGAAAGCACGGGGGACCTCCCTCAAAGTACCGACACTGGCCTGGCTGAAAGATTGGCGAACTTGTAGCGTGTAATTAATCCCGGCTAGTCTTTCCTTTTAGGGTTTGAAGGAAGATTTAATTAAAACAGTGGGAGACATCCTGATTAGATATATTAGATAACCAATCTAATCTTGCAAGAGCATACGCTGAGTGTTTTCTTCTCTCTCTCTCCAGGTAGCGACCATATCACGCTTTAATCAAGATAATAATACGGATATATTGACAGAACCCGCTTGTTATACTGAGCTGGGAAACGTTGGTCCCGCTCCAACTTATAATTGTTATAAGACAGAGCAGGAAATTGGGGAATACCAGATTTCCCGTGCCGCCCAAACGAAGAAAGTCCATGTTGATGCATCATCTTCGGGTTTTTTCATTACAGAGAACTGTTTCTCAGTATCCTTTACGTCCTGGGTATGTGATACCAGATCAGGATCCCGCATATGTAATCTGTTATATGGGCTACAGATAGGTAGAGAACTGAGAACGGGTGATAAGTTTCATGAGATAGAAACGGTGCAAGTGTTGCAGCAAAGTCTGTTGGTCACTATCACCCTGTATTACCAGATTACATTGATTCTGAACAAATATTATTAGATACCGAACCTGATATACAACATCATATCAGTCTTTTTATTAGTAAAGAAAGGATATAATTTTGTATTGATGGATAATGTTTTGAACATTTCCCATATCAAGAGTTCATCGGTTCAGGTACGTTATCTAAAAGCATTGACGTTCTAAATCAAACTACAGTTCTTAGTATACAGAACACACACAAGAGGAAGATTTCAGAAATGAACGAATCCTTTTTGAGGTATTGTAGACTAGGTCATATCAATGCGACCCGACTAGCAAAGTTACATTTAGATGAATATTTAATTTTTTTTGAATTTACATCTTGTGAAACTTGCCTGTCATGTCACAAAGATAAGATGACCACAGCTCTGTTTATTGGAAACAGAGAAAGAGTTAGTGAACTCTTGTAATTGATACATGCCGATGTATGAAAGTCCCCTGTCTACACATGCCAAGACCGGTTCTTTTTACTTCATTACATTCTCTGATAATCTCTCAAGATTCAGACATGTGTTCCTGTTGAAACATAAGTCCGAAGCTTTTGAGATATTCACAGAATATAAGTTAAAAGTAGAGAACCAAAAACGGGTATAAGTATTATGTCCTTTGATATGATCATGGAGGAGAATACTTGAGCACGGGATTCCTGGACTATTTAAAAGGAGAATGAGATTCTCTCTCAGCATTACTCCTCCGTATACACCACAGCACGTCGGTGTATCGGGGCGGAGCAATCACACCCTATGTGATATGGTGTGCTCTATGATGAGTACTACCGAGTTGCCTATTTTCTTTTGGGAGTTATGCACTTGAGGAGCTGCATACCTATTGAATAGGGTTCAAATCAAATCAGTTGCCTACCACTTCATATGTGATATGGAATGGGAAGAGCCCATATCTTAAATTTGTTAGGATTTGGGGTTGTCCGGCCTATGTCTAAAAGCATAATCTGGACAAGCTCGAGGCAAAGTCAGTTCTGTAGAAGTTTGTTGGATATCCCAAGCATTCCCAAGGGAATATCTTCTACCTAACCGAGGAATAAAAGATGTTTTGTTTCTCAACATGCCATCTTTGTGAAAGGGAATTTCATGTGAAGAAATTAGTGGTCATGAGGTAGAACTGGAAGAAGTTCCAGCTATACAAACTACAACAGATGATTTGGCAGAACCAAAGGATTCAATAGTAACCAACGAACCTCATCCTCTCCGCAGATCTAGTAGGTTTCCTCACCCACCTGAGAATACTTCGGTTTCTCTATGACAGTGGGAACGAGGATTGCATCATGAGATGATGACCCAACTAGTTTCGGGCTGGCCATCAGGAGTGCAACTCTGTAAGAATGGATGGATGCTTAGCGATCTGAGATGGAATCCTTATACACCAACAAAGTATGGACTTTGGTTGCTTTATCTGAAGGGTTAAATCCCCATCAGGAGCAAGTATATCTTGAGAAGATTACTTGGTGTACATGGAAAAGTTGAGACTTTCAAAGCTATGCTTAAGTCCATCCAGATCCTACTTGCTACGACTACATACCATGACTACGATATCTGACGGTTGGGTGTCATGACAGCTTTTCTAAATGATGTTTTAGAAGAGAGCGTCTATAAGTACACAGCCAGAGTGCTTCGTAAACAGTGGGAGCAGTGGAAACGTGTGCAAGATGCTTTATAGGATAAAGCAAGCATCGCGGAGTTGGAACATCTCTGTTTTATATTATTTGATTATTAGATTAGCTTCATCTCATCGCGGAGTTGGAACATCTTTGGTTAAGCCGGATCCTAGTATTTGATTATTAGATTAGCTTCATCTCATTGTATTCGTGTTTCTCGGAACACGGATGCGGGTATGTATATACAGATGAGAGGGGGTACAGAAGGAGACATCTCATTAGGGTTTTGACCATTGACTTGGTCAAAACAAATATGAGAAAAGGAAAGTATTTGTTATTTTTGATAAATGATAATCTTTTAAGGCATGGCTACTTGGTTGGCCATTTGACTTGGGATGACTTGTTGACCATATATATTTTGTGAGATATTTTTTGACCATATATATTTTTGTGAGATATTTTCCATAACAAATGGTCATATATAAGTTAGCCATTCCATTTATTTATTATCATTATCACAAATACATTCTCTCTCCTAAAAGATTGCTCTCTTCTTCTTCCTCTCTAACCCTAGTGTCTCATGAGTTGAGAATCAAGGGTTTAGTGAGATAAGCTACTCTAATTCACACTCTACTCACTCTAGTCCACTTAGATTAGAAAGCTAAGTGTTCTAGTTACCTCAAGTTGGAGGTTTAGCTCAAGGTTGGAACTCTCGGGTGGATCATCGTTAACACAAGGTGGCCGAAGTTCAAGCACTTCCAAGATAAATAAAACCTTAGGATTATCATAACCATGGTGTAAGTATCATACACCCATGTTGCATGTGGCATCAAGCATGACACAAAATAATGTACATTAATATATATCACATATATACTAAGCGCACAAAAGTGAGAAAAGAAATCTTAAGTGAGCTAATATTAGTTAATGTAAATTAATATATCACAAACATAATTATACATTAAATTATCAAATCAACTCTTGATTTAATAATCCGGCTATATTACATACAACCGACTAATATCAAATATAACAACTCATCGAATCAACACTTGATCTGATAACCCGGCTATATCTCATATAACCGACCGATATCACATATCGCGAGAATAGAATGCGGTATCACATACGCACATTAATCTCGGTTCCGCACATATCACATATGTGCTCCTACATCGTTTCACATGAACAGGAATCCTCTGTGTAGGACTCTAAAAACTCATCAATACGCCGGCTGTAGGTGATGATCATATCAAACACCCACAAGCCACAAGCGGTCTGCTAAACGTAACGGCCACCCGGGTATTGAGCAATCAGAAGATCAACAAGCAAGCCTGCTCGTACTCCTGCGAATCCAATCAGTAACACTACCGTACAGTCCGGCCTCTTCGTCAAATATGTCGCATATCATAGCCTGGGGGTGGTATAACGTCAGATCCCGATAGCCTGATTGTTGGAGATAGTGCCCTCAGAGTCAATTATTGGATCACAAGAACGTGATTGCAATGATTGAGGGTGGGCCTATGCTGGTAGGACAGTCTTACTCAAGATGATAGTATGCTATCTGGTTTATCTTTATCATCGTGTACTGCTTTAGGTGACCTTACTGGTCACTATTGCGCGTTGATAGAGCCCTTAGGATGTTAGTTGTATGTATGTCCTAGAGGCCAGTATTGTACAGATGATGTATATTATATTGGATGCTTGGACATATATAGAGAGGACTTTCTTGCTCGATATGATAGTATGCTATCTGGTTGCTCTTTATCTTAACATGTATACTTGTCTTTTGATACTGTCTTATAGTTACATGTTGGTAAAGCCCTTAGGATGTGTACTTGACTACTAGGACTATGATGCAGATCATACTAGTGGGGCCATGGCAGTCCATAAGTTCATCCTTTAATGTTCCTATTCGTGGGTGTATCGAGACAGGGCATCGATATACCAGAGTAAACTAGCGTATACGCTTCTCGACCCATGAGATGGGCGATGGATGATCCCATATCCATTGGTGTTTGACATCAAAGATGGTATAAGGGTGCTCAGTGGTAACTGGGTACACTGGAGGGACTCGCCGAGAACTCCCAGATGGTATTATACCTCACGTCAGATGGCAGTTCTCTGGTGACACTTGTGCAGGTAAGTCTGTAGACCCGAGATCGTCATAGAGTCTTGTTTGATTCCCACTGTGCTTTGATTTCCACCTTACCACGTCTAAGAAGGCATGCAAAATGGTGGTTTTTGGGTACAGTCCCGAGTCATATGGAGGCAATGAGCGATAGGAGGGGTTTCGTCTCTCCCGGTATTGGTGGTTGATGTTGCGCTGTGCTCGATTGGCCATAATAGGGAAGTCCCTTGCCAGGGCTGATTTAGAGATTTACTGGTAATTGTTACCAGTAGTTTCTCGACCGGTTATGAGCCTTAGATTGGCACGACTTATCGGTTATTGGGGTCTGACGTTTACCACCCCTAGACTTGTATGCGACATATCAGATGAGGAGACCGGACTGTACGGGAAGTGTTACCGTTAGGGTTTTACAGGAGTTGGAGCGGGCTTGCTTGCTGATCTTTTGATTGCTCAATACCCGGGTAGCCGTTACGTCCAGCTCGTACCGCTGACGGCTTGTGGGTGCTTGATGTGATCATCACCTACTGCCGGCGTATTGACGAGTCTTTAGAGTGCTACATAGAGGTATTACTAGCGCATATGTGATATGTGCGGGACCGAGGATAATGCGTGTATGTGATACCGTATTTTATTATCGCGATTTTTTGTATTGGTCGGTTATATATGATATAGCCTGGTTATCGAATCAAGTGTTGATTCGATAAGTCGATACATTGAATGTTACTCGATTATATGAGATATAACCGGATTATTAAGTCAAGTGTTGATTTAATAATTTAGTGTATAATTGTATATTTGATATACTAATTTACATTAACTAATATTTGTTCACTTAAAGATTTTTCTCACATGTGCACAACTTTAATATATATGTGATATATATTAAAATGTGTTTTCTTTTTGTATCATGGTTGGTGATACATCATGCATGGGTGTGCAAGACATACACCATTCTATTTTAAATGGTGGTTAATAATTATTTAAGGTAATTACAAATTAGTGGACCTTTTGTCACAAGCATGAAGCTTGTAGAAGCTTGTGGATGCTTTGATAAAGTCCACTAACTTTGTTTTACTTTAGATTTTTATTAACCTAACTATTTAGGATTCTCCATGGTAATGTCTCTACATGAGTTAGTATATGATACTCACTCACCATGGTTAGCTCACTCACTTGATCATTATCCTCATCCTTTTCTTTCGTTCATCTTCTTCTTCTTTGAGCAAAAGAAAATGCTTGCTAGGGTTTTAAAAAGAGAGTGAAAGATTGTGAGAAATAAAATTCTAAAGAGAACCCACTTCCTATTTCGTCATCCTCTACTACACTAGCACTTTAGTTTAGGGTGTTTGCTTCACTAATTCTCTATTTAGTGAAGTATTAGCTTGAGTTGGTATTCCCTCGACGTAGATCATCTTCGGCCTCGAAGACTTCAAGCAAGGACGCTTCTTCCACCTTGTGAAGCTATGCAAGAGCCCGGGAGAACCATGATTGCAGCGAAGGGACTACAACAAGGAGCTTTAGAAGTGAAGGACCGATCTACAAAGATTGTATTTCGTATTCACTTAGTGGTAAATGTAATTTACTTGCATGTGAAACCCTAATTATCTAGCAAAGATCTTGTTTAGGGTTATTCGGCACGGCTAAAATCTTAAACGGGAATGGTTGATGCATTGAAGAACCTTATTAGAGTGCCTAGTAACCCAACAGTGGTATCAGAGCCTAGCTAGAGCATTAGGCGACGTGTAAACGAAGTTAAAACTCCGAACGAACTCCGAAAAGTCATTTTAAACCCCTCTCTGGACATTTTTTAAAAACTGTGATTTTTCTGTATTAAAAATACCTAAAAATTCAGCAGGGTTTTCTAAGCATAACTGTGAAAAATGATGACGTAATACGTACGGACCGCCGCTGAACCGCGGCCTGTAGGGTTCCTAGTCACTCTAATAAGGCTCTACAAGGCATCAACCATGCCCGATTCAAATTTTAGTCGTGCCGAATAACCCTAACCCAGATCGTATACTAGAGATTAGGCGAAAATAAAAGCAAGCAAACAACTTTACTTCTAAGTGAAAGGGATTACAACCTTTGTAGATCCGGTCCTTCACTTCTAAAGCTCCGTGTTGACGTCCCTTCGCTGCGATCATCGAGATCCCGGACACTTGTGATGGTTTCCTCGGAGAAATGAGCAGGCTAAGTCGTTGACTTCGAGGCCGAAGATGATCTACGTCGAGGAGACTCAAACTCAAGCTCCATCTTCACTAGGTCATGAACTTGTTAGTGTATATGCCCTAGAGGCCATTACTGTATCATACTAGTTTGTATATTACTTAATGGAAGCTTGGGATATTCACAGTTGTATAGACAATCTTGCTCAAAATAGTAGTATGCTACTTGGTTTGTTTCTACTTTAATGTGTGTAAGTCCATGCTACCCTTCCCCGGTACTTACGGGGTTGCGGAATTGGTGAAAAACGATTTTTAAAGAGGGTGGTAACATGGACTACCAATACGGATCTTTGTTAAACTACTAGCTAACAACCTAACAAGAGTTTACCTACTCGGTTAGGGGGCTATACCTTTCTTGAACTCCTTCATCTTCGACTCCTCCCGGTGTACGGATCGGCATCACCTCGTCGTCTCCTTGCGCCGAAGATGGATCCACCCGAAAGCTTCTACTTTGGCTTCTTCTTCGAACTTTGAAGAAACTAGATCACTTGGCTTGCTAGGCCTTATGAACTAGAATGAGTAGAGGAATGTTTAGGTGTCTTTTTATCTCTAAGGCAATGAGTCTCAACACATGAGAATGGTTTGCCTTGAGGTAGAGAGAGCAAGAGGAAGAGGGAGAGCTTGAGAATGAGAGAGCTCAAGAGAGAGAAAGCAAATGATAGAAATGAACCATACTCTTCTCATTCTCACCTCTCATAATCCAAAAGCCATCATCACAAAAATAGTAATCAAGTATTGTGTAAATGGTTTAAGTCAAAATGGCTATATCATTTCATGCACTCATTTTGCACAAATAAACAAGCAAGCAAAAGTCTTTGCCATAGAATGATAGCCATTGTCATGATGATGGTCAACTAGTCCAACCTAGTCAACCGGTCAACAAAGTCAACAAGTCAACAATGTCAACCCCTCAACAACCATGTCACTATAATACTTAATTAATATTAATGTTAATCATATATCTTATTCTTATTAGGGTTAAGCAAAAGTCAATGGTCAATAGTCAACTGTCAACAGTCAACAGTCAACAACCCCAATGAGAATACTCTGCCTTTGTCTCTCTGTCAACTGTGCATACACACTCGCATCCGCGTTCCGAGGAACACGAATACATACGAGATAAAACCAACCCCAAAACGTACACTAGGATCTGGCTTAAACCAAAGCCCGCTAGTGTTAACTGTCCGGACACTGTACGTGCACAAGTGCACGGATGTGACTTAACCCTGTCGCAAAACCATGCGACCTGTCGCAAAACCATGCGACCTCTACTCTTTTGCCTAAAGGCGAATAGCTTTCAATGTGGGACTCTATAGACTCGACACTACGCTGGCAGTGGGTTTAACCACAGACCGCAAGCGGCACTAGCTGTGCGTAACGGTCCCCAGGTAGATGCCGACAAGAAGACTGACGAGGTGAAACCCATATGAACTCCTACTGAGTCTGACTGTGACAATCTCCATACAGTTCGGTCTGTTCGTCTGATACATCGCATGGCGGGCCTAGGGGGCGGTAAACGTCAGTCCCCCATTAGCGGTACAAGTCGTGTCGGAGTGAAGCCCAGAACACCCTGAGATAACACTGGAAACCTACCAGTATATCTCGCTTGCCCTGGCCAGGGACTACTCGTGTAATGGCTCTCCTAGACACAGCGCGATGTCAACCCCCAATACCGGGAGAGACGAATCCTGTCTAACCGTCAGTGCCTCCAAGTGCTTCGGGACTGCACCCAACTACTACCTGTTTGCACGACTCATTTGAGCCGTGGTAGGGTAGTAATCTAAGTACAGTGGGAACACACTCGAGGCGAAGTGACAGTGTCAAGTCAGCGGACTATGCTGTACTCATGTCACCTGGGAACTGATAACTGACGATAGGTATAGTACCAACCAACAGTTCCCGATGAGTCATGTCCAGTGTACTCGTAACCCAACGAGCACCCGCATACTATCTCCATTGCGACGTACTGATGGCTGTGGGACAGACCATCTCCCACACTGGGATGAGAAGCGCATACGCTAGTCTACTCCGGAGTATCGATGCCCTGCCTCGATAGTCCTGCGACTAGGGACCCGCATAAGGATGTGCTTATAGATTACCCAGCCCCCACTAGTGTGACTGCCATCACAACGCTGGTAATCAAGCAAAGATCCTAAGGGCTCCACTAATTTGTATAGGTGATATACTAAAATAAACACATGTACACATTGAAGTAGAAACAAACCAAGTAGCGTACTACTATATTGAGCAAGATTGTTTATACAAGGTGAATATCCCAAGCTTCCATTAAGTAATATACAAACTAGTATGATACAGTAATGGCCTCTAGGGCATATACACTAACAATCTCCCACTTGCACTAAGGACATGTACTGGCGTATCGAAGACCTATCATCTCGATCAGCCGCTCGAACTGAGTCTGGGGCAAGGCCTTTGTGAGTGGATCAGCAGTGTTGTCTTCTATAGAAACCCTCCGAACCTCGATCTCCTGGCGACCTACGATCTCCCTGATCAAGTGATACCGCCTTAAGATGTGTCTGCACTTCTGATGGGACCTTGGTTCCTTTGCTAAAGCTATAGCCCCGTTGTTGTCACAATACAGAGGAATTGGATCAACAATCGACGGAACCACCTGAAGTTCAGTTAAGAACTTCCTTACCCAGACAGCTTCTTTTGCGGCATCTACAGCAGCTATATATTCCGCTTCCATCGTCGAGTCAGCAACGGTTTCCTGTTTGGAACTCTTCCAACACACCGCCCCTCCATTGAGGGTAAAGACATAACCCGACATGGACTTGGAATCATCCTTGTCACTCTGGAAGCTGGAGTCAGCAAAGGCCTCGATCTGGAGGTATTTTCAGCCATACACCAAGAACATCTCCTTAGTCCTTCTCAAGTACTTGAGAATGTTCTTTACTGCTATCCAATGTTTCTCCCCAGGGTTTGACTGATACCGGCTTACCACACTCAGTGCATAAGCTACATCTGATCTGGTACACAACATCGCATACATTATAGAGCCTACCGCAGAAGCGTAGGGTATAATAGACATGCGATCCCTTTCCAAATCAGTCTTGGGAGACATCTCTTTGGAGAGGGTGATCCCGTGACAAGCCGGTAGATTACCGCGCTTGGAATCTTCCATACTGAATCTTTTCAGTATGGTGTTGATGTACCTGTACTGTGAGAGTCCCAATATCCTCTTGGATCTGTCACGATAGATCCGGATCCCCAGAATGTATGAGGCATCACCCAGGTCTTTCATGGAGAACCTTTGTGACAAGAACCCCTTGACAGATTGTAGCATAGGAATGTCATTTCCTATTAAGAGAATGTCATCCACGTATAAAACCAGGAATACTACAGTTCTCGCTACAAATCTACTATAGATGCATGGTTCATCTGGATTTTTGATAAAGCCAAATTCCTTGTCCGTCTCATCAAAACAGATGTTCCAACTCCGCGATGCCTGCTTTAGTCCAAAGATGGACTTAAGCAACTTGCACACCTTTCCGCTGCTCCCACTCTGAAAGAAATCCTCTGGCTGGTCCATATAAACACACTCCTCTAAATTTCCATTTAAAAAAGCGGTCTTTACGTCCATCTGCCAAATCTCATAATCTTGGAAGGCAGCAATGGCAAGAAGGATCCGAATGGATTTCAGCATAGCTACTGGAGAAAAGGTCTCGTCATAGTCCAAACCAGGTCTTTGACGAAAACCCTTTGCAACCAGTCTAGCTTTATAGGTCTCAACCTGTCCATCTACACCAATCTTCCTTTTGAAGATCCACTTGCATCCTACGGGTTTTACCCCGTCTGGAGAAATGTCCAACGTCCATACTTTGTTGGTATACATGGACTCCATTTCGGTCCGCATTGCATCCAGCCATTTTACCGAGTCAACGCTCTGAACGGCCTGCTGGAAGCTAGTAGGCTCATCATAATCTATGATGCAATCCTCTCTATCCCCGTCTATGAGAAAACCGTAGTATCTCTCGGGCGGATGAGACTGCCTACTACTCCTGCGGAGCGGCGTAGGAATGTCTTATTCTTTTGAACCCTCTGGTTCTACTAAGCTTTCAGTAATAGCTCGTGGTTCTGGAATTTCTTCCAGTTTTATTGCGTTCCCGCTTATCTGATTTTCCTAAAATTCAGTTTCCAAGAAGTGGGCATGACGAGAAACATAAATCTTTTGTTCCTCTTCGAAATAGAATATCCCTTGGAGTTCTTTGGATATCCCACAAACTTGCACTGTACTGAGCGTGCCTCGAGCTTGTCCGCATGCTGCTTTTTGACAAAAGCTGGACATCCCCATGTCTTAATGTGATTAAGATAGGGTCTCTTCCCACACCACATCTCATATGGTATAGTAGGCACAGTCTTAGTTGGAACTCGGTTCAAAAGGTATGCAGCTGATTCAAGTGCATATCCCCAGAATGATCGCGGTAACTCAGCGTTACTCATCATGGACCGTAACATATCCAATAGGGTTCGGTTCTGTCTCTCCGATACACCGTTATGTTGCGGATTGTATGGAGGAGTAAGCTGAGAGAGAATTCCGTTCTCTTTTAAATAGTCCAGGAACTCGGCACTCAAGTATTCACCACCTCGATCAGATCTTAGAATCTTGATACTTTTGCCGGCTTGTTTTTCTACTTCATTCTTATATTCCTGGAATTTTCCAAAGGCTTCGGACTTATGTTTCATTAAGAAGACATAACCGTACCTTGAAAAGTCATCCGTAAAAGTAATGAAATAAGAATAACCGCTTCGCGCATGTGTAGACATTGGACCGCACACCTCACTGTGTACGAGTCCCATGAGCTCGCTCGCTCTTACTCCGTGTCCAGTGAATGGAGTTTTTGTCATCTTTCCTTTGAGACAGGATTGACAAGTGGCATACGATTGTTATTCGAACGGATTCAAATATCCTTCTGTATGTAACTTCGTCAACCTTCTCTCATTGATGTGACCCAGTCTACAGTGCCATAAGAAAGTCTGATTTATTTACGGAGACTTTCTTTTGTGTGTATTCTAGACATTGAAAATCTGTGGTTGGTTTAATACGTATATACCATTGCTTAATGTACATGACCCAATCAAAACTTGATTAAGGTGAATGTTTACAACATTACTTACAAACACAAATTCATAACCTTCTTTAGAAACCAAAGATACAGAAATGATATTACAAGTTGTGTTGGGTACAAAAAAGCAATTACACAAAACCAAAATGTGTCCATCTGACATCCCCAGGTGATAGTCCCCCACGGCCTTAGCATCCATGCTAGCTCCGTTTGCAACTTTGAGGGTCATGTCACCTGCCTTCAAAACCCTACGGTTTCTCAACGGCTGCAAAGAATTACAGATATGAGATCCTTATCCGGTATCCAATACCTAGAAAGTAGAGTTTATTGATAGACAGTTTTCAATAACATACACACCTGAAACTGAAGCTGTAACTTGCTTCAGTTCCTGTGTCCTGGCTTTCCAAGCCCTGCAATCTTTCCTCCAGTGACCACTCTTATGACAGAAAAAGCACTCTTCCTTCCCTATAAGCTTCCCCGCTATCTTTGTTGCTTTTGCTTTTCCCTTCGTATCCACTTTACTAACACCGCCCCTTGGTTTGGCGGAGGCTTTCTTCTTCTTTCCCTTGGACCTAGAAGATGAAGATCCTCCTACAAACAAAGTGGATGTTTTCCGACCTTTCTGTAGGGTGCCCTCTGCACTCCTCAGCATGTTGAGGAGTTCTGAAAGTTCAACTTCTTTTTCCTGTAAGTTGAAGTTCAGGATAAACTGGGCGTAAGTGGAAGGAAGGGACTGGAGAATCAAGTCCGTATAGAGCTCGTTCTCTAACGTGGTCCCAAGTTCCGCGAGCTCCTCAATGAAGCCAATCATCATAAGCACGTGTTCTGCTACCGATGATTCGATGGCCAACCTTGCCGAAAATAACTTCTTCGACACTTCGTATCTTGCGATACGATATTGCTCTCCATACAGTTCTTTTGTATGGAGAAATATGGATTCGAGGTCCATATTCTCGTGCCTCCTCTGATGTTCGTTGTCCATAGAGGCAAGTACGAGGCACTTGGCCTTCGCTCTATCAATCTCCCAAGTCTTACGGATTTCCTTATCCGCGACGCTGGAGGTGGGACTTGGGACAGGGGGAGCTTTGGTGATAAGGAGATACCCCAACTTGTCATAAGTGATTGCCATTTTGACATTCCTGAGCCAATCTTTGTAGTTTGGCCCTGTCAGTATGTTTTTATCTAGAAGTAACTTAAGTCCAGTCATGTCGATTGGTCGCTGCAATTAGGAGAGAGAGAAGAAACACTCAGCATAATGCTCTTGCAAGTTTAGAGTGGTTTTTAATTTGTTTAAATAGGATGGCTCCCACTGTCTTTCGAATCCCTCCTCAAACCAGAAAGAAAGAATTAGTCAGGATCAATCTCACCGTACAATACTTGTTTAACCGTTCGGCCAGGCTGGTGTTGGTACTTCGAGGGAGGTTTTCCAATGCTTTCACGAAGTTCCTTAATTTAAGAACCTCTTTTCCCTGGGGGCGTAGCCCCGCTAACACCTTTCTAGACACCTACTTGGTTTATAGCATTGATCGTTAAGTGAGAAATTTCCCGAGGAGTAGCATATACTCACAGTAGGATCGGGATCCAAATATCATCGCGTGATGAAACTGAAGGAATCCTACCAGAATCATCACACTCCAAATGGTATGCAACACTAGCAAGTTTTAGTTCTTTTGAAACTCCCGATGTGGATTTTTGCCCCATGCTCTTATGACCTTGACTTTGGCCAACAAATCATAAGTCACATGTCAAGTTCTACCCGTCATTCTCCAGGTTAATTTGAGCCCACCCGCACATACCCTTAACTTTGGCCAACAAGGTAGAACGACTGCCCCAAACCAACACATCCATCTATGCTGCACATGAATACCCAATAGCTACCAATCACTATGCCTTGACTTTGGCCAACAAACATAGCTTGAATACTATTGACCATCCATGTGAAACGACGGAGGGCTACGAATGGTTTTGGCGAAACCGTGAACGTAGTGAACTTGATATAATCGATGGAACGAGATAGCTTTCAAAAGGAGTGGTTCATGCTCCGCATTTAAAAGTTTGGTTTTGAAAAGAACCGAGTGGTTTTTCAAAGTGTTCCAACGACTTTTACTTGGTTCATTTTTCTTGCATTAGTTCTTTTAATGCATGTTATTCTTGCATTAGTTCTTTTAATGCGTCCCATCATTTAATCCTACTATTGCAGAAAACAACCAAAATATGACTGTAACATTTCCAAAATAATAAAATATTATTTTCGGGAATTTTTATAATTTAATATTATTTTAATGAATATTTTAATATTCGGGTGTAATTAAATACAAATAAATGGGGAAAAATTTTGGAAAATTTTAGAAAAATCTAAAATAGGGTATTTTATGGAATTATGTCATTTTAAAGTTTTTAAGACTAGTTATATGCTAATTTAGTTTTAATCGCGATTAAAAATCGCTAATTGGATTTTTAGCATTTTTGTGCAAAAATGTGCACATATCATTTTTTGACATTTGTTACACTTGTATTACACTTCTTTTGTTGCCATGGCTCTTTTGGATGCACTATTGGGGTGAGAAGGATAAGAAAAAAGAAAAGAAAAGGAAAAGAAAAAGGTATGGAATGATGAGAGAGAGAGGGTAGGTATAGATCAACCCCACCTTTTGAAGCCATGCCCCCATCATTCCCTTCTCATTTCTCTCTCCCCTCTTCTTCATGGGGCTGCTGCTGCTCCAACTCCATCTTCTTCTTCCTCTCTTTTAACCCTAGATCCACAATGAAATCAAAGCCAAGACCTCATTCCCACTTCACAAAAAATGGCCCCAAGCTCACTAGCTACCCATTGAACCTAGCAAGATTGGATTTGGAGGACTTTGAGCAACTCAAGAATTTTCTTGAGTTGCCAAAGGAGGTAATTTCTGCACCCTCTTGTAGCATTTCAATTTCCCTATGCATCAATTCTAGTTTAGTATCGATATCGTGTCATTTTGTGGTCTTTTGAGACTTCAAGTTAGGGTTTAGGGTAAAACTGAAACTAAGATGAAATTGAGGCTTGTTGAGACCCTAGAAACCCTGGTGTGATGCTAAATTGAACCCAAACCTGAACTGGAAAACAGAATACGGAATTTCGGAATCGATATCGGGGAAAACATGAAATCTGGGACTGTTATGTTGAATCTGCTATCACCCCAAGATCCCAAAAATAAAACTGAGTTGACAGTGAGATGTGCAGGTACCATAGAACCAACACCCCAAACCCTAGCCCCCAACTCCATTGCGAGGCCGCCGATTTTCCCATTCTTGCCGCAATTTGCGGCCAGAGCAGAGGGGATTTGCCTCGAAATTCGTGCATGGCCCAATTTCCTATAATTTTGACCCTGGGTATATCTAGTTTTGACAGAT
The DNA here is from genome assembly GCA_030015575.1 of Agapanthus africanus. Lineage (NCBI taxonomy): Eukaryota > Viridiplantae > Streptophyta > Magnoliopsida > Asparagales > Amaryllidaceae > Agapanthus > Agapanthus africanus. The sequence continues at coordinate 449,940,525 of JASDDO010000014.1, read as the reverse complement.
TCCATCTAGGGTGAAATCTGGGATGATTTTTCCTATGTTGGTGCATGATTTGAGACTTGTTTTAGCATGGATTTTGGTTTTTGGTGATTCATTCCTGTCGGGTGGCGTTGGGACGTCAACGACGGGTGGATATTGATCGTGTTGACATGCGAAGCGATAGGTATCTACCTATGCGAGTAGCGTGTGCTGTTTTAGTTTCCGATGTGATTTTCATGTGCCTTAGTGTGTTTGATATACTTGTAGGTACCCTACGAGAAGTTGAGGCAAAGAAGATGAAGATGGCGACATCGGCTTTGGCACACGAGAAACAAGGTGAGTAGATTTATATCTACGGAGAGAAGTCGGGTGGATGGCGTATAGCACCCCCGCAGTCCGTAGTGATGTATACGAATACGTATACACATGTATATTTATTATGTGTTGTTTAGGATCATTGATAGTAATAATGGTATTTTTGATGTTTAAGAATATATTGGGTTAGTATAGTGCGAACCCTAGAGTAGTGGTTGCACTTACATATACACTTACACGAATTCTTGCATTCTTGCTTCCATTTATGGTGTGCATATGATGGTGCGTATATCTACACATGGGTATGGGACTATGTGTTCATATACGGGTTTGAGATGATAATTGATGTGAGGCCGTGAGATCGGCGATGTGACATAGTTGCCCTTGAGGTGCAATATGATAGTTTTAGCGGGCCTTTGGACATGTGCTTTACCCGCATTCATATTTTATAGATGGTGTCGATTTGTACTAGACTTACAGTAGTACCCCAGATTTGTGTGATCTGGTGATAAATGATACCTGATATGTGATGAGATAGTGTGGTATTGACCCCTACCGAGTTATTGGGATGTCGTACGATGATTTACCGTACGAGCCGATATTGATGATAGATTCGCGCTCATGACTTGAGGATATCTTACGATATGTTATTGAGGCGAGATCACCGACTATCATATCTATATGTGTTGACTCAGATTAGGTGGTTTCATACCCTTCCTATCTAGATTACTTAGTAGATATTAGACTAGACCGAGTCATACCTATTTCAAACTAACGAATCGGGGATATTTTAAAGATAGGCAGAAGGGTCATACGGATATTTTCAAATGATGTATCTTTCTTAAAACACCGTAGCCCTTGTTTTACCAAAAACCCTGATTCGTCTTATTTCAAATGGCACCCCTGCATGACATGTACAGATTGGTGTAGATTCTTTACTTTTGCGTTGATTGTTCGATTCCTCACATTCATGCTATTCGCATTGCTTGCATATGTTATATGCGCATACTATTATTCCATGCTGCAGGATATATTGTTACTTGCATTCCACTTATATTGTCACATTCATCTTGCTTTCTGATTTGCGCATTGAGATAGTTTGTTTCTATGCTATTTCTGGTTTTGAGAGAGGGCTGACTCGGACTGACGGATGCCCGATATACTGAGAGAGGGCTGACCCGGACTGACGGATGCCCGATGTATTGAGAGAGGGCTGACCCGGACTGACGGATGCCTGATATATTGAGAAAGGGCTGACCCGGACTGACGGATGCCTGATATACTGAGAGAGGGCTGACCCGGACTGACGGATGCCCGATGTATTGAGAGAGGGCTGACCCGGACTGACGGATGCCCGATATATTGAGAGAGGGCTGACCCGGACTGACGGATGCCCGATATATTGAGAGTAGGCTGACCCGGACTGACGGATGCCCGGTGTGTGAGGATTTACGTGCCGATGCTAGGCACAGTTTTTCATGATGTTTTCGAGTGTCGATGCTAGGCACTCAGGTTCCATGCTTTTGGTTATATCCTCATATTTTCCATGCAGATGCTGATGATATTTACATGCATGATGGTTTTGTCATTGGATGACGAGTGGACGGGATCCACGCACATGCAGATTGATTTCATTGATCATACCTCATATTCATGACATGCTATTACCTGAGGCACTAGCACGAGCACTTGGCACCACACTCATGTATAGAGATTACATTGCCAGTTTAGCATGCTTCAGCTTTATTCATATTGAGGTTTATATATATCTGATCGTATTGACCTAGGATGGGTCATGCATTCGATTTCCTGCTTGTAGATATTTTCTATTCACGAGTTGGCAACTCACCCCCGTTCTGCCCCAGTTCTTGCAGGTTTTTGCCGTACAGATTCCATAGCGGCATTTCTGGCACACGGCTTCTTTATGGGTGACTTGCGTTGGTAGGTGGGTTCTTTTGTTTCAGAACCGCCGTTGTTCATGTATTATTTATTGTATCTAGAATTTCCATCAACCAAAACTTGTATATTGTTTCAGACTTAGAAAATAGTGTTGTATTATTTCGACCTTAGAGTCGCGCTAGTAGTATTGCGGTTTTCTGGCTGTTTTTGAGTTTCTTTTCAGTTTTGATCCTCGCCCTTTGGCGTTGTATATTATTATTGCTTGCGTGGTTGTGACCGTCGAATGACGAAGAGCTAGCTCCCGCTTGGGGATGCCGTTTATCATCGCATATATATATTATTCTTGTTGTACCCCATTCGGGGTCAGTTTTTACAAAGGAAACTCTGCCGAAATTTTCAGGAAAGGTTACACATTTTTAACAATGCATATTCGGCTTAGTTATTTGAAAACCTTGATTTTCAAAACATGTTTTCCTTCACTTCTTTAAACCAGTTTTCTTTACTTACTCTTAAAATGGTTTTAGATTTCTGGGCTTTTGGCTTACTTGGATCAGATGGAGTCCTATAGACTTCATATGGTTCAAGGGCCAGTCATGTGCTCTTTCAGGTCGTGACAAAGTTGGTATCAGAGCGCTAGGTTGACCTTGATTCGAGTCTGAGTTTGACTATGTGGAGCCTAGGGCGTTATTTATATACGGAACTTAGGCTTGACCTTACGGAACTTAGACTTGGTCGAGGGGGTATTAGACCCGAACTTTCTTCGCGTAGGATGACCCTTGGTTGATGGAATAGGTGACTAAAGTAGAGTGACGTACCGTTGGTATGTTCCGCGGCATACTTACGACACGCCACTCCGCTTAAGAAACCTTAGGTTGTACATTTCCTTGCACTATATTATATTCCTTCCTATGATCTATCTTCATCGCCACTGGTTGTGGTTTTGCTTCCGCGATTGCACGGGCAGAGTGAGCTACGGCTCGAGTTGTGTCAGCATGAGCTTGTTGGGGACGAGGGCTGACCGGGGCATGATTCCAGAGACATACGGTTGCTTTGAGGCTTCGTATTTTGTGTTTCCGCACTTGAGCGTTTGACAGATCGCTGTTGCGTGATTACTAGGTCGTACCGGTCGGTACCAGAGGATTGAGCCACTGATAGAGGCCAGCCAGGTTGTGACGACCGTTGATATTATCGCTTATTCAGGATGATTGAGGCGCTGTTCAGCGTACGGACGAATGAGCCAGTCGTTGCTGCGAGTAATGAGATATCGCCCAGATGATTGGAGCTACTGCAGCCTGAGCATATTCTTAGAGATATGATAGTGAGTCGCTAGTCACCGAGGATGAATGACTAGGACATGTGGTTCGTTCGCTTACTCCGATGCGAGGTCATCAGGTAGATTGATTCCAGCTAGAGGCGACTTCACGCAGATTCGTGGAGAGTCGATTGGGACGATCGAAGGTCAGGGACCCATTTTCCAAGTTTAAAGTATTCGGAAAGACATGCAGGTGATTCTATGGACCCTCTAGAAGAATGAAACCCTAACTCGACTTAATGACCGTGTGAAAGCCTTTGAACCTTCTGGTTTGCGGCAGTTCCTCGGCGCCATTAGTGAGGCTTGGGTTTGCCCTTCTACGGCTGGACCACCGACGCTGTGGCATGTACTCGACACTATTAAACTGTACCCGAGATGTTGAGCTCTTGGGGGATTGTGAGGTTCTGACGAGTCGGTCGGATGGTTCGACATCTTTCGGATATCATGTGATGGGACACTGCTTGGGAGACTCCAGATACGAGCATAGCCGTCGGAGCGCAGTCCTTGTAGCCACGATGAGATGAGTCCGAATCAGTCGATATTTGAGCAAGGTGGAGTAAAGAGTTCGCACGAGATTTCGACGAGATGACGTTCCACTCCGCTGACATCAGAGATGTGACATGCACGCTGAGGACGTGTTCGGCTAGACATCTTCTACTGAGTCAGGAAGATACCGAGTTGTGATTTCGAGTCCGCGTGAGCGACTTCGGATGGACTGTAGCCGAGGACATTGCGGTGCGCAGATAAAGACGCGATGTCGAAATGGACGATGATACAGACTAGCGGGACGAGAGGTTCGTGCGAAACGCTGATGAGCTGTCATTACTTCCCGTCGAGACCAGAGGCCTGATGTGCTTGCAGAGGCGTTGGGATGCGACCGATTTCCGAGGAAATGCTGTGCTGGGGACATAGATGTCCATTGAACGAGAAAGGATTATGCCAGAGTACCAGCCTCCGTACAGATCGGCATAGGCAAGATCGGCAGAGACCTTGAGCAGGATTCCTTCCAGGGCACCGTTGCAATGATGTTGCACCAGGATAAGACGTGTGATGTGCATTCAGAGAGCCGGAGGCCGACGCCAGAGATATATTGCTTTACGAGCGGTCGTGAGGATTGACCGAGGGATTACCAAAGAAGTGCCAGAACGGAATCGTTCCTGTCAGCACTCCTGACCGGGCCGTGAGCCGATGGATTGTGAGATTGGTAATCTACAGGAAAGATCAGGAACCAGAGGCAGAGGACGCCAGCCGCGAGCAAGAGGCAAGTGGAGATCTTGCGCTGCTAGAATTGGATGTACCGGCACCTTCTCGATTTCGAAGGAGGAACTACCGACGACGGTATTTATGATTTGTGATTTTGTGATTTGACTATCACGTATCCGTCACTTTGGATTTCGGTATTTTGGCGATCTATTTGCGTGATTTAGTTTTGGTGACCGAGTTTCATGATATTTGATTTTGTGAACCATGGTTGCACCTACTGGGTATTTATACCTTGTACATAGTTATTACTCCTGAGGTGTTGATTGCGATTTCATGCTTATTTTATGCAGTGATTTGATTTACGCTTCCAGCAGAGTTTTCATGCATTTCTAGTGTTTTGATTTGATTTGTCCACGCTGATGCACACGGTTGGGGATTTCCTTTGCGGTACACTTGATTTTGATTGAGCCGCATTATATCGTCGACTTTTACCCTGATATTTATGATTGACTCTTGCACCCCGTGCTTGTGATGTGACTTACGCATGTTCGGCGTTTCCTTTTGGATTTCGTGATTCCGTGCATGTTGAGTGCGCAGGGTTTAGATTTTTATTCGTGCACGATGGATGCACCGATTTAGATTTCCGCGCATGTTGGGCGCATGTTTTGAGATACGATTTTGGTGCACACCCGATGCACTAAATCGAGGTTCTTCGTGCATGTCAGATGCATCGGATTTTTGGCTGTCAGGCACACACGTTGCCTATGACAGATGCTTCGTGCACTCCCGTTTCACCTAGATGTTGTTTTGTGCACCTGTTTGGCACATACATGGATTTTGATTTTCGTGCGCACCAGACGCACAGGGAGGTGTTATGTATATTTTTGAGATTTATTCTCTTTGGAGCAGTACTTTTTATGATATTGGATTTTGCTTTCATACTGAGCAGGACTAGTCAGAGGACAGTACCTGGATATATTTTGCATGCATAGATAGTTATCGAAGGGATTTCCAAAGAGCGAGCTATAGTCTCAATATATATACCTACGTGTCCGATATGACACGAAACGTTTTAAAAACAAGGAAACCCTTCTGATTGTTTTCAAAACGGCGGGACGTGTTTATTAAACAAAGGATATATATACATATATAGTTATTTTCTTATGAAAAACGTCCGCCACTGTGCAGTGTTAGGTACATCGCATAGCGACTTAAAAGGATTTGGCATGCTTTTACATCAGCTATTCACATGTATAGATTGGATGTCTACATGTGTAGTTCTGATCCGTATCATATCAGTTTTGTATTGGATTTGACTTGTGTCTTTACCTTGACTCCGATGATTGCGGGATGCTTGATAGAGCGTCGTTTTTGAGTTATCTGCTCAGTACTCATGCGCATGCGTTGCGCTGTGACATTCTCTGTGTTGATGATTTCGGAGCCCCGACGACTTGAAATTGTATCGAAATGTTTTAGGATTTGAGGTTTTAAATTTAAATTCGCGGACCGAATTTCTTTAAGGGGGGTAGATTGTAACATTTCCAAAATAATAAAATATTATTTTCGGGAATTTTTATAATTTAATATTATTTTAATGAATATTTTAATATTCGGTTGTAATTAAATACAAATAAATGGGGAAAAATTTTGGAAAATTTTAGAAAATTCTAAAATAGGGTATTTTATGGAATTATGCCATTTTAAAGTTTTTAAGACTAGTTATATGCTAATTTAGTGTTAATCGCGATTAAAAATCGCTAATTGGATTTTTAGCATTTTTGTGCAAAAATGTGCACATATCATTTTTTGACATTTGTTACACTTGTATTACACTTCTTTTGTTGCCATGGCTCTTTTGGATGCACTATTGGGGTGAGAAAGATAAGAAAAAAGAAAAGAAAAGGAAAAGAAAAAGGTATGGAATGATGAGAGAGAGAGGGTAGGTATAGGTCAACCCCACCTTTTGAAGCCATGCCCCTTTCATTCCCTTCTCATTTCTCTCTCCCCTCTTCTTCATGGGGCTGCTGCTGCTCCAACTCCCTCTTCTTCTTCCTCTCTTTTAACCCTAGATCCACAATGAAATCAAAGCCAAGACCTCATTCCCACTTCACAAAAAATGGCCCCAAGCTCACTAACTACCCATTGAACCTAGCAAGATTGGATTTGGAGGACTTTGAGCAACTCAAGAATTTTCTTGAGTTGCCAAAGAAGGTAATTTCTGCACCCTCTTGTAGCATTTCAATTTCCCTATGCATCAATTCTAGTTTAGTATCGATATCGTGTCATTTTGTGGACATTTGAGACTTCAAGTTAGGGTTTAGGGTAAAACTGAAACTAAGATGAAATTGAGGCTTGTTGAGACCCTAGAAACCCTGGTGTGATGCTAAATTGAACCCAAACCTGAACTGGAAAACAGAATACGGAATTTCGGAATCAATATCGGTGAAAACAGGAAATCTGGGACTGTTATGTTGAATCTGCTATCACCCCAAGATCCCAAAAATAAAGCTGAGTTGACAGTGAGATGTGCAGGTACCATAGAACCAATACCCCAAACCCTAGCCCCCAACTCCTTTGCGAGGCCGCCGATTTTCCCATTCTGGCCGCAATTTGCGGCCAGAGCAGAGGGGATTTTCCTCGAAATTCATGCATGGCCCCATTTCCTATAATTTTGACCCTGGGTATATCTAGTTTTAACAGATTCCATCTAGGGTGAAATCTGGGATGATTTTTCCTATGTTGGTGCATGATTTGAGACTTGTTTTAGCATGGATTTTGGTTTTTGGTGATTCATTCCTGTCGGGTGGCGTTGGGACGTCAACGACGGGTGGATATTGATCGTGTTGACATGCGAAGCGATAGGTTTCTACCTATGCGAGTAGCGTGTGCTGTTTTAGTTTCCGATGTGATTTTCATGTGCTTTAGCGTGTTTGATATACTTGTAGGTACCCTACGAGAAGTTGAGGCAAAGAAGATGAAGATGGCGACATCGGCTTTGGCACACGAGAAACAAGGTGAGTAGATTTATATCTACGGGGAGAAGTCGGGTGGATGGCGTATAGCACCCCCGCAGTCCGTAGTGATGTATACGAATACGTATACACACGTATATTTATTATGTGTTGTTTAGGATCATTGATAGTAATAATGGTATTTTTGATGTTTAAGAATATATTGGGTTAGTATAGTGCGAACCCTAGAGTAGTGGTTGCACTTACATATACACTTACACGCATTCTTGCATTCTTGCTTCCATTTATGGTGTGCATATGATGGTGCATATATCTACACATGGGTATGGGACTATGTGTTCATATACGGGATTGAGATGATAATTGATGTGAGGCCGTGAGATCGGCGATGTGACATAGTTGCCCTTGAGGTGCGATATGATAGTTTTAGCGGGCCTTTGGACATGTGCTTTACCCGCATCCATATTTTATAGATGGTGTCGATTTGTACTAGACTTACAGTAGTACCCCAGATTTGTGTGATCTGGTGATAAATGATACCTGATATGTGATGAGATAGTGCGGTATTGACCCCTACCCAGTTATTGGGATGCCGTACGATGATTTACCGTACGAGCCGATATTGATGATAGATCCGCGCTCATGACTTGAGGATATCTTACGATATGTTATTGAGGCGAGATCACCGACTATCATATCTATATGTGTTGACTCAGATTAGGTGGTTTCATACCCCTCCTGTCTAGATTACTTAGTAGATATTAGACTAAACCGAGTCATACCTATTTCAAACTAACGAATCGGGGATATTTTAAAGATAGACAGAAGGGTCATACGGATATTTTCAAATTATGTATCTTTCTTAAAACACCGTAGCCCTTGTTTTACCAAAAACCCTGATTCGTCTTATTTCAAATGGCACCCTTGCATGACATGTACAGATTGGTGTAGATTCTTTACTTTTGCGTTGATTGTTCGATTCCGCACATTCGTGCTATTCGCATTGCTTGCATATGTTATATGCGCATACTATTATTCCATGTTGCAGGATATATTGTTACTTGCATTCCACTTATATTGTCACATTCATCTTGCTTTCTGATTTGCGCATTGAGATAGTTTGTTTCTATGATATTTCTGGTTTTGAGAGAGGGCTGACCCGGACTGACGGATGCCCGATGTATTGAGAGAGGGCTGACCCGGACTGACGGATGCCCGATGTATTGAGAGAGGGCTGACCCGGACTGACGGATGCCCGATATATTGAGAAAGGGCTGACCCGGACTGATGGATGCCCGATATACTGAGAGAGGGCTGACCCGGACTGACGGATGCCCGATGTATTGAGAGAGGGCTGACCCGGACTGACGGATGCCCGATATATTGAGAGAGGGCTCACCCGGACTGACGGATGCCCGATATATTGAGAGTGGGCTGACCCGTACTGACGGATGCCCGGTGTGTGAGGATTTACGTGCCGATGCTAGGCACAGGTTTTCATGATGTTTTCGAGTGTCGATGCTAGGCACTTAGGTTCCATGCTTTTGGTTATATCCTCATATTTTCCATGCAGATGCAGATGATATTTACATGCATGATGGTTTTGTCATTGGATGACGAGTGGACGGGATCCACGCACATGCAGATTGATTTCATTGATCATACCTCATATTCATGACATGCTATTACCTGAGGCACTAGCACGAGCACTTGGCACCAGACTCATGTATAGAGATTACATTGCCAGTTTAGCATGCTTCAGCTTTATTCATATTGAGGTTTACATATATCTGATCGTATTGACCTAGGATGGGTCATGCATTCGATTTCCTGCTTGTAGATATTTTCTATTCACGAGTTGGCAACTCACCCCCGTTGTGCCCCAGTTCTTGCAGGTTTTTGCCGTACAGATTCCATAGCGGCATTTCTGGCACACGACTTCTTTATGGGTGACTTGCGTTGGTAGGTGGGTTCTTTTGTATCAGAACCGCCGTTTCTCATGTATTATTTATTGTATCTAGAATTTCCATCAACCAAAACTTGTATATTGTTTCAGACTTAGAAAATAGTGTTGTATTATTTCGACCATAGAGTCGCACTAGTAGTATTGCGGTTTTCTGGCTGTTTTTGAGTTTCATTTCAGTTTTGATCCTCGCCCTTTGGCGTTGTATATTATTATTGCTTTTGTGGTTGTGACCGTCGATTGACGAAGAGCTAGCTCCCGCTTGGGGATGCCGTTTATCATCGCATATATATATTATTCTTGTTGTACCCCGTTCGGGGTCTGTTTTTACAAAGGAAACTTTGCCGAAATTTTCAGGAATGGTTACACATCTTTAACAATGCATATTTGGCTTAGTTATTTGAAAACCTTGATTTTCAAAACATGTTTTCCTTCACTTCTTTAAACCAGTTTTCTTTACTTACTCTTAAAATGGTTTTAGATTTCTGGGCTTTTGGCTTACTTGGATCAGATGGAGTCCTATTGACTTCATATGGTTCAAGGGCCAGTCACGTGCTCTTTCGGGTCGTGACAATGACGTACGCTTATGCCATTCGCATTCGCCACGGGGCCCCGTCATTACCCGTTAGGTTACTTAACTAACGACAGAACGGGGGCCGGGCTAGCGCGGCTGCAAAACATAAGCAACGCCTAAATAATATCATATATAAATATATTGCAATGATAGCCATTTGAGATCACAGATGAAAACATTGGATATACTAGGAACCCGCAATTCGTATGAGCCTGTAACGAAAAGCAGATTACACGGTCGCGGTGAATAGCCAATACCCCACCCAAGACCCTACGGGTGCGGCAAACTACCCGCCAAGTACCCGAAGCGAAGCAACCTCCCTCAACTCCGTGAGTAGGCCACTCGGCACTTCGGGATACCCGGTAGTTTGTGCACCCCCTCAATGGGTCTATCCTAGGAGCAAAAACAGTAAAAAGAAATTATACAATGACGGCTACAACCCCGACCCGGTTGTGCGGCCATACAAATAATTATTACATCAATTTACAAATTTACATGAATTGAAAGAAAAGAAAACTCTCGTCTCACAACCCCCGGCTATTCACCCGCGCCAATCCAATGCATTCATATACACATTCCAACAACATTACAGATCACAGATTTGTATAACACCCACTAATCGACATATAGCGATTAGCAGACGTTCAATACAAATATCACATCACAGATAAATACCCGTCAGCCTTAGTCTTTAGAAACTCGATCAAAATAAGGTTTTTAAAGCCCCAAAAATAAAATTTTCTTTCTGGAAATTCTGGGCTGAAAAAACATATACCAAAATTCCCAAAATACCCCACTGAATATACTTTAGCAAAGAGGATCCAGAGAAGAGCCAATACGGCCGCGGAACCGCGGCAATAGCAAGCTATTGCCGCGTTTCCGCGGCGCTTTGATGAGATCACATGACCGTCTTTCTACAGTATACTCTAAAAACCCTGAGTCGATTTTTAAAGCATGATTTATTACTTTTACAGCACTTTGAAAATCGACAGCAAGTTTGAAAACCGGGTGTATTTCGCGACTTTTTCTCCGATCGAATTTCTAGTTACTATGCTAACATGTTAGGTAGTGTTTAACTAGGCTCTGATACCACTGTAAGTCCATGCTACCCTTCCCCGGTACTTACGCGGTTGCGGAATTGGTGAAAAATGATTTTTAAAGAGGGTGATAACATGGACTACCAATACGGATCTTTGTTAAACTACTAGCTAACAACCTAACAAGAGTTTACCTACTCGGTTAGGGGGCTATACCTTTCTTGAACTCCTTCGTCTTCGACTCCTCCCGGTGTACGGATAGGCCTCACCTCGTCGTCTCCTTGCGCCGAAGATGGATCCACCCGAAAGCTTCTACCTTTGGCTTCTTCTTCGAACTTTGAAGAAACTAGATCACTTGGCTTGCTAGGCCTTGTGAACTAGAATGAGTAGAGGAATGTTTTGGTGTCTTTTTATCTCTAAGGCAATGAGTCTCAACACATGAGAATGGTTTGCCTTGAGGTAGAGAGAGCAAGAGGAAGAGGGAGAGCTTGAGAATGAGAGAGCTCAAGAGAGAGAAAGCAAATGATAGAAATGAACCATACTCTTCTCATTCTCACCTCTCATAATCCAAAAGCCATCATCACAAAAATAGTAATCAAGTATTGTGTAAATGGTTTAAGTCAAAATGGCTATATCATTTCATGCACTCATTTTGCACAAATAAACAAGCAAGCAAAAGTCTTTGCCATGGAATGATAGCCATTGTCATGATGATGGTCAACTAGTCCAACCTAGTCAACCGGTCAACAAAGTCAACAAGTCAACAATGTCAACCCCTCAACAACCATGTCACTATGATACTTAATTAATATTAATGTTAATCATATATCTTATTCTCATTAGGATTAAGCAAAAGTCAATGGTCAACAGTCAATGGTCCACAGTCCACTGTCAACAGTCAACAGTCAACAACCCCAATGAGAACACTCTGCCTCTGTCTCTCTGTCAACTGTGCATACACACCTCCATCCGCGTTCCGAGGAACACGAATACATACGAGATAAAACCAACCCCAAAACGTACACTAGGATCTGGCTTAAACCAAAGCCCGCTAATGTTAACTGTCCGGACACTGTACGTGCACAAGTGCACGGATGTGACCTAACCCTGTCGCAAAACCATGCGACCTGTCGCAAAACCATGCAACCTCTACTCTTTTGCCTAAAGGCGAATAGCTTTCAATGTGGGACTCTAAAGACTCGACACTACGCTGGCAGTGGGTTTAAGCACAGACCGCAAGCGGCACTAACTGTGCGAAACGGTCCCCAGGTAGATGCCGACAAGAAGACTGACGAGGTGAAACCCATCTGAACTCCTACTGAGTCTGACTATGACAATCTCCATACAGTCCGGTCTGTTCGTCTGATACATCGCATGGTAGGCCTAAGGGGCGGTAAACATCAGTCCCCCAATAGCGGTACAAGTCGTGTCGGAGTGAAGCCCAGAACACCCTGAGATAACACTGGAAACCTACCAGTATATCTCGCTTGCCCTGGCCAGGGACTACTCATGTAATGGCTCTCCTAGACACAGCGCGATGTCAACCCCCAATACCGGGAGAGACGAATCCTGTCTAACCGTCACTGCCTCTAAGTGCTTCGTGACTGCACCCAACTACTACCTGTTTGCACGACTCCTTTGAGCCGTGGTAGGGTAGTAATCTAAGTACAATGGGAACACACTCGAGGCGAAGTGACAGTGTCAAGTAAGCGGACTAAGCTGTACTCATGTCACCTGGGAACTGATAACTGACGATAGGTATAGTACCAACCAATAGTTCCCGACGAGTCCAGTCCAGTGTACTCGTAACCCAACGAGCACCCGCATACTATCTCCAGTACGACGTACTGATGGCTGTCGGACAGACCATCTCCCACACTGGGATGAGAAGTGCATACGCTAGTCTACTCCGGAGTATCGATGCCCTTTCTCGATAGTCCTACGACTAGGGACCTGCAGAAGGATGTGCTTATAGATTACCCAGCCCCCACTAGTGTGATTGCCATCACAACGCTGGTAATCAAGCAAAGATCCTAAGGGCTCCACTAATGTGTATAGGTGATATACTAAAATAAACACATGTACACATTGAAGTAGAAACAAACCAAGTAGCATACTACTATAATGAGCAAGATTGTTTATACAAGGTGAATATCCCAAGCTTCCATTAAGTAATATACAAACTAGTATGATACAGTAATGGCCTCTAGGGCATATAAACTAACAATGTGTACATGTGTTTATTTTAATATATCACCTAAACACATTAGTGGATCCCTTAGGATCTTTGCTTGATTACCAGCGTTGTGATGGCAGTCACACTCGTGGGGCTGGGTAATCCACAAGCACATCCTTATGCAGGTCCCTAGTCGTAGGACTATCGAGACAGGGCATCGATACTCCGGAGTAGACTTGCGTATGCGCTTCTCATCCCAGCAGGGGAGATGGTCTGTCCCACAGCCGTCAGTACGTCTGATTGTTAAAGAATTCTTGTTTATGTAGTTGGAAATTGTAAAGAAATCACAATCAAAGAATTGTTTGACCGCAATCAACTACGATGTCGGATGTAGATCGTTAGCGAGTGTGGATCGTCCACAGGGAAAGTGTAACCATTCGTGTTTCGAATTAGATGAGTTGAAACTTTGAAGAAAACAAAACAAAACAATTCATGATTTATAGTTGAAGTTCAAGAATTAGAAAATCTAGATCTAATAGCAAGAAAAACATAGAATTAAGAATTGAGAGTTTGATGATTTTTTCAACCAAATATCAAGAATCGAAATGAGGCTCGTAGGAATCGATCGTATCTATAGATGTGATGCAATCTCAAGATGACGTATTCTCATCCTTCGATGGATTGATACTAGATCGATGATGATCGACGAGAATTAGGGATTTCTAGTGAAACTAGGGTTTCATCATTTATCCCTTGTTCATTCGTCGATATCGTTCACATTCTAGCCTCTAGTAAATTCAAGAAACGATCGTAGATCCCTAATTTCGAGCGATCACAATCAAGAAAGCATCGCAACGAAACTAGGTCATCGATTCTTGAACTTGCTAGGGTTTACAAAACCCGTTGGACTTAAGAATCGTTTTAAGATTTGTCACATCATCATTCTATTGATCTTCTCGACTCCTTGACGAGCGGAGTTTTACTCAAACATCACAACAAGAACTACAATTGCAAATTGAGATCGAATCATGATGCAAGAATTTAAAGAAAACAAGATTAAAGAATTTCACCTTTTATTTATATCAACAATTTCATTACATTCGCTCAAGAACTACAAGAGGAAGAACTCGATCGTCGATTTGGCTTCGCTCGGCTCCGTGAGTCGCGGATCGGCTTGGATCACTTGCTCTATTGGAGATCGGCTCCGCTCCTAAAAGGTTGAAGGGCTTCTTGCTTGATTTGGTACTCGGGATCTTGAATTTGATTGGAATTAGGGTTATGGTTTCGCACAAGCCTTCTCACTAGACTTGTGGAAGAAGAAGGAGGTAAAGAGATATAGGAATATGGAAGAAGTTTAACCGTAGGTCTAGGCTTCTATTTATAGATTTCCCAAAACCTTAGATCTAGGATTTGAATTTTAAGTTTCCCTCCAAATGTTTGTTGAGGAGATTTGAATTTCCCTCTAAAAGTTAGTTAGAGGAGAGGCTTCTAGAAGAGGTTAGTTAGGAGCTTGCTTAGATTAATCAAGATTAGGTTGCGTAATGATCTTTGCTGATCTGGAAGAAGCTTCGAGATCCTTCTGGAATTTGAAGTATCTGAAAGGAATGTGGGCCCATAGATAAGAATTGTGCACTGAAAATAGACTGATGACGTGGCACAAGCGCCGCGGTTCCGCGGCTTAAGCCATCTCCCGCCGCGGAACCGCGGCGCTTCGGAAGCCTCAGGGCTTGAGTCTTCTGGTACATTGTTGGGCTGAGTTTTGTGGGCTTTTCTGATATGTTGAATTTCCAAATGAATCCCTGATCATTTCCAGATCTCTGGCCTTTGAGTTGGTGTATTTTCAGCACTGTTTTCATAATTCTGGCTCGGTTTCTGGATTTACCTGCATAATTTCTCAAGACAAGTGTTGCGCAATATAGGGATTATGCGATGCAATAAAATGCGGTCAATTTTCTTTATAGTGCCGGTTTTAGAATCTAACACATGCAATCTGATATTTAACGACTGATTTGCTAATATGTGTAATATGAATGCCGAACACTTCTAGATGAGTGCAAAAGATAGGGAAATTGCCGAGTTAAAAATGCAGTATTTTCGACTGATCAAATTCCCCCAAACTTATTTTCGATTGTCTCGAGCGAACTGTTTTATTAAAAAAGAAGGAGAAAATAAAGAAAGAGAAAAACTAACTAGCACACTTTCGTAGGCAACACGATTGCACTGAGCACGTGCAACAAGCCTTTAAACCTCTAGGTGTCCCTAGTAGGAGGAGTGTTGTCTCCTGAGGGTTTTCAGCGGATTGCACCCACAAAATCCAATAATAAAAGGAAGATCATGAATATTACATTTAAAGAAAAGAATTGTAACAGAAAAGCTTTGAAAATTAGGGTTTCCAACTAAGCTAGCTTTTCGGTTGTCATGAGCCCTATCTTAATAGTCATGAAAAGATATTAGAAATCACGTCCTCCCTCAATAAAACATCGTCTTATTCTTCATTCCTATCTTTCTTCCAAACATCGATCATATAACCCTGCGTGTGTGTAAAGGACATCCCTACACCCGGAGAATTCAATTCAAGCTATCATACTCTTGCCCATCAGCCTCAGTACTTTTTGATTAATGAATATTTAGATGAGATTGCTCACACACTTTCATGCGACCGTTAATACTTCTTGAGGTACTAACCGACCGATTACTCTTGTGCTTACTTATTTGGTGTATTTTCCTCGTCTTGCACCACCTAAGGCTTAGCAGTGACTCCCAGACCAGTTGGCCTTAGGGCACTAGGTGAAGAGGCACCCTCGCTATATTTTTTTTTATTGCTGCCTTGGCGATAACAAAACCAGTGTCCATTTTTCTCACCACTTTATATTTTCTTCATTTTTTATTTCCTTCATACTTTTGGCTTTAAGACAAGAGCTTTTCAAGGTATCCTCTACTATCCCAGGCTTTAAGACGTGTGTAAGTGCGAATAGCAGGGTATCAACGTTCAAAATGTTTGGCTTCCAGAATAGAAACTATTTTCAGACTTATTTTTATCCTCAGATTAGTGACATCCTTCATTTTACTAACCCCTGGGACAACGGCTCATAACTACTTATTACTAGTTCGTATAAGAAAACTTCTAATTTTCTTGGTTTTCTTAAATTTTTCTAATCTCATGGATGTAATTTTTCACTATCTAATCTTTTATTATCTTATTTATGTACAAAAAATATTTTTATTTTGTTTTGAAAATTTTGAAATTTTTATAAGTTTTGAAAAATGTTTTGTGCTTATGCAAAGTATGATGCAAATGATGGGAAAATAAGCACAAACCTCCCCCAAACTTGTTTTCAACTGTGTCCCCACTGTTGCCATCTGCTAAATCTCGAAAAACCTGTAAGCTTGGGAGGAATTTATTAGCGGGGGCAAAATATTTAAGTGAAAATCCTCCCCCAAACTTATTTTTTGCTCAAAATTTTGTTAAAATTTTCTTTTCAAGAGCCAGAAAATATACCCCCCAAACTTGAGTTATGCAATGTTAATCTTTTGAAAATCACATGAGGGGGTCAAAAAAAATCATTGGTCGATGCCAAGCTTTGCAAAGACCGAAAGTTAATACCAACCATTCAAAAATTTTATCAAAGCAGTGCTCTGGTTGGTGGAAGAAGAAGCGGGGAAAGGGTAAGGGGTGGAATAGAATGTGTGTGCGTCTCATTTTGGAGAGACGATGCAGTGTATGTGATGGATTACTCGCATTCTTTGTACAGTTCAGAAAAAGGGGTGGAGGTTCACTTTCATTGATTGGGAGATGATTCATCTCAACACCCGTGTTATTCAGAATTGCGAGTTCATCAGCGATGATCTCCTCAAAAGTTCCATTCATACCCCGATGAATAATGTCATCACAAAGTGCGGGGTGATCTTCAAACTCTAAGAACAGTTCATAATCAGTGTTAATTGTTGACCCGGACATCTCGGTGGAAGAGTCTGTATGTGTATGATACATAGTTGGGTCAAACAATAACGTTTGAAAAGAGTCAAGATCGGTATCAGGAGGATCATCAAATTCGCTGCTGTCGACATCCATTAAGTCGACAGAACAGACCTGAGTAGTAGGTTCGGAGGGTACACTTCCCAACTTGTAAATGTTCAGCTTTATTGACAAATTCCCGAAGGATAGGGTCATAGAACCATTACGATAGTTGATTATAGCGTTGGAAGTGGCTAAAAAGGGGCGACCTAAAATCACCGGAATTTGATTCCGTGGGTTCGCTACAGGCTGTGTATCAATTACAATAAAATCCACAGGAAATATAAATTCCCCGATTTTTATTTACACATCCACCAGTTCACCCCTAGGTTTGGTGATTGATCGGTCAGCCATCTGGAGAGTGCAATGGGCTGGTTTCAACTCTCCGATACCTAGTTGCTCATAGACTGAATATGGAAGCAAGTTAACACTAGCGCCAAGGTCTAGTAGAGCACGGTTAATGTGTTTTTCCCCAATAGAAATGGAAATAGTAGGATATCCAGGATCCTTACGTTTCCTCGATAATTGCTGGGGAAAGCCGTGTCTACTGTCTTTGCCATAAATATCTTCTTGGGCACTTGAGTCTTCCTCTTCCTAGTGCACAAGTTCTTAAGAGTTTTCGCATAGGACGGAACTTGTTGGATGGCATCTAGGAGAGGGATGTTGATGTTAACTTGCTTAAAAATGTCCATGATCTTCTCCATATGTGGACTTGATGTGTTAGCCCTTAACCGATTAGGATAAGGTGCTTTAGCAATAAGCGCTGGGTCCATCATTGGAGAAGGAAGTGTGTGTGGCCCCGATCCCAAAATAGAAGTGGGGATCGTCTGTGGAGGAGTAAAAGAGGTGGGCTGAAGTGGCGAGCCTTTTGGGAAACGAAGAATAGGCTCGGAAGAAGGTGGTGCGATAGAAGAACTGGGGTTAGAATTAGAAGTGTGTGTGAGAGGAAAGGTCTCAGCCGGGGTGTTATTGATTGATTTTTCTGTATCATCAAACTCTTCCCCAACGTGAGTGTCAAGCACTCTTCCAGATCTCAACGTGATTGCATCCACAAGATGTGAATAGCCAGGATTGGGCAAAGGTTGAGCTGGAAGTTTCCCTTTCTCTCTTGCACGCATTTCGTCTTTTAGTTGTGCAATTTGTTCTTCCATCGATTTGATGTTCACATTTTGAGAGAGAATGATCTTCATCACATTTTCGACGGAAGATTGCAAACTTGTCGTCCCTTGGATGGATTGTTTCATGAAAGTATTCAAGGTTTGTGCTGGTGCAGAGGTATTATCTGTACCGGTCAATTGCAAAGAGTTTTCATGTGGTGCAAAAGTGTTGGCCGGATTTTGGAAGTTTTATGATTGGAAGGGGTGCTAACTCAATTGAAGTTGTGGGTGCTGTTGTGGTGGAGGGACCCTTTGGAAATTGTTTTGGGTTGGAACCGTGTTTTGAGATTGTGATTGGTTCCAAGCAAAATTAGGGTGATTCCTCCAACCCTGATTATATGTGGAAGAAAATGGATCGTTTCTAGGTCTTTGAAATGCCGCATTGGTATGCTCGTGACCTTGAAACGGAGAATTTAGTGGACACTCTTCCGTCAAATGAGAAGGATCAGAACAGCAGCTACATACAGTTTTGGAGAGTGACATTTGACTTAGGGCGGCGGCTAAAAATTTGTTTTCCATAGCGTCGAATTTCTTGTGTAAAGCTGAAATTTCAGCTCTAACTCCTATGGAAATATCATTGCCATCCCTAGACGATTGACTCACACCCTCCCACTGTAAAGATTTTTCAGCGAAATTTTCTAGAAAATTCCAGGCTTCCCCATCATCTTTAGTCATGAAGTTGCCTTGACACATGGATTCAAGGGTCTGTCTTGTGTTAGGATTAATGCCTTCATAAATGATTCGGCACAGTTCCCATCTCGGGTTGCCGTGATGTGGAAATTGGACTAACAGATCCTTGAAGCGTTCAAGACATTTTGAAAATGGTTCATATGGAAGCTGGGTGAATTGATAGATTTCGCTACGGACTCGAGCTGTCTTTTGATGTGGGTAGAATTTCTTAAGGAATGCTTTGACGAATTCTTCCCAATTTGAAATGGAATGTGCTGTAGTTTTATATAGCCACTTCTCGGCTAAATCGCACAAAGTAAATGGGAGAAGACGAAGACGGAAAGCATCCACAGAGAGCTGTGAGGTACCCATCATTGCGCATACATTTTCAAATTTCGTGATAAATGCATATGCGTCTTCAGACTCGAGACCGTGAAATTTTGGTAGAAGGTTGATGTATTGGGGTTTTATTTGAAAAATTTCCCCGTTGGTTGGTGGAATGGAAAGACAGGTGGAAAGCGGACCTCGTGTAGGATAACACCTCTCTTGGAGAGAGATGCGAGGTGGATTCTGCGCACCAACGGACGGCGACAGATTAGTGGAAAAGAAGTTCGATGGAGGTGGATCCATCGAAGTGGGTGTGGAGGTGGGTAAAAGAAAAGGTAAATGTAGAAATACCGACTTTAGGGTCGATCAAGGAAACGCGGACTTAACGGGCACTAGAATCCCGTGTCCAGCCTATCTTGCACTAAAAAGGGTTAGTACAAGTGGCAGCGTGAATTTATAATTAGGGGAAATGATATGAATGCGGTGTTTGTTTTGAAAGTTGATACGGATTTTTGAAAATATGATTCAAATCACAAAATACAACAAGCAAAACCCTAAAATCTAGTGGTCACCTAGGTCAAACTCTAGACCGCTCCTAACTGCCAAAAGAGAAGTCGCAGGATAAATCCTCCACTGCCTCTTTGTCCCTCTGTGGCCAGGTAAGTGCCAGGTAAGTGGGAAGGTACTCCACTACGTAAGTAGTGGGCCTAATTAATAACCACTAGACTTCGACACACTTGCCTTAGACACCACAAGAAAACGCGGATAAGCAATGAATTACCCACGGCCTTCTCTTGTCCTAAGTGAGCGCGACGGTCCTTAGAATCATCTCTAGATATTTTTTAGTTAATTAGGGTAAATGCGGATGCAAGTTTGTGATTTTCGGGGCTTAGGAAGGGTAATGAACTCCCCACCTAATCTGGATTTGGTCTTTCCCCCTTAATGTCCGTATTAATTATGCAAACAACCACAAGAATCAAAAACACGCACAATTTAATTTTGCTTTTTCGGCGCTGCGATTATTCGCAAAGAAACCTGCAGAAATTGTTATTTGGAGCAGAGGAGGTAAGAGATAAGAAAGTTAGAAGCTCACAGAGCAAATTTGGAATAGAGAGGAGCTAAAGCTGCCGAGGAACCGCTGCAGAAGGTGGGTGTTGGCCGCGTAATCGCGGTGGGGGAAGGAGATCTCAGCACAAAATTTTAGGAAAATGCTTCTGTTGCTCCCTTTAGCTCTCTGGAATATTCACAAAAATTTTATCCAACCTCCAATGATTCTAGATTTCCTCGCAATCAAATCACAACACACGTATTAGGGTTTGTTCGAGTTTAGATCTAAAAATTATAATGGAATAAATTTTTCAACTCAAATTTCAAAATACGAACAATTAGCGCACGATCCCCGGCAACGGCGCCATTTGATTGTTAAAGAATTCTTGTTTGTGTAGTTGGAAATTGTAAAGAAATCACAATCAAAGATTGTTTGACCGCAATCAACTACGGTGTCGGATGTAGATCGTTAGCGAGTGCGGATCGTCCACAGGGAAAGTGTAATCATTCGTGTTTCGAATTAGATGAGTCGAAACTTTGAATAAAAGAAAACAAAACAATTCATGATTTATAGTTGAAGTTCAAGAATTAGAAAATCTAGATCTAATAACAAGAAAAAGATAGAATTAAGAATTGAGAGTTTGATGATTTTTTCAACCAAATATCAAGAATCGAAATGAGGCTCGTAGGAATCGATCGGATCTATAGATGTGATGCAATCTCAAGATGACGTATTCTCATCCTTCGATGGATTGATACTAGATCGATGATGATCGAAGAGAATTAGGGATTTCTACAGAAACTAGGGTTTCATCATTTATCCCTTGTTCATTCGTCGATATCATTCACATTCTAGCCTCTAGTAAATTCAAGAAACGATCGTAGATCCCTAATTTCGAGCGATCACAATCAAGAAAGCATCGCAACGAAACTAGGTCATCGATTCTTGAACTTGCTAAGGTTTACAAAACCCGTAGGACTTAAGAATCGTTTTAAGATTTGTTACATCATCATTCTATTGATCTTCTCGACTCCTTGACGAGCGGAGTTTTACTCAAACATCACAACAAGAACTACAATTGCAAATTGAGATCGAATCATGATGCAAGAATTTAAAGAAAACAAGATTAAAGAATTTCACCTTTTATTTATATCAACAATTTCATTACATTCGCTCAAGAACTACAAGAGGAAGAACTCGATCGTCGATTTGGCTTCGCTCGGCTCCGTGAGTCGCGGATCGGCTTGGATCACTTGCTCGATTGGAGATAGGCTCCGCTCCTAAAAGGTTGAAGGGCTTCTTGCTTGATTTGGTACTCAGGATTGTTGGGTTAGCCTAGCACCTCATGAAGGGATTGGAAGCATCACATGTACCAAAGATGGAATTTTTAGGGTGCTAAGTTAACGATCATTGAATCGTTCCTAGAAAATTAGGGTTTCGAAATTTTGCATATCAACATAAGCAAGAAAAGCTAGGGTTTTGAGAGTACAACCTTTGTAGCTCCCTACGCTAGACTCCTCGGCTACTTGGGGTTTGGAAACGGGTCCGCTTGAACTCCTCTAGGTCACCGATGATCCACCTGGACTCCGCTTTGTCCAAGCTTGCAACTTCACCCCATCAAGAGAATGAAATGAAGCTAACACTCCAAACAAGTGGGCTAGACTTGTGTAGAATGATGTTGTGGTTCTCTTTCTCACTTCAAAATCCTAAGTTGATGAGTATATTGCTCACTACAAAAATCTAGAGAGCAAAATGAGAGAGGAAGAAGAAGATGATGGCTATATCTTTTACAAGAGTGAAAAGAATAACTCTTATTTTAGAAAAATGAAAATATATGAATATATATTTTCATGTTCTCATCTTAAACCATGGTTTAAACAATGAATATATTATTGAACTTGAGTTAAAACACAAAAGGAAAGTTTACCCAAGGTTAAAAGGTGGGTGAGAATGGTTGGGTCAAAAGAAGAGTGTAGAAACAAATCAATCATAACCATTTTCCTTTTTCCTTTTTGCTTTAAATCAAATGCTATAAAAACCATATATAAAACCATGGTGTGAGTCTTATATTGCCACCATTTTCATGTATGTACAACCATGAAGGATGTATGTATGTATGTATGTGTGTATGTACATCCATATGTGCATGAATCTAAAAAGAGAACATACATGCATGCATACATCCATCAAATACAAGAAAGGATTTATAGTGAGAAACTAATGGTTAAATGATAAATCAATACTTGATTTATCAATCCGGTCATATCACATATGACCCTAACCAAAAGCAAGCTACCCGATCAATATACGGTATCCTATACGCGCATTTTAATCGGGTCCATGCGCATATCGCATACGCGCACCACAACGTTTCGCCTGGACTAGGTAACTCTATTGTGGGACTCTAAGACTCGTCAATACGCCGGCAGTGGGTGATGATCATATCAAGCACCCCCAAGCCGCAAGCGGTCAGCTAAACTTAACGGCCACCCGGGTATTGAGCGATCAGAAGAGAACAAGCGAACCTGCTACAACTCCCGTCGAGCCAACCGGCAACAATTTCCGTACAGTCCGGTCTCCTCGTATGATATGTCGCATATCAAGTCTAGGGATGGTAAACGTCAGACCCCAATAACTGATAAGTCGTGCCGATGTGAGGCTCATAACGGGTCGAGAAACTACTGGTATCACTTACCAGCAAATCTCTGAATCAGCACATCGGCATGTTTCTTGCACGACTTAGAACGTTTTTAAACTACGGAAAAATCCAACATTGGGAAATTTTCCGGCAGGGGAAAAAGTGAGTTATTGATATCCGGTCGAACTTTTTAACACGTTCTAAAATTACCCGGAAATACACATAGACGAAGTTAAACTTTCCGATCGAATCAACGAGTCCCCAATACAACCAAGAAAACTCAACTCTTGAGTATAAATTAAAAATACCTAGAAACAACAGAAAATATAATAGGGATATTAATGTGCAAAAAGGAAAGAATGACGTCATCTTATGGCCGCGGACCCGCCGCGGGAGCCATGATCGTGCCGCAGTTCCGCGGCGCTTTGGGCGCCAAACTTTGTCGTTTTGCACAGTTTTCCATATAATTGCCTGCTGAATTTTTTAAGCATTTTTAATCCAGAAAATATCACAATTTCAAAAAATGTCCAGAGAAGGGTTTAAATTAGGGTTTCGGGGTTCGATCGGACTTCTAACTTGGTCTACACTTCGTCTAAAGCTCTAGCTTGGCTCTGATACCAGTGTAGGGTTCCTAGGCACTCTAATAAGGCTCTACAAGGCATCAACCATGCCCGATTCAAATTTTAGCCGTGCCGAATAACCCTAACCAAGATCGTATACTAGAGATTAGGCGAAAATAAAAGCAAGCAAACAACTTTACTTCTAAGTGAAAGGGATTACAACCTTTGTAGATCCAGTCCTTCACTTCTAAAGCTCCGTGTTGACGTTCCTTCGCTGCGATCATCAAGATCCCGGACTCTTGTGATGGTTTCCTCGGAGAAATGAACGGGCTAGGTCGTTGACTTCGAGGCCGAAGATGATCTACGTCGAGAAGACTCAAACTCAAGCTCCATCTTCACTAGGTCATGAACTTTGTGAAGAGAACACCCTAAACTAAATGGCAAGTAGTTAGGGATGATGAAATAGGAAGTGGGTTCACTTTGGATTTGGATTTCTCACTCTATTTCTTCACTTGAAAAATTTCTAGCAAGCTTTTCTTCTTCTTGAAGAAGAAGAAGAAGAAAGAAAAGAATAAGAATCAAAAATCAATTATTACAAAAGAATAATCAAGTGAAGTCTATCTTGTTGCAACCATGGGTGAGTTTACCTTTGTAGAGACTAAACCATAGTTTGAGGTAATGGTTTGGTTAATAAAAATCTTATGCAAAAAAAAATTAGTGGACTTTGTCAATGATGCTTGAAAGCTTCATGAAGCTTCAAGTAAAGACAAAGAAAACAACCATTTTGTTTTACCAAAATAAATAAAAACCTAAACCATTATCTTAAATATGGTGTAAGTCATACACACACCCAAGTTTGCATGTTTCATCAATCATGATACAAACTAGTGCACAAACATATATCACATATACAACTTGTGCACATCAAGTGAGAAAATCAATCTTAAGTGAACCAATACTAGTTAATGTAAAGTAATATATCAAATATATAATTATACATTAAATCATTAAATCAACACTTGATTTAATGATCCGGTCATATCGCATATAACCGACTAATATCTAGTGTATCATTATATCGAATCAACACTTGATTCGGTAACCCGGCTATATCTCATACAACCGACTGCTGATAAAAATCATGAGAATAGAATACAATATCACATACGGGTATTATTCTCGGTCCCGCACATATCTCATATGCACTCCTATTTCGTTTCGCTTGAGCCAGGAAACCTCTGTGTAGGACTCTAAAGACTCGTCAATACGCCGACAGTAGGTGGTGATCATATCAATCACCCACAAGCCGCAAGCGGTCTGCTAAACGTAACAGCCACCCGGTTATTGAGCGATCAGAAGATCAACAAGCAAGCCTGCTCACACTCCTGCGAATCCAATCAGTAACACTTACCGCACAGTCCGGTCTGTTCGTTTGATATGTCGCATATCTCGCCTAGGGGTGGTAAACGTCAGAGACCCCAGTAGCTTGATAAGTCATGCCGATGTAAGGTCCACAACAAGCGTGAAACTACTGATAATACTTACCAGTAAATCACTGCAACCGTGGCCAGGGATTTCCATTTATGGCCAGTCGAGCATAGCGCAACATTAACCCCCAATACCGGGAGAGACGAATCCCCTCCTATCGCTCATTGCCTCTATGTGAATCGGGACTGTACCCAAAAACCACCTGTTTGCACGACTCAGTAGAGCCGTGGTAGGGTGGAAATCAAAGCACAGTGGGAGACACACAAGACTCTATGACGATCTCGGGTCAACAGACTAAGCTGTATCAGTGTCACCAGAGAACTGCCATCTGACGTGAGGTATAATACCATCTGGGAGTTCTCGGTGAGTCCGTTCAGTGTACCCAGTCTCCACTGAGCACCCCCATACCGTCTCTGATGTCAAACACCAATGGATATGGGATCATCCATCGCCCATCACATGGGTCGAGTAGATACACGCTAGTCTACTCTGGAATATCGATGCCCCGTCTCGATATTCCCACGACTAGGAACATTGAAGGATGTACTCATGGACTACCCAGGCCCCACTAGTATGATCTGTATCATAGTCCTGGAAGTCGAGTACACATCCTAAGGGCTTTACCAACATGTAACAGAGAGACAATAAGTGTACATGTTAAGATAAAGAGCAACCAGATAGCGTACTATCATGTCGAGCAAGAAAGTCCTACCTAAATATGTCCCAGCATCCACTACAATATACATCTCATGTACAGTAATGGCCTCTAGGGCATACATATAACTAAAACGGCCATACCCTGCTTTGGCCGTGGATCCGCGGCTGTAAAGTGGAATTTTATTTTTTGTTTTGCACTGTTATGACCGTATCTGTTAGTTCTTATTTTTGGGTATTTTTAATCTGACTCATGTGTTGAGTGTTCTGGGGATTATTTTGTATTCGTTGATTCGATCGGAATATTTAATTTTGTTATGTTTTCCGGATATTTAGAAAGTATTAAAAAGTTCGAACGGATATCAATAACTCACTTTTTCCCGACCCGGGAAATTTCCAAGTGTTGGATTTTTCCGTAGTTTAAGAACGTCTAAATCGTGCAAGTTACGCAATGGACCCTCTAGAAGAAAACAAACCTTAACTCGATTATGTGACCGTCTTGAACTGCCTTTTGAACCTTAGGGTTTGGGGGAGTACGGCGTTTCCACATGTGAGGCGTTGGTTTGACCCTTCTACGGCTGGATCATTGGTACTGTGGCATGTGATGGATGTTTTTAAACTCCCCTCAAGTGCTGAGAACTATTTGGAAATTCTTGGGTGTTTGATTATTCGATCGGAAAGTTTAATACTCTCTATTTATCTGGAATGTGATACAATATGTGGAATTCATATAGTTAGGCATGAAATGCGAAGTATGTGATATTTCGGATTTACGATGTCTAAAGAGATTGTGATTCCAAATGTTGTAGTTTTACACTTTGTTTTCTGCGACCGTAAGTGTAATATGTGATATTGTCGGTTTTGTTTCTATATGTCAACGACAATTGGGATGCGCTTATTTACTTACGTTGATGACATATGATGTTATGTGTTGCTGGATATGTTATATTGGATCGTCACGTTTCTGAATAGCAAGGGGTTTTATGTGAGATGAGTGTTTTTATTTTCATTCATGTAAAATTAAATGTATGTAATATTCTTTTATTGGGGCACTTCCGGGTTGAGGTTGATGTCACCATTTGTATATTATTTACTTTTCCGCACTAGGATAGACCCAAGGAGGAGAGCACAAGTAACCGGGTTCTAGAGTCCAGTGGGAGACCAACTCGAGGAGTCGAGTCCGGGTCTCCTAACTCTAGAATTGGTAGGGTTGCTTGCTGCTCTCGTAGGGGTCTAGGGGTGTGGGTTTGGCTATTCATCGCGACCGTGGAATCCGTGTTTTGTAGAGGCTCAAAATAAAACACGTACGTCCTAGTATATCCAATGTTTCATATGTTTCTTCTGCTGCGATATCTGTGATGTGATCATTTGATATGTTGTGATAGATACTGTATATAGTATATATGATATATTATATAGAAGTTACTTATGTTTTACACCCGCGCTAGCCCTGCCCTGCTCTGCCGTTAGTTACCTAATGTAACGTTGCACGAGGGGACATCGAGGCGAATGCGAATGGCATAAGTGTACGTCGTATTTATCTGTGATGTTTAGGTGACTTAAATGATGGGACTTCATTAATGTGATTAATGAAAGAAAAGAAACCTAAAAGATGTTGTAGAATCAAATTTTCAAAAAGGGTAGCTACAGTTTTTGCTTTGCATAGCGATATATATGATATATCCTGCACCTTATTCGATGAGGAAAGAGCCGAGATCCCTTCACCGGGAGTGACCTCTTTAGCAAAATTGGCAGATGCTACAACACTCGGGTTTTTTTTGATTGCTTTTGGAGTTTTTGCTTTGCATAGCGATATATATGATATATCCTGCACCTTATTCCATAAGGAAAGAGCCGAGATCCCTTTACCGGGAGTGACCTCTTTAGCAAAACTAATAAAAGCCTCAAAATCACTCCATTTCAAAATTCACTCGATTCTACAACGATATCAAGTTCATTACGCAATAGGTTTTCAGAGAAACCTGTCGTAGCCCTCCGTTATTTCAGATAAGTCCTACTTAGTATTCGTGCTACGTTTGTTGACCTCTGTCAAGGAGTAGTGTGCTGTAGCTAACTAATATTTATCTGCTTTATCATATGATGCAAATTGGATTAGGGCAGTCATACGACCTTGTTGTCCTCCGTCAAGGGTCGTGCGGGTGGGTTTGATTCGATCAAGAAATGACGGGTTGAACTTGACTTGCACCTTGTGGTTTTTTGACCTCCGTCAAGGTCATGGGATGCTTGGGGCAAAATATTATCGGGAATTTCAAGTGTTGAAATTTGCAATGAGATTGCATACCTTCTATGAGATAGTTAGATCCCGATACCAACTGCGAGTAATTGTTACTCCCGGGAGAGTTTTACACCGGACAATTAGCCGATCAAGTAGGTGTCTAGAAAGGTGTCAACGGGGTTACGCCTCTGGGAAAATGATGTTTACTTTAATTAGGTCCGTGCGAAAGCACAGGGAACCTCCCTCAAAGTACCAACACTGGCCTGGCTGAAAGATTGGCGAAATTGTAGGGTGTAATTAATCCCGGCAAGTCTTTCCTTTTAGGGTTTGAAGGAAGAATTGATAAAAACAGTGGGAGCCATCCTGATTAGATAAAATAATAACCAATCTGATCTTGCAAGAGCATACGCTAAATTGTTTTCTTCTCTCTCTCTCCAGGTAGTGACCATATCATGCCTTAATAAAGATAATAATATGGATGTATTGACCGAACCCGCATGTTATACTGTGCTGGGGAACGTTGGTTCCGTTCTTTCTTATAAAAGTTATAAGACTGAACAGGATATAGGGGAATACCAGGATTCCTATGCCACCCGAATGAAGAAAGTACATGTTGATGCATTTTCTTCGGGTGTGTTCGTCACAGAGAACTGTTTCTCCATTTGCTCTACGTCCTGGGTATTAGATACCGGGTCAGGATCCCATATATGTAATCAGTTACATGGGCTTAGGAAAGGTAGAGAACTTGAAGAAGGTGATAAAGACATAAGGGTTGGAAATGGTGCAATTGTTGCAGCTAAAACCGTCGGGGATTATCACATTGTATTACTAACTTGTAATACATTGATTCTGAACGAATGCTATTACATGCCGAACCTGATATGCAACATTATATCGGTTTCTTTATTGAGTAATGAGGGATATAATTTTGTATTACAGGATAATGTTATGAACATTTTCCTGAACCAAAAGTTGGTTGGATCAGGCACGTTGTGCAATGGCATTTATGTTCTAAATCAATAAACAGTTCTGAGCATAACAAACACACACAAGAGGAAGAGTTCATAACTGAACGAATCTTTCTTGTGGCATTATAGACCGGGTCACATCAATGCGACACGACTAGCTAAGTTTCATAAGGATGGATATTTGAATCCGTTTGAATTTTCATCTTATGATACTTGCCAGTCATGTCTCAAAGGAAAGATGACCAAAACTCCATTTACGGGACACGGAGAAAGAGTTACGGAACTCTTAGGACTGCTACATAGTGATGTATGCGGTCCCATGTCTACACATGCCAGGGATGGTTCTTCGTACTTCATTACATTCACTGACGATCTCTCTAGGTTCGGATATGTGTTCCTGATGAAACACAAATCTGAAGCTTTTGAGAAATTTAAAGAATATAAACAAGAAGTCGAGAACAAAACCGGGAAAAGTATTAAAATCCTTGGATCTGACCGAGGAGGTGAATACTTGAGCAATGAGTTCCTGGACTTTCTAAAAGAGAATAGGATTCTCTCTCAGCTGACTCCTCCATATATACCACAGCACAACGGTGTATAGGAACGGAGGAACCGCACCTTATTAGATATGGTGCGCTCTATGATGAGCACAGCTGAGTTACCTATTTCCTTCTGGGGCTATGCACTGGAGACAACAGCATACCTACCGAATAGGGTTCCCACCAAATCTGTGCTTACCACCCCATATGAGCTATGGGAGGGGAAGAGACCATATCTTAATTTTATTAAGATATGGGGTTGCCGGCCTATGTTAAAAGAAAAAAACCGTACAAACTCGATGCAAGGCCTGTTTTGTGTAAGTTTGTTGGATATCCCAAGCATTCGCGAGGGTATATCTTCTA
This sequence comes from Agapanthus africanus, assembly GCA_030015575.1. Classification (NCBI taxonomy): domain Eukaryota; kingdom Viridiplantae; phylum Streptophyta; class Magnoliopsida; order Asparagales; family Amaryllidaceae; genus Agapanthus; species Agapanthus africanus. The sequence goes on along the minus strand of JASDDO010000014.1, from coordinate 449,910,436 downwards.
CCACAGTGAGGAACAAAGGGTGTTTGTTGCTCAACACCCCACCTTTTTAGTGTTAGGTTTACCTAGCACCTTATGAAGGGTTTGGAAGCATCACATGACTCAAAATTAAATATTTAAGGTGCTAAGTGAACATACAAAGAATCATTGCTAGAAAATTAGGGTTTCATAACATAAAAAACATCACAAGTAACAAAGGCTAGTGTTTTGAGAGTACAACCTTTGTAGCTCCCTACGCTAGACTCCTTGGCCACTTGAGGGTTGGAAAGGGGTTCGCTTGAGGTCTTCTAATGTCCACGACGATCCACCCGAAGCTCCTTTGTCCAAGCTTGCAATTTCACTTGATCAAGAGAATAAGATGAAGCTAACACTCTTCACAAGTGGGCAAGACTAGTGTAGAATGGTGTTGTGGTTGCTTTTCTCACTTTAAAATTCTAACTTGATGAGTGTTTTGCTCACTAGAAAAATCTAGAGAGCAAAAGAGCAAGGAGGAAGAAGATGATGGCTTTTTAAGAACAAGAGAAAAGATAATCTCTTATGAAAAATAGAAAATATATGTATATATATTTTCCACTCTTCATCTCAGACCATGGTTAAATAATAAATATATTATTGTATTTGAGTTAAAACACAAAAGGAAAGTTAACCCATGGTCAAAAGGTGGGTGAGCAAGGTTAGTTCAAAGAAGAGTGTAGAAACTAAATCATGAATTATCCTTTTCCTTTTCTTTTTGTTTTAACATAAATACAAATAATAATCCATATATAAATCCAAGGTGTGAGTCTTATATTGCCACCATTTTCTATATATATACAACCATGAAGGATGATGTATGTATGTATGTGTGCATGCACATCCATATGTGCATGAACAAGATTGAATGCATACATACATGCATACATCCAAAAATACAAGAAAGGATTTCTAGTGAGAAACTAATGGTCAAATGATAAATCAACACATGATTTAGCAATCCGGTCATATCACAAACGACCTGACCAAAAGCAAGCCGCCCGATTAATATACGGTATCATATACGCGCATTTTAACTGGGTCCAAGCGCATATCGCATATGCGCACCGCAACGTTTCGCCTGGACTAGGTAACTCCTTTGTGGGACTCTGAGACTCGTCAATACGCCGGCAGTGGGTGATGATCATATCAAGCACCCCCAAGCCGCAAGCGGTCAGCTAAACGTAACGGCCACCCGGGTGTTGATCGATCAGAAGAAAACAAGTGAACCTGCTACAACTCCCGTCGAGCCAACCGGCAACACTACCGTACAGTCCGGTCTCTTCGTCAGATATGCTACATATCGAGTCTAGGGATGGTAACGTCGACCCCAATAACTTAATAAGTCGTGCCAATGAATGGTCTATAACAGATCGAGAAACTACTGATAACACTTATCAGTAAATCTTTGCAGCCCTGGCCAGGGACTTACAGATATAACCAGTCGAGCACAGCACAGTATCAACTCCCAATACCGGGAGAGAAGAAACCCCTCCTATCGCTCATCGCCTTACTATGTCTCGGGACTGTACCCAACGGCCATCTTTTTGCACGACTCAGTAGAGCCGTGGTAGGGTGGTAATCAAAGTACAGTGGGAGAACACACAAGACTCTATGACCATCTCGGGTCTACAGACTAACCTGCACCAGTGTCACCTGAGAACTGCTATCCGACGATAGATATAATTCCATATAGGAGTTCTCGGCGAGTCCGTCCAGTGTACCCAGTCACTACTGAGCACCCGTATACGATCTTTATGTCAAACATCGATGAATGTGGGAACATCCATCGCCCATCATATGGGTCTAGTGTCATATAGCTAGTCTACTCTGGTATATCGATGCCCCGTCTCGATACACCTGCGACTAGGGACATTCTAGGATATGCTTATAAACTACTGATGTCCCACTAGTATGATCTCTATCATAATCACAGTAGTCAAGTCAATATCCTCAGGGCTTTATCAACATGTATGAATGAATAAAAGCAAGGTCAAATCAACATGTCAGATAAAGAATAACCAGATAGCATACTATCATGTCGAGCAAGAATGTACACTGAATATATATATATATATATACATGTATAAATACATCCACTATCATATAATGGCCCCTAGGGCATACATATATCCAACAATCTCCCACTTGCACTAAGGCCAGTTATTGGCGTATATCATACCCAACATCTCAAAAAGTCGCTCATGCTGCGGCTGAGGTAGGGCCTTGGTGAGTGGATCTGCCGCGTTATTTTTTGTGTCTACTCTCTTAATCTCCATCTCGCGGCGATCTACAATCTCCCGGATCACATGAAAGCGCCTCAGGATGTGTCTGGTCCGCTGATGGGACCTGGGCTAATGTCATAGCCCCATTATTATCACAATACAATGGTATTGGATCTATAATGGTTGGAACTACTGCTAGCTCTGAGACGAACTTCCTCATCCAGACGGCTTCCTTGGCGGCATCATTTGCAGCAATGTACTCAGCCTCCATCGTAGAGTCTGCAACGGTATCTTTTTTGTAACTCTTCCAACTTACCGCCCCTCCATTGAGGGTAAGTACAAACCCTGAGATAGATTTGCTGTCGTCCTTATCGCTCTGGAAGCTCGAATCGGTAAAGGCCTCCATTTGGAGATCTCCATTACCAAACACCAAGAACAATTCTTTAGTCCTTCGCAAGTACTTAAGAATGTTCTTCACAGCTATCCAGTGATTCTCCCCTGGGTTGGATTGATACCTGCTTACAAAACTAAGTGCATAAGCTACATCTGGGCGTGTACATAACATCGCATACATTATAGATCCTACTGCCGAAGCATAGGGTATAATGCTCATGCGAGCTCTCTCTTCATCGGTCTTTGGACAAGAATCCTTGGAGAGAGTGACCCCATGGCAAGCGGCTAAGGCACCCCTCTTGGAGTCTTCCATACTAAACCTTTTTAGGATGGTGTTGATGTACTTGGTTTGGGACAATCCCAATAACCTTTTGGATCTATCCCTATGGATCCTTATGCCCAGAATGTATGTGGCATCACCCATGTCCTTCATGGAGAACCTTAGTGATAAGAAAGATTTGACCGACTGCACCATAGGAATGTCATTTCCTATTTGAAGAATGTCATCCACGTACAATACGAGGAATGTGACAGCTCTCCCTACAGCCTTCTTATAAACACAAGGTTCATCTGGATTTTTGATTAAATCAAACTCTTTGATAACATCATCGAAACAGATGTTCCAACTCCGTTATGCCTGCTTTAACCCATATATTGATTTAAGCAATCTACATGCTTTCCCGCTGCTCCCACTGTCAATGAAGCCCTCCGGCTGATCCATATAAACGCATTCTTCTAATTCCCCATTTAGAAATGCCGTTTTAACGTCCATCTGCCAGATTTCATAGTCATAGTGGGCAGCAATAGCAAGTAGGATCCGAATGGATTTAAGCATGGCTACGGGCGAAAAAGTCTCGTCATAGTCCAAACCTAGTCTTTGACGAAAACCCTTCGCCACAAGTGTTGCCTTATAGGTCTCTACCTGCCAATCCACACCAATCTTTCTTTTAAAGATCCATTTTCCTCCCACAGGTTTTACCCCAGGGGGTACAATGCCCAAAGTCCAAACTTTGTTGGTGTACATATACTCCATTTCGGATCTCATGGCATCCGGCCACTTCACAGAGTCACCACTCGTGATAGCTTGCTGAAAACTGGTTGGATCATCATCCTCTATGATGCAGTCTTCTCTGTCACCATCAATGAGGAAACCGTAGTACCTCTCCGGTGGACGAGAAGTCCTACCAAACCTACGGAGTGGCTGAGGTTCCTCAGTTTATATTGCAACAGCCGGTTCAACCAAGTCGTCATTTGTAGTTTGTGTCTCTAGAACCTCTTCTAGATCCACCACAGTACCATCATCTTTATCTGTGAAAAACTCTTTTTCTAAGAATGTGGCATACTGAGAAACAAACACCTTTTGTTCCTCTTTGTGGTAGAATAGATATCCATAAGAGTTCCTTGGATATCCCACAAAGTTACACATGACTGACCGTGTCTCGAGTTTGTCCGGATTATGCTTTTTAACATAGGCCGGGTAACCCCAAATCTTAATTCTCTTAAGAGATGGTCTCTTCCCATGCCATATCTCATATGGCGTGGTAGACACGGTTTTGGTTGGAACCCTGTTCAAAAGAAACGCTGCAGTCTCCAATGCATGCCCCCAAAATGAGACAGGTAACTCAGCATCACTCATCATGGATCAGACCATATCTAATAGGGTCCTATTCCGTCGTTCAGACACACCGTTGTGTTGTGGTGTGTAAGGAGGAGTGAGCTGAAAGAGAATCCCATTCTCTTTTAGGAAGTTTGCAAATTCTGTACTGAGGTATTCCCCACCTCGATCTGAACGAAGCATTTTGATACTCAAACCGGTTTGTTTTTCTACTTCTTGTTTATATTCAGTGAATTTCTCGAAAACTTCGGATTTGTTCTTTAATAAAAATACATGACCGAATCTCAAGAAATCGTCAGTGAAAGTAATGAAGTAAGAAAAACCGCCTCTAGCCTGTGTAGACATAGGCCCACATACATCACTATGTATGAGTCTTAGGAGCTCGGTAGCTCTTTCTCCGTGTCCGGTAAACGGAGTTTTGGTCATTTTACCCTTGATACAAGACTGGAAAGTCGCATAAGATTTATATTCAAAAGGGTTTAATATCCATCTTTGTGTAACTTGTTTAGTCTTGTTTCGTTAATATGACCAAGTCTACAGTGCGAAAGAAAAGCTTCATTTATTTCTGAAAGTTTTCTTTTATTAGTGTGTTGTATGTTGAAAACTGTGTGTTGATTTAGGACGTATATTCCGTTATTAAGTGTACCATACCCAACCAACCATTGATTCAGGTGAATGTTCCTAACATTGTTCTGCAATACAAAATTATATCCTTCATTGTCTAACAAAGAAACAGATATTATATTACAAAGCATACTTGGTACAAAATAACATGGGTTCAAAACCAATATACACCCAGATGGCAACCCCAAGTGATACTCTTCCACTGCGACTGTATGTACATTGGAACCATTTCCAACGCGGAGAGTATGGTCACCTGTCTTCAAAACTTTTCTATTTCTCAGCCCCTGCATAGAATTGCAAATGTGAGAACCTGAACCGGTATCTAATACCCAGGAAGCAGAGTTTATTGAAAAACAGTTTTCTGTCATAAACACACCTGAAGCGGAAGCATCCCCATGCTTCATCTTGAGATTCAAGTACTCCGTACAGTTGCGCTTCCAATGTCCTGCTTTGTGGCAATGAAAACATTCACCTTTCCCTGAGTCTCCAGCTTTGGACTTTTCCTTTCCCTTCACCTTTTTAACTCCACACTTAGGATTGGTGGGCTTCTTCTTTTTCTTTCCTTTGGCCTTAGCCTTTGGGCGAGAAGAGGAAGATTGTCCAACAGTCATAACGGGAGTTTTCACTGATTTCAGTCCTAGACCCTTAGGATTGGTGGGCTTCCTCTTGAGTTTTCACAAGATATCTCGGATTTACGATGTCTAAAGAGAATGCTGATTCCAAATATTGTAGTTTTACACTTTCTTTTCTGTGACCGTAAGTGTAGTATGTCGATATCGCCGGTTTCGTTGCTATACATCAACGACAATCGAGGTACGCATACTTACTTACGTTGATGATATATGATATTATGTGTTGCTGAGATATGATGTGCAGGATTCTCGCGATTGAATTGCCGGGGTTTCTTTGTGAGATGAGAGTTTTATTTTTCATTCATGTAAAATTCAAATATAATGTAATATTCTTTTATTTGGGGCACTTCCGGGTTGAGGTTGATGTCACCAGTGTTGTATATTATTTACTTTTCCGCATTAGTATAGACCCAAGGAGGGGAGCACAAGTGACCGGGTTAAGGGGTTCAGTGGGAGGCCATCTCGAGGAGTCGAGACCGGGTCTCCTAAACACCAGGATTGGTAGAGTCGCTTGCCGCTCTCGTAGGGGTCTAGGGGTTTGGGCTTGGCTATTCAACGCGACTGTGGAATCCGTATTTTCTATTGTTGGCTAAATACTAAATACGGACGTCCTAGTATATCCTACATTATATATATGTTTCTGCTGCCTGTGTTCTGTGATATCTGAGATGAATGATATATTATATATGAGATATATAGTAGACGTTGCTTATGTTTTACACCCGCGCTAGTCCCGTCCCGTTATGCCGTTAGTTTCGTAACCTAACGGTGCATAACGGACATTGCGGCGAATGCGAATGGCATAAGCGTACGTGTTATTTTCGTTTCTTTTCTGTGATTGGCATAAGGACTTAAATGATGGGACTACATTAATATGATTAATGTAAAGAAAATAAACCTAAAAAGATGTTGTAGAATCGGATTTGAAAACCACTCGGCTCTTTATGAAAAAACTACTTTTCAAAAACTGCGGAGCACAAGCCACTCCTTTTGAAAACCATTTGATTCTACGACGATATCAAGTTCAAAGCGTTAAAGATTTTCTTAAAAATCATTCGCAACCCTCTGTCATTTAAGGAATTAGAGTACTTAGTATTCGTGCTACGTTTGTTGACTTTAGTTAAGGCGTAGTGTACGGTAGCTAAGTGATGTCTTCCTACACTGCATATGATGCAGATTGATTAGGACATTCATGCGACTTTGTTGACCATAGTTAAGGGTCATGTGGGTGGGTCTAATTGATCAAGAAATGATGGGTAGAACTTGACTGGTACTTATGATTTGTTGACTATAGTTAAGGTCATAAGTACTAGGGGTAAAAATCACATCGGGAATTTCAAGTGTTGAGATTTGCAATGAGATTGCATACCTTCCATATGATGGTTGGATCCCGATCCCACTGTGGGCAATAGTTTCTCCTAGGAGAGTTTTGCAGTTTACAATTAGCTAACTCATTAGGTGTCTAGAAAGGTGTTAACGGGGCTACGCCTCTGGGAAAACGAGGTTTACTTTAATTAGGTCCGTGCGAAAGCACGGGGAACCTCCCTCAAGTACCGACAATGGCCTGGCTGAACGGTTAGCGAAGTTGTAGACTGTAATTAATCCTGGCTAGTTTTCTTTTTAAGGTTTGAAAGAAAAACTTGATTAAAGCAGTGGGAGACATCGATTAGACAAGATAATAACCAATCTGATCTATGCAAGAGCATTCGTTGAGTGTATTCTTTTCTCTCTCTTAATGGCAGATACCAATGACTGGACTCAGGCTTCTACTAGATAAAAACAAACTGAATGGGACCAATTATAAAGACTGGCTGAGGAATCTGAAAATAGCCTTGACTTATGATAAAGTATCATATGTCCTCACGGCTTCAGCCCCGCCCACCCCAGGTCCAAAATCCTTTGTTGCGGATATTGAAGTCCGCAAGACATGGGACGCGGACTGTGCCACGGCCAAATGCCTCGCGCTTGCATCGATGGACAACACACATCAAAAGCAGCATGAGAATATGGACATTCATGACATATTCCTCCATACAAAGGAGTTGTATGGAGAGCAATCCCGCGTATTACGATACGAAGCATCAAAGAAATTGTTTCAGATGCGAATAGCCCCTGGCACATCAGTAGGAGACCATGCTCTGAAGATGATTGCTCTCCTAGAAGAGCTTGAGGACCTTGGATGGACGATAGACAATGAACAATATACCGATATTATTCTGTAGTCCCTCCCCTCCACCTTTGCTCAGTTCATAGTTAACTTCAACTTGCACAACAAGGAGAGGGAACTACCTGAACTCCTTAATATGTTAAGGAGTGCAGAGAGCACACTGAAATCAGTGAAATCTCCCGTTATGACTGTTGGACAATCTTCATCTTCTCGCCCAAAGGCTAAGGCCAAAGGAAAGAAAAAGAAGAAGCCCACCAATCCTAAGGGTGGAGTTAAAAAGGTGAAGGGAAAGGAAAAGTCCAAAGCTGGAGACTCGGGGAAAGGTGAATGTTTTCTGTTAGTTGTATGTATGCCCTATAGGCCAGTATTGTATAGATGATGTATATTATATTGGATGCTTGGACATATATAGAGAGGACTTTCTTGCTCGATATGATATTATGCTATCTGGTTGCTCTTTACTTTAACATGTATACTTGTCTCTTTATACTGTCTTATAGTTACATGTTGGTAAAGCCCTTAGGATGTGTACTTGACTACCTGGACTATGATGCGGATCATACTAGTGGGGTATGGTAGTCCATAAGTACATCCTTCTAGGTCCCTAGTCGTGGGTGTATCGAGATGGGGCATCGATATACGAGTGTAGACTAGCGTATACGCTTCTCGACCCATGAGATGGGCGATGGATGATCCCATATCCATTGGGGTTTGACATCAGAGATGGTATACGGGTGCTCAGTAGAGACTGGGTACACTGGACAGACTCGCCGAGAACTCCCAGATGGTATTATACCTCACGTCAGATGGCAGTTCTCTGGTGACACTTGTGCAGGTTAGTTTGTAGACCCGAGATCGTCATAGAGTCTTGTGTGATTCCCACTGTGATTTGATTTCCACCTTACCACTTCCATGAGGGCGTGCAAAACAGTGGTTTTTGGGTACAGTCCCGGGTCGCATGGAGGAAATGAGCGATAGGATGGGTTTCGTCTCTCCCGGTATTGGGGGTTAATGTTGCGCTGTGCTCGATTGGCCGTAACAGGGAAGTCCCTGGCCAGGGCCGATTTAGAGATTTACTGGTAAGTGTTACCAGTAGTTTCTCAACCCGTTATGAGCCTCACATCGGCACGACTTATCGGTTATTGGGGTCTGACATTTACCACCCCTAGACATGATATGCGACATATCAGACGAGGAGACCGGACTGTACGGGAAGTGTTACCGGCAGGCTTTCACAGGAGTTGGAGCGGGCTTGCTTGCTGATCTTCTGATCGCTTAATACCCGGGTAGCCGTTACGTCTAGCTAGTACCGCTGACGGCTTGTGGGTGCGTGATGTGATCATCACCTACTGCCGGCGTATTGACGAGTCTTTAGAGTCCTACACAGAGGTTTTACTGGCTCAGGCAAAACGAAATAGGAGCACGTATGTGATATGTGCGAGATCGAGAATAAAATATGTGTATGTGATACCGTATTCTATTCTCGCGACTTTTTGTATCGGTCGGTCATATTTGATTTGACCGGGTTATCGAATCAAGTGTTGATTCGATAAGTCGATACGATGGATGTTAGCCGGTTATATGAGATATGACCGGATTATTAAGTCAAGTGTTGATTTAATAATTAAGTGTATAATTGTATATTAGATATACTAATTTACATTTGCTAACACTTGTTCACTTTAGGGTTTTTCTCACATGAACACTTGAATATATATATGTGTGTGATATATATATATATATATTAAAAGTGTTTTCTTTTGTATCATGGTTGATGATACACTATACATGGGTGTGCAAGACATACACCATACTATTATGGATAGTGGTTAATATTTGTTTAAAGTAATTATAAATTAGTGAAGCTTATGTCATAAGCATGAAGCTTGTACTTTTGGATGCTTTGACAAAGTCCACTTAATTTGTTTTACTTTAGACTTTTATTAACCTAACCAACTTGACTTAGCCATGGTTATGTCCCACCATGAGTTAGTATATGATACTCACTCACCATGGTTAGCATACTCACTTAATCATTATCCTCATTTCTTTTTTTTTGTTCATCATCTTCTTCTTCATTGAGCAAGAGAAAAGCAAGCTAGGATTTGATCCAAAGTGAGAATCCTTGTGAGAAACAAAATTCAAAAGAGAACCCACTTCCTATTTCTCCATCCTCTACTAGATTAGCACTTTAGTATAGGGTGTTTGCTTCACTAATTCTCTAGTTAGTGAAGTAGGAACTTGAGTCGGAATTCCCTCGACGTAGATCATCTTCGGCCTCGGAGACTTCAAGCAAGGTCGCACCTTTCGCCTCGTGAAGCCATGTAAGGGTCCGGGAGAACCACGATCGCAGCGAAGGGACTTCATGAAGGAGCTAAAGAAGTGGAGGAACGATCTACAAATGTTGTATTTCGTATCCCTTTAGAGTAAAGTTGTTTACTTGCTATATGATTCGCCTAAACTCTAGTTTACGATCTTGCTTAGTGTTATTCGGCACATAAAAATTTAATTTTGGCATGGTCGATGCCTTGTAGAGCCTCGTTAGTGTGCCTAGTAACCCTACAGTGGTATCAGAACCTAGCTAGAGCATTAGACGATGCGTTAACGAAGTTAAAACTCCGAACGAACCCGAATACGACAAAACGACCCCCTCTCTGGACAATTTTCAAAATCTGGGATTTTTGTGAATTAAAAATATCTAAAAAAATCAGCAGGGTTTTATAAGAATTATTGTGTAAAACGAGGACGTGAATCGAACAGTTGACCGCGGTTCCGCGGCAAATCCCTGCTTGTGCCGCGGAACCGCGGCAGTATGGTGACCGTTGGATCTTCTGTTTGCACAGTAATTCTAGATTCTGTGATTGTTAATTTCTGGGTATTTTTAATTTGACTCAAGTGTTGAGTATTCAGGGGTTCATTTTGTAATCGTCGATTCGATCGGAGAATTTAATTTTTTTTTTTGTTATTCCGGATAATTTAGAAAGTATTAAAATGTTCGAACGGATATCATTAACTCAATTTTTTCCCAGCACGAAAAACATTCATGTGTTGAATTTTTATTGGGTTTTTAAATCTTTCTGAAAAACGTGCATGTGATGTGACAGACTCTCTAGAAGACAACAAACCTCAACTCGATTATGTGACTGTCTTGAACTGCCCTTTGAACCTTAGGGTTTGGGGCAGTACGGCGTGCCACATGTGAGGCGTTGGCTTGACCCTTCTACGGCTAGACCGTTGCTACTGTGACGTATTCTGGAATTTTTGAACTCCGCTCAAGTGTTGAGCTATTTTTGGAAATCTTGGGTATTTGATTATTCGATAGGAAAGTTTAATACTGTCTATTTATCTGGAATGTGATACAATATGTGGAATTCATACAGTTAGGCATGAAATGCGAAATATGTGATATTTCGGATTTACGATGTCTAAAGAGATTGTGGATTCCAAATGTTGTAGTTTTACACTTTCTTTTCTGTGACCGTAAGTGTAATATGTGATATCGCCGGTTTCGTTGCTATATGTCAACGACAATTGGGATGCACATATTTACTTACGTTGATGACATGTGATGTTCTGTGTTGCTGGATATGTTATATTGGATCGTCGCGTTTTGAACAGCCGGCGGTTTTTGTGAGATGAGAGTTTTTATTTTCATTCATGTAAATTCAAAAGTAATGTAATATTCTTTTATATTTGGGGCACTTCAGGGTTGAGGTTGATATCACCTTTTGTATATTATTTACTTTTCCGCACTAGGATAGACCCAAGGAGGGGAGCACAAGTAACCGGGTTCTGGAGTCCAGTGGGAGACCAACTCGAGGAGTCGAGTCCGGGTCTCCTAACTCTAGAATTGGTAGGGTTGCTTGCCGCTCTCGTAGGGGTCTAGGGGTGTGGGTTTGGCTATTCATCGCGACCGTGGAATCCGTGTTTTATAGAGGCTCAAAATAAAACACGGACGTCCTAGTATATCCAATGTTTCATATGTTTCTTCTGCTGCGATATCTGTGATGTGATCATTAGATGTTCTGTGATAAATACTGTATATAGTATATATGATATATTATATAGGCGTTACTTATGTTTTACACCCGCGCTAGCCCTGCCCTGCTCTGCAGTTAGTTACCTAACTTAACGGTGCACGAGGGGACATCGAGGCGAATGCGGATGGCATAAGTGTACGTCGTATTTATCTGTGATTTTTAGGTGACTTAAATGATGGGACTTCATTAATGTGATTAATGAAAGAAAAGAAACCTAAAAAGATGTTGTACAATCAAATTTTAATAAAAAGGGTAGCTACAGTTTTGCTTTGCATAGTGATATATATGATATATCCTGCACCTTATTCGATGAGGAAAGAGCCGAGATCCCTTCACCGGGAGTGACCTCTTTAGCAAAACTGACAGATGCTACAACACTCGGTTTGACTTTTGACTGCTTTTGGAGTTTTGCTTTGCATAGTGATGTATATGATATATCCTGCACCTTATTCCATAAGGAAAGAACCGAGATCCCTTCACCGGGAGTGACCTCTTTAGCAAAACTAATAAAAGCCTCAAAATCACTCCATTTCAAAATTAACATGATTCTACGACGATATCAAGTTCATTACACAATAGGTTTTCAGAAAAACCTGTCGTAGCCCTCCGTCATTTCAGATAAGTTGTATATAGTATTCGTGCTGCATTTGTTGGCTTTCGTCAAGGTATAGTGTGCGGTAGCTATATACTGCTTATCCGCTGCATATGATGTGATTGGATTAGGGTAGTCGTACGGCTTTGTTGGCTTTCGTCAAGGGTCGTGCGGGTGGGTTTAATTCAATCAAGAAATGTACGGGTTGAACTTGACTAGCGGGCTATGGTTTGTTGGCTTTCGTCAAGGTCATAGCACGTTAGGGGCAAAATATTATCGGGAATTTCAAGTGTTGAGATTTGCAATGAGATTGCATACCTTCTATGAGATAGTTGGATCCCGATACCCACTGCGAGTAATTGTTACTCCCGGGAGAGTTTTACACAGGACAATTAGCCGATCAAGTGGGTGTCTAGAAAGGTGTCAACGGGGTTATGCCTCTGGAAAAACGAGGTTTACTTTAATTAGGTCCGTGCGAAAGCACGGGGAACCTCCCTCAAAGTACCGACACTGGTATGGCTGAAAGATTGGCGAAGTTGTAGGGTGTAATTAAACCCGGCTAGTATTTCCTTTTAGGGTTTGAAGGAAGATTTGATAAAACCAGTGGGAGCCTTCCTGATTAGATAAGATAATAACCAATCTGATCTTGCAAGAGCATACGCTAAAGTGTTTTCTTTTCTCTCTCTCTCCAGGTAGCGACCATATCATGCCTTAATAAAGATAATTATATGGATGTATTGACCGAACCCGCATGTTATACTGTGCTGGGGAACGTTGGTTCCGTTCTTTCTTATAAGAGTTATAAGACTGAACAGGATATAGGGGAATACCAGGATTCTCATGCCACCCGAATGAAGAAAGTACATGTTGATGCATTTTCTTCGGGTATGTTCGTTACAGAGAACTGTTTCTCCATTTGCTCTACGTCCTGGGTATTAGATACCGGGTCAGGATCCCATGTATGTAAACAGTTACATGGGCTTAGGAAAGGTAGAGAACTTGGACCTGGCATGTGTAGACATGGGACCGCATACATCACTATGTATCCGCCCCAAGAGTTCGGTAACTCTTTCTCCGTGTCCCGTAAACGGAGTTTTGGTCATCTTGCCTTTGAGACATGACTAGCAAGTGTCATAAGATGAAAATTCGAACGGTTTCAAATATCCATCTTTATGCAACTTAGCTAGTCGTGTCGCATTGATGTGACCCAGTTTACAATGCCACAAGAAGGATTCGTTCAGTTCTGAACTCTTCCTCTTGTGTGTGTTTGTTATGCTCAGAACTGTTGATTGATTTAGAACATAAATGTCATTGCACAACGTGCCTGATCCAACCAACTTTTGGTTTAGGAAAATGTTCATAACATTATACTGTAATACAAAATTATATCCCTCTTTACTTAACAAAGAAACCGATATAATGTTGCATATCAGGTTTGGTATGAAATAGCATTCGTTCAGAATCAATGTATTACCAGTTGGCAATACAAGGTGATATTCCCCGACGGTTTTAGCTGCAACAATTGCACCATTTCCAACCCTTATGTCTTTATCACCTTCTCCAAGTTCTCTACCTTTAGACCGGGTCTCCTAAATTTTTATGTGCCGAATAACACTAAGCAAGATCGTAAACTAGAGTTTAGGCGAATCATATAGCAAGTAAACAACTTTACTCTAAAGGGATACGAAATACAACCTTTGTAGATCGTTCCTCCACTTCTTTAGCTCCTTGATGAAGTCCCTTCGCTGCGGTCGTGGTTCTCTCGGACCCTTGCATGGCTTCACGAGGCGAAAGATGCGACCTTGCTTGAAGTCTCCGAGGCCGAAGATGATCTACGTCGAGGGAATTTCGACTCAAGCTCCTACTTCACTAACTAGAGAATTAGTGAAGCAAACACCCTATACGTCCTAAACTCCTTGATGAAGTACGAAGAACCATCCCTAGCTCAGTGTGCTCTCTGCACTCCTTAACATATTAAGGAGTTCAGGTAGTTCCCTTTCCATGTTGTGCATGTTGAAGTTAACTATGAACTGAGCAAAACTGGAGGGGAGGGACTGCAGAATAATATCGGTATATTGTTCATTGTCCATCATCCATCCAAGGTCCTCAAGCTCTTCTATGAGAGCTATCATCTTCAGAACATGGTCTCCTACTGATGTGCCAGGGGCCATTCGCATCTGAAACAATTTCTTCGATGCTTCGTATTGTAATACGCTGGATTTCTCTCCATACAACTCCTTTGTATGGAGGAATATGTCATGAATGTCCATATTCTCGTGCTGCTTTTGATGTGTGTTGTCCATCGATGCAAGCGCGGGGAATTTGGCCGTGGCACAGTCAGCGTCCCATGTCTTGCGGACTTCAATATCCGCAACTGAGGATTTTTGACCTGGGGTGGGCGGGGCTGATGCCGTGAGGACATATGATACTTTATCATAAGTCAAGGCTATTTTCAGATTCCTCAGCCAGTCTTTATAATTGGTCCCATTCGGTTTGTTTTTATCTAGTAGAAGCTTGAGTCCAGTCATTGGTATTTGCCATTAAGAGAGAGAAAAGAATACACTCAGCGAAAGCTCTTGCATAGATCAGATTGGTTATTATCTTGTCTAATCGATGTCTCCCACTGCTTTAATCAAGTTTTTCTTTCAAACCTAAAAAAGAAAACTAGCCAGGATTAATTACAGTCTATAACTTCGCTAACCGTTCAGCCAGGCCATTGTCGGTACTTGAGGGAGGTTCCCCGTGCTTTCGCACGGACCTAATTAAAGTAAACCTCGTCTTCCCAGAGGCGTAGCCCCGTTAACACCTTTCTAGACACCTAATGAGTTAGCTAATTGTAAACTGCAAAACTCTCCTAGGAGCAACTATTGCCCAAAGTGGGATCGGGATCCAACCATCATATGGAAGGTATGCAATCTCATTGCAAATCTCAACACTTGAAATTCCCGATGTGATTTTTACCCCTAGTACTTATGACCTTAACTATGGTCAACAAATCATAAGTACCAGTCAAGTTCTATCCGTCATTTCTTGATCAATTAGACCCACCCATATGACCCTTAACTATGGTCAACAAAGTCGCATGAATGTCCTAATTAATCTGCATCATATGAAGTGTAGGAAGAAATCACTTCGCTACCGTACACTACGCCTTAACTAAAGTCAACAAACGTAGCACGAATACTAAGTACTCTACTTCCTAAAATGACGGAGGGTTGCGGATGATTTTTAAGAAAATCTTTAAAGCTTTGAACTTGATATCGTCGTAGAATCAAATGGTTTTCAAAAGGAGTGGCTTGTGCTCCGCAGTTTTTGAAAAGTAGCTTTTTCATTAAGATCCGATTCTACAACATCTTTTTAGGTTTATTTTCTTTACATTAATCATATTAATGTAGTCCCATCATTTGAGTCCTTAAGCCAATCACAGAAAAGAAACGAAAATAACACGTACGCGTATGCTATCCGCATTCGCCGCAATGTTCCGTTATGCACCGTTAGGTTACTTAACTAACGGCATAACGGGGCGGAACTAGCGCGGGTGTAAAACATAAGCAACGTCTACTATATATCTCATATATAATATATCATTCGTCTCAGATATCACAGAACACAGGCAGCAGAAACATATATATAATGTGGGATATACTAGGATGTCCGTATTTGATATTTAGCCAATAATAGAAAATACGGATTCCACAGTCGCAATGAATAGCCAAGCCCACACCCCTAGACCCCTACGAGAGTGGCAAGCGACCCTACCAATCCTGGAGTTTAGGAGACCCGGTCTCGACTCCTCGAGATGGCCTCCTACTGAACCCCAGAACCCGGTCACTTGTGCTCCCCTCCTTGGGTCTATCCTAATGTGGAAAAGTAAATAATATACAACACTGGTGACATCAACCTCAACCCGGAAGTGCCCCAAATAAAAGAATATTACATTACATTTGAATTTTACATGAATGAAAAATAAAACTCTGATCTCACAAAAAAAAACCCGGCTATTCAATCGCGACAATCCTGCACATCATATCTCAGCAACACATAATATCATATATCATCAACGTAAGTAAGTATGCGTACCCCGATTGTCGTTGATGTATAGCAACGAAACCGGCGACATCGACATACTACACTTACGGTCATAGAAAAGAAAGTGTAAAACTACAATATTTGGAATCCGCATTCTCTTTAGACATCGTAAATCCGAGATATCACATACCTCGCATTTCATGCCTAACTATATGAATTCCACATATTGTATCACATTCCAGATAAATATACAGTATTAAACTTTTCAATCGAATAATCAAATACCCAAAAATTCCCTAAAGCTCAACACTTGAGCGGAGTTCAAAAAACCCGGAATGTGACACAGTAGTAGCGGTCCAGCCATAGAAGGGTCAAGCCAACGCCTCACATGTGGCACGCCGTACTGCCTCAAACCCTAAGGTTCAAAAGGCACTTCAAGACGGTCACATAATCGAGTTAAGGTTTGTTGTCTTCTAGAGGGTCCACCACAAAACTTGCACGTATTTCCGAAAGATTTAAAACCCGTGAAAAAGTGATTTAATGATACTCGTTCAAACTTTTTAATAATTTCTAAGTTACCCGGGAAAAAGCACTGTTAGTTATATGTATGCCCTAGAGGCCATTACTGTACATACGATGTATATTGTAGTGGATGCTAGGACATATATGGGGAGGACTTTCTTACACGACATGATAGTATGCTATCTGGTTGTACTTTATCTTAACATGTACTCTGACAGTCTCTATGTTACATGTTGATAAAGCACTTGGGATAAGTACTCGACTTCTGGGATTATGATGAGATCATACTAGTGGGGCCACGGTAGTCGACGAGTACATCCTATAACTGTTCCTAGTCGAGGGTGTATCGAGATAGGGCATCGATGCACCAGAGTAGACTAGCGTATACGCATCTTGACCGATATGATGGGCGATGGATGATCCCATATCCATCGGTGTTTGACATCAAGGATGGTGTACGGGTGCTCAGTGGAGACTGGGTACACTGGACGGACTCACCGAGAACTCCCAGATGGTATTATACATCACGTCAGATGGCAGTTCTCCGGTCACACTGGTACAGAGTAGTCTGTTGACCCGAGATCGTCATAGAGTCTTGTGTGATTCCCACTGTGCTTTGATTTCTATCATACCACGTCCAACAGGGCGTGCAAAAAGGTGGATTTTGGGTACAGTCTCGAATCACATGGAGGCAATGAACGATAGGAGGGGATTCGTCTCTCCCGTTATTGGGAGTTGATGTTGCGCTGTGTTCGATTGGCTATAACCGGAAATCCCTGGCAGGATTGCTGAGATTTACTGGTAAGTGTTATCAGTAGTTTCTCGAACTGTTATAGACCTCATATCGACACGACTTATCGAGCTACTGGGGTCTGACGTTTACCGCCCCTAGGCGAGATATGCGACATATCAGACGACGAGACCGGACTGTACGGGAGTGTTACTGTTTGGATTCACAAAAGAATGTACAGGCTTGCTTGTTGATCTTCTGAGCGCTCAATACCTGGGTAGCTGTTACGTTTAGCTGACCGCTTGCAGCTTGTGGGTGTTTGATATGATCATCACCTACTGCCGGTGTATTGACGATTCTTTAGAGTCCTATACAGAGGTTTCTTGGCTCAGGCAAAACGGAGTAGGAGCACATATATGATATGTGCGGGACCGAGGATAATGCGGTATATGATATCGTATTGGATTCTCGCGATATGAGATATCGGCCGGGTATATGTGATATAGCCGGGTCATTATATTAGTCGGTTATATGCGATATAGCCGGATTGTTGGTGTAGGGTTCCTAGGCACACAAATGAGGTCTCACAAGTGATCAAACATGGCTAATTCAAAATTTTCCATGTGCCTACAAACCCTAATACGGATCGTTAACTATATGTATAGGCGATGCAATGCAAATAAACAACTTTAACATAAAAGGAAAGAGGCTACAACCTTTGTAGATCCGGTCCTCCACCTCCATAGCTCCGTGATGAAGTCCCTCCGCTGTACCCATCGGATCTCGGACTCTCGCGGTGGTTTCATCGAAGAATTGATCGGGCTAGGTCGTCGACTTCGATGCCGAAGATGATCTACGTCGAGGCAACTCAAGATCAAACTCCAACTTCACCAAGTCATGAAACTTGTGAAGAAAACACCCTATTCTACTTGGCAAGTGGTAGAGGATGAAGAAATAGGAAGTGAGTTCACTTTAGAATTGGATTTCTCACTCCTTTTCTCAAGTTGCCATTGATGGTTGCAAGGTTTCTCCATTGTTGAAGATGATGAAGAATATGATAAGTATTATTCTAAAATAGAAAATAAATGAATACTTATCATATAGAAACCATAGTTAGGTGTAGAGAATAAACCATGGTTAGTTTGAATGGTTAGGGTTAAGCATGAAGACAAAATGGTCACTTAGTCAAAGCTCCATGAAGCTTCAACAACAAACAAAGAAAGCCACCATTTTTCTCTTTATCATTTAAAAAAGAATAATAAATAAATAAATAGATAAGAAAATGAAAACCCTAACCATTACATAACCATGGTTTAATCTTTACACAAACTCAAGTTAGCTTGTATCATCAAACATGATACAATCAAGTGCACACAAAAATATATCACATATACAATGTGCACATCAAGTGATAAAATCCTTTTAAAGTGAACCAATACTAGTTAATGCAAAGTAATATATCAAATATATAATTATACATTAAATCATTAAATCAACACTTGATTTAACGATCCGGTCATATCGCATATGACCGACTAATATTCAATGTATCGGCTTATCGAATCAATCCTAGATTCGATAACTAGGTTATATCGCATACAACCAATCGATACATTCATCGCGAGAATAGAATACGGTATCACATACACGCATTATTCTCGGTCCCGCACATATCTCATATGCGCTCCTATTTCGTTTCGCTTGAGCCAGGAAACCTCTGTGTAGGACTCTAAAGACTCGTCAATACGCCGGCAGCAGGTGATGATCATATCAAACACCCACAAGCCGCAATCGGTCTGCTAAACGTAACGGCCACCCGGGTATTGAGCGATCAGAAGATCGACGAGCAAGACCGCTCACACTCCTGTGAATCCAACCAGTAACACTTACCGGACAGTCCGGTCAGTTCGTCTGATATGTCGCATATCTCGCATAGGGGTGGTAAACGTCAGACCCCAATAGCTCGATAAGTCATGCCGACGTGAGGTCCATAACATTCGTGAAACTACTGATAACTCTTACCAGTATATCACTGCAACCCTGGCCAGAGATTTCCTGTTATGGCCAGTCGAGCATAGCGCAACATCAACCCCCAATACCGGGAGAGACGAATCCCCTCCTATCGCTCATTGCCTCCATATGAATCGGGACTGTACCCAAAAACCACCTGTTTGCACGACTCAGTAGAGCCGTGGTAGGGTGGAAATCAAAGCACAGTGGGAGACACACAAGACTCTATGACGATCTCGGGTTTACAGACTAAGCTGCACCAGTGTCACCATAGAATTGCCATCTAACGTGAGGTATAAAACCATCTGGGAGTTCTCGGCGAGTCCGTTCAGTGTACCCAGTCTCCACTGAGCACCCGCAAACCATCTCTGATGTCAAACACCAATGGATATGGGATCATCCATCGCCCATCACATGGGTCGAGAAGATATACGCTCGTCTAATCTGGAATATCGATGCCCCGTCTCGATATTCCCACGACTAGGAACATTGAAGGATGTACTCATGGACTACCCAGGCCCCACTAGTATGATCTACATCATAGTCCTGGAAGTCGAGTACACATCCTAAGGGCTTTATCAACATGTAATCAGAGAGACAGAAAGTATACATGTTAAGATAAAGAGCAACCAGATAGCGTACTATCATGTCGAGCAAGAAAGTCCTACCTATATATGTCCCAGCATCCACTACAATATACATCCAATGTACAGTAATGGCCTCTAGGGCATACATATAACTAACAGTCGGATCAAGTGTTGATTCGATAATTTAATATATAATAATATATATGATATATTAAATTACATTAACTAATATTTGCTAACTAAAAGATTCATTTTCTCACGGGATAATACATTGATATATATGCGAAATATGTTAATTGTATTATTTTCTATTGTTACAAAATATATTGTATATGTGATATATAATATTGTAACATGTTAGAGTTACAAATTTAACATTGGATTAGGGTTTAAACTTGGTTAGGGTTTGGATTAGGGTTAGCTTTTGCATGAAGCTTCCATGAAGCTTCATGAAGCTTTGACTTTGTGGATGCTTGATATTATTTGTGAGATATTATGTTAACCCAATCCAAACCATTAACTATAGTTAACTCTCTACAAGGGTTAACTCTCTCATGTTTAACCCTTGGTTAGATTTGTAACCACTATAATTATTCATTGTTCATCACAAAAGGATTAAGGTTATCTTCTTCATTCTTCTTCTTCATGCTTGAGCTTCTTCATGAAAAAGCTTTCTTTTGTGATGAAAGTGAGTGAGAAAAAGATCGTAAATGAGAGAAAAAATCCTACTTCATCATCCTCATCTATCCTTGCCATTTAGATGAAGGTGTTCACTTCATATTATGAGTGTTAGCTTGTGTTAATGAAACTTCAAGGTAGATCATCTTAGTATCGAAGATCGGAAGCAAAGGTTGCATCATTCTCTTCGTGAAGCCTCTCGAGAGTCCAGAACACGATGATCGCAGCGAAGGGACCTCAACACGGAGCTTAAGAAGTGAAGGACCAGATCTACAAAGGTTGTAATCCCTCTCACTTAGTGTTAAAGAGTTTAACATGCTAGTTTTCGCCTAAACCCTAGTTTAAAGATCCGGCTTCGGGTTGTTCGGCACGGCTAATTTTTTAATCGGGCATGGTTGATGCCTCGTAGACCCTTGTGCGCATGCCTAGCAACCCTACAGTGGTATCAGAGCCAAGCTAGAGATTTAGGCGAAGTCTAGACGAAGTTTAAACTCCGATCGAACGCCGAAACCCCGATACGGAACCCTCTCTGGACAATTTTCAAAAAGTTGTTTTTTTCTGAATTAAAAATGCTCAGAAAAACAAGCAAGAAAAACTAAGAATTACTGTGAAGTACGGATCTCTGAGTCAACAATTTGACCGCGGAACCGCGGTCAAACCATGGTTTTTGCGGCTGTTCCGCGGCCAAAATTTGACTTAGTCCCTGGAATTTCACTTAATTATTCTTAGGTCCTTTCTTGGAAATTTGTTCTGGGAATATTTTAATTCCACTCAAGTGTTGAGTTTTCTAGGGTTATATTGGGGACTCAATGATTCGATCGGATAATTTAACTTCCTTTAGTTTTGTCCGGGTAATTTTTAGAAACTGTTAAAAAGTTCGAACGGATATCAATAACTCACTTTTTCCCCAGTCGGAAATTTTTTCAAAAGTTGGATTTTTTCTCGAGTTTAAGAACGTTCTAAGTCGTGCAAGTAACGCGGTGGACCCTCTAGAAGACAACAAACCTTAACTCGATTATGTGACCGTCTTGAACTGCCTCTAAACCTTAGGGTTTGGGGCAGTACGGCGTGCCACATGTGAGGCGTTGGCTTGACTCTTCTACGGCTGGACCATTGGTACTGTGGCATGTGATGGATGTTTTTTAAACTGATTTTAAGTGTTGAGATGTATTGGGGAAATCTTGGGTGTTTGATTATTCGATCGGAAAGTTTAACATTGTCTATTTACCTGGAATGTGATACGATATTTGGAATCCACAGGTAGTTATGAGATAACTAATTTGAATGTTATAAATCTAGCAGTTCAGTCTTAGATGATCGGTTGCCACGGAATTATGATGTGATCAAAAGTCCGTCGCAATCATGTAGCGTACGCGGATACTCGCCTGGTAAACTTAATAGATAGCCACGCCCCATAGCCCCGACCAAGTGACTGTAGGAGAACCGCGTCGCCAAAAGCATCCATTCGGGTGCTCGCGGCAGCGGTGTTCCGCCTTAGTGCACTTCGTCGATGGCATCCGGGGGTGCGGCCGTCTGCTAAAGTTTGCGACGAGCATTCGATCAGGATGTCGGGAATCTTGTTGAATTGCCCGACTTGATATTGAAAAGAGTTTTCGATAATGAGACTAAAATGCCGGGTTTATAATTGTTAGGCATGCGATGTCTAAGGAATTCATTTGGTTAGGCATGCGATGTCTAAAAAGGTTGCGGATTCCAACTGTTGTAGTTTTACACTTTCTTTTCTATGACCGTAAGCGTAGTATGTGGTGTATCGCCGGCTTCGTTGCTATACATCAACGACAATCGGGATACGCATACTTGCTTACGTTGATTATATGAGATATTATGTGATGCTGTGATATGTTATATTGGATCGTTGCGTTTGAATAGCCGGGGTTTTTATGTGAGATGAGAGTTTTTTCTTTTTCATTCATGTAAAATTCATTTGTATGTAATATTCTTTTATTGGGGCACTTCCGGGATGAGGTTGATGTCACCACTTGTATATTATTTACTTTTCCGCATTAGGTAGACCCAAGGCGGGGAGCAAAAGTAACCGGATTCTTGGGTCCAGTGGGAGACCATCTCGGGGAGTCGAGACCGGGTCTCCTAACCCTAGAATTGGCAGTGTTGCTTTCCGCTCTCGTTGGCGTCTAGGGATGTGGGTTTGGCTATTCATCGCGACCGTGGAATCCGTGTTTTATAAAGGCTCGTATTGAAACACGGATGTCCTAGTATATCCAATATTTCATATATGTTCTTCTGCTGCAATGTTCTGTGATGAGATCATATTACAGCCTGAGACAAATGTTTATATTATATATATGAGATATATGTTATATTGCAGATTTCGTTTCAAAAGAGATGCTTGTGAAGCACAATTAAAATGTGACTTCATTAATGAGATTAATGAAATAAAATAAACCTATGATGTTGTGGAATCGAATTTTCAAAACAGGTAGCTATGGTTCTTGCTTTGCATCGCGGTGTTCCTTGTAGAATATCCTGCACCTTATTCGATAAGGAAAGGGCCGAGATTCCTTCACCGGGAGTGACCCCTTTAGCAATAACTGGCAGATGCTACACCCCTCGGTTTGTTTTTGATTGCTTCTATAGTTTTTGCATTGCATAGTGTTGGTGATAGTGCCCTCAGAGTCAATTATTGGATCACAGGCACGTGATTGCAATGATTGAGGGAGGACCTATCCCGGTAGGACAGTCTTACTTAAGATGATAGTATGCTATCTGGTTTATCTTTATCGTCGTGTACTGCTTTAGGTGACCAGACAGGTCGCTATTACACGTTGATAGAGCCCCTAGGATTCTTGCTTGACTGCCAGCAGTATGAGGACGATTATATACGTGGGAGCTGGTAGTCTATAAGCACATCCTTAAAAGGTCCCTAGTCGTGGGAGTTTCGAGACAGGGCATCGATACTCCAGAGTAGACTAGTGTATACAGTCGAGACCCCGACGAGGGGAGGTGGCCGGTCTCACAAGCCACTGGTGTCAGTTGGTTCACCTAAGATGTATACAGGTGCTCATTGGGTTATGAGTACACCGGACAGGACTCGCCGGGAACATGCTAGTTGGTCTTATATCTGACGTCAGATAGCAGTTCCCTGGTGACATGTGTACAGGTTAGTTCATCGACCTGAGGATCGTCATTTGTCTCGTGTGAGTTCCCACTGTACTTTGATTACTACCCTACCACGCTCAAAGGAGACGTGCAAACAGGTTTTAGTTGGGTACAGTCCCGAGCCACATGGAGGCAGTGGACGGATCTTCGGCGGTTCGTCTCTCCCAGTATTGGGGGTGAGGTCGCGCTGTGTCTAGGAGAGCCAGAACATGAAAAGTCCTTGGCCAAGGCAGGAGATTTACTGGTAGGTATTCTAGTAGTATCTCAGGGTGTTCTGGGCTGATCTCTGACACGACTTGTACCGCTTTTGGGGGTCTGACTTTTACCAACCCCCTAGGCCCGCCATGCGATGCTCATAGACGAACGGACCGGACTGTACGGACATTGTCACTGACAGGCTCAGTAGGGTGTCAGGATGGGTTCGCTCATCGACGTCCCTTTTGGTCAATAGCTGGTAGCCCGTCACGTATGGCTAATACCTCTGACGTGCTAGTGGTTAAACCACAACCATAGTATTGACGAGTCTTTAGAGTCCCCCACATTCAGTTACTCAAGTTTCGGGCGAAACGCTGTAGAGGCCGTATGGAGATATGGCAGGGTTCGATCAGATACGTGCGGTATTGCACGGAGCAGGATCGGACGGTTAGTTCTAGAGGCCGTATGGATATATGGCAGGGTTCGATCAGATATGTACGGTATTGCACGGATCAGGATCGAACGGATATTACTAGCCGGCTTTGGTGTAAGCCGGATCCTAGTATAGTACTGTGTAGATTTTGTCTCATTGCATTTGTATTCAGTCGGAATACAAATGCGGGTGTGTATGCACAGTAGCGGGGTTTTCCTGTAATTTATTATGGTACCAGTTTTTTGGAATTGCCAGTTTGCTTTCCGTTTCGGCCATATTTCTTTGTAAACTTCATTGGCCGAAGATTGGTGGAGGAGGGCTTATTTGCATTTGTGCAAATAAGCAATTTGGAAAGGGGTATTTTGCATTTTGTTGCATCATGATGGGTGCACCATCCTTTGACTTGATTTATCCATCATGAGTTGACTTTTGTGAGATGATGAGGTTGGTGGAGTGTGGGTTTGTGTTTGTGATCATTTCCCTTCATGATATCATTTGATTCTCTTCTTGCATTATTCATCCATACACTCCCTCATTCTTTTTCTTCTCTCCATTTGATGCATGGCCGGCAAAAGATTAAGAGGGATGCCCATTTTTGTGGTGGCGGATTTTTAGTCTTTTGGCTTCACAAAAATCCCCATAAGTTCCATCTCCAAAAGCTTATATCATTCCTCCACCAAATGGCAACCTCCACTACCCCTAAATGAGACATGAGTTCTACACTTCATTCTACAGCAAATCTTGGGCACGTCGACTCGCCAACTTCGTGCCCGAGTTGCCTCGGTATAGAGGTGGGAGCCCGTAAAAGAAGCATGCGACGTGGTGCCCTTCCGGCGAGGAGGTGGAGACCGGAGATTCCGCGAGAAGATCGGGACGACGACGAGAAGACCGAAGGATATGGATCGCTCGGTATATCTCTCTTCCCCATCTTGTAGTTAGCTAGGACTAGTTTAATGGCACGATCTGGGTTTATAGTGCGCAGTGGTGCCGGTTTGAAAAGTTAAAGTAAATCACCGCTTCAGCATTCCGGCATCGGATTGACGGCCGGGGCGCCGCCGTGCACTTACAGTGGTATCAGTGCCTCGCCATTAACATAGTCTAGCTTTGTCTAATGTGTTTTACGTTTCCGATCGAACAAAATTCCAAAACCCGTATTTTTCCTAGCATCAGTTTCTGTCGAATTTTTTCTGGCTCGAAATTTTTTTCAATACATTGGAGAATGATGTGCAGGCAATTATAAGACTTCTGTAGAAATTTGATCACGTGATCGCTCTATACGACCGCGGAACCGCGGCCAAACCCATACTTGAGCCGCGGTTCCGCCGCAGTATTTGTAGTTCAGTGGATAAATTTTTTACAGAGGGTCTCTGGACTGAAAATAGGGGTTTTGGTATACATTGTTTGGGCCCAAAATTTCTGTGGGTGCTACAGTATTGCTTGGGGGACCACTTGGTAAAATTTGATCGATCGGATATTTTAAACACTTTAGTTCACAGTATTTACATTATATCTGCGACCGTGAATGTCACTTGATCGGTAAATCTTGTCTAACTGCTATAACCCGGTTAGACGGATTTGCGAACGTGACATTCACGTTGATTGTAACCCTTCGAAAATCGTTTAGGCAGTTTTTCGGTAATCGGCAAATTTTTCGGCTTTTTCCGTAAAAAGTCAAAATAGGTGTTTTTCATTGTAGAACTAATTATACAAAATTTAGACAAGATATTACTATAATTTTGTCACTAAAATGTCACTTATAATTTTCTAGTTAAATAAAAAAAAAATCGTAATTAATTATTTTTTTTAATTATTTTAAGCCTTTTTAAATACATTAAATTAGTGATAAATACAAATTTAATTAGGTAAATTTCTTAATTAGGAGTCTTTATAAGCTAAAATATGGTGTTAATAAAATTATATCATGTCTTGCAAACTTTTGGTTTTATGGTGGGAAAATTATGAAAAAAATGATGAAAAAGGGGTTTTATTTGGAAAAAGTTGAAATGAAAAGTATTAAATGATGTCATATGATGTTGTAATGACCTAGAAACTTCTAAAAATTTCCCCCATTACCCTCTCCTACTGCTGGCCGACCCCTACAGCTGCTGGATCCCCATTTTCCCACTTCATTCTTGCTTCATTTTCATGCAAAAATTCAAGAAAAATCCACAATTTCTTTCTCCATTCAAAGCCTAACCCTAATCCCTTCTCTCTTCAACCCAAATTTGTTCAAAAACATGATGAAAGGAGGCTTCTTGGAGACTTGATGAAGCTAGGGTTCAAGCTTGAGAGGTGAAAATTTTAATCCTTTTGTTAACTTGTGGTTTAATTATGCTAGAATTGAAACTCTAAGTATTAATTTAGTGTAAATCCTTGTTCATGAAAAATCAAGAGAAGGTTTTGATTTTAAAAAATTAGGGTTTGCAGCATAATGGTTGGATTATGTTAGGGATGGTTATCTAATTGATTAGAATGGTTAATGGTGTATTGATATGCTTGCTAAATCGATAAATTTCGATGTTTGTAACGAATCGGTAAGAAAATCGCTTACTAGATTTTTGTAGAAAATAGAATGCGTTCAATTTGCGTTAGGTTAGCAATATTATTAGCTTCGTATAGGATTATTAGAATGCGCGAACGCGGGGTTTCGTCTAGTCGGGTGGTAGTTTGTCGATTTCCCCGAAATGACGATTTTTGTTAAAAGATTGCGATTTTCGTGCGTTTTTCCGCGCACTGAGTGCATACTACGATTAATTTGAGAGCGTGGATAATTGTATGTTGTGACTTGCATTGTGTTAGGTTTTTTAATCTTATGCTTGATATTGTGCAAATATAGGATCGGTCGGGGAAACTTCGGACACGGCGCGAAAAGGCAAAGCGGTGGCCGGATCAGATTAGCGGGGATTTCTGGTGAGTAGATATATTCATCTATGGGGGAATCGTCTGAATGGCGCGAGGCGCCCCCCCTAGTTAGGATTACCCTACTTTTTGCAAGATTATATTGTTAGTTAGCTTATCCATTCATGTACACTGCATACCCTTATAGCGAACAGTATGTTAAATTGCATGGACATTCATTTCTACATATACGATATCATTTCGTAGGACACGAACACCTTACCATTGGCATATGTTGCACGCACACTATTCATGTGACACACACGCCTTTGGTAATTGACATGCCACGTGCACGATAGAACCTGTTTATCTTAATATCATCACCTGCATTCATACTTGATATATGAAACTGCATCGCATGCATATATCTCGCATCATCATCATATTTACATAGAACTCTAGCCAAAATTCACATCGTATGCATTGATATCATAGACATTTATCATATATAACATGTGGACATTATGATTTTCTTGAGGATTTCAGTTTTGCTGCAATTTCTGGATTTTTGGGGAAAACCGCAAGAATTTAACAAAACCTTATATTTATCCTTTTCAAAACAAAAGTTGCGGTTTTCTCGTGATGTATGTGTCGTCCACCATGATTTTTCATGTTTTCTGTTGGATTTCGAGACCCGATTCGAGGAGTGGATGAACCGTCTCGGGTATATGGTGGGCCCGGTATGGTACCCCGGGGCAAGAAGATCGAGTTGTAGACGATGAGCCTGGCAGGGGAAGACTACCTACCGGTGATGTCTGGCACGGCGGATATCCGGAGGATACCGACCGTTGTCGTGAGATTTATGATATGGGCCGATCCGGACTGACGGAGCCTGATATTGAGACAGATATGATTCCTTTTTGGTGTCGATGCTTGACACGGGTTTTTCAGATGATTTCTTGATGATATTTAGCTTTTATACAGATATTCATGTTCTAAGTTAAGAATTCAATAACCTTAGCAGTTAAAACACTTAAAGACTTAATACTGACATTGCATACCTGTGCATGCATACTAGAGAAATCATAGCACATATGGACATGCATGTTGTGGTGCATTGCGTTGCATTCTTACGATTGCCTTATTAGATGTTATATTTACTCATGAGCTGGCAACTCACCCCCGTTGTGCCACAGTGTCTTGCAGGTCGGACCCTTCAGTCTTGTAGCGGCGGGCTATTTTGTCATCAGTTCCTTTTGCTCATACTCGCGACATCGCCCGTAGGTGGGTTGCGAGTATACTTTATTTCTTTTTGCTTTATCATTGTATCTAGTATTCTCCATCTACCACTTGTATTGTATATGCGACCTTGTGATGAGACTGAGAGATTTGTATATTTGTGGTTTCTTTTGGGCCGAGCTCACTTGAGCCGGCGTTGTGTTTTCTGATATTTTGGGTTTCTTTTATGCTCTTTTTCTTGATATTACTATTATATTGCATGTGGTTGTGATCCGCCTTGGGCGAAGAGCTAGCTCCCGCTTGGGGATGCCATTTTTATGTTTACAGGTTTATTATCTTGTTGTACCCATTTTGGGGGATAGAAAATACAGGGGAGACTCTACCGAAATTTTCAGAAATTTTTGATGTTTTTTTTTTTTTGGATTCTATGCAACTTAATTGATTTAAAAACCGTTTTCATTTAAGGTTTTCCTTCACTCTCTTTGATTTTGCTTTAGATTTTCTGGGTTTTGGCTGACTTAGGTTACGGTACGCCTTTAGATGTCTCGTAATCTAAGTGCCAGTCACGTTCCGTACTTTCGGGTCGTGACAAAGTTGGTATCAGAGCCATGTTTTACCTTTCTGAGTGTAGGACGACCTTGGTAGATGGAGTAGGTAACTTAAGCAGAGTGGCGTAGCGTGGGTATGATCCGCGGTATACTTACGATACGGTACTCCGCCTAAGTAACCTTAGGACATAATTGCTTGTATTTCCTTTCTTGATTCCTTGCATTCCTTGATCCAATTGCAATGTCCTTATCAGTTCTATTTCTTATTCCAGCTTCGATGCCGCCAAAGGCTACGAGAGCTCAGCGGGCTGCCGCTAGGGATGAGATTCGAGCGTGCTCGTCTGAGGCGAGGATCGAGCGGGAGGATACGCCTACCCCTCAGGGTCCCACTGATCCGCCTTATCCTGACCGTATTGCCAGATTAGAGGCCGGCATGCAAGAGTTGCGGCAGATGATAGGATCTTTAGTTGAGTCAGCCGGGCACAGAGATCCGAGGACGTTCCTTCCACCGCACAGACCACGATCGTACCTGCTGCATAGATGGTCCCTCCTGCTGCTACTACGGAGACTATCCCTGTTTCACTACAGGTGTTCATGAGATTGAGACCTCCAGCTTTTACCGGTACAGATGCGACAGAGGACCCACAGGCATTTCTTGATAGGATGGCTCGGATTTGCCGTTCTTTGAGGTGTTCTGGTGATAGATTGGTGGAGTTTGCGAGTTTTCGTCTGGAGGGTCTTGCCCCAGACATGGTACGATTCAGTAGAGAGAGGCCGAGCTGCAGGTCTGCCTTCTATGACCTGGGATGAGTTTACATCTGCATTTCTTGCCCGTTTTCTTCCGGAGAGTGTCCGAGATGCTCGCGCCCGTAGTTTTGAGTCTTTGCGCAAGACTCCTGGGATGACGGTGTCGGAGTATGATATACAGTTTACCCAGTTGTCTCGATATGCTCCGTACCTAGTCGACACAGAAGAGAAGAGAATAAAGAGGTTTGTGCGAGGGCTTGATACACAGCTATTCCTTGCCATCGGCACCCAGCACTTTGATACATAAGCAGCCGCGATGGATGCAGCCTTACTTTTGGAGGAGCGTATTTCCGATACTCCGGTCGTTTCTGGCCGAAGAGGATCCGTACTGATACGCCAGCCCAGCGGCAGATGGGCAGACATTGTGATAGATTATTTCCGGGAGATGGTGGAGGCAGAGGATTGAGACGAGGTCAGTTATTTTGTTCATATCCACAGACCCAGCAGTCGTCTCCAGGATGTTTTCGGTGTGGGAGTCAGTACCACCGTGTCAGAGACTGTACCATGGGACGCAGGGCGCGGCGACAGTCCCGCATGTGACTTTACCACCCTCGCCACCGTCTCAGAGAGCTTTACTTCCTACTCCTGATGATGCTCCACGTCAGTCAGATGCTTCTAGAGAGGTGGGCGTGGCGGTCCAGTTTCGAGAGGACGAGGCGACAGAGGCAGAGGCAGAGGCCGAGGTAGAGGCAGAGGACAGCCAGCTATTAGTGGTGGACAGGCCCGAGTGTTCGCATTGACTCCTCAGGATGCACAGGCATCCAATGCCGTCGTGACAGGTACTCTGCCAGTATGTTCTTTTGATGCACGGGTATTATTTGATCCAGGCTCCACACATTCCTATGTTTCCACGTATTTTGCACCGAGGTTGGGCCGAGAGTCTTCTCCGTTAGATCAGCCGCTTGTCGTTATTACCCCGGTAGGCGAAGTCTTTTGTTGCCCGTTTTATGTACCGATCTTGTTCCGTTCGTATCGGGGAGAGAGATTCTTCAGTAGATTTGATTCTCCTCGATATGCTAGACTTTGACGTTCTTCTTGGTATGGACTGGCTAGCCACCTGTTATGCATCCGTGGACTGCCGTGAAAAAGAAGTCAGATTCATTTTTCCTGGTGAGCCGGTACATATTATTCAGGGAGATCGTAGCGCTACCCTTCCCAGCTTGATTTCTTCTCTTCGCGCTGGTCAGCTCTTAAGGAAAGGGTGTCAGGGATTCTTAGCTTATGTTTGTGATACTAGCTCCACAGAGGTTCCGTTGGACCAGGTCCCTGTTGTGAGAGAGTTCCCTGATGTATTCCCTAACGAGGCTGCCTGGTCTGCCACCAGAGCGCGAGATTGAGTTATGTATTGACTTGATCCCTGGCATGGGGCCTATTTCTATACCTCCTTATCGGATGGCCCCGGCGGAGCTGAGAGAGTTAAAGGATCAGTTACAGACTTGCTGGACAAAGGGCTTATCCGACCGAGTGTGTCACCTTGGGGTGCTCCCGTCTTGTTTGTTAAGAAGAAGGACGGAAGTATGCGTTTATGCATTGATTACCGTCAGCTGAACCGGGTTACTGTGCGGAACAGGTATCCCATACCCCGCATTGATGACTTATTCGATCAGCTCCAGGGTGCAGGGTTCTTCTCGAAGGTTGATTTACGATCAGGTTATCACCAGTGGCGAGTTCGGAAGGAGGATATTCCGAAGACGCCTTCCGTACTCGATATGGTCATTACGAGTTCTTGGTGATGTCGTTCGGGCTCACCAATGCCCCGGCAGCGTTTATGGATTTGATGAACTGCGTATTCAGGCCGTATCTCGATCAGTTCATCATTGTGTTCATTGACGACATTTTGGTTTATTCTCGGAGCCGGGAGGAGCATGAGCAGCACTTACGTATCACATTGCAGACTTTGAGGGAGCATCAGCTGTTTGCCAAATTTTCCAAGTGCGCATTCTGGTTAGACAGTGTCGACTTCTTGGGTCATGTGGTGACGAGAGATGGTATTTGCATGGACCCGAAGAAGATCGAGGCAGTTCAGCGTTGGCCTAGACCAGTATTAGTTACAGAGGTTCGCAGTTTTCTAGGTCTGGCCGGCTATTATCGACGTTTTGTCCAGGATTTCTCCCGCATTGCTGCACCGTTGACCGGGTTGACCCGGATGGGGGTTCCTTTTGATTGGACCCAGGCATGTGAGGATAGCTTCCAACAGTTGAAGACTCGTCTGACTACTGCACCAGTGTTAGCATTGCCTTCAGGATCAGGCTGGTTCGTGGTATATTGTGATGCTTCTAGAGTGGGGCTGGGATGTGTATTGATGCAGCACGACAGAGTTATCGCGTATGCTTCTCGGCAGCTGAGGAAACATGAGCAGAACTACCCCATCCATGATTTAGAGATGGCTGCAGTGGTATTTGCACTCAAGGATCTGGAGACATTACCTATACGGTGAGTCGTGCCAGATATTCACTGACCACAAGAGTTTGAAGTATATCTTCCAGCAGCGAGATCTGAACCTGAGACAGCGCCGTTGGATGGAGTTGGTGAAGGATTATGACTGCGAGATTCTATACCATCCGGGCAAGGCGAATGTGGTGGCAGATGCTTTGAGTAGGAGGCCCGGAGGTAGCCTATCTTGTTTGAGCGCAGTACAGATGCAGTCGACGGCGGATTGGCAGGTGTTATGTGACAGCAGAGTGCAGTTCGAGTTTACTTCTTCAGGGGGACAGCTGGCCCATTTCAGAGCACGCCCACAGTTACTTGACCGTATCCGTGAGGCACAGTCCGGCGACGCCTGTATCTTAGAGATTATTGAGCAGATTCGGCAGGGCAGAGTTTCTGAGTTCGTGATTGACGATCAGGGGATACTTCGATTTGGGACTCGACTATGCGTGCCAGATTCAGAGGGACTGAGGCGTGATATTCTCGAGGAGGCACATAGATCAGTATACCGTGTTCACCCAGGTTCCACCAAGATGTACCGTGATTTGAGAGAGGTTTACTGGTGGGACGGGATGAAGAAGGATATTACAGACTTTGTGTCGAGATGCCTGACTTGTCAGCAAGTCAAGGCCGAGCACCAGAGGCCAGCCGGCGAGTTACAGCCTTTGCCCATCCCTGAGTGGAAGTGGGAGCAGGTCTCCATGGACTTCGTTGTGGGTCTACCCAGGACCAGTCGAGGGTATGACTCTATTTGGGTGATTGTGGATCGACTGACGAAAGCGGCTCACTTCCTGCCGGTGAAGACCACTTTTGGATTTTCTCAGTACGCCCAGGTTTATATTGATGAGATAGTGCGACTACATGGCGTTCCGACTTGCATCGTGCCCGACCGTGGCACCCAGTTTACCAGCCGATTGTGGCAGAAACTTCAGGAAGCTTTGGGCACCCGATTGAGTTTTAGCACAGCCTTTCATCCTCAGACTGACGGTCAGTCGGAGCGTACGATTCAGACTCTTGAGGACATGCTCAGAGCTTGTGTTTTAGATTTCGGTGGTAGCTGGGATCGTCATTTGCCTTTGATCGAGTTTTCCTACAATAATAGCTTCCAGGAGACGATTCAGATGGCACCTTTTGAGGCTTTATATGGGAGGAGATGTCGATCGCCTATATGTTGGACAGAGCTCAGGGAGAGCAGTATTTTGGGGCCGCAGATTGTACAGGAGACGACCGAGAAGATACAGCTGATTCGGGACAGGATGATAGCGGCAGAGAGCAGGCAGAAATCTTATGCTGACAGGCGCCGTCGCCGACTCGAGTTCGCTATTGGCGATCATGTTTTCCTGAAGGTCTCTCCGATGAAGGGTGTGATGAGATTTGGGCGGAAAGGGAAACTGAGTCCTAGATATGTTGGTCCTTTCGAGATCCTAGAGCGTGTTGGTCCAGTCGCTTATCGGTTAGCTCTTCCGCCCAGCTTCCCCGATGTTCACCCCGTATTCCATGTCTCGATGCTCCGCAAGTACCTTCATGATCCTTCCCAGACGATTCAGCACCAGACGATCCAGTTAGAGCGTGATCTTTCTTTCACCGAGCAGCCGGTTGTCATCTTGGATCGGCAGGTGAAGAAATTGAGGTCGAAGGTCATACCGTCCGTCAAGGTCCTTTGGCGTGGCCCGAACAGCGAGGAGGTCACCTGGGAGGCCGAGGTCGAGATGAGGAAGAGATATCCCCATCTTTTTGAAGGTACGCGTAGTTAAATTTTAAATTCGGGGACCGAATTTCTTTAAGGGGGGAAGATTGTAACCCTTCGAAAATCGTTTAGGCAGTTTTTCGGTAATCGGCAAATTTTTCGGCTTTTTCCGTAAAAAGTCAAAATAGGAGTTTTTCATTGTAGAACTAATTATACAAAATTTAGACAAGATATTACTATAATTTTGTCACTAAAATGTCACTTATAATTTTCTAGTTAAATAAAAAAAAAATTCGTAATTAATTATTTTTTTAATTATTTTAAGCCTTTTTAAATACATTAAATTAGTGATAAATACAAATTTAATTAGGTAAATTTCTTAATTAGGAGTCTTTATAAGCTAAAATATGGTGTTAATAAAATTATATCATGTCTTGCAAACTTTTGGTTTTATGGTGGGAAAATTATGAAAAAAATGATGAAAAAGGGGTTTTTTTTGGAAAAAGTTGAAATGAAAAGTATTAAATGATGTCATATGATGTTGTAATGACCTAGAAACTTCTCAAAATTTCCCCCATTACCCTCTCCTACTGCTGGCCGACCCCTACAGCTGCTGGATCCCCATTTTCCCACTTCATTCTTGCTTCATTTTCATGCAAAAATTCAAGAAAAATCCACAGTTTCTTTCTCCATTCAAAGCCTAACCCTAATCCCTTCTCTCTTCAACCCAAATTTGTTCAAAAACATAATGAAAAGAGGCTTCTTGGAGACTTGATCAAGCTAGGGTTCAAGCTTGAGAGGTGAAAATTTTAATCCTTTTGTTAACTTGTGGTTTAATTATGCTAGAATTGAAATTCTAAGTATTAATTTAGTGTAAATCCTTGTTCATGAAAAATCAAGAGAAGGTTTTGATTTTAAAAAATTAGGGTTTGCAGCATAATGGTTGGATTATGTTAGGGATGGTTATCTAATTGATTAGAATGGTTAATGGTGTATTGATATGCTTGCTAAATCGATAAATTTCGATGTTTGTAACGAATCGGTAAGAAAATCGCTTACTAGATTTTTGTAGAAAATAGAATGCGTTCAATTTGCGTTAGGTTAGCAATATTATTAGCTTCGTATAGGATTATTAGAATGCGCGAACGCGGGGTTTCGTCTAGTCGGGTGGTAGTTTGTCGATTTCCCCGAAATGACGATTTTTGTTAAAAGATTGCGATTTTCGTGCGTTTTTCCGCGCACTTAGTGCATTCTACGATTAATTTGAGAGCGTGGATAATTGTATGTTGTGACTTGCATTGTGTTAGGTTTTGTAATCTTATGCTTGATATTGTGCAAATATAGGATCGGTCGGGGAAACTTCGGACACGGCGCGAAAAGGCAAAGCGGTGGCCGGATCAGATTGGCGGGGATTTCTGGTGAGTAGATATATTCATCTATGGGGGAATCGTCTGAATGGCGCGAGGCGCCCCCCTAGTTAGGATTACCCTACTTTTTTCAAGATTATATTGTTAGTTAGCTTATCCATTCATGTACACTGCATACCCTTATAGCGAACAGTATGTTAAATTGCATGGACATTCATCTCTACCTATACGATATCATTTCGTTGGACACGAACACCTTACCATTGGCATATGTTGCACGCGCACTATTCATGTGACACACACGCCTTTGGTAATTGACATGCCACGTGCACGATAGAACCTGTTTATCTTAATATCATCACCTGCATTCATACTTGATATATGAAACTGCATCGCATGCATATATCTCGCATCATCATCATATTTACATAGAACTCTAGCCAAAATTCACATCGTATGCATTGATATCATATACATTTATCATATATAACATGTGGAAATTATGATTTTCTTGAGGATTTCAGTTTTGCTGCGATTTCTGGATTTTTGGGGAAAACCGCAAGAATTTAACAAAACCTTATATTTATCCTTTTCAAAACAAAAGTTGCGGTTTTCTCGTGATGTATGTGTCGTCCACCATGAGTTTTCATGTTTTCTGTTGGATTTCGAGACCCGATTCGAGGAGTGGATGAACCGTCTCGGGTACATGGTGGGCCCGGTATGGTACCCCGGGGCAAGAAGATCGAGTTGTAGACGATGAGCCTGGCAGGGAAAGACTACCTACCGGTGATGTCTGGCACGGCGGATATCCGGAGGATACCGACCGTTGTCGTGAGATTTATGATATGGGCCGATCCGGACTGACGGAGCCCGATATTGAGACAGATATGATTCCTTTTTGGTGTCGATGCTTGACACGGGTTTTCAGATGATTTCTTGATGATATTTAGCTATTATACAGATATTCATGTTCTAAAGTTAAGAATTCAATAACCTTAGCAGTTAAAACACTTAAAGACTTAATAATGACATTGCATACCTGTGCATGCATACTAGAGATATCATAGCACATATGGACATGCATGTTGTGGTGCATTGCGTGCATTCTTACGATTGCCTTATTAGATGTTATATTTACTCACGAGCTGGCAACTCACCCCCGTTGTGCCACAGTGTCTTGCAGGTCGGACCCGTCAGTCTTGTAGCGGCGGGCTATTTTGTCATCAGTTCCTTTTGCTCAGACTCGCGACATCGCCCGTAGGTGGGTTGCGAGTATACTTTATTTCTTTTTGCTTTATCATTGTATCTAGTATTCTCCATCTACCACTTGTATTGTATATGCGATCTAGTGATGAGACTGAGAGATTTGTATATTTGTGGTTTCTTTTGGGCCGAGCTCACTTGAGCCGGCGTTGTGTTTTCTGATATTTTGGGTTTCTTTTATGCTCTTTTTCTTGATATTACTATTATATTGCATATGGTTGTGATCCGCCTTGGGCGAAGAGCTAGCTCCCGCTTGGGGATGCCATTTTTATGTTTACAGGTTTATTATCTTGTTGTACCCATTTTGGGGGATAGAAAATACAGGGGAGACTCTGCCGAAATTTTCAGAAATTTTTGATGTTTTTTTTTTGGATTCTATGCAACTTAATTGATTTAAAAACCATTTTCATTTAAGGTTTTCCTTCACTCTCTTTGATTTTGGTTTAGATTTTCTGGGTTTTGGCTAACTTAGGTTACGGTACGCCTTTAGACGTCTCGTAATCTAAGTGCCAGTCACGTTCCGTACTTTCGGGTCATGACATTGATGTTCTGTGTTATGCTGTGATGTTGTGGATCGGTCATGGGGGATAGCCTGGATGCAATGGTAGTACAGATTTGGTTGTATTATGTACATTTGATATTGCGGGGCGAGCGTCCGACATGTGGACTGCCGTCACTGCCTGTTTGTATTATTATTTTGGGGCACGACCAGGTTGCGGTCGATGTACCCGTTGTATGTATATTTTACTTTCTGTACTAGGATTACCCCAAGGTGGGGTGCACGGATAGCCGGGTTCTAGAGGGCAACAAGCCCGCATCTCATGGCATTGAGACGGAGGGGGCTTCACTCTAGGATTGGCTGGCTATTCGCCACACTCGTAGGGGGTACAGGTTGACCCAGGAGGGGTGCCCAAGTTACCGGATTCCGTGAAGTGCTGGGTGGTCCATTCACGTTGCTGAAGGGGGCTGCCTCGCTTCAGGTTTTGGCGGGTAACTTACCGCGCCCGTAGAGGTTTAGGATTTCATTGCGCAGGCTATCCACACGACCAGGGGAACGTCGAGTTTCAGTAGTGGATCTGTGAATCCCGGGGATCCCAGATATCTGTATTGTTCTGTGATGCTGTACATTTCTATGCTGTTGCATTTTTATCATGCCTTGAGCGAAATATTATATATTGATATATATTAATATATGTTGTAAATGTTTTGCATCCACGCTAGTCCAGTCCCCGCTCTGTCGTTAGTTAGCTAACCTAACGGGTAATGGCGGGACCCAGTGGCGAATGCGGATGGCATATACGTACATCATTATATTTCATTCTTTGTGGTGTGATCAATTGATGGGACTGCGTTGATTCGGATCAATGCAAGTTAAAAACAAACCTAATCTGATGTTGTTGGAACACTTTTCAAAAAGCTGTTATTGCAAGGACGTTCACTTTTATTTTGCATCGTGGTATTCAGTTGGAATATCCTGCTCCTCAGTCGACGAGGCAAGGGCCGAGATCCCTTCACCGGGAGTGACCCCTTGGACAAAAAGTTTGCGTCGGGGCAATAACTTCACTATAGCCGATTACTTTTGCTTTGCATCGTGGTATTCAGTTGGAATATCCTGCACCTCATTCTACAGGGAAAGAGCCGAGATCCCTTCACCGGGAGTGACCTCTTTAGCAAAGGTTTTCGTCACTATATTTTTATAAAAAGCTATCTGGTTCCTTCAACGATATTAAGTTCATTACGTTAAAGGTTTTCGCCAGAAACCATTCGTAGCCCTCCGCCGTTTCAGACGGGTAGCACGTAGTATTCATGCTATGTTTGTTGACCTTCGTCAAGGCATAGTGTATGGTAGCTGCTTGTTACATTTCTGTTACATAGATAGATGCGTTGGTTTAGGACAGTCGTATAGCCTTGTTGACCTTCGTCAAGGGCTTGTGCGGGTGGGTTCAAATTAACCTGGACAATGACGGGTAGAACTTGACATGTGACTTATGATTTGTTGACCTTCGTCAAGGTCATAAGAGCATGGGGCAAAAATCACATCGGGAGTTTCTAAAGAAACTGAAACTTGCCAGATATGCGCATAACTTCTGGAGTGTGATGACGTGAGCGGATTCCGTCACGTTATCATGCGATGATAGTTGGATCCTGATTCCCACTGATGAGTTAGTTTACTCCTGGGGTGACCCCGATTAATTCTTCTTTCAGGTTTGGAGGAGAATTTGAGATGACAGTGGGAGGTTTCCAGATTAGATAAATTAGTAACCATTCTGATCTAGGTTAGAGTGCACGCTGAGTGTTTCTTTTCTCTCTCTCTTTGGCAGCGACCATTGACCCGACCCTAAGACTATGACTCAGTGACCAAGTTGACCGAACCTTCTTAAACACTGAATTTTGGATTGTCAGAGTTGCAAACCTCATTGCCACTCCTACTTTTACCCTTTTCTCCAGGACACCCCGTATTACTATGAACGTCCACTTCCATTGGACAAAACCATCGTATGGTTAGATACGAACTCGAAAGAATTTATTCGAGAATGGTTTTCAGGTTCTGGAGGAAACGGATAGGACTATTCAGTTGTCTTTTCCTTTTACGTTCTCTCAGGTTGTGAGTACCCCTTAGATTAGGGGATAGTACACCTATTACGCAAATTGGATAGTCTTCTTCCAAACCTTAGGCTGGTGTCGATCGGTAGTGAATGAAGAAAACCAATTAGCTAACGATGGTGTACAGAAGGTATTAAGTTAAGACAAAGCAAGGGATTAGTAAAGGTCAAAATAAATTGCAACTGATATTCACGACCAAACCAGGTATTTCATTACCACTCCCACTTCACCTTTGTATTTCTCCCGGACACTCCGTATCACTACGAAAATCCACAGTTTATTGGATACTCCATCGTATGGTTATATACGAACTCGAAAGGAACTTGTTCCAGTTCGGGGATGGATTCTGGTTCAGGAGAAATAAGAATAAGGTTTATTCGGTTGTCTTTTATCTTCACCTTCTCTCGCATTGCGAGTGTTCCTAGGATTAGGACAGTACACCCATTATGCTTATTGGATAGTCTTCTTCCAAACCATAGGCTGGTGCCGAACGGTAGGGAAGGAAGAAAACCATTTGGCTTAAAGGGTGTGCAGAATGTAATGACTAAAGACATATAAAGGGATTTGGAGAGGTGGCAAAGAATTATACGGTTACAGTCGTGAATCTGGAAGACGAATTACTAGGAATACCGGGATACCCCATCGAAACATTTCAATGTTTCAGTGTCACTGTGTACTGTTAAAGGAAAACTGATTTCCCAATTAGTCCTTACTCCAGGGTATGTATTTACCAGGTATGATTCTCACATCTGTATGGTTTTACAGATGATGAGTGGGAGTAGGTTAGTAGGAATTAGGTGATCATCCTCATTATATCGGGATTCGTTGTAATCGGTGATATTTGAGGAAGTCACCTGGGTTGTTTGCCGGTCGGCAAATATTTGGTTTTGAATATCCACTGTTGTGCACCAATTTCAAATTGATATATCTGTACGTCTATTTTCATAGAGTGAGATATACCTTTTTGCAATTATGTCTATGACATTTACCTATATCAGTGGATGGTTAGGTAAGGAGCATTAAACAGCGGTGTAATTCTTCTTAACCATAAGTATAGTTTTCAACAAACGACACACAGTGAATGAGTTATCAGACTCACGGGACTTATACAGAGTATTGTATGTTGTCCAAGGTCCATCAGGACAGAAGGGTTGGTCCTCGTACTATATTCGGTTTACTTATGACTTCTCTAGTTTTTAGACAGGTGTTTCGTGGAAACATAGGGTCCGAATTTTGAGAAGTTATAGGTATATGGATAAAGTAGAGAACCAGATGTTGCAAGTATCGGGATTCTTCAAGTTGATCGAAGATGTAGATACTTGAGTATGGTATTCAGTTGATAGTAGTGATTAAGAGAACTTGCTTCTCTTTCAGGTTACTCATAATTGGAAGCATTCCTAAGTTGAGTAACGCTGATCGGCCTCCTTCCATTTAATTGACATGCACTGGAGACAGCTGCATGATTTGAATCTGGTTCAATTAAATCAGTGCCTCTGTTTCTGTATTGGATATAGAACAATTCATATCTTAACGATGTTAAGGTACGGGGAGTTGTCTGGCTTATGCTTAAAACCAGACTCTGGATAACTCGAGGCACGTTTCTGTAATTGTTGTTTGTGGGTTGACCCAGGCTATGACGAGGGTTGACTTTCTACCATCTGGCAGATCAATAGTGATATTGTTCTAGACTCGCCATAGTTTTAATAAAAATGTTTTTTCTTCTTCAGAAAACAGTAGGGGGAGTATGGTAGAACTGGAAGTGATTCCAAAACCGCAAACGATTACTGAAGATTTGATAGGAACCTAAAGATTCAATCTGGATTGACATTCCATTGGCCACTCCGCAGATAATGTGGGTAACCTCAGGCACCCGAGAGGTACTCCGATAGCCTCAAGGACGGTGACAGCGAAGTTCTTGTTTACCCACAGTTGTCATTGCTGTTGTTCCAGACTGCGAGACCCGGCGGGAGGATGAGTATAGCGTCGTTCTAAACTGGCTTTAGAAGTGTACGTCTATATGACTCTGCTGGAGGGTTGCCGTAGTCAGTGGGAGCAGCGGAAGCATTGGTGGACATGTAGCTTATGTCTATTTATAGACTAAAGCAGATATAGCGGAGATAGATCATCAATTTCTGATGTGACAGTCATAGGTTTGACTTCATCAGAATAGGGGATGGATCTGTAGAGAAGGTAGTAGGGTGTGATGTCATGGTATTTGGATGACATACACAGAGTAGGAAGTGATATTCCTATACTACGATCGGTTATACTTTGGTCGTCACACAGTGGTTTCTCCACATGGGACTTGGACATTATATCAGACATACTGGTTACTAGATATATGGTTTTAGATCTAGATTTGGGTGGTTTCCAAATTAAGGGTACTTAGACAGCATTCTAAGAGTATTTAGAATGGACGACTCCTGGCACGGTAGTGTACCTGCAGGTGATGGAGTCACCCTCTCTAAAGGTGTCTTACAGACTAAAGAGGAGAGGGATGTGCATGATTGGCAGATGACTTGCTCAGGCAATTGAGTCAATCATGAGATGTCAAGTACCACACCAGATGTTGTTCTTGCACTAGATGCAATATGTTGATATTGATCCAATCCTGGAGAAGCAGTCGAAAGCAGTTTTAGAATATAAGTGGATGTTCTAGGGATATGATAACGACAGCCTCTTTCGGGAGACAGTTATCATTCCAGGCTTCCAAGGTGACCTGGACGACAAGGAGGTTGTCAGAGTTATAGTTTCCTTCTGACGAGGGGCAGTATTTTGGACAGGTGGTCCAAGGCAATACTGAGGGAGGAATGGCGCAGGATACTGATTAAGTTCAGTTGACGATACAGTCTAAGAAGTTTGGATTTGGAGTTCATTTATGAGCTAGGTCCCATCAGAAATCCAGACACATTCTAAGACAGGTATTGCTCATTTCGGGAGATGACTTTCTCCGCGAACATAAGATATAGAGAGACATAGAAAGGGACATCAAAGCGGATCCACTCGCTGAGGCTATTCCTCGAACGCAATAGTTTCGCATGCGAGCTTTGTGAGACTGACTAGTAGAGGAGTTGGGTGTTCGGTATCACACGGGCTGTGAGTATGCTACATCGCAATAATTAGCCTTGAGTGCAAGTGGGAGATTGTTGGAGATAGTGCCCTCAGAGTCAATTATTGGATCACATGCACGTGATTGCAATGATTGAGGGATGACATATCCCGATAGGACAGTCTTACTCAAGATGATAGTATGCTATCTGGTTTATCTTTATCGTCGTGTACTGCTTTAAGTGACCAGACAGGTCGCTATTACACGTTGATAGAGCCCCTAGGATTCTTTCTTGACTGCCAGCCGTATGAGGGCGATCATATACGTGGGAGCTGGTAGTCTATAAGCACATCCTTAAAAGGTCCCTAGTCGTGGGAGTTTCGAGACAGGGCATCGATACTCCAGAGTAGACTAGTGTATACAGTCGAGACCCCGACGAGGGGCGGTGGCCGGTCTCACAAGCCACT
Organism: Agapanthus africanus; assembly: GCA_030015575.1. Taxonomy (NCBI): domain Eukaryota; kingdom Viridiplantae; phylum Streptophyta; class Magnoliopsida; order Asparagales; family Amaryllidaceae; genus Agapanthus; species Agapanthus africanus. Next base: position 449,867,521 of record JASDDO010000014.1, on the reverse strand, counting down.
GGTGTCAGTTGGTTCACCTAAGATGTATACAGGTGCTCATTGGGTTATGAGTATACCGGACAGGACTCGCCGGGAACATGCTAGTTGGTCTTATACCTGACGTCAGATAGCAGTTCCATAGTGACATGTGTACAGGTTAGTTCATCGACCTGAGGATCGTCATTTGTCTCGTGTGAGTTCCCACTGTACTTTGATTACTACCCTACCACGCTCAAAGGAGACGTGCAAACAGGTTTTAGTTGGGTACAGTCCCGAGACACATGGAGGCAGTGAGCGGATCTTCGGGGGTTCGTCTCTCCCGGTATTGGGGGTGAGGTCGCGCTGTGTCTAGGAGAGCCAGAACATGAAAAGTCCTTGGGCAAGGCAGGAGATTTACCGGTAGGTATTCCAGTAGTATCTCAGGGTGTTCTGGTCTGATCTCTGACACGACTTGTACCGCTTTTGGGGGTCTGACTTTTACCAACCCCCTAGGCCCGCCATGCGATGCTCATAGACGAACGGACCGGACTGTACGGACATTGTCACTGACAGGCTCAGTAGGGTGTCAGGATGAGTTCGCTCATCGACGTCCCTTTTGGTCAATAGATGGTAGCCCGTCACGTATGGCTAATACCTCTGACGTGCTAGTGGTTAAATCCACAACCATAGTATTGACGAGTCTTTAGAGTCCCCCACATTCAGTTACTCAAGTTTCGGGCGAAACGCTGTAGAGGCCGTATGGAGATATGGCAGGGTACGATCAGATACGTGCGGTATTGCACGGATCAGGATCGGATGGTTAGTACTAGAGGCCGTATGGATATATGGCAGGGTTCGATTAGATACGTGCAGTATTGCACGGATCAGGATCGAACGGATATTACTAGCCGGCTTTGGTTTAAGCCGGATCCTAGTATAGTACTGTGTAGATTTTGTCTCATTGCATTTGTATTCAGTCGGAATACAAATGCGGGTGTGTATGCAATGTAGCGGGGTTTTCCTGTAATTTATTACGTGACCAGTTTTTTGGAATTGCCAGTTTGCTTTCCGTTTCGGCCATATTTCTTTGTATCCTTCATTGGCCGAAGATTGGTGGAGGAGGGCTTATTTGCATTTGTGGAAATAAGCAATTCAGAAAGGGGTCTTTTGCATTTTGTTGCATCATGATGGGTGCACCATCCTTTGACTTGATTTATCCATCATGACTTGACTTTTGTGAGATGATGAGGTTGGTGGAGTTTGGGTTTGTGTTTGTGATCATTTCCCTTCATGATATCATTTGATTCTCTTTTTGCATTATTCATCCATACACTCCCTCATTCTTTTTCTTCTCTCCATTTGATGCATGGCCGGCAAAAGATTAAGGGGGCTGCCCATTTTTGTGGTGGGGGATTTTTAGTCTTTTGGCTTCACAAAAATCCCCACAAGTTCCATCTCCAAAAGCTTATATCATTCCTCCACCAAATGGCAACCTCCACTACCCCTAAATGAGACATGTGTTCTACACTTCATTCTACAGCAAATCTTGGGCACGTCGACTCGCCAACTTCGTGCCCGAGTTGCCTCGGTATAGAGGTGGGAGCCCGTAAAAGAAGCAGGCGACGTGGTGCCCTTCCGACGAGGAGGTGGAGACCGGAGATTCCGCGAGGAGATCGGGACGACGACGAGAAGACCGAAGGATACGGATCACTCGGTATATCTCTCTTCCCCATCTTGCAGTTAGCTAGGACCAGTTTAATGGCACGATCCGGGTTTATAGTGCGCGGTGGTGCCGGTTTGAAAAGTTAAAGTAAATCACCGCTTCCGCATTCCGGCGTCGGATTGACGGCCGGGGCTCCGCCGTGCACTTACACATAGTGGTATATATGATATACCCTGCACCTTATTCGATGAGGAAAGGGCCGACGATCCATTCACCGGGAGTGACCCCTTTAGCAAAACTAGAAAAGCCTAAAAAACACTCCATTTTAAAATCATTTGATTCTACAACGATATCAAGTTCATTACGCAAAGGGTTTTCTTAAAAACCTGTCGTATCCCTCCGTCATTTCAGATAAGTACTAGTTAGTGTTCGTGCTACGTTTGTTGACTATGTTATGGCGTAGTGTGCGGTAGATGATTAGTGCTAATCTGTTTAAGCATATGATGCGATTTGATTAGGGTAGTCGTGCGACTTTGTTGACTATGTTAAGGGTCGTGCGGGTGGGTTTAATTCAATCGGGAAATGACGGGTTGAACTTGACTAGCACTTATGATTTGTTGACTATGTTAAGGTCATATAGCTGCTAGGGTAAAATATTATTGGGAATTGCAAGTGTTGAAATTTGCAATGAGATTGCATACCTTCTATGAGATAGTTGGATCCCGATACCCGCTGCGAGTAAGAGTTACTCCTGGGTGAGTTTTATAAATTACAATTAGCCGATCAAGTAGGTGTCTAGAAAGGTGTTAACAGGGTTACGCCTCTGGGAAAACGAGGTTTACTTTAATTAGGTTCGTGCGAAAGCACGGGGGACCTCCCTCAAAGTACCGACACTGGCCTGGCTGAAAGATTGGCGATCTTGCAGTGTGTAATTAATCCCGGCTAGTCTTTCCTTTTAGGGTTTGAAGGAAGATTTGATTAAAACAGTGGGAGACATCCTGATTAGATATATTAGATAACCAATCTAACCTTGCAAGAGAATACGCTGAGTGTTTTCTTCTCTCTCTCTCTCCAGGTAGCGACCATATCACGCCTTAATCAAGATAATAATACGGATGTATTGACCGAACCCGCTTGTTATACTGAGCTGGGGAACGTTGGTCCCGCTCCAACTTATAATTGTTATAAGACAGAGCAGGAAATGGGGGAATACAAGATTTCCCGTACCGCCCAAATGAAGAAAGTGCATGCTGATGCATCATCTTCGGGTGTGTTCATTACATAGAACTGTTTCTCAGTATCCTTTACGTCCTGGGTATGAGATACAGGATCAGGATCCCGCATATGTAATCTGTTACATGGGCTACAGAAAGATAGAGAGCTGAGAACGGGTGATAAGTTTCATGAGATAGAAACGGTGCAAGTGTTGCAGCCAAGTCTGTTGGTAACTATCACCCTATATTACTAGAATACATTGATTCTGAACAAATGTTATTAGATACTGAACCTGATATACAAAATCATATCAGTCTCTTTATTAGTAAAGAAAGGATATAATTTTGTATTGTTGGATAATTTTTTGAACATTTCCTATATCAAGAGTTGATCGGTTCAGGCACGTTATCTAAAAGCATTGACGTTCTAAATCAAAATACAGTTCTTAGTATACAGAACACACACAAGAGGAAGAGTTCAAAAATGAACGCATCCTTCTTGAGGTATTGTAGACCAGGTCATATCAATGTGACCCGACTAGCTGAAATTACATTTAGATGCATATTTAAATTAGTTTGAATTTACATCTTGTGAAACTTGCCGGTCATGTCATAGAAATAAGATGACCATAGCTCCGTTTATTGGAAACAGAGAAAGAGTTAGTAAACTTTTGGGATTGATACATGTTGATGTATGAAGGTCCCCTGTCTACACATGCCAAGACCGGTTCTTTATACTTCATTATATTCTCTGATGATCTCTCAAGATTCAGACATATGTTCCTGTTGAAACACAAGTCTGAAGCTTTTGAGATATTCATAGAATATAAATTAGAAGTAGAGAACCAAAATATGGGTAAAAGTATTATGTCCTTTGATGAGATCAAGGAGGAGAATACTTGAGCACGGAATTCCTGGACTATTCTAAAGGAGAATGAGATTCTCTCTCAGCATTACTCCTCCGAATACACCACAGCACGTCGGTGTATTGAGGCGGAGCAATAGCACCCTATATGATATGGTGTGCTCTATGATGAGTACTACTGAGTTTCCTATTTCCTTTTGGGAGTTATGCACTAGAGAAGCTGCATACCTATTGAATATGGTTCAAAACAAATCAGTTGCCTACCACTTCATATGTGATATGGAAAGGGAAGAGCCCATATCTTAAGTTTGTTAAGATTTGGGGTTGTCCGGCCTATGTCTAAAAGCAAAATCCGGACAAGCTCGAGGTAAAGACAGATCTTTGGAAGTTTGTTGGATATCCCAAGCATACGCAAGGGAATATCTTCTACCTAATCGAGGAACAATATATGTTTTGTTTCTCAACATGCCACCTTTGTGAAAGGGAATTTCTTGTGAAGAAATTAGTGGTCATGAGGTAGAACTGGAAGGAGTTCCAGCTATACAAACTACAGCAGATGATTTGGTAGAACCAGAGGATTCAATAGTTTTCAACGAACCTCAGCCTCTCCGCCGATCTAGTAGGGTTCCTTACCCACCTGAGTGATACTTCGGTTTCTCTATGACAGTGGGAGCGAGGATTGCATCATGAGATGATGACCCAACTAGTTTCGGGCTGGCCATCAGGATTGGGACTCTGTAAGAATGGCTGGATGCTTATCGATCTGAGATGGAATCCTTATACACCAACAAAGTATGGACTTTGGTTGCTTTATCTGAAGCGTTAAATCCCCATCAGGAGCAAGTATATCTTGAGAAGATTACTTGGTGTACATGGAAAAGTTGAGACTTTCAAAGCTAGACTTGTTAAAGGTTTGCATCATTGACCAGGTATGGATTATGATGAAACCTTTTCTAAGGAGCTATGCTTAAGTCCATCCAGATCCTACTTGCCATGGCTACATACCATGACTACGATATCCGGTGGTTGGGTGTCATGACTGCTTTTCTAAATGATGTTTTAGAAGAGAGTGTCTATAAGTACACAGCCAGAGAGCTTCTGTAGGGTTCCTAGGCACTCTAGTGAGGTCTCACAAGGCATCGATCATGCCAATTTAAAAATTCTAGTGCCGAGAAACCCTAATGTACGGATCGTTAACTAGAAATCTAGGCGAAACAAAACTAGTTAACACTTAACTAATGAGAATACGGAAATACAACCTTTGTAGATCCGGTGCTCCACCTCCATAGCACCGCAACGAGGTCCTCTCCGCTTTCCAAATCAAATCCGGGCTCAAGCGTCAGCTTCGTCGGAGAATGGGCAAGCTAGGTCGTCGATGTCCATGCCGAAGATGATCTACGTCGAGGCATCGAAAGATCAAGCTCCACCTTCACCAAGTCATGAAAACTTGTGAAGGAAACACACTCTACTACTTGGCAAGAGGTAGAGGATGAAGAAATAGGATTTGGGTAGACTTTAGAAATGGATTTCTCACTCATATCATCAATCCACCATTGATGTAGTCTAGGTTTTTCTTCTTGAGTTGAAGGAAGAAGAAGAAGAATATATTATGATAAGAAAAAATAATAATGAGAAAAGAAATTCATTCTTATCATAATTGAACCATAGTTAGGTGTAGAGAATCAATCATGGTTAAAGGAATGGTTAGGGTCAAACTAGAGACAAAATGGTCACTTAGTCAAAAGATCAAGAAGCTTCAACTAGAATCCAAAATTAGCAACCATTTCATTTCATTTATTCATTTATCAAAAATAAATAGATAATTAAATAAGATAAATGAATAACAAATAATAAACCCTAACCATTCCTTTAACCAAGGTTTAATTCTTTATACTTAACCATTTTTGCATGCACCATCAAATATGATACAAGCAAGTGCACAAATCATATCGCATATGCAATGCGCACATCTGAGCGAGAAAATCCATTTAAAGTGAACCGATACTAGTTAATGCAAAGTAATATATCAAATATATTATTATACATTAAATCATTAAATCAACACTTGATTCAATGATCCGGTCATGTCGCACATAACCGACTGGTATCATTAGTAACAACTTATCGAATCAACACTTGATCCGATAACCCGGCAATATCGTATATAACCGATCAATGTCACATCGCGAGAATCGAATACAGTATCACATACTGGTATCATTCTCGGTCCTGCACATATCTCATATGCGCTCTTATTTCGTTTCGCTTGAGCCAGGAAACCTCTGTGTAGGACTCTAAAGACTCGTCAATACACCGGCAGCAGATGATGATCATATCAAGCATCCACAAGCCGCAAGCGGTCTGCTAAACGTAACGGCCACCAGGGTATTGAGTGATCTGAAGATCGAGGAGAAAGCCCGCTCACACTCCAGTGAATCCAACCAGTAACACTACCGTACAGTCCGGTCTGATCGTCTGATATGTCGCATGTCTCGCCTAGGGGTGGTAAACGTCAGACCCCAATAGCTCGATAAGTCGTGTCGATACGAGGTCTATAACAATTCGAGAAACTACTGGTAACACTTACCAGTAAATCTCAGCAACCCTGGCCAGGGATTTCCTGTTATAGCCAATCGAACACAGCGCAACATCAACTCCCTATACCGGGAGAGTCGAATCCCCTCCTATCGCTCATTGCCTCCATGTGACTCGGGACTGTACCCAAAAACCACCGTTTTGCACGCCCTCTTGGACGTGGTAAGATGGAAATCAAAGCACAGTGGGAACCACACAAGACTCTATGACGATCTCGGGTCAACAGACTACTCTGTACCAGTGTCACCAGAGAACTGCCATCTGACGTGAGGTATAATACCATCTGGGAGTTCTCGGCGAGTCCGTCTAGTGTACCCAGTCTCTACTGAGCACCCGCATATCATCCCTGATGTCAAACACCAATGGATATGGGATCATCCATCGCCCATCTGTATGGGTCGAGAAGATACACGCTAGTCTACTCTGGTATATCGATGCCCCGTCTCGATATACCCACGACTAGGGACTTTGAAGGATGTACTTATGGACTACCATGTCCCCACTAGTATGATCCGCATCATAGTCCAGATAGTCAAGTACACATCCTAAGGGCTTTACCAACATGTAACAGAGAGACAATCAGTGCACACGTTAAGGTAAAGAGTAACCAGATAGCATACTATCATGTCGAGCAAGAAAGTCCTCCCTATATATGTTTCAGCATCCACTACAATATACATCCAATGTACAGTAATGGCCTCTGGGGCATACATATAACTAACAATCTCCCACTTGCACTAGGGCCATCTGTAGCAGTGGTTGTAGTATCTCATACTCAACCATCCCATAAAAGTCTCTCTCTGGGAATAGGCCTTCGTGAGTGGATCCGCCGTGTTGTCCTCTGAGTCTACTCTCCTAACCTCGATCAGCCTGGAGATCAACCATCTCCATGATCAGGCGATACTGCCATAAAATAAGTCTGGATCACTGATGGGACGGACGTTCCTTGGCAAAAGCCACAACTCCATTGTCACACAATGGGAGGAACATAGTTCATCTCATGAACCATTATACATCCAAACAGCCTCTTTGGTAGCATCTTAAGTAGCGATGTATCTTGCCTTTATCTTCTAGTATGTCACGGTATCTATCTTGGAACTCTTCCAACATACCGTCCCTTTACTGAGGGTAAAGACAATGCCTGCGACTGACATTCAGTCGTCTTTATCACCCTGGAACACTTCCAGTGATTCTCCCCAGGATCACTTGATACCATCTCACTACAACTAGTGAGAATCCTAACATCCAATTAAATCTATCTCATAGATCCAAAACTCAGGATTAAGGAGGTATCACTTTGATCCTATATGGAGAATTATTGTGATAAACGGAGATTGACCGAGCGTAGCATAGGAAACTCCTTTCTTATCAAGAGTATGTCATCCACGTACTCTATGAGGATCACCACCATACTCCCTACTACCTTTTTGTATATACAAGGTTCATCTTCCATTTTAATGATGTCAACTTCCTTGACAAACACATCAAAACAGACGTTCTAACTCCGCGATGCCTGCTTTATCAGATAAAACATCTTGCACACGTTTCCGCTGCTCCCACTGTTTACGAAGCCCTCTGGCTGTGTACTTATAGACTCACTCTTCTAAAACATCATTTAGAAAAGCAGTCATGACACCCAACCGCCAGATATCGTAGTCATGGTATGTAGCCGTGGCAAGTAGGATCTGGATGGACTTAAGCATAGATACTGGAAAAGGTTTCATCATTATCCACGCCTGGTTGATGACGAAAACCTTTAACAAGTCTAGCTTTGAAAGTCTCTACTTTTCCATTTACACCAAGTAATCTTCTCAAGATATACTTGCTCCTGATGGGGATTTAACCCTTCAGATATAGCAACCAAAGTCCATACTTTGTTGGTGTATAAGGATTCCATCTCAGATCGATAAACATCCAGCCATTCTTACAGAGTCTTACTCCTGATGGCCAGCTCGAAGCTAGTTGGGTCATCATCTCATGATGCATTCTTCACTCCCACTGTCATAGAGAATCCGAAGTATCTCTCAGGTGGGTGAGGAACCCTACTAGATCGGCGGAGAGGCTGAGGTTCGTTGGAATCTACTGAATCCTTTGGTTGTACCAAATCATCTGCTGTATTTTGTATAGCTGGAACCTTTCCAGTTCTACATTACAGACCTTGCCTCGAGCTTGTCCGGATTTTGCTTTTAGACATATGCCGGACAACCCCAAATCTTAACTATCTTAAGAGATGGGCTCTTCCCTTTCCATATCACAAATGAAGTGGTAGGCAACTGATTTGATTGGAACCTTATTCAATAGGTATGCAGCTTCATAAGTGCATAACAACCAAAAGGAAATAGGTTACTCAGTAGTACTCATCATAGAGCACACCATATCACATAGGGTGTTGTTTGCTCCGCCCCGATATACCATCATGCTATGGTGTATACGGAGGAGTAATGCTGAGAGAGAATCTCATTCTCCTTTAGAATAGCCCAGGATTTCCGTGCACAAGTATTCTCCTCCTTGATCTCATCATAGGACATAATACTTATACCCATATTTTGGTTCTCTACTTCTCGTTTATATTCTATGAATATCTCAAAAGGTTCGGACTTGTGTTTCAACAAGAACATATGTCTGAATCTAAAGAGATCATCAGAGAACGTAATGAAGTATAAAGAACCAATCCTGGTATGTATAGACAGGAGACCTACATACATCAACATGTATCATCCCAAGAGTTCACTAACTATTTCTCTGTTTCCAATAAACAGAGCTATGGTCATCTTATCTTTGTGACATGACTGGCGAGTTTCACAAGATGTAAATTCAAACAGATTTAAATATGCATCTAAATGTAACTCCAGCTAGTCAGGTCGCATTGATATGACCTAGTCTACAATACCTCTTGAAGAATTCGTTCATTTCTGAACTCTTCCTCTTATGTGTGTTCCATATACTAAGAACTGTAGTTTGATTTAGAACGTCAATGCTTTTAGACAACGTGCCTGAACCGATCAACTTTTGATATAGGAAATGTTCAAAACATTATCCAGCAATACGAAATTTTATCGTTTCTTTACTAATAAAGAGACAGATATGATTTTGTATATCAGGTTCGGTATCTAATAACATTCGTTCAGAATCAATGTATCGCAATACAGGGTGACAGTGACCAACAGACTTGGCTGCAACACTTGCCCCGTTTTCTGCCTCATGAAACTTATCACCCGTTCTCAGTTTTTCTACCCTTTTGTAGCCCTATGTAACAGATTACATATCTGGGATCCTGATCCGGTATCATATACCCAGGATGCGGAGGATACTGAGAAACAGTTCTGTATAAAGAACACACCCGAAGATGATGCATCAGCATGCACTCTCTTCGTTTGGGCGGCACGGGAAATCTGGTATTCCCCAATTTCCTGCTCTGTCTTATAACTATTATAAGTTGGAGCGGGACCAACATTCCCCAGCTCAGTATAACAAGCGGGTTCGGTCAAATATCCGTATTATTATCTTGATTAAGGCGTGACATGGTCGCTACCAGGAGAGAGAGAGAGAAGAAAACACTCAGCGTGCGCTCTTGCAAGAATAGATTGGTTATTTTATCTAATCAGGATGGCTCCCACTGCTTTTTATCAAATCTTCCTTCAAACCCTAAAATGAAAGACTAGCCGGGATTAATTACACACTACAAGTTCGCCAATCTTTCAGCCAGGCCAGTGTCGGTACTTTGAGGGAGGTCCCTCGTGCTTTCGCACGAACCTAATTAATGTAAACCTCGTTTTCCTAGAGGCGTAACCTCGTTGACACCTTTCTAGACACCTACTTGATCGGCTAATTGTAATGTATAAAACTCTCCCAGGAGTAACTCTTACTCACAGCGGGTATCGGGATCCAACTATCTCATAGAAGGTATGCAATCTCATTGCAAATTTCAACACTTGAAATTCCTGATAATATTTTGCCCCTAACCTCCTATGACCTTGACAAAGGCCAACAAACCATAGGATTCTAGTCAAGTTCAACCCGTCATTTCCTGATTGAATTAAACCCACCCGCACGGCCCTTGACAAAGGCCAACAAGGTCGCACGACTACCCTAACCCAATCTGCATCATATGCATAAGCAGATAAGCACCAGTTAGCTACCGCACACTGCGCCTTGACAAAGGCCAACAAACGCAGTACGAATACTAACTACTACTTATCTGAAATGACGGAGGGCTACGACAGGTTTTTCTGAAAACCTATTGCGTAATGAACTCGATATCGTTGTAGAATCAAATGATTTTTAAAATGGAGAGCTTTTGAGGCTTTTCTAGTTTTGCTAAAGGAGTCACTCCCAGTGAAGGGATCGTCGGTCCTTTCCTCGTCGAAGGAGGTGCGGGATATATCATATATATCACTGTGCAAAGCAAAAACTCTTAAAAGCAATCAAAAGACAAACCGAATGTGTAGCATCTGCCAGTTATTGCTAAAGGAGTCACTCCCGGTGAAGGGATCTCGGTCCTTTCCTTATCGAATAAGGTGCAGGATATATCGCATATACCGCTGTGCAAAGCAAGAACTGTAGCTACCTGTTTTATTTTGAAATTCGATTCTACAACATCTTAGGTTTCTTTTAATTTCATTAATCACATTAATGAAGTCCCATCATTTAAGTACCTAAACATCACAGATAAATACGACGTACACTTATGCCATCCGCATTCGCCTCGATATCCCCTCGTGCACCGTTAGGTTAGGTAACTAACGACAGAGCGGGGCAGGGCTAGCGCGGGTGTAAAACATAAGTAACGTCTATATAATATATCATATATACTATATACTGTATCTATCATCAGAACATCACATGATCACATCACAGATATCGCAGCAGAAGAAACATATGAAATATTGGATATACTAGGACGTCCGTGTTTTCAATACGAGCCAGTATAAAACAAGGATTCCACGGTCGTGATGAATAGCCAAACCCACACCCCTAGACCCCTACGAGAGCGGCAAGCAACCCTACCAATTCTAGAGTTAGGAGACCCGGACTCGACTCCTCGAGTTGGTCTCCCACTGGACTCTAGAACCCGATTACTTGTGCCCTCCTCCTTGGGTCTATCCTAGTGCGGAAAAGTAAATAATATACAAACGGTGACAACTTCCGCTACCTGGAAGTGCCCCAATAAAAGAATATTACATACAAGTTTTTACATGAATGAAAATGAAAAACACTCATCTCACATAAAAACCCCCGGCTATTCATACACGACGATCCAATATAACATATCCAGCAACACATAACATCACATGTCATCAACGTAAGTAAATATGCGCATCCCAATTGTCGTTGACATATAGCAACGAAACCGGCGATATCACATATTACACTTACGGTCACAGAAAAGAAAGTGTAAAACTACAACAGTTGGAATCCGCAACCTGCATAGACATCGCATGCCTAATCAAATGAATTACTTAGACATCGCATGACTAACAATTATAAACCCCGCATTTTAGTCTCAAAATCGAAAACTCTTTTCAATACCAAGTCAGGTAATTCAACAAGATTCCCGACATCCTGATCGAATGCTCGTCGCAAACTTCAGTAGACAGTCGCACTCCCGATACCGTCGACGAAGTGCACCAAGGCGGAACACCGCTACCGGGAGCACCCGAACGGATGCTTTCGGCGACGGGGTTCTCCTACAGACACTTGGTCGGGGCTATGGAGTGAGGCTGTCTATCAAGTTTACCCGGCGAGTATCCGCGTACGCTACGTGATTGCGACGGACTTTTGATCACATCAAAATTCCGTGGCAACCGATCATACGAGACTAAACTGCTATGTTTATAACATTCATTCAGTTATCTCATAACTTATGTGAATTCCAATTGTTGTATCCCATTCCGGATAAACAGAAAATGTTAAACTTTCCGATGGAACAATCGAACACCCAAGTTTTCCCGATATAGATCAACACATGAAATAAGTCTAACAACATTCAGTTCATGCCTCAGTACCAACGGTCCAGCCGTAGAAGGGTCAAGCCAACGCCTCACATGTGGCACGCCGTACTGCCCCAAACCCGAAGGTTCAAAGGGCAGTTCAAGACGGTCACATAATCGAGTTAAGGTTTGTTGTCTTCTAGAGGGACCATCGCGTTACTTGCACTACTTAGAACGTCGTTAAACTACGGAAAAATCCAACACTTGGAAATTTCCCGACAGGGGAAAAATTGGGTATTTGTATCCGGTTGAACTTTTTAACATATTCTTAAATTTATCCGGAAAGCCAAATAGACAAAATTTGATACCCCGATCGAAACACCGAATCCCCAAAAGTACCCCAGAATACTCTTCTGTAGAGAAAATATTAAAAATTTCCAGAAGACTCAGTACTTAAAAACAAGATTTACTGTGCAAGCCACGTGCACTAATTCAAACAAGTAGCCGCGGAACCGCCGCTAATCCCATAGTGGGGGCCGCGGTTCCGCGCCTATATAGTCGAGTTAGCCGTACGAGCTTCACAGTAACTCATTAAATTACCTGCTGAATTTTTTGGAAACTTTTAATCTGGAAAAATCCCAGAAATTAAAAAATGTACAGAGAGCTTATATAGGGTTGGGTTTTCGGGTCGTTCGGACTTCAAATTCCGTCTAAACTTCGCCTAAGGCTCTAGCTAGGCTCTGATACCAGTGTAGGGTTCCTAGGCACTCTAGTGAGGTCTCACAAGGCATCGATCATGCCAATTTAAAAATTCTAGTGCCGAGAAACCCTAATGTACGGATCGTTAACAAGAAATCTAGGCGAAACAAAACTAGTTAACACTTAACTAATGAGAATACGGAAATACAACCTTTGTAGATCCGGTGCTCCACCTCCATAGCTCCGCAACGAGGTCCTCTCCGCTGTCCAAATCAAATCCGGGCTCAAGCGTCGGCTTCGTCGGAGAATGGGCAAGCTAGGTCGTCGATGTCCATGCCGAAGATGATCTACGTCGAGGCATCGAAAGATCAAGCTCCACCTTCACAAAGTCATGAAAACTTGTGAAGGAAACACACTCTACTACTTGGCAAGAGGTAGAGGATGAAGAAATAGGAAGTGGGTAGACTTTAGAAATGGATTTATCACTCATATCATCAATCCACCATTGATGTAGTCTAGGTTTTTCTTCTTGAGTTGAAGAAAGAAGAAGAAGAATATATTATGATAAGAAAAAATAATAATGAGAAAAGAAATTCATACTTATCATAATTGAACCATAGTTAGGTGTAGAGAATCAATCATGGTTAAAGGAATGGTTAGGGTCAAACTAGAGACAAAATGGTCACTTAGTCAAAAGATCAAGAAGCTTCAACTAGAATCCAAAATTAGCAACCATTTCATTTCATTTATTCATTTATCAAAAATAAATAGATAATTAAATAAGATAAATGAATAACAAATAATAAACCCTAACCATTCCTTTAACCAAGGTTTAATTCTTTATACTTAACCATTTTTGCATGCACCATCAGATATGATACAAGAAAATGCACAAATCATATCGCATATGCAATGCGCACATCTGAGCGAGAAAATCCATTTAAAGTGAACCGATACTAGTTAATGCAAAGTAATATATCAAATATATTATTATGCATTAAATCATTAAATCAACACTTGATTCAATGATCCGGTCATGTCGCACATAACCGACTGGTATCATTAGTAACAACTTATCGCATCAACACTTGATCCGATAACCCGGCTATATCGCATATAACCGATCAATGTCACATCGCGAGAATCGAATACAGTATCACATACTGGTATCATTCTGGGTCCTGCACATATCTCATATGCGCTCCTATTTCGTTTCGCTTGAGCCAGGAAACCTCTGTGTAGGACTCTGAAGACTCGTCAATACGCCGGCAGCAGATGATGATCATATCAAGCATCCACAAGCCGCAAGCGGTCTGCTAAACGTAACGGCCACCCGGGTATTGAGCGATCTGAAGATCGACGAGCAAGCCCGCTCACACTCCAGTGAATCCAACCAGTAACACTACCGTACAGTCCGGTCTGATCGTCTGATATGTCGCATGTCTCGCCTAGGGGTGGTAAACGTCAGACCCCAATAGCTCGATAAGTCGTGTCGATACGAGGTCTATAACAATTCGAGAAACTACTGGTAACACTTACCAGTAAATCTCAGCAACCCTAGCCAGGGATTTCCTGTTATAGCCAATCGAACACAGCGCAACATCAAATCCATATACCGGGAGAGACGAATCCCCTCCTATCGCTCATTGCCTCCATGTGACTCGGGACTGTACCCCAAAAACCACCATTTTGCACGCCCTCTTGGACGTGGTAAGATGGAAATCAAAGCACAGTGGGAACCACACAAGACTCTATGACGATCTCGGGTCAACAGACTACTCTGTACCAGTGTCACCAGAGAACTGCCATCTGACGTGAGGTATAATACCATCTGGGAGTTCTCGGCGAGTCCGTCCAGTGTACCCAGTCTCTACTGAGCACCCGCATATCATCCCTGATGTCAAACACCAATGGATATGGGATCATCCATCGCCCATCTGTATGGGTCGAGAAGATACACGCTAGTCTACTCTGGTATATCGATGCCCCGTCTCGATATACCCACGACTAGGGACTTTGAAGGATGTACTTATGGAATACCATGTCCCCACTAGTATGATCCGCATCATAGTCCAGATAGTCAAGTACACATCCTAAGGAATTTACCAACATGTAACAGAGAGACAATCAGTGCACACGTTAAGGTAAAGAGTAACCAGATAGCATACTATCATGTCGAGCAAGAAAGTCCTCCCTATATATGTCCCAGCATCCACTACAATATACATCCAATGTACAGTAATGGCCTCTAGGGCATACATATAACTAACAGCTTCGTAGGCAGTGGGAGCAGCGGAAACGTGTGCAAGATGTTTTATGTGATAAAACAGGCATCACGGAGTTGGAACATCTGTTTTGATGTGGTAGTCAAAGAGTTTGACTTCATCAAAATGGTAGATGAACCTTGTATATACAAAAAGGAAGTAAAGAGTAGGGAGGTGATTCTCGTAGAGTACGTGGATGACATACTCTTGATAGGGAAGGAGTTTCCTATGCTACGCTCAGTCAATCTCCATATAGGATCAAAGTGATACCTCCTAAATCCTGGATTTTGGATCTATGAGATAGATCTAATTGGATGTTAGGATGCTCACTAGTTGTAGTGAGATGGTATCAATCGATCCTGGGGAGAATCACAGGAAAGGTTCCAGGGTGATAAGGACGACTGAATGTCAGTCGCAGGCATTTTCTTTACCCTCAGTGGAGGGACGGTATGTTGGAAGAGTTCCAAGCTAGATACCGTGACTTAATAGACGATTAAAGGCAAGATACATCGTTACCAAGGATGCTACCAAAGAGGCAGTCTGGATATATATAAGTTCATGAGATGAACGTCGTTCCTACCATTGTGTGACAATGGAGTTGTGGCTTTGGCCAAGGAACTACCGTCCCATCAGAAATCCAGATATAATTCTTAGGCAGTATCACCTGATCATGGAGATGGTTGATCTCCAGGGAGATCGAGGTTATGAGAGTAGACACAGAGGACGACAGCGCGGATCCACTCACAAAGGCCTTTTTCCCAGTAGAGACTTTTATGGGATGGTTGAGTATGAGATACTTCAACCGCAGCTAATTATTTGGTATGTGATACCACAACAGATGGCCCTAGTGCAAGTGGGAGATTGTTAGTTATATGTATTCCCTAGAGGCCATTACTGTACATACGATGTATATTGTAGTGGATGCTAGGACATATATAGGGAGGACTTTCTTGCTCGACATGATAGTATGCTATCTGGTTGTACTTTATCTTAACATGTACTCTGACTGTCTCTATGTTACATGTTGATAAAGCCCTTGGGATAAGTACTCGACTACTGGGATTATGATGAGATCAAACTAGTGGGGCCACGGTAGTCAACGAGTACATCCTTTAACTGTTCCTAGTCAAGGGTGTATCGAGACAGGCCATCGATGCACCAGAGTAGACTAGCGTATACGCATCTTGACCCATATGATGGGCGATGGATGATCCCATATCCATCGGTGTTTGACATCAAGGATGGTGTACGGGTGCTCAGTGGAGACTGGGTACACTGGACGGACTCGCCGAGAACTCCCAGATGGTATTATACATCATGTCAGATGGCAGTTCTCCGGTGACACTGGTACAGAGTAGTCTGTTGACCCGAGATCGTCATAGAGTCTTGTGTGATTCCCACTGTTCTTTGATTTCCACCATACCATGTCCAAAAGGGCGTGCAAAAAGGTGGCTTTTGGGTACAGTCCCGAATCACATGGAGGCAATGAGCGATAGGAGGGGATTCGTCTCTCCCGGTATAAGGAGTTGATGTTGCGCTGTGTTCGATTGGATATAACCGGAAATCTCTGGCCAGGGTTGCTGAGATTTACTGGTAAGTGTTATCAGTAGTTTCTCGAACTGTTATAGACCTCATATCGACACGACTTATCGAGCTACTGGGGTCTGACGTTTACCACCCCTAGGCGAGATATGCGACATATCAGACGACGAGACCGGACTGTACGGGAGTGTTTCTGTTTGGATTCATAAGAGAATGTACCGGCTTGCTTGTTGATCTTCTGAGCGCTCAATACCTGGGTAGCTGTTGCGTTTAGATGACCGCTTGCAGCTTGTGGGTGTTTGATATGATCATCACCTATTGCCGTCGTATTGACGATTCTTTAGAGTCCTACACAGAGGTTTCTTGGCTCAGGCAAAACGGAGTAGGAGCACATATGTGATATGTACGGGACCGAGGATAATGCGGTATATGATACCGTATTGGATTCTCGCGATATGAGATATCGGCCGGGTATATGTGATATAGCCGGTTCATTATATTAGTCGGTTATATGCAATATAGCCGGATTGTCGGATCAAGTGTTGATTCGATAATTTAATGTATAATAATATATATGATATATTAAATTACATTAACTAATATTTTCTCACTAAAAGATTCATTTTCTCACGGGATAATACATTGATATATATGCGATATATGTTAATTGTATTATTTTCTATTGTTACAAAATATATTGTATATGTGATATATAATATTGTAACATGTTAGGGTTACAAATTTAACATTGGATTAGGGTTAAAACTTAGTTAGGGTTTGGATTAGGGTTAGCTTTTGCATGAAGCTTCCATGAAGCTTTGAGTTTGTGGATGCTTGATATTATTTGTGAGATATTTTGTTAACCCAATCCAAACCATTAACTATAGTTAACTCTCTACAAGGGTTAACTCTCCCACGTTTAACCCTTGGTTAGATTTGTAACCACTACAATTATTCATTGTTCATCATAAAAGGATTAAGGTTATCTTCTTCATTCTTCTTCTTCATGCTTGAGCTTCTTCATGAAAAAGCTTTCTTTTGTGATAAAAGTGAGTGAGAAAAAGATCTTAAATGAGAGAAAAAATCCTACTTCATCATCCTCATTTATCCTTGCCATTTAGATGAGGGTGTTCATTTCATATTATGAGTGTTAGCTTGTGTTAACGAAACTTCAAGGTAGATTATCTTAGTATCGAAGATCGGAAGCAAAGGTTGCATCATTCTCTTCGTGAAGCCTCTTGAGAGTCCAGAACACGATGATCGCAGCGAAGGGACCTCAACACGGAGCTTAAGAAGTGAAGGACCGGATCTACAAAGGTTGTAATCCTTCTCACTTAGGGTTAAAGAGTTTAACATGCTAGTTTTCGCCTAAACCCTAGTTTAAAGATCCGGCTTCGGGTTGTTCGGCACGGCTAATTTTTTAATCGGGCATGGTTGATACCTCGTAGACCCTTGTGCGCGTGCCTAGCAACCCTACAAGCACGAAATTGAAATTCCGATCGAATCATAGAATCCAAAACAATCTCCTGAACATCTATCACTGAAACCAGATTAAAAATACCTAAAAATATCAACAAGCAGCTATAAGTATTACTGTACAAAAACCATGCATTTATTCCTGTGTGCGGCCGCGGAACCGCGGCCCAACCAAGCTTTGGCCGCGTTTCCGCGGCGGGAATTACTGTTCACTGCATCGTTTTTTACAGTGGTTCTTAGATTTACCTGCAGAATTTTTTACATATTTTTAATTCTTAAAATAACCAGGTTTGAAAAATTGTCCAGAGAGTGTCCAAAAGTTCGTATTTTTCGGTTCGATCGGAGTTTTAACTTCGTTAAAATGTCGCCTAAAGTTCTAGGTCGGCTCTAATACTAATGTTAGGTTTACCTAGCACCTTATGAAGGGTTTGGAAGCATCACATGTCTCAAAATTAAATTTTTAAGGTGCTAAGTGAACATACAAAGAATCATTGCTAGAAAATTAGGGTTTCATAACATAAACAACATCACAAGTAACAAAGACTAAGGTTTTGAGAGTACAACCTTTGTAGCTCCCTACGCTAGACTCCTTGGCCACATGAGGGTTGGAAAGGGGTTCGCTTGAGGTCTTCTAATGTCCACGACGTTCCACCCGAAGCTCCATTGTCCAAGCATGCAACTTCACTTGATCAAGAGAATAAGATGAAGCTAACACTCTTCACAAGTGGGAAAGACTAGTATAGAATGGTGTTGTGGTTGCTTTTCTCACTTCAAAATCCTAACTTGATGAGTGTTTTTCTCACTAGAAAAATCTAGAGAGCAAAAGAGCAAGGAGAAGAAGATGATGGCTTTTTAAGAACAAGAGAAAAGATAATCTCTTATGAAAAATAGAAAATATATGTATATATATTTTCCACTCTTCATCTCAAACCATGGTTAAATAATAAAGATATTATTGTATTTGAGTTAAAACACAAAAGGAAAGTTAACCAATGGTCAAAAGGTGGGTGAGCAAGGTTAGTTCAAAGAAGAGTGTAGAAACTAAATCATGAATTATCCTTTTCCTTTTCTTTTTGTTTTAACATAAATACAAATAATAATCCATATATAAATCCAAGGTGTGAGTCATATATTGCCACCATTTTCTATATATATACAACCATGAAGGATGATGTATGTATGTATGTATGTATGTGTGCATGCACATCCATATGTGCATGAACAAGAATGAATGCATACATGCATGCATACATCCAAAAATACAAGAAAGGTTTTCTACTGAGAAACTAATGGTCAAATGATAAATCAACACTTGATTTAGCAATCCGGTCATATCACATACGACCTGACCAAAAGCAAGCCGCCCGATTAATATACGGTATCTTATACGCGCATTATAACCGGGTCCAAGCGCATATCGCATATGCGCACCACAACGTTTCGCCTGGACTAGGTAACTCCTTTGTGGGACTCTAAGACTCGTCAATACGCCGGCAGTGGGTGATGATCATATCAAGCACCCCCAAGCGGTCAGCTAAACGTAACGGCCACCCGGGTATTGATCGATCAGAAGAAAACAAGTGAACCTGTTACAACTCCCGTCGAGCCAACCGACAACACTACCGTACAGTCCGGTCTCTTCGTCAGATATGCTGCATATCGAGTCTAGGGATGGTAACGTCGACCCCAATAACTCAATAAGTCGTGCTGATGAATGGTCTATAGCAAATCGAGAAACTACTGATAACACTTATCAGTAAATCTCTGCAGCCCTGGCCAGGGACTTACTGATATAACCAGTCGAGCACAGCATCAACTCCCAATACCGGGAGAGACGAAACCCCTCCTATCGCTCATCGCCTTCGTGTGTCTCGGGACTGTACCTAACGGCCACCTGTTTGCACGACTCAGTAGAGCCGTGGTAGGGTGGTAATCAAAGTACAGTGGGAGAACACACAACTCTATGACCATCTCGGGTCTACAGACTAACCTGCAGCAGTGTCACATTAGAACTGCTATCCGACGATAGATATAATTCTATATAAGAGTTCTCGGCGAGTCCGTCCAGTGTACCCAGTCACCACTGAGCACCCGTATACGATCTTGATGTCAAACATCGATGAATGTGGGAACATCCATCGCCCATCATATGGGTCTAGTGTCGTATACGCTAGTCTCCTCTGGTATATCGATGCCCCGTCTCGATACACCTGCGACTAGGGACATTCTAGGATATGCT
Source organism: Agapanthus africanus (assembly GCA_030015575.1). NCBI lineage: Eukaryota > Viridiplantae > Streptophyta > Magnoliopsida > Asparagales > Amaryllidaceae > Agapanthus > Agapanthus africanus. The sequence continues at coordinate 449,847,076 of JASDDO010000014.1, read as the reverse complement.
TATAAACTACTGATGTCCCACTAGTATGATCTCTATCATAATCACAGTAGTCAAGTCAATATCCTCAGGGCTTTATCAACATGTATGAATGAATAAAAGCATGGTCAAATCAACATGTCAGATAAAGAATAACCAGATAGCATACTATCAAGTCGAGCAAGAATGTACACTGAATATATATATATATATATATATATAAATATATATATATATATATACACACACATGTATAAATACATCCACTATCACATAATGACCTCTAGGGCATACATATATCCAACAATCTCCCACTTGCACTATGGCCAGTTATTGGCGTATCTCATACCCAACATCTCAAAAAGTCGCTCATGCTGCGGCTGAGGGAGGGCTTTGGTGAGTGGATCCGCGGCGTTATTCTTTGTGTCTACTCTCTTAATCTCCATCTCGCGGCGATCTACAATCTCCCGGATCAAATGAAAGAGCCTCAGGGTGTGTCTGGACCGTTGATGGGACCTGGGCTCCTTGGATAATGCCATAGCCCCATTATTATCACAATATAATGGTATTGGATCAATAATGGTTGGAACTACTCCTAGCTCCGAGACGAACTTCCTCATCCAGACGGCTTCCTTGGTGGCATCATTTGCAGCAATGTACTCAGCATCCATCGTAGAGTCTACAACGGTATCTTGTTTGGAACTCTTCCAACTTACCGCCCCTCTATTGAGGGTAAATACAAACCCTGCGATAGATTTGCTATCGTCCTTATCGCTCTGGAAGCTAGAATCGGTAAAGGCCTCCATTTGGAGATCTCCATTACCATACACCAAGAACAATTCTTTAGTCCTTCGCAAGTACTTAAGACTGTTCTTCACAGCTATCCAGCGATTCTCCCTTGGGTTGGATTGATACCTGCTCACAACACTAAGTGCATAAGCTACATCTGGGCGTGTACATAACATCGCATACATTATATATCCTACTACCGAAGCATAGGGTATAATGCTCATGCGAGCTCTCTCTTCATCGGTCTTTAGACAAGAATCCTTGGAGAGAGTGACCCCATGGCAAGCGGGTAAGGCACCCCGCTTGGAGTCTTCCATACTAAACCTTTTTAGGATGCTGTTGATGTACTTGGTTTGGGACAATCCCAATAACCTTTTGGATCTATCCTTATAGATCCTTATGTCCAGAATGTATGTGGCATCACCCAGGTCCTTCATGGAGAACCTTAGTGGTAAGAAAGATTTGACCGACTGCAGCATAAGAATGTCATTTCCTATCAGAAGAATGTCATCCACGTAGAATACGAGGAATGTGACAGCTCTCCCTACAGCCTTCTTATAAACACAAGGTTCATCTGGATTTTTGATGAAATCAAACTCTTTGATAACATCATTGAAACAGATGTTCCAACTCCGTGATGCCTGCTTTAACCCATATATGGATTTAAGCAATCTACATGCTTTCCCGCTGCTCCCACTGTCAATGAAGCCCTCCAGCTGATCCATATAAACGCATTCTTCTAAATCCCCATTTAGAAATGCCGTTTTAACGTCCATCTGCCAGATTTCATAGTCATAGTGAGCAGCAATAGCAAGTAGGATCCGAAAGGATTTAATCATGGCTACGGGCGAAAAAGTTTCGTCATAGTCCAAACCTGGTCTTTGACGAAAACCCTTCGGCACAAGTCTTGCCTTATAGGTCTCTACCTGCCCATCGACACCAATCTTTCTTTTAAAGATCCATTTGCCTCCCACAGGTTTTACCCCAGGGGGTACAACGTCCAAAGTCCAAACTTTTTTGGTGTACATAGACTCCATTTCGGATCTCATGGCATCCAGCCACTTCACAGAGTCACCACTCGTGATAGCTTGCTGAAAACTGGTAGGATCATCATCCTCTATGATGCAGTCTTCTCAGTCACCATCAATGAGGAAACCGTAGTACCTCTCCGGTGGGCGAGAAGTCCTACCAGACCTACGGAGTGGCTGAGGTTCCTCAGTTTCTATTGCAATAGCCGGTTCAACCAAGTCGTCATTTGTAGTTTGTGTCTCTAGAACCTTTTCTAGATCCGCCACAGTGCCATCATCTTTATCTGGGAAAAACTCTTTTTCTAAGAATGTGGCATACTTAGAAACAAACACCTTTTAACATAGGCCGTGTCTCCTTGGATATCCCACAAAGTTACACATGACTGATCGTGTCTCGAGTTTGTCCGGATTCTGCTATTTAACATAGGCCGGGCAACCCCAAAGCTTAATTCTTTTGAGAGATGGTCTCTCCCCATGCCATATCTCATATGGCGTGGTAGACACGGTTTTGGTTGGAACCCTGTTCAAAAGAAATGCTGCAGTCTCCAATGCATGCCCCCAAAATGAGACAGGTAACTCAGCATCACTCATCAAGGTTCAGACCATATCTAATAGGGTCCTATTCCGTCGTTCAGACACACCGTTGTGTTGTGGTGTGTAAGGAGGAGTGAGCTGAGAGAGAATCCCATTCTCTTTTAGGAAGTTTGCAAATTCTGTACTGAGGTATTCCCCACCTCGATCTGATCGAAGCATTTTGATACTCAAGCCGGTTTGTTTTTCTACTTCTTGTTTATATTCAGTGAATTTCTCGAAAGCTTCGGATTTGTGCTTTAATAAAAATACATGACCGAATCTCGAGAAATCGTCAGTGAAAGTAATGAAGTAAGAAAAACCGCCTCTAGCCTGTGTAGACATAGGCCCACATACATCACTATGTATGAGTCCTAGGAGCTCGGTAGCTCTTTCTCCGTGTCCGGTAAACGGAGTTTTGGTTATTTTACCCTTGATACAAGACTGGCAAGTCGCATAAGATTTATATTCAAAAGGGTCTATATATACATCTTTGTGTAACTTGTTTAGTCTTGTTTCGTTAATATGACCAAGTCTACAGTGCCAAAGAAAAGCTTCATTTATTTCTGAAAGTTTTCTTTTATTAGTGTGTTGTATGTTGAAAACTGTGTGTTGATTTAGGACGTATATCCCGTTATTAAGTGTACCATACCCAACCAACATTTGATTTAGGTGAATGTTCATAACATTGTTCTGCAATACAAAATTATATCCTTCATTGTCTAACAAAGAAACAGATATTATATTACAAAGCATATTTGGTACAAAATAACATGGGTTCAAAACCAATATACACCCAGATGGCAACCCCAAGTGATACTCTCCCACTGCGACTGTATGTACATTGGAACCATTTCCAACGCGGAGAGTATGGTCACCTGTCTTAAAAACTTTGCTATTTCTCAGCCTCTGCATAGAATTGAAAATGTGAGAACCTGAACCGGTATCTAATACCCAGGAAGCATAGTTTATTGAAAAACTGTTTTCTGTCACAAACACACCTGAAGAAGTAGCATCCCCATGCTTCTTCTTGAGATTCAAGTACTCCGTACAGTTGCGCTTCCAATGTCCTGCTTTTTGGCAATGAAAATGTAGGGTTACTAGGCACACTAACGAGGCTCTACAAGGCATCGACCATGCCAAAATTAAATTTTTATGTGCCGAATAACACTAAGCAAGATCGTAAACTAGAGTTTAGGCGAATCATATAGCAAGTAAACAACTTTACTCCAAAGGGATACGAAATACAACCTTTGTAGATCGTTCTTCCACTTCTTTAGCTCCATGATGAAGTCCCTTCGCTGCGATCGTGGTTCTAAATTTAGAAAGTATTAAAATGTTTCCCAGCATACATCTCTATGTATCAGTCCCAAGAGTTCGGATGCCAGGGATGGTTCCGCGGCATGTGAAGAGGAAGATGGCGGGTGTCGGTCCCTACCAATCCTGGAGTTTAGGAGACCCGGTCTCGACTCCTCGAGATGACCTCCTACTGATCCCCATAACCCGGTCACTTGTGCTCCCCTCCTTGGGTCTATCTTAATGCGGAAAATTAAATAATATACAACCTAGTGACATCAACCTCAACCCGGAAGTGCCCCAAATAAAAGAATATTACATTACATTTGAATTTTACATGAATGAAAAATAAAACTCTTATCTCACAAAAAAACCCCGGCTATTCAATCGCGATAATCCTGCACATCATATCTCAGCAACACATAATATCATATATCATCAACGTAAGTAAGTATGCGTACCCCGATTGTCGTTGATGTATAGCAACGAAACCGGCGATATCGACATACTACACTTACGGTCACAGAAAAGAAAGTGTAAAACTACAATATTTGGAATCCGCATTCTCTTTAGACATCGTAAATCCGAGATATCACATACCTCGCATTTCATTCCTAACTATATGAATTCCACATATTGTATCACATTCCAGATAAATAGACAGTATTAAACTTTTCGATCGAATAATCAAATACCCAAAAATTCCCTAAAGCTCAACACTTGATCGGAGTTCAAAAAACCCGGAATGTGATACAGTAGTAACGGTCCAGCCGTAGAAGGGTCAAGCCAACGCTTCACATGTGGCACGCCGTACTGCCTCAAACCCTAAGGTTCAAAAGGCAGTTCTAGACGGTCACATAATCGAGTAAAGGTTTGTTGTCTTCTAGAGGGTCCACCACAAAACTTGCAAGTATTTCCGAAAGATTTAAACCCCGTGAAAAAGTGAGTTAATGATACTCGTTCGAACTTTTTAATACTTTCTAAGTTACCCGGGAAAAATCACGAAATTGAAATTCCGATCGAATCATAGAATCCAAAACAATCTCCAGAACATCTATCACTGAAACCAGATTAAAAATACCTAAAAATATCAACAAGCAGCTATAAGTATAACTGTACAAAAACCATGCATTGATTCCTGTGTACGGCCGCGGAACCGCGGCCGAAGCAAGCTTTGGCCGCGTTTCCGCGACGGGAATTACTGTTCACTGCATCATTTTTTACAGTGGTTCTTAGATTTACCTGCTGAATTTTTTACATATTTTTAATTCTTAAAATAACCAGGTTTGAAAAATTGTCCAGAGAGTGTCCAAAAGTTCATATTTTTCGGTTCGATCGGAGTTTTAACTTCGTTAAAATGTCCTAAAGTTCTAGGTCGGCTCTGATACCAATGTTAGGTTTACCTAGCACCTTATGAAGGGTTCGGAAGCATCACATGTCTCAAAATTAAATTTTTAAGGTGCTAAGTGAACATACAAAGAATCATTGCTAGAAAATTAGGGTTTCATAACATAAACAACATCACAAGTAACAAAGGCTAGGGTTTTGAGAGTACAACCTTTGTAGCTCCCTACGCTAGACTCCTTGGCCACTTGAGGGTTGGAAAGGGGTTCGCTTGAGGTCTTCTAATGTCCACGACGATCCACACGAAGCTCCTTTGTCCAAGCTTGCAACTTCACTTGATCAAGAGAATAAAATGAAGCTAACACTCATCACAAGTGGGAAAGACTAGTGTAGAATGGTGTTGTGGTTGCTTTTCTTACTTCAAAATCCTAACTTGATGAGTGTTTTGCTCACTAAAAAAATCTAGAGAGCAAAAGAGCAAGGAGGAAGAAGATGATGGCTTTTTAAGAACAAGAGAAAAGATAATCTCTTATGAAAACAGAAAATATATGTATATATATTTTCCACTCTTCATCTCAAAACATGGTTAAATAAAAAAGATATTATTGCATTTGAGTTAAAACACAAAAGGAAAGTTAACCCATTGTCAAAAGGTGTGTGAGCAAGGTTAGTTCACAGAAGAGTGTAGAAACTAAATCATGAATTATCCTTTTCCTTTTCTTTTTGTTTTAACATAAATACAAATAATAATCCATATATAAATCCAAGGTGTGAGTCTTATATTGCCACCATTTTCTATATATATACAACCATGAAGGATGATGTATGTATGTATGTGTGCATGCACATCCATATGTGCATGAACAAGAATGAATGCATACATGCATGCATACATCCAAAAATACAAGAAAGGATTTCTAGTGAGAAACTAATGGTCAAATGATAAATCAACACTTGATTTAGCAATCCGGTCATATCACATACGACCTGACCAAAAGCAAGCCGTCCGATTAATATACGGTATCTTATACGCGCATTTTAACCGGGTCCAAGCGCATATCGCATATGCGCACCACAACGTTTCGCCTGGACTAGGTAACTCTTTTGTGGGACTCTAAGACTCGTCAATACGCCGACAGTGGGTGATGATCATATCAAGCACCCCCAAGCCGCAAGCGGCCAGCTAAACGTAACGGCCACCCGGGTATTGATCGATCAGAAGAAAACAAGTGAACCTGCTACAGCTCCCGTCGAGCCAACCGGCAACACTACCGTACAGTCCGGTCTCTTCGTCAGATATGCTGCATATCGAGTCTAGGGATGGTAACGTCGACCCCAATAACTCAATAAGTCGTTCCGATGAATGATCTATAACATATCGAGAAACTATTGATAACAATTATCAGTAAATCTCTGCAGCCCTGGCCAGGGACTTACTGATATAACCAGTCGAGCACAGCACAGCATCAACTCCCAATACCGGGAGAGACGAAACCCCTCCTATCGCTCATCGCCTTCATGTGTCTCGGGACTGTACCCAACGGCTACCTGTTTGCACGACTCAGTAGAGCCGTGGTAGGGTGGTAATCAAAGTACAGTGGGAGAACACACAAGACTCTATGATGATCTCGGGTCTACAAACTAACCTGCACCAGTGTCACCTGAGAACTGCTATCCGACGATAGATATAATTCCATATAGGTGTTCTCGGCGAGTCCGTCCAGTGTACCCAGTCACCACTGAGCACCCGTATACGATCTTGATGTCAAACATCGATGAATGTGGGAACATCCATCTCCCATCATATGGATCTAGTGTCATATACGCTACTCTACTCTGGTATATCGATGCCCCGTCTCGATACACCTGCGACTAGGGACATTCTAGGATATGCTTATAAACTACTGATGTCCCACTAGTATGATCTCTATCATAATCACAGTACTCAAGTCAATATCCTCAGGGCTTTATCAACATGTATGAATGAATAAAAGCATGGTCAAATCAATATGTCAGATAAAGAATAACCAGCTAACATACTATCATGTCGAGCAAGAATGTACACTGAATATAAATATATACATGTATAAATACATCCACTATCACATAATGGCCTCTAGGGCATACATATATCCAACATTTAGAAAAGGAATTTCTTGCAAAAGAGATTAGTGGCTCTGAAGTAGAACTGGAAGAGGTTCCAACTGTACAAACCACAACAGAAGATTTGGTGGAACCAGAGAATTCGGTAGTTCCCGATGAACCCAAGCCACTCCGCAGATCTAGCAGGGTTCCTCACCCACCAAAGAGATACTATGGTTTTCTCATGGATGGTGGGAGCGAGGATTGCATCTTGGAGGATGATGACCCAACTAGCTTCGAGCAGGCCATCACGAGTGGGGACTCAGTGAAATAGCTGGATTCAATGCGGTCCGAGATGGAATCCATGTACACCAACAATGTATAGACTTTGAAAGATACTCCTGAAGAGGTAAAACCCATTGGGAGCAAGTGGATCTTCAAGAAAAAACTTGGTATAGATGGGAAAGTGGAGACTTTCAAAGCTAGACTTGTTGCAAAGGGTTTTCGTCAAAGACCAGATGTGGACTATGACGAAACCTTTTCTCCAGTGGCTATGCTTAAATCCATCCGGATCATGCTTGCCATCGCTGCATATCATGACTACGAAATCTGGAAAATGGATGTTAAGACCGCCTTTCTAAACAGTGATTTAGAAGAGAGCGTGTACATGACTCAGCTAGTTGGAGCAGCGGGAAGGTGTGCAAGCTGCTCTAATCCATTTATGGATTAATGCAAGCATCGCGGAGTTGGAACATCTGATTTGACGTCGTTATCAAAGAGTTTGATTTCGTCAAAAACTTATATGAACCTTGTATCTACAAGAAGGTGGCAAAGAGTAAGGTTGTCTTCCTCGTATTGTACGTGGACGACATACTCTTGATAGGAAATGACATTCCTATGCTGCAATCGGTCAAGCTCTTCTTATCACAAAGATTCTCAATGAAAGATCTAGGTGATGCCTCCTGCATACTGGGAATTATGATCTATAGAGATAGATCTAAAAGGATATTGGGATTGACCCAATCCAGGTAAATTGACACCATACTAAAGAGGTTTAGTATGGAAGAATCCAAGCGTGGGAACTTACCCACGATCCTGGACTCACTCTCTCCAAAGAGATGTCTCCCAAGACTAATTTGGAGAGAGCTCGCATGGAAGGGATACTCTATATTTCGGCTGTAGGCTCTATCATGTACGCGATGCTATGTACCAGACCCGATGTAGCATACTCACTAAGTGTAGTGAGTAGGTATCAAGCTGATCCTGGAGAGAGTCACTGGACAGCTGTGAAGAGCATTCTCAAGTACTTGCGAAGGATTAAAGAGATGCTCTTGGTGTATGGTAACGGAGAACTCCAAGTGGAGTCCTTTACCGATTCGAGCTTCCAGAGTGATAAGTCGCACTCAGGATTTGTCTTTACCCTTTACGGAGGGGCAGTTAGCTGGAAGAGTTCCAAGCAGGAAACCGTGGCAGACTCGACTATGGAGGCTAAATACATCGCTGCCAACGATGCTGCCAAAGAGGCTGTCTGGATCTAGAAGTTCATTACTGAACTTGGAGTGGTTCCATCCATTGAGCATCCAATACCTTTGTATTGTGATTACAATAGAGCGGTGGCTTTGGCCAAGGAACCCAGGTCCCATCAGCGATCCAGGCATATTCTGAGGCGGTATCACCTGATCCGAGAGATAGTTGATGTAAGTCGATGTACAACACCCCAATACTTGTGGTGAGGCGGAATTTTCAAAAACGAACTTGTTTAGTGAACAAACATCGACTAACCGCTTGAATCGAAGCTAAACGATAACTAACATAAAACATAGAGTTTCTATGCTACTAGGTTTAGGGATTATACCTAACGAATCGTGTCCTTCGTCTTTGTGAACTCCACCTCCTTCTCGGCCTTCTCGAAGTAGTAGACGATCCACCCGAGAGCTTTACTCCAAGCTTAGCCTCTAAACTTGAGGCAACTAAACTTCTCTAAGTGCTAATCAAAGAAGCTAGGTGTAATATAGAGAGGGTTATGGATTAAGTAGTCTAACTAATCCTTGTACTCAACACATGAGAGGGGAGGATTAGGGTTTGAAGAGGGAGAGCTTGAGGAGAGAGAAGGTGAGGATAATAATGAAGTGAGAATAATGAGTTATGATAATATATATCAAGCATTTCTTTTTATCAAGAAAAGAATATAAAACATTTTAGCAACCATGCTTGATAACATATAGTGATGATTCACTCCATGAGTCATTAAGCATTTATCATGCATTAATGACATGGATGAATCATCCATATGACTCACTAATCACATTCATTGTATATGCCACCAAAACCTCCTTAGTCACCACCTTCTAGAAGCTTCTCGCGCAATTACAAGAACGCCCCTCCTTTCCGCAAAAATACGGAAAAACTTTAGACTGTATAAATCCAATAACCGGATACCAGTAACTGGCTTAAACCAAAGCCGACTGGTAAAATCTGTCCTAAAGTCGTACGCGCGTAAACGCGCGTATGCGTCCGAACCCTTGTCGTAAAACCATACGACCTCTATATCGTTTCGCCTGGAGTAGGGAAACTCTCTGTGTGGGACTCTAGAGACTCGACTACTACGCTGGCAGTGGGTTTAACCACAGACCGCAAGCGGCACTAGCTGTATGTAACGGTCCCCAGGTAGATGTCGATAAGAAGGCCGATGAGGAAACCCATCCGAACTCCTACTGAGTCTGATGTAACAATCTCCATACAGTCCGGTCCGTTCGTCCAAGACTATCGCATATCGGGCCTAGGGGGCGGCAAGCGTCAGTCCCCTAATAGCGGTATAAGTCGTGTCGGAGCGAAGCCCATTACACCCTGAGAAACTACTGGAACCTACCAGCAAATCTCGCTTGCCCTGGCCAGGGACTTTGCGTAATGGCCCTCGGACACAGCGCGATATCAACCCCCAATACCCGGAGAGACGAATCCTGTCTAACCGCCACTGTCTCCAAGTGCTCGGGACTGCAACCAACTGCCACCTGTTTGCACGACCCCTTTGAGCCGTGGTAGGGTAGCAATCTAAGAACAGTGGGACACACTCGAGGCGAAGTAGCAGTGTCAAGTCTGCGGACTATGCTGTATTCATGTCACCTGGGAACTGTTCACTGACGACTGGTATAAAACCAACCAACAGTTCCTTGTGAGTCCTGTCCGGTGTACCCGTAACCTAACGAGCACCTACATACTATCTCCAGTACGACGTACGGATGGCTGTGGGACAGACCATCTCCCCAACTGGGATGAGAAGCATACACACTAGTCTACTCCGGAGTATCGATGCCCTGTCTCGATAATCCAACGACTAGGGACCTGAATAAGGATGTGCTTGTAGACTACCCAGCCCCCACTAGTGTGACTGCCATCACAACGCTGGTAGTCAAGCAAGATCCTAAGAGCTTTATCAATACGTATACTCACATATTAAGATAGAAAAACCAAGTAGCATACTACCATGTTTAGCAAGACTGTTATATACATGTGAATATCCCAAGCTTCCATTAAGTAATATACAAACTAGTATGATACAGTAATGGCCTTCTACGGCATAAACACTAACAGTTGATCGCCGGGAGATCGAGGTCAGGTAAGTGCAGAGATAAGGGGAGGTTTTCTAACGCTTTCGCGAAGTTCCTTAATTAAATAACCCTTTCTCTTTTGGCGGTTTCGCCGTTAACACTTTCCTAGACACCCCGTAAGCAATATACCGTTAAGCGAGGTTCTAAACACAGTTAACTTCTCCTAGTGAGCGCGAAGTCCTTAAGGCTTAAAGTCTAATTTCTTTTAAAATTTGTGCGGGTAAACGTTATGCTCAAGTTCGTGATTTGTGGGCCACGGAAAAGGTGATGAAATCCTTTACCGTATATTGTGGGGTTCGCTTGCCCTTAAGTCCGTATTAATGTATGCAATGCGCAATTCAATAAAAATTCTATAAAGAATCAAACAATCGTTTTTTAGTTTAAGAGAGACACTGCAACAAATACGGGTTAGTCAATTTTTAGCGTTTGCTAGCGAACTTGCAAAGAATCCTGCAAAGAATAGTATATTGGATGCGTCGGATTTAAGAAGAAGGTGTTAGTAAAGTACGTACCGTTAAGTTTTGGGTTAGGTAACCCCCGTTGAATCAAATCCGGTAAGCTTGAAAAGTTCGCTTGCGCGGGTCAAACTACCCGGATCTTTGGCACTGTACTTTGCAATCACCTTAGCTTTGAACGTACACTTTGCTCCCTACAATCGCAGTTTGCAAATCCGCAAAAATCTGCACTCTTGCCCACAAAAATGATCAAAAATAACAAAAAGATTATTTTTTTTTATTATAAATATATACAAAAAGAATATTAACCCGAATAACAAGAAAGAAAATACGCTACCGTCTCCCCGGCAACGGCGCCATTTGATTGTTAGAATTAAAGTTAACCGCAATCAAGACGGTGTCGCTATGCAGCTAGCCGGTTGAGCACGGGTCGATCCACAGGGAGATGGTTGTATGTCCTTTCTTGTTTTAGACGAGTCAATAAAGAATTTGTATGAGGTTTGTTCAAGACTATCCTATATGTATTATTTGCATGTATAAAGTTGTTAAGAAAAAGATACGAGATTGTAAGCTAAAGAAATCCGTACTCAAAACCTTTGAGCCGAGTCTTGACCAATTGAAGCTAGAGCAATCGGCAACAACGTGGATTAGGGGATTTAAGCGCGGTATTCGTGGAATACGGCTTATTTACCCTTGTCCTTCCGTTCTTGTCTCTTGCTTTCGCCTCCGGCCAAACCGAACGCAACCGGTCGCGGTTAGGAATCACCGTTACCTTGTTAGGGTAGGGTGCCTAACGGAGCGCTTGCGTATGGTTTGAGCGGAGTTCAATGGAAAATAACGGGAAAAGGAAATGAGAAAAGAAAATCTTAACTTACAATACCGTATTTATTCTTAACAACGGTAATTACATTCATTCACAAAAAAGAACCAAAAAGAGAGAACAAAAAGAAAAGAACAAAGAAAAGAAAAGATTATAAGTAATTAAGTGCATGAATATAAATTGCAAGAAAGTAAAGCAAGATAATAATAAGCAAGTAATAAAAAGCGATAAAAAGAACAAGAAACTAGAACTCAAGACAAGCATGGGATCAATAGCCAACCGTTAAACTTGCAAGCTCAATCAAGAGCTTGCAAGATCAAGAGAAGGGTAGAGACCGCATGTGAAATGAAGCGCTAATTCCACAAGAAAATACGACCCTTGAGATCAATAACTAACCCTTAACCATTCAAGCTCAATGAAGAGGTTGAATGATCATGAGAATGCAAGAATCTCAAGGGGAAGAAGAAACAAAAGAGAATGATACAAAACCCTCATCTTCATTAATATCCACTCAATGCTCTCACTACATTTCCATGGAGGAAGAATGAAGAAGAAGAAGAAGAACTACACTAAAAACTACAAAAGAGGAACAAAGAATGAACACAAAAATTAGACCCTTGGCTTAGCTCAGTTCTGGAGTATTTATAGGCTGCTTACAGAAACCCTAGGGCAAGAATATGGCATAAAATGAAGTACCCAAACTACCCCTGAAACACGACCCCCTGCCGACACTATACGGCCGCGGTTCCGCGGCCTAAGCATGCTTAGGTCGCGGTTCCGCGGCCATAAGTGGGAGTTGGGCAGTGGGTTTTGGTCGGGGTCCCTGGTTGGATGTTTCCTTGTGTTTGTCAACTCTATAATGTATAAAGTCTTCCAGAATATCTCCAGATTTCCTTGTCCAAGATTGCACACTTCTTTTTACTTTTGACTTTATCTCTCTCGAGCTCCGCGCACCCATTGATTCTTGGGCAGCCCCCTCTCGTGCTCTGTGCTTGTCCCAGACACGAATGACCACTGTCATATGTCTTGTCTCTGAAACTGGTACTCGGCACTGAACGGATATGGATGACCGGAACCCGGCTTTTATCTACTGTGACAGATGTTCTGTATTTGGTATAACTGTGGAGATTTTGTCTTGATTTGCAATATTTGGACTGGAAACCTGTACTCTGTAAATATGTAACAAACACGGATTAAAAGCACCTACCTATAAACACACGAGCATAAGAATGGGCGGTATAAAATGCAGTATTCTGTTATGAACAAATACCCCCAAACTTAACTTTTGCTCGTCCCGAGCAAAACCAATTATTCACAAAAATAAAATCCTAACCACACTTTCGCAGGGAACGTGATTGCACTGAGCATGTGCAACAAGCCGTTAAACCCCTAGGTGTCCCTAGTAGGAGGAGTGTTGTCTCCTGAGGGTTTTCAGCGGATACTACCCACAAAATCCCATCAAGCTTGTGTCATAAGTTAACGTCGATTCTACTCCCACAGTTTAGTATTTACGTTAGAAATTTTATCATCCTAAGTTAGAAATATCCAACCCTAATGCTTCACACCTCTAATCTATTTAACCTTAGATCATATACGTTCCAAAAAAGTTTAGAAAGATGTTGGTTCTCCTGAGTTTTCCTTCTAAAGTGCGGCCTCAAATCAGGGATTTTTATCAACTTTACAGAAAACACAAGTCTTATTCTTTATTTCTATCATTTATTCAAACATCGATTGTATACCCCTACGTGTGTGTATATTTGCACCCCTACACTCAAGAATTCAATTCAAGCTATAGTACCCTTGCCCTAATACCTAATACTACTTCTTTTTATTAAGGATGGACGGATTTGCTCACACACCTTTCATGCGACTATTAATGCTTCTTGAGGCACTAACGACCGATTACTGAATGTGTGAACTTTAAAGCGTAAATAGCAGTTTCCAGGTCTTGACTTTATTCCATTTTTTCTTTTTCTTTTTCTTTTTCTTTTTCAAGACCGGATATATTTTTCAACATGCTCTTTTTGGTGTTTAGCTTTAAATACCGTTTTTTCTTTCATACTAGGCTTTCAGGCAAGAGTATTTCTAGGTATTCTCTACTATCCCAAGTTTCAAGGTATGTGTAGGTGCAGTTGTAGGCTATATACTTTCTAAATTTGAACTCAAGAAAAGAAATTATTTTTCAGACTTATCCTCCAGTAAAGCTTCAATACTTTCCCTTCATCTTGACTTAACTCAAGAACTGAACTTAAGATTACCTATTTCTCAAAAAAAACTGTAAGGACGTATACTTACCAAAGTTAGACAGAATGAGGGTTATTTTAAGGGTTTTCAATTCCTAAGTCTAGAATTTAGTTATTTCTAACATATCAACTAAACATTCAGAGTTAAAAAAAAAATCAAAGTTAACCTATTAGCTAACTTGACGACCAAGTTTTTATATTTTTAGAAAATTTTCGATTTTTGTGGGTTTTTAATAAGGTATGCAAATGCAAAATATACAAATGAATGCGAAGGAAGAAAGCTTACCGAGCACACCCCCAAACTTAAACTTGACAGTGCCCTCACTGTCAGGCTATACCAAGAGGGTCAAAATTGCCGGCGCTCCCTAAAAACAAATTATATACAAAAAAGGAAAACAAAAAATATATACAAAAAAGGTGTCCCCCCCAAACTTAAGTAAAACAGTGTTTCCACTGTTAAGCGTTGAAATTCAGGATTAAGGGGGAAAAAGAACAGTATCAAGCTATACAAGGCCTTACACAGGCCAAAAGTTAGTACCAACCATTCAAAGATCTTATTGTGATAAAGCAGTGGCTGGTGAAAGAAGGTGAAGAGGAAGGAAATGGAGAATACGCGAGACCGTATGCAGAGAAAAGCGGGATACGGTCTCGGTATATGAGAGGAAGAAGAATGGCGGAAGGGAAAAAGAAGTGGAATGCGAACTTGAGGGTGCAAATGGAGTAAATAGATTAGCACAATTTGTGATGACCGATGTGTGAAAAGCGATTGTGCTAATGTATTTATCCGTAGAGAAATGGGGTCAAATCCCTCAAGATTCGTGAGAAACCATGGGTACGCCGAACTTGGTAAACCAGATATACGAAGTGAAAATGATACGGGTTATTGCAAGGTCGGAACGATGGAAAGGATGGAGGGAAGTGGTTTGGGAAGGGTATCGGTTAAGGGTTCTGGAGGGTGTACACAGTCAATGACAAGGACAGGATGAATGGGAAAATCCGACTCATCAATTAAAACTGGTTCATCCTCAAAACTATCCTCAATATTCTCCTCAAAATTTAGCACATCCATGCACTTCTCTTCAAAATCCAGATGCATATGGGGTTCGGAAAAAACATTTAATGACTCGGGATGATGAATTGGAGAGAAAAACTCAGTCAAATCTACAGGTTCATCATCCAAAATAGTCCCAGCGTCAATATCCTTAATCAAGTGAAAGTCAATTTTCTCAGACACCTCATCAAAAGCATGGATTTCAATCAATTCAGGTTCTAAGATGGAGGTGTAGAGGTCAAAAGGATTGGGTGTGGTTTCACTCGGAAGGGACCCTTCACAATCAGGTAAATCAAACACTACAAAGTCGCACAACTCATTAATCATTCTATCTTCAATTGATAAAGCATGTGGGATACTCGATAGACTTTCAAAACAGGAGTTGTGGGATTCAATTTGGGACGGGTAGGTTTGATTTGGAACGGAGTACATCTCACTCTCTCCACTCAAATTTACAGCCTGTCTTGCCGCTTCTTCATACATTGCAAAATTTGGAGCTAGTTGGAAACTAGCTACCGGGTCAGTAGGTTGTATGAGAGCGGCCATGGACGCATTCAAATCCATCATCTGTTGGCTTGACGCTACCCTAAAGTCTTCCAATGACTGTTCCAGACTAGACATGGGTTGTGAAGGGGTTTCAGTAAAAGATTCAAAGTTGTTTGGATACTGAAAATTCCCAAAAGGCTGTGTAGAAGCAATGTCTAGGGAAGGTGCAAAAGTTGGGCAGGACTGGTAGGAATTGAATGGTTGGACAGGGGTAGGATTAACAGTTGGATAAGAAGGTGAATGAAATTGTTGATCCCAAGAATTTGAAGTGGTGAAAGGAGTGAAAGATCGGCTACGGGATTGTTCAATACGTTCAGCGATGGACAAAGGACGACTTGCAGAAGGGGTATCAACATAAGCGGGTGCGGGAGGTTGAAAAGGTTGATACAAAGTGGAATGAGGAGTGCAAGTGTTTGTCCTAGATGCTGCTATGCGATCTTTCAGTGAAACTTTGGGCATGGAGGGGTCGTTCGATGTTCGGCCAAAGCAAGAACCGTAAGAAGTAATGTCTGGTTGTGGGTACCAAAGTTCGGCAAGAGTTTTGCGAGGTGGAGTACCCAAGATATGAAGAGAGAGAAAGAAAGGTAGAGAAAAGGAGGGGAAAAAGAATGTGATTTTTTTTTAGTATTTTTTTAGTTATTAAAAGAAAAATATACACAAAAAAAATATGGACAAAAACAATCACGACACAAAAATACCACACACCTAATCGTTCTAGGGTTCACCTAGGTCAACTAGACCTGCTCCAGAACTTGATTGTCGAAGTAAAACTGTGTCGAGAAACGGGCTCAAGATACACTGATCACGAGGCCAGGTAAGTGCAGAGATAAGGGGAGGTTTTCCAACGCTTTCGCGATGTTCCTTAATTAAATAACCCTTTCTCTTTTGGCGGTTTCTCCGTTAACACTTTCCTAGACACCCCGTAAGCAATATACCGTTAAGCGAGGTTCTAAACACAGTTAACTTCTCCTAGTGAGCGCGAAGTCCTTAAGGCTTAAAGTCTAATTTCTTTTAAAATTTGTGCGGGTAAACGTTATGCTCAAGTTCGTGATTTGTGGGCCACGGAAAAGGTGATGAAATCCTTTACCGTATATTGTGGGGTTCGCTTGCCCTTAAGTCCGTATTAATGTATGCAATGCGCAATTCAATAAAAATTCTATAAAGAATCAAACAATCGTTTTTTAGTTTAAGCGCGGCACTGCAACAAATACAGGTTAGTCAATTTTTAGCGTTTGCTAGCGAACTTGCAAAGAATCCTGCAAAGAATAGTATATTGGATGCGTCGGATTTGAGAAGAAGGTGTTAGTAAAGTACGTACCGTTAAGTTTTAGGTTAGGTAACCCCCGTTGAATCAAATCCGGTAAGCTTGAAAAGTTCGCTTGCGCGGGTCAAACTACCCGGATCTTTGGCACTGTACTTTGCAATAACCTTAGCTTTGAACGTACACTTTGCTCCCTACAATCGCAGTTTGCAAATTCGCAAAAATCTGCACTCTTGCCCACAAAAATGATCAAAAATAACAAAAAGAATTTTTTTTTATTATAAATATATACAAAAAGAATATTAACCCGAATAACAAGAAAGAAAATACGCTACCGTCTCCCCGGCAACGGCGCCATTTGATTGTTAGAATTAAAGTTAACCGTAATCAATACGGTGTCGCTATGCAGCTAGCCGGTTGAGCACGGGTCGATCCACAGGGAGATGGGTGTATGTCCTTTCTTGTTTTAGACGAGTCAATAAAGAATTTGTATGAGGTTTGTTCAAGACTATCCTATGTGTATTATTTGCGAGTATAAAGTTGTTAAGAAAAAGATACGAGATTGTAAGCTAAAGAAATCCGTACTCAAAACCTTTGAGCCGACTCTTGACCAATTGAAGCTAGAGCAATCGGCAACAACGTGGATTAGGGGATTTAAGCGCGGTATTCGTGGAATACGGCTTATTTACCCTTGTCCTTCCGTTCTTGTCTCTTGCTTTCGCCTCCGGCCAAACCGAACGCAACCGGTCGCGGTTAGGAATCACCGTTACCTTGTTAATGTAGGGTGCCTAACGGAGCGCTTGCGTATGGTTTGGGCGGAGTTCAATGGAAAATAACGGAAAAAGGAAATGAGAAAAGAAAATCTTAACTTACAATACCGTATTTATTCTTAATAACGGTAATTACATTCATTCACAAAAAAGAACCAAAAAGAGAGAACAAATAGAAAAGAACAAAGAAAAGAAAAGATTACAAGTAATTAAGTGCATGAATATAAATTGCAAGAAAGTAAAGCAAGATAATAATAAGCAAGTAATAAAAAGCGATAAAAAGAACAAGAAACTAGAACTCAAGACAAGCATGGGATCAATAGCCAACCCTTAAACTTGCAAGCTCAATCAAGAGGTTGCAAGATCAAGAGAAGGGTAGAGACCGCATGTGAAATGAAGCGCTAATTCCACAAGAAAATACGACCCTTGAGATCAATAACTAACCCTTAACCATTCAAGCTCAATGAAGAGGTTGAATGATCAAGTGAAAGCAAGAATCTCAAGAGGAAGAAGAAACAAAAGAGAATGATACAAAACCCTCATCTTCATTAATATCCACTCAATGCTCTCACTACATTTCCATGGAGGAAGAATGAAGAAGAAGAAGAAGAACTACACTAAAAACTACAAAAGAGGAACAAAGAATGAACACAAAAATTGGACCCTTGGCTTAGCTCAGTTCTGGAGTATTTATAGGCTGCTTACAGAAACCCTAGGGCAAGAATATGGCATAAAATGAAGTACCCAAACAACCCCTGAAACACGACCCCCTGCCGACACTATACGGCCGCGGTTCCGCGGCCATAAGTGGGAGTTGGGCAGTGGGTTTTGGTCGGGGTCCCTGGTTGGATGTTTTCTTGTGTTTGTCAACTCTATAATGTACAAAGTCTTCCAGAATATCTCCAGATTTCCTTGTCCAAGATTGCACACTTCTCTTTACTTTTGACTTTATCTCTCTCGAGCTCCGCGTACCCATTGATTCTTGTGCAGCCCCCTCTCGTGCTCTGTGCTTGTCCCAGACACGAATGACCACTGTCATATGTCTTGTCTCTGAAACTGGTACTCGGCACTGGACGGATATGGATGACCGGAACCCGACTTTTATCTGCTGTGACAGATGTTCTGTATTTGGTGTAACTGTGGAGATTTTGTCTTGATTTGCAATATTTGGACTGGAAACCTGTACTCTGTAAATATGTAACAAACACGGATTAAAAGCACCTACCTATAAACACACGAGCATAAGAATGGGCGGTATAAAATGCAGTATTCTGTTATGAACAAGACCCCGACGAGGGGCGGTGGCCTGTCTCACAAGCCACTGGTGTCAGTTGGTTCACCTAAGATTTATACAGGTGCTCATTGGGTTATGAGTACACCAGACAGGACTCGCCGGGAACATGCTAGTTGGTTTTGTACCAGACATCAGATAGCAGTTCCCTGGTGACATGTGTACAGGTTAGTTCATCGACCTGAGATCGTCATTTGTCTCGTGTGAGTTCCCACTGTACTTTGATTACTATCCTACCACGGCTCAAAGGAGTCGTGCAAACAGGTTTTAATTGGGTACAGTCCTGAGCCACATGGAGGCAGTGAGCGGATCTGCAGGGGTTCGTCTCTCCCGGTATTGGGGATGAGGTCGCGCTGTGTCTAGGAGAGCCATTACACGAAGTCCTTGGCCAAGGCAGGAGATTTACTGGTAGGTATTCCAGTAGTATCTCAAGGTGTTCTGGGCTTACACTACTACACGACTTGTACCGCTTTTGGGGGTCGGACTATTACCAACCCCCTAGGCCCGCCATGCGATGCTCATAGACGAACGGACCGGACTGTACGGTTATTGTCACTGAAAGGCTCAGTAGGGTGTCAGGATGAGTTCGCTCATCGGCGTCCCTTTTGGTAAATACTTGGTAGCCCGTTACGTACGGCTAATACCTCTGACGTGCTAGTGGTTAAATCCACAGCCAATGTGTTGTCAAGTCTTTAGAGTACCCCACAGACAGTTTCTCAAGTTTCGGGCGAAACGTTGTAGAGGCCGTATGGATATATGATAGGGTTCGATCATATACGTGCGGTATTGCACGGATCATGATCGGACGGATAATACTAGCGGGCTTTGGTTTAAGCCGGATCCTAGTATTGTATAGTGTAGATTTTGTCTCATTGGATTTGTATTCGGTCTCAATACAAATGCGGGTATGTATATACAGACACGGGGTTATCCAGTAACTTGTTATCGGATCGCTTTTTGAAGTTGCGAGTTTGCATTCCGTTTCGGCCATTTTTCCTTTGTTCCTTCTTGGCTGAAATTCCTTTGATGGGAGGGGTTTATTTGCAAATGTGCAATTAATAATGGAGAAGGCTTTTTGTGGCACATGGTTGGTTCATGATGGTTCTAGCTTCCATTGACTTCTTTTTGTTCATCATCGTTTACTTTATATGATGTGATTATGATGAGACTTTGGGGTAATGATTATTTATCATCAGCACCCTTTTTCTCTCTCTTAGATTATTGCTCACTCCTTCTCTTACTGTCCTAGCATGGCCGATGTTCATATCAGATTTTTGCATTTTCATACCGCCCAATTTTTATCACATTGCATATCGGTAGATACTCTTGAGCCGTGTTTGCTAGTCAATTGCAGGATACAGGTTCCCGGTTCTCAAACGGAGAAATTCATGGAAAACACGACAAAATCCGGTTCCTGCCAACCACAGATAAAAACACGGTCTCCGCTCTTCATCCGTATGTTGCCAGATACCAGTTTAAGAAGACAAAAGGTCAAATCAATGTCACCTTCATACACAAGGCTCAATGGTAGCACAAAATCCAAGAGATCTACGCGGAGCTCGAGGCAATCATGACAAAATCTTGACAAAAAGTCCACATTTCCCTCAACAGAAATTCTGGAAAAATCGGGGAGCCAAATTGAGAAAATATATGTACCAGAATAATGCAGATATCAGATCAGGCCAGCACAAGAAATTGGGGGGCCCAATTCCACTAAACGGCCGCGGATCCGCGGTCAAAGTGGGGTCCAGGCCGCGGATCCGCGGCCATACTGGCGCCGCATGCGTAGGGTTTTGGGGGGTATTTTTGTCATTGTACAGGTGTTCTGGTGTTTGCCCTAGGGTTTCATTTTATGGCCTATAAATAGCCCAGAAGTTTGTGAAGGAAAGGGTCCATTCTTGTATTTTCATTTTGCCTAGTTGTTGTGTTGTTCTTCTTCCTCTTCTCACCTCTTCTCCATTAAAACTTGTAGTGAGCTTTTGAGTGAAGAGTGATGAATAAAGAAGACCATTTTTATTATCATGCTTGTCCCTTTATTTACTTGTTGTAACTTGTTGTAATTTTAATTGTTAAGTAGTTGTTGTTATTTTCTTGCTATTTCTTTCTTCTCTCTTTTTCTTTATCCTTACATACGACAATGATACTTACGCTTGATCCTCGCCAAGGTGAGGTCGCAAATAGTTAGTCGTATTCTTCTAGTCTCCTTCTTTCTATCTTCCTCTTTTGTTTGTTTTATTTTTCCGTATTATGAAGTGTGAGTAGTTCTATACTTGTTAGGGTAGGATAAGGGAAGTTTGAGAGAAGGAAATCTCTCTCACTCTTTCCTTGCCCAACAACTTAAATCAACTCCCGTTAATTGAACCACAATCCGCTCCTTACGGCACCCTATCCTACATGATAGCGGTGATTCCGTAGTGAGACCGGTTGTGGTTGAATTAACCGGAGGTTATGGATAAGAGCCATGAACGGACGAACAAGCACCAAAAGGAAGGACTATGCGTTGGAAAGCCTAGCTTATACTCGCAAGTACCTTCCTAGTCGTGCTAATCCCCGTTGTTGCCGATTACCGTAACACCGATATTAAGAGGGGCAACGAAAGATGTGGAGACTCCTAACTCAAACTAACCTAATCCTAACCCTAACAAGCTCTCTTTAAATATCAACTTACACTTAGATAACCACAACAAAATCTGAAAACAGGACTTAACTCGTTAAAACACTTTGAAAAAGACAACCATCTCCCTGCGGACGACCCGTACTCGACCGGCTAGCTACAAGCGAAACCGTCTTGATTGCGGTATTTTAAACTAAACTTGAACACGCACTTATCCTATCAATCAGCCGACCATTCTTGATGGGGGCTGTCCAAATTTTTGGAGAAGGATTTTTCATCTCATTTCATTCATGCAAAAGAGATAGCTCCATCTAAAAGTTCATCTCTCCTTCCTCCATCCAAAAATGGCAACTTCATTAAACCTCGAGACATAGTAATCTACACTCAGTCTACAGCAATCTTGGACACGCCGGCTTGCCAACTTCGTGTCCGAGTTGCCTCGGTCCAGATGTGGGAGCCCATAAAAAGACTCGGTGATGTGGTGCCCTTTCCGACGAGGAGATCGGGACCGCAGATTCCACGAGGAGATCGGGATGGTGGCCGAAGACCGTAGGACATGGATCGCTCGGTATAGCTTTCTACCTATTCTCTTGTTTTCTAGTAGTAGGTTAATGGTCCGATCCGGGTTTATTGTCCGCGGTAGCGCCGGTTTCTAAGTAAAGAAAAGTTTTTGTTTCCGCATTTTGTCCTCGTTCAGACGGCCAGGGCGCTTCCGTGCATTTACATGGTATCAGAGCCACGCCATTAACCTAGTCTAGCTTGCTCTAACGTGTTTACAAGTTCGATCGATCGAAAATTTCGAAAACCCGATTTCAAATTTGACAGTTTCTGTCGATTTTCATTTGTACTCGAAAAATTATTTGGTATATTGCAGAAAATCGTGCAGGCTGTTATAAGATACTGTAGAAATTTGGTTGCACGAAGTCACTGTATCGCCACGGAACCGCGGCCGTAACCCCCTTTTGGACGCAGTTCCGCCGCAGAACAGTGAAGTCACTGCACCATTTTTCCTGCAGTGATTCCTGAGTTTAAAATGGGTTTTTTGGTATATTTTGTTTAGGCCCGGATTTATTTTGAGTGCTACAGTTGTGCTTGGGGCCCACTTCGGAAAATTTAGTCGATCGAAAATTTTAAACAAGTTAGTTCAAACTATTTACATTATATCTGCGACCGTGAATGTCATTTGATCGGTAAATCCTGTCTAACTGCTATAGCCCTTTTAGACGGATTTGCGAACGTGACATTTACGTTGATGTTCTGTGTTGTGCTATGATGTTGCGGATTTATCGTGGTGGATAGCCTGGATGCAATGGTAGTACAGTTTGGTTGTATATGTACATTTGATATTGCGGGGCGAGCGTCCGACATGTGGACTGCCGTCACTACCTGTTTGTATATTATTCTTTTAGGGCACGACCGGGCTGAGGTCGATGTACCCGTTGTATATTTTACTTTCTGTACTAGGATTACCCCGAGTGGGGTGCACGAATAGCCGGGTTCTAGAGGGCAACAAGCCCGCATCACATGGATTTGAGATGGAGGGGGCTTTACTCTAGAATTGGCGGGATATTCGCCGCACTCGTAGGGGGTACAGGTTGACCCAAGGAGAAGTGCTCAAGTTACCGGATTCCGTGAAGTGCCGGGTGGTCCATTCACGTTGTTGAAGGGGGCTGCCTCGCTTCAGGTTTTGGCGGGTAACTTCCCACGCCCGTAGGGGTCTAGGATTTCATTGCACAGGCTATCCACACGACCAGGGGAACGTCGGGTTTCAGTAGAGCCTCTATGAAACCCGGGGATCCCAGATATCTGTATTGTTCTGTGATGCTTATTACATTTCTAGATGTTGGTTTTTATCACGCCTTGAGCGATTATTATATATTGATATATATACTAGTATATGTTGTATATGTTTTGCACCCGCGCAAGTCCAGCCCCGCTCTGTCGTTAGTTAAGTAACCTAACGGGTGATGACGGGACCCAGTGGCGAATGCGGGTAGCATATACGTACATCGTATTTTCGTTCTTTATTGGTGTGATCAATTGATGGGACTGCATTGATTCGGATCAATGCAAGCTAAAACTAACCTATTCTGATGTTGTTGGAACACTTTTCAAAAAGCTGTTATTGCAAGGACGTTCTCTTTTGTTTTGCACAGTGGTATTCGGTTATGAATATCCAGCACCTCAATCGACGAGGCAAGGGCCGAGATCCCTTCACCGGGAGTGACCCCTTGGATAGAAGTTTGCACCAGGGTAATAACTTCACTATAGTCGGTTACTTTTGCTTTGCATCGTGGTATTCAGTTGGAATATCTTGCACCTCATTCTATGGGGAAAGAGCCGAGATCCCTTCACCGGGAGTGACCTCTTTAGCAAAGGTTTTCGCTACTATATTTTTATAAAAAGCTATCCGGTTCCTTCAAAGATATCAAGTTCATTACGTTAAAGGTTTTTCGCCAAAAGCCATTCGTAGCCCTCCGTCATTTCAGATGGGTAGCACTTAGTATTCATGCTATGTTTGTTGGCATTAGTCAAGGCATAGTGTATGGTAGCTATTTGTTACTTTTCTGTTGCATAGATAGATGCGTTGGTTTGGGACAGTCGTACAGCCTTGTTGGCCCTAGTCAAGTGCTTGTACGGGTGGGTTCAAATTAACCTGGACAATGACGGGTAGAACATGACATGTGACTTATGATTTGTTGGCCTTAGTCAAGGTCATAAGAGCATGGGGTAAAAATCACATCGGGAGTTTCTAAAGAATCTGAAACTTTCCAGATATGTGCATACCTTCTGGAGTGTGATAATGTGAGTGGATTCCATCACATTATAATGCGATTATAGTTGGATCTCAATTCCCACTGATGAGTTGGTTTACTCCTCGGGTGATCCCGACTAATTCTTCTTTCAGATTTGGAGGAGAATTTAACGTTACAGTGGGAGGTTTCCTGATTAGATAAATTGGTAACCATTCTGATCTAGGTTAGAGTGCACGCTGAGTGTTTCTTTTCTATCTCTCTCTCTCTGGCAGCGACCATGGCCCGACCCTTGACTATGACTCAGTGACCAAAATTAACCGAACCTTCTTAAACACTGGCTTTTGGATTGTCAGAGTTGCATACCTCATTGCCACTCCTACTTTTACCCTTTTCTCCAGAACACCCCGTATTACTACGAACGTCCACTTCCATTGGATAAAACCATCGTATGGTTATATACGAACTCGAAGGAACTTGTTCCAGATTCGAGGATGGTTTCCGGTTCTGGAGAAAACGAATAGAACTATTCAGTTGTCTTTTCCTTTTACCTTCTATCAGGTTGCGAGTGCTCTTTGGATTAGGACAGTACACCTATTACGTTTATTGGATAGTCTTATTCCAAACCATAGGCAGGTGCCGAACGGTAGGGAATGAAGAAAACCAATTAGCCTAACGAAGGTGTGCAGAAGGTATTAAGTAAAGACATATAAAGGGCTTAGTAAGAGGGCAAAGTAAACTGCGACTGCTATTCACGACCAAACCAAGTATTTCATCGCCAATCCTATATCACCTTTGTATTTCTCCAGAACACTCCGTATCACTACGAAGACCCACAGTTTATTGGATACTCCATCGTATGGTTATATACGAACTCGAAAGGAACTTGTTCCTGTTCTGGGATGGATTCTGGTTCAGAAGAAATAGGAATAAGGTTTATTCAGTTGTCTTTTATCTTCACCTTCTCTCGCATTGCGAGTGCACCTAGGATTTGGACAATACACCTATTACGCTTATTGGATAGTCTTCTTCCAAACCATAGGCTGGTGCCGAACAATAGGGAAGGAAGAAAACCATTTAAGCCTAAGAGAGTGTACAGAAGGTAATGACTAAAGACATATAAAGGGATTTGGAGAGACGGCAAAGAAATATACGGTTACAGTTGTGAATCTGGATAATGGAAGAGACATTACTAGGAATACCCGGATAACCCTACAAAACATTTTCATGTTTCAGTTTCACTGTGTACAGTTAAAAGAAAACTGATTTCCCAATTAGCCCTTACTCCAGGGTATGTATTTACCAGGTATGATTCTCACATCTGTATGGTTTTTCAGATGATGAGTGGGAGTAAGTTATTAGGAATTAGGTGATCATCCTCATTATATCGAAATTCGTTGTAATTGGTGATATTTTATGAAATCACCTGGGTTGTTTGCCGGACGACAAATATTTGGTTTTGAATATCCGTTGTTATGCACCAATTTCAAATTGATATATCTGTACGTCTACTTTTATAGAGTGAGATATAACTTTTTGAAATTATGTCTATGACATTTACCTATATCAGTGGATGGTTAGGTAAGGAGCATTAAACAGCGGTGTAATTCTTCTTAACCATAAGTACAGTTTTCAACCTACAACACACATGGAATGAGTTATTAGACTCAGGGGACTTATACAGAGTATTGTATGTTGTCCAGTGTCCATTAGGACAGAGGGGTTGGTACTCGTACTATATCCTGTTTACTTGTGACTTCTCTAGTTTTTAGACATGTGTTTCGTAGAGATGCAAGGTCTAAGTTTTGAGAAGTTATAGGTATATGAATAAAGTAGAGAACCAGGTATTGCAAGTATCGGGATTTTTCAAAGTGATCGAAGATGTAGATACTTATGTATGGTATTCAGTTAATAGTAGTGATTAAGAGAACTTGCTTTTCTTTCAGGTTACTCATAACTGGAAGCACTCCTAAGTTGAGTAATGTTGATCGGCATCTCTCCTTTTAGTTGACATGCACTGGAGACAGCTGCATGATTTGAATCTGGTTCAATTAAATCAGTGCCTCTGTTTCTATATTGGATATAGAACAATTCATATCTTGACGATGTTAAGGTACGGGGAGTTGTCCGGCTTATGCTTAAAACCAAACTCTGGATAACTCAAGGCACGTTTCTGTAATGGCTGTTTGTGGGTTGACCCGGGCTATGACGTGAGTTGACTTTCTACCATTTGTAAGATCAATAGTGATATTGTTCTAGACTCGCCACAGTTTTAACAAAAATGGATTTTTTCAGAAAACAGAAGTGGGAGTATGGTAGAACTGAAAGTGATTCCAGAACCCCAAACGATTACTGAAAATTTGATAAGAACCTAAAGATTCAATCTGGTTTGACATTCCATTGGCCACTCCGCAGATATGGAGGGTAACCTCAGGCACCCAAGAGGTACTACGGTAGCCTCAAGGACGGTGACAGGGAGGTTCTTCTTTACCCAGACTTGACACTACTGTTGTTCCAGACTATAAGACCCGGCGGGAAGATGATATAGCGTCGTTCTAAACTGGCTTTAGAAGTGCACGTGTATATGATTCTGCCAGAGGGTTTTCGTAGTCAGTGGGAGCAGCGGAAGCATTGGTGGACAAGTGACTTATGTCTATTTATAGACTAAAGCAGATATAGCGGAGATAGATCATCTATTTCTGATGTGACAGTCATAGGTTTGACTTCATCATAATAGGGGATGGATCTATTAAGAAGGTAGTAGGGTGTGATGTCCTGGTATCTGGATGACATACACAGAGTAGGAAGTGATATTCCTATACTACGATCGGTTATACTTTGGTTGTCACACAGTGGTTTCTCCACATAGGATTTGGATATTATATCAGACATTCTGGTTACTAGATCTATAGTTTTAGATCTAGATTTGGGTGGTATCCCAATCTGGGTACTTAGACAGCATTCTAAAGGTGTTTTAGGATGGACGACTCCAGGCATGGTGGTGTACCTGCAGGTGATGGAGTCACCTTCTCGAAAGGTGTCTAACAGACTAAAGGGGAGAGGGATGTGCATGATTGGCAGATCACTTGCTTAGGCAATTGAGTCAATCATGAAATGTCAATTACCACACCAGATGTTGTTTTTGCAGGAGATGCAATAAGTTTATATTAATCCAATCCTGGAGAAACATTCAGAAGCAGTTTTAGAACATAAGTGGATGTTCCCGGGATATGATAACGACAGCCCCATTCGGGAGACAGTTATCATTCCAGGCTTCCAAGGTGACCTGGATGACAGAGTGACTGTCAGAGTTATAGTTTTCCCTCTGACGAGGGGCAATGTTTTGGACAGGTGATCCAAGCGGACACTGAGGGAGGCATTACGCAGGATACTGATTAAGTTCAGTTGACAATAGAGTCTAAGAAGTTTGGATTTGGAGTTCATTTATGAACTAGGTCCCATCAGATATCCAGACATATTCTACGACAGGTATTGCTCATTTCGGGAGATGGGTTTCTCCGCGAACTTGAGATTAAGAGAGACATAGAAAGAAACATCAGAGCGGATCCACTCATTGAGGCTATTCCTCGAACGCATTAGTTTCGCAGACGGGTTTTGTGAGACTGATTAGTAGAGGAGTTGGGTGTTTGGTATCACACAGGCTGTGAGTATGCGATATCGCAATAATTAGCCTTGAGTGCAAGTGGGAGATTGTTGGAGATAGTGCCCTCAGAGTCAATTATTGGATCACAGGCACGTGATTGCAATGATTGAGGGAGGACCTATGCCGGTAGGACAGTCTTACTCAAGATGATAGTATGCTATCTGGTTTATCTTTATCATCGTGTACTGCTTTAGGTGACCTTACAGGTCACTATTGCACGTTGATAGAGCCCTTAGGATTCTTGCTTGACGGCCAGCAGTATGATGGCGATCATATACGTTGGAGCTGGGGTCTATAAGCATATCCTTAAAAGGTCCCTAGTCGTGGGAGTTTTCGAGACAGGGCATCGACACTCCAGAGTAGACTAGTGTATACAGTCGAGACCCCGACGAGAGGCAGTGGCCGGTCTCACAAGCCACTGGTGTCAGTTGGTTCACCTAAGATGTATACAAGTGCTCATTGGGTTATGAGTACACCGGACAGGACTCGCCGGGAACATGCTAGTTGCTTTGTACCTGACATCAGATAGCAGTTCCCTGGTGACATGTGTACAGGTTAGTTCATCGACCTGAGATCGTCATTTGTCTTGTGTGAGTTCCCACTGTACTTTGATTACTACCCTACCACGGCTCAAAGGAGTCGTGCAAACAGGTTTTAGTTGGGTACAGTCCCGAGCTACATGGAGGCAGTGAGCGGATCTGCAGGGGTTCGTCTCTCCCGGTATTGGGGGTGAGGTCACGCTGTGTCTAGGAGAGCCATTACACGAAGTCCTTGGACAAGGCAGGAGATTTACTGGTAGGTATTCCAGTAGTATCTCAGGGTGTTCTGGGCTACACTCCGACACGACTTGTACCGCTTTTGGGGGTCTGACTTTTACCAACCCTCTAGGCCCGCCATGCGATGCTCATAGACGAACGGACCGGACTGTACGGATATTGTCACTGATAAGCTCAGTAGGTTGTCAGGATGAGTTCGTTCATCGACGTCCCGTTTGGTCAATATTTGGTAGCCCGTTACGTACGGCTAATATCTCTGACGTGCTAGTGGTTAAATCCACAGCCAATGTGTTGACGAGTCTTTAGAGTCCCCCACAGACAGTTTCTCCAGTTTCGGGCGAAACGCTGTAGAGGACGTATGGATATATGGCAGGGTTCGATCATATACGTGCGGTATTGCACGGATTATGATCGGACGGATAATACTTGCAGGCTTTGGTTTAAGCTGGATCCTTGTATTGTACAGTGTAGATTTTGTCTCATTGCATTTGTATTCGGTCGCAATACAAATGCGGGTATGTATATACAGACGCGGGGTTATCCAGTAACTTGTTACTGGATCGCTTTTTGAAGTTGTCAGTTCGCATTCCGTTTCGGCCATTTTTCCTTTGTTCATTCTTGGGTGAAATTCCTTTGATAGGAGGGGTTTATTTGCAAATGTGCAATTAATAATGGAGAAGACTTTTTGTGGCACATGGTTGGTTCATGATGGTTCTAGCTTCCATTAACTTCTTTGTGTTCGTCATTGTTTACTTTATATGATGCGATTTTGATGAGACTTTGGGGTAATGATTATTTATCATCATCACCATTTTTCTCTCTCTTGGATTATTGCTCACTCCCTCTCTTACTCTCCTAGCATGGTCGGCCATTCTTGATGGGGGCTGTCCAAATTTTTGGAGAAGGATTTTTCATCTCATTTCATTCATGCAAAAGAGATAGCTCCATCTAAAAGTTCATCTCTTTCCTCCATCCAAAAATGGCAACTTCATTAACCCTCGAGACATCGTAATCTACACTCAGTCTACAGCAATCTTGGACACGTCGGCTTGCCAACTTCATGTCCGAGTTAGCTCGGTCCAGAGGTGGGATCCTGTAAAAAGACTCGGTGATGTGGTGCCCTTTCCGATGAGGAGATCGAGACAGGAGATTCCGCGAGGAGATCGGGATGGTGGCCGAAGACCGAAGGACACGGATCGCCCGGTATAGCTTTCTACCCTTTCTCTTGTTTGCTAGTAGTAGGTTAATGGTCCGATCCGTGTTTATTGTCCACGGTAGCGCCGGTTTCTAAATAAAGAAAAGTTTTTGTTTCCGCATTCTGGCCTCGTTCAGACGGCCGGGGCGCTGCCGTGCACTTACACTGATGTCACGACCCGAAATGGCCCGTGACTGGCACTTGAATCATATGAAGTCTACTTGACCACATATAATTCAAGTAAGCCAAAAGCCCAGAAATCTAAAACCATTTTAGGTAAGAAGAAACTTGTTTTTTAAAACAATCGGTTTTAATAGCATAAGCCGAATTATGCGTTTTTAAAACATCAAGTCTTTTCTGAAAATTTCGGCCGAGTTTCCTTTGTAAAAACTGGCCCCGAACAGGGTACAACATGATAAAAGCATATATAATGATAAAAGGCAACCCCAAGCGGGAGCTAGCTCTTCGTCAATCGATTGCCACAACCACTCAAGCAAAATAATATACAACGCCGAAGGGCGAGGATCAAACTCAAAAGGAAACTCAAAAACAGCATGAAATCCAAAATGCTACAACGCGCGACTCTAAGGTCGAATGAATATACATCACTGGTTTGCTATATCTGAAACAAAGATACAAGTCTGGTTGATGGAGTTTCTAGATACAATAGAGTAAAATAAGTACAATGGTGGTCACGATGCAAGTGAACCCACCTACCAAAGCAAATCACCCTGAAAGGAAGCAGTGTGCCAGCAAAGCCATAATGGAACCTGTACGACAAAACCTACAAGAAACTGTGGCACAACGGTGGTGAGTTGCCAAATCATGAGTAGAAAACATCACAGAGCAGAAATCGTATGTATGACGCAATCCTAGGTCATACGATCAGTAAATATAACCTCAAATGATAAGTCTGAAGCATGAAAAGGTGGCAAGGGTAAACATCTATACACAAGTGTTATCCCATGTGCTCGTGTCAGTGCCTCAGGTAGCAATGTATCATATGTATGAGGTATGAATGTAATGTAATGAAATGAGTGAGACAACTGTTTTATTTTATTTTTAATGAGATATCTGTATGTATATAAATCGAATAAAATCAATGAAATCAACAGAGAAACCTGTGTCAAGCATCGACACAAAACATAAATCCCGATATCTCAATATCTCAGGCACCGGCTCCCCGGACTAACCTGTATCATCAAATCTTAAAACCTCAGTGTCTTAAATCTCAAATATCAATATCTCAGGCTCTGGCTGCCCGGACTAACATGTATCATCTCATGACTTCGTCAGGTATCCTCCGGATAACCGACGAGTCCAAAAATATCACCGGTAGGTAGTGCTCCCCTGCCAGGCTCATCGAATACAACTCGAACTTCTTGTCCCGGGGTACCATACCGGGCCCACCATGTACCCGAGATGGTTCATCCAACTCCTCGAATCGGGTTTCCAAATCCAACAGCAATCATGAATACTCATGGTGGACGACTCATACATCACGAGAAAACTGCAACTTGCATTTTTAAAAGGATAATAAGTTTTTAAATCCTTACGGTTTCCCTCCAAATCCAGAAATCTGAAGAAGGATCCGAAATCATCAATATCATGATATCAATAAACAATGAAAACATGCATAAATCTCTATAATACTGCATAACCAATGAATATATGGATGCATTTGATATCATGCAATAAATTAACTACCATATGAAAGCTAAAACATGTAGCAACAATCAGTTAGAAAGCTATGTCAATGAAATAGTGTTTTCTAAAGTGAATGTGACATGGAAATTACCGATGATGATGTGTGTGAGCCGGCAAGTAAGTGTATGTGAAACATACGCATCATCGGTAATGGTGCTGGTGTCCTGACAGCATGATCTCTATAATGGCATAAGAAAACACAATATAAGCAAGCGATGCGATGCGAACAGCAAGAATATGTGGGAGCTGAATTATAACACAATGATAACAAATCAACATTTATATAAATATGAGTCATACAGTTTTACCATTTAGAATAACACGAATCGTGGTGGTTTGAAAATAAGGGCTACGGTGTTTTAAAGAAAAGATACGTCGTTTGAAATATCCGTAGAATCCCTTGGCCTGTGTTTAAAATACCCATGATTTGTTAGTTTTGAAATAGGTATGACTCGAGTCTAATCTATCATTTATAAGTAAACTACCGGACTAACCTAAACAGGCTTATCGAAGGGTAAGGAAATCACCTAACATCTGAGTGGATATAAATATAAATATATATAATAGTCGGTGATCCCTCCTCAATAGTATCCCATACGATACCCTAATATAATATGACATCCTCAAGTCAAGAGTGCGGATCTATCATCAATATATAGCTCGTACGGTATAGCTCGTACGGTATAGCTCATATGGTAAATCCGTCGTACGGCTTCCCAAATCTGGGTACGGGTCCAATATCACATTTATCTCACTATTCATCTGAAATCCTCTTTATCAAATATCATGATCGGGGTACTAATCTATGTCTAGTACAACACTGATACCATATATGTATATGCATGCGTGTGTATGAAAATACCACGTCGAAAGGACCCGCTAAAACATCAAGTCGTATCTCGAATACGAACCAAATCACATCACTGATCTTACGGCATCAAGCCCAATCTCATCGACTCATCTCCAATCCTAAGTACTATCCTCATAATCCAGTATATGTATACACACACACACACACACACATACATACATATCCCCATATACACATAGGTAAAATAGATGTATGCAAATGCGTGTGTGCGTGTGGGTGTGAACTTATTGTAGGGTTCGCAACTAAGAAGATATGATAGTTTACTTCTAATTACACTAAACTAAACCATGAACACAATAATCATCTCTTAATAAACATCCAAGTATCATGAATCACATATATATCATAATTATACTACGAAATGTGGGGGTGCTATACGCCATCCACCCGACTTCCCCCGTAGATATATATCTACTCATCTTGCTCTTCGCTTGCCGGAGTCGATGATGCCACGCTCATCCTCTTCATCTAGAAGTCCACGTGGGGGTACCTACATATATAACACAATCACAATGCGTATTAAAACCAAGTCGGAAAACCGAAACGGCACATGTTTCGCTCGTAGGTCAAAACCTATAGCCTCGCATGCGAAACACGATCAGTAACCCTAACCGTTGGCGTTCAAACACCACACGACGGAAACACAAAATCAAATATGAAATTCCAAATCAAAACAAAGTCGCAAAACAATGCAGCAACTCAAGAAAATGGTCCCAGATTTTACCTAAGGTGAAATTAGCCAAAGTTGCATATGGGAGGGGTCTATTTTACTGGAGATAAAGCCCTGGAACAAGAACGAAGCAAATTGGGTGTACCAAGGCCGTAAATTGCGGCCCAAATGAATAAATTTGTGGCATGGACAAGGTGGTTTAGGCTCGGATCTTTAGGGTACACTACAGGTTGCCTGCACGACTCCCAGTAATCGCAAAAAAAATTTCAGGTCACCCGGGTTATAGCTGATCACCAAAACACATCACAATTCTCACAATTTCCCAACATCGGGGTTTCTAAGTTCTCTAATTGGGGTTCTAGCCTCTGGTTTAGTCCAATATATCATCACTACAGGGGTTGTATGGTCCCTACTGACCTCAATTACACCTTTGGATTCAAATCAAACCCTAATCCTCAACTTGGAATTTCAAAGTTCGCTAAACCTCGATATATCGATTCCAATCTAACAATAGAAGCTAATGTCATGTAATACTACTGTAATGGTGATGAAATTATCTCATTTGGCAACTCAAGAAATTTCTTGAGTTGCCCCTAGTCTCCAAAACCCTTTCTTTCTTGGTCGAAAGTGCTTAATGTGAGCTTGTGCAAGTTTTTTGTGAAATGGGGAAGGATTTTTGAGTAGTTTTTGATGGTGAAGTGAGGTGTTTGAGGAGGTGGGGGATGAGGGCAGCAGCTATGGGGGGGAAATGGAGAGGATAAAGATGAAGAGAGATGAGTGGAAAAGAGAATGGCCTTGGTCAATTGACCCCCTCACCTTTCTCTCTCATGCCCATGCCTAATTCTATATTCATTTTCCTTTTCTTGGTTATCTTTACTCTTCTCATTTCATTTAAACCAAAAAATGATTGAAAATGAAGAAAAGCCATGCTAGGAAAGATGTAAAAATGCCAAAAATGCCATGTGCATGTCATGTGCACAAAACACGGTTTAAAGCATGATTAGCGATTTTTAATCGCGATTAGCACTAAAATAATGTCAAATAAATCATAAACTCTCATAATTTGCATGAATCTCATAAAGCATCCTCTTTTTAGTAATTTCCATAATTTTCCAAATTTTTCCTAATTTATCGGTATTTAATTATACCACCTTATTAAAATGTTCAATATTTTATTATTTAATTATATAAATTCCCAAAAATAATATTTTATTTTTCTGAAATGTTACATTCTTCCCCCCTTAAAGAAATTTGGTCCCTGAATTTAAATTTAAACCCCTCAAATACTAAAACATTTCATTGAAAGTCCAAGTCGTCGGGGCTCCGAAATTATCAATACATAAAACGCATCGTAGTGCAATGCATGTGCTTGAACAATGAGCAGATAACTCAAAAACAAAACTCCGTCAAGCATCCCGCAATCATCGGTGTTATGGCGAAGACAACAATGTCAAAGCCCAAAACGAAATTCAATATGGTATACATCAAAACTATACATGTAAACATCAAATCTATACATCTAAACATCTGAGGGAAATGCATGCCAAACCTTTCATGTTGCTGTGCGATGCGCATAACACTGCACAGTGGCGGACGTC
The DNA here is from genome assembly GCA_030015575.1 of Agapanthus africanus. Lineage (NCBI taxonomy): Eukaryota > Viridiplantae > Streptophyta > Magnoliopsida > Asparagales > Amaryllidaceae > Agapanthus > Agapanthus africanus. The sequence goes on along the minus strand of JASDDO010000014.1, from coordinate 449,812,098 downwards.
TATTATAAGAAAATAACTATATATGCATATATATAATATATATACATATCCTTTGTTTAAATATGTACGTCCCGCCATTTTGAAAACAATTTAGAAAGGTTTTCTTGTTTTAAACGTTTCGTGTCATCTCAGACACGTAGGTAAATACTGAGACTATAGCTCCCTTTTTGGAAATCCCTTCGATAGCTATCAATGCATGCCAAAATATATCTAGGTACTGTCCTCTGACTAGTCCTGCTCAGTACGAAACAAATAGTAAATATCATAAAAACGTACAGCTCCATAAGAAATCAATCCCAAAATGTGCATATGAATGCTACGTGCGTCTGGTGCGCATGGAAATCAAAATCCATGAATGTGCCATATATTTGCACAGAAACAACATCTAAGTGCAATGGGTGTGCATGAAACACCTGTCAGAGGCAACGGTGTGCCTGACAGCAATATCAGGTGGATCTGATATGCACAAGGAATCCCGATTCAGTGCATCTGGTGTGCACCAAAATCGCATCTCATAACATACGCCCAACATGCATGAAAATCCAAATCAGGTGCGTCCACCATGCACGAATAAAATATAAATCGCGTGCATCCAACATGCACGAAATCACGAAATCTAGTATCAAGCGCCGAACATGCGCAAAATCCAATCTAAGCACGTAAAATATGCGCAAGAGTCCAATCAGGTGCATAAGGTGCACAAAACAAATATCGAGTATCACAATCGAAATCGACGGTATACAACACATCTCAAATCCAAATCCAGTATACCGTGTATATAATCTCACAACCATGTGCAACCGCGTGCACAAAATCTAATCGAAATGCTAAAAGTGAATGAAAACTATGCCGTAAGCATAAGTCACATCATATGCATGCCCTAGGCATGAAATCAAAATCAATATCTCAAATATCATCAAATCGAGTCCTGTGCAACTGTAGTGCACAAAATACGTATAAATGCACTGCAAGCATATGTGAACTATACTGAGTGCAAAACCAAATCGTGTGTGTACCATATGCACAAAGTCAACTCAACTGTATGAAATTCATGAAATTACAAACATGTGCAGCCAAGGCATAAAAACGATATCAAGTGCAATAACTGTGCACAAATCATAAATACCCAGTAGGTGAAACCATGGTGCACGAAAACAAATATCATGAAACTCGGTCATCAAAACTCAATCATGCGAATAAATCGCCCAAAATACCGAAATCAAGTATGGCGGAATAGTCCCGCTCAAACACATCCTCTAAGAATCTCTGGCCAACTGTCGTGGTCTTTCATGACATGTCTCATCGACGATGCCGAACTCTAGCCTGCTGGGTGTGCATAAAATGACCACTCCTGGGTCCAAGTCTTCTCGTAAAATATTCCAGAAAGGTACTGTCGAAGTCTCTCCCAAATGTCGTATCTGCCGAACTGTCCGGAAGTCATCGTCCTTTACTAAATCTGTTTCTCACTCCGGAATGGCTGCATACTCATCGCGACTCTTTCTGGAAGATATATCCATATATAACGGCTCTGCTTGCGTATCACATCTCTGATGTCGGCGGAGTGGAACGTAATCTCATCAAGATCTCGTACGAACCTCTTACTCCACTTTTCTCTAATGTCGACTGCTTCGGACTCGTCTCGTTGTGGCTGCATGGACTGTGCTCCAACGGCTATACTCGTATCTGGAGTCTCCCAAGCAATGCATCCCATCACCTGATATCCGAAAGATGTCAAACCATCCGATCGACTCGTCAAAACCTCATAATCCCCCAAGAGATCAACATCTTGGGTACAATTTAATAATATCGAGTACATGCCACAACACCTATGGACAAACCGTAGAAGGGAAAACCCAAGCCTCACAAATGGCACCGCTAAACTGCCGCAAAACCTAGGGTTCAAAGGTGTTCCATGGTCATTACGTCGAGTTAGGGTTTCATTCTTCTAGAGGGTCCGTAGAGTTACTTGCATGTTTTCTTCAAATACTTTAAACTTGGAAAATAGGTTTCTGACATTCGATCATCTCTATCGACTCCAAACGTATCCGTGTGAAGTCTTCTCAAGCTGGAATCAATCAATCTGATGACCTCACATCGGGGTAAGCGAACGAATCACATGTCCTAATCTTTCACCCTCATGTGACTAGCCACCATCTATCATATCTCTGAGTATAACTCGTACTTCAATAGCTCCAACATCTAGGGCGATATCTCGTCGTTAGCAACAACAACTAGCTCATTCGTCTGCACGCTAAACAGTGCCTCGATCATCGTGAATACGCGATACATCAATGGTCATCACATTTTGGCTGGCCTTTATTAGTGGCTCAATCCTCTGGTGTTGATCTGCACGTCCCAGAAATCTTATAACAGCGATCCATCAAACACTCATGGCGTGAAAACACAATAAAACGATGCCTCTCTATGCAATCGTATGTCCCTGGAATCATGCCCTGGTCAGTCCTCGTCCGTGACGAGCTCATGCTGACCACAACTCTAGCCGGCGCTTTCTCTGCCCATGTAATCGTGGCAGCAAAACCATCAACCGATATCGATGAGGATAGATCATGAATGAATATAATGCTGTGCGAAGAAATGCACATCCTAAGGCTTCTTAAGTGGGGTATCGTATCGTAAATATGTCGCGGAACATACGTACAGTACATCACTCTACTCAAGCTACCTACTCCATCAACCAAGGTGAACCAACACGACGAAAGTTCGGGTCTAATACCCACTCGGCTAAGTCTAAGTTCCGTAAGGTCAAGCCTAGATTCCGTATATATACAAACGCCCTAGGCTCCGCAAGTCAAACATAGACTCAAACCAAGATTAACCTAGCGCTCTGATACCAACTTTGTCACGACCCGAAATGGCCCGTGACTGGCACTTGAATCATATGAAGTCTACATGACCACATCTAATTCAAGTAAGCCAAAAGCCCAGAAATCTAAAACCATTTTAGGTAAGAAGAAACTTGTTTTTTTAAAATGAGTGGTTTTAATAGCATAAGCTGAATTATGCGTTTTTAAAACATCAAGTCTTTTCCGAAAATTTCGGCAGAGTTTCCTTTGTAAAACTGGCCCCGAACGGGGTACAACAAGATAAAAGCATATATAATGATAAAAGGTATCCCCAAGCGAGAGCTAGCTCTTCATCAATCGAGGGACACAACCACACAAGTAAAATAATATTCAACGCCGAAGGGCGAGGATCAAACTCAAAACGAAACTCAAAAACAGCATGAAATCCAAGATACTACAACGCGTGACTCTAAGGTCGAAAGAATATACATCACTAGTCTTCTAAGTCTGAAACAAAGATACAAGTCTGGTTGATGGAGTTTCTAGATACAACAGAGTAAAATAAGTACAATGGTGGTCACGATGCAAGTGAACCCACCTACCAAAGCAAATCACCCTGAAAGGAAGCAGTGTGCCAGCAAAGCCGTAACGGAACCTGTACGACAAAACCTGCAAGAAACTGTGGCACAACGGGGGTGAGTTGCCAACTCGTGAGTAGAAAATATCACAGAGCAGAAATCGTATGTATGACGCAATCCTAGGACATTCGATCAGTAAATATAACCTCAAATGATAAGTCTGAAGCATGAAAAGGTGGAAAGGGTAAACATCTATACACAAGTGTAATCCCATGTGCTCCCTCAGGTAGCAATGTATCATATGTATGAGGTATGAATGTAATGTAATGAAATGAGTAAGAAAACTGTTTTCTTTTATTTTTAATGAGATATCTGTATGTATATAAATCGAATAACATCAATGAAATCAACAGAGAAACCTGTGTCAAGCATCGACACAAAACATAAATCCCGATATTTCAATATCTCAGGCACCGGCTACCCGGACTAACCCGCATCATCAAATCTCAAAACCTCAGTGTCTCAAATCTCAAATATGAATATCTCAGGCTCCGGCTGCCCGGACTAACCTGTATCATCTCATGACTCCGGCCGGTATTCTCCGGATAACCGACGAGTCCAAAAATATCACCGGTAGGTAGTGCTCCCCTACCGGCTCATCGAATACAACTCGAACTTCTTGCCCCGGGGTACCATACCGGGCCCACCATGTACCCGAGACGGTTCATCCAACTCCTCGAATCGGGTTTCCAAATCCAACAGCAATCATGAAAACTCATGGTGGACGACTCATAAATCACGAGAAAACCGCAACTTGCATTTTTAAAAGGATAATAAGTTTTTAAATCCTTGCGGTTTTCCCCCAAATCCAGAAATCTCAAGAAGGATCCGAAATCATCAATATCATGATATCAATAAACAATGTAAACAGGCATAAATCTCCATAATACCGCATAACCAATGAATGTATGGATGCATCTGATATCATGCAATAAATTAACTAGCATATGAAACCTAAAACATGTAGCAACAATCAGTTAGCAAGCTATGTCAATGAAATAGTGTTTTCTAAAGTGTACGTGACATGGCAATTACCGATGATGATGTGTGTGAGCCGGCAAGTAAGTGTATGTGAAACATACGCATCATCGGTAATAGTGCTGGTGTCCTGACAACTAGATCTCAATAATGGCATAAGAAAACACAATATAAGCAAGCGATGCGATGCGAACAGCAAGAATATGCGGGAGCTGAATAATAACACAATGATAACAAATCAGCATTTATATAAATATGAGTCATACAGTTTTACCATTTAGAATAACACGAATCATGGTGTTTTAAAAATAAGGGCTACAATGTTTTTAAGAAAATATACGTCCTTTGAAATATCCGTAGAATCCCTTGGCTTGTTTTCAAAATACCCATGATTCATTAGTTTTGAAATAGGTATGACTCGAGTCTAATCTATCATTTACAAGTAAACTACCGGCCTAACCTAAACAGGCTGATCGAAGGGTAAGGAAACCGCCTAACATCTGAGTCGATATATATATATATATATATATAATAGTCGGTGATCCCGCCTCAGTAGTATCCCATACGATACCCTAATATAATATGACATCCTCAAGTCAAGAGTGCGGATCTATCATCAATATATAGCTCGTACGGTAAATCCGTCGTACGGCTTCCCAAATCTGGGTACGGGTCAAATATCACATTTATCTCACTATTCATCTGATATCCTCTTTATCAAATATCATGATTGGGGTACTAATCTATGTCTAGTACAACACTGATACCATCTATGTATATGCATGCGTGTGTATGAAAACACCACGGCGAAAGGACCCGCTAAAACATCAAGTCGTATCTCGAATACGAACCAAATCACATCACCGATCTCACGGCCTCAAGCCCAATCTCATCGACTCATCTCCAATCCCAAGTACTATCCTCATAATCCAGTATATATATATATATATATATATATATGTATATATGTATACACACACACACACACATATCCCCATATACGCACGGTAAAATAGATGTATGCAAATGCGTGTGTGCATGTGGGTATGAACCTATTCTAGGGTTCGTGACTAAGAAGCTATGCTAGTTTACTTCTAATTACACTAAACTAAACCATGAACACAATAATCATCTCTTAATAAACATCCAAGTAACATGAATCACATATATATCATAACTATACTACGAACTGTGGCGGTGCTATACGCCATCCACCCGACTTCCCCCGTAGATATATATCTACTCATCTTGCTCTTCGCTTGCTGGAGTCCATGATGCCACGCTCATCCACGTCGTCTCTAAGTCTACATGGTGGTACCTACATATATAACACAATCGCAATGCGTATTAAAACCAAGTCGGAAAACCGAAACGGCACACGTTTCGCTCGTAGGTCAAAACCTATAGCCTCGCGTGCGAAACACGATCAGTAACCCTAGCCGTTAGCGTTCAAACGCCACACGACGGAAACAAAATATCAAATACCAAATTCCAAATCAAAACGAAGTCGTAAAACAATGCAGAAACTCAAGAAAATGGTCCCAGATTTTACCCTAGGTGAAATTAGCCAAAGTTGCATATGGGAGGGGTTTATTTTACTGGAGATAAAGCCCTGGAACAAGAATGAAGCAAATTGGGTGTACCAAGGCCGTAAATTGCTGACCAAATGAATAAATCTGTGGCCTGGACAAGGTGGTTTGGGCTCGGATCTTTAGGGTACACTCCAGGTGTTAGTGTATATGCCCTAGAGGCCATTACTGTATCATACTAGTATGTATATTACTTGATGGAAGCTTGGGATATTCACAGTTATACAGACAATCTTGCTCAATATAGTAGTATGCTACTTGGTTTGTCTCTGCTTTAATGTGTACTTGTGTGTTTATTTATTATATCACCTATACGCATTAGTAGAGCCCTTAGGATCTTTGCTTGATTACCGGCGTTGTGATGGCGATCACACTCGTGGGGGCTGGGTAATCTACAAGCACATCCTTATACACGTCCCTAGTCGTGGGAGTATCGAGATAGGGCATCGATGCTCCGGAGTAGACTAGCGTATGCGCTTCTCATCACAGCACGGGAGACGGTCTGTCCCACAGCCGTCGGTACGTCGTACTTGAGATAGTATGCGGGTGCTCGTTGGGTTACGAGTACACTGGACAGGACTCGTCGGGAACTGATGGTTGGTATTATACCTATCGTCAGTTATCAGTTCCCAGGTGACATGAGTACAGCTTAGTCCGCAGACTTGACACTGTCACTTCGCCTCGAGTGTGTTCCCACTGTTCTTTGATTGCTACCCTACCACGGCTCTACTGAGTCGTGCAAACAGGTAGTAGTTGGGAGCAGTCCCGAAGCACTTGGAGGCAGTGACGGTTAGACAGGATTCGTCTCTCCCGGTATTAGGGGTTGACATCGCGCTGTGTCTAGGAGAGCCATTACACAAGTAGTCCCTGGCCAGGGCAAGCGAGATGTACTGATAGGTTCCAGTGTTATCTCAGGGTGTTCTGGGCTTCACTCCGACACGACTTGTACCGCTATTAGGGGTCTGACGCTTGCCGCCCCCCTAGGCCCGACATGCGATGTATCAGACGAACAGACCGGACTGCACGGAGATTGTCACATACAGTGGGCTTTGGTTTAAGCCGGATCCTAGTATTGCATGGATGGATTTGTTTTGTCTTCTGCGCATCCGCATTCTACGGAATACGGATGCAGGTGTGTAAGCACAGTTTTCCGGTGCGATGAAGGAGGAGGTACTTCATTAGGGTTTTTGGCAGTTGGTTCGGCCAAAACTGCTATGTGGCAGGCTCATTAGGGTTTTGACAGTTGATTCGGTCAAAACCATTTTGAGGCGGACTCATTAGGGTTTCGACAGTTCGTTTGGTCAAAACCATTATGAGCCGGGGACATTATTTACTAATCCTTTCATTGATAATTTTGTTATGGCTAATTACATTGACCATTTGACCATCTTGACTTTGTTGACCATTTGACCAAAGTTGACTTGGATCTTCTTAGAAGATCTAAAGTATTCTTTGGTTTTCTTTTTCTTTTGTTATGATAATGGTCATGTCATTTGTAGCCATCACCTTTATCTTGATGGGATTAGTAATCATAATGTTTGTGCATTATTGCAACCATGGTTAGTTTTTCTCTTGGTAAGGATTTCATTTGCTCATTCTCATTCTCTCTCTTGAAATGAGGAGCTCCATGGTTGCTAGAAAACTCCTTCTTCTTCCTCCTCTTGATTTCTCCTTTGATCTCATGTGTTGAGAGAAAAAGGATTTCACTTGACAAACACATCCATACATCTTCTCTACACATCCTAGGGCTTCTAGATTAGCAATCTCCTTGCCCTAGTTACCTCGGCTTGAGGTGGAGCTCGGTGTACATCTCTCGGGTGGATCGTCTTCGACTCAAGGAGGCCGCGGAGGTGACCGAAGTCCGGATCAACCATTGATCAAGCAAAGAGAAGAACAACAAGAAGAGAAGAACATCAAAGAAGAACAACAACAAGAAGAGAAGGAGTTCAAGTTGAGGTATAACCCTTAACCGAGTAGATACATCTCATGTTAGGTAGCTAGTGTATTGTTTAGCAAAGACCCGGCTTTTACGGTCCATGTTGCCAAGTCCAGAAAAATTTTGTTTTACCGTTTCCGCAACCCCGAAAGTACCGGGAGAGGTAACGTGGACCTAACAGTGGTATCAGGGCCTAACTAAACATAAACTAGCTTGGTAGTAAAGTGTATCGAAATTCGAAACGGAAAAATCGAAAAAACCAAGTTACAAAAACCTGAGTTTCTGTTAAAATTTTTTCTAGTCAAAACAAAATTTGTTATACTCCAAAAATCATCTCAGGGTTTTTAGAAGAAAGCCACCAAAAACGAGACAGCGACTCCACCAAAGCGCCGCGTTTCCGCGGCCAACTTGGTGAGTTGCTGCGCCGTTTTTGGTGCAGAGTGTTTCTGACTTGGTTTTAGGATTTTTAAGATATAGTATATGTGCCCAGATTTTCCAGAATAGAAATTTGTTTTTGGGGGCCTATAATTCCGTATTTTTTTTCGAACTTCACTACACTTTGACTATGTTGGTTATATCTCTGATGTTCTTATGTATTGAACGTCGGCTAATCGCTATATGTCGATTAGTCGGGGTTATACATATTGTGATCTATGATTGTTGTTGATGGTTTGTGTATATGAACTCGTTGGATTGTCGCGGATGAATAGCCGGGGTGGATGTGAGATGAGAGTTTCTTTTTCTTTCATTCATGTAATAAATTTGTAAATTGATGTAATATTATTTGTTTGGCCGCACAACCGGGTCGGGGTTGTAGCCGTCATTGTATAATTCTTTTTACTGTTTTTGCTCCTAGGATAGACCCATGGACGGGGTGCACAAACTACCGGGTATCTCGAAGTGCCGAGTGGCCTACTCATGGCATTGAGGGAGGTTGCTTTGCTTCGGGTACTTGGCGGGTAGTTTGCCGCACCCGTAGAGGTCTTGGGTGGGGTTTTGGCTATTCATCACGACCGTGTAATCCGGTTTTCATTGGAGGCTCGAACGAATCGCGGGTTCCTAGTATATCCAAAGTGTTCATCTGTGATCTGGATTGGTTATCATTGCAGTATATCTATATATAATAACTATTTAGGCGTTGCTTATGGTTTACAGCCGCGCTAGCCCAGCCCCCGCTCTGTCGTTAGTTAAGTAACCTAACGGGTGATGACGGGGCCCCGTGGCGAATGCGAATGGCATAAGCGTACGTCATATTTTGGTTGTTTTCTGCAATGGTAGGATTTAAATGATGGGACGCATTAAAAGAACTAATGCAAGAAAATAAACCTAAAAGACGTTGTTGGAACAAGTTTTTCAAAAAGCTGTTATTGCAAGGACGTTCATTTTTGTTTTGCATAGCGGTATTCGGTTCTGAATGCCCAGCACCTCAGTCGACAAGGCAAGGGCCGAGATCCCTTCATCGGGAGTGACCCCTTAGACAAAAGTTTGCGTCAGGGTAATAACTTCATTATAGTCGATTATGCTTGCTTTGCATCGAGGTATTCAGTTTGGAATATCCTGCACCTCATTCAACGAGGAAAGAGCCGAGATCCCTTCACAGGGAGTGACCTCTTTAGCAAAAGTTTTCGCCACTATATTTTCAAATAGACTACCAGGTTCCTTCAACGATATCAAGTTCATTACGTTAACGGGTTTTTCGCCAAAAACCCAGCCGTAGCCCTCCGTCATTTCTTACAAGTATCACTTAGAATTCGTGCTGCGTTTGTTGACTCCGTCAAGGCGTAGTGTACGGTAGCTAAGTGCTGCTTGTTTGTATCGGTATATGGGATTGATTAGGACAGTCGTATAACCTTGTTGACTCCGTCAAGGGTTATGCGGGTGGGTTTAATGCAATCCAGATAATGACAGGTTGAACTTGACTAGGACTCTTTGATTTGTTGACTCCGTCAAGATCACTTGGGTCCTAGGGGCAAAAACCACATCGAGAGTTTCAAAAGAACTGAAACTTGCAGATTTAGCATACCTTCTGGAGTGTGGTGACTAGAGTGGATTCCATCTAGGTTATCACACAATGACAGTTGGATCCCGATCCCACTGATGAGTTGGTTTACTCTCGGGAGATTATTTCACTTAACAATCAATGCTATAAACCTAGTAGGTGTCTAGAAAGGTGTTAGCGGGGCTACGCCCTCAGGGAAAAGAGGTTCTTTAATTAAGGAACTTCGCGAAAGCGTTGGAAAACCTCCCTCGAAGTACCGACACTAGCCTGGCTGAAAGGTTAAGCAAGTATTGTAACGTGAATTAAAACCCGGCTAGTTCTTCTTTCAAAAAGGTTTTAAGAAGAATTTGAGGAAACAGTGGGAGACATCCTGGTTAGATAAATTAATAAACCAATCTAATCTTGCAAGAGCATACGCTGAGTGTTTCTTTTCTCTCTCTCCAGGCAGCAACCTTTTCACGCCCTAATCAAGATAATAAAATGTATCACTTGACCGATCCGAATTCTTATTCGGGACTGGGGAAAGTTGGTTCAGCTCTAACTTGTGACAACAGTCATAAGTATGAGAATGGGAAAGGGGATTGTATGGATTTCCAAGATACCCAGTTGAAGAAAAAGCATGGTTTTGCATCTACTTCAGGTGTTCTTGTAATTGAGAACTATTTTACGGTCAGCCCTACCTCCTGGGTACTTGATACCGGATCAGGATCTCATATCTGTAATTTATTGCAGGGACTGAGAAAAAGTAGGAGAGTTGCACCGGGTGATATGTCGCTCAGAGTAGCGAATGGAGCACAAGTTAATGCGGCAGCCGTCGGTGAATATCACCTAGTATTGCCAAATGGCAAGACTATAATTTTGAACAATTGCTACTATGTACCCTCCATGGTTTGCAACATCATATCAGTTTCTTTACTCGATAAAGATGGATATAACATTGTTCTTGAAAAGAATATCATGAACATTTGCCTTCATAAGGTACTGGTTGCAGAGGGTACACTGTGTAATGGTATCTACGTTCTAAATCAGAATACAGTTCTCAATATACAAAACACACGCAAGAGGAAGAATTCAGATACGAATGAATCCTACTTGTGGCATTGTAGGCTTGGTCATATCGGAGAGAAAAGACTGAGTAAGTTGCATAATGATGGACTCTTGAATACGTTCGAGTTTTCATCTTATGAAACTGGTCAGTCTTGTCTCAAAGGAAAGATGACCAAATCTCCGTTCACCGGACATGGAGAAAGAGCAAGAGAGCTCTTGGGACTCATACACAGTGATGTGTGTGGTCCGATGTCTATACATGCAAGGGGTGGGTTCTCGTACTTCATCACATTCACTGACGATCTCTTTAGGTTCGGATATGTGTATCTGATGAAACAAAAATCTGAAGCTTTTAAGAAATTCAAGGAATTTAGAAACGAAGTAAAGAACCAGACAGGCAAAAGTATCAAGATCCTCCGGTCTGACAGGGGAGGGGAGTACTTAAGCACGGAATTCCTCGATTACTTAAAAGAGAATGGTATTCTCTCTCAGCTTACTCCTCCTTATACACCACAGCACAACGGTGTATCGGAGCGGAGGAATCGTACCCTGTTGGATATGGTTCGCTCCATGATGAGTAGTGCTGAGTTGCCTCTTTCATTTTGGGGACATGCGCTTCTGACAGCGGCGTACCTATTGAACTATGTTCCATCCAAATCAGTGCCTAAGACTCCATATGAAATATGGAATGGAAGAAATCCGTATCTTAAGTGATTTAAGATATGGGGTTGTCCGGCCTATGTGAAAACACAGAAACCGGACAAGTTAGAGGCACGGTCAGTTCTCTGTAAATTTGTGGGATATCCTAAAGACTCACTAGGATATCTGTTCTACCACACTGAGGAACAGAAGGTGTTTGTATCTCGCCACGCTACCTTCTTAGAAAGTGAGTTTCTTGCAAAAGAAGCTAGTGGCAGTTCGGTAGAACTGGAAGAAATTCAGCGACCACAAAATGTAACTGAAAATTTGGAGGAACCGCTAGATTCAATGACCCCAAACGAACCTCAGCCACTCCGCAGATCTGGTAGGATTTCTCATCCGCCCGAGAGATACTACGGTTTTCTCATAGACGGGGATCGAGAGGATTGCATCTTGGAAGAAGATGACCCTACAAGTTTCAGGCAGGCCATTATCAGTAGGGACTCTGATAAGTGGCAGGAAGCAATGCAATCCGAAATGGAGTCCATGTACGCCAATTAAGTGTGGACCTTGGATATTGCTCTACCTGGGGTAAAACCCATTGGATGCAAATGGATCTACAAAAGGAAACTTTGTGTAGATGGGCAGGTGGAAACCTATAAAGCTAGACTCGTTGCAAAAGTTTTTCGTCAAAGACCTGGTTTGGACTATGATGAAACTTTTTCTCCAGTGGCTATGCTCAAATCCATTCGGATCCTACTTGCCATTGCTGCCTTCCATGACTATGAAATCTGGCAGATGGATGTTAAAACGGCTTTCCTAAACGGTTGTTTGTAAGAGTGCGTTTACATGGATTAACCAGAAGGTTTCGTAGACAGTGGGAGGAGCGGAAAAGTGTGCAAGTTGCTTAAATCCATTTATGGATTAAAGCTGGCATCGCGGAGCTGGAACATCTGTTTTGATGAGACAATCAAGGAATTTGATTTCATCAAGAACGAAGATGAACCCTGTGTTTATAAGAAGATTGTAGGACGAACTGTCGTATTCCTATTCTTGTACGTGGACGACATTCTTTTGATAGGAAATGATGTTCCTATGCTGCAATCGGTCAAGCTATTTTTGTCACAAAGGTTCTCCATGAAGGACCTGGGTGATGCCTCATACATTCTGGGGATCAAGATCCATAGAGATAGATCCAAGAGACTATTGGGACTTTCGCAGTCCAGGTACATAGAGACCGTACTAAAGAGATTTAGTATGGAGGGTTCCAAGCGCGGTAATATACCCGCATTGCACGGAATTACCCTCTCCAAGAAGATGTCTCCTAAGACGGACGAGGAGAGGGTTCGCATGAGCACTATACCCTACGCTTCGGCGGTAGGATCTACAATGTATGCGATGCTATGTACAAGACCAGATGTAGCTTACGCGTTGAGCGCGGTAAGCCGGTATCAGTCAGACCCAGGGGAGGACCACTGGACAGCAGTGAAGAACATTCTCAAGTACCTGAGAAGGACTAAGGAGATGTTCCTGGTTTACGGTAATGGAGACCTCCGGGTCGAGTCCTTTACCGATTCAAGCTTCTAGAGTGACAAAGATGACAGCAAGTCCGTCTCGGGTTTTGTGTTTACCCTCAACGGAGGGGCGGTATGTTGGAGGAGTTCCAAGCAGGATACCGTCGCAGACTCGACGATGGAGGCTGAATACATTGCTGCAAGCGATGCCGCAAAAGAGGCGGTCTGGATGAAGAAGTTCATTAGTGAACTTCAGGTGTTCCGTCCATTGTTGACCCAATACCTCTGTATTGCGATAACAATGGGGCTATAGCTTTAGCGAAGGAACCAAGGTCCCATCAGAAATCCAGGCACATCTTAAGGCGGTATCACCTGATCAGGGAGATCATTGATCGACAGGAGATCGAGGTGCGGAGAGTGGACACAAAGGACAACACTGCGGACCCATTCACGAAGGCTTTACCCCAGACTCAGTTCGAGCGGCTGATCGAGATGATAGGTCTTCGATACGCCAGTACATGGCCTTAGTGCAAGTGGGAGATTGTTAGTGTAAATGCCCTAGAGGCCATTACTGTATCATACTAGTATGTATATTACTTGATGGAAGCTTGGGATATTCACAGTTGTACAGACAATCTTGCTCAATATAGTAGTATGCTACTTGGTTTGTCTCTGCTTTAATGTGTACTTGTGTGTTTATTTATTATATCACCTATACGCATTAGTAGAGCCCTTATGATCTTTGCTTGATTACCGGCGTTGTGATGGCGATCACACTCGTGGGGGCTGGGTAATCTATAAGCACATCCTTATACACGTCCCTAGTCGTGGGAGTATCGAGATAGGGCATCGATGCTCCGGAGTAGACTAGCATATGCGCTTCTCATCCCAGCACGGGAGACGGTCTGTCCCACAGCCGTCGGTACGTCGTACTTGAGATAGTATGCGGGTGCTCGTTGGGTTACGAGTACACTGGATAGGACTCGTCGGGAACTGATGGTTGGTATTATACCTATCGTCAGTTATCAGTTCCCAGGTGACATGAGTACAGCTTAGTCCGCTGACTTGACACTGTCACTTCGCCTCGAGTGTGTTCCCACTGTTCTTTGATTGCTACCCTACCACGGCTCTACTGAGTCGTGCAAACAGGTAGTAGTTGGTAGCAGTCCCGAAGCACTTGGAGGCAGTGATGGTTAGACAGGATTCGTCTCTCCCGGTATTGGGGGTTGACATCGCGCTGTGTCTAGGAGAGCCATTACACAAGTAGTCCCTGGCCAGGGCAAGCGAGATGTACTGGTAGGTTCCAGTGTTATCTCATGGTGTTCTGGGCTTCACTCCGACACGACTTGTACCGCTATTAGGGGTCTGACGCTTGCCGCCCCCTAGGCCCGACATGCGATGTATCAGACGAACAGACCGGACTGCACGGAGATTGTCATATACAGACTTAGTAGGAGTTCGGATGGGTTTACCTCATCGGCCTTCTTATCGACATCTACCTGGGGACTGTTACGTACAGCTAGTGCCGCTTGCGGTCTGTTGTTAAACCCACTGCCAGCGTAGTGTCGAGTCTTTAGAGTCCCACACAGAGAGTTTCCCTGCATTGAGCGAAACGTGTAGAGGCCGTATGGTTTTACGGCAGGGCTGCGATCACTTACGTCCACTTGTGTGCGTGTGGTGTTCGGGCAGGCAATACTAGTGGGCTTTGGTTTAAGCCTGATCCTAGTATTGCATAGATGGATTTGTTTTGTCTTCTGCGCATCCGCATTCTACGGAATACGGATGCAGGTGTGTAAGCACAGTTTTCCGGAGCGATGAAGGAGGAGGTACCTCATTAGGGTTTTTGGCAGTTGGTTCGGCCAAAACCGCTATGTGGCAGGCTCATTACGGTTTTGACAGTTGATTCGGTCAAAACCATTTTGAGGCGGACTCATTAGGGTTTCGACAGTTCGTTTGGTCAAAACCATTATGAGCCGGGGACATTATTTACTAATCCTTTCATTGATAATTTTGTTATGGCTAATTACATTGACCATTTGACCATCTTGACTTTGTTGTCCATTTGACCAAAGTTGACTTGGATCTTCTTAGAAGATCTAAAGTATTCTTTGGTTTTCTTTTTCTTTTGTTATGATAATGGTCATGTCATTTGTAGCCATCACCTTTATCTTGATGGGATTAGTAATCATAATGTTTGTGCATTATTGCAACCATGGTTAGTTTTTCTCTTGGTAAGGATTTCATTTGCTCATTCTCATTCTCTCTCTTGAAATGAGAAGCTCCAGGGTTGCTAGAAAACTCCTTCTTCTTCCTCCTCTTGATTTCTCCTTTGATCTCATGTATTGAGAGAAAAATGATTTCACTTGACAAACACATCCATACATCTCTACACATCCTAGGGCTTCTAGATTAGCAATCTCCTTGCCCTAGTTACCTCGGCTTGAGGTGGAGCTCGGTGTACATCTCTCGGGTGGATCTTCTTCGACTCAAGGAGGCCACGGAGGTGACCGAAGTCCGGATCAACCATTGAGCAAGCAAAGAGAAGAACAACAAGAAGAGAAGAACATCAAAGAAGAACAACAACAAGAAGAGAAGGAGTTCAAGTTGAGGTATAACCCCTAACCGAGTAGATACATCTCATGTTAGGTAGCTAGTGTATTGTTTAGCAAAGATCCGGCTTTTACGGTCCATGTTGCCAAGTCCAGAAAAAATTTGTTTTACCGTTTCCGCAACCCCGAAAGTACCGGGAGAGGTAACGTGGACCTAACACCAGGTTGCCTGCACGACTCCCAGTAATCATAAAAACATTTTCAGGTCACCCGGGTTATAGCAGATCACCAAAACACATCACAATTCTCACAATTTCCCGACATCGGGGTTTCTAAGTTCTCTAATTGGGGTTCTAGCCTTTGGTTTAGTCCAATATATCATCACTACAGGGGTTGTATGGTCCCTACTGACCTCAATTACACCTTTGGATTCAAATCAAACCTTAATCCTCAACTTGGAATTTCAAAGTTCGCTAAATCTCGATATATCGATTCCAAACTAACAATAGAAGGTAATGGCATGTAATACTACTCTAATGGTGATGAAATTATCTCATTTGGCAACTCAAGAAATTTCTTGAGTTGCTCATAGTCTCCAAAACCCTTCCTTTCTTTGTCCAAATTGCTTAATGTTGTGCAAGTTTTTTGTGAAATGTAGAAGGATTTTTGAGTAGTTTTTGGTGGTGAAGTGAGGTGTTTAAGGAGGTAGGGGATGAGGGCAGAAGCCATGGGGGGAAATGGAGAGGACAAAGATGAAGAGAGATGAATGGAAGAGAGAATGGCCTTGGTCAATTGACCCGCTCACCATTCTCTCTCATGCCCATGCCTAATTCTATATTCATTTTCCTTTCCTTTTCTTTTCTTGCTAATCTTTTCTCTTCTCATTTCATTTAAACCAAAACATGCTTGAAAATGAAGAAAAACCATGCTAGGAAAGATGTAAAAATGCCAAAAATGACATGTGCATGTCATGTGCACAAACACGGTTTAAATTATGATTAGCGATTTTTAATCGCGATTAGTACTAAAATAGTGTCAAATAAATAATAAACTCTCATAATTTGCATGAATCTCATAAAGCATCCTCTTTTCAGTAATTTCCATAATTTTCCAAATTTTTCCCAATTTATCGGTATTTAATTATACCACCTTATTAAAATATTCAATATTTTATTATTTAATTATAAAAATTCCCAAAAATAATATTTTATTTTTCTGAAATGTTACACCTGATAAGTCATACCGATATAAGGTCCATAACGGTTCGAGAAACTACTAATAACATTTACCAGTAAATCTCAACAACCCTGGCCAGGGATTTCTGTTATGGCCAATCGAGCATAGCGCAACATCAACCCCCAATACCGGGAGAGACGAATCTCCTCCTATCGCTCATTGCCTCTATGTGACTCGGGACTGTACCCAAAAACCACCTGTTTGTACGACACAGTAGAGCCATGGTATGGTGGAAATCAAAGCACAGTAGGAGACACACAAGACTCTTTGACGATCTCGGGTCGACAGACTAACCTGTAACAGCGTCACCAGAGAACCGCCATCTGACAATAGGTATAATATCCATCTAGGAGTTCTCGGCGAGTCTGTTCAGTGTATCCAGTCTCCATTGAGCACCCGTATACAATCTTTGATGTCAAACACCAATGGATATGGGATCATTCACCGCCCATCATATGGGTCATGAAGCGTATACGCTAGTTTACTCAGGAGCATCGATGCCCTGTCTCGATACTCCCTCGACTAGGAACAATTATAGGGTGTACTTGTAGATTACCCTTGGCCCCACTAGTATGATCTTTATCATAGTCCTGGTAGTCAAGTACACATCCTAAGGGCTTTGTCAACATGTGAGAGCAAGACAGTATCACTTATACAAGTCAACATGTTAAGACAAAGAGTAACCAGATAGCATACTATCATGTCGAGCAAGAAAGTCTTCTCTATATATGTCCAAGCATCCACTATAATATACATCACATGTACAATAATGACCTCTAGGACATACATATAACTAACAATCTCCCACTTGCACTAAGGCCATCTGTTGTAGTATCCAATACCCAACAATATAGCAGTGGTTGTAGTATCCCATACTCAACCATCCAAAAATCTCTCAAATAATATTTGGGGAAGCAGACCTTGGTGAGTGGATCCGCCGTGTTAACCTCAAAATCTACTCTCCTTACCTCGATCCGTTGGAGATCAACCATCTCGCTGATCAGGTGATACTAGCCTCAGAATATGTCTTGATCGCTGATGGGACCGGTGTTCTTAGGCCAAAGTCACAACTCCATTGTAGTCTCAATAACAGTTATTGGACGCTCAATGGTAGGAACCTTGTTCATCTCATGAACAAGAAATGTCCAGATAACCTTTTTGGTAGAAATGTATTCAGCCTTTTTCGTCTAGTTTGCCACGGTATCTAGCTTGGAACTCTTCCAACATACCATCCCTCAACTGAGGGTAAAGACAATGTCTGTGACTGACTCTCAGTCGTCCTTATCACTTTGGGAGCTCGAACCAAGAACTTTCTTTTAGTGCTTCTCAAGTACTTAAGAATGTCCTCCACAGATGTCCACTGATTCTCCCAAGATCCGATTGATTCCTAATTACTACACCCAGTGAGTCATCTACATCTGGTATGGTACATAACATCGTATACATGATAGAGCCTACTGCTGAAGCATAGGGTATCCCTTGAACACGAGCTCTTTCCAAATCAGTCTTGGAAGACAAATTTTTGGAGAGAGTGATTCATGAGTAAATGGGTGAACCACCACGCTTAGAATCCTCCATACTAAACCCCATTAGTATGGTGTTAATGTACCTGGATTTGGGACACTCCCAATATCCACTTAGATCTATCACCTTAGATCATAATCCATAAGATGTAGTAGGTATCATCCAGATCTTCCTAGGAGAATCTTTATGATAAGTGGAGCTTGACCGAGTGTAGCATAGGAAACCATTTTTTATCAAGAGTATGTTATCTACGTACAATACGTGTAAGACAACCTCACTCTCTACTGCCTTCTAGTATATACAAGGTTCATCTACCTTTTTGTGAAGTCAAACTTTTTGACTGCCACATCAAAACAAATGTTCCAACTCCGCGATGCGCGCATTGATCCTGATGGACTTAAGCATAGCTTTGAAAGTCTCAACTTTTCCATTTACACCAAGAATATTCTTAAGATCCATTTGCTCCCAACTGGTTTTACCCCTTCAGGTGCAACATGCAAAGTCATACTTTGTTAGTGTATATGGATTCCATCTTTGATCGGATTGCATCCAGCCTTTTCACAGAGTCGCCACTCGTGATGGCCTTCCTGAACCTAGTTGGGCCATCATCAGCCATGATGCAATCCTCTCTCCCACTATCAACGAGAAGACCGTAGTATCTCTCGAGTGGATGAGGAACCCTACTAGATTCGCAGAGAGGCTGACGTTCGTTGGAGACTATTGAATCCTTTGGTTCCACTAAATCAGCAGCTGTTAGTTTGTCAAGCTGGAACAACTTCCAGTTCTACCCCATGACCACTAATTTCATCACAAGAAATTCCTTTTCTAAAAAAGGCGGCTTGCTGAGAAACAAAAAACCTTTTCTCCTCAGAGCGGTAGAAGTTATTCCCTCGCAAATGTTTGGGATATCCTAACAAACTTACAGAACTGACCTTGCGTCGAGTTTGTCCGGATTTTGCTTTTCAACATAGGCCGGACAACCCCATATCTTAACTCATTTAAGACATGGTGTCTTCCCATTCCATATCTCATATAGAGTAGTAGGCAGTGATTTGAATGGAACCTCATTCAATAGGTACGCAGCTTCTCAAGTGCATAACTCCAAAAGGAAACAGGCAACTCAGCAGTACTCATCATAGAGCGCACCATATCTCATAGGGCGTGATACCTCTGCCCCCGATACACCGTTGTGCTGTAGTGTATACGAAAGAACAAGATGAGAGAGAATCACATTCTCCTTTTAGAAAATCCAGGAACTCCATGTCCAAGTATTCGCCTCCTTGATCTCATCGTAGAACTTTAATACTTCTACCCGTCAGGTTCTCAATTTCAAGTTTATATTCCTTGAATTTCTCAAAAGTTTCAGACTTGTGTTTCATCAGGAACATATGTTCGAATCTTGAGAGATGATCAGTGAATATAAAAAATTACAAAGAACCAGGCTTGGCATTTGTAGACTTAGGATCGTATACATCATCATGTATGCGTCCTAGGAGTTCAGTAACTCTATCTCTGTTTCCAGTTAACGGAGTATTGGTCATTTTATCTTTGAGACAAGACTAGCAAGTATCATAAGATGAAAATTCGAACAAATTCTCATATTCATCCTTATGTAACGTAGCTGGTTGTGTCGCATTGATATGACCCAGTCTACAATGCTACAAGAAGGATTCGTTCATTTCTGAACTACTCCTATTATGTGTGTTCTACATACTTTGAACTGTGGTTTGATTTAGAACATATATGCTATTACATAATGTGCCTGATCAAATCAACTCTTGATTCAGGAAAATGTTCACAACATTATCCTCTAATATAGAATTACATCCTTCTTAAACTTAAAAAAGAAAATGATGTAATGTTGTATATCAGGTTCGGTATGTAATAACATTCGCTCAGAATCAATGTATTAATACAAGGTGATATCTGCCAACTGGTTTGGCTGCAACACTTGCACTATTCTCTACACTTAGAGATATATGTCATGACCCGAAATGACACGCGACTGGCACTTGAATCATATGAAGTCTATAGGACTCCATCTAATTCAAGTAAGCCAAAAGCCCAGAAATCTAAACCATTTAAAAGGAGAAAGTGAAGGAAAACTTGTTTTAAAGTTTGCATAAAATTCACTTTGAAAAGTCGTAGTAAACATTTTTAAAACATCAAGTCTTTTTCGAAAATTTCGGCAGAGTCTCCTTTGTAAATACTAGCCCCAAACAGGTACAACACCTGAAATATATATAATGATAAAAGGCATCCCCAAGCGGGAGCTAGCTCTTCGCCAATTGGCAGTCACAACCACACAAGAAATATATTATACAACGCCGAAGGGCGAGGATCAAACTCAGAAGAAACCCAAGGAAAACCATAATAATACAGCGCGCGACTCTAAGGTCGAAAGAATATACACTGATCTTCTAACTCTATAAATATACAAGTCTGGTTGATTGAGTTTACTACATACAATAGAATGTAAATAAAATACAATGGTGGTCACGATGCAAGTGAACCCACCTACCAAATAAATCACCCGGAAAGAAGCAGTGTGCCAGCAAAGCCGCCAAGGAAACCTTTACAGCAAAACCTGCAAGAAACTGTGGCACAACGGGGGTGAGTTGCCAACTCGTGAGTAGAAAACATCACAGAGCAGAAATCGCATGTATGACTCAATCCTAGGTCATACGATAATATGTCCTCAATATAAAAAAGCCGGAAGATATAATAATGGTAAAGGTAAACATCTATACATAAGTGTAATACCAAGTGCTCGTGTCAATGCCTCAGGTAGCAACATAATACATATATGATGTATATATGCAATATAATGAAAACAGAATACATCATGAATGAGAAAACTGTTTTCTTAATTTAGTGAGATTTCTGTATATATAAATCGAGGTATCATCAATGAAATCAACAGAAAATCAGTGTCTAGCATCGACACAAAACATATATCTCACTATCTCAATATCTCAGGCTCCGGCAATCCGGACTGGCCCATAACATCAAATCTCAATACCTTAGGCTTCGGCAATCCGGACTGACCTAAACTCCGATCGGTATCCTCCGGATATCCGTCGAGTCACAATAAAATCACCGGTCGGTAGTGCTCCCCTGCCAGGCTCAACGCCATTATCTGCGACCATCTTGTCCCGGGATACCGCACCGGGTCCACCATGCACCCACAGGCGGTTCCTCCTCCTCCTCGAATCGGGTGTATGATATTACTCAAGAGCCGAGAAAACTCATGGTGGACATATCTCAAATCATATCATGAGAAAACCGCAATTTTATCTTTAGAAATGATAATCAGTTTATAAAATCCTTGCAGTTTCTCCAAATCCATAAATCTCATGGAAATCAGAAATCTCAAAATCACGATGTCAATAGACAGTGAATACTGGCATAAAGCTCCATAATATTTCATGACAAACGAATGTATAAATGCATGAAGTATCTCAGTAATAAATGCAATATCTAATCTAGCACAGTAATGATATATCAGAACTATCAGCTAGCAAACGATATCAATGAATTAATATTCTTTAAAGTGTACGCGACATGGCAATTACCGATGATGATGTGTGTGAGCCGGCAAGTAAGTGTTCGTAGACCTACGCATCATCGGTAATGGTGCTGGTGTCCTGATAACATGGGTTCAATTTAACAATAAGAACACATTTAAACATGCAATGCGATGCGAATAGCAAGAATATGCGGAAAATGAATAATAAACGCAACAATAAAGGATCTACATTAATATACACGAGTCATACCGTTTGGTATTGAAATAGCACGAATCGTGGTGTTTAGAAAATAGGGGCTACGGTGTTTTTAAGAAAAGGTAAGTCCTTTGAAATATCCGCAGTATCCCATGGCTTGTCTTTAAAATACTCACGATTCGTTAGTTTTAGAAATAAGTATGACTCGAGCCCAGTCTAACATCTACTAAGTAAACTACAGGACTAAACTAACAAACTAGTCGAAGGGTAAGGAAAACCACCTAAGTCTGAGTCGATATATATATATATATATATATATATATATATATATAGTAGTCGGTGATCCCGCCTCAATATTATCATGTACGATACAATATATAATATGACATCCTCGAGTCAATACTGCGGATCTATCATCATAATTATATCACGTAAGGTAAATCCATCGTACGGCATCCCAAATCAGGGTACGGGTCGAATATCACATATATCATGAACATGGGGTACTGATCTAAAGTGTAGTACATACTGATACCATCAACATATAAATATGTGTGTGTATGAAAACACATCGCTTAAAGACCCGTTATAACATCATGTCGTATCTTATAAGATGAACCAAATCACATCACCGATCTCGTGGCATCATGCCCAATCACATCGACTCATCTCCAAGTACCATAAACTATCCTCATTATCCATTTATATGTATACATACATATACATATACATACATATATATACATACTCACAAACCTATATGTGTGTGTGCATATATATATATATATATATATATATATATATATATATATATATATTTATATCCCCATATATGCACAAGTAAAACAAGTGTATGCATGTGTGTGTGCGTGTGTGCAAATCCTTAATCTAGGGTTTCGCGACTAAGAAACTGAACCTAAGCATTAACTTCCAAACACCCTAACACTAAACCGAAGTCACCTAAAGCATTTCTTGCTAAATAGTAAAGTCTCGCAATACACAAATACATATATATATATATACACACACACACAATACGTAGACTAAATTACGAAACTGCGGGGGTGCTATACGCCATCCACCCGACTTCCCCATAGATATATATTTACTCACCTGGACGCCTCGGCTAATCTGATCCGATCTCCGCCTTGTCTTTTTCCGCGCCACATCCGACGCCTCTGCACCCGATACTAGAATCGCACACAAGCAAAAGAGAATGGATATACGAGTAGTCTCGGAACAAACGACACAACTCAAACACGCGCATTAACTCGACGCGCACACACTTGGTGCACGATGCGCGACGCGACAACGGCACAAACTACAGCTAGGGTCACTATACGCGAAAATTCCCGAACATAAAACCCAAACGTACCAATCATGGTTTCACAACACATTAGAAAATATATGAAATAGGGTTTAAATCATCAAAAATTTAAATTCACTTTAAAAGCTATTTTTCCGAAAATATAGCAAGCAACAATTGCCAATTTAGTTCGAATCTAGCTGTTTTAACAATTCTAGTGGCCACAAGATTCACTTAATGTCTTAATTAGGTCACACAACCATTAACTTGATTTTAATCTCCCCAATTTTTATTACTCCCAAAATTCTAGTTTGCAAAATTATGTAATTAGTACAATTTTTAAGTGACAAAGTGCAAACTAACAACTAGGTTGGGTTTTGAAATTCTCAAAATGTTAAATTACACATCACAACCATAACCAAATAATCAAAACCATAACTTCCAATTCAACCCTTCTCTTGAAACTAAATTCTTAACATTAAAACCATAATTAAACTCCTAATTAGCAAGATGGAAGTAATTAAACAACAATTTAAACATTGGTTGGGATTTATACCTTTCAAAATTTGTAGATCCCACTTGCAACTTAGCCTCCCAATTTGCTCCCTAGATCCAAGATCCATGCTAATTTGGACAAGGGAAAGACGGATGAAGGTTTACTTAGGAATTTGGTTGGATTTTTGATGCATTTCCTTAACATTTTTGTGTGAAATGATGTGGGGGAAAATGAGGGGGCTGCTTGAGGAGGCTTGGCCAGAACATGGGAGTTGGGGAGAGAAAGTGAGGTGTGAGTGTAAAATAAAGTCCAAGTCAAGAAAGAAAGGAATACCCCAAACCTCATTATAATAAGCCCATGCCTTCTTTCTTTTATTCATTTCATTTCTTTTCTTTGTGAGGAAATTGGGAGTGGGGAAATGGGCAGCAGCAGGAGACTCGAAATTTCTAGGAAAGTGGAAGTGTGTGGGTGTATAAAGATGTTCCTAAGTCAAAAAAATCCTTCCTTACTTCATTATTGCATCACACTTCTTAATTCAATTTATTTTTCATTTTATTTCCAATTCCATTCCAACATAGAATAAACTAGAACCTTGCAACGAAAAGAGAAAAAGAAAACATGATATAAACTTGGTTTAAAGTTATCATGGTTCACATTTGTATAATTAACCCATTGAAAATTGTAATTTACACTAATTAAAGATATTAGTGAAAGCTTAAAAAAAAATTTAAAACAATCGATTAAGAAAATATTTAAATAAACCAGAAATTTACAAGTGGCCCATTAAATACCAAATACTAGCAATTACATAGCTAGAATAGGTATATTTAAGTCTAAGTCGAAAAATAATTATATCTTGGTTGTTACGGAAAACAACAGTTATTTTACAGATTATCCAAAATTTCACCTAAACGATTTTCAAAACGTTACAATCTTCACCCCTTAAAGAAATTTGGTCTTCGAATTTAAATTAAAACTCCCTAATTACTAAAACATTTCAGCAGAGCACTCAGGTCGTCGGGGCTCCTAAATCATCAATACTTAAAACACATCTTAGCGCAATGCACGCGCATGAAAGACGAGTACAAAACTCAAAGTCAAAACTCTGTCAAGCATCACGCAATCATCAGAGTCATGGTGAAGAGACCAATGTCGAAGTCCAATACGAAAACCAACATGATATACATCAAAACTATAACATGTACATCGTACGCATCGTTGTAAACTCGTCAAAACATCTGAAAAAAATGCATGCTAAGCCTTTTTCAAGTCGCTTTGCGATGCACGTATCACAGCACAAGTAGAGGACGTTTGTTGTAAGAAAAATAACTATTTATATATATCCTTTGTTTATCATACATGTCCCGCCGTTTTTTTGAAAATGATCTAGAAGGGTTTCCTTTGTAACATGTTTCGTGTTATCTCGGACACATAGGAAAATACTGATACTATAGCTCCTTTTTGGAAATCCCTTCGATAATCATCGATGCATGCGAAAACATATTCAGGTACTGTCCTCGGACTAGTCCTGCTCAGCTACTATACCAAATAGTAAATATCATAAAAATGTACTGCTCACAGGAAATCATACTTAATAATATATGTAATAATGCCACGTACGTCAGGTGTGCACAGAAATCGAAATCAATGAATGATACATGTGCACAGAAACTACAATCTAAGTGCAACGGGTGTGCATGAAAACACCTGTCAAAGGAAACGGGTGTGCCTGATAACAAAATTAGGTGCATCTGATATGCACGAATAATCCCGATTTAGTGCATCTGGTGTGCACTAAAATCGCATCAAGCGTGCCACGTATGCGCAAAAATCCAAATCAAGTGGACAAAGTGCACGAAAACAATTATCGAATATCACAATCGAAAACGACGGTATACAACAAACCTCAATCCAAATCAAATAGACCGTGGCATATATACTCTCACAATCACGTGCATCAGCGTGCACAAAATCTCAATCAAGCAAATAAACTGCCCAAAATACCAAAATCCAAAATGACGGACGCGTGATATTCGAATCACCAAGTCGCAATTATAAACACCGACCTCGATATGACCCTCCTTCAAAGTCGAGAAGGTGTCGGTGCATCCAAGCTAACAGAACAAGATATCTATTTGCCTCATGTTCATGGTCTGGTGCCTTGTGCCCTTAGGCTCTCGTCTCCCACTGTGAATTTCCAGTTACATAGCTTCTCGGCTCAACGGCCCAATATGGACTGATGACGGAAACAATTCCGCTCTGGCACATCCTCTAAAATCTCTGGCCAACTATCATGGTCACTCATAACATGTCTCGTTGATGATGCCGAACTTTGGCCTACTAGTGTGGGTGATACGGCCGATCCAGGGTCCAAGTCTTCTCGTGTAGTATTCCAAGTATTGTATCCCATCACATGATATCCGGATGACGTCGAACCTTTCGATCGATTCGTCAAAGTTCCATAATTCCCCGAGAGCTCAGCTCTTGAATACAGTTTAATAATATCCAGCACGTGCCACAGTACCTATGGACCAACCGTAGAAGAGCAAACCCAAGCCTCATTAATGGCACCGCGGAACTGCTGCAAACCCTAAGGTTCAAAAGCGTTCCCTTGGTCATTATATCGAGTTAGTGTTTCATTCTTCTAGAGAGTCCACGGAATTACTTGCATGTTTTTCCGAATACCTTAAACTTGGAAAAATTGGTTTCTGACATTCGATCGTTTTCTATCGACTCACAACGTGCATGTGTGAAGTCTCCTCTAGCTGGAATTAACCAAGCTGATGACCTCGCTTCGGGGTATGCAAACGAACCACTTTTCCTAGTCATTCATCCATGGGTGACTAGCGATCTTCTATCATACCTCTAAGTATAAACTCGTGCTGCAATAGCTTCAAACATCTGGGGCGGTATCTTGTCAGTCGCAGCAACATTTAGCTCATTAGTCCGCACGCTAAACAGTGCCTCAATCATCAAGAATAACGGTGCATTGACGGTCAACACATTCTATCCGGCCTCTATCAGTGGCCCAATCCTCTGGTGTTGATCTGCACGTTCAAGAAATTTAGTAAAAGCAATACATCAGACGCTCAGGGCGCGAAAAACACAATAAAACGACACATCTATGCAATCATGTGCTACCGGAATACATCCTGGTCAGTTCTCGTCCAAGACGAGCTCGTGCCGACCGCAACTCTAGCCGCAGCTCTCTCTGCCTATGCAATGGTGGTAACAAAAACCACCAACTGATACCAATGATGATAGATCATAAGAATGAATATAATACCGTGCAAAGAAATGTACATCCTAAGTCTTCTTAAGCGGAGTAGCGTATCGTAAGTATGCCGCGGAACATACCTACGGTACGTCACTCTCCTTAAGTCACCTACTCCATCAACCAAGGTCAACCTACGCGACGAAAGTTCGGGTCTAATACCCCCTGGACCAAGTCTAAGTCCCGTAAGGTCAAGCCTAGGTTCCGAATATATAAACGCCCTAGACTCCGCATAGTTAAACATAGACTCGAACCAAGGTTAAACCTAGCGCTCTGATACCAACTTTGTCACGACCCGAAATG
Organism: Agapanthus africanus; assembly: GCA_030015575.1. NCBI lineage: Eukaryota > Viridiplantae > Streptophyta > Magnoliopsida > Asparagales > Amaryllidaceae > Agapanthus > Agapanthus africanus. The sequence goes on along the minus strand of JASDDO010000014.1, from coordinate 449,784,541 downwards.
GCACGCGACTGGCACTTGAATCATATGAACTCTATAGGACTCCATCTAATTCAAGTAAGCCAAAAGCCCAGAAATCTAAACCATTTAAAAGGAGAAAGTGAAGGAAAACTTGTTTTAAAGTTTGCATATAATTCACTTTGAAAAGTCATAGTAAGCATTTTTAAAACATCAAGTATTTTCCGAAAATTTCAGCAAAGTCTCCTTTGTAAATACTGGCCCCAAACGGGTACAACACATGAAATATATATAATGATAAAAGGCATCCCCAAGCGGGAGCTAACTCTTCGCCAATTGGCGGTCACAACCACGCAAGCAATATAATATACAACGCCGAAGGGCGAGGATCAAACTCAGAAGAAACCCAAGGAAAACCATAATAATACAGCACGCGACTCTAAGGTCGAAAGAATATACACTGGTCTTCTAAGTCTATAAATATACAAGTCTGGTTGATGGAGTTACTACATACAATAGAATGTAAATAAAATACAAGGGTGGTCACGATGCGAGTGAACCCACCTACCAAAGAAATCACCCGGAAAGAAGCAGTGTTCCAGCAAAGCCGCAAAGGAAACCTGTACGGCAAAACTTGCAAGAAACTGTGGCATAACGGGGGTGAGTTGCCAACTCGTGAGTAGAAAATATCACCGAGCAAAAATCACATGTATAACTCAATCCTAGGTCATACGATAATATGTCCTCAATATAATAAAGCCTGAAGCATATAATATGTTAAGGGTAAACATCTATACATAAGTCTAATACCAAGTGCTCGTGTCAATGCCTCAGGTAGCAACATAATACATATATGATGTATGGATGCCATATAATGAAAACAGAATACATCATGAATGAGAAAATTGTTTTCTTTATTTAGTGAGATTTCTGTATATATAAATCGAGGTATCATCAATGAAATCAACAGAAAATCAGTGTCTAGCATCGACACAAAACATATATCTCGCTATCTCAATATCTCAGGCTCCGGCAATCCGGACTGGCCCATAACATCAAATCTCAATACTTCAGGCTTCGGCAATCCGGACTTGCCTAAATTTCGATCGGTATCTTCCGGATATCCGTCTAGTCACAATAAAATTACCGGTCGGTAGTGCTCCCCTGCTAGGCTCAACGCCATCATCTGCGACCATCTTGTCCCGGGGTACCGCACCGGGTCCACCATGCACCCACAGACGGTTCCTCCTCCTCCTCGAATCGGGTGTATGATATCTCTCAAGAGCCGAGAAAACTCATGGTGGACATATCTCAAATCATATCATGAGAAAACCGCAATTTTATCTTTAGAAATGATAATCAGTTTATAAAATCCTTGCGGTTTCTCCAAATCCATAAATCTCAAGGAAATCTGAAATCTCAAAATCACGATGTCAATAGACAGTGAATACCGGCATAAAGCTCCATAATATTTCATGACAAACGAATGTATAAATGCATGAAGTATCTCAGTAATAAATGCAATATCTAATCTAGCACAGTAATGATATATCGGAACTATCAGCTTACAAACGATATCAATGATTTAATATTCTCTAAAGTGTACGTGACATGGCAATTACCGATAATGATGTGTGTGAGCCGGCAAGTAAGTGTTCATAGACATACGCATCATCGGTAATGGTGCTGGTGTCCTGATAACTTGGGTTCAATATAACAATAAGAACACATTTAAACATGCAATGCGATGCGAATAGCAAGAAAATGAATAATAAACGCAACAATAAAGAATCTACATAAATATACACGAGTCATACCCCTTGGCATTGAAATAGCACGAATCATGGTGTTTAGAAAATAGGGACTACGGTGTTTTTAAGAAAATGTACGTCCTTTGAAATATCCGTAGTATCCTTTGGCCTGTCTTTAAAACTCTCACGATTCGTTAGTTTTGAAAATAAGTATGACTCGAGCCCAGTCTAACATCTACTAAGTAAACTACAGGACTAAACTAACAAAGCAGTCGAAGGGTAAGGAAAACCATCTAAGTCTGAGTATCACGTAGGATACAATATATAATATGACATCCTCGAGTCAAGAGTGCAGATCTATCATCTTAATTATATCATGTACGGTATATCCATCGTACGACATCCCAAATCAGGGTACGGGTCGAATATCACATATATAATGAACATGGGATACTGATCTAAAGTCTAGTATATACTGATACCATCAACATATAAATATGCGTGTGTATGAAAACACAAAGCCTAAAGACCCGTTATAACATCATGTCGTATCTCATAATACGAACCAAATCACATCACCGATCTAGTGGCATCATGCCCAATCACATCGACTCATCTCCAAGTACCATATACTATCCTCATTATCCATATATAGGTTTGTGAGTATGTGTGTGTATATATATATATATATATATATATATATATATCCCCATATACGCACAAGTAAAACAAGTGTATGCATGTGTGCAAATCCTTACTCTAGTGTTTCACGACTAAGAAACTAAACCTAAGCATTAACTTCCAAATATGCTAACACTAAACCGAAGTCACCTAAAGCATTTCTTGCTAAATAGTAAAGTCTCGCAATACACAAATATATATACACACACACACACACAATACGTAAACTAAACTATGAAACTGCGGGAGTGTTATACGCCATCCACCCGACTTCCCCCGTAGATATATATCTACTCACCTGGACGCCTCAGCTAATCTGATCCGATCACCGCCTTGTCTGTTTCCGCGCCACATCCGACACCTCTACACCCGATCCTAGAATCGTACACAAGCAAAAGAGAATAAATATACGAAGAGTCTCAGAACAAACAACACATGTCAACCACGCGCATTAACTCGACGCGCACACACTTGGTGCATGATACGCGCCGCGAAAACGCCACAAACTACAGCTAGGGTCACTATACATGAAAATTCCCGAACTTAAAACCCAAACGTACCAATCATGGTTTCACAACACATTAAAAAATATATGAAATAGTGTTTAAATCAACAAAACTTCAAATTCACTTTAAAAGCTATTTTTCCGAAAACCTAGCATGCAACAATTGCCAATTTAGTTCGAATCTAGCTGTTTTAACAATTCTAGTGGCCCCAAGATTCATTTAATGTCACGACACAAAATATTAGCTCATGACCAGCACTTGAATCATGCAACGTCTAAAGGCGTAACGGAATTCAAGTAACCTGAAACCCAGAAATCTAAACCTTTTTTTTTAAGAAAATAAAAGAGGTGAAGTGTTGAAATAAAGGTATAATAATATCAATTTTTCTTAAATGCATGGAAAAAAGGGGCATAAATAATGCAAGTGAAATTTGATAGTTTGAAAACATGTTTCATCTTTTTAAAAATTTGGGCAGCACCTCCTTTGTATTTTTTTTGATCCAAAACCACAATACATGAAAATATAAAGGCATCCCCAAGCGGGAGCTAGCTCTTCGCCAACCGGCGGATCACAACCACGCAAGACAGTATATATAAGTATACGATGCCCAACGGTGAAGTTCACATAACAGATAAAGAATAAAGCGAGATATCAACCCTAAATGCGAACATACAACCCATCGCTCAAATTTCGCAACTACAAGTCTTGCTAAGTCTCATATCTTATACAATTACTAGTTTTAATTTGATGGAGTTGACTAGATACAATATGAAATATAAATACAAGAGTGGGTATGATACAAATGTCCCACCTACCAAGCAAATCACCTAAAAGCAACTGTGTGCCAGCGATGCCGCTACCGATCCATGTGGTCAACCTGCAAGAACTGTGGTACAACGTGGGTGAGTTTTCAACTCATGAGTACAAAAACATCTACAAGTAAAAATCAAATAAACAACGACTCCTAGGTCAACTATATTATAAAGGTAATACTATGATATCTAGGGTGACCAGGTCGTATATGTGCCAATAAAGTAATCACACCTATGTGTAAGCGGATATCATCCAACCAAAATCAATGAATGTATGCATGTCGATCCCGTCCACGTGTCAACCAATGACAAACAATATCATGCATGTGAATATCATAAAAGCATATGCACGAAAGTATGAGGATGTAAATCAACAGGTGTCCCTCGCGACATATAAAAATCATGGAACCGGAGTGTCTAACCTCGACACTCGAAAACATCATGAAACCCGTGTCTAGCATCGACACATAAATCCTCATATCTCTCGGGTTCCGTCAGTCTGGATCGGCCCATGGGCTCCGTCAGTCCGGATTGGCCCATATCATCTCTCGACTCCGGTCGGTATCCTCCGGATATCCGCCGAGCCCAAAACAATCACCGGTAGGTAGTGGTCCCTCTGCCAGGCTCACCGTCTATATACACAGCATTCTTTTCTTGCCCCGAGGTACCATACCGGGTCAATCATGTACCCGCAATCGGCCTCATCCGGCTCCTCGAATCGGGTTTCACATGTCACACTCAGAATCGAGAAAACACATGGTGGACGCACTGAAATATCATATCAAGAGGAACCGGGTTTTTAAAACAATACATACTTTCTTTTGAAATCACCATAGTTCTCAAATCCAGAAATCTCATGAAAACGGCATATCTCAATGTGTAAAATCATAAAGAATGATGTATGCGACATATGATAGGAATGTAAGCATATCCGTGTATTATGCAAGATGAAACAATAATATGACATATTAAGGGAAAACCGCTCTTTTAAAATGATTCCAGTTTTTAAATATAACATGCGGTCCCCGATTCTCCAAAATCAAGCCAGCATGATCTATGTATGTACAAGTGTATATATACGCAAGTATGAGTATACAATATGCATGTGCTCCAATATGGATGTACAAGTGGGTATATACGCAAGTATGTGTGTACAATATGCATATCATGATGCAGCAACCCTACTGTGTAGTGACATGGAAATTATCGATGATGAAGTGTGTGAGCCGGCAAATCTGTATAAGTGTAACATACACATCATCGATAATAGTGCAGGTGTACTAGCACAGGTATAAACAATGCAACGAGAATAAAATGAATGCAGCATAAGGTAAATCATATGCAAATACTGACGGGTATACATATCTAACATGATCGAGTCGGTGAATCTATCCATCGGCATCTAGCCACACAATGTCACGTACGGTATAATCTATCGTACGACATCCTCTAGTCAAGGATATGGATCAATCATCAAGTCAACTCATCACGTACGAAAAATCAATGTTCGGCGGCATTAAACCAATAGGGATCCTATCATCCTATGCGACAATGAGGGTACGACCTATCATTCCTGATTCACAACATTCTATGTATATATATCTATATACCTATGTCCCAGGTCACATCCATAACAATCTCGTATCAGGGGACCGGCAAGGTATCAATCATCTCAATCGACTCACATCTGTATACCAACATATCCTCAAATCATCATATCACGTCTTATATTCTTTTCATCGCATTTATATCCCACATCAAGTCAATTTCACATATTCATTCTATCTTTACTAAAAACATAAGTATCTAATCTAGCATACACACCCGAACCATACAACAGTTTTTGAAAGATGCAAATCGTAGTTTTGAAAGTAGGGGTTACGATGTTTTTGAGGAAAAAATATCATTTGAAAATCCGTAACGTCCCTCAAGGTATCTGTTTAAAGGATGCATATGATTCTTCGGTTTGGAAATAGGTATGGTTCGAATGACACATTTACGTCGTCTATCTAGTCCTATATTACCTTAAACGGCAATATCGTCAAACGTCATCCTCAAATCCCGTCATCATATACTAGTCGTATCAAAACACATCTAACTATCCTTTAGTTTAGAATATGGTTTCACTAACTATTTTTTAACTCTAACCCTAGTTTCCTAATCTAGGTTTCCTTAGCTATATTCTATAATTCAGTTTCCATCACAACTTTGCGAGGGTGCTATACGCCATCCACCCGACTTCCCCCGTAGATATAGATCTACACACCTGATCCTCGCTTTCTGGAGTCTATGATGCCATGCTCATCCTCGTCATCTCAAAGTCCACGTAGGGGTACCTACATATCATACATAATATCGTAAATGGAAATCGCACACGAAAACCAAATCGGCACGCATATCTCAATTAGGTTAAAACCTATAGCCTCGCATACAAAACACGACCAAATAACCCTTGTTGTTGACGTTCAAACGCCGCACGATGGAACACAATAACAAATACCAAATCCCAATTCATTAAAAGGAGCAAAACGAAACCAGAAACTTGGAAAACATGCTCCAGATTTTACCCTAGGTGAAATTAGCCAATTTTGCATATGGGAGGGGTCTAGTTTACTGACATAGGAGCCATAGAACAAGCACGAGCCAATTTGATCGCACCAAGGCCGCAAATTGCGGCCGAAAAGAGTAAATTTGCGGCCAAAACATGGAGTGGGTGCCTCAGGTGTTGGCGTTAGCTTCAAGGTTGCCTGCACACCTCTCAGTCTTCGCTAAATTTTTTTCAGGTCACCCGGGTTATAGCAGATCAGTAAAACACATCACAATTCTCATAAATTCCCGATGTCGGGGTTTCTAAGTTTCTGAATTTGGGTTCTAGTCTATGGTTTAGCCCACCATGAAATTCCTACAGGGGTCTAAGGTCACTACTAAGCCAAAATTTCACCTTTAGATTCAACTCAAACCCTAACCCTTTCTAAAAATTTTCAAAGTTCACAAATCAACACCTAATCACTTTTAAACATGCATAGGTGCTAATGTAATTGAAATACAATACTAATGGTGGCGAAATTACCTCATTTGGGCAGCCCAAGAAAAACCCTAGTTTGCCAATGTTGTCAAAATCCCATTTTTCTTGGTCCAATGTGTAAAGGAGAAAGTGGGGGTCAACTTCTGTGAAGGGAGTATAGGGTTTAGGTGAATGTTTAGAGATGGATCTTGGGGTAGAGGTGGAGGAAAGTGAGTTGAAGGAGGAGATGAAAACAAATGGGGGAGGATGAAGATGGCTGCCCTCTCTCTCTCTTTCCTCTCTTATTCTCACCCTCACTCACTATTTCCCCTTTTACCCTTTCTCTTTTTCACATTTTCTTATTTATTTAAAACAAAACCATATAATACCCAAAAACAACATGCAACATATCATAGTGCTCTAGCCATGGAAAACTGTAGAAACATGGATTTGGCTTGATTGCGATTAGCGGTGCACTAATCGGGTTTTTATCCAAACTACATATAATAAATTTTAAAAATGCCAAATCCTTTAAATATATTTTTAAATGAATAAATTATTTTAATTTCCATTTATTTCATAATTATTGGTATATAATTATTCCCTTTTTCGAAAACCCCAATTTCGCAAATCGGGCAGTTTTCGGGAAATTTATTATTTTAATATTAAATTCCAAAAATAATATTTTATATTTTCTGAAATGTTACACTTAATGTCTTAATTAGTTCACACAACCATTAACTTGATTTTAATCTCACCAATTTTTATTTCTCCAAAAATTCTAGTTTGCAAAATTATGTAATTAATACAATTTTTAGGTGACAATTTGCAAACTAACAACTAGGTTGGGTTTTGAAATTCTCAAAATGTTAAATTACACATCACAACCATAACCAAATAATCAAAACCCTAACTTCCAATTCAACCCTTCTCTTTAAACTAAATTCTTAATATTAAAACCATAATTAAACTCCTAATTAGCAAGATGGAAGTAATTAAACAACAATTTAAACATGGGTTGGCATTTATACCTCTCAAAATTTGTAGATCCCACATGAAACTTAGCCTCCCAATTTGCTCTCTAGATCCAAGATCCATGCTAATTTGGCCAAGGGAAAGACGGATGAAAGTTTACTTAGGAATTTGTCGGAATTTGGTTGGATTTTTGATGCATTTCCTTAACATTTTTGTGTGAAATGATGTGGGGGAAAATGAGGGGTTGCTTGAGGAGGATCGGCCAGAACATGGGAGTTGGGGAGAGAGAGTGAGGTGTGAGTGTAGAATAAAGTCCAAGTCAAGAAAGAAAGGAATACTCCATACCTCATTATAATAAGCCCATGCCTTCTTTCTTTTATTCATTTCATTTCTTTTCTTTGTGAGGAAAATGGGAGTGGAGAAATGGGCAGCAGCAGGAGGCTCAAAATTTCTGGGAAAGTGGAAGTGTGTGGGTGTATAAAGATGTTCCCAAGTCAAAAAAACCCTTCCTTACTTCATTATTGCATAACACTTCTTAATTCAATTTATTTTTCATTTTATTTTCAATTCCATTTCAACATAGAATTAACTAGAACCTTGCAACCAAAAGAGAAAAAGAAAACATGATATAAACTTGGTTTAAAGTTGTCATGGTTCACATTTGTATAATTAACCCATTCAAATTTGTAATTTACACTAATTAAAGGTATTAGTGAAAGCTTAAAAAAATATTTAAAACAATTAATTAAGAAAATATTTAAGTAAACCAGAAATTTACAAGTGGCCCATTAAATACCAAATACTAGCAATTACATAGCAAGAATAGATATATTTAAGTCTATGTCGAAAAATGATTATATTTTGGTTTTTACGGAAAAGACCAGTTATTTTACCGATTATCCGAAATTTCACCTAAACGATTTTCAAAACGTTACAATATATCACCCATTCTTAGTTCTCTACCTATCTGTAGCCCATGTAACATATTACATATGCGGGATCCTGATCCGGTATCACATACCCAAGACGTAGAAGATACTGAGAAACAGTTCTTGGTAATGAACACACTCGAAGAATATGCATCAACATGCTTGTTCCTCTGTTGGGTGGCATGGGAATCCAGATATTCACCTATTTCCTGCTCTGACTTATAATAGTTATAAGATAGAGCGGAACCAACGTTTCCCTAGTACAGTATAATAAGCAGGTTCGGTCAATGCATCCATATTATTATCTTAATTAAGGCGTGACATGGTCGCTATCAGGAGAGAGAGAGAAGAAAACACTCTGCATGCGCTCTTTGGAAGATTAGATTGGTTATTATTTTATCTAATCAGGATGGCTCCCACCGTTTTTATTAAATCTTTCTTCAAACCCTAAAAGGTAAGACTAGCCGGGATTAATTACAACCTACAAGTTCGCCAATCTTTCGGCTAGGCTAGTGTCGGTACTTTGAGAGAGGTTCCCCGTGCTTTCGCACTGACCTAATTAAAACAAATCTCATTTTCCCAGGGGCGTAACCCCGTTAACACCTTTCTAGACACCTACTTGATCGGCTAATTGTAATGTGTAGAACTCTCCCAGGAGTAACAATTACTCGTAGTGGGTATCGGGATCCAACTATCTCATAGAAGGTATGCAATCTCATTGCAAATTTCAACTCTTAAAACTCTCGATAATGGTTTTTACCCGTAGTAATTTATGACCTTGACAATGATCAACATATCACAAGTACTAGTCAAGTTCTACCCGTCATTGTATGATTAATTAGACCCACTCACATGACCCTTGACTATAATCAACATAATCACATGAATGTCCTAATTAATCGCATCATATGCTGTGTAGGAAGACATCACTTAGCTACTGTACACTACGTCTTGACTATGATCAACATACGCAGCACGAATACTAAGTACTCTACTTCCTAAAATGACGGAGGGTCTGCTGATGGTTTTTCTGAAAACCTTTTAACGCTTAATGAACTTGATATCGTTGTAGAATCGAGTGAATTTTAAAAGGACTGTTTTTGAGGCTTTTACTAGTTTTGCTAAAGAGGTCACTCCCGGTGAAGTGATCTCGGCTCTTTTCTCATCGAATGAGGTGCAGATATTTCACAAATACCACTATGCAAAGAAAAAACTTTAGAAGCAATCAAAAGACAAACCGAGTGGGTTGTAGCATGTGCTAGTTTTGCTAAAGAGGTCACTCCCGGTGAAGGGATCTCGGGTCTTTCCTTATCGAATAAGGTGCTGGATATTCTACAAGGAATACCGCTATGCAAAGCAAGAACTAGAGCTACTAGTTTTTTAAAAAAGTTTCTACAACATCTTTAGGTTTCTTTTATTTCTTTCATTAATCTCATTAATGAAGTCCCATGCATTATGCTTCACAAGCATCACAGAAGAAACAAAAGCATCAAATAGTTATTATATATCATATATATAATATAGGCATTCGTCTCAGAACATATCAAGTTATCACATTATAAAATATCAGCAGCAAAAGAACCATATATGAAATATTGGATATTCTAGGAATTCCGTGTTTTAAATTAAGCCGGTATAAAACACGGATTCCACGGTCGCGATGAATAGCCAAATCAACATCCCTATACCCATACGAGAGCGGCAAGCAACCCCACCAATTCTAGAGTTAGGAGACCCAGTCTCAACTCCTTGAGATGGTCTCCTACTGGACCCTAGAACCCGGTTACTTGTGCTCCTCAGCCTTGGGTCTATCCTAATGCGGAAAAGTAAATAATATACATCAATGGTGACATCATCCTCAACCCGGAAGTGCCCCAATAAAAAGATATTACATACAAGTTTTTACATGAAAGAAAATGAAAAACTCTCACCTCACATAAAAACCCCCGCAATTCAAAACACGACGATCCAATATAACATATCACAGCAACACATAACATCACATGTCATCAACGTAAGTAAATATGCGTATCCCAAATGTCATTGACATATAGCAACGAAACCGGAGATAGACCACATATTAAAGTTACGGTCGCAGAAAAGAAAGTGAAAAACTACAACAGTTGGAATCCGCAACCACCTTATACATCATAAACCCAATGCATGTGATGCATTGGATTTCATGCCTAACCAAATGAAATCCTTAGACATCACATGCCTAACAATTATAAACTCCGCATTTTAGTCTCGATATTGAAAACACTTTCCAATAACCTGTTCCGTAATTCAACAAGATTCTCGATAACCAGATCGAATGCTCGTCGGAAACTTTAGCAGACGGCCGCACCCCCGATGCCGTCGACGAAGTGCACTAAGGAGGAACACCGCAGCCGCGAGCACCTAAACGGATGCTTTTGGCGATGGGGTTCTCCTACAGTCATATGGTCGGGGATATGGGGTGTGACTATCTAGTAAGGTTACCCGATGAGTATCCGCGGACACTACGTAATTGCGACAGACTTTTGATCAACATCAAAACCCCATGGCAACTGATCAAATGAGACTAAACTGCTAGATTTATAAAATTCAAACTAGTTATCACATAACTAATTATGTGGATTCCAAATATTGTATCACAATCACAGATATCTAGACGAAGTTAAACTTTTCGATCGAAAAAGCAAGAACCCAAAATTTCCCAACAAGCTCAACACTTGAGCGGAGTTCAAAAAATACCCAGAACACGCCACAACTCCTATGGACCATCCGTAGAAGGGCCGACCCATGCCTCACTCATGTCTCCACGGAACTGCAGCAAACCCTAGGATATGACCGTGGTTCTGCGATCCAAAAAGTCGAGTGTAACGTTTTAGAAATCGTTTTGCGAATTTTTCCGTTTTAGGGCAAAATAGTAGGTATTTTCCGTTTTAACCCGATTTCAATCAAACTTCCGTAGAAACTTGCCGTCACCTATTTTAGCTAAAATAAAGCTAGTCCGCGAACTTATGGGGTATATGAGAGGTTTTGGTTCAGATAGAATTTTCCCAAATAAAATATTATTTTAGCCGTAAAAATATGCACGTAAATCGAGAAATTTCTTCTAAATGAGAATCATTAGAAATCATCACTACAATTATTTTAGAATCTTCTTTTTAAATATCTAGATTTTTTTTGGTCAAAGGATTTAAATTTTAAAAGAAAAAGAAAAGAAAATGAAATGTGGCATTTCTTTTAATGAAGCATTTATTGCTTTAAGCTAGAAGTTTCTTCATTTTTTTTACACAACCCCCCCCACCCCATGGCCGAGCCTCCCACTTCTGCCCCATTTTGTTCTTGCCTCATTTTCAACTATTCCAAGCTTTAAAATTCTTCAAAAATCCTTAAATTAATCCACAAACTCAAATATGCTTTGATCATAACCCATCTTTCTCCTTCACCAATCATGCTTTGATCTTCAATCAAGTGTTCTTTTTGGAGGCTATCTTGGTATTCTCTTGCAAGTTTTAGAATCAATTTCGAGGTATAAAACCCTAACCCAAATCTCTAATTGTTACTTAATACTTTATGCTAGCTTAATTAGCTGCTAATTTAAGCTTTAAATTTCATGTTTCAAAATTCTAGAAATGGTTTTTGGATATTCAAGTTAGGATTTTTATTAGTGAAATGGTTAATTAAGATGTTAAGCTTGATGAAAACTTAATCAAGTGGCTAATTTGTTAAATGATATTTTCCTAATTACCTAATTAGCTTAATTACAAACTAGCCTTTTGTTAATCCTAATTATATGAGATTAAAAATTATAGTATTGATTTGAATGGTTTAATCTTGCTAATTAGTGATGTTTGTAACTACTAGTTTGGTAAAAAGTTGTTGTTTTGTGATAAAATGATATATTGCTTACTAGGTTTTTATAAAACATATTTGGGCGAGTTTAAAATTATGATAGTGGTTTGGATAACTTATTTAAGCTGTTTTAAAATGTTTGATATCGCTAGAATTGTGTTAGCTTTAGACTTGTGTTTCGAATGCACGATCGGTACGATCAGGGTCTAGGCTTGGTAGTTGCGTCGTTTTAGTGTTCCTAGCTAGGGTCGTGCCGATGTCGTTCGTGTCTTTGTGTAGCTTTTACTTTTGAGATCGTTTCGTAGTGTCGCTATACACGTTAGCTACAATACGAACACTTAAGAGTATGTTTGTGTTGTCGCGTTGGTCCGCGTAGTTTGTACGTGTTTTGGGTCTATTGCTAATATATACTTGCTTTGTTGTATTATGTTTTAGGTTCGCAGGCAGGGACTTCAGATGCTGCGACGAAGGGAAAACAGGTGGTAGGCTTCACTTAGCCAGGAGCGTTTGTGAGTAGATTTAACATCTACAGGGGAATCGCCTGCATGGCGTTATGCGTCTGGGCTAGAAATGACTTGACTTGTCGCATATTCTATTTCATATTTAGAATTTGCGACTACACTTTATTGCTTAGATATTGTTGTGCTTGGACTAGTACCCGTAGGACACTGCACATATTATTGACGATTTATGTTGCACGAGCACTGATTGTATACCACACACACCGTCAATAATTTACATGACATGCACAACCCACTTATAGATATCATATTGTTTGGTTAGGGACATTGAGACATTGATTCATATTTCTTTATCTATATGACTTATAGCATACCTGTATATTTATATGCTTACACATATGCCTTGACGTACTTACATGCTAGTTACCTGTATACCTAAAGGGTATTGTACCATTAGTGATAGGTACATACACACATAATGACATAGCTACATGTATACTTTACATACATACTTCACTGATACCCGGGGGGGTAAATTACATCATTTCTGATAGGTAGATATCTATATCTTGCTATACCTTTATGTTTACGCATATATCAGTTATAGCTACATGTTTACCTTTACTTATGTTATTTAGAATTGGAGAAATTAGGAACCGGATGATATTTATATTAACTTGTTGCAGTTAATTAGCGGCTTTTCCTTTATATGCTTACATTACAGTTTTATGTTGCGTATATTTTATTCATGGATTTTCGCATCGAGATATAGATTTTTCATGATGTTTTCTGGATTTGGGGACCGTGGTGGTTTCATAAAATTATGCATTATTTGAAAAACCCGATTTCCCTTGATATGATATTTCAACATCGACCATGAGATTTATCGGTTCTGGTATATATACCCCATGCAAGGAGACGGGGGCCGTATGAGGGTACATGGTGGGGCCCGGTACGGTTCCCCTCGGCAAGATGATCGACGGTCCATGCCGATTGAGCCTAGAAGGTGGGCAAGTACCTACCGGTGACATTACCAATGACTCGACGGTTATCATGGGGATACCGACGGGAGTCATGTGTGTATAGATACGTCGAGAGGCGAGGGTCAGAGTTAGGCACTCAATCTTTCGGTATAGCGTATGATACGTACTTATCAGGGTGCCAGTCTTGGCGCCAGTACCTGATAGATCACTATTTTGTGTCGATACTTTACACTTGGTTTTCATGATATTTTACTCCTAAGTATATATAACAATGGAATGGGACGCTGTTATATATGCATATACATATATATTAGTGGAATGGGACGCTAATATATATGTTTACATATAAATTCATATACTTCATCTTAATTATTCATGCAAATTATTTATAGGATATAAGAGATTTACTTGATAATGGATTTGGGATATAGGTGATTCATATGATATTGGATACAGGATATTTATGAGATTGCTGATTTTGTACATTCAGGATATATGAGATTTATTCGATATTATACATTCATGATTTGTGAGACTTATATGATATGAGAGCCAATTTGGGGTCTGATTTGAGGAATTGGGATTTGGATTTGTCTTGATGGATTTTAATCCTACCACGATGTCAGTATTCCGTGGAAATGACATATTTTATTCCATACTCCATATTTATTGTTTATGCACTACATCATGTATTAATAGTACCTATTAGTGTACCTTTCATGATTGTTGCATTTACATACTTCATTTTATATGCATTGTTTCATGTATTAGTAGTACCTGCTAGCGTACCTTTCATGACTGCTGAATATATACACATTCATATCATTATCGCATAATTATTGCATACCGACTTTCATATTATTGCTTCATGTAGTAATTGTACCTGCTAGTGTACCTTCATGATTATTGCATTCATATGACCTTTATTTGCTATTAATTGCATATGTTAGATTCGCGCTGTACGTGCATACTTACGATTACCTGCATATGTTAATTACTATTCACGAGTTGGCAACTCACCGCCGTTGTGCCACAGTGTTTTGCAGGTCTTTCCTCACAGTAGTCAGAGGCAGGACTATTATCACCTATCTTATCATCTTTTGCTACGGATACCGCATCGGCTCACAGTGTGCAGTTTTGCTTAGGTGGGTTTTGTGGTTATTCGTTGTTGTATTGTATATTCGTTGTATCCCTGTACTCTCCATCTACTACATTCATGTTGACTTAGAGACTTGATGTGAGGACGATATTGTAAAGTATTTTGTGACTTGGTTGTCTTTTATACAGTTCCTTTTTATCGTCTTTTATTTCTTCGCTACGGCGTCGTATATCTGTTGTGGTGGTTGTTTTCCGCCTTTTGGCGTGGATTTGCTCCCGTTGGGGATGTTTTACTTTATATTTATATTGTACCCATTTTTGGGGTTGGTTTTTACAAAGGAGGTGCTGCCGAAATTTTCAAGAAAGTAAATTGGACTTAAAGAATTTATACTTACGATTTTCAAATGTTTAAACAATATTTTTTATCTTTTCTTATCTTTTAATGGTTTAGATTTCTGGGTTTTGGCTTTCTTTTACTGCGTTTCACCTGTAGACGTTGCGTAGTATTAGAGCCGTCACGTGCCAATTTCAGGTCGTGACAAAGTTGGTATCAAAGCGCTAGGTTTTACCTTTCGGAGTGTAGGATGACCTTGGAATGATGGAGTTTGTAGCTTAAGCAGAGTAAAGTAGTGTGTGTATGTCCGCGGCATACTCACGATGCGGTACTCCTGTAACACCTTGAAATTCGTCGAGAATGTTTTCGCGTTAATTAGCAAGTGTGCGTGTTTTTCAAAAAAAAACGGATATCTTATTTTCCTTCTTGGCCAGTGGTCTTTTGTGTTGTGAAGTGATTTTATGGATATATATATATATATATATATATATATATTTATAGGGTTGTTAATTATTTTTAGTTGTGTTTACCCTAATTGGAAATTGTGTTAGTGTACACATGCACACTTAGCACATTTTTGTGACTTTGCTTAAAAAGTGTATCATGTTAACCCTTTTTCTTTTCTTGCATGGTTTTACTTATCCCACCCATTTAAACAAGTCAAAACCTTTTTTTTATAATGCAAATTCAAATAGAAATGAAGGTATGGTGGTTAGGTATGGGATTTGACTTTTGCTTCTCTCTCTTTCCCTCACTTCTGAGCTCCAGCAGAAAAAGAAGCAGCAACAACACCATTTTCTCCATTTTTCTCTTCTCTTTTCATTTCTCATTAAACCCCCATTCAAACCCTACTCAAAACAACACTTTTCCTTCACAAACCATAGAAAAAAATTAGCTTTGGAGGTGTTTGGTGGTGGATCTGCACACTTGAGAAAAAAAACAGGGATTTTTGGTGTTTCTTAAGGTGTTTTGAAGGTATTGACTCACCCTTAGCACCTCTTTCACATAACTTATAGTATTTCTAGCAAAATATCACATTTTATGCATGTTTTGTGCTTTATAAAGGGATTTAGTGAGGTTTTGATAAAAAATAACTTTTTATGGCTTGATTAGCTTGGTAATGTGATATTAGAGTGGTTTTAGACTTGGGGTTGTTTCAGGTTTCAGAAAAATACCTTAAAATATCATTTTAGTGCAAAGTGTGTTTTTTTAACTTGATATTGGGTTCTGTTGAAACTGCTACTACCCAGGGTGTTTCAGAATAAAATTGTAAATACTGGGATATACACAGTATGTATGGAGTGCACACACCAAACCCGGGGGCCCACCTCCTAACCTAAGCCGCCGGAAAAAGACTTCTGGCCGCAAATTGCGGCCAGATGAGGGATTTGTGGGTTGGGGTTTGGGTGATGGGTGTCTGCTGCTGTGTGGAGTATTATGGTATATTTATTTTTATAAAACACTTTCTGTATCAAAATCTGGGACCTATTACCCTATTTTCCGTATTTTAAATCTCCGCGACACACGTGATACGTGTGTGGTTTTAGGTTGTGCCGCGTATCGCGACGTGTCAAGTTAGCTTCAGGAGCGTGATCACACGTTTTAGCGTATCACGCACACGCGCGCTTGGCTTGCAACGCGGGGTTCTAGTTTGACCTTAATATTTCGTTTTTGGTGGATTTGAGCTTATGTGTGATATTTTGTGTAAATCTAGGTTCGCAGGCGAGTGAGATGGACGCTGCGAAGAAGGGGAAGCAAGTCGTCGGCTACACTTAGCGCGAGACTTCGGTGAGTAGATTTAACATCTACAGGGATATCGCCCACATGGCGTTCTTCGTCAGGGCTGATAGGACTTTATAGTTACACATTGCATTTACCTACATTGACTGTTCATGGATACTGTTGTTGCATACTGCATTCCCTGCTGTATGTATGAAAACTTAGAATTTATAGAACACCGCACTATTACTAACGGTTTATGTTGCATGGGAACTAATCTGCATGTTACACACACACCGTTAGTAATTGCCATGAAACACTCACTGTAGAATTTCCATGATCATTATACTGTAGTTCATTTCACATATGATTCGATATGATTTTCATGGAAATTGGAAGCCGCATGCTGTCTTTGAAAACTGAACTATCTTAAGAAACACGGTTTCTCCCTTGTACCTTTATTATGATGACTTGATGTACATAGCACATCGTATTTAATTTACTCAGTGGTGTTGGATTTTTATGTGATTTCTGGTTTTGAGGACCGTGAAATTATTTAAGAAAAGATGCACTATTCGAAAACCAGGTTCCTCATGATATGATATTTTGGTGTGTCCACCACGCGTTTTCTCGGTGCTGAGACGTGTGCTTGAAACCCGATTCGTAGAGTAGATGATCCGTTTGCGGGTTCGTGGTGGACCAGGTATGGTTCCCCTCGGCAAGATGATCGATGGACTTTGCCGATTGAGCCTGGAGGTGGGCGAGTACCTACCGGTGATTGGTTGGACCTGTCGGTTATCCGGAGGATACCGACCAGAGTCGAGAGATGGATACGGGATGATCCGTACTGCCGGGGCCGAGGGCCGATACCGTAGACGGAGCCCGTGGGCTGATCCGGACTTACGGAGCCTGATGTATGAGGATTTGTGTATCGATGCTGGACACGAGTATTTCTGATATTTTGGGTGCCGATGTTGGGCACTCGTGATTCTCAGAGATGTATAGGATTTGAAGGCCGAGGGGAATGCCGGCGCCTGAGTTTATTTGGGATTTGGGTGCAGCTTGGGCACCGACTATTTTTCTTTTCCACGATTGATATTTCGTGTAGATGTTGTTTATCCCATGTTCAGCAGTGATTATCATGTATCTCATCCTGTAGTTATTTTACCTGATAGAGCATTTGCATGATTATTGCACTTACTGCTTGTCGCATATAGATTTACCTGCTGGCATAGGATAGCGTAACGCAGTACGTGAATGCTCGTGATTACCTTTATATGTTATCTCTATTCACGAGTTGGCAACTCAACCCCGTTGTGCCACAGTATTTGCAGGTTGCCCCTCAGAGTAGTCGCGGCAGGCTTCCTTTTTGCATCTTTTGGCTTCAGATACCACTACAGTTTGTGCGTGAGCTATTTTGCTTTTTAGGTGGGTTGTGGTATCTGGTTACTTTTATTGTACACACTTTTGTATCTAGTATTCTCTATCTACCATATATGTACTTGACTTAGAAACAGTGTGAGGACGATGATGTATATTTTTGCTTTCTGGTGTCGAGCTCGTGGAAGCCGACTTTATATTTGCAGTTACAATTCTCGGATGTTACTTTTTGCTCATTCTTCGCTACGGCGTCGTATATTACTCTTGTGGTGATGGTTTCCGCCGTTGGGCGTGATTGCTCCCGGTTGGGGATGCTTTGTTCATTATATCTCATTTTCACTTTTATCCTATTTTTACCCGATTTTCGAGGTTACTTTTACAAAGGAAATGCTGCCAAAATTATTATAAGGATAATTTAACTTTAAAAGAAACCACATTGAACTAATTAAGGTTTTCTAAATGTTTTTAATTAGATGTTTGCAACACTCACTAATTTTAAATGGTTTTGATTTCTGGGTTAGGCTTACTTAGTCGCGTTACGCCTGTAGACGTAGCGTGGTTAAGTGCCCGTCACGAGTCGAAATATTCGGATCGTGACAAAGTTGGTATCAGAGCGTAGGTTTTACCTTTCGGAGTGTTCCTAGGATGACCCTGGTATGATGGAGTAGGTAGCTGAAGCAGAGTGGCGTAGCGTGCGTATGTTCCGCGGCATACTCACGACACGGTAGTCCGCCAAAGCGACCTTAGGACTTATTGATTTAAATTCCTTTTGAGTATATACATTCTTGCGATTCGATTTCTGCATCCTTATCGAATCCTATTTTCCTTTTAGTCATTATGCCGCTGTCGGTGTTACGGTAATCGGCAACAACGGGGATTAGCACGACTAGGAAGGAACTTGCGAGTATAAGCTTGGCTTTCCAACGCATAAGTTCTTCCTTTTGGTGCTTGTCCGTCCGTTCTTGGCCCTTAGCCTTAACCTCCGGTTAATTCAATTACAACCGGTCTCACTAAGGAATCACCGCTATCATGTAGGATAGGGTGCCGTAGGGAGCGGATTATGGTTCAATTAACGGGAGTCCGAATTAAGATGTTGGGCAAGAAAAGAGTGAGAGAGATATCCTTCTCTCAAACTTTCCTTATCCTACCCTAACAAGTATGAAAACTACTCACCCATTATAACGAAAAGAAAATAAAACAAAGGAGGAAGATAGAAAGAAAGAGGTTAGAAGATTACAACTAGCTATTTGAGACCTCACCTTGGCAAGGATCAAGCTTAAGCATCATAGTTGTTTTAAGGATAAAGAAAAAGAGAACAAGGAAGAAATAAACAACAAATAACAACAACTAGATTAGAAAATGAAAATTACAAGCAATTATAATTAATCAAAAGAACAAGACAAGCATGATAACAAAGAGAACTATTTTATTCATTCTTCACTCACAAAAGCTCACTACAAGTTTTTAATGGAGAAGAGATGAGAAGAGGAAGAAGAACAACACAAGTATTCTAATATCTAAATACAAGAATATGGCCCTTTGGCTTTGGCAAGTTCTGGACTATTTATAGGCAGGGAGCTGCAAATCTAGGGCAACATTCTGAACAACAATGGAATTACCAATCTGCCCCTAAAAACACTCCATCTGAGGAGCCAGTACGGCCGCGGATCCGCGGCCTAGACCCCCTATTGGCCGCGGATCCGCGGCCATATAGAGGAGTTAGCCCCTCGTATTTTGTGTGCTTCCCTGGTCTTTTATATCCTTCAGTCTGGTATATGATTTTTCTGATAATCTTTCCACATATCCTCCAGAATTTTACTAGACCAAAAGGTGATTGGATGTGGATCATTTTGCCAGGATTTTCTTGAGCTCCGCGTAGATTTGTTGGATCTTGTGTTTCCATTGAGCCTTGTGCATGAAAATGACATTGATTTTCCATTTTGTCTTTTAAACTGGTGTGCGGCAACATACGGATAGAGAGCGGAGACCCGTGTTTTATCTGTGGTTGGCAGTAAACCGGAATTTGTCGTTTTTTCCATGAATTTCACCGTTTAGAGCCGAGAACCTTTATCCTGCAATTGACTAGCAAACACGGCTCAAGAGTACCTACCGATAAGCAGTATGATAAAAATTAGGCGGTATAAAAATGCAAAAATCTGATATGAACAAATACCCCTAAACTTATCATTTGCTCGTCCTGAGCAAAGCCAATTTATTCACAAAAAATCCCAACCTCACTTTCGCAGGGAACGCGAATGCACTGAGCATATGCAACAAGCCGTTAAACCTCTAGGTGTCCCTAGTAGGAGGAGTGTTGTCTCCTGAGGGTTTTCAGCGGATGCTACCCACAAAATCCGGTCAAGCTAGTTTTGCAAAATAACTATGAGTCAAATCCTAAAGTTTTAATTCAGAAAATAACAATTCTATTATCCTAAGTCTAGACTATCGAACCTTTATTTTTCACATCTCGCTTCTTATTTAACTTAAGATTTTATATGTCTTTACGTGTAGTGCAAATAGTGCCGTTAAGTTCCAGAAGGATCGATTAAACTCATCATGTCACACAATAAAGCCCATATAACAATTTTAAAAGGATCACATAAGTTTTATAAAGAGTTAAGTATTTTTCAAGTTTCGTTTTCCAGTAAGGTTTCAACTTCAGAATTTCTATCTTCCTTAACAGGAAACTAGGTCTTATTTTTCACTCCACCTTTTTCTTGTTTTCATTTCATACACACCTCTATGAACGTGCAATAGTCTTTATCATAGAATAAAACCTTCATATCTCCGCTAGAAATATTTTTTATAAAAGCCTTTCTTTTGTCAAGATTATTCTCACACAAAGAACCATTAGGAATTTTAACTCGGAGAGAACACTTGCTTGACTCTGTTTTAATCTGGACTTTCTAAGCTTCTTGGCGAGCTTTGGGCCAATGCACCCAAACCAGTTTGCTTTAGGGCATTAGGTGTAGAAACACCCCAGCGGACTTAATTACTCAAGTTACCTAGGTCCAAAAACAAAAGACAGTTTGGCGTGAAAATCATGATGATTCAATACGAACGGAGATATAACCGGCAGTTCAATTATTTTTTTTGGACAAAATACGTGTTTAGTGGGTTCGGTGTGTAATCATTCCAATCAAGTTCTAGTTGGGTTATTTTTCAGACCTAGTTCCAATTAAGGCATCAATAACATTCCTTCATATTCACTTCACTTCATAAACTATTCTTGATATTACTTATTTCTGAACAAACCTATTTGATCCTCAGAAAATCATTTATCCATTTAAAAGTTTTTAGACATAAAAGACTTGTCATCTAATTTCCAAAACTCACGACACGTGTAGTGTGATGTAAAAACGTATATCAGCTATAGTTAACTTCAAAGAAGAGTTATCTTTCAGGTTTTCAAAATCTAAACATAAGATTTAGTTATTCTTATTTTATCTAACAAAACCGTCAAAATGTTGAATCAGAGTCCTCCCACTAGCTAACTTGACAGAAAAGTTTTTATGTTTTTAGAAAAATTTTAGATTTTTATGGATTTTATGGATTTTAATATGCAGATGCAAAATATACACATGAATGCGAAGGTTAGAAATGCGTACCGAGCGTACCCCCAAACTTAAACTGGACAGTGTCCTCACTGTCATTGTAGGAAGAGATCATTTGAAGGGTCAAAATTGTCGGTTAGATATAGACAATTAATTTTTTTTAAAAGAGAAAATAATATCCACAAATAAATACAAAATGGTATATACATACCCCCAAACTTATTTGGAACAGTGTCCACTGTTCTTGGCTGGATAACCGAAGTTTGGTGCTAGGCAGAGGAAGATTATGCAGGGTAAACCGGCACCTGTAAAACCAGGAGCTCCTCTGTTGGTTCGGCGCTAAGGTACGGTTTTAGTCGGTGTCCATTTACTTTGAAAAATGAACCGTCCTTTGGATTCTCCAAATCCACAGCGCCCTGCGGATACACATTCCACACAAAATACGGCCCTTTCCAGCGAGACCTGAGCTTTCCTGGATGGAAGTGTAGCCGGTTGTTGTAAAGCAGTACCTGCTGACCAGGTACGAAGGTTTTGCGCAAAAGGTGTTTATCCTGAAACACCTTCGTTCGGTTTTTAACGACAACCGTGTTATCGTATGCCTCATCCCTAAGCTCGCTCAATTCGTTCAACTACAGCTTCCGAAGGCTACCCGCGTCTTCGAGAGACAGATTCAGCTCTTTTATCGCCCAAAATGCGCGATGCTCTATTTCGACAGGTAGGTGGCAAGCCTTTCCGTACACAAGCCGATAGGGAGACATGCCAAGATCGGTCTTATAAGCGGTTCGAAATGCCCAAAGGGCATCAGTGAGTTTCAGCGACCAATCCTTACGGTTCTTGGAAACCGTCTTCTCCAGTATCTGCTTGATTGGCCGATTTGAAACTTCGGCTTGCCCACAGGTTTGGGGGTGGTAGGGCGTAGGTAGCTTATGATTAATGGAATATTTCCGCAT
The DNA here is from genome assembly GCA_030015575.1 of Agapanthus africanus. Lineage (NCBI taxonomy): Eukaryota > Viridiplantae > Streptophyta > Magnoliopsida > Asparagales > Amaryllidaceae > Agapanthus > Agapanthus africanus. Next base: position 449,761,606 of record JASDDO010000014.1, on the reverse strand, counting down.
CAAGGTCTCGAAAGTCTTATTGCAGAAATGAGTTCCATTGTCGCTAATGATCGTTCGGGGGTGCCCAAACCGGGAGAAAATGTTTTTCTTTAAGAAACCTAACGACAACCTTGTTGTCGTTAGTCCGGCTGGGCACAACCTCGACCCACTTAGAGACGTAATCAACAGCGAGAAGAATGTACAGGTTCCCAAAAGAGCTCGGAAACGGCCCCATGAAATCTATCCCCCAAACGTCGAAAATCTCCATAACCAAGATTGGTTGGAGCAGCATCTCGTTCCTCCGGGATATCCGGCCCAAGTGTTGGCACCGGGAGCAAGTCTTGCAATAGTCATGAGCGTCTTTGAAGAGTTTTGGCCAGTAGAAACCACATTGCAAGATCTTCTCAGCTGTCTTTCTGGGGCCAAAATGCCCGCCACATTGGAAGTGTAGCCGGGTGTTGTAAAGCAGTACATGCTGACCAGGTACGAAGGTTTTGCGCAAAAGGTGTTTATCGTGAAACACCTTCGTTCGGTTTTAACGACAACCGTGTTATCGTAAGCCTCATCCCTAAGCTTGCTCAATTCGTTCAACTACAGCTTCCGAAGGCTGCCCGCGTCTTCGAGAGACAGATTCAGCTCTTTTATCGCCCAAAATGCGAGATGCTCTATTTCGACAGGTAGGTGGCAAGCCTTTCCGTACACAAGCCGATAGGGAGACATGCCAAGATCGGTCTTATAAGCGGTTCGAAATGCCCAAAGGGCATCAGAGAGTTTCAGCGACGGCTGGTGTCGAACGGTAGGGAAGGAAGAAAACCATTTGGCCTAAAGGGGTGTACAAAAGGTAATGACTAAAGACATATAAAGGGATTGGGAAAGATGGCAAAGAATTACACGGTTTTAGTTGTGAATCTGGATAATGGAAAAGGTATTACTAGGAATACCAGGATACCTCTACGAAACATTTCAATGTTTCAGTTTCACTGTGTACTGTTAAAGGAAAACTGATTTCCCGATTAGATACTTGCTCCAGTGTATGTATTTACCAGGTATGATTCTCACATCTGTATGGTTTTACAGATGATGAGTGGGAGTAAGTTATTGGGAATTAGGTGATCATCCTCATTATATCGGGATTCGTTGTAATCGGTGATATTTGAGGAAGTCACCTGGGCGGTTTGCCGGACGGCAAATATTTGGTTTTGAATATCCGTTGTTATGCACCAATTTCAAATTGATATATCCGTACGTCTATTTTTATAGAGTGAGATATACCTTTTTGAAATTATGTCAGTGACATTTACCTATATCAGAGGATGGTTAGGTAAGGAGCGTTAAACAGCGGTGTAATTCTTCTTAACCATAAGTATAGTTTTCAACCTGCGACATATAGGGAGTGAGTTATCAGACTCAAGGGAGATATACAGAGTATTGTATATTGTCCAGGGTCTATCAGGACATAGGGGTTGGTCCTCGTACTATATTCGGTTTACTTATGAATTCTCAAGTTTTTAGACAAGTGTTTCGTGGAAATACAGAGTCCGAATTTTGAGAAATTATGGGTATTTGAATAAAGTAGAGAACCAGATATTGCAAGTATCGGGATTCTTCAAAGTGATCGGAGATGTAGATACTTGTGTAGGGTATTCAGTTGATAGTAATGTTTAAGAGAACTTGCTTCTCTTTCAGATTACTCATAATTGGAAGCACTCCTAAGTTGAGTAACGCTGATCAGCCTCCTTTCATTTAGTTGACATGCACTAGAGACAGCTGCATGATTTGAATCTGGTTCAATTAAATCAGTGCCTCTGGTTCTATATTGGATATAGAACAGTTCATATCTTAACGATGTTAAGGTACAGGGAGTTGTCCGGCCTATGCTTAAAACCAGACTCTGGATAACTCAAGGCACGTTTCTGTAATGGTTGTTTGTGGGTTGACCCAGGCTATGACGAGGGTTGACTTTCTACCATCTGGAAGATCAATAGTGATATTGTTCTAGACTCGCCACAGTTTTAAAAAAATGGATTTTTTTCAGAAAACAGTAGTGGGAGTATGGTAGAACTGGATGTGATTCCAGAACCACAAATGATTACTGAAGGATTGATAGGAACCTAAAGATTCAATCTGGCTCGACATTCCATTGGCCACTCCGCAGATACGGTGGGTAACCTCAAGCACCCGAGAGGTACTCCGGTAGCCTCAAGGACGGTGACAGGGAGGTTCTTGTTTACCCAGACTTGCCATTGCTGTTGTTCCAGACTGTGAGACCCGACAGGAGGATGAGTATAGCGTCGTTCTAAACTAGCTTTGGAAGTGTATGTCTATATGACTCTGCCAGAGGGTTGTCTTAGTCAGTGGGAGCAGCGGAAGCAATGGTGGACATGAGGCTTATGTCTATTTATAGACTATAGCAGATATAGCGGAGATAGATCATCTATTTCTGATGTGACAGTCATAGGTTTGACTTCATCAGAATAGGGGATGGATCTGTTAAGAAGGTAGTAGGGTGTAATGTCATGGTATTTGGATGACATACACAAAGTAGGAAGTGATATTCCTATACTACGATCGGTTATACTTTGGTCGTCACACAGTGGTTTCTCCATATGGAACTTGGACATTATATCAGACATACTGGTTACTAGATTTGTGGTTTTAGATCTAGATTTGGGTGGATTCCCAATCAGGGTACTTAGACAGCATTCTAAGAGTATTTAGAATGGACGACTCCTGGCACGGTAGTGTACCTGCAGGTGATGGAGTCACCCTCTCTAAAGGTGTCTTACAGACTAAAGGGGAGAGGGATGTGCATGATTGGCCGATCACTTGCTTAGGCAATTGAGTCAATCATGAGATGTCAAGTACCACACCAGATGTTGTTTTTGCAGTAAATGAAATAAGTTGACATTGATCCAATCCTGGAGAAACAGTCGGAAGCAGTTTTAGAACATAAGTGGATGTTCTAGGGATATGATAACGACAGCCTCATTCGGGAGACAGTTATCATTCCAGGCTTCCAAGCTGACCTGGACGACAAGGAGATTGTCAGAGTTATAGTTTTCCTTCTGACGAGGGGCAGTATTTTGGATAGGTGGTCCAAGGCAATACCGAGGGAGGCATGGCGCAGGATACTGATTAAGTTCAGTTGACGATACAGTCTAAGAAGTTTGGATTTGAAGTTCTTTTATGAGCTAGGTCCCATCAGACATCCAGACACATTCTAAGACAGGTATTGCTCATTTCGGGAGATGGGTTTCTCCGCGAACTTGAGATTAAGAGTGACATAGAAACAAACATCATAGCGGATCCACTCGCTGAGGCTATTCCTCGAACGCAATAGTTTCGCAAATGGGATTTGTGAGACTGACTAGTAGAGGAGTTGGGTGTTCGGTATCACACGGGCTGTGAGTATGAGACATCGCAATAATTAGCCTTGAGTGCAAGTAGGAGATTGTTGAAGATGGTGCCCTCAGAGTCAATTATTGGATCACATGCACGTGATTGCAATGATTGAGGGAGGACCTATTCCGGTAGGACGGTCTTACTCAAGATGATAGTATGCTATCTGGTTTATCTTTATCCTCATGTACTGCTTTAGGTGACCTTACAGGTCACTATTGCGCGTTGATAGAGCCCCTAGGATTCTTGCTTAACTGCCAGCAGTATGAGGGCGATCATATACGTGGGAGCTGGTATTCTATAAGCACATCCTTAAAAGGTCCTTAGTCGTGGGAGTTTCGAGACAGGGCATCGATACTCCAGAGTAGACTAGTGTATACAGTCGAGACCCCGACGAGGGGCGGCGGCCGGTCTTACAAGCCACTGGTGTCAGTTGGATCACCTAAGATGTATACAGGTGCTCATTGGGTTATGAGTACACTGGACAGGACTTACCGGGAACATGCTAGTTGGTCTTATACCTGACGTCAGATAGCAGTTTCCTAGTGACATGTGTACAAGTTAGTTCATCGACCTGAGGATCGTCATTTGTCTCGTGTGAGTTCCTACTGTACTTTGATTACTACCCTACCACGCTCAAAGGAGACGTGCAAACAGGTTTTAGTTGGGTACAGTCCCGAGCCACATGGAGGCAGTGAGGGGATCTTCAGGGGTTCGTCTCTCCCGGTATTGGGGGTGAGGTCGTGCTGTGTCTAAGAGAGCCATTACACGAAGTCCTTGGCCAAGGCAGGAGATTTACTGGTAGGTATTCCAGTAGTATCTCAGGGTGTTCTGGGCTACACTCCGACACGACTTGTACCGCTTTTGGGGGTCTGACTTTTACCAACCCCCTAGGCCCGCCATGCGATGCTCATAGACGAACGGACCGGACTGTACGGATATTGTCACTGACAGGCTCAGTAAGGTGTCAGGATGAGTTCGCTCATCGACGTCCCTTTTGGTCAATACCTGGTAGCCCGTTACGTATGGCTAATACCTCTGACGTGCTAGTGGTGAAATCCACAACCAAAGTATTGACGAGTCTTTAGAGTCCCCCACATTCAGTTACTCAAGTTTCGGGCGAAACGATGTAGAGGCCGTATGGAGATATGGCAGGGTTCGATCAGATACGTGCGGTATTGCACGGATCAGGATTGGACGGTTAGTACTAGAGTCCGTATGGAGATATGGCAGGGTTCGATCAAATACGTGCGGTATTGCACGGATCAGGATCAGACGGTTAATACTGGAGGGCTTTGGTTTAAGCCGGATCCTAGTATTGTACAGTGTAGACTTTGTCTCATTGCATTTGTATTTCGGTCGGAATACAAATGCGGGTATGTATATACAGTAGCGGGGTTTTCCTGTAATTTATTACGGGATCAGTTTTTTGGAGATGGCAGTTTGTTTTCCGTTTCGGCCATATTTCTTTGTATCTTTCATTGCCTGAAGATTGGTGGAGGAGGGCTTATTTGCATTTGTGCAAATAAGCATTTTGGAGGGTTGTATTTGCACATTGTAGTGTCATGATGGTTGCACCATCTCTTATCTTTCTTGACTCCATGATTGCTTGACTTTGGATGTGACGATGGTTGATTTGGAGTGAGGGTTTGTTAGGTGATGATTATTTCTCATGATAAACTCTTTTCTCTCTCATGCATGATTTTTTCCCACCCCTTGACTTTTTCTCTTTCTCTCTCTCCATTCTCCTAGTGAGGCCGGCCACATTCTTGTGGTGTGGGTGGGGGTTCTTCATTTTTGGTTATGGAAAAATGTTCATCACATTTTTCTTTTGCTTGGTACAAAATCATTCATCTCCATATAGTTCAATTCCTCCACCATATACATGGCAACTTCAACCCCTAGAGACACATAGAGTTCTACACTAGTCTACAGCAACTCTTGGGCACGTCGTCTCGCCAACTTCGTGCCCGAGTTGCCTCTGTCCAGAGGTGGGAGCCCGTAAAAGAAGCCGGCGATGTGGTGCCCTTACGGCGACGTGATGGAGACCGGAGATTCCACGGGGAGATCGGGACGACGACGAGAAGACCGAAGGACACGGATCGCTCGGTATATCTCTCTACCCTTTCTCTAGATAGCTAGGACTAGATTTAATAGCACGATCCGGGATTTTAGTGCGCGGTGGTGCCGGTTTGAAAAGTTAAAGTAAATCATCGCTTCCGCATTCCGGCGTCGGATTGACGGCCGGGGCGCCGCCGTGCACTTACACAGCGAAGATCCAGTTGATTCGCGATAGGATGAGAGCAGCCCAGAGTAGGCAGAAATCTTATGCGGACCGTCGTCGGCGCAGACTTGAGTTTTTTGTTGGTGATCATGTTTTCTTGAGGGTTTCCCCAATGAAAGGTGTGATGAGATTTGGGAAGAAGGGGAAGCTTAGTCCCAGGTATGTGGGCCCCTTCGAGATCCTCGAGCGAGTTGGTGCGGTTGCGTATCGTTTAGCCCTTCCGCCCAGTTTTCCAGACATGCACCCGGTATTTAACGTTTCGATGCTCCGCAGATACCTTCATGATCCTTCGCATGCGATTCAGCACCCGACGATCCAGCTTGAGCGTGACCTTTCCTATACAGAGCAGCCGGTGATGATCTTGGATCGACAAGTGAAGAAAATGATATCGAAGGACATACCGTCAGTCAAGGTACTTTGGCGTGGCCAGAGCGGCGAGGAGGTCACTTGGGAGACCGAGAGCGAGATGAGGAAGATGTATCCCCATCTTTTTGAAGGTATGTATAGTTAGATTTTTAAATTCGGGGACCGAATTTATTTAAGGGGGGGTAGATTGTAACACCTTGAAATTCGTTTAGAATGTTTTCGCGTTAATTAGCAAGTGTGCGTGCTTGTCAAAAAAAAACGGATATCTTATTTTCCTTCTTGGCTAGTGGTCTTTTGTGTTGTGAAGTGTTTTTATGGATATATATATATATTTATAGGGTTGTTAATTATTTTTAGTTGTGTTTACCCTAATTGGAAATTGTGTTAGTGTACACATGCACACTTAGCACATTTTTGTGACTTTGGTTAAAAAGTGTATCATGTTAACCCTTTTTCTTTTCTTGCATGATTTTACTTATCCCGCCCATTTAAACAAGTCAAAACCTTTTTTTTTATAATGCAAATTCAAATAGAAATGAAGGTATGGTGGTTAGGTATGGGATTTGACTTTGTTTGACCTTTGCTTCTCTCTCTTTTCTCTCTCTTTCCCTCACTTCTGAGCTCCAGCAGAAAAAGAAGCAGCAACAACACCATTTTCTCCATTTTTCTCTTCTCTTTTCATTTCTCATTAAACACCCATTCAAACCCTATTCAAAACAACACTTTTCCTTCACAAACCATAGAAAAAAATGAGCTTTTGAGGTGTTTGGTGGTGGATCTGCACACTTGAGGAAATAGCAGGGATTTTTGGTGTTTCTTAAGGTGTTTTGAATGTATTGACTCACCCTTAGCACCTCTTTCACATAACTTATAGTATTTCTAGCAAAATATCATATTTTATGCATATTTTGTCCTTTATAAAGGGATTTAGTGAGGTTGTGATAAAAATTAACTTTTTATGGCTTGATTAGCTTGGTAATGTGATATTAGAGTGGTTTTAGACTTGGGGTTGTTTCAGGTTTCAGAAAAATACCTTAAAGTATCATTTTAGTGCAAAGTGTGTTTTTTTAACTTGATATTGGGTTCTGTTGAAACTGCTACTACCCGGGGTGTTTCAGAATAAAATTGTAATTACTGGGATATACATAGTATGTATGGAGTGCACACACCAAACCCGGGGGCCCACCTCCCAACCTAGGCCGCCGGAAAAAGACTTCTGGCCGCAAATTGCGGCCAGATGAGGGATTTGTGGGTTGGGGTTTGGGTGATGGGTGTCTGCTGCTGTGCGGAGTATTATGGTATATTTATTTATATAAAACACTTTCTGTATCAAAATCTAGGACCAATTACCCTATTTTCCGTATTTTAAATCTCCGCGACACACGTGATACGTGTGTGGTTTTGGGTTATGCTGCGTATCAGGACACGTCAGGTTAGCTTCAGGAGCGTGATCACACGTTTTAGCGTATCGCGCACACGCGCTCTTGGTTTGCAACACGGGGTTCTAGTTTGACCTTAATATTTCGTTTTTGGTGGATTTGAGCTTATGTGTGATATTTTGTGTAAATCTAGGTTCGCAGGCGAGTGAGACGGACGCTGTGAAGAAGGGGAAGCAAGTCATCGGCTACACTTAGCGCGAGACTTCGGTGAGTAGATTTAACATCTACGGGGATATCGCCCGCATGGCGTTCTTTGTCAGGGCTGATAGGACTTTAAAGTTACACATTGCATTTACCTACATTGACTGTTCATTGATATTGTTGTTGCATACTGCATTCCCTGCTATATGTATGAAAACTTAGAATTGATAGAACACCGCACTATTACTAAAGGTTTATGCTGCACGGGCACTAATCTGTATGTTACTCACACACCGTTAGTAATTGCCATGACACACTCACTGTAGAATTCCCATGATCATTATACTGTAGTTCATTTCACATATGATTCGATATGATTTTCATGGAAATTGGAAGCCGCATGCTGTCTTTGAAAACTGAACTATCGTAAGAAACGCGGTTTCTCCCTTGTACCTTTATTATGATGACTTGATGTACATAGCACATCGTATTTAATTTACTCATTGGTGTTGGATTTTTATGTGATTTATGGTTTTGAGGACCGTGGAATTATTTAAGAAAAGATGCAGTATTTGAAAACCCGATTCCTCGTGATATGATATTTTGGTGCGTCCACCACGCATTTTCTCGGTTCTGAGACGTGTGCTTGAAACCCGATTCGTGGAGTAGATGATCCGTTTACGGGTTCGTGGTGGACCCAGTATGGTTCCCCTCAGCAAGATGATCGATGGACTTTGCCGATTGAGCCTGGAGGTGGGTGAGTACCTACCGGTGATTAGTTGGACCTGTTAGTTATCCGGAGGATACCGACCAGAGTCGAGAGATGGATACGGGATGGTCCGTACTGCCGGGGCCGAGGGTCGATACCGCAGACGGAGCCCGTGGGCTAATCCGGACTTACGGAGCCCGATGTATGAGGATTTGCATGTCGATGCTGGACACGAGTATTTATGATATTTTGGGTGCCGATGTTGGGCACTCGTGATTCTCAGAGATGTACAGGATTTGAGGGCCAAGGAGAGTGCCGTCGCCTGAGTTTATTTGGGATTTGGGTGCAGCTTGGGCACCGACTATTTTTCTTTTCCACGATTGATATTTCGTGTAGATGTTGTTTATCCCATGTTCAGCAGTGATTATCATGTATCTCATCCTGTAGTTATTTTACCTGATAGAGCATTTGCATGATTATTGCACTTACTGCTTGTCGCATATAGATTTACCTGCTGGCATATGATAGCATAAAGCAGTACGTGCATGCTCGTGATTACCTTTATATGTTATCTCTATTCACGAGTTGGAAACTCACCCCAGTTGTGCCATAGTATTTGCAGGTTTCCCCTCAGAGTAGTGGTGGCAGGCTGCCTTTTTGCATCGTTTGGCTTCAGATACCACTACAATTGGTGCGTGAGCTATTTTGCTTTTTAGGTGGGTTGTGGTATCTGGTTAATTTTATTGTACACACTTTTGTATCTAGTATTCTCTATCTACCAAATATGTACTTGACTTAGAAACAGTGTGAGGACGATGATGTATATTTTTGCTTTCTGGTGTCGAGCTCGTGGAAGCCGACTTTATATTTGTTGTTACTATTCTGGGAAGTTACTTTTTGCTAATTCTTCGCTACGGCGTCGTATATAACTCTTGTGCTGATGGTTTCCGCCGTTGGGCGTGATTGCTCCCGGTTGGGGATGCTCATTACTTTTATCCTGTTTTTACCCGATTTTCGGGGTTACTTTTACAAAGGAAATGCTTCCAAAATTATTATAAGGATAATTTAACTTTAAAAGAAACCTCATTGAACTAATTAAGGTTTTCTAAATGTTTTTAATTAGATGTTTGCAACACTCACTACTTTTAAATGGTTTTGATTTCTGGGTTCGGCTTACTTAGTCGCGGTACGTCTGTAGACGTAGTGTGGTTAAGTGCCGGTCACGAGTCGAAATATTCGGGTCGTGACAACTCCGTCTAAAGTGACCTAAGTACAAATTGCTTGAAATTCCATCCTTGATGACATACCCTTGTGATTCAATTTCCGTATTCATATCGAATCTTATTTCTATTTATAGCCTTTGCCGCCGATGGCTATAGGGACTCAGAGTGATGCAGCGAGGGCCGAGGTCAGGATTGACTCAGGTAGGACGAGAACTGACCAGGATGGCACGCTCGTTGCACAGGAGCAGATGGATCCGCCTTCGAATGATAGTATCGCTAGGCTTGTGGCTGAGATGCAGGACATGCACCAGACGATGAGTTCATTAGTTGCGGCCATTCGAGCGCAGCGACAGGAGGTTGTCACCCCTGTTACTCAGTTGTTCCTTGCAATCAGCATACAGCATTCTGTCACCTACATAGCACTAGTGGAGGCAGCCCCAGTTGACGAGGCACGCCTTCCAAAGACTTTGGGAGTTCCGGAACAGTGGAGGACTCATACCGGTGAACCAGTCCAGAGACAGAGGCCTAGTCGTCGAGACAAATTCCGTGACCGTCGTAGGAGTAGCAGAGACTTAGGACGAGGATAGTCGTTCAACTCTCATCCCTAGAAGGGTCAGCATCCATCGTATGGATGTTTTCGATGCGGGAGCCTTCATCACCTCATCAGGGATTGTTCCTTAGCGCTGCGACAAGGTAGTTTTCAGAGAGGTCATGGATGCGGAAGGTTCGCTCAGAGGGGACAGGTTCCCAAAGGAAGATTTCAGCCAGTAACGGGTAGAGGGCAGACACGAGAGTTTGCTTCTATTCATCGGTACGCGCGGGCGTCCAATGGAGAGTTTTCAGGTATTTTTAATTTGTATGTTCTTTTGATGCACTTATTGTTTTACACACTTGCTGCCATGGTTGGGACGAGAGTCAGTTAGCTAGATCAGCCGTTTGTTGTGTTAACTTCTGTCAGCAATTCTTTTGTTACGCGACACGTAATTCAGTCGTGTGCCAATCGGATAGGAGATAGAGATTCATCCGTCCTTTTGATCCTTCTAGAGATGTTGGATTTGACGTTCTCCTGGGCACGGACTAGTTACTTACGTGCTATGCGTCTGTGGACTTCCGTGAGAAAATAGACAGGGTTTGTTTTCCCGGCGAGTCAGTTCTTATTTTGCATGGGAGGGCAGTGGTGTCGCCTCTCACAGCTTGAATTCAGCCTTTTTCGCTAGTCGGCTTTTGAGGAGAGGATGTCAAGGATTCTTGGCGTTCATTCGTGATACCGGAGCCACCGTGGGTTTGTTGGACCGGATTCCTATCGTGCGAGAGTTTTCCGACGTTGTTCCAGATGAGTCGGCGAAGCTTAGGGATCAGCTGCAGAGTTGTTTGTCGGGGGGCTTGTGCATCTGAGTGTTTCGCATTGGGGAGCTCCAATTTCTGTTCATCAAGGAGAAGGACGTCAATTGAGGTTGTGTATTGATGGATCGTCAATTGAACCGGCTTACGATGCGGATAGGTATTCTTTACCCTGCATTGACGATTTCTTCGATCAGCTCCAGAGTGCGAGACTTTTTCTAAGTTTGTTTGGGATCAGGTCATCATTGTTGCTGGTTTGGAGTGATGGCATTCTGAAGACTGCTTTTGTGCGCGCTACGGGCTTTGTGTGTTTTGGTGGTGTCGTTGGACTCGCCAATGCCCTAGCAGCATTCGTCGATATGATGAACCAGAATTCTTCAGGCCGTTCCTCGACCAGTTATTGTTGTGTTATTGACGACATTCTGATCTATTCAATGTGTCGTGAGGGACATGAGTAGCACTTGAGGATTTGTTTTGCAGACATTGGGAGAGCCCAGCGGTTTGCTAGATTCTCGGAGTGTTTTCAGGCTTGTTTGTGTTGACTCCTAGGTCTTGTAGTTAGGGGAGACGGTTTTTGTATGGTCCCGAGAAAGATCGAGGCTGTACAGCTTTGGCCCAGACTTGTGTATGGACGGAGTTCCGCAGTTTTTTGGGCTTAGCAGGTTTTTACCGCCGTTTCGTGCAGTATTAATAGTGTATCGCTGCACCGATGACTGGACTGACCGGAAAGGAAGTTCCTTTTTCTTTGGACTGAGGCATGCGTGCGGAGTTTTCGGCAGTTAAACACCCGATTAACAACTGCATTAGTTCTTTCTTTGCTTCTGGTTCGAGCGGCTTTGTTGTTTAACTGTGATGTTTTCCGAGTGGGGCTCGACTGTATACTGAGGTGAACTATTGAGTTATCATTTTTACTTCCCGACAGTTGGAGGAAATATGCGCAGGATATCACACTTATGATCTGGAGATGGCCGTGGTGGTTTTGCGTTAGAAATTTTGAAAACACTACTTCTTCGAAGAGTCATGGCAAATTTTCACGAACCACCAGAGCTTAATGTACATCTTCCTTCAGCGGATTATGATTGTAGAAACTGTCTTCTGTAAATTTACAGTTCTTGTGCGATCGTTGAGTATAGTTTAAGTTCGCCTCTACTGAGGGGACAGCTTACTCATGTCCTCGCCCGTCCACTTTTCCTTAATTGCTTTCGCGAGGCACTTCCCGCCGACGCTCATTCGTCAGAGATTCTGAGCATACTCGGCTGGGTAAAGATTCGGAGTCCTTGATTTGTGATCAAGGTGTACTACATTTAGGGACGCGTTTGTGTACCTGTTGCTGATGGGCAAAGACGCGAAATCCTAGAGCAGGCACATCGGTCAGCTTTCTATGTTCATTCAAGTTGCACCATCATGTATTCCTAAGGATTTTCCGATGAATACCGTGTTGAGTTTTGGGAAGCTTATCCCAGGATTGTAGGTCCTTTTGAGATCCTTAAAGCGAGTTAATTTCGTTGCCTTTGATTTGGTACTTCCGCTCAGATTATTGAGTATTCCTTGTGTCGATACTTTGCAATTACCTTCATGACCTTTCTCACATGATTCAGCATCTGACCATTTGTCTTGGATAAATCTACTCACCGGCAGCCAATTGTGTTAATGGCTCGGCAGGTGGAGAAACTTCGGTCAAGGGTCTTGCCATTTGTGAAGGGTTTTCTTGGACGTAGCCGTATAGTGAGGTGATCGCTTGGAAGGCTGCGAGCGAGATTTGGGAGTTTTGTACTCTTCCCTTTGAATGTACGCTTAGTGAGAATTTTAAATTCAGGGACCGAATTTCTTTAAGGGGAGAAGATTGTAACGTTTTAGAAATCGTTTTGCGAATTTTTCCGTTTTAGGGCAAAATAGTCGGTATTTTCCGTTTTACCCGATTTCGATCAAACTTCCGTAGAAACTTGCCGGCACTTATTTTAGCTAAAATAAAGCTAGTGCGCGAACTTTGGGGGTATATGGGAGGTTTTGGTTCAGATAGAATTTTTCCCAAATAAAATATTATTTTAGCCGGTAAAATATGCACGTAAATTGAGAAATTTCTTCTAAATGAGAATCATTAGAAATCATCCCTATAATTATTTTAGAACTTTCTTTCTAAATATCTAGATTTTTTTAGTCAAAGGATTTAAATTTTAAAAGAAAAAGAAAAGAAAATGAAAGGTGGCATTTCTTTTAATGAAGCATTTATTGCTTTAAGCTAGAAGTTTCTTCATTTTTTTTACACAATGCCCCCCCCCCCCCACTTCATGGCCGAGCCTCCCACTTCTGCCCCATTTTGTTCTTGCCTCATTTTCAACTATTCCAAGCTCTAAAATTCTTCAAAAATTCTTAAATTAATCCACAAACTCAAATATAAATCATAACCCATCTTTTTCCATCACTAATCATGCTTTGATCTTCAATCAAGTGTTTTTTTTTGGAGGCTATCTTGGTGTTTTCTTGCAAGTTTTAGAATCAATTTTGAGGTATAAAACCCTAACCCAAATCTCTAATTGTTACTTAATACTTTTTGCTATCTTAATTAGGTGTTAATTTAAGCTTTAAATTTCATGTTTCAAAATTCTAGAAATGGTTTTTGGATATTCAAGTTAGGATTTTTATTAGTGAAATGGTTAATTAAGATGTTAAGCTTGATGAAAACTTAATCAAGTGGCTAATTTGTTAAATGATATTTTCCTAATTACCTAATTAGCTTAATTACAAACTAGACTTTTGTTAATCATAATTAGATGAGATTAAAAACTATAGTATTGATTTGAATGGTTTAATCTTGCTAATTAGAGATGTTTGTAACTGCTAGTTTGGTAAAAAGTTGTTGTTTTGTGATAAAATGATATATTCCTTACAAGGTTTTTATAAAACATATTTGGGCGAGTTTAAAATTATGATAGTGGTTTGGATAACTTATTTAAGCTGTTTTAAAACGTTTGATATCGCTAGAATTGTGTTAGCTTTTGACTTGTGTTTCGAATGCACGATCGGTACGATCAGGGTCTAGGCTTGGTAGTTGCATCATTTTAGTGTTCCTAGCTAGGGTCGTGCCGATGTCGTTCGTGTCTTTGTGTAGCTTTTACTCTTGAGATCGTTTTCTAGTGTCGCTATACACGTTAGCTACAATACGAACGCTTAAGAGTATGTTTGTGTTGTCGCGTTGGTCCGCGTAGTTTGTATGTGTTTTGGGTCTATTGAAAATATATACTTGCTTTGTTGTATTATGTTTTAGGTTCACAGGCGGGGACTTCAGATGCTGCGACGAAGGGAAAACAGGTGGTAGGCTTCACTTAGCGAGGAGCGTTTGTAAGTGAATTAACATCTACAGGGGAATCACCCGCATGGCGTTATGCGTCTGGGTTAGAAATGACTTGACTTGCCGCATATTCTATTTCATATTTAGAATTTGCGACTACACTTTATTGCTTAGATATTGTTGTGCTTGGACTAGTACCCGTAGGACACTGCACATATTATTGACGATTTATGTTGCACGAGCACTGATTGTATGCCACACACACCGTCAATAATTGCCATGACACGCACAACCCACTTATAGATATGATATTGTTTGGTAAGGGACATTGAGACATTGATTCATATTTCTTTATGCATATGACTTATAGCATACCTGTATACCTATATGCTTATACATATGCCTTGACATACTTACATGCTAATTACCTGTATACCTATAGGGTATTGTACCATTAGTGATAGGTACTGTTGGATATAGTGCCCTCAAAGTCAATTTTTGGATCGCAGGTACGTGATTGCAATGATTGAGGGAGGACCTATACCGGTAGGACAGTCTTACTCGAGATGATAGTATGCTATCTGGTTCGCCTTTATCATCTGTACAGTTTTAGGTGATTGTTAACTATTACACGTTGATAGAGCCCTTAGGATCCTGCTTGACTACCAACAGTATGATGGTGATCATATACGTGAGAGTTGGGTAGTCCATAAGCACATCCTTAAAAGTGGTCCCTATTCGTGGGAGTTTCGAGACAGGGCATCGATACTCCGGAGTAGACTAGTTTATACAGTCGAGACCCCGACGAGGGGCGGTGGCCGGTCTCACAAGCCACTGGTGTCAGTTGGATCACCTAAGAGGTATACAGGTCCTCATTGGGTTATGAGTACACCGGACAGGACTCGTCGGGAACCTGCTAGTTGGTATTTATACCTAGCGTCAGATAGCAGTTCCCTGGTGACATGTGTACAGCTTAGTTCATCGACCTGAGGTCGTCATTTGTCTCGTGTGAGTTCCCACTGTGCTTTGATTTCTACCCTACAACGGCTCAAAGGAGTCGTGCAAACAGGTTTTTTTTGGGTGCAGTCCTGAGCCACATGGAGGCAAGTGAGCTGATCGGCAGGGGATTCGTCTCTCCCGGTATTGGGGGTGATATCGCGCTGTGTCTAGGAGAGCCATTACACAAAGCCTTCGGCCGAGGCAGGAGATTTACTGGTAGGTACTCCAGTAGTATCTCAAGTTGTTCTGGGATACACTCTGACACGACTTATACCGCTATTGGGGGTCTGACGTTACCAGCCCCCTAGGCCTGATATGCGATACTCATAGACGAACGAGCCGGACTGTACGTATATTGTCACTGATAGGCTCAGTAGGGTTCCAGGATGAGTTTTCTCATCGGCTTCCCTTGAGGTCAGTACATGGGCAGCCGTTACGCAAAGCTAGTGCCGCTGATGTGCTTGTGGTTAAACCCACTGCCAGGGTACTGACGAGTCTTTAGAGTCCCCCACAGATTGTTTCCCAAGTTCGGGCGAAACGTTGTAGAGGCCGTATGGTTTTATGGCAGGGTTCGGAAAATGCACGTGCATTTATGCACGTGTCTTATTTCGGGCAGATAATACTGGTGGGCTTTGGTGTAAGCCGGATCCATGTATTATATTGAGTCAGAATATTTTAGTCTCTCGTATTCGTATTCGGTCGGAATACGGATACAAGTATGTATATACAGGTGTGGGGTATTTTCGTAATCCATTACGAGAATATTTTAGAAGATGCATTTCTTTTGGTTAATCAATTTGGTTTAAATGTTAAAAGGATTTTGGAAAGGGTGACTCATTTTGGATGACACATTAACTCTAGAATGTTCACTAATGACTCATGTAGTGAGTCATCTAGTGAGTCATTAAGGAGTTAATGAGTTTTGTTTTGTGAAGATATATTTGAGGAGATATTTTCAATAGATATTTCTCTTTGGTTTTATGATATAAGATGAGAACCTCACATATCTATTCACATAAGAAGAAAAAGAGAGAAGTTATTATGCTTGAGTTCTTTTGCTCTCTTGAGTTTTTTGAGTTCACCATTTCCAAACCCTGGCATCTTCTTTAAGCTCCACTCTAACCCTCTCATGTGATGAGAACCCTAGGGTGTTTGAGACAAAGTATTCTACTCGTTCTCTACTTCATCTTGGTCATCTCTTTTAGCAGACTTGATGACCGAGTTGCCTCGGTATAGAGGGGGGAGCCTGTTTAAAGATCCGTAGATGTGGTGCCACCTCAACGAGGAGCAAAGAGATCGGAGTTTCCGCGAGAAGCGTGGGATGATGGCTAAAGACCGAAGGACTCGGATCGATCGGTATAGCCTTTCTACCTCTTTACAGTTTGTTAGTTTAGCGTTAATGGCAAGATCCGGGTTATAGTATGCGATAGCGCCAGTTATAAAAGTTTTTGTTCCGCGTTTGGCGTCAGAATGACGGCAGGGGCGCTACCTTAGACTTACATGGTATCAGAGCCATGCCATTAACCTTTACTAACTTGTTCTAACGTGTTTAAAACAACGATCGAACGAAATTTCCAAAACCGCGATTTTCAGGCTAAAGTTTCTGTCGATTTTTAAAACAGGTCTAAAAATCATTTTGAGCATCTCAGAAAATCGTGAAGGATTTTTTAAGAATACTGTAGAAATTTGGTCAACTGTTGCCTCCACAGCACCACGGAACCGCCGCACAAGCCATGTGTTGGCCGCGGTTCCGCCGCTACTTTGGAGCAACAGTGCACCAATTTTCTACAGTAGTGTCTATCATGGGAATTGTGGTTTCTGGTATATTTTGTTTGGGCCCAGATTTTGTTTGTGTACTGCAGATGTACGTGGGGCCCACTTCGGGAAGTTTTGTCGATCGGAATTTTAAACTTGTTAGTTTACAGTACTTACATTATATCTCCGATCGTGAATGTCATTCGAGCGGTAAATTGCGTCTAATTGCTATAGTCCTTTTTGACGGGTTTGCGAACGTGACATTCGCGTTGATGTTCTGTGTTGTGCTGCGATGTTGCAGATTTGTCGTGGTGGATAGTAGTGTGCAATGGTAGTGCAGTTTGGATTTATTTGTACATTTGATATTGCGAAGCGAGCGTCCAACATGTGTCTTTCCGTCACTTCCTGTTTGTATAATATTCTTTTGGTGCACGACCGGGCTGAGGTCGAGGTACCCGTTGTACATATTTTTCATTTCTGTACTAGGTTTACCGCGCGATGGAGTGCACAGATAGCCGGATTCTGGAGGGCAACGGGTCCGCATCTCATGGCTTTGAGTGGCAGAGGGGCCTCACTCTAGAATTGGCAGACTATTCGCCGCACTCGTAGGAGTACAGGTTGACCCAAGGAGGGGTGCTCAAGTTACCGGATTCCGTGAAGTGCAGGGTGGTCCATTCACTATTTTGCAGGGGGCTGCCTCGCTTCAGGTTTTGGCGGGTAACTTGCCACACCTGTAGGGGTCTAGGTTTCATTGCACAGGCTATCCACACGACCAGGGGAACGCCGGGTTTCAGCAGGGGCTCTGTGAAACCCGGGGATCCCAGATTATCTGTATTGTTCTGTGATGCTTATTACTTTTCTGTAATGTTGCATATTATCACGCCTGGAGCGATTATTGTATATTGGTATATATACTAGTATATGTTGTATATGTTTTGCACCCGCGCTAGTCCTGTCCCCGCTCTGTCATTAGTTATGTAACCTAACGGGTAATGACGGGACCCAGTGATGAATGCGGATGGCATATACGTACATTTTATTTTCGTTCTTTTCTGGTGTGATTAATTGATGGGACTGCGTTCATTCTGATCAATGTAAAGGAAAATAAACCTGTTTGGACGTTGTTGGAACAGTTTTAAAAAGTGTTATTACAAAGACGTTTTCTTTTGTTTTGCACAGTGGTATTCAGTTGGAATATCCTACACCTCATTCGACGAGGCAAGGGCCGAGATCCCTTCTCCGGGAGTGACCCCTTGGACAGAAGTTTTGTTGGAGATAGTGCCCTCAAAGTCAATTATTGGATCGCAGGTACGTGATTGCAATGATTGAGGCAAGACCTATACCGATATGACAGTCTTGCTCGAGATGATATTATGCTATCTGGTTTGTCTTTATCATAGTATACATGTTCTAGTTCGCTATTGCATATTCATACAGCCCATAGGATTCTTGCTTGACTACCAGCAGTATGATGGCGATCATATACGTGGGAGCTGGAGTCTGTAAGCACATCCTTAAAGTGTCCCTAGTCGTGGGAGTTTCGAGACAGGGTATCGATACTCCAAAGTAGACTAGTGTATACAGTCGAGACCCCGACGAGGGGAAATGGCCAGTCTCACATGCCATTGGTGTCAGTTAGTTCACCTAAGATGTATATAGGTGCTCATTGGGTTATGAGTACACCGGACAGGCCTCGCAGGGAACATGCTAGTTGGTATTATACATATCGTCAGATAGCAGTTCCCTGGTGACATGTGTACAGGTTAGTTCATCGACCTGAGGTCGTAATTTGTCTCGTGTGAGTTCCCACTGTGCTTTGATTTCTGCCCTACCACGGCTCAAAGGAGTCGTGCAAACAGGTCATTTTTGGGTACAGTCCCGAGCCACATGGAGGCAAGTGAGAGGATCGGCAGGGGATTCGTCTCTCCCGGTATTGGGGGTGAGATCGCGCTGTGTCTAGGAGAGCCATTACACAAAGCCCTCGGCCGAGTCAGGAGATTTACTGGTAGGTACTCCAGTAGTATCTTAGGGTGTTCTGGGCCACTCTCTGACACGACTTATACCGCTATTGGGGGTCTGACGTTACCAGCCCCGAGGCCGATATGCGATACTTATAGACGAACGGACCGGACTGTATGTAAATTGTCACTGTTAGGCTCAGTAGGGCTTATGGATGAGTTTGCTCGTCAGCTTCCCTTCCAATCAATATATAGGCAAACGCTATGTACAACTCGTACTTCTGACGTGCTAGTGGTTATACCCAGAGCCAGTGTGTCGATGAGTCATTAGATTCCCCCACAGACACTTTCCCAAGTTCGGGCGAAACGTTGTAGAGGCCGTATGGTTTTATGGAAAGGTTCGGAAATGCACGTGTGTTTTCGCACGTGTCGTTTTTCAGGCAGATAATACTGGTCGGCTTTGGTTTAAAGCCGGATCTGAGTATTATGCTGTATAGATATAATATCTTTGTCTCTGTTGCATTTCTATTCGGTCGTAATACAAATGCGGGTATGTTTATACTGATACGGGGTTATCCTGAAATTCGTTTCAGGATCACTTTTGGAAGTTGCCAGTTTCCATTTTTCTATCAGCCGTATTTAACATTCGGTTAAATACGGATTTATCTTTTCTTCTTGAGGGTAAGTCATAGGGTGAGTCATGTGTGTGGATGCTTCTTGTAGGTGACTAGGATGGTGAGGTGGCTTAGTGCATTAATAGAGCATTTATGAGTTGATGACTATGTGTTATGAATCATTATTTCATTAATTGTGTTCATACTAGGTGTTCTTTGACTCATGCTTTTTTACTTAGTGCTAATGGTCACCACTTCCCTCCTACAATCACCCTCCCTCTTGTTATAAGTGGTCGGCCCTCCTCTCCTCTTCACACTCATGGTTGTTATAAAAAGATATAGTTATTTGGTTCATGGAAATTAAGCATACTCATTTCACATTTCCACCCGATCCAAAAGGCAACTTCATTAACTGTTCGTCCATAACTTTGGACGTAACGAGACAAAGTGTTCTACTCATTCTCTACATCAATCTTGGTCATCTCTTTTAGCAAACTTGATGATCGAGTTGCCTCGGTTCAGAGGCGGGAGCCCGTTTAAAGATCAGTCGACGTGGTGCCACCTGGACGAGAAGACTGGAGATTCAGGAGATCGGAGCAGCCGCAACAAAGCGTGGGATGATGGTTGAAGACCGAAGGCCTCGGATCATTCGGTATAACTCTTCTACCCACTTTTTAATTTGTTAGTTTAGCTTTAATAGCAGATCCGGGTTATAGTACGCGATAACGCCAGTTGTAAAAAGTTTTTGTTCCGCATTTTGCGTCTGTTAGACGGTCGGGGCGCTACCGTGGACTTACAGTGGTATCAGAGCCTCACCATTAAGCTATACTAACTTGTGCTAACGCGTTTAAGATATCGATCGGACGGAATTTTCAAAATTGCAATCTCCAAGGGTTAATGTTTCTATCGATTTTATACAGTGTCTAAAAATTATTTTGAGTATACCAGAAAATTAAGCAGGCTTTTAAAAGAGTACAGAAGAAATACGATCAAGTGAACCGACCGTACGGCCGCCGAAACGCGGTCAAAGCCTGGTTTTGACCGCGGAAGCACGGCCGACTTGGTGATTCACTTGGTCATCTTTCTTCTGGTGTTTCTTTTTTGGAAATTGGGATTTCTGGTACTGTTCTTTTGGGCCCAGATTTTGTTACTGTACAGCAGATGTACGTGGGGCCCATTTCGGGAAATTTTGTCGATCGAAATTTAAACATGTTAGTTTACAGTACTTACTTTATATCTCCGACCGGGAATGTCATTTGATCGGTAAACCGCGTCTAATTGCTATAGTTCTTTTAGACGGGTTTGCGAACGTGACATTCGCGTTGATGTTCTGTGTTGTGCTGTGATGTTGTGGATTTGTCGTGGTGGATAGCAGGGTGCAATGATAGTGCAGTTTGGATTTATTTGTACATTTGATATTGCGAGGCGAGCGTCCAACATGTGGACTGCCTCACTGCCTGTTGTATAATATTCTTTTGGGGCACGACCGGGTTGAGGTCGATGTACCCGTTGTACATATTTTTATTTCTGTATTAGGTTTACCCCACGAAGGAGTGCACAGATAGCCGGGTTCTGGAGGGCAACGGGTCCGTATCTCATGGCTTTGAGAGGCAAAGGGACCTCACTCTAGAATTGGCAGACTATTCGCCGCACTCATAGGGGGTACAGGTTGACCCAAGAAGGGGTGCTCAATTTACCGGATTCCGTGAAGTGCCGGGTGTTCCATTCACTATGTTGTGGGGACTACCTTGCTTTAGGTTTTGGCGGGTAACTTGCCGCACCCGTAGGGGTCTAGGTTTCATTGCACAGGCTATCGACACGACCAGGGGAACGTCGGTTTTCAGCAGCGGCTCTGTGAAACCCGGGGATCCCAGATTATCTGTATTGTTCTGTGATGCTTATTACTTTACTGTAATGTTGCATATTATCATGCCTGGGGCGATTATTGTATATTGGTATATATACTATTAGATGTTGTATATGTATTACACCCGCGCTAGTCCATCCCCCGCTCTGTCGTTTGTTAAGTAACCTAACGGGTGATGACGGGACCCAGTGACGAATGCGGATGGCATATACGTACATTTTATTTTCGTTCTTTTCTGGTGTGATTGATTGATGGGACTGCGTTGATTCTTATCAATGCAAGATAAAACAAACCTATATTTGATGTTGTTGAAACAAATTTAAAAAGGTGTTATTACAAAGATGTTTCCTTTTGTTTTGCATAGCGATATTCAGTTAGAATATCCTGCACCTCATTCGACGAGGCAAGGGCCGAGATCTCTTCACCGGGAGTGACCCCTTAGGCAGAAGTTTACGTCATGGTACTAACTTTACAATAATCGATTACAAGTTGCTTTGCAACGCGGTATTCAGTTGGAATATCGTGCACCTCATTCCACGGGGAAAGAGCCGAGATCCCTTAACCGGGAGTGACCTCTTTAGAAAAACGTTTTCGCCACTATATTTTTTATAAAAAGCTATCAGGTTCCTTCAACGAGATCAAGTTCATTACGTTAAAGGTTTTTCGCCAAAAACCAGCCGTAGCCCTCCGTCATTTCTTTCTGATATTCATTATTATTCGAGCTATGCATTTGACCAACGCCAGAGCATAGTGTTTGGTAGCTGCTGGGTATTTCATTTGTTGCATAGATAGATGAGTTGGTTTGGGACAGTCGTTCTGCCATTTAGCCAACGTCAGGGGCATGTGCGGGTGGGTTCAAATTGACCTGGACAGTGACGGGTAGAACTTGGCATGTGACTTATGATATTTTGACCAACGCCAAGGTCATAAGAGCATGGGGCAAAAATATATATCGAGAGTTTCAAACATACAGGAAACTTGCCAGGCATGCGCAAACCTTCTGGAGTGTGATAACTTGAGTGGCTGCCATCTAATTATCATGCGATGAGAGTTGGATCCCGATTCCCACTGATGAGTTAGTTTACTCTTCGGGTGATCCCGACTAATTCTTCTTTCAGGTTTGGAGGAGAATTTGAGATTACAGTGGGAGGCTTCCTGATTAGATAAAGTGATAACCATTCTGATCTAGGTTAGAGTGCACGCAGAGTGTTTCTTTTCTCTCTCTCATTGGCAGCGACCTTTGACCGACCCTAGACTATGACTCAGTGACCAAGTTGACCGAACCTTCTTAAAATACTGACTTTTGGATTGTCTGAAGTTGCATATGTCATTGCAGCTCCTTCTTTGACCCTTTGTATTTCTCAGAACACCCCGTATTACTACGGACATCCACATCCATTGGATAGATCCATCGTATGGTTATATACGAACTCGAAGGGACTGCTTGTAGGATGGATCCAGGTTCAGGAGAAATAGAATTGGTTTATTCAGTTGTTTTTTGTTACCTTCTCTCAAATGCGAGGGCTCCTTAGTTTAGGAGAGTACACCTATTACGCTTATTGGATAGTCTTCTTCCAAACCATAAGCTGGTGCCAAAGGTAAGGAATGAAGAAAACCAATTAGCCTAAGTAGGGTGTATAGAAGGTAATAACTAAAGACAAAATAAAAGAATTAGAAAGAGGACAAAGTAAATTTCGACTGTTATCATTCATGACCAAACCGCTTATTTCATCGCCACTCCTATTTCACCTTTAATAGAATAAGGTATTATTCAGTTGTCTTTTATCATCACCTTCTTGATTGATCTATTTTTAAAGTAGTGTTTGTAGTTTAACCGCAATCAGAACGGTGTCGCGTGTAGCTAGACCGAGGTGAGTACGGGTCGTCCTCAGGGAAACGTTGAATCTTTTACTCTTACTTTAGATGTGTTGAGAAAGAGAGGAGGAAGAAATAAGAATATTGTAGAATGGTTGTAGGATCTAGATCTACGTTAAAAAAAGATGAAAAATATAGATCTAGAATAACTACGGATGTATAATAAGAGGGCTTGTAGGGTTCGTTAGAATTTAATAGTTATGGACGATTAATTAAAAGTTACCCTTCTTTATCCTTTAATAGATTTAAAACTAGAACGACGGTGATGCGTGTAGATTAGGGTTTCTGTAGGGAAAAGGAATCCCACTCTTGACCTTTATCTCGACACGGAACTCCGTTCATATCTAGCCTTCACCAAAACAATCATTAATCTAATCTCTAATCACGGTCGGGATTAACAATGAATTGTTAGCGCGCCCGATTAGGATGTTAATGATTGTTTTGATAAAGTTTATAAACTTTATAGGACGTAAAAACAGTTTAGGTATTTTCATCATCCATTAGCCTACCATAATCCTACGAACCCTAACAAGAGGAGAATTACTCGCGCATGTTGGGAGAAAATGAGATGGAAAGAAATTGCATAATTAAACTACGAAGAAATAGAATAAGAAAAAGAAAGCTACCTTTATCAATCAACAATATTCATTACACTTGAATCTTTAGAAAATGATTACAATTTCTAGTTGCTTCTCGATCTCTTCTAAGGAGGTAGACGAACAGTTGATGATCAGCCTGGATGCGTGAGCCGTCTTGGACTTCGTGATCTCGTCGGCTTGATCATTTTTCCAAGAGGCTCTCGGTCTTTATTTATAGCCCCAAAGCCAGAAAATTTTCTTCCAAATATGGAAGTTAACAGCAAAGATTCACACCCAAAAAGTGCAGACCCAAGCTCCTCTTCCTTGCCGCGGATCCGCGGCCAACATGGGGGTTTGGCCGCGGATCCACGGCCAATGGTTAAGATCACTTAATCATTTTTCTGGCCTTGCATCTTCATGACATATGGTGATATCTTGGACCTTTGGAACTTGGAAATCTTCTCTTAGTTGCTGCCAGACTTGATTTCTTCATTTTGATTTCTTAATTCGGCAGGTTTTCTTTAACAACTTGATTTCCTTGATTTTAGACCTGAAAATTCTGCACAATAACTTAACAAATAATATTTAGTAGACTTTGTTCTACTAGGATTTGGTCAATGATATTATTTGCATACATTTTCCTACCAAATGCTAATTATAATATGTCAACACATGGAAAATATTATTTTTACAGATAAACCCCCATATGTTTGATATATTATAAAAAAGACCTTTTTAATATGGAAATGGTAGGAAAAAATGTAATAACAAATGTGCAGTTTTATCAACTGAACAAATACCCCCAAACTTATCTTTGATCGTCCCGAGCAAACTAGTTTATTCAAGAGAAGGAGAAAAAAGAAAGGAGAAAACTAAGCACACTTTCGTAGGCAAACACGATTGCACCGAGCACGCGCAACAAGCCGTTAAACCTCTAGGTGTCCCTAGTAGGAGGAGTATTGTCTCCTGAGGGTTTTCTGCGGATTACACCCACAAAATCCTATAACAAAAGAGAGATGGTGAAATTTACATATAAATATAAGAACCATGAAAGAAAGACTTTGAAAATAAGAGTTTCCAACTACACTAGCTTTTCAGTTGTTATGAGCCCAATCTTAGTAGTCATGATAAGATGTTAGAAATCACATCATCTCTCAATAAAACATCGTCTTTATTCTTCATTCCTACCTTTCATCGAAACATCGATCATATAACCCTACGTATGTGTAA
Source organism: Agapanthus africanus (assembly GCA_030015575.1). Lineage (NCBI taxonomy): Eukaryota > Viridiplantae > Streptophyta > Magnoliopsida > Asparagales > Amaryllidaceae > Agapanthus > Agapanthus africanus. The sequence goes on along the minus strand of JASDDO010000014.1, from coordinate 449,736,560 downwards.
ATAACATCCCTACACTCGGAGAATTCAATTCAAGCTATCATACTCTTGTCCATCTGCCTCAGTACTTTTTAATTTGATGAATATTTAGATTTGCTCACACATTTTCATGCGACCGTTAATACTTCTTGAGGTACTAACCGACCGATTACTTATGTGTTTGCTGATTAGGTGATAGTATTTTCCTCGTCTTGCACCACCTAAGGCTTAGCAGTGACTCCCAGACCAGTTGGCCTTAGGGCACTAGGTGAAGAGGCATCCTCGCTATATTTTTTTACTGCTGCCTTGGCGATAACAAAACCAGTGTTCATTTTTCTTTTCACCATTTTTATATTTTTCTTCATTTATTATTTCCTTCATACTTTGGCTTTCAGACAAGAGCATTTCAAGGTATCCTATACTATCCCGAGTTTCAAGACGTGTGTAAGTGCATATAGTAGGGTATCAACATTCAAATGTTTGGCTTCCAGAATAGAAACTATTTTTCAGACTTATTTTTGTCCTCAGATTAGTTATTTCCTTCATCTTACTAACCCTTGGGACAACAGCTCATAACTACTTATTACTAGTTCATTTAAGAAAACTTCTAATTTTCTTGTTTTTCTTAAACTATTCCTATCTTTCATATATAATTTTTCACTTTCCATTCTTTTATTATCAAAAAATTTTTGTGCTTATATATAGTATAATGCAAAGTATGCATAAATAAGCACAAACCTCCCCCAAACTTGTTTTCAACAGTGTCCTCACTGTTGCTATCTACTGGATCACAACAACCTGTAAGCTTGGGAGGACATTATTAATGGGGAAAAGAATATATGAAAGTGAAAATGCTTCCCCAAACTTATTTTTGGCTCACAAATTTGAGGACAAAAGTTATGTTCAAGAGCCAAAAATATAACCCCCCCTCAAACATGAGTTAGACAATACGAAGCATTTTAAGAGGGGGTGAGTCATTTGGTCAAATTAAGACTATACAAAGACCAAAAGTTAACACCAACCATTCAAAGATTTTATCAGTATAGCGTATAGGTTGGTGGAAGAATGTGTTGTATTGAGTCAAGAAAATATGGGGAAGGTATAAGAGGTGGTCTGGAAAGGGTTTGAAATTAGAGAAAAGAAAGAATGAAGATGAATGTGAATGATTAGGAAGAAGGAATGGTGACGGTTCAACCTCTATAGGTGGAGATTGATTAATCACAAAATCCGTATTGTTTAAAAATTCAAGTTCGTCTGTAAAAAGTTCTTCAAAACTTTTATCAATGGTGTGATTGAACATTTTGCTGTCAAAGAGTTTTGTGCCAGAATTTATCTTACTTGATTCAAAAATTATTGAGGTAGAGGACTCGAAAAACTCATCTACCTCATTTTCAAAAATATCCAAATCAAGTTGAATTTCTCGTATTATTGAACTTGAATTGACGGATTGTGATTTATCAAAAGTCACTGAAACTATAGGAACATAAAAAGAACCGGAGAAAGTAGAAGACGAAATGGGTAAACAAATTGGTGCGTCGAGTGTTGCTGAACCAGATGTGGAAGATGGAGGCTGTATTTCGGTCTGATCTTCGGGTATACCATTATCATCAACTTCAAGACATATTTGGGGTTCAGGAAGAATTAAAGGCTCAAGATGATGACCACAAGGAAGTGAAAGGATTTGATGAATTGGTGGGACAAAATCATCCAAAATTTCGGGTTCATCAATCAATATATCCCCAACGTCAATCACCTTATTCAAGTGAATGTTGAAATTCTCAAACACCTCATCAAAAGTATGGTTTTCAATCTGCTTTGGTTCAAGAGTAGAGGTGTAGAGATCATAAGGGTAGGGTATGGTTTCACTTGAAATGGACCCTTCATAGTCGGGTAAATCAAACACTACAAAGTCACACAACTTATCAAACATTCTATTTGGTGTACTTGATGAATCTATGAAACTGGAGTTGTGGATTTCAGTTTGGAATGGGGAGGTTTGATTAGGAAGGGTGTACAGTTCTGTCTTACTACCCGAATCCTTCCTAATTTGGTTCGACAGTTCCAGAAATTTTTCTAATATCTGCTCCAGACTAGTCTTGGGTTGATAGGGGTTTCAGTATAAAATTGAAATTCCTGTGGATAATTAAAACTCCCAAATGACTGATTAGAAGAACTGTCTAGAGTAGGCGGAAAATTCGGTTTGGATTGATAGGAATAGAATGGTTGCGGAACTTGGCTAGGAGTAGGATTAATATTATGATAAGAAGAATATTGATATGGGTTGGTTGGTTGGCTATTTTCAACAGACATCATATATGCCACAAACCGCATATCAAACTCTTCTCCGGACAGTGGTGGTGATGGTTGATATTGGTCCGGGTTGAAACTTTGGCCTCTAGACCTAGCTATGTGCTCAGCAATGGACATTCGTCTAGGGGCTTCCTCACTCTGGGTATGAACTGAAACAGGTGTAGGATTAGGATACGGTTGATAAGACCTAGACTGAGGTGGCCAACTGTTTCTTCCTGCTTGTTCTATATGATTTCTTAAGGACATGGAAGAGCCGGACGGAATACCGAAGGGATTACGAAAACAAGAGATATCTGGTTATGGACAGCAAAGCTCGGCAAGTGTTCTTCTGTTTAGGTCACCCATTATAAGAAGAGAAGAAGGGGGAAGGGTAAAAAAGGGAGAAAATAATTGGTTTGTTTTGAAAAATGACGGATTTAGACAAATCACACAAAAATGCACAAACAACCCTAGAACTATGGTTACCTAGGTCCAGTCTCTAGACCGCTCCTAGACTTCCAAAGGACAAGCCGCAGGATAAATCCTCTACCGCCTCTTTACTACCCTTGTAGCCAGGTAAGTGCCAGGTGAGTGGGAGACTCCCCACTACAAAAGTAGTGGTCCTAATTAAGTAACCACTCGCCTTGGACACACTTGCCTAATCACCACAAAAGTAATGCGGATAAGCGATAGATTACCCATGACCTTCCTCTGTCCTTATTGAGCGCGATAGTCCTTAGAGTCTGGTCTAGATATTTTTTAAATCAATGTAGGGTTGATGCAAATGCTCGGTTTGTGATATTTGGGGCTTAGGAAGGGTGATGAAATCCCCACCTAATTTGGATTTGGTCTTGCCCCTTAAAAATCCGTATTAAAATATGCAAAAACAAACTGCAAAAAAAAATTTTGCAAAAAGATTTTTGAGCGGCGATATTTTGCAAAGAATCCTGCAGAAAATAGATTTTATTGGATTTGAGAGGAGAGAGAAGAAGTTAAGAAAGATACCAGAGAAGTGTGAAACCCTAGATCTCCTGTTTCCTCAAGTCCGTGACTCCAGATTCCCTCGCAAAATTCACACAAAAATCGTTAAATATGCAATTTGCAGTTTTGTTTTAATATTGATACGAATCATCTAGGAATTCAACACAAATAGTAAGAATAAAAAAAATTACGCATGTATCCCTGACAACGGCGCCATTTGATTGATCTGTTTTTAAAGTAGTGTTTGTAGTTTAACCGCAATCAGAACGGCGTCGCGTGTAGCTAGACCGAGGTTAGTACGGGTCGTCCTCAGGGAAACGTTGAATCTTTTACTCTTACTTTAGATGTGTTGAGAAAGAGAGGAGGAAGAAGTAAAAATGTTGTAGAATGGTTGTATGATCTAGATCTACGTTAAACAAAGATGAAAAATATAGATCTAGAATAACTACGGATGTATAATAAGAAGGCTTGTAGGGTTCGTTAGGATTTAGTAGTTATGGACGATTAATTAAAAGTTACCTTTTTTATCCTTTAATAGATTTAAAACTAGAACGACGGTGATGCGTGTAGATTAGGGTTTCTGGAGGGAAAAGGAATCCCACTCTTAACCCTTATCTCGACACGGAACTCCGTTCATATCTAGCATTTACCAAAACAATCATTAATCTAATCTCTAATCACGGTCGGGACTAACAATGAATTGTTAGCGCGCCCGATTAGGATGTTAATGATTGTTTTGATAAGGTTTATAAACTTTATAGGACGTAAAAAGAGTTTAGGTATTTTCATCATCCATTAGCCTACCCTAATCCTACGAACCCTAACAAGCGGAGAATTACCAGCGCATATTGGGAGAAAAAGAGATGGAAAGAAATTGCATAATTAAACTACGAAGAAATAGAATAAGAAAAATAAAGCTACCTTTATTAATCAACAATATTCATTACACTTGAATCCTTAGAAAATGATTACAATTTCTAGTTGCTTCTCGATCTCTTCTAAGGAGGTAGACGAACAGTTGATGATCAGCCTGGATGCGTGAGCCGTCTTGGACTACGTGATCTCGTTGGCTTGATCATTTTTCCTAGAGGCCCTCGGTCTTTATTTATAGCCCCAAAGCCAGAAAATTTGCTTCCAAATATGGAAGTTCACAGCAAAGATTCGCCCCCAAAAAGTGCAGACCCAAACTCCTCTTCCTTGCCGCGGATCCGCGGCCAACAGGGTGGTTTGGCCGCGGATCCGCGGCCAATGGTTAAGACCACTTCATCATTTTTCTTGCCTTTCATCTTTGTGACATGTGGTGATATCTTGGAACTTTGGAACTTGGAAATATTCTCTTAGTTGCTGCCAGACTTGATTTCTTCATTTTGATTTCTTAATTAGGCAGGTTTTCTTTAACAACTTGATTTCCTTGATTTTAGACCTGAAAATTCTGCACAATAACTTAGCAAATAATATCTAGTAGACTTTGTTCTACTAGGATTTGGTCAATGATATTATTTTCATACATTTTCCTACGAAATGCTAATTATAATATATCAACACATGGAAAATATTATTTTTATAGATAAACCCTCATATGTATGATATATTATAATAAAGACCTTTTTTAATATGGAAATGGTAGGGAAAATGTAATAACAAATGTGCAGTTTTATCAACTGAACACTTCTCTCGAGATATGAGTACTCCTAGGATTAGGAGGGTACACCTATTATGCTTACTGGATAGTCTTCTTCCAAACCATAGGCTGGTGCCGAACTGTAGGGAAGGAAGAAAACCACTTAGCCTAAAAGGGGTGTGCAGAAGGAAATGGATAAAGACAGATAAAGGGATTTGGAGAGATGGCAAAGAGATATACGGTTATAGTCATGAATTGGATTATGGAAGAGGGATTACTAGGAATACCAGGATACCTCTACGAAACATTTTCATGTTTCAGTTACACTATGCATTGTTAAAGGAAAATTGATTTCCCGATTAGATACTTACTCCAGGGTATGTATTTACCAGGTTTTATTCTCATATCTATATAGTTTTACAGATGATGAGTGGGAGTAGGTTATTAGGGAATAAGGTGATCATCCTCATTATATCGGAATTCATTGTAATTGGTGATATTTGAGGAAGTCGCCTGAGTTTTTTCCGGACGTGAAGTATTTGGTTTTGAGTATCCGTTGTTGTGCACCAATTTCAAAATGATATATCTGTACGTTTATTTTTTGAGATATAACTTTTTGAAATTATGTCTGTGACATTTACCTATATCAGTTGATGATTGGCTAAGTAGCATTGAACAACGGAGTAGTTCTTAACCATAAGTACAATTTTCAACCTACGATGCATAGGTTTTGGGTTATTCAACTCAGAAGACATATACAGAGTATTGTATGTTGTCCAGTGTCCGTCAGGACAAAGTGGTAGGTCCTCGTACTCTGTTCTGTTTACTTGTAACTTCTCTAGTTTTTAGACAAGTGTTTCGTAGAAATACAATGTCTAAGTTTTCAGAAGTTGTGGGTATAAGAATAAGGTAGAGAACCAGATGTCGCAAGTATCGGGATTCTTCAAAGAAATCGAAGATGCAGATACTTGTGATTGGTATTCAGATGATAGTAATGGTTTTGAGAAACTTATTTCTCTTTCAGGTTACTCATAATTGGATGGATTCCTAAGTTGAGTAATGTTGATTAGCCTCTCTCCATTAAGTTGATATGCACTGGAGACAGCTGCATGATTTGAATCTGGTTCAAATTAAATTAGTGCCTCTATTTCTATATTGTATATAGAATGGTTCATATCTTAACGATGTTAAGATACGGGGAGTTGTCCGGCTTATGCTTAAAACCAGACTCTGGATAACTCAGGGCACGTTTCTGTAATGGCAGTTTGTGGATTGACCCGGGCTTAGTCGAGGGTTAATTTTCTATCAACTGGAAGATCAATAGTGATATTGTTCTTGACTCGCCACAGTTTTAGTAAAATGGATATTTAGAGAAAACAGCGGTGGGAGTATGGTAGAACTGGAAGATATTCCAGAACCGCAAACGATTACGGAAAATTTAATAGGACCTGTATATTCAATCAGGTTTGACATTCCAAAAGCCACTCCGCAGACATGGAGGGAAACCTCAGACACCCGAGAGGTACTCCGGTAGCCTCAAGGACGGTGACAGGGAGGTTCTTGTTTACCCAGACATGCCACTACTGTTGTTCCAGACTATGAGACCCGGCAAGAGGATAAGTATAACGTCGTTCTAAACTAGCTTTAGAAGTGTACGTAGATATTATTCTGCCAGAGGGTTGTCATAGTCAGTGGGAGCAACGGAAGCATAGTGGGCAAGTAGCTTATGTCTATTTATAGGCTTGAGCAGATGTAGCGGAGATAAGATCATCTAATTTTGTTGTGACAGTCATGGGTTTGACTTTATCAGAATAGCGGATGGATCTGTTAAGAAGGCAGTAGGGTGTGATGTCCTGGTATTTGGATGACATACACAGAGTAGGAAGTAAAATTCATGTACTACGATCGGTTGTACTTTGGTCGTCACACAGTTGTTTCTCCACAAAGGACATGGATATAATATCTGACATTCTGGTTACTAGATCTATGGTTTTAGATCTAGTATTGGGTAGTTTCCCAATCAGGGTACTATGGCAGTATTCTAATAGTATTTTAGAATAGATGACTCCTGGCATGGTAGTGTACCTGCAGGTGATGGAGTCACCCTCTCTAAAGATGTCTTACAGACTAAAGGGGAGAGTTATGTGCATGATTGGCAGATCACTTGCTTAGGCAATTGAGTCAATCGTGAAAAGTCAAGTACCACACCAGATGTTGTCTTTGCACTAGATGCGATAAGTTAATATTAATCCAATCCTGGAGAAACATAAGGAAGCAGATTTAGAACATAAGTGAATGTTCTATGGATTTGATGATGGCAGCCTCCTTCGGGAGACGTTTATCATTCCAGGCTTCAAAGGTGACATGGATGACAGAGTGATTGTCATAGTTATAGTTTTCCCTCTGACGAGGGACAGTATTATGGACAGGTGGTCCAAGAGGATACTGTGGGAGGCTTGGTGCTGGATACTGATTAGGTTCAGTTATCGATACAGTCTAAGAAGTTTGGATTTGGAGTTCATTTATGAACTAGGTCCCATCATATATTCAGACATATTCTAAGATAGGTATTACTCGATTCGGGAGATGGCTTTCTCCGCGAACTAGAGATTAAGAGAGACATAGAAAGAAACATCAGGGCGGATCCACTCACTGAGGCTATTTCTCGAACACAAGGGTTTTACAAACTAGCTTTGTGAAACTGATTAGTAGAGGAGTTGGATGTTCGGTATCACACGGGCTGTGAGTATGCGACATCGCAATAATTAGCCTTAAGTGCAAGTGGGAGATTGTGGGAGATAGTGCCCTCAAAGTCAATTATTGGATCGCAGGTACGTGAATGCAATGATTGAGGCAGGACCTATACCGATATGACAGTCTTGCTCGAGATGAGAGTATGCTATCTGGTTTGTCTTTATCATAGTATACATGCTTTAGTTCTCTATTGCATATTGATAGATCCCATAGGATTCTTGCTTGGCTACCAGCAGTATGATGGCGATCATATACGTGGGAGCTGGGGTCTGTAAGCACATCCTTAAAGTGTCCCTAGTCGAGGGAGTTTCGAGACAGGGCATCGATACTCCAGAGTAAACTAGTGTAAACAGTCGAGACCTCGATGAGGGGCAATGGCCAGTCTCACAAGCCATTGGTGTCAGTTAGTTCACCTAAGATGTATACAGGTGCTCATTGGGTTATGAGTACACCGGACAGGACTCTCAGGAAACATGCTAGTTGGTATTATACATATCGTCAGATAGCAGTTCCCTGGTGACATGTGTACAGGTTAGTTCATCGACCTGAGGTCGTCATTTTTCTCGAGTGAGTTCCCACTGTGCTTTGATTTCTACCCTACCATGGCTCAAAGGAGTCGTGCAAACAGGTTTTTTTTGGGTACAGTCCCGAGCCCCATGGAGGCAAGTGAGCGGATCGGCAAAGGATTCGTCTCTCCCGGTATTGGGGGTGAGATCGCGCTGTGTCTAGGAGAGCCATTACACAAAGCCCTCGGCCGAGGCAGGAGATTTACTGGTAGGTACTCCAGTAGTATCTTAGGGTCTTCTGGGCCACTCTCTGATACGACTTATACCGCTATTGGGGGTCTGACGTTACCAGCCCCTAGGCCGATATGCGATACTCATAGACGAACGGACCGGACTGTATGTATATTGTCACTGTTAGGCTCAGTAGGGTTTATGGATGAGTTCGCTCGTTAGCTTCCCTTCCAATCAATACATAGGCAAACTTTATTTACAGCTTGTACCTCTGACGTGCTAGTGGTTATACCCAGTGCCAGTGTGTCGATGAGTCATTAGAGTCCCCCACAGACACATTCCCAAGTTCGGGCGAAACGTTGTAGAAACCGTATGGTTTTGTGGCGAGGTTCGGAAAATGCATGTGTGTTTTCGCACGTGTCGTTTTTCGGGAAGATAATACTGGTCGGCTTTGGTTTAAAGCCGGATCCGAGTATTATGCTGTGTAGATATAATATCTTTGTCTCAGTTGCATTTGTATTCGGTCGTAATACAAATGCGGGTATGTTTATACTTATACGGGGTTATCCTAAAATTCGTTTCAGGATCACTTTTGGAAGTTGCCAGTTTCCAGTTTTTTATCAGCCGTATTTAACATTCGGTTAAATACGGATTTATCTTTACTTCTTGAGGGTGAGTCATAGGGTGATTCATGTGTGTGGATGCTTCTTGTAGGTGACTAGGATGGTGAGGTGGCTTAGTGCATTAATGGAGCATTTGTGAGTTGAAGACTATGTGTTATGAATCATTATTTCATTAATTGTGTTCATACTAGGTGTTCTTTGACTCATGCTTTTTACTTAGTGCTAATGGTCACCACTTCCCTCCTACACTCACCCCCTTCTTGTTATATGTGGCCGGCCCTCCCCTCCTCTTCACTCTCATGGTTGTTAGAAAAAGATATAGTTATTTGGTTCATGGAAATTAAGCATACTCATTTCACATTTCCACCCGATCCAAAAGGCAAATTCATTAACCGTTCCTCCATAGCTTTGGACGTAACGAGACAAAGTGTTCTACTCATTCTCTACATCAATCTTGGTCATCTCTTTTAGCAAACTTGATGATTGAGTTGCCTCGGTTCAGAGGCGCGAGCCCGTTTAAAGATCCGTCGACGTGGTGCCACCTGGACGAGAAGACTGGAGATTCAGGAGATCGGAGCAGCCGCAACAAAGCGTGGGATGATGGTTGAAAACCGAAGGACTCGGATTGTTCTGTATAACTCTTCTACCCACTTTGTAGTTTGTTAGTTTAGCTTTAATGGAAGATCCGGGTTATAGTACGCGATAGCGCCAGTTGTAAAAAGTTTTTGTTCCGCATTTGGCGTCTGTTAAACGGCCGAGGCGCTACCGTGGCTTTACAAGTTTGCATCAGGGTAATAACTTCACTATAGTCGATTACATGTTGCTTTGCATCGTGGTATTCAGTTGGAATATCTTCCACCTCATTCCACGTGGAAAGAGCTGAGATCCCTTCACCGGGAGTGACCTATTTAGCAAAAATCTTTCGCCACTATATTTTTATAAAATGCTATCAGGTTCCCTCAATGAGATCAAGTTCATTACGTTAAAGGTTTTTTCGCCAAAAACCAGCCGTAGCCATCCGTCGTTTCAGACGGTAGCACGTAGTATTCATGCTATGTTTGTTGGCCTTCGTAAGGACATAGTGGGTGGTAGCTGCTTGTTACTTTTCTGTTGAATAGATAGATGACTTGGTTTGGGACAGTCGTATTACCTTGTTGGCCTTCGTCAAGGGTATGTACCGGGGGGGTTCGAATTAACAAAATAATGACGGGTAGAACTTGACATGCGACTTATGATTTGTTGGCCTTCGTCAAGGTCATAAGAACATGGGGTAAATATCAGATCGGGAGTTTCTAAAGAAACTGAAACTTGTCAGGCATGCGCATACCTTCTGGAGTGTGATAACATGAGTGGATTCCTTCACGTTATCATGCGATGATAGTTGGATCCCGATTCCCAATGATGAGTTGGTTTACTCTTCGGGTGATCCCGATTGATTTTTCTTTCAGGTTTGGAGGAGAATTTGACAGTACAGTGGGAGGTTTCCTGATTAGATAAAGTGATAACCATTCTGATCTAGGTTAGAGTGCACGCAGAGTGTTTCTTTTCTCTCTCTCTTTGGCAGCGACCTTTGACCGACCCTTGACTATGACTCAGTGACCAAGTTGACCGAACCTTCTTAAAATACTAGCTTTTGGATTGTATTAGCTGCATAAGTCATTGCCGCTCCTTCTTTTACCCTTTGCATTTCTCAGAACACTTCGTATTACTACGAACATCCACTTCCATTGGATAGATCCATCGTATGGTTATATACGAACTCGAAGGGACTTCTTCGAGGATGGATCAAGGTTCAGGAGAAATTGAATTGGTTTATTCAGTTGTCTTTTATTATCACCTACTCTCTGGTTGCGAGGGCTCCTTGATTTAGGAGAGTACACCTATTACGCTTATTGGATAGTCTTCTTCCAAACCATAGGCTTGTGCCGAAAGTTAGGGAATGAAGAAAACCAATTAGCCTAAGTACAGTGTATAGAAGGTAATAAGTAAAGAAAAAATAAAGGGATTAGAAAGTGGGCAAAGTAAATTGCGACTGCTATCATTCACGACCAAACCGCGTACTTCATCGCCACTCCTACTTCACCTTTGCTTTTTTCCCCAGTTCGGGAGAAATAGAATAAGGTATTATTCAGTTGTCTTTATCATCACCTTCTCTCAGGTTACGAGTACTCCTTGGTTTAGGAGGGTACACCTAATACGCTTATTGGATAGTCTTCTTCCAAACCATAGGCTGGTGCCGAACGGTAGGGAAGGAAGAAAACCACTTAGCCTAAAGGAGCGTACAGAAGGTAATGAATAAAGACAAATAAAGGGATTTGGAGAGATGACAAATAAATATACGGTTACTGTCATGAATTGGATTATGGAAGAGGCATTACTAGGAATACCAGGATACCCCTACGAAACATTTTCATTTTTCAGTTTCACTGTGCATTGTTAAAAGGAAAACTGATTTCCCGATTAGATACTTACTCCAGGGTATGTATTTACCAGGTATGATTCTCACATCTGTATAGTTTTACAGATGCTGAGTGGGAGTAAGTTATCGGGAATAAGGTGATCATCCTCATTATATCGGAATTCGTTGTAATTGGTGATATTTGAGGAAATCGCCTGAGTTTTTGCCGGACGGCATGTATTTAGTTTTGAGTATCCGTTGTTGTGCACCAATTTCAAACTGATATATCTGTATATTATTTTTTATAAAGTGAGATATAACTTTTTGATATTATGTCGATGACATTTACCTATATCAGTTGACGATTGGGTAAGGAGCATTGAACAACGATGCAGTTCTTAACCATAAGTACAGTTTTCATCTTACGATGCACATGTTTGAGTTATTCAACTCAGCGGACTTATACAATGTATTGTATGTTGTCCAGTGTCCATCAGGACAAAGGGGTAGGTCCTCGTACTATGTTCTGTTTACTTGTGACTTCTCTAGTTTTTCGACAAGTGTTTGTAGAAATACAAGGTCTATGTTTTAAGAAGTTGTGGGTATAGGAATAAAGTAGAGAACGAGATATCGCAAGTATCGGGATTCTTGAAAGAGATCGAAGATGTAGATACTTGTGATTGGTATTCAGTTGATAGTAATGCTTTTGAGAAACTTGTTTCTCTTTCAGGTTGCTCATAATTGGATGTATTCCTAAGTTGAGTAATGTTGATTAGCCTCTCTCCATTAAGTTGATATGCACTGGAGACAGCTGCATGATTTGAATCTGGTTCAAATTAAATTAGTGCCTCTATTTCTATATTGTATAAAGAATGGTTAATATCTTAACGATGTTAAGATACGGGGAGTTGTCCGGCTTATGCTTAAAACCAGACTCTGGATAACTCAGGGCACGTTTCTGTAATGGCAGTTTGTGGTTTGACCCGGGCTTAGTCGAGGGTTAATTTTCTATCATCTGGAAGATCAATAGTGATATTGTTCTTGACTCGCCACAGTTTTAGTAAAATGGATATTTAGAGAAAACAGCGGTGGGAGTATGGTAGAACTGGAAGATATTCCAGAACCGCAAACGATTACGGAAAATTTAATAGGACCTGTATATTCAATCAGGTTTGACATTCCAATAGCCACTCCGCAGACATGGAGGGAAACCTCAAACACCCGAGAGGTACTCCGGTAGCCTCAAGGACGGTGACAGGGAGGTTCTTGTTTACCCAGACATGCCAGTACTGTTGTTCCAGACTATGAGACCCGGCAAGAGGATAAGTATAACGTTGTTCTAAACTAGCTTTAGAAGTGTACGTAGATATTATTCTGCCATAGGGTTGTCATAGTCAGTGGGAGCAGCGGAAGCATAGTGGGCAAGTAGCTTATGTCTATTTATAGGCTTGAGCAGATGTAGCGGAGATAAGATCATCTAATTTTGTTGTGACAGTCATGGGTTTGACTTTATCAGAATAGCGGATGGATCTGTTAAGAAGGCAGTAGGGTGTGATGTCCTGGTATTTGGATGACATACACAGAGTATGAAGTAAAATTCATGTACTACGATCGGTTGTACTTTGGTCGTCACACAGTTGTTTCTCCACAAAGGACATGGATATAATATCTGACATTCTGGTTACTAGATCTATGGTTTTAGATCTAGTATTGGGTAGTTTCCCAATCAGGGTACTTTGGCAGTATTCTAATAGTATTTTAGAATAGATGACTCCTAGCATGGTAGTGTACCTGTAGGTGATGGAGTCACCTTCTCTAAAGATGTCTTACAGACTAAAGGGGAGAGTTATGTGCATGATTGGCAGATCACTTGCTTAGGCAATTGAGTCAATCGTGAAAAGTCAAGTACCACACCAGATGTTGTCTTTGCACTAGATGCGATAAGTTAATATTAATCCAATCCTGGAGAAACATAAGGAAGCAGATTTAGAACATAAGTGAATGTTCTACGGATTTGATGATGGCAGCCTCCTTCGGGAGACGGTTATCATTCCAGGCTTCAAAGGTGACATGGATGACAGAGTGATTGTCATAGTTATAGGTTTCCCTCTGACGAGGGATAGTCTTATGGACAGGTGGTCCAAGAGGATACTGTGGGAGGCTTGGTGCTGGATACTGATTAGGTTCAGTTATCGATACAATCTAAGAAGTTTGGATTTGGAGTTCATTTATGAACTAGATCCCATCAGATATTAAGACATATTCTAAGACAGGTATTACTCGATTCGGGAGATGGCTTTCTCCGCGAACTAGAGATTAAGAGAGACATAGAAAGAAACATCAGGGCGGATCCACTCTCTGAGGCTATTTCTCGAACACAAGAGTTTTACAAACTAGCTTTGTGAAACTGATTAGTAGAGGAGTTGGATGTTCGGTATCACACGGGCTGTGAGTATGCGACATCGCAATAATTAGCCTTAAGTGCAAGTGGGAGATTGTTGGAGATAGTGCCCTCAAAGTCAATTATTGGATCGCAGGTACGTGAATGCAATGATTGAGGCAGGACCTATACCGATATGACAGTCTTGCTCGAGATGATAGTATGCTATCTGGTTTGTCTTTATCATAGTATACATGCTTTAGTTCTCTATTGCATATTGATAGATCCCATAGGATTCTTGCTTGGCTACCAGCAGTATGATGGCGATCATATACGTGGGAGCTGGGGTCTGTAAGCACATCCTTAAAGTGTCCCTAGTCGAGGGAGTTTCGAGACAGGGCATCGATACTCCAGAGTAAACTAGTGAAAACAGTCGAGACCCCGATGAGGGGCAATGGCCAGTCTCACAAGCCATTGGTGTCAGTTAGTTCACCTAAGATGTATACAGGTGCTCATTGGGTTATGAGTACACCGGACAGGACTCTCAGGAAACATGCTAGTTGGTATTATACATATCGTCAGATAGCAGTTCCCTGGTGACATGTGTACAGGTTAGTTCATCGACCTGAGGTCGTCATTTTTCTCGAGTGAGTTCCCACTGTGCTTTGATTTCTACCCTACCATGGCTCAAAGGAGTCGTGCAAACAGGTCTTTTTTGGGTATAGTCCCGAGCCACATGGAGGCAAGTGAGCGGATCGGCAAGGGATTCGTCTCTCCCGGTATTGGGGGTGAGATCGCGCTGTGTCTAGGAGAGCCATTACACAAAGCCCTCGGCCGAGGCAGGAGATTTACTGGTAGGTACTCCAGTAGTATCTTAGGGTCTTCTGGGCCACTCTCTGACACGACTTATACCGCTATTGGGGGTCTGACGTTACCAGCCCCTAGGCCGATATGCGATACTCATAGACGAACGGACCGGACTGTATGTATATTGTCACTGTTAGGCTCAGTAGGGTTTATGGATGAGTTCGCTCGTCAACTTCCCTTCCAATCAATACATAGGCAAACGTTATTTACAGCTTGTACCTCTGACGTGCTAGTTGTTATACCCAGTGCCAGTGTGTCGATGAGTCATTAGAGTCCCCCACAGACACTTTCCCAAGTTCGGGCGAAACGTTGTAGAAACCGTATGGTTTTGTTGCGAGGTTCGGTAAATGCATGTGTGTTTTCGCACGTGTCGTTTTTCGGGAAGATAATACTGGTCGGCTTTGGTTTAAAGCCGGATCCGAGTATTATGCTGTGTAGATATAATATCTTTGTCTCAGTTGCATTTGTATTCGGTCGTAATACAAATGCGGGTATGTTTATACTTATACGGGGTTATCCTAAAATTCGTTTCAGGATCACTTTTGGAAGTTACCAGTTTCCAGTTTTTTATCAGCCGTATTTAACATTCGGTTAAATACGGATTTATCTTTACTTCTTGAGGGTGAGTCATAGGGTGATTCATGTGTGTGGATGCTTCTTGTAGGTGACTAGGATGGTGAGGTGGCTTAGTGCATTAATGGAGCATTTATGAGTTGATGACTATGTGTTATGAATCATTATTTCATTAATTGTGTTCATACTAGGTGTTCTTTGACTCATGCTTTTTACTTAGTGCTAATGGTCACCACTTCCCTCCTACACTCACCCCCCTCTTGTTATATGTGGCCGGCCCTCCCCTCCTCTTCACTCTCATGGTTGTTAGAAAAACATATAGTTATTTGGTTCATGGAAATTAAGCATACTCATTTCACATTTCCACCCGATCCAAAAGGCAACTTCATTTACCGTTCGTCCATAGCTTTGGACGTAACGAGACAAAGTGTTCTACTCATTCTCTACATCAATCTTGGTCATCTCTTTTAGCAAACTTGATGATTGAGTTGCCTCGGTTCAGAGGCGCGAGCCCGTTTAAAGATCCGTCGACGTGGTGCCACCTGGACGAGAAGACTGGAGATTCAGGAGATCGGAGCAGCCGCAACAAAGCGTGGGATGATGGTTGAAAACCGAAGGACTCGGATTGTTCTGTATAACTCTTCTACCCACTTTGTAGTTTGTTAGTTTAGCTTTAATGGAAGATCCGGGTTATAGTACGCGATAGCGCCAGTTGTAAAAAGTTTTTGTTCCGCATTTGGCGTCTGTTAAACGGCCGAGGTTCTACCGTGGCTTTACAAGTTTGCATCAGGGTAATAACTTCACTATAGTCGATTACATGTTGCTTTGCATCGTGGTATTCAGTAAGAATATCTTCCACCTCATTCCACGTGGAAAGAGCTGAGATCCCTTCACCGGGAGTGACCTATTTAGCAAAAGTCTTTCGCCACTATATTTTTAGAAAATGCTATCAGGTTCCCTCAATGAGATCAAGTTCATTACGTTAAAGGTTTTTTCGCCAAAAACCAGCCGTAGCCATCCGTCGTTTCAGACGGTAGCACGTAGTATTCATGCTATGTTTGTTAGCCTTCGTCAAGACATAGTGGATGGTAGCTGCTTGTTACTTTTCTGTTGCATAGATAGATGAGTTGGTTTGGGACAGTCGTATTACCTTGTTGGCCTTCGTCAAGGGTATGTACCGGGGGGGTTCGAATTAACAAAATAATGACGGGTAGAACTTGACATGCGACTTATGATTTGTTGGCCTTCGTCAAGGTCATAAGAACATGGGGTAAAAATCAGATCGGGAGTTTCTAAAGAAACTGAAACTTGTCAGGCATGCGCATACCTTCTGGAGTGTGATAACATGAGTGGATTCCTTCACGTTATCATGCGATGATAGTTGGATCCCGATTCCCAATGATGTGTTGGTTTACTCTTCGGGTAATCCCGATTGATTTTTCTTTCAGGTTTGGAGGAGAATTTGACAGTACAGTGGGAGGTTTCCTGATTAGATAAAGTGATAACCATTCTGATCTAGGTTAGAGTGCACGCAGAGTGTTTCTTTTCTCTCTCTCTTTGGCAGCGACCTTTGACCGACCCTTGAATATGACTCAGTGACCAAGTTGACCGAACCTTCTTAAAATACTAGCTTTTGGATTGTATTAGCTGCATAAGTCATTGCCGCTCCTTCTTTTACCCTTTGCATTCCTCAGAACACTTCGTATTACTACGAACATCCACTTCCATTGGATAGATCCATCGTATGCTTATATACGAACTCGAAGGGACTTCTTCGAGGATGGATCAAGGTTCAGGAGAAATTGAATTGGTTTATTCAGTTGTCTTTTATTATCACCTTCTCTCTGGTTGCGAGGGCTCCTTGATTTAGGAGAGTACACCTATTACGCTTATTGGATAGTCTTCTTCCAAACCATAGGCTTGTGCCGAAAGTTAGGGAATGAAGAAAACCAATTAGCCTAAGTACAGTGTACAGAAGGTAATAAGTAAAGACAAAATAAAGGGATTAGAAAGAGGGCAAAGTAAATTGCGACTGCTATCATTCACGACCAAACCGCGTACTTCATCGCCACTCCTACTTCACCTTTGCTTTTTTCCCCAGTTCGGGAGAAATAGAATAAGGTATTATTCAGTTGTCTTTATCATCACCTTCTCTCAGGTTACGAGTACTCCTTGGTTTAGGAGGGTACACCTAATACGCTTATTGGATAGTCTTCTTCCAAACCATAGGCTGGTGCCGAACGGTAGGGAAGGAAGAAAACCACTTAGCCTAAAGGAGCGTACAGAAAGTAATGAATAAAGACAAATAAAGGGATTTGGAGAGATGACAAATAAATATACGGTTACTGTCATGAATTGGATTATGGAAGAGGCATTACTAGGAATACCAGGATACCCCTACGAAACATTTTCATTTTTCAGTTTCACTGTGCATTGTTAAAAGGAAAACTGATTTCCCGATTAGATACTTACTCCAGGGTATGTATTTACCAGGTATGATTCTCACATCTGTATAGTTTTACAGATGCTGAGTGGGAGTAAGTTATCGGGAATAAGGTGATCATCCTCATTATATCGGAATTCGTTGTAATTGGTGATATTTGAGGAAATCGCCTGAGTTTTTGCCGGACGGCATGTATTTAGTTTTGAGTATCCGTTGTTGTGCACCAATTTCAAACTGATATATCTGTATGTTATTTTTTATAAAGTGAGATATAACTTTTTGATATTATGTCGATGACATTTACCTATATCAGTTGACGATTGGGTAAGGAGCATTGAACAACGATGCAGTTCTTAACCATAAGTACAGTTTTCATCCTACGATGCACATGTTTGAGTTATTCAACTCAGCGGACTTATACAAAGTATTGTATGTTTTCCAGTGTCCATCAGGACAAAGGGGTAGGTCCTCGTACTATGTTCTGTTTACTTGTGACTTCTCTTGTTTTTCGACAAGTGTTTGTAGAAATACAAGGTCTAAGTTTTAAGAAGTTGTGGGTATAGGAATAAAGTAGAGAACGAGATATCGCAAGTATCGGGATTCTTGAAAGAGATCGAAGATGTAGATACTTGTGATTGGTATTCAGTTGATAGTAATGCTTTTGAGAAACTTGTTTCTTTTTCAGGTTGCTCATAATTGGATGTATTCCTAAGTTGAGTAATGCTGATTAGCCTCTCTCCATTAAGATGATATGCACTGGAGACAGCTGCATGATTAGAATCGGGTTCCAATTAAATAAGTGCCAAAGTTTCTATATTGGATATAGAATGGTTCATATCTTAACGATGTTAAGGTACGGGGAGTTGTCCGGCTTATGCTTAAAACCAGACTCTGGATAACTCAAGGCACGTTTCTGTAATGGCAGTTTGTGGGTTGGTCCAGGCTATGATGAGGGTTGATTTTCTACCATCAGGAAGATCAATGGTGATATTGTTCTTGACTCGCCACAGTTTTAGTAAAATGGATTTTTTCAGAAAATAGTAGTGGGAGTATGGTAGAACTGGAAGTGATTCCGGAACCGCAGACGATTACGGAAAATTTAATTGGACCTAAAGATTCAATCAGGTTTGACATTCCATTAGCCACTCCGCAGATATGGTGGGTAACCTCAGACACCCGAGAGGTACTCCGGTAGCCTCAAGGACGGTGACAGGGAGGTTCTTGTTCACCCAGACTTGACACTACTGTTGTTCCAGGCTATGAGACCTGGCAGGAGGTTAAGTATAGCGTCGTTTTAAACTAGCTTTAGAAGTGCATGCATATATTATTCTGCCAGAGGGTTGTTGTGGTCAGTGGGAGCAGCGGAAGCATAGTGGACAAGTTGCTTATGTCTATTTATAGACTTGAGCAGATATAGCGGAGATAGATCAACTAATTTTGATGTGACAGTCATGGGTTTGACTTCATCAGAATAGGGGATAGATCTGTTAAGAAGGTAGTAGGGTGTGATGTCCTGGTATTTATATGACATACACAGAGTAGGAAGTAAAATTCCTATACTACGATCGGTTATACTGTGGTCGTCACACAGTTGTTTCTCCACAAAGGATATGGATATAATATCTGACATTATGGTTTCTAGATCTATGGTTTTAGATCTAGATTTGGATAGTTTCCCAATGTGGGTACTTTGACAGTATTTTAATAGTATTGTAAAATAGATGACTCCTGGCATTGTGGTGTACCTTCAGGTAATGGAGTCTCCCTCTCTAAAGGTGTCTTACGGACTAAAGGGGAGAGGTATGTGCATGATTGGCAGATCACTTGCTATGGCAATTGAGTCAATCATGAGATGTCAAGTACCACACCAGATGTTGTTTTTGCACTAGATGCGATAATTTTATATTAATCCAATCCTGAAGAAACATAAGTAAGCAGTTTTAGAACATAAGTGAATATTCTACGGATTTGATGACGGCAGCCTCCTTCGGGGGACGGTTATCATTCCACGCTTCAAAGGTGACATGGATGACAGAGTGATTGTCAGAGTTATAGTTTTCCCTTTGACAAAGGGGGCAGTATTATGGACAGGTGTTCCAAGAGGATACTGTGGGAGGCATGGTGCTGGACACTGATTAGTTTCAGTTATCGATACAGTCTAAGAAGTTTGGATTTGGAGTTCATTTATGAACTAGGTCCCATCAGATATCGAGACATATTCTAAGACAGGTATTACTCGATTCGGGAGATAGTTTTCTCCGCGAACTTGAGATTAAGAGAGACATAGAAAGAAACCTCAGGGCGGATCCACTCATTGAGGCTATATCTCGAACACAAGAGTTTTACAAACGAGCTTTGTGAAAGTGATTAGTAGAGGAGTTGGGTGTTCGGTATCACACGGGCTGTGCGTATGCGACATTGCAATAATTTACCTTAAGTGCAAGTGGGAAATTGTTGGATATAGTGCCCTCAAAGTCAATTATTGGATCGCAAGTACCTGATTGCAATGATTAAGGGAGGACCTATACCGGTAGGACGGTCTTACTCGAGATGATAGTATGATATCTGGTATGCCTTTATCATCGTGTACAGCTTTAGGTGACTGTTCACTATTACACGTTGATAGAGCCCTTAGGATCCTGCTTGACTACCAACAATATGATGGCGATCATATACGTGAGAGTTGGGTAGTCCATAAGCACATCCTTAAAAGTGGTCCCTAGTCATGGGAGTTTCGAGACTGGGCATCGATACTCCGGAGTAGACTAGTGTATACAGTCGACACCCCAACGAGGGGAGGTGGCCGGTCTCACAAGCCACTGGTGTCAGTTGGATCACCTAAGATGTATACAGGTGCTCATTGGGTTATGAGTACACCGGACAGGACTCGCCGGGAACCTGCTAGTTAGTATTTATACCTAGCGTCAGATAGCAGTTCCCTGGTGACATGTGTACAGGTTTGTAACCCTTCGAAAATCGTTTAGGCAGTTTTTCGGTAATCGGCTAATTTTTCGGCTTTTTCCGTAAAAAGTCAAAATTGATATTTTTCATTATAAACCTAATTATACAAAATTTAGATAAGATATTACTATAATTTTGTCACTAAAATGTCACTTATAATTTTCTAGTTAAATAAAAAAAAATCGTAATTAATTATTTTTTTTATTATTTTAAGCCTTTTTAAATATATTAAATTAGTGATAAATACAAATTTAATTGGGTAAATTTCATAATTAGGAGTCTTTATAAGCTAAAATATGGTGTTGATAAAATTATATCATGTCTTGCAAACTTTTGGTTTTAGGGTGGGAAAATTTGTGAAAAAATGAAGTAAAAATGGGTTTTTTTGTAAAAAGGTTGACATGAAAGCATTAAATGATAACATGATGGGTTTGTAGACCTAGAAACTTCTCCCAAAAATCCCACACTCCCTCCTCAACCTGCAGCCGACCCCAAATTCTGCAGCAACCCCCTCTTCTCACTTCATTTTTGCTTCAAATTTCATGCCAAAATTCAATAAAAATCCACAATTTCATTAACCCATTCAAACCTAAACCCTAATCCACTGCCTCTCAACCCAAATTAGTTCAAAAACTTGATGAAAGGAGGCTTTCTTGGTGACTTGATCATGCTAGGATTCAATTGGTGAGGTAAAAATTCTAAACTAGTTTGCTAACTAGTAGTTTATTTGTGCTAAAATCTAATTTTGAAGTATTAATTTAGTGTAAATCCTTGTTCATGAAAAATCAAGAATGGGTTTTGATGTTGAGTTAGGGTTTGAAACATGGTTGTAAAAATTAAGTTAGGGTTTTGGTTATCTAATTGATTAGAATGGTTAATTGTGTAATGATATGCTTGCTAAATCGACAAATTGCGATGTTTGTATCGAATCGGCTAGAAAATTGCTTGCTAGATTTTTACGAAAATTTGAATGCGATCAAAATGCGTTATGTTAGCGATATAATTAGCTTCGTATAGGACTATTGAGTGCGCGAACGCGGGGTTTTGTCTAGTCGGGTTTTAGTTTTATCGATTTCCCCGAAATGCTAATTCTAGTTAACGATTAACGATTTTCGTGCGTTTTCCCGCGCACCGAGTGTATGTTATGTTAAATTCGAGAGTGTCGATAATTGTATATTGTGACTTGCATCGTTTTAGGTTTTGTAATCTTATGCTTGATATTGTGCAATTATAGGATCGGTCGGGGAAACTTCGGACACGGCACGTAAAGGTAAGGCGGTGGTCGGATCGGTTTAGCGAGGCTTTCAGATGAGTATATGTATTCATCTATGTGGGAATCGTCTGGATGGAGCGATGCGCCCCCCTAGTTTGGATTACCCTACTTTTTGCAAGATTTATTGTGTTAGCTAGCTTATCCATTCATGTACACTGCATACCCTTATAGCGAACAGTATATTAAACGGCATGGACATTCATCTATACTTATGCTATATCATTTCGTAGGACACGAACACCTTACCATTGGCTTCTGTTGCTCGCGCACTATTCATGTGACACACACGCCTTTGGTAAATGCCATGCCACGTGCACTATAGAATCTGTTTATCATAATATCGCCACTTGCATTCATACTTGATATATGAATTTGCATAGCATGTATATACCTCGCATCATCATCATATTTACCTAGATTTCTAGCAAAAATTCACATCACATACATTGATAGCATGGACATGTATCATATATAACATGTTGGACATTATGACTTTCTTGAGGATTTCAGTATTGCTGCGATTTCTGGATTTTTGGGGAAAATCGCAAGAATTTAACAAAACCTTATATTTATCATTTTCAAAACAAAAGTTGCGGTTTTCTCGTGATGTATGTGTCGTCCACCAAGAGTTTTCATGTTTTCTGTTGGATTTCGAGACCCGATTCGAGGAGTGGATGAACCGTCTCGGGTACATGGTGGGCCCGGTATGGTACCCCGGGGCAAGAAGATCGAGTTGTAGACGATGAGCCTGGCAGGGGAAGACTACCTACCGGTGATGTCTGGCGCGGCGGATATCCGGAGGATACCGACCGTTGTCGTGAGATTTATGATATGGGCCGATCCGGATTGACGGAGCCCGATTTTGAGACAGATATGATTCATATTTGGTGTCGATGCTTGACACGAGTTTTCAGATGATTTCATGATGGTACTTAGCTATTATACAGATATTCATTTTCTAAAGTTAAGAATTCAATACCCTTAGTATTTAAAACACTTAAAGATTTAGTAATGACATTGCATACCTGTGCATGCATACTAGAGATATTATATCACATATGGACATGCATGTTGTGGTGCATTGCGTGCATTCTTACGATTGCCTTATTAGATGTTATATTTACTCACGAGCTGGCAACTCACCCCCGTTGTGCCACAGTGTCTTGCAGGTCGGACTCCTCAGTCTTGTAGCGGCGGCTATCTTATCATCAGCTCCTTTTGCTCAGACTCGCGACATCGCCCGTAGGTGGGTTGCGAGCACACTTCATTTCTTTTACTTTATCATTGCATCTAGTATTCTCCATCTACCACTTTATATTGTATATGCGACCTAGTGATGAGACTGAGAGACTTGTATATTTGTGGTTCTTTTGGGTCGAGCTCACTTGAGCCGGCGTTGTGTTTTCGGATACTTTGCGTTTCTTTCATGCTCTTTTCTTGATATTGCTATTATATTGCATGTGGTTGTGATCCGCCTTGGGCGAAGAGCTAGCTCCCGCTTGGGGATGCCATTTTATGTTTACAGGTTTATTATCATGTTGTACCCATTTTGGGGGATAGAAAATACAGGGGAGACTCTGCCGAAATTTTCGGGAATTTATGATGTTTTTTTTAAAGGGATTCTATGCAACTTAAATGATTTT
Organism: Agapanthus africanus; assembly: GCA_030015575.1. Classification (NCBI taxonomy): domain Eukaryota; kingdom Viridiplantae; phylum Streptophyta; class Magnoliopsida; order Asparagales; family Amaryllidaceae; genus Agapanthus; species Agapanthus africanus. The sequence continues at coordinate 449,713,041 of JASDDO010000014.1, read as the reverse complement.
TTTTAAAAACCATTTTTCATTAAAGGTTTTCCTTCACTCTCTTTTGATTTTGGTTTAGATTCTTCTGGGCTTTGGCTGACTTAGGTTACGGTACGCCTTTAGACGTCTCGTAATCTAAGTGCCAGTCGCGTTCCGTACTTTCGGGTCGTGACAAGGTTAGTGTAGGGTTACTAGGCACTCTAATAAGGTTTAGGGAAGCATCAAACATGTCCGTTTAAAATTTTAGTCGTGCCGAATAACCCTAAACAAGATCGTTGCTAGAAAATTAGGGTTTCATATGCAAGTAAACTATGTTTACGACTAATTGAATACGAAATACAACCTTTATAGATCGGTCCTTCACTTCTATAGCTCCTTGTTGAAGTCCCTTCGCTGCGATCGTGGTTCTCCCGGACCCTTGCATAGCTTCACGAGGCGAAAGACGCGTACTTGCTTGAAGTCTTCGAGGCCGAAAATGATCTACGTCGAGGGGATGCCAACTCAAGCTTCTACTTCACAAACTTGAGAATTAGTGAATCAAACACCCTAAACTAAAGTGCTAGTTTAGTAGAGGATGGAGAAATAGGAAGTGGGTTCTCTTTAGAATTTTATTTCTCACAATCTATCTCACTTGTGATCAAACCCTAGCAAGCTTTCTCTTTTTAGCAAATGAAGAAGAAGATGAACAAAAGAAAGAGATAAGGATAATGATCAAGTGAGAAGGCTAACCATGGTGAGTGAGTATCATATACAAACTCTTGTAGAGACTTAACCCATGGCTAATACTTATGGTTGGGTTAAGAAATATCCATAGTAAAAACAAATTTTGTGGAATTAGTCAATGCTTCCATAAGCTTCCACAAGCTTCAAGCATTTAGCAAATCCTCCACTAATTTTGTAATTACTTTGAATATTAAAATCCAACATAAATAAATGGCATGGTGCAAGTCTCATACACCCTAGTCTTGTGTATCATCAACCATGATACAATAAGAAAACACATTTTTAATATATATCATATATACATTAAAGTTGTGCTCATGTGAGAAAAAAAAACCCTAAAGTGAACAAGTGTTAGTTAATGTAAACAAGTATATCAAATATACAATTATACAGTAAATTATTAAGTCAACACTTGACATAATAATCCGTTCATATCACATATAACCGACTAACTTCCAATGTATCGACTTATCGAATCAACACTTGATTCGATAACCCGGCTATATCATATATAACCAACCGATACAACAAGTCGCGAGAATAAAATACGGTATCACATATACGCATTATTCTCGGTCTCGCACATATCACATATGTGCTCCTATTTCATTTTGCCTGAGCCAGTAAAACCTCTGTGTAGGACTCTAAAGACTCGTCAATACGCCGACAGTATGTGATGATCGCATCAAGCACCCACAAGCCTTCAGCGGTACTAGCTGGACGTAACGGCTACCTGGGTATTGAGCGATCAGAAGATCAGCAAGCAAGCCCGCTCCAACTCCTGTAAAAAGCCTGCCGATAACACTTCCTGTTCAGTCCGGTCTCCTCGTCTGATATGTCGCATATCAAGTCTAGGGGTGGTAAACGTCAGACCCCAATAACCGATAAGTCGTGCCGATGTGAGGCTCATAACGGGTCGAGAAACTACTGGTAACACTTACCAGTAAATCTCTAAATCAGCCCTGGCCAGGGACTTCCCAGTTACGGCCAATCGAGCACAGCGCAACATCAACCCCTAATACCGGGAGAGACGAAACCCCTCCTATCGCTCATTGCCTCCATGTGACTCTGGACTGTACCCAAAAACCACCGTTTTGCACGCCCTCATGGACGTGGTAAGGTGGAAATCAAAGCACAGTGGGAATCACACAAGACTCTATGACGATCTCGGGCCTACAGACTAACCTGCACAAGTGTCACCAGAGAACTGCCATCTGACGTGAGGTATAATACCATCTGGGAGTTCTCGGAGTGTCCGTCTAGTGTACCCAGTCTCCACTGAGCACCCGTATACCATCTTTGATGTCAAACACCAATGGATATGGGATCATCCATCGCCCATCTCATGGGTCGAGAATCATATACGCTAGTCTACACCGGTATATCGATGCCCCATCTCGATACACCTACGACTAGGGACCTTGAAGGATGTACTTATGGACTACCATGTCCCCACTAGTATGATCCGCATCATAGTCCAGGTAGTCAAGTACACATCCTAAGGGCTTTACCAACATGTAACTATAAGACAGTATAAAGAGAAAAGTATACATGTTAAATAAAGTGCAACCAGATAGCATACTATCATGTCGAGCAAGAAAGTCCTCTCTATATGTGTCCAAGCATCCAATATAATATACATCATCTGTACAATACTGGCCTCTAGGGCATACATATAACTAACAATCTCCCACTTCCACTAGGGCCAGCCGCTGTAGTATCGCATACCAAGCATCCAGAAGAGTCTCTCAAACTGTATCTGGGGAATGGCTTTTGTGAGTGGATCCGCAGTGTTGTTCTTCGTGTCAACCCTCCTGACCTCGATCTCCCGGCGATCAACTATCTCCCGGATCAGGTGATACCGCCTCAGAATATGCCTGGATCGCTGATGGGACCTGGGTTCCTTGGCCAAAGCCACCGCTCCATTGTTATCGCAATACAAAGGTATTGGATGCTCAATGGATGGAACCACTCCAAGTTCAGTAATGAACTTCTTGATCCAGACAGCCTCTTTGGAAGCATCGTTGGCAGCGATGTATTCAGCCTCCATCGTCGAGTCTGGCGCGGTTTTCTGCTTGGAACTCTACCAGCTAACCGCCCCTCCGTAAAGGGTAAAGACAAATCCCGACTGCGACTTAGAGTCGTCCTTATCACTCTGGAAGCTCGAATCGGTAAAGGACTCCACTTGGATTTCTCCATTACCATACACCAAGAGCATCTCTTTAGTCCTTCATAAGTACTTGAGAATGCTCTTCACAGCTGTCCAGTGACTCTCTCCAGGATCAGCTTGATACCTACTCACTACACTTAGTGAGTATGCTACATCGAGTCTGGTACATAGCATCGCGTACATGATAGAGCCTACAGCCGAAGCATAGGGTATCCCTTGCATGCGAGCTCTCTCCAAATCAGTCTTGGGAGACATCTCTTTGGAGAGAGTGAGCCCTGAGATCGTGGGTAAAAACCCACGTTTGGACTCTTCCATACAAAACCTCTTTAGTATGGTGTCAATGTACCTGGATTGGGACAATCCCAATATCCTTTTAGATCTATCTCTATAGATCATAATTCCCAATATGCAGGAGGCATCACCAAGATCTTTCATTGAGAATCTTTGTGATAAGAAGAGTTTTACCGATTGCAGCATAGGAATGTCATTTCCTATCAAGAGTATGCCGTCCACGTACAATACGAGGAAGACAACCTTACTCTCTGCCACATTCTTGTAGATACAAGGTTCATCTACGTTTTTGACGAAATCAAATTCTTTGATAACGACGTCAAAGCAGATGTTCCAACTACGCGATGCTTGCTTTAATCCATAAATGGATTTAAGCAGCTTGCACACATTCCCGCTGCTCACACATAGTATGAGAATAGAATACAGTATCACATACTGGTATTATTCTCGGTCCCGCACATATCTCATATGCGCTCCTATTTCGTTTCGCTTGAGCCAGGAAACCCCTGTGTAGGACTCTAAAGACACATCAATACGCCGGCAGCAGGTGATGATCATATCAAACACCAACAAGCCGTAAGCGGTCTGCTAAACGTAATGGCCACCTGGGTATTGAGCGATGATCGCACGCTTTTGGCGTGTCGGATGTTCAAAGAATTTAAGTGTAACCGCGATCAGGACGGTGTCGCTTTGCAGCTAGCCGGTTGAGCACGGGTCGGTCCACAGGGAGATGGTGTTATCTTACCTTCTTGTTTTAGACGAGTTAATAAAGAATCTGTATGAGTGTTTGATCTAACCTATGTGTTTATCTGCAAGTATAAAGTTGTTAAGAAAAATACGAGATTGTAAGCTAAGAAATCCGAACTCAAAAACCTTTGAACCGAGTCTTGACCAATTGAAGCTAAACAATTGGCAACAACGTGGATTAGGGATTTAAGCACGGTATTCGTGGAATCTGGCTTATTTACCCTTGTCCTTCCGTTCTTGTCTCTTGCTTTCGCCTCCGGCCAAACCGAACACAACCGGTCGCGGTTAGGAATCACCGTTACCTTGTCAGGGTACGGTGCCTAACGGAGCGCTTGCGTATGGTTTGGGCGAAGTTCAAATGGAAAATAACGGGAGAAGGAATTGGCAAAGAAATGTTAACTTAAGAAACCGTATTAATTCTTAACAAGAACAATAATTACAACATTCACAATATAAACAAAAGAGAACAAAAAGAAAAGAACAAAGAAAAGAAAAGATACAAGTATTAAAGAGCATGAATAAAATGCATGAAATAAAATGCAAGTAATAAAAAGACAAGTAATAAAAAGCGAGTAATAAAAAGAATACGGAACTAGGACCCAATCCAAGCATGTGCTCAATAGCCAACCCTTAAACTTGCAAGCTCAATGAAGAACTTGCAAGATCAAGGGAAGGGTAGAGAACGCATGTGAAATGAAGTGCTAGTCCGTGAGAAAAAATACGACCCTTGAGATCAATAACTAACTCTTAACCATTCAACCTCAATGAAGAGATTGAATGAGCAAGAGAAAGCAGAAATCTCAAGGGGGAGCAAACTAACAAGAAAGATAAAGAACCCTCATCTTTATTAATCTTCCACTCAAAAGCTCTCACTACAATGTCATGGAGAAAGAATGAAGAAGAGGAAGAAGAAGAACAAAACAACAAAAAAAAAGAACAAAGAAAAGCTCAAAAATTGCTCTCCTGGTTGTGCTCAAAACTGCTGTATTTATAGGCAGGGAAATGGGGTTTTAGGGCAACCATCTACCACAATATGATGTACCCAAACTACCCCCAAAAATCCTGCAGATGCGGCACCCACTTAGCCGCGCATGCGCCACCAATAGCCCCTATTGGCCGCGCATGCGCGGCCGTACACTTGAATTAGAGGGTCTGCTTTCTTTGCTGGTCTGGTGTTTGCATCTTGGTCTGGTAAATATGTACAGAATATCAAGATTCTTCCTTGATTTCTTTAGTTTCCAGAGTCAACATTGTTGGCTTTTACTTTTCAACACTTTTGAATTTCTACTCCCTCGGGTCCCACACATCTTTGAATATCTTCAGTGGGCCCCACGCATCTTTGAATATCTTCAGTGGGCCCCACGCTTGACCAGAAATGACGACTGTTTTCGTCCTGCACTTTTGAACTGGTAAGCGGTTTTAGACGGATGCGGATGACAGAAACCCGGCTTTTATCTGCTGTGACAGATGTTCTGTATTTTGACGTAACTGTGGAGATTTAGTGTTGATTTACAATATTTGTACCGGAAACCTGTATTCTGTAAACATGTAGCAAACACGGATTAAAAGTACCTACCTATAAACACACGAGCGTAAGAATGGGCGGTATAAAATGCAATATTCTGATATGAACAAATACCCCCAAACTTAACTTTTGCTCGTCCCGAGCAAAACCAATTATTCATAAAAATAAAATGATAACCGCACTTTTGCAGGGAACGCGATTGCACTGAGCATGTGCAACAAGCCGTTAAACCTCTAGGTGTCCCTAGTAGGAGGAGTGTTGTCTCCTGAGGGTTTTCAGCGGATTACACCCACAAAATCCCGTCAAGCTAGTTTGTAAAATGACTAAGATTCAAACCCTAAAGTTTTGTTTAAGAAAATAACAATTCTATAATCCTAGGTCTAGACTATCGAACCTTTAGTTTTCACACCTCGCTTCTTATTTAACTACAGGTTTTATATGTCTTTACGTGTAGTGCAAATAGTGGCGTTAAGTTCCCGAAAGGTCGATTAAAGTCATCATGTCGCACAATAAAGCCCAGATAACAATTTTAAAAGGATCACATAAGTTTTATAGAGAGTTAAGCATTTTTCAAGTTTCGTTTTCCAGTAAAGTTTCAACTTCAGAATTTCTATCTTCCCTAACAGGAAACTAGGTCTTATTCTTCACTTCAACTTTTTCTTGTTTTCATTTCATACACACCTCTGTGAACGTGCAATAGTCTTTATCATAAAGTAAAACCTTCATATCTCCGTTAAAAATTTTTTATAAAAGCTTGTCTTTTATCAAGCTTATTCTCACACAAAGAACCGTTAGGAATTTTAACTCGGAGAGAACACTTGCTTGACTTTGTTTTTATCTGGACTTTCTAGGCTTCTTAGCGAGCTTTGGGCCAATGCACCCAAACCAGTTGATTTTAGGGCATTAGGTGTAGAAAACACCCCAGTGGACTTAATTACTCAAGTTACCTAGGTCCAAAAACAAAAGACAGTTTGGCGTGAAAAACATGATGATTCAATACGAACGGAGATATAACCGGTAGTTCAATTATTTTTTGGATAAAAGACGTGTTTAGTGGGTTTGGTGTGTAATCATTCCAATCAAGTTTTTAGATGGGTTATTTTTCAGACTTAGCTCCAATTACGGCATCAATAACATTCCTTCATATTCGCTTTACTTCATAAACTATTCTTGATATATTACTTATTTCAGAACAAACCTATTTGATCCTCAGAAAATCATTTATCTATTTAAAAGTTTTTTTTAAACATAAAAGACTTGTCATCTAATTTCCAAGACTCACAACACGTGTAGTGTAATGTAAAGACGTATATCAGCTATAGTTAACTTCAAAGGAGAGTTATCTTTCATGTTTTCAAAATCCAAACATAGGATTTAGTTATTCCTATCTTTTCAAACAAAAACCGTCGAATGTTGAATCAGAGTTCTTCCACAAGCTAACTTGACAAAAAAGTTTTTATATTTTTAGAAAAATTTTCGATTTTTGTGGGTTTTTAATAAGGTATGCAAATGCAAAATATACAAATGAATGCGAAGGAAGAGAGCTTACCGAGCATACCCCCAAACTTAAACTTGACAGTGCCCTCACTGTCAGGCTATACCAAGAGGGTCAAAATTGCCGGCGCTCCCTAAAAACAAATTATATACAAAACAAAAAGGAAAAACAAAAAATATATACAAAAAAGGTGTCCCCCCCAAACTTAAGTAAAACAGTGTTTCCACTGTTAAGCGTTGAAATTCAGGATTAGGGGGGAAAGAAAACAGTATCCATCTATACAAGGCCTTACACAGGCCAAAGGTTAGCACCAACCATTCAAAGATTTTATCATGATGAAGCAGTGGTTGGTCAAAGAAGGCGTAGAGAAAAGAAATGGAGACTACGCGAGACCGCTTGTGGAGAGAAGTGGAATGCGGTCTCGGTAGATCAGAAGAAGAAGAATGGCGGAAGGGAAAAAGAAGTGGAATACGAACTTGAGGGCGTAAATGGAGTAAATAGATTAGCACAATTTGTGATGAGCGATGTGTAAAAAGCGATTGTGCTAATATATTTACCCGTCGAGAGATGGTGTCAAATCCCTCAAGATTCGTAAGAAACCATGGGTACGCCGAACTTGGTAAACCAGACATATGAAATGAAAATGATACGGGTTCTTGCAAGGTCGGAACGACGTAAAGGATGGAGGGAAGTGGTTGAGGAAGGGTATCGGTTATAGGCTCAGGAGGGTGGACACAGTCAGTGGAAGGAACAGGATGAATTGGAAAATCCGACTCATCATCTAGAACTGTTTCATCCTCACAAATATCCTCAAAATTCTCCTCAAAGTTAAGCTTATCCATGCACATTTCATCAAAGTCTAGACGCATATGAAGTTCGGGAAAAACAGTTAAAGACTCGGGATGATGACTTGAAGAGATAAACTCAGCCAAATCTACGGTTTCATCATCCAAAATATTCCCAGCGTCGATATCCTCAATCAAGTGAAAATCAAAATTCTCCGACACCTCAACAAAAGCATGGATATCAATCAATTCAGGTTCTAGAGTGGAGGTGTAGAGGTCAAGAGGATTGGGTATGGTTTCACTCAAAAGGGACCCTTCACAATCGGGCAAATCAAACACTACAAAGTCGCACAACTCATTAAACATTCTATCTTCAATTGATAATTCATTTGGGATACTCGATAGACTTTCAAAACAGGAGTTGTCGGATTCAATTTGGGATGGGTAGGTTTGATTTGGAAGGGGGTATATCTCACTCTCTCCACTCAAATTCACAGCCTGTTCTGCCACCGCATCATACATTGAAAAATTTGGAGCTAGTTGAAAACTAGCTACCGGGTCACTAGGTTGCATGAGGGCGGCCATGGACGCATTCAAATCCATCATCTGTTGGCTTGACGCTACCCTAAAGTCTTCCAAGGACTGTTCTAGACTAGACATTGGTTGTGAAGGGGTTTCAGTGAAAGATTCACAGTTGTATGGATACTGAAAACTCCCAAAAGGTGGTTCTGAAGCAATGTCTAGGGAAGGTGCAAAAGTAGGGTAGGATTGGTAGGAATTGAATGGCTGGACAGGAGTGGGATCAACAGGTGGATAAGACGGAGAATGGAATTGTTGATCCCAAGAATTTGAAGTGGTGAAAGGAGTGAAAGATCGGCTGCGGGATTGTTCAATACGTTCAGCGATGGACAAAGGACGACTTCCAGAAGGGGTATCAACATAAGAGGGGGTGCATGTTTGAAATGGTTGAAACGAAGTGGAATGAGGAGTGCAAGTGTTTGTCCTAGACGCTGCTATGCGATCTTTCAGTGAAACTTTGGGCATGGAGGGGTCGTTTGAAGTTCGACCAAAACAAGAACCGTATGAAGTGATGTTTGGTTGTGGGTACCAAAGTTCGGCAAGAGTTTTGCGAGGTGGAGTACCCATGATATGAAGAGAGAAAGAGAGAAAGGCAGAGAAAAGGAGGGGAAAAAGAATGTGATTTTTTTTAATTTTTTTTTTAGTTAGTTGTTAGCAAAAGAATGAAATATACACAAAAAAGAATATGGACAAAAATCACGACACAAAAATACTACACACCTAATCGTTCTAGGGTTCACCTAGGTCAACTAGACCTGCTCAAGAACTTGATTGTCGAAGTTAAACTGTGTCGAGAAACAGGCTTAAAAATACACTGATCACGAGGCCAGGTAAGTGCAGAGATAAGGGGAGGTTTTCCAACGCTTTCGCGAAGTTCCTTAATTAAATAACCCTTTCTCTTTTGGCGGTTTCGCCGTTAACACTTTCCTAGACACCCCGTAAACAATATACCGTTAAGCAAGCTTCTAAATACAGTTAACTTCTCCTAGTGAGCGCGAAATCCTTAAGGCTTAAAGTCTAGTTTCTTTTAAAATTTGTGCGGGTAATCGTTATGCTCAAGTTCGTGATTTGTGGGCCACGGAAAAGGTGATGAAATCCTTTACCGTATGTTGTGGGGTTCGCTTGCCCTTAAGTCCGTATTAATTGATGCAATGCGCAATTCAAAAAATTCTATAAAGAATAAAACAATTGTTTTTTAGTTTAAGCGCGGCGCTGCAACAAATACGGGTTAGTCAATTTTGGCGTTTGCTAGCGAACTTGCAAAGAATCCTGCAAAAGAATAGTATATTGGAAGCGTCGGATTTGAGAAGAAGGTGTTAGTAAAGTACGTACCGTTTAAGTTTTGGGTTAAGAAACCCCCGTTGAATCAAATCCGGTAAGCTTGAAAAGTTCGCTTGCGCGGGTCAAACTACCCGTATCTTTGTCACTGTACTTCGTAATCACCTTAGCTTTGAATTCACACTTTGCTCCCACAATCGTAGTTTGCAAATCTGCAAAAATCTGCACACTTGCCCACAAAAATATTGTCCAAAAAAAAACAAAAAGAATATTTTTTTTTATATATATACAAAAAGAATATTAACCCGAATAACAAGAAAGAAAATACGCTACCGTCTCCCCGGCAATGGCGCCATTTGATCGTACGCTTTTGGCGTGTCGGATGTTCAAAGAATTTAAGTGTAACCGCGATCAGGACGGTGTCGCTTTGCAGCTAGTCGGTTGAGCACGGGTCGGTCCACAAGGAGATGGTGTTATCTTACCTTCTTGTTTTAGACGAGTTAATAAAGAATCTGTATGAGTGTTTGATCTAACATATGTGTTTATCTGCAAGTATAAAGTTGTTAAGAAAAATACGAGATTGTAAGCTAAGAAATCCGTACTCAAAAACCTTTGAGCCGAGTCTTGACCAATTGAAGCTAAACAATTGGCAACAACGTGGATTAGGGGATTTAAGCGCGGTATTCGTGGAATCCGGCTTATTTACCCTTGTCCTTCCGTTCTTGTCTCTTGCTTTCTCCTCCGGCCAAACCGAACGCAACCGGTCGCGGTTAGGAATCACCGTTACCTTGTCAGGGTACGGTGCCTAACGGAGCGCTTGCGTATGGTTTGGGCGAAGTTCAAATGGAAAATAACGGGAAAAGGAATTGGCAAAGAAATGTTAACTTAAGAAACCGTATTAATTCTTAACAAGAACAATAATTACAACATTCACAATATAAACAAAAGAGAACAAAAAGAAAAGAAAAGATACAAGTATTAAAGAGCATGAATAAAATGCATGAAATAAAATGCAAGTAATAAAAAGACAAGTAATAAAAAGCGAGTAATAAAAAGAATACGGAACTAGGACCCAAGCCAAGCATGTGCTCAATAGCCAACCCTTAAACTTGCAAGCTCAATGAAGAACTTGCAAGATCAAGAGAAGGGTAGAGAACGCATGTGAAATGAAGTGCTAGTCCGTGAGAAAAAATACGACCCTTGAGATCAATAACTAACTCTTAACCATTCAACCACAATGAAGAGATTGAATGAGCAAGAGAAAGCAGAAATCTCAAGGGGGAGCAAACTAACAAGAAAGATAAAGAACCCTCATCTTCATTAATCTTCCACTCAAAAGCTCTTACTACAATGTCATGGAGAAAGAATGAAGAAGAGGAAGAAGAAGAACAAAACAACGAAAAAAAAGAACAAAGAAAAGCTCAAAAATTGCTCTCCTGGTTATGCTCAAAACTGCTGTATTTATAGGCAGGGAAATGGGGTTTTAGGGCAACCATCTACCACAATATGATGTACCCAAACTACCCCCAAAAATCCTGCAGATGCGGCGCCCACTTAGCCGCGCATGCGCCGCCAATAGCCCCTATTGGCCGCGCATGCGCGGCCGTACACTTGAATTGGAGGGTCTGCTTTCTTTGCTGGTCTGGTGTTTGCATCTTGGTCTGGTAAATATGTACAGAATATCAAGATTCTTCCTTGATTTCTTTAGTTTCCAGAGTCAACATTGTTGGCTTTTACTTTTCAACACTTTTGAATTTCTACTCCCTCGGGTCCCACACATCTTTGAATATCTTCAGTGGACCCCACGCATCTTTGAATATCTTCAGTGGGCCCCACGCTTGACCAGAAATGACGACTGTTTTCTTCCTGCACTTTTGAACTGGTAAGCGGTTTTAGACGGATGCGGATGACAGAAACCCGGCTTTTATCTGCTGTGACAGATGTTCTGTATTTTGACGTAACTGTGGAGATTTAGTGTTGATTTACAATATTTGTACCGGAAACCTGTATTCTGTAAACATGTAGCAAACACGGATTAAAAGTACCTACCTATAAACACACGAGCGTAAGAATGGGCGGTATAAAATGCAATATTCTGATATGAACAAGCGATCAGAAGATCAACGAGCAAGCCCGCTCACACTCCTGTGAATCCAACGAGTAACACTACCGTACAGTCCGGTCTGTTCGTCTGATATGTCGCATATCTTGTCTAGGGGTGGTAAACGTCAAACCCCAATAACTCGATAAGTCGTGTCGATATGAGGCTCATAACGGGTCGAGAAACTACTGGTAACACTTACCAGTAAATCCCTAAAGCAGCCTTGGCCAAGGACTTCCTGTTATAGCCAATCGAGCACTGCGCAACAACAACTCCCTAAACCGGGAGAGACGAAACCCCTCCTATCGCTCATTGCCTCTATGTGACTCGGGACTGTACCCAAAAGCCACCTTTTTGCACGCCCTCTTGGACGTGGTATGATGGAAATCAAAGCACAGTGAGAATCACACAAGACTCTAAGACGATCTCGGGTCTACAGACTAACCTGTACCAGTGTCACGAGAGAACTGCCATTTGACGTAAGGTATAATACCATCTGGGAGTTCTCGGCGAGTCCGTCCAGTGTACCCAGTCTCCACTGAGCACTCGTATATCATATCTGATGTCAAACACCAATGGATATGGGATCATCCATCGCCAATCTATATGGGTCGAGAAGCTATTCGCTAGTCTACTCTGGTATATCGATGCCCCGTCTCGATACGCCCACGACTAGGGACTTTGAAGGATGTACTTATGGACTACCATGTCCCCACTAGTATGATCCACATCATAGTCCAGGTAGTCAAGTACACATCCTAAGGGCTTTACCAACATGTAACAGAGAGACAATCAGTGTGCACGTTAAGGTAAAGAGTAACCACATAGCATACTATCATATCGAGCAAGAAAGTCATCCCTATATATGTCCAAGCATCCACTACAATATACATCCTATGTATAGTAATGGCCTCTAGGGCATACATATAACTAAAAATCTCCCATTTGCACTAGGGCCATCTGATAGCAGTGGTTGTTGTATCTCATACTCAACCATCCCATAAAAGTCTCTCTCTGGGAAAAGGCCTTTCGTGAGTGGATTCTCCGTGTTGTCCTCTAAGTCTACTCTCCTAACCTCGATCCCCTGGAGATCAACCATCTCCACGATCAGGCGATACTGCATAAGAATATGTCTGGATCACTAATGGGACGGGCGTTCCTTGGCATAAGCCACAACTCTATTGTCTCACAATGGGAGGAACGAAGTTCATCTCATGAACTAATATACACCCAGACTTCCTCTTTGGTAGCATCTTTGGTAACGATGTATCTTGCCTTTAATTTCTAGTATGCCACGGTATCTAGCTTGGAACTCTTCCAACATACCGTCCCTTTACTGAGGGTAAAGGCAATGCTTATGACTGACATTCAGTCATCCTTATCACCCTGGAACCTGTCCAGTGATTCTCCCCAGGATCGATTGATACCAGCTCACTACAACTAGTGAGTATCCTAACATCTAATCAGATTTATCTCATAGATCCAAAACCCAGGATTTACTAGGTATCACTTTGATCCTATACGGAGAATCTATGTGATAAGGGGAGATTGACCAAGCGTAGCATACGAATATCCTTCCCCATCAAGAGTATGTCATCCACGTACTCTACGAGGATCACCACCATACTCCCTACTACCTTTTTGTATATACAGGGTTCATCTTCCATTTTGATGATGTCAAACTCTTTGACTAACTCATCAAAACAGATGTTCCAACTCCGCGATGCCTTCTTTATCACATAAAACATCTCGCACACGTTTCCGCTGCTCCCACTGTCTATGAAGCCCTCTGACTGTGTACTTACAGACTCTCTCTTTTAAAGCATCATTTAGAAAAGCTGTCAAGACACCCAACCGCCAGATATCGTAGTCATGGTATGCAGCCGTGGCAAGTAGGATCTGGATGGACTTAAGCATAGGTACTTAGAAAAGGTTTCATCACAATCCATGGCTGGTAAATGATGCAAACCTTTAACAAGTTTAGCTTTGAAAGTCTCAACTTTTCCATGTACACCAAGTAATCTTCTCAAGATATACTTGCTCCGGATGGGAATTTAACCCTTCAGATAAAGCAACCAAAGTCCATACTTTGTTGGTGTATAAGGATTCCATCTCAGATCGATAGGCATCCAGCCATTCTTACAGAGTCCTACTCCTGATGGCCAACCCGAAACTAGTTGGGTCATAATCTCATGATGCAATCCTCGCTCCCACTGTCAAAGAGAAACCAAAGTATCTCTCAGGTGGGTGAGGAACCCTGCTAGATCGGCGGAGAGGCTGAGGTTCGTTGGTTGCTATTGAATCCTTTGGTTCTACCAAATCATCAGCTGCAGTTTGTATAGCTGGAACTGTTTCCAGTTCTACCTCATTACCAATAATTTCTTCATAAGAAATTCCCTTTCACAAAGGTGGCATGCTGAGAAACAAAACATTTTTTGTTCCACGGTTAGGTAGAAGATATTCCCTTGCGTATGCTTGGGATATCCAACAAACTTCCACAGAACTGACTTCGCCTCGAGCTTGTCCGGATTATGCTTTTAGACATAGGCTGGACAACCCCAAATCTTAACTGACTTAAGAGATGGGCTCTTCCCTTTCCATATCTCATATGAAGTGGTAGGCAACTGATTTGATCGGAACCCTATTTAATAGGTATGCAACTTCATAAGTGCATAACTCCCTAAAAGGAAATAGGAAACTCAGTAGTACTCATCATAGAGCACACCAAATCACATAGGGTGTTATTGCTCCGCCCCGATATACCATCGTGCTATGGTGTATACGGAGGAGTAATGCTGAGAGAGAATCTCATTCTCCTTTAGAATAATCCAGGAATTCCGTGCTCAAGTATTCTCCTCCTTGATCACATCAAAGGACATAATACTTATACCCGTATTTTGGTTCTCTACTTCTAACTTATATTCTGTGAATATCTCAAAAGGTTCGGACTTATGTTTCAACAGGAACATAGGTCTGAATCTCGAAAGATCATCAGAGAATTTAATGAAGTACAAGAACCGGTCTTGACATGTGTAGATAGGGGACCTTTATACATCAACATGTATCATCCCAAGAGTTCATTAACTCTTTCTCTGTTTCCAATAAACAGAGCTATGGTCATCTTATCTTTGTGACATGACTGACAAGTTTCACAAGATGTAAATTCAAACTAATTTAAATATGCATCTTAATGTAACTTCAGCTAGTTGGGTCGCATTGATATGACCTAGTCTACAATGCCTCAAGAAGGATTTGTTCATTTCTGAACTCTTACTCTTATGTCTTCTATATACTAAGAACTGTAATTTGATTTAGAACGTCAATGCTTTTAGATAACGTGCCTGAACCGATCAACTATTGATATAGGAAATGTTCAGAACATTATCCAACAATACAAAATTATATCCTTCTTTATCTAAATTAAGAGACTGATATGATTTTGTATATCAGGTTCGGAATCTAATAACATTTGTTCAGAATCAATGTATTCTTGTAATACAGGGTGACAGTGACCAACAAACTTGGCTGCAACACTTGCACCGTTTTCTGCCTCATGAAACTTATCACCCGTTCTCAGTTCTTTACCTTTCTGTAGCCCATGCAATATATTACATATGTGGGATCCTGTTCCGGTATCATATACCCAGGACGTAAAGGACATTTGAGAAACAGTTCTCTGTAATGAACACACCCGAAGATGATGCATCGGTATGCACTTTCTTCGTTTGGGCGGCACGAAAATTCTGGTAATCCCTAATTTCCTGGTCTGTCTTATAACAATTATAAGTTAGACGGGACCAACGTTCCCTAGCTCAGTATAACAAGCGGGTTCGGTCAATATATCCGTTTTATTATCTTGATTAAGGCGTGACATGGTCGCTACCTAAAGAGAGAGAGAAGAAAACACTCTGCGTGCGCTCTTGGAAGATCGGATTGGTTATTATTTTATTTAATCAGGATGGCTTCCACTATTTTTATCAAATCTTCCTTCAAACCCAAAAAGGAAAGACTAGCAGGGATTAATTACACGCTACAAGTTCGCCAATCTTTCAGCCAGGCCAGTGTCGGTACTTTGAGGGAGGTTCCCCGTGCTTTCACACGGACCTAATTACAGTAAACCTCGTTTTCCCAGAGGCGTAACCCCGTTAACACCTTTCTAGACACCTACTTGATCGGCTAATTGTATTGTGTAAAACTCTCCCAGGAGTAACAATTACTTGCAGTGGGTATCGGGATCCAACTATCTCATAGAAGGTATGCAATCTCATTGCAAATTTCAACACTTGAAATTCCCGATAATATTTTACCCCTAGTGTTCTATGACCTTGACGAATGCCAAACAACCCATAGTCCACTAGTCAAGTTCAACCCATACATTTCTTGATTGAATTAAACCCACCCGCACGACCTTTGACGAATGCCAAACTACAGCAGCACGAATACTAGGTAGTAATTATCTGTAATGACGGAGGGCTACGACAGGTTTTTCTGAAAACCTATTGCGTAATGAACTTGATATCGTTGTAGAATCAAAATATTTTAAAATGGAGTGTTTTTGAGGCTTTTCTAGTTTTGCTAAAGGGGTCACTCCCGGTGAAGGGATCGTCGGCCCTTTCCTCGTCGAATGAGGTGCAGGATATATCATATACATCACTGTGCAAAGCAAGAACTATAAGAGCAATCAAAATACAAACCGAGGGTTGTAGCATCTGCCAGTTATTGCTAAAGGAGTCACTCCCGGTGAAGAGATCTCGGTCCTTTCCTTATCGAATAAGGTGCTGGATGTTCTACAAGGAACACCGCGATGCAAAGCAAGAACTGTAGCTACCTGTTTTTGAAAATTCGATTCCACAACATCTTAGGTTTCTTTTTCTTTCATTAATCATATTAATGAAGTCCCATCATTTAAATCACCTAAACATCACAGAGAAATACGACGTACACTTTTGCCATCCGCATTCGCCTCGATGTCCCCTCGTGCACCGTTAGGTTAGGTAACCAACGGCAGAGCGGGGCAGGGCTAGCACGGGTGTAAAACATAAGTAACGTCTATATAATATATCATATATACTATATACAGTATTTATCACAGAACATCAAATGATCACATCACAGATATCGCAGCAGAAGAATCATGTGAAATATTGGATATACTAGGACGTCCGTGTTTTCAATACGAGCCTGTATAAAATACGGATTCAACGGTCGTGATGAATAGCCAAACCCACACCCTAGGCCCCTACGAGAGCGGCAAGAAACCCTACCAATTCTAGTGTTAGGAGACCCGGACTCGACTCCTCGAGTAGGTCTCCCACTGGACTCCAGAACCCGGTTACTTGTGCTCTCCTCCTTGGGTCTATCCTAGTGCAGAAAAGTAAATAATATATAATGGGTGACATCTTCCGCAACCTGGAAGGGCCCTAATAAAAGAATATTACATACAATAAATTTTACATGAATGAAAATAAAAACTCTCATCTCACATAAAAACCCCCGGCTATTCAAAACGCGACGATCCAATATAACATATTCAGCAACTCATAACATCACATGTCATCAACGTAAGTAAATATGCGCATCCCAATTGTCGTTGACATATAGCAACAAAATCGGTGATATCATATATTACACTTACGGTCATAGAAAAGAAAGTGTAAAACTACAACAGTTGGAATCCGCAACCTTCTTAGACATCGCATGCCTAATCAAATGAATTCCTTAGACATCGCATGCCTAATAATTATAAACCCCGCATTTTAGTCTCTATATCGAAAACACTTTTCAATATCTAGTCGGGCAATTCAACAAGATTCCCGACATTTTGATCGAATGCTCGTCGCAAACTTTAGTAGACGGCCGCACCCCCGATACCGTCGACGAAGTGCACCAAGGTGGAACACCGCTACCGCGAGCACCCGAACGGATGCTTTCGGCGACGGGGTTCTCCTACAGTCACTTGGTCGGGGCTAAGGGGTGTAGCTGTCTATTAAGTTTATCCGGCGAGTATCCACGTACGCTACGTGATTGCGACGGACTTTTGATCGCATCAAAATTCCGTGGCAACCGATCAAGTGAGACTAAAGTGCTATGTTTATAACATTCATATTAGTTATCTCATAACTACTTGTGGATTCCAATTATTGTATCACATTCCAGATAAATAGAAAATGTTAAACTTTCCGATCGAACAGTCAAACACACAAGTTTTCCCGAAACAGCTCAACACATGAAATAAGTTTAAAAACATTCACTTCTTGCCACAGTACCAACGGTCCAGCCGTAGAAGGGTCAAGCCAACGCCTCACATGTGGCACGCCGTACTGCCCCAAACCCTAAGGTTCAAAGGGCAGTTCAAGACGGTCACATAATCGAGTTAAGGTTTGTTTTCTTCTAGAGGGTCCATCGCGTTACTTGCACTACCTAGAACATTCTTAAACCACGGAAAAATCCAACACTTGGAAATTTCCCGGCAGGGGAAAAATTGGGTATTTATATCCGGTCGAACTTTTTAACATATTCAAAAATTATCTGGAAAATCACAGACAAAGTTAAAGATTCCGATCGAATCATCGAACTCCCAATACAACCCAGAAAACTCAACTCTTGAGCAGCAATTAAAATTACCCAGAAAACACAGGCATTACAGACGGGGATTACTGTGCAAAGCACGTGACAAGAAGCATCTTTGTGACAGCGGAACCGCCGCAAATGGAAGGGTCGGGCCGCGGTTCCGCGGTGCTTTAGATGATTCAGGGACACGTGTTTCACAGTAACCCTTAGAAAACCCTGCTGATTTTTCTGCATATTTTTAATTCACAAAAATCCCAGTTTTGAAAAATTGTACAGAGAAGGGTTTTGGATTAGGGTTTCGGGTTCGATCGGATTTCTAACATCGTCTACGCATCGCCTAAAGCTCTAGCATGGCCCTGATACCACTGTAGGGTTACTAGACACACTAATGAGGTTCCACAAGGCATCAATGATGCCAAACAAAAATTTTCCGGTGCCGAGAAACCCTAATATAGATCGTTAACTAGAAGTTAAGGCGAAAAGCAAGCAAGTAAACAACTTTATTGCTAAGTGAAAGGGATTACAACCTTTGTAGATCCGCTCGAACATTTCTTTAGCTCCGTGTTGACGTCCCTCCGCTGCGATCATCGAATCCTGGACTCTGGCGATGGTTTCGTCGGAGAAATGAGCGGGCTAGGTCATTGACTTCGAGGCCGAAGATGATCTACGTCGGGGAGACTCAAACTCAAGCTATTCCTTCACTTGGTCAAAAAATTTGTGAAGAGAACACCCTATACTACTTGGCAAGTGGTAGAGGATGAAGAAATAGGATGTGGGTTCACTTTAGAATTGGATTTCTCACTCTTTTTCTCATGGCACCATTGGAGCTCTCAAGCTTTTGTGAGCTTGATGAAGATGAAGAAGAAGAAAAGAATTCTCCCCATTAAAAGAATAATATGAATACTTATCCTTTTAATCATGGCACCATGGTTGAGTTAAGCCCTCATGTTTAACTCATGTAGAGAATTAACTATAGCATAAGGTTAAGGGTTGGGTTAGTTAATATCTTAAGCAAATGACAAAAGAGTTGACTTTGTCAATGTTCATCAAGCTTCATGAAGCTTGATAACTTTGACCAAAGTCACAATCTTTTGTTATATGCTAAGGAAAATAGTAAACCCTAATCTAACCTTGATATGGTTCAAGTCTCATACACACAATTTGTTTGTATCATCAAGCATCATACAAACATGTACACTTGCATATATCATATATAAACAATGTGCATATTCAAGTGAGAAAATCAATCTTAAGTGAACCAATACTAGTTAATGTAAAGTAATATATCAAATATATAATTGTACATTAAATCATTAAATCAACACTTGATTTAACGATCCGATTATATCGCATATAACCGACTAATATCATGTGTATCAATGTATCGAATCAACACTTGATTCGGTAACCCGGCTATATCACATATAACCGACCGATGATACAAATCGCGTGAATAGAATACAGTATCACATACTGGTATTATTCTCGGTCCCGCACATATCTCATATACGCTCCTATTTCGTTTCGCTTGAGCCAGGAAACCCCTGTGTAGGACTCTCAAGATTAGTCAATACGCCGGCAGCAGGTGATGATCATATCAAACACCCACAAGCCGCAAGCGGTCTGCTAAACGTAATGGCCACCCGGGTATTGTGCGATCAGAAGATCAATGAGCAAGCCCGCTCACACTCCTGTGAATCCAACGAGTAACACTACCATACAGTCCAGTCTGTTCGTCTGATATGTCGCATATCTTGTATATGTTTAGTAAACGTCAGACCCCAATAACTCGATAAGTCGTGTCGATATGAGGCTCATAACGGGTTGAGAAACTACTGGTAACACTTACCAGTAAATCCCTAAAGCAGCCTTGGCCAAGGACTTCCTATTATAGCCAATCGAGCACTGCGCAACATCAACTCCCTATACCGGGAGAGACGAAACCCCTCCTATCGCTCATTGCCTCCATGAGACTCGGGACTGTACCCAAAAGCCACCTTTTTGCACGCCCTCTTTGACGTGGTATGATGGAAATCAAAGCACAGTGGGAATCACACAAGATTCTATGACGATCTCGGGTCTACAGACTATCCTGTACCAGTGTCACCAGAGAACTGCCATCTGACGTAAGGTATAATACCATCTGGGAGTTCTCGGCGAGTCCGTCCAGTGTACCCAGTCTCCACTGAGCACCCGTATATCATCTATGATGTCAAACACCAATGGATATGGGATCATCCATCGCCCATCTATATTGGTCGAGAAGCTATACGCTAGTCTACTCTGGTATATCGATGCCCCGTCTCGATACACCCACGACTAGGGAGTTTGAAGGATGTACTTATGGACTACCATGTCCCCACTAGTATGATCCGCATCATAGTCCAGGTAGTCAAGTACACATCCTAAGGGCTTTACCAACATGTAACAGAGAGACAATCAGTGTGCACGTTAAGGTAAAGAGTAACCAGATAGCATACTATCATATCGAGCAAGAAAGTCATCCCTATATATGTCCAAGCATCTACTACAATATACATCCTATGTATAGTAATGGCCTCTAGAGCATACATATAACTAACACAAAGCTCCCCCTGCCCCAGGTCCTACCTCCAGGGTCGCGGATAAAGAAATCCGTAAGACTTAGGAGATTGATTGCGCGAAGGCCAAGTGCCTCGTGCTTGCCTCTATGGACAATGAACACCAGAGGAGGCACGAGAATATGGACCTTGAATCCATATTTCTTCATACAAAAGAACTGTATGGGGAGCAATCCCTTATCGCCAGATACGAAGTCTCGAAAAAGCTGTTTTCGGCGAGATTGGCCATCGGATCACCGGTAGCGGAACACGTGCTTAAGATGATTGGCTTCATTGATGAGCTCGCGGACCTTGGGACCACGTTAGAGAATGAGCTCTATACGGACTTGATTCTCCAGTCCTTTCCTTCCACTTACGCCCATTTCATCCTGAACTTCAACTTACAGGAAAAGGAAGTTGAACTTTCAGAACTCCTCAACATGCTGAGGAGTGCAGAGGGAACCCTATAGAAAGGTAGGGAAACATCCACTTTTTTTGTAGGAGGATCTTCAACTTCTAGGTCCAAGACGAAAGCCAAGGGAAAGAAGAAGAAAACTCCCGCCAAACCAATGGGCGGTGTTAGTAAGGTGGATACGGAGGGAAAGGCAAAAGCAACAAAGGAAGCGGGAAAACTTGTGGGAAAGGAAGAATGCTTTTACTGTCACAAGAGTGGACACTGGAAGAAAGATTGCAGGGCTTGGAAGGCCAGAACACAGGATCTGAAGCGTGTTGCGGCTTCAGCTTCAGGTGTGTATGTTATTGAAAACTGTCTATCAATAAACTCTACTTCCTCGGTATTGGATACCGGATCAGGATCTCATATCTGTAATTCTTTGCAGGCGTTGAAAAACCGTAGGGTTTTAAAGGCAGGTGATATGACCCTCAGAGTTGCAAACGGAGCTGGCATGGATGCTGAGTCCGTGAGGGACTATCACCTGGGGTTGTCAGATGTACACATTTTTGTTTTGCGTATTTTTTATTTTGTATCCAGTGCAACTTGTAATATCATTTCTGTATCTTTAGTTTCTAAAGAAGGTTATGAATTTGCGTTTGTAAGTAATGTTGTAAACATTCGCCTTAATCAAGTTCTGATTGGGTCAGGTACATTAAACAATGGAATTTACGTATTAAACCAACCACAGATTTTCAATGTCCAGAATACACACAAAAGAAAGTCTCCGGAATCAAATCAGGCTTTCTTATGGCATTGTAGACTGGGTCACATCAATGAGAGAAGGTTGACGAAGTTACATACAGAAGGATATTTGGATCCGTTCGAATATCAATCATATGCAACTTGTCAATCCTGTCTCAAAGGAAAGATGACAAAGACTCCGTTCACTGGACACGGAGTAAGAGCGAGCGAGCTCTTGGGACTCGTACACAGCGACGTGTGCGGTCCAATGTCTACGCATGCACGAAGCGGTTATTCTTACTTCATTACTTTTACGGATGACTTTTCAAGGTACGGTTATGTCTTCTTAATGAAACATAAATCCGAAGCCTTTGGAAAATTCCACGATTATAAGAATGAAGTGGAAAAAAAAACAGGCAAAAGTATCAAGACACTAAGATCTGATCGATGTGGTGAATACTTAAGTGCCGAGTTCCTGGATTACTTAAAAGAGAATGGAATTCTCTCTCAGCTTACTCCTCTATACACTCCGCAACATAACGGTGTATCAGAGAGACGGAACCGGACCCTATTGGATATGGTACGTTCCATGATGATGAGTAACGCTGAGTTACCGCGATCATTCTGGGGATATGCACTAGAATCAGCTGCATACCTTTTGAACCGAGTTCTAACTAAGACTGTGCCTACTACACCATATCAGATGTGGTATGGGAAGAAACCCTATCTTAAGCACATTAAGACATGGGGATGTCCAACTTTTGTCAAAAAGCAGCATGCGGACAAACTCGAGGCACGCTCAGTACAGTGCAAGTTTGTCGGATATCCAAAGAACTCCAAGGGATATTTCTTCTATTGCGAAGAGGAACAAAAGGTTTTTGTTTCTCGTCATGCCCACTTCTTGGAAACTGAGTTTTTGGAAAATCAGATAAGTGGGAGCGCAATAGAACTGGAAGAAATTCCATAACCACGAGCTATTACTGAAAGCTTAGTAGAACCAGAGGGTTCGAAAGATCAGGACATTCCTATGCCGCTCCGCAGGAGTAGTAGGCAGTCTCATTCGCCCGAGAGATACGGTTTTCTCATAGACGGGGATAGAGAGGATTGCATCATTGATAGTGATGAGCCGACTAGCTTCCAGCAGGCCATTCAGAGCGTTGACTCGGTAAAATGGCTGGATGCAATGCGGACCGAAATGGAGTCCATGTACACCAACAAAGTATGGACGTTGGACGTTGCTCCAGATGGGGTAAAACCCGTAGGATGCAAGTGGATCTTCAAAAGGAAGATTGGTGTAGATGGACAGGTTGAGACCTATAAAGCTAGACTTGTTGCAAAGGGTTTCCGTCAAAGACCTGGCTTGGACTATGACGAAACCTTTTCTCCAGTGGCTATGCTGAAATCCATTCGGATCCTTCTTGCCATTGCTTCCTTCCACGATTATGAGATTTCGCAGATGGACGTAAAGACCGCTTTTCTGAATGGAAATTTAGAGGAGTGTGTCTACATGGACCAGCCAGAGGGTTTCATTCAGAGTGGAAGCAGCGGGAAGGTGTGCAAGTAGCTTAAGTCCATCTATGGACTAAAGCAGGCATCGCGGAGTTGGAACATCTGTTTTGATGAGACGGTCAAAGATTTTGGCTTTATCAAAATTCCAGATGAGCCATGCATCTATAGTAGATTTGTAGAAAGAACTGTCGTATTCCTCGTTTTATACGTGGATGACATTCTCTTGATAGGAAATGACATTCCTATGCTACAATCTGTCAAAGGGTTCTTGTCACACAGGTTCTCCATGAAAGACCTGGGTGATGCCTCTTACATTCTGGGGATCCGGATCTATCGTGACGGATCCAAGAGGATATTAGGACTTTCACAGTCCAGGTACATCGACACTATACTGAAAAGATTCAGTATGGAAGATTCCAAGCGCGGAAATCTACCGGCTTGTCATAGGATCACCCTCTCCAAAGAGATGTCTCCCAAGACTGATTTAGAAAGGGATCGCATGTCTATTATACCCTACGCTTCTGCGGTAGGCTCTATAATGTATGCGATGTTGTGTACCAGACCAGATGTAGCTTATGCACTGAGTGTGGTAAGCAGGTATCGGTCAAACCGTGGGGAGAAACACTGGATAGCGGTAAAGAACATTCTCAAGTACCTGAGAAGGACTAAGGAGATGTTCTTAGTGTATGGCGGAAAAGACCTCCAGATCGAGGCCTTTGCTGACTCCAGCTTCCAGAGTGACAAGGATGATTCCAAGTCCATGTCGGGTTATGTCATTACCCTCAATGGAGGGGCGGTGTGTTGGAAGAGTTCCAAACAGGAAACCGTTGCTGACTCGACGATGGAAGCGGAATATATCGCTGCATCTGTTGCCGCAAAAGAAGCCTTCTGGATGAGGAAGTTCTTGATAGAACTTCAAGTGGTTCCGTCCATTGTTGATCCAGTACCTCTGTATTGCGACAACAACGGGGCTATAGCTTTAGCGAAGGAACCCAGGTCCCATCAGAAGTCCAGGCACATCTTGAGGCGGTATCACCTGATCAAGGAGATCGTGGGTCGCCAGGAGATCGAGGTTCGGAGAGTTGCTACGGAAGATAACACTGCTGATCCATTCACAAAGGCCTTACCCCAGACTCGGTTCGAGCGGCTGATCGAGATGATAGGTCTTCGATACGCCAGTACATGGCCTTAGAGCAAGTGGGAGATTGTTAGTGTATATGCCCTAGAGGCCATTACTGTATCATACTAGTTTGTATATTACTTGATGGAAGCTAGGGATATTCACCTTGTATAGACAATCTTGCTCAATATAGTAGTATGCTACTTGGTTTGTTTCTGCTTTAATGTGTGCATGTGTTTCTTTTAGCATATCGCCTTTACACATTAGTGGAGCCCTTAGGATCTTTGCTTGATTACCAGCGTTGTGATGGCAGTCACACTCGTGGGGGCTGGGTAATCCATAAGCACATCCTTATGCAGGTCCCTAGTCGTAGGACTATCGAGACAGGGCATCGATACTCCGGAGTAGACTAGCGTATGCGCTTCTCATCCCAGCTTGGGAGACGGTCTGTCCTACAGCCGTCACTACGCTGTACTTGAGATAGTATGCGGGTGCTCGTTAGGTTACGAGTACACTGGACAGGACTCGTCGGGAATTGTTGGTTGGTACTATACCTATCTTCAGTTATAAGTTTCCAGGTGACATGAGTACAGCTTAGTCCGTTGACTTGACACTGTCACTTCGCTTCGAGTGTGTTCCCACTGTACTTTGATTACTACCCTACCACGGTTTAAAGGAGTCGTGCAAACAGGTAGTTTTTGGATGCTGTCCCGAAGCACTTGGAGGCAGTGACGGTTAGACAGGATTCGTCTCTCCCGGTATTGGGGGTTGATATCGCGCCGTGTCTAGGAGAGCCATTACACAAAGTCCCTGGCCAGGGCCAGCGAGATAGACTGGTAGGTTTACAGTGTTATCTCAGGTGTTCTCGGCTACACCCCGACACGACTTGTACCGCTAGTAGGGGACTGACGTTTACCGCCCCCTAGGCCCGCCATGCGATGTTCTCAGACGAACAGACCGGACTGTACGGAGATTGTCACATTCAGGCTCAGTAGGAGTTCAGATGGGTTTCACCTCGTCCGTCTTCTTATCGGCATCTACCTGGGGACCGTTACGTACAGCTAGTGCCGCTTGCGGTCTATGGTTAAACCCACTGCTAGTGTAGTGTCGAGTCATTAGAGTCCCACACAGAGGGTTATTCGCCTCTGGGCAAAACAGAGTAGAGGTCGCATGGTTTTGCGACAGGGTTCGTTCACATCCGCGCACTTGTGCACGTTTGGCGTCCGAACAGACATTACTAGCGGGCTCTGGTTTGAGCCAGATCCTAGTATATGCTTTGGGGTTAGTTTTATCTCATTGTATTCATGTTCCTCGGAACACGAATGCGGGTGTGTATGCACAGTTGATTGAGGCGGAGGAAGAGGTTTTTCATTAGGGTTTTGGAACGGGTGCGTATGCACAGTTGACAGTCGTCTTTTTCCAAACCCTAATGAATTTATGATATATCAATTAATAATGTTATTTAAATGAAATTGTGTCATGGTTGGGTTTGTTGACTTGTTGACCAAGGTTGACTAGTTGACCATGGTTGAAACTTTGACCATCATCATTTCTTTTCTAGATGCTCTTTGATCTTTGCAAAATCATTTAATGTGATATGATAATGGTCTTATCAAACCAACCATCACCTTTTTCATTTTGGATTAATATTATTAATTTGATAATTCACATATATTGTTATTGTTGTAAAACTATTTTCATTCTATCATAACCATTCTCTCTCCTCTCTTCATCTTCCTTCTCCTCAAGTTCAAGGAGAATCATTCTCATGAGTTGAGAAACCTCTCCTTGGAGATAAAACGCCCTAAGACACTCTCTACTCTTCCTAAGGTTGAGGGTCTAGCAAGCCGGAGAATTTACTTTTCTCAAAGTTCGAGAAAGGAGCTCAAAGAAGAAACCCTCAGGTGGATCCATCTTCGACAAGAGAAGGCAACGAGGAAAGCACCATCCGACCACTACCAAGAGTCAAAGAGAAGGAGTTCAAGTTGAGGTATAACCCCTAACCGAGTAAATAACTCTCTTGTTAGTTGCTAGTGTGTAAGGAGGAGTGAGCTTAGAGAGAATCCCATTCTCTTTTAGGAAGTTTGCAAATTCTGTACTGAGGTACTCCCCACCTCGATCTGATCAAAGCATCTTGATACTCTAGCCGGTTTGTTTTTCTACTTCTTGTTTATATTCAGTGAATTTCTCGAAAGCTTCGGACTTGTGCTTTAATAAAAATACATGACCGAATCTAGAGAAATCGTCAGTGAAAGTAATGAAGTAAGAAAAACCGCCTCTAGCCTGTGTAGACATTGGTCCACATACATCACTATGTATGAGTCCTAGGAGCTCGGTAGTGTAAGTCCACGTTGCTCACCCCGGTTATTACGGGAAGGCGGAAACGGCGAAAAAAAATTATTTTGGCGCAAGGCAACATGGACTAAAAGCGGGATCTTTGCTAAACTAGAAACTAACAAACTACTAGATGCTTTAACTACTATGCTGTAGAAAATATACCTCACGAAACCGGTCCTTCGGGTCTTCTCTCCGTTGTCCGGCTCGTCCATCCACACTCCGAGGGTCGATCCGGATCTTGGTCACCTCCGCGGCCTTCTTGAGTCGAAGACGATCCACCCGAGAGTTGTACACTGTAACATTTTCAAAAATATAAAATATTAATTTTGGGAATTTTTATAATTTAATATTATTTTATTGATTATTTTAATATTAAATGCAAATAAATAGGAAAAATGTTAGAAAAATTATGAAAAATTATGGAAAATTCTAAAATAGGGTAAATTAGTGAATTATGACATTTTTAAGTTTTTGTGTTTAGTTTGACACTAATTTAGTGCTAATCGCGATTAAAATCGCTAATTGGGTTTTTTGACAATTTTGTGCAAAACTTGCACATACCACTTTTTCTACACTTGTGTATTTTTCTAGCCATGGTTTTCATTTGGGTTTACTATTGGTGTGAGAAGGGTTGGGTTTTAAAAGAAAAGGGAAAAGAAAAAGAAAAAGTGTAATGATGAGGGTAGGTGAGAGAGAGGGTTGAACCATTGACCAAACCCTTAGCCATTTTCATCATTTCTCTCCCTCTCCCTTTGCTTTGCTGCTGCTGCCCCTTCCTCCATCTCCCTCCCCTCCTCAAGCCATGAAACATCTCTAAAACTACACCAAAACCCCAATCTCCTTTCATTAAAAATGTCCAAAATCCCTAGATCTACACATGGAGCTAAAGAAGCATGGATTTGGCCACTAGAGGGCAACTCAAGAAAATTCTTGAGTTGCCAAATGAGGTATTTTCTGGATCATTGGTTTGGTTTATGCATTACTTATACCCCATGTTTAGTTTAGAATCGATATTGTGTGATATTATGGAATTGAGGAAAACCTAGTTAGGGTTTGAGTGGAATTGGTGTTGCATTATGAAATTGGGCTCAGTATTGATCTTACCAACACCCTAGTGTTTGAATTGGAACCCCAACCCTGATGCTAGAACCAGAATACGGATTTTTAGAAACCGATATCGGGGAAATTGTATAATCTGTGTAGGTTAATTGAAATCTGCTATCACCCGAGATGCCCTAAAATAAAATTGGATTTACAGTGACATGTGCAGGCACCATGGAACCAACACCCCAAACCCTAGCCCCTGATTCTTTTTCCCGGCCGCCAAAACCTCCTTTCTGGCCGCAATTTGCGGCCAGACCAGAGAGGAATCTCCTCGTTTTGCGTGCCTGGCCCCATTTCATCAACTCTTGGCCCTGGGTACTTCTAGTTTTGACAGATTCTTCCTAGGGTGAAATCTGGGACATATATCCTATGTTGTCGTTTTGGATTCGTGTTTCCGTATTCCGTATTTTTGGATTCTGAAATGGTGGAATGTGTTTTGCCTCGAATATTGTCGTTTATACGACGATATAGAGGATTATGGATGGTTTTGAAGGCGTGCCATAGGTTCTCACCTATAGGCCCCCTTATCGTATCGTTTTGGAGTTTATGCGTCGTTTTAGATGGGATTTGGTTTTAATGCGCATATACGATATTTTGATGTGTAGGTACCCATGAAGACTTCGGACGACAAGCAAATGCATGGTGATGTCCGCATTAATGATGATGCAAGGTGAGTAGATTATATCTACGGGGGAAAGTCGGGTGGATGGCGTATAGCACCCCCGCAGTCCGTAGATAGCTTATTATATAGTATTTGTGATATTAGGTGTATTTTGGGTAAGGTAGGGTTAGAAGTGACTAGTGTAGTTCATAGTCGCGAACCCTAGGATAGAGTTACACCTATACACATACCCTTGCTTTTCACATGTACTTACACTGTGATTGATGATATGTGACGACTTTGGAGATGAGTCGATATTGTGGGCTTGGTGCCCTGGGATCGGTGATTTGATACGATTCATATGTGGGATATGACTTGTGATTCTTGCGGGCTTGGGATTGTGTTTACCCCCGCATGCATACTTTACCGATGTTACCGTTTGTACTAGACATAGAGTAGTACTCCAGACTATATGATCTGATGATGGTGATATTTGTTATGTGATGAGACAGTGAGATGTTGACCCCTACCCAGCTTTTGGGAATGCCGTACGATGATTTACCGTACGAGCTGATATTGATGATAGATCCGCACTCATAGCTAGAGGATATCTTACGATATGACATTGAGGCGGGATCACCGACTATATATCTACATATATACATAAACTCAGTTTTAGGTGGTTTCCACACCTACCCCTCCTGATTGACAGGATACTTAGATGTAGTTTGCATAGTAGATACTTTACTGTGCTGTTGATTCCTAGATTTCCGCATATTCATGCTTTTCGCATTGCTGGCATATGTTCATTACCATGTTATTATCATGCTGTTAGGACACCAGCACCATTATCGATGATGCGTATGTTTCACGTACACTACTTGCCGGCTCACACACTTCATCATCGATAATTGCCATGTCACTACACCGTAGTACTATTACATTTGTGATATGATGCTTCCTTCGACATATGCGCATTCCTATTCCATGTTGCATGATTTCCGATATGATTACTCTCTTTACATGTCGCATATATCATGGGTTGATTGCATAGTACATCGCATTGGATTTACTGCTTGATGTTGAATTTTCATGTGATTTCTGGTTTTGAGGACCGTGGGGTTATTTAAGAAAAGAGGCACTTTATGAAAACCCGGTACCTCGTGATATGATATTTCGGTGCGTCCACCACGCGTTTTCTCGGTGCTGAGACGTGTGCTTGAAACCCGATTCGAGGAGGTGATGTACCGTTTGCGGGTTCGTGGTGGGCCCGGTATGGTTCCCCTCGGCAAGATGATCGATGGGTTATGCCGATTGAGCCTGGAGGCGGGCGAGTACCTACCGGTGATTTTACCTGAGCTCGGCGGATATCCGGGGGATACCGCCTGGAGCCGAGAGATGGGCATACTGCTGGGGCCGACGGGCCGATATCCGCAGACGGAGCCCAGAGATGGACATGGGTTGACTCATACTGCCGGGGCCGAGGGCCGATATCCGCAGACGGAGCCCCATACGGATGAGGATTTACGTGTCGGTGTTTGGCACGGGTTTCATGATGAGTTTTCCATGATTTTGGTTATATCCTCACATTGCATACTTGATGCTTACTGTCAGTGGGTGACAGGTGGACGGGTTCCACATATATACAGACTTGGTTCATATACAGACTGGATTTACACTTATCTTACACCAATATTAGTGGTATGGGACGCTAATATATGTGTATTGATATTATTGATATTTCTTCATTGATACTTCATGCAGACATACCTTACACGGATGACATGTTGTTACCTGAGTACCTGGCACTATATACATGATTAGATGTTACCTTGCCATCTTATTACACTCAGATGTACTCTTGTGGATATTTTACTGATCGTTGACTTAGGATTATGTCTTGCATTCGATTTATCCTTTTAGATGTTTCTATTCACGAGTTGGCAACTCACCCCCGTTGTGCCACAGTTCTTGCAGGTTTTGCCGTACAGGTTCTATTGCGGCATTTCTGGCACACTACCTTCTTGCGGGTGATTTGCTTTGGTAGGTGGATTCTTTCGTATCAGGAATCACCTTTGTATTTATTTATTTTATTGTATCTAGAAATTGTCCATCAACCAAAACTTGTATATTCTTTCAGACCTAGATATCAGTGTTGTATATTTCGACCTTAGAGTCGCGCTTAGTAGTATTGCGGTTTCTTGTTGCTTTTGAGCTTTCTTTTGCTTTTGATCCTCGCCACTTGGCGTTGTATATTATCATATCTTTGCGTGGTTGTGACCGTCGATTGACGAAGAGCTAGCTCCCGCTTGGGGATGCCTTTATCATGTTATATCTTGTTATTATCGTTTTACCCCATTCGGGGCCAGTTTTACAAAGGAAACTCTGCCGAAATTTCTAGAAAAGACTGTACCGTTTTTAAAATGCACATTCGGCTTAGTTATTTAAAAACCTTGATTTCAAACCTGTATTTCTTCACTTCTTTAAACAGGTTCTTTACTTTTTTCTTCAAAATGGTTTTAGATTTCTGGGCTTTTGGCTTACTTGGATCAGATGGAGTCCTATAGGCTTCATATGGTTCAAGGGCCAGTCACGTGCTCTTTCGGGTCGTGACATACACCGAGCTCCACCTCAAGACGAGGCAACTAGGGCAACGAGATCGCTAATCTAGATGCCCTAAGTTGTGTAGAAGAGAAAAATGGAAGTGTTTGTCTAGGTGGATTCTTTTTCTCTCAACACATGAGATCAAAAGAATTTATCAAGAGGAGGAAGAAGGAGGAGATCAAGCAACCATGGAGATTTTATTTTCTTCTCACTTTCAAGAGAGAGAACGAGAAGAGAATAATGAAAAGGGTTAACTAAAGAAAATCAACCATGGTTGCAATAATACACCCAAAACCATCATTACTAATCCTATCATGATAAAGTTGATGGCACAAATGACTTGACCATTTTCAAAACTCAAGAAATAAAAAGAAAATCAAAGAAGAGTGTAGACCTCTTTTGAAGGTCAATGGTCAACTCCGGTCAACGGGTCAACAAAGTCAAGAGAGGTCATGGTGGTCAAATGGTCAATGCAATTAGCCATCACTAAACTATCACTAAAAGGATTAGTAAACAATGTCTCCGGCTCATAATGGTTTTGACCGAACGAATTGCCAAAACCCTAATGAGCCTGCCACATAACGGTTTTGGCCGAACCAACTGCCAAAACCCTAATGGGGCACCTCCTCCTTTATCGCTCCTCAAAACTGTGCATACACACCCGCATCCGTATTCCGTAGAATGCGGATGCACAGAAGACAAAACAAATCCATCCGTGCAATAATAAGATCTGGCTTAAACCAAAGCTCACTAGTATTGCCTTCCCGAACAGCATACGCACACAAGTGCACGTAAGTGATCGCAGCCCTGCCGTAAAACCATACGGCCTCTACACGTTTCGCTCAGTGCAGGGAAACTCTCTATGTGGGACTCTAAAGACTCGACACTACGCTGGCAGTGGGTTTAACCACAGACCGCAAGCGGCACTAGCTGTACGTAACGGTCCCCGGGTAGATGTCGATAAGAAGGCCGATGAGGTAAACCCATCCGAACTCCTACTGATCCTGTATATGACAATCTCCGTACAGTCCGGTCTGTTCGTCTGATACATCGCATGGCGGGCCTAGGGGGTGGTGAATGTCAGTCCCGTAATAGCGGTACAAGTCGTGTCGGTGTGTAGCCCAGAACACCCTGAGATAACACTGGAAACCTACCAGTATATCTCGCTTGCCCTGGCCAGGGACTACTTGTGTAATGGCTCTCCTAGACACAGCGCGATATCAACCCCCAATACCGGGAGAGACGAATCCTGTCTAACCGTCACTGCCTCCAAGTGCTTCGGGACTTTACCCAACTATTACCTGTTTGCACGACTCCTTTGAGCCGTGATAGGGTAGTAATCTAAGTACAGTGGGAATACACTCGAGGTGAAGTGACAGTGTCAAGTCAGCGGACTAAGCTGTACTCAGGTCACCTGGGAACTGATAACTGACGATAGGTATAATACCAATCAACAGTTCCCGATGAGTCCTGTCCAGTGTACTCGTAACCTAACGAGCACCCGCCTACTATCTCAAGTACGACGTACTGACGGCTGTGGGACAGACCGTCTCCGCCGCTGGGATGAGAAGCGCATACGCTAGTCTACTCCGGAGTATCGATGCCCTGTCTCGATAGTCCTACGACTATGGACCTGTATAAGGATGTGCTTGTGGATTACCCAGCCCCCACGAGTATGATTGCCATCACAACGCTGGTAATCAAACAAAGATCCTAAGGGCTCTACTAATATGTATAAGCGATATGCTAAAAGAAACACATGCACATATTGAAGTAGAAACAAACCAAGTAGCATACTACCATTTTGAGCAAGATTGTTGATTGTTATAATTTCAGTGATTGTAATAAATCGAATCAAATAGCCCCCGGCAACGGCGCCATTTGATTGAATAAGAATTCTCGATGTGTATTAAGGAATTGTAAAGAAATCACAACAAAAAATTATTTGACCGCAATCAACTACGGTGCCAGATGTAGTTAGTATGTGAGTGCGGATCGTCCACAGAGAAAGTGTAATCGTTCGTCTTTTGAATTAGATGAATTGAAACTTTAAAGAAAGAAAACAAAACAATTCAAGATTTATAGTTGAAGTTCAAGAAAACTAGATCTAAGAAAGCATTAAAAGATAGAATCAAGAATTGATCGTTTGATGATTTTTCCAAACCAAATCTCAAGAATCGAAATGAGGCTCGTAGGAATCGATCGGATCTATAGATGTGATGTAATCTTACAATTACGTATTCTTATCCTTCGATGAATTGATACTAGATCGATGATGATCGATCGAGAATTAGGGATTTCTTGTGAAACTAGGGTTTCATCTTATCCCTTGTTCTTTCGTCGATATCATTCGCTTTCTAGCCTCTAGTAAATTCAAGAAACGATGGTAGATCCCTAATTTCGAGCGATCGCAATCAAGAAAGCATCGCTACGAAACTAGGTCATCGATTCTTGAACTTGCTAGGGTTTACAAACTCGTAGGACTTAAAAATCGTATTAATATTTGTTACATCATCATTCTACAATCGTCTCGACTCCTTAACGAGCGGAGTTTCACTCAATCATCACAACAAGAACAACAATTACAAATTGAGATCTAATCATGATGCAAGAATTAAAAGAAAGCAAGATTAAAGAAATTCACCTTTTATTTATATCAACAATTTAGTTACATTCGCTCAAGAACTACAAGAGGAAGAACTTGATCGTCGACTTGGCTTCGCTCGTCTCCGTGGATCGCGGATCAGCTTGGATCACTTGCCCGATTGAAGATCGACTCGGCTCCTAAATGGTTGAAGGCTTCTAGCTTGATTTGGTACTCAAGATCTTGGATTTAGAGTGGAATTAGGGTTAGGGTTTCGCACAAGCCTTGTCACGAGACTTGTGGAAGAAGATGATGAAAGAGGGAAAGATTATTTAACTAATGAAGAACTATCTAATGATGAACCTAATGGTGAACCCAATGATGAACTAATGGTGAACAACCTCAACCCTTAGATTTAGGCTCCTATTTATAGACAACAAACCCTAGATCTATGATTTCAAATTCTAAGTTTCCCTCCTAAAGTTTGTTGAGGAAATTCAAATTTCCCTCCAAAAGTTAGTTAGGGGAGAAGCTTCTAGATGTGATTAGTTAGGAGGAGCTTCTAGAAGAGGATTAGTTAGGAGCTTAATTAGGATTAGCCTTCTTAAACTTCTTTTCTGATCTGTAGTAGCTTCGAGAGAATTCTGGTATTTAAAGTATCATAAAGCACTGTGGGCCCTGAGAAATGAATTGTGCACTAAAAATTCCATGCTGACGTGGCAGATCCGCCGCGGATCCGCGGCCCAAGAAGGCATATGCCGCGGATCCGCGGCTCTATATGGCTTCAGGCTTTGGTCTTTCTGGGTTGAACTTGGGCTTTTGTATGGGCCTTCTTCTGATGTATTGAATTATCTAATTTCTTCTGCATTGATACCAGATCTGAAATGATTGAATTGGCTTATTGTTTGATCAGCTTCTTTTGATTTTCTTCCGTATTTCCTGCACAGACTCAAGACAAGTGTTGTGCAAATACAGAAATGATACGATGCCATGAAATGCGGTTAATATCCTTTAAAGTGTCGGTTTAAAAGTCTAACACATGCAATCTCATATTTTGTGATAGATTTGCTAATATGTAGAATATGAATGCCGAACACTTCTAAATGTATGTAAAAGATGGGGAAATTGCCGGCTAAAATATACAATATTTTCGACTGATCAAATACCCCCAAACTTAATTTCGATCGTCTCGAGCGAATGTTTTATTAAAAAGAGATGGAGAAAATAAAGAAAGAGAAAAACTAACTAGCACACTTTCGTAGGCAACACGATTGCACTGAGCATGTGCAACAAGCCTCTAAACCTCTAGGTGTCCCTAGTAGGAGGAGTGTTGTCTCCTGAGGGTTTTCAGCGGATTGCACCCACAAAATCCAATAATAAAAGAAAGATCATGAATATTACATTTAAAGAAAAGAATTGTAAAAGAAAGACTTTGAAAATTATGGTTTCCAACTAAGCTCGCTTTTCGGTTGTCATGAGCCCTATCTTAATGTTCATGAAAAGATGTCAGAAATCACGTCCTCCATCAATAAAACATCGTCTTATTCTTCATTCCTATCTGTTTTCCAAACATCGATCATATAACCCTACGTGTGTGAAAAGACATCCCTACACCCGGAGAATTCAATTCAAGCTATCATACTCTTGCCCATCAACCTCAGTACAATTTTTTTTTTTTGATGAGCTCACACACTTTCATGCGACCGTTAATACTTCTTGAGGTACTAACCGACCGATTACTCATGTGCTTGCTTATTTGGTGTATTTTCCTAATCTTGCACCACCTTAGGTATAGAAGTGACTCCCAGACCAGTTGGCCTTAGGGCACTAGATGAAGAGGCACCCTCGCTATATATTTTTTTATTTCCCTCGGTGATAACAAAACCAGTGTCCATTTTTCTCACCATATTTTTTTTTCATACTTTTGGCTTTAAGACAAGAGCATTTCAAGGTATCCTCTACTATCCCAGGCTTTAAGATGTGTGTAAGTGCGAATAGCAGGGTAGCAACGTTCAAAATGTTTGGCTTCCAGAATAGAAACAATTTTTCAGACTTATTTTTATCCTCAGATTATTGACGTCCTTCATCTTAGTAACCCTTGGGACAACGGCTCATAACTACTTATTACTAGTTCGTATAAGAAAACTTCCAATTTTCTTAGTTTTCTTAGATTTTTCTAATCTCATGGATGTAATTTTTCACTATCTAATCTTTCATTATCTTATTTATGTACAAAAAATATTTTTATAGTTTTGAAATTTTTTAAATTTTTATGGTTTTTTAAAGAAATGTTTTGTGCTTATGCAGATGAAATGCACATGATGCGAAAATAAGCACAAACCTCCCCCAAACTTGTTTTCAACAGTGTCCTCATTGTTGCCATCTGCTAAATCTGAAAAACCTGTAAGCTTGGGAGGAATTTATTAGTGGGGGCAAAATATTTAAGTGAAGAACCTCCCCCAAACTTATTTTTGGCTCAAAATTTTGTAAAACTTTTCTTTTTAAGAGCCCGCAAATATATACCCCCCCAAACTTGAGTTATGCAATGTTAATCTTTTAAAATCACAAGTGGGGGTCAAGAATCATTGGTCGATGCCAAGCTTTGCAAAGACCGAAAGTTAACACCAACCATTCAAAAATTTTATCAATGCAGTGCTCGGGTTGGTGGAAAAAGAAGTGGGGAAAAGGTAAGTGGTGGAATAGAATATGTGTGCGTCTCATATTGGAGAGACGATGCAGTGAAAGTGATGGATTACTCGCATTCTTTTTACAGTTCAAAAGAAAAGGTGGAGGTTCAATTTCATTGATTGGGAGATGATTCATCTCAACACCCGTGTCATTCAAAAATGCGAGTTCTTCAGCGAAGATCTCCTCAAAAGTTCCATTAATACCCCGGTGAATAATGTCATCACAAAGTGCGGGGTGATCTTCAGACTCTAAAGGCATTTCATAATCAGTGTTAGTTGTTGACCCGGACATCTTAGTGGAAGAGTCCGTATTAGTATGATACATAGTTGGATCAAACAATAACATATGAAAAGAGTCTAGATCAATATCAGGAGGATCATCAAATTCGCTGCTGTCGACATCCATTAAGTCGACAGAACATACCTGAGCAGTAGGTTCGGAGGGTACACTTCCCAACTTGTAAATGTTCAGCTCTATTGACCTATTCCCGAAAGATAGGGTCATAGAACCATTACGACAGATGATATTGCATTGGAAGTGGCCAAAAAGGGGCGACCTAAAATCACCGGAATTTGATTCCGTAGGTTCGCTACAGGCTGTGTATCAATTACAATAAAATCTACCGGGAATATAAATTCTCCGATTTTTATTAACACATCCTCCAGTTCACCACGGGGGTTTGGTGATTGATCGGTCAGCCATCTGGAGAGTGCAATTGGTTGGCTTCAACTCTCCGATTCCTAATTGCTCATAGACTGAGTATGGAAGCAAGTTAACACTAGCGCCAAGGTCTAATAGAGCACGGTTAAAGTCTTTTTCCCCAATAGAAACGGAAATAGTAGGATATCCTGGATCCTTACGTTTCCTCGGTAATTGCTGGGGGAAAGCCATGTCTATTGTTTTCTCCATGAATATCTTCTTGGGCATTGGATTCTTCCTCTTCCTAGTGCACAAGTTCTTAAGAGTTTTAGCATAGGACGGAACTTGTTGGATGGCATCTAGGAGAGGGATGTTGGTGTTTACTTGCTTAAAAATGTTCATAATCTTCTCCATATGTGGACTCGGTGTGTTAGCCCTTACCCGATTAGGGTAAGGTGCTTTAGCAATAAGCGCTGGGTCCATCATAGGAGAAGGAAGTGTGTGTGGAACAGATCCCGGAATAGAAGTGGGGATCGTCCGTGGAGGGGTAAAAGAGGTGGGCTGAAGTGGCGAGCCTTTTGGGAAATGAAGAATAGGCTCGGAAGAAGAAGATAGGGTAGAAGAACTGGGGTAAGAAGTGTGTGGAAAGGTCTCAGCCGGGGTGTTATTGATTGATTTATCAGTATCATCAAACTCTTCCCTAAGGTGATGGTCAAGCACTCTTCCAGATCTCAACGTGATTGCATCCACATCATGTGAATAGCTAGAATTGGGTAAAGGTTGAGCTGGAAGTTTCCCTTTCTCTCGTGCACTCATTTCGGCTTTTAGTTGTGCAATTTGTTCTTCCATCGATTTGATGTTTTCATTTTGAGAGATAATGATCTTCATTACATTCTCGACGGAAGATTGCAAACTTGCCGTACCTTGGATGGATTGTTTCATGAAAGTATCCAAGGTTTGTGCTAGTGCAGAGGTATTATCTGTACCGGTCAATTGCAAAAAGTTTTCATGTGGTGAAAAAGTGTTGGCCGGATTTTGGAAATTTTGTGCTTGGAAGGGGTGCTGACTCAATTGAAGCGGTGGCTGCTGTTGTGGTGAAGGGACCCTTTGGAAATTGTTTTGAATTGGAACCGTGTTTTGAAATTGTGATTGGTTCCAAGCAAAGTTAGGGTGATTCCTCCAACCCTGATCATTTGTGGAGGAAGATGGATCGATTCTAGGTCGTTGAAATGAGGCATTTGTATGCTCAGGACCTTGAAACGGACATTCTTCCGTCAAGTGAGACGGATCAGAACAACATCCACATACAGTTTTGGAGAGTGATATTTGACTTAGGGCAGCTAAGAATTTTTCCATATTCTCGAGTTTCTTTTGTATAGCTGAAATGTCAGCTCTAACTTCTATGGAAATATCATTGCCATCCCTAGACGATTGACTCACACCCTCTCACTGTAAAGATTTTTCAGCGAAATCTTCTAGAAATTTCCAGGCTTCCCCATCATTTTTGGTCATAAAATTGCCTTGACACATGGATTCAAGGGACTGTCTTGTGTAAGGAGTAATGCCCTCATAAATGATTCGGCACAATTCCAATCTCGGGATGCCGTGATGTGGACATTGGAATAACAGATCCTTGAAGCGGTCAAGACATTTTGAAAATGTTTCATTAGGAAGCTGAGTGAATTGATAGATTTCGCTACGGACTCGAGCTGTCTTTTGATGTGGGTAGAATTTCTTAAGGAATGCTTTGACGAATTCGTCCCAATTTGAAATGGAATGTGCGGTAGTGTTATATAGCCACTTCTCGGCTAAATCGCACAAAGTGAATGGGAGAAGACGAAGACGTAAAGCATCCACAGAAAGCTGTGAAGTACCCATAATTGCGCATACATTTTCAAATTTCGTGATAAACACGTATGCGTCTTCAGACTCGAGACCGTGAAACTTTGGTAGAAGGTTGATATATTGGGGTTTTATTTGAAAATTTTCCCCGTTGGCTGGTGGTGTGGAAAGATAGGTGGAAAGTGGGCCTCGTGTTGGATAGCACCTCTCTTGGAGAGAGATGCGAGGTGGATACTGCGCACCAACGGACGGTGGCAGAGTAGTGGAAAAGAAGTTCGATGGAGGTGGATCCATCGATGTGGGTGTGGTGGTGGGTAAAAGAAAAGTAAATGTAGAAAAACCGACTTTTGGGTCGATGAGGGAACGCGGACTAACAGGCACTAGAAACCCGTGTCCAGCCTATCTTGCACTAAAAAGGGGTTAGTACAAGTGGCAGCGTGAATTTATAATTAGGGGAATGATATGAATGTGATTGGTGTTTGCTTTGAAAAAGATACGGATTTTGAAAATATGATGCAACACAACAAATGCAACACACAAAACCCTAATTTTAGTGGTCACCTAGGTCAAAGCTCTAGACCGCTCCTAACTGCCAAAAGACAAGTCGCAGGATCAATCCTCCACTGCCTCTTTGTCCCCCTGTGGCCGGATAAGTGCAAGGTAAGTGGGAAGGTACTCCACTACGTAAGTAGTGGGCCTAATTAAAAACCACTAGCCTTAGACACACTCGCCTTAGACACCACAAGAAAACGCGGATAAGCAATGAATTACCCACGGCCTTCTCTTGTCCTAATTGAGCGCGACGGTCCTTAGAGTCATCTCTAGATTTTTTTTTAATTAATGAGGGTAAATGCGGATGCAAGTGTTGTGGTTTTCGGGGCCTAGGAAGGGTAATGAATTCCCCACCTAATTTGGATTTGGTCGTGCCCCTTAAATTCCGTATTAATATGCAAACAACCAAGAATCAAAAACACGCACAAATTTTTATTGCTTTGCGGCGCTGCGATTATTTGCAAAGAAAACCTGCAGCAAAATTGTTAGTTATAGTGGACAGAGGAGGAGATAAGAAAGTGAGAAAGTTACAGAGCAAAATTGATGCAGAGAGGAGCTAGGGTTGCCGCGGATCAGCCGCAGGAGAGGGGTTCTTGCCGCGGAAACGCGCCTTCAGGTACTGTTCACTCTACCAATTTTTAACAGTAGCTTTCTGTTGAGTTCTACAGCTCTCTGGAATTTTCAGAAAAAATTTTCTCCAGCTCCAATGATTCCAGATTTTCTCGCAACAAATCACAACACACGTATTAGTGTTTGCACGAATTTAGATCTAAAAAAAATATGATGGAATAAATTGTTCAACTCAAATTTCAAAATACGAACTATTAGCGCACTATCCCCGGCTACGGCGCCATTTGATTGTTATAATTTCTGTGATTGTAATAAATCGAATCAAATAGTCCCCGGCAACGGCGCCATTTGGTTGTTATAATTTCTGTGATTGTAATAAATCGAATCAAATAGTCCCCGGCAACGGCGCCATTTGATTGAATAAGAATTCTCGATGTGTATTATGGAATTGTAAAGAAATCACAACCAAAAATTATTTGACCGCAATCAACTACGGTGTCGGATGTAGTTAGTATGTGAGTGCGGATCGTCCACAGGGAAAGTGTAATAGTTCGTCTTTTGAATTAGATGAATTGAAACATTAAAGAAAGAAAACAAAACAATTCAAGATTTATAGTTGAAGTTCAAGAATGAGAAAAAACTAGATCTAAGAAAGCATTAAAAGATAGAATCAAGAATTGATCGTTTGATGATTTTTCCAAACCAAATCTCAAGAATCGAAATGAGGCTCGTAGGAATCGATCGGATCTATAGATGTGATGTAATCTTACAATTACGTATTCTTATCCTTCGATGAATTGATACTAGATCGATGATGATCGATCGAGAATTAGGGATTTCTTGTGAAACTAGGGTTTCATCTTATCCCTTGTTCTTTCGTCGATATCATTCACATTCTAGCCTCTAGTAAATTCAAGAAACGATCGTAGATCCCTAATTTCGAGCGATCACAATCAAGAAAGCATCGCAACGAAACTAGGTCATCGATTCTTGAACTTGCTAGGGTTTACAAACTCGTAGGACTTAAAAATAGTATTAAGATTTGTTACATCATCATTCTACAATCGTCTCGACTCCTTAACGGGCGGAGTTTCACTCACACATCACAACAAGAACAACAATTACAAATTGAGATCTAATCATGATGCAAGAATTAAAAGAAAGCAAGATTAAAGAATTTCACCTTTTATTTATATCAACAATTTAGTTACATTCGCTCAAGAACTACAAGAGGAAGAACTTGATCGTCGACTTGGCTTCGCTCGTCTCCGTGGATCGCGGATCGGCTTGGATCACTTGCCCGATTGAAGATCGGCTCGGCTCCTAAAAGGTTGAAGGCTTCTCGCTTGATTTGGTACTCAAGATCTTGGATTTAGAGTGGAATTAGGGTTAGGGTTTCGCACAAGCCTTGTCACGAGACTTGTGGAAGAAGATGATGAAAGAGGGAAAGATTATTTAACTAATGAAGAACTATCTAATGATGAACCTAATGGTGAACCCAATGATGAACTAATGGTGAACAACCTCAACCCTTAGATTTAGGCTCCTATTTATAGACAACTAACCCTAGATCTAGGATTTCAAATTCTAAGTTTCCCTCCTAAAGTTTGTTGAGGAAATTCAAATTTCCCTCCAAAAGTTAGTTAGGGGAGAAGCTTCTAGATGTGATTAGTTAGGAGGAGCTTCTAGAAGAGGATTAGTTAGGAGCTTAATTAGGATTAACCTTCTTAATCTTCTTTTCTGATCTGTAGTAGCTTCGAGAGAATTCTGGTATTTAAAGTATCATAAAGCACTGTGGGCCCTGAGAAATGAATTGTGCACTAAAAATTCCATGCTGACGTGGCAGATCCGCCGCGGATCCGCGGCCCAAGAAGGCATATGCCGCGGATCCGCGGCTCTATATGGGCTTCAGGCTTTGGTCTTTCTGGGTTGAACTTGGGCTGTTGTATGGGCCTTCTTCTGATGTATTGAATTATCTAATTTCTTCTGCATTGATACCAGATCTGAAATGATTGAATTGGCTTATTGTTTGATCAGCTTCTTTTGATTTTCTTCCGTATTTCCTGCACAGACTCAAGACAAGTGTTGCGCAAATACAGAAATGATACGATGCCATGAAATGCGGTTAATTTACTTTAAAGTGTCGGTTTAAAAGTCTAACACATGCAATCTCATATTTTGTGACAGATTTGCTAATATGTAGAATATGAATGCCGAACACTTCTAAATGTATGTAAAAGATGGGGAAATTGCCGGCTAAAATATACAATATTTTCGACTGATCAATTGTCTATACAACTGTGAATATCCCAAGCTTCCATCAAGTAATATACAAGCTAGTATGATACAGTAATGCCTCTAGGGCATATACACTAACAATCTCCCACTTGCACTAAGGCCATGTACTGGCGTATCGAAGACCTATCATCTCGATCAGCCGCTCGAACTGAGTCTGGGGTAGGGCCTTTGTGAGTGGATCTGCAGTGTTGTTCTCCATATTTACTCTCTTCACCTCGATCTCCCGGCGATCTACGATCTTCCTGATCAGGTGATACCGCCTCAAAATGTTCCTGGACTTCTGATGGGACCTGGGTTCTTTCGCTAAAGCTATAGCGCCGTTGTTGTCGCAATACAGCGGTATTGGATCAACAATGGTAGGAACCACCTGAAGCTCCGTGAGTAACTTCTTCATCCAGACAGCTTCCTTTGCGGCATCGCAAGAAGCTATGTACTCCGCTTCCATAGTTGAGTCTGCAACGGTCTCCAGCTTGAAACTCTTCCAGCAAACCGCCCCTCCATTGAGGGTAAAGACATAACCCGACATGGATCTGGAGTCATCCTTGTCACTCTGGAAGCTGGAGTCAGCAAAGGCCTCGAGCTGGAGGTCTTTTCCGCCATACACCAAGAACATCTCCTTAGTCCTTCCTAGGTACTTGAGAATGTTCATTACCGCTATCCTGTGTTTCTCCCCTGGGTTTGACTGATACCGGCTTACAACGCTCAATGCGTATGCTACATCTGGTCTGGTACATAACATCGCATACATTATAGAGCCTACCGCAGAAGCGTAGGGTATAATAGACATGCGATCCCTTTCCAAATCAGTCTTGGGAGACATCTCTTTGGAGAGGGTGATCCCGTGACAAGCCGGCAGATTACCGCGCTTGGAATCTTCCATACTGAATCTTTTCAGGATGGTGTCAATGTACCTGGACTGTGAAAGTCCCAATATCCTCTTAGATATATCATGATAGATCTGGATCCCCAGAATGTAGTTGGCATCGCCCAGGTCCTTCATGGAGAACCTCTGCGACAAGAATCCTTTGACTGACTGTAGCATAGGAATATCATTTCTTATTAAGAGAATGTCATCCACATACAAGACGAGGAATACCACAGTTCTCCCTACAATCTTACTGTAAATGCATGGTTCATCTGGGTTTTTGATAAAGTCGAATTCTTTGAC
Source organism: Agapanthus africanus (assembly GCA_030015575.1). Classification (NCBI taxonomy): domain Eukaryota; kingdom Viridiplantae; phylum Streptophyta; class Magnoliopsida; order Asparagales; family Amaryllidaceae; genus Agapanthus; species Agapanthus africanus. The sequence continues at coordinate 449,669,468 of JASDDO010000014.1, read as the reverse complement.
AGTATCATCAAAGCAGATGTTCCAACTCCGCAATGCTTGCTTATGTCCATAGATGGACTTTAGAAACTTGCACACTTTACCGCTGCTCCCACTCTGAATGAATCCTTCTGGCTGATACATATAGACGCACTCTTCTAAATTTCCATTTAGAAAAGTCGTCTTTACGTCCATCTGCCAGATTTCATAATCCTGGAAGGCAGCAATGACAAGAAGGATCCGAATGGATTTCAGCATAGCCACTGGAGAAAAGGTCTCGTCATAGTCCAAACCAGGTCTTTGACGAAAACCCTTTGCAACAAGTCTAGCTTTATAGGTCTCAACCTGTCCATCTATACCAATCTTCTTTCTGAAAGTCCAAACTTTGTTGGTGTACATGGACTCCATTTCGGTCCACATTGCATCCAGCCATTTTACCGAGCCATCGCTCTCAATGGCTTGCTGGAAGCTAGTAGGCTCACCATAATCCATAGTGCAATCCTCTCTATCCCCGTCTATGAGAAAACCGTAGTATCTCTCCGGCGGATGAGACTGTCTACTACTCCTGCGGAGTGGCGTAGGAATGTCTTGTTCTTTCGAACCCAATGGTTCTACTAAGCTTTCAGTATTAGCTCGTGGTTCTGGAATTTCTTCCAGTTCTATTGCGCTCCCACTTATCTGATTTTCCAAAAACTCAGTTTCCAAGAAGCGGGCATGACGAGAACCAAAAACCTTTTGTTCCTCTGCGTAATAGAAAAGATACCCCTTCGAGTTCTTTGGGTATCCCACAAACTTACACTGTACTGAACGTGCCTCGAGCTTGTCCGCATGCTGCTTTTTTACAAAAGCTGGACATCCACATGTCTTAATGTGTTTAAGACTGGGTTTCTTCCCACTCCACATCTGATATGGTGTGGTAGGCACTGACTTAGTAGGAACTTGGTTCAAAAGATATGCAGCTGTTTCTAGTGCATAACTCCAGAAGGATCGCGGCAACTCAACCTTACTCATCATGGAACGAGCGATATCTAATAGGGTTCGATTCCGCCTTTCCGATACACCGTTGTGTTGTGTTATGGTGTGTATGGAGAAGTAAGCTCAGAGAGAATTCCATTCTCTCTTAAGAAGTCCAGAAACTCGACACTTAAGTATTCACCACCTCGATCAGATCTCAGTGTCTTGATACTTTTGCCTGTTTGTTTTTCAACTTCATTCTTGTATTCCCGAAATTTCTCAAAGGCCTCGGATTTGTGCTTCATCAAGAAGACATGCCCATACCTAGAGAAATCATCTGTGAAAGTAATGAAGTATGAATAACCACTTCGCGCATGCGTAGACATTGGACCACACACGTCACTATGTATGAGTCCGAAGAGCTCGCTCGCTCTTTCTCCGTCTCCAGTGAACGGAGTCTTTGTCATATTTCCCATGAGACAAGATTCACAAGTGGCATAAGACTGGTACTCGAACGGAACCAAGTATCCTTCTTTATGTAACTTTGTCAACCGTGTCTCATTAATGTGACCCAGTCTACAATGCCATAAGAAAGCCTGATTTAATTCCGGAGACTTTCTTTTAAGTGTGTTCTGGACACTGAAGACCTGAGCTTGATTCAAAACGTATATACCGTTTTTCAATGTACCTGACCCAATCAGTACTTGATTTAGGTGGATGTTTACTACAACGCTTACAAAAGTAAAATCATATCCTTCCTTATAAAGTAAGGATACAGATATGATGTTACAAGTCGCACCTGGTACATAAAAACAGTCACGCAGAATCAATATCTGCCCGGTTGTCAGTCCTAGATGATATTCCCCTACGGATTCAGCATACATGCTCATTCCGTTAGCAACCCTGAGAGTCATATCACCTTTCTTGATAACCCTACGGTTTCTCAGAGCCTGTAATGAATTACAGATATGAGATCCTGATCCGGTATCCAATACCCAGGAAGTAGGGTTAACTGACATACAGTTCTCTATTACAAACACACCCGATGCCGAAGCCACAACATGCTTTGAATTCTGGCTACTGGCTTTGCAAGCCCTGCAATCCTTCTGCCCATGTTCATTCCCGTAACAATAGGAACATCCCTCTTTTAATACATCCATTCCCGAAACTTGTGCCCTTCCCTTTATTTCTATTTCCCTGGTTTCCTTCAGGGTAGTAGGTAGAGACTGTTGAACTAAGTCAGCATCTGACCCGTTCTTCAACGTGGTCTTCATGTCCGAGAGCTCAAAAGAGCTGGTCTCTGTAAGGACGCTGCCCCTTACAGATGACCCGATAGCCAACCTCGCTGGAAGCAATTCGTTCGAGGTCTCATATCTTGCGATACAAGATTGCACTCCATATAAATCTTTGTTATGGAGGAAGATAGAAGCTGAGTCCATCTTCTCGTGCTGCCTCTGGTATGTACCATCAACTGAGGCTAACACGAGGCACTTGGCTTTCGCACAGTCTTCTTCCGATGTCCTACGGATATCAATATCCGTGACAGGGGAAACTGGACCTGAGACGGCAGGGGTTGGATCGGTCAAGAGGTGTCCCAGCTTATCATGGGAAATGGACATCTGGACAGACCTTTGCCAGTCATAACAGTCAGATTCAGTCATTTTATTATCTAGATATAACCTAGGTGCGATCACTGGGTTGCTGCAATTAAGAGAGAGAGAAGAAAACACTTAGCATGATACTCTTGCAAGTTTAGATTGGTTTTTAATTTATCTAAACAAGATGGCTCCCACTGTCTCTCGAATCCCTCCTCAAACCATAAAGGAAGAATTAGTCAGGATCAATCTCACCATACAATACTTGCTTAACCATTCAGCCAGGCCAGTGTCGGTACTTCGAGGGAGGTTTTCCAAAGCTTTCGCGAAGTTCCTTAATTAAGCAGCCTCTTTTCCCTGTGGGCGTAGCCCCGCTAACACCTTTCTAGACACCTACTTGGTTTATAGCATTGATCGTTAAGTGAAAAAGTTCCTGAGGAGTAGCATATACTCAAAGTAGGATCGGGATCCAAATATCATCGCGTGACAAAACTGAAGGAATCCTACCAGAATCATCACACTCCAAATGGTATGCAGCGCCCGCAAGTTTCAGTACTTTTGAAACTCCCGATGTGGATTTTTGCCCCATGCTCTTATGACCTTGCCTAAGGCCAACAAATCATAAGTCACATGTCAAGTTCTACCCGTCGTTGTCCAGGTTGATTTGAACCCACCCGTATATACCCTTGACTATGGCCAACAAAGTAATACGACTGTCCCAAACCAACGCATTCTATCTATGCAATATATGAATACCCACCAGCTACCAAACACTGTGCCTTGACTAAGGCCAACAAACACAGCTTGAATACTGTTGAATATTCATATGAAACGACGGAGGGCTACAGATGGTTTTGGCGAAACCATGAACTTAGTGAACTTGATATAATCGATGGAACGAGATAGCTTTTAAAAGGAGTGGTTCAAGCTCCACGTTTAAAATGCTGGCTTTTGAAAAGAACCGAGTGGTTTTCAAAGTGTTCCAACGACTTTTACATGGTTTATTTTCTTGCATTAATTCCAATGCGTCCCATCATTTAATCCTACCATTGCAGAAAACAACCAAAATATGGCGTACGCTTATGCCATCCGCATTCGCCACAGGGCCCCGTCATCACCCGTTAGGTTACTTAACTAACGACAGAGCGGGGGCTGGACTAGCGTAGATGCAAAACATAAGCATCGCCTAAATAGATATCATATATAGATATATAGCAATGATAGCCAATCCAGATCACAGATGAACACTTTGGATATACTAGGAACCCGCGATTCGTTCGAGCCTGTAACGAAAAGCGGATTACACGGTCGCGATGAATATCCAAACCCCACCCTAGACCCCTACGGGTGCGGCAAACTATCCGCCAAGTACCCGAAGCGAAGCAACCTCCCTCAACCCGTGAGTAGGCCACTCGGCACTTCGAGATACCCGGTAGTTTGTGCACCCCTCCTTGGGTCTATCCTCGGAGCAAAAACAGTAAAAAAGAAATTATACAATGACGGCTACAACCCCAACCCGGTTGTGCTGCCATACAAATAATATTACATCAATTTACAAATTTTACAATGAATGAAAGAAAAAGAAACTCTCATCTCACATCCACCCCGGCTATTCATCCGCGACAATCCAACGAGTTCATATACACAAACTTTCAACATTACAGATCACAGATATGTATAACCCCCACTAATCGACTTATAGCGATTAGCGGACGTTCAATACATATATCACATCACAGATAATATCCATTAGCCAAAGTGTACGGAATATCGATCAAAATACGGATTTGTAACCACCCCAAAAGTCATTTTGTTCTCTTGAAAATCTGGGTAGAAACAACATGTATTAAAAATCCCAAAACAGCCAAATAAAAACACTGCAGAAAACCCGGTCCACGGCCGAGTAAACTCGGCCGCGGATCCGCGGCAGAAAGCATGTTCTTGCCGCGGATCCGCGGCGCTTTGACCGAGTCACTGGATCGTTTTTCTGGTGTGTCTTTACAAAACCCTGAGACGATTTTTCATATATGTTAAATCACTTTTTGAGCAGTATAAAAATTCGACAGAAACATGGTTTTTTTTCCGGACTAGTTTTGTGATATTTTCCGATCGATATTCTTAACACTTTGCTAACTTGCTAGTTTAAGTTTAGCTAGGCTCTGATACCACTGTAAGTCCACGTTGCTCACCCCGGTTCTTGCGGGGAGGCGGAAACGGCGAAAAACAATTATTTTGGCGCAAGGCAACATGGACTAAAAGCCGGATCTTTGCTAAACTAGAAACTAACAAACTACTAGATGCTTTAACTACTATGTTGTAGAAAATATACCTCACGAAACCGGTCCTTCGGGTCTTCTCTCCGCTGTCCGGCTCGTCCATCCACGCTCCGAGGGTCGATCCGGATCTTGGTCACCTCCGCGGCCTTCTTGAGTCGAAGACGATCCACCCGAGAGTTGTATACCGAGCTCCACCTAAGGCCGAGGCAACTAGGGCAACAAGATCGCTAATCTAGATGCCCTAGGTTGTGTAGAAGAGAAAGATGGAAGTGTTTGTCTATGTGGATTCTTTTTCTCTCAACACATGAGATCAAAAGAATTTATCAAGAGGAGGAAGAAGGAGGAGATCAAGCAACCATGGAGCTTTTCTTTTCTTCTCACTTTCAAGAGAGAGAATGAGAAGAGAATAATGAAAAAGGTTAACTAAAGAAAATCAACCATGGTTGCGATAATACACCCAAAACCATCATTACTAATCCTATCATGATAAAGTTGATGGCACAAATGACTTGACCATTTTCATAACTCAAGAAATAAAAAGAAAATCAAAGAAGAGTGTAGACCTCTCTTGAAGGTCAATAGTCAACTCCGGTCAACGGGTCAACAAAGTCAAGAAAGGTCATGGTGGTCAAATGGTCAATGCAATTAGCCATCACTAAACTATCACTAAAAGGATTAGTAAACAATGTCTCCGGCTCATAAAGGTTTTGACCGAACGAATTGCCAAAACCCAAATGAGCCTGCCACATAACGGTTTTGGCCGAACCAACTGCAGAAACCCTAATAGGGCACCTCCTCCTTTATCGCTCGTCAAAACTGTGCATACACACCCGCATCCGCATTCCGTAGAATGCGAATGCACAGAAGACAAAACAAATCCATCCGTGCCATACTAGGATCTGGCTTAAACCAAAGCCCACTAGTATTGCCTGCCCGAACAGCATACGCACACAAGTGCACGTAAGTGATCACAGCCCTGCCGTAAAACCATACGACCTCTACTCGTTTCGCTCAGTACAGGGAAACTCTCTGTGTGGGACTCTAAAGACTCGACACTACGCTGGCAGTGGGTTTAAACACAGACAGTAAGCGGCACTAGCTGTACGTAACGGTCTCCAGGTAGATGTCGATAAGAAGGCCGATGAGGTAAACCCATCCGAACTCCTACTGAGCCTGTATGTAATAATATCCATACAGTCCGGTCTGTTCGTCTGATACATCGCATGGCGGGCCTAGAGGGGTGGTGAATGTCAGTCCCCTAATAGCGGTACAAGTCGTGTCGGAGTGTAGCCCAGAACACCCTGAGATAACACTGAAAACCTACCAGTATATCTCGCTTGCCCTGGCCAGAGACTACTTGTGTAATGGCTCTCCTAGACACAGTGCGATGTCAACCCCCAATACCGGGAGAAACGAATCCTGTCTAACCGTCACTGCCTCCAAGTGCTTCGGGACTGTACCTAACTACTACCTATTTGCACGACTCCTTTGAGCTGTGGTAGGGTAGTAATCTAAGTACAGTGGGAACACACTCGAGGCGAAGTGACAGTGTCAAGTCAGCGGACTAAGCTGTACTCATGTCACCTGGGAACTGATAACTGACGATAAGTATAATACCGACCAACAGTTCCCGACAAGTCCTGTCCAGTGTACTCGTAACCTAACGAGCACCCGCATACTATCTCAAGTACGACATACTGACGGCTGTGGGACAGACTGTCTCCCCCGCTGGGATGAGAAGCGCATACGCTAGTCTACTCGGGAGCATCGATGCCCTGCCTCGATAGTCCTACGACTAGGGACCTGTATAAGGATGTGCTTATGGATTACCCAGCCCCCACGAGTATGACTGCCATCACAACGCTGGTAATCAAGAAAAGATCCTAAGGGCTCTACTAATATGTATAAGCGATATTCTAAAAGATACACATGCACATATTGAAGTAGAAACAAACCAAGTAGCATACTACCATTTTGAGCAAGATTGTCTATACAACTGTGAATATCCCAAGCTTCTATCAAGTAATATACAAGCTAGTATGATACAGTAATGGCCTCTAGGGCATATACACTAACAGGTAGCTCTTTCTCCGTGTCCGGTAAACGGAGTTTTGGTCATTTTACCCTTGATACAAGACTGGCAAGTCGCATAAGATTTATATTCAAAAGGGTTTAAATATCCATCTTTGTGTAACTTGTTTAGTCTTGTTTCGTTAATATGACCAAGTCTACAGTGCAAAAGAAAAGCTTCATTTATTTCTGAAAGTTTTCTTTTATTAGTGTGTTGTATGCTGAAAACTGTGTGTTGATTTAGGACGTATATCCCGTTATTAAGTGTACCATACCCAACCAACATTTGATTCAGGTGAATGTTCATAACATTGTTCTGCAATACAAAATTATATCCTTCATTGTCTAACAAAGAAACAGATATTATATTACAAAGCATACTTGGTACAAAATAACATGTGTTCAAAACCAATATACACCCAGATGGCAACCCCAAGTGATACTCTCCCACTGCGACTGTATGTACATTGGAACCATTTCCAACGCGGAGAGTATGGTCACCTGTCTTCAAAACCTTGCTATTTCTCAGCCCCTGCATAGAATTGCAAATGTGAGAACCTGAACCGGTATCTAATACCCAGGAAGCAGAGTTTATTGAAAAACAGTTTTCTGTCACAAACACACCTGAAGCGGAAGCATCCCCATGCTTCTTCTTGAGGCTCAAGTACTCCAATGACCTGTTTTGTGGCAATGAAAACATTCACCTTTCCCCATGTCTCCAGCTTTGGACTATTCCTTTGCCTTCACCTTTTTAACTCCACCCTTAGGATTGGTGGGCTTCTTCTTTTTCTTTCCCTTGGCCTTAGCCATTGGGAGAGAAGAGGAAGATTGTCCAACAGTCATAACGGGAGTTTTCACTGATTTCAGTGTGCTCTCTGCACTCCTTAACATATTAAGGAGTTCAGGTAGTTCCCTCTCCATGTTGTGCATGTTGAAGTTAACTATGAACAAAGCAAAGGTGGAGGGGAGGGACTGCAGAATAATATCTGTATATTGTTCATTGTCCATCGTCCATCCAAGGTCCTCAAGCTCTTCTATGAGAGCTATCATCTTCAGAACATGGTCTCCTACTGATGTGCCAGTGGCCATTCGCATCTGAAACAATTCCTTTGATGCTTCGTATCGTAATACGCGGGATTGCTCTCCATACAACTCCTTTGTATGAAGGAATATGTCATGAATGTCCATATTCTCGTGCTGCTTTTGATGTGTATTGTCCATCGATGCAAGCGCGAGGCATTTGACCGTGGCACAGTTAGCGTCCCCTGTCTTGCGGACTTCAATGTCCGCAACTGAGGATTTTGGACCTGGGGTGGGCGGGGCTGAAGCCGTGAGTACATATGATACTTTATCATAAGTCAAAGCTATTTTCAGATTCCTCAGCCAGTCTTTATAATTGGTCCCATTCAGTTTGTTTTTATCTAGTAGAAGCATGAGTCCAGTCATTGGTATCTGCCATTAAGAGAGAGAAAAGAATACACTCAGCGAAAGCTCTTGCATAGATCAGATTGGTTATTATCTTGTCTAATCGATGTCTCCCACTGCTTTAATCAAGTTTTTCTTTCAAACCTTAAAAAGAAAACTAGCCAGGATTAAATCCAGTCTACAACTTCGCTAACCGTTCAGCCAGGCCAATGTCGGTACTTGAGGGAGGTTCCCCGTGCTTTCGTACGGACCTAATTAAAGTAAATCTCGTTTTTCCAGAGGCGTAGCCCCGTTAACACCTTTCTAGACACCTAATGAGTTAGCTAATTGTAAACTGCAAAACTCTCCTAGGAGCAACTATTGCCCACAGTGGGATCGGGATCCAACCATCATATGGAAGGTATGCAATCTCATTGCGAATCTCAACTCTTGAAATTCCCTATATGATTTTTACCCCTAGTACTTATGACATTAACTATGGTCAACAAATCATAAGTACCAGTCAAGTTCTACCCGTCATTTCTTGATCAATTAGAACCACCCACATGACCCTTAACTATGGTCAACAAAGTCGTATGAATGTCCTAATTAATCTGCATCATATGCAGTGTAGGAAGACATCACTTAGCTATCGTACACTACGCCTTAACTAAAGTCAACAAACGTAGCACGAATACTAAGTACTCTACTTCCTAAAATGACGGAGGGTTGCGGATGATTTTTAAGAAAATTTTTAACGCTTTGAACTTGATATCGTCGTAGAGTCAAATGGTTTTCAAAAGTAGTGGCTTGTGCTACGCAGTTTTCTAAAAGTAGCTTTTTCATAAATAACCGAGTGGTTTTCAAATCAGAGTCTACAACATCTTTTTAGGTTTATTTTCTTTACATTAATCATATTAATGTAGTCCCATCATTTAAGTCCTTAAGCCAATCACAGAAAAGAAACGAAAATAACACGTACGCTTATGCCATCCGCATTCGCCGCAATGTTCCGTTATGCACCGTTAGGTTACTTAACTAACAGCAAACCGGGACGGGACTAGCGCGGGTGTAAAACATAAGCAACGGCTACTATATATCTCATATATAATATATCATTCGTCTCAGATAGCACAGAACACAGGCAGCAGAAATATATATATAATGTGGGATATACTAGGACGTCCGTATTTAGTATTTAGCTAACAATAGAAAATACGGATTCCACAGTCGCGATGAATAGCCAAGCCCACACCCCTAGACCCCTACGAGAGAGGCAAGCGACCCTACCAATCCTGGAGTTTAGGAGACCCAGTCTCGACTCCTCGAGATAGCCTCCCACTTAACCCCAGAACCCGGTCACTTGTGCTCCCCTCCTTGGGTCTATCCTAATGCGGAAAAGTAAAAAATATACAACACTGGTGACATCAACCTCAACCCGGAAGTACCCCAAATAAAAGAATATTACATTACATTTGAATTTTACATGAATGAAAAATAAATCTCTCATCTCACAAAAAACCCCCGGCTATTCAATCGCGACAATTCTGCACATCATATCTCAGCAACACATAATATCATATATCATCAACGTAAGTAAGTATGCGTACCCCGATTGTCGTTGATGTATAGCAACGAAACCGGTGATATCGACATACTACAATTACGGTCACAGAAAAGAAAGTGTAAAACTACAATATTTGGAATCCGCATTCTCTTTAGACATCGTAAATCCGAGATACCACATACCTCGTATTTCATGCCTAACTATATGAATTCCACATATTGTATCACATTCTAGATAAATAGACAGTATTAAACTTTTCGATCGAATAATCAAATACCCAAAAATTCCCTAAAGCTCAACACTTGAGCGGAGTTCAAAAAACCCCGAATATGACACAGTAGTAGCGGTCCAGTCGTAGAAGGGTCAAGCCAACGCCTCACATGTGGCACGCCATACTGCCTCAAACCCTAAGGTTCAAAAGGCAGTTCAAGACGGTCACATAATCGAGTTAAGGTTTGTTGTCTTCTAGAGGGTCCACAACAAAAACTTGCACGTATTTCCGAAAGATTTAAACCCCGTGAAAAAGTGAGTTAATGATACTCGTTCGAACTTTTTAATACTTTCTAAGTTACCCGGAAAAAAGCACGAAATTGAAATTCCGATCGAATCATAGAATCCAAAACAATCTCCAGAACATCTATCACTGAAACCAGATTAAAAATACCTAAAAATATCAACAAGCAGTTATAAGTATTACTGTACAAAAACCATACATTGATTCCTGTGTACGGCCGCGGAACCGCGGCCCAAGCAAGCTTCGGCCGCGTTTCCGCGGCGAGAATTACTGTTCACTACATCGTTTTTTACAGTGATTCTTAGATTTACCTGCTGAATTTTTTTACATATTTTTAATTCTTAAAATAACCAGGTTCGAAAAATTGTCCAGAGAGTTCCCAAAAGTTCGTATTTTTCGGTTCGATCGGAGTTTTAACTTCGTTAAAATGTCTCCTAAAGTTCTAGGTCGGCCTGATACCAATGTTAGGCTTACCTAGCACCTTATGAAGGGTTTGGAAGCATCACATGTCTCAAAATTAAATTTTTAAGGTGCTAAGTGAACATACAAAGAATCAATGCTAGAAAATTAGGGTTTCATAACATAAACAACATCACAAGTAACAAAGGCTAGGGTTTTCAGAGTACAACTGTTCATATCAGATTTTTGCATTTTTATACCGCCCAATTTTTATCACATTGCATATCGGTAGGTACACTTGAGCCGTGTTTTCCAGACAATTGCAGGACACATGTTCTCGGCTCTAAACGGTGAAATTCATGGAAAAGCACGACAAAATCCGGGTTCCTGCCAACCACAGATAAAACAAGGGTCTCCGCTCTCTATCCGTATTTTGCCCCACACAAGTTTAAGAGATAAAATGGCAAATCAATGTCATTTTCATGCACAAGGCTCAATGGCAACACAAGATCCAAAAAATCTACGCGGAGCTCAAGAAAATCATGGCAAAAGATCCACATCCAATCACCTTTTGTTCTACTAAAATTCTGGAAGAAATGTGGAAAGATTATCAGAAAAAAACATATGCCAAACTACAGAAAAGAGCAGACCAGGGAACACCACAAAGCCCGAGAAGCCAACTCCACTAAAGTGCCGCGGTTCCGCGGCATAAGCATGCTCAGGCCGCGGAACCGCGGCCGTACGGCCTCCTCATGTACTGATGTTTCAGGGGTAGTTTTGTCTTTTCATGTAGGGACAGATTGTTGCCCTAGGTTTTCAGTTGCCTGCCTATAAATAGTCCAGAACTTGCCAAAGCCAAGGGTCCATAATCTTGTATTTATATTTTAGGTTATATGTTGTTCTTCTTCTTCCTCCTCTCATCTCTTCTCCATTAAAAAACTTGTAGTGAGCTTTTGTGAGTGAAGAATGAATAAAGGAGTTCTTGTTCTTACCATGCTTGTGTTTTTATTTTGTTAACTATTATTGCTTGTAATTTTCATTTGCTAATTTAGTTGTTGTTATTTGTGTTTGTTTCTTTCTTGTTCTCTTTTCCTTTATCCTTAAACAACCATGATGCTTACGCTTGATCCTTGCCGAGGTGAGGTCGCAAATAACTAGTTGTAATCTTCTAACCTCTTTCTTTCTATCTTCCTCTTTTGTTTTATTTTCATTTTTCTTGTAAAGGGTGAGTAGTTTCCATACTTGTTAGGGTAGGATAAGGAAAGTTTGAAAGAAGGAAATCTCTCTCACTCTTTCCTTGCCCAACATCTTAAATCGAACTCCTGTTAATTGAACCACAATCCGCTCCCTACGGCACCCTATCGTACATGATAGCGGTGATTCCGTAGTGAGACATGTTGTGGTTGAATTAACCGGAGGTTAAGGCTAAGAGCCAAGAACGGACGGACAAGCACCAAAAGGAAGAACTTATGCGTTGGAAAGCCTAGCTTATACTCGCAAGTTCCTTCCTAGTCGTACTAATCCCCGTTGTTGCCGATTACCGTAACACCGATATTAAGAGTGGCAACGAAAGAAGTGAGCGACTCCTAACTCAAACTAACATAATCCTAACCCCAACAAGCTCTCTATATATATCATTTTAGCACTTAAGTAATCTAAAAACAAACCTGGAAAATTGGACTTAACTCGTTAAAGCACATAGAAAAAGATTCCCTTCTCCCTACGGACGACCCGTACTCAACCGGCTAGCTACAAGCGAAACCGTCTTGATTGCAGTAACAAACTTAGCATGCAAAAAAATCTATCAATCAAATGGCGCCATTGCCGGGGAAACGGTAGTTTTTTTCTTTGTGTAATTTCAGGTTAATTTGTGAATATAAATATAACCGAAAAACAAAACAAAAAAATATACATTTTAAAAAAAATCATCTTGTTATTTTTTATTAGTTTTTGTGCAAGTGTGCAGGATAAAACGAAGTTCAAGTTCAGGGCCAAAGACGTGGGAAGTTAGACCCATATTTTCGCGGCTACACCGCGACGGATCAAGACGGATCCAACGGTCTACTATAAAATTCTGGAGCAGATCCAGTGAGCAAATCACGATTCGGGAGCTCCAAACAGGAAGAGGTGTAACGTTTTGAAATTCGTTTCGGTGAAATTTCGAAAAATCGGTAAAATAAGGGGGGTTTCTGTAAAAAGTCAAAATAAAATTATCTTATTATAAAAATTAAATATACATATTCTAGCTATGTAATTGCTATTATTTGGTGTTTATTGAGCCGCTGGTGAAATTTCAAATTTTCTGAAAAAATATTATTTTATTATTATTTTAAGCCGTCACTAATACATTTAATTAGGGAAAATTACAAATTGGAATGAGTTGAAACAAATTTTATGCATCATAAAACATTAAATAAAATTTTATCATGTGGTTTTTGGAACGAAATCATTTGCCAAAGCGGTTTAGAAATTATTGAGGAAAAAAGGCTTTTTTTTAGCGTAAATGGATGTTTGGGGTATTGTATTTATCATTTTTCATCACTCCACACCCGTACCCACACCCACACACCCCCACTTACTCCTCCTCATGGCTGAATTCAGCAGCCCCCATTTATTTTCCCCACTTGAATTTCAAAGGAAAGAAATGAAAGAAAAGAAAAGAAAATGGAGAAATGAGGTGGACCTTTGACCTTGAATTGACTTTGACTTCTTCCCCCACTTTCTCTACCTCCCTCTCTCTCCTCTCCCACTCCCATTCCAGCAGCCCCCCTCCTACAGCAACAGCAGCCCCCCCAAATTCCCTTCTCTTTTCTCTTCAAACTTCATCAAAAATTGCCTCAAATCCATCAAAAAAAATCCCAAAACCCAAATCCGACTCCTACCCATTTTAGCTTAGCCCGTATAGCATGGATCCTTGTGAAAAGAGAGAATTTTGGAAGGCCATGGATGCTTGTGGATCTTCATATGTTTTGGGTATAATTCTAAACATTTTTGTTGCTTAATTTGTTACTAATTTCTTAAGCTAATTTAATTAAGTGTTAATTTGGATATGTGAGTTTAATTGCAAGTTTTGGAATTCAAGTTATGAATTTGAATGCAAGTTAGGGTTTTGTAAAATTGGTGTATGGTTGTGTGTGTAAGTCTACGCTAGCGCCCCGGCAGTCTACAGACGCCAAATGCGGAACAAAAACTTTTTAACTGGCGCTATCGTATACTTTAACCCGGATCTGCCATTATTGCTAAACTAACAAACTGTAAAGAGTGTAGGAATGTTATACCGAACGATCCGAGTCCTTCGTTCTTCAACCATCATCCCACGCTCCGTTGCGGCTCCTCTGATCTCATCGATCTCCGATATCCTCGTCGAAGTGGCACCACATCACCGATTCTTTAAACGGGCTCCCGCCTCTGACTTGAGGCAACTCGATCGTCAAGTTTGCTAAAAGAGATGACCAAGAATGATGTAGAGAATGAGTAGATGACTTTGTCTCACTTCGTCCAAGTCCGTGGACGATCGGTTAATGAAGTTGCCGATGGAATTGGGTGATGGAATGAAATGAACTGTGAATTCCATACACCCCAAAATCTATCATAATCTTTTCTACCAAATGAAACATCAAGTGAGAGTGAGAGAGATAGGAGAGAGAGGGCCGGCCATATATAGCAAGAGGGAGGTGACCGTAGGAGAGGGAGAGTAACCTTAAGCAAAATATCTTAAACAAATATCTTAAGGAAAACAAGAATACAATGAAATCAAAGCATGAGTCACTTAGCCTTGTCACCAAATTCTAGAACCTTCTAGAACCTTCTAGAAGCACGACTCACTCTCATCCAAGAAAAGATAAATTTGTCTTTAACCGAATGTTAAAAGACGGCTGATAGAAAACTGGAAACTGGAAACTTCCAAAAGTGATCCTGAAACGACTTTCAGGATAACCCCGAAACTGTATAAATATACCCGCATTTGTATTACTACCGAATACAAATGCAACCGAGACAAAGATATTATACCTACTCAATATAATACTCGGATCCGGCTTAAACCAAAGCCGACCAGTATCATCTGTCCGAAAATCGACACGTGCGTAAACGCACGTGCATTTTCCGAACCCTGCCATAAAAACCATACGGCCTCTACAACGTTTCGCCCGAACTTGGGAAACTGTCTGTGGGGGACTCTAATGACTCGTCAGTACCCTGGCAGTGGGTTTAACCACAAACCGTCAGCGGCACTAGCAATGCGTAACGGCTGCCCATGGACTGACCTCAAGGGATGCCGATGAGCGCACTCATCCGGAAAACCCTACTGAGCCTAACAGTGACAATGTATATACAGTCCGGTCCGTTCGTCTATGAGTATCGCATATCTACCTAGGGGGCTAGTAACGTCAGACCCCCAATAGCAGTATAAGTCGTGTCGGAGTGTAGCCCAATAACACCCTGAGATACTACTGGAGTACCTACCAGTAAATCTCCTGCCATGGCCATGGACTTTGTGTAATGGCTCTCCTAGACACAGCACGACTTCGCCCCCAATACCGGGAGAGACGAATCCCCTGCCGATCCGCTCACGTGCCTCCATATGGCTCGGGACTGTACCCAAAAACTACCTGTTTGCACGACTCCTTTGAGCCGTGGTAGGGTAGAAATCAAAGCACAGTGGGAACTCACACGAGACAAATGACGACCTCAGGTCGATGAACTAACCTGTACACATGTCACCAGGGAACTGCTATCTGACGGTAGATATAATACTAACTAGCAGATTCCCGGCGAGTCCTGTCCGGTGTACTCATAACCCAATGAGCACCTGTATACATCTTAGGTGATCCAACTGACACCAGTGGCTTATGAGACCGGCCACCGCCCCTCGTCGGGGTCTCGACTGTACACACTAGTCTACTCCGGAGTATCGATGCCCTGTCTCGAAACTCCCACGACTAGGGACCACAATTAAGGATATGCGTATAAACCACCCAACTCTCACGTATATGATCGCCATCATACTGTTGGTGGTAAAGCAAGATCCTAAGGGCTCTATCAACGTGTAACATGTAATCAGTCACCTGATCATGTACACGACTGATAAAGGCAAACCAGATAGTATACTATCATCTCGAGTAAGACTGTCCTACCGGTATAGGTCCTCCGCAATCATTGCAATCACGTACCTGTGATCCAATAATTGACTATGAGGGAACTATCTCCAACAGTGTGTTATATTTAGGCTTTTTGTCATGTTAATACAAGATTAGTAGCTACTGCTAATGGTTAGTTTGAAAAAAATTATGTTAATGTGTTAATTTGCCTACTAGATTTTTGAAATTGGTTAAATACTTGGTATTAAAAATGTGTTTAGGTTTTTCATGACTTCATTAACTTTATTAAGTGTGGTTTAATGCTTTAGATCATGCAAATCTAAGCTAGATTGTAGTTTGTGCATTTTTGCTTTGAAATTGTTAAAAATGGTATTTTTGTAAACTAGAATATTAGGGTTTTTGGAATTTAATGAGATTAAATTCCGGAAATTATTTCTATGACTTATTTAAGATATTTAATAAGTATATTGGCCGCTACATTCATTTAAACATCCTGTTTTGTACAAAAACGGCGAATTGTGCTTGCTAGATTTTCGGAAAAATGACTTTTCAAGTAAAATTGAGGTTTTTGTGAGTTTTAACCTAGTTTATATTAAAATTAGTGTTCGTGAATGTGCAAATGAGTGTGATTGGATTTTTCTCGATGGTTTGACGTTTGTACATCGACATCGAGGGTTGGTTTGACTATTCTTGCATGCGTAGGCGATAGGTTTGGACCTATACGTGATACGCGTGCCGATTTGATTTTCGTATGCCGTTTCGATTTCGAATTTAGTTTTAATGCGATATGGTGCGTTATGATATGTAGGTACCCCCATGTGGACTTCGAGACGACAAGCAAGCACGTGGCGACGTCGGTACCGGCTAGCGAAGACCAGGTGAGTAGATTTATATCTACGGGGAGAAGTCGGGTGGATGGCGTATAGCACCCCCGCAGTCCGTGGTGATGTATACGGATGCGTATACACACCAACAATTTATGATATGTTGTTAGGATTTATTATTGATGATTTTAGATGGATATTGGTGTTGGATTGGTGCATGGTTACGAAACCTTAGGTAATGGGTGCACTACACTTACACATACACACATATACATACTTGCATACATTCCTTATTTCATATGTGCGTGTATGGGAATGTATTTATGTGTTCACATGGATATGGGACTATGTGTTCACATTTGGATTGTGGATGATACTTGGGGTTGAGCTGAGTCGATGAGATTTGATTTGAGGCCGTGAGATCGGTGATATAGCAGGGTTCGTATCTTAGATACGACATGACGTTGTAGCGGGTCCTGGACGTAGTTTTTACACACGTGCATGCATACTTAGGCGATTTCAGTATTGTACTAGACGTAGATCAATACCAGATCATGATATTGATAAAGAGGATACCAGGTAAATAGTATGATGAATGTGATTTTGACCCGTACCCAGAATTGGGGGATGCCGTACGACGGATTTACGTACGAGCTATATCTTGATGATTGATCCGCACTCTTGACTTGGGATGTCTGATTATAGATATGGTATCGGATTTGATATTATTGAGGCTGGATCACCGACTAATATATATAGAGGTATGTATATGTATCGACTCAGATGATAGGCGGTTTCCTTACCTGTAGTTCAGCTTGTTAGTTCAGCCGTATAGTTTAGTGTAGCTGTTAGATTAGATTAGACTCCTACCTATTTCAAAAACTAACGAATCGTGGGTATTTTAAAGGACATCCCATGGGATCCTACGGATATTTCAAAAGACTCATCTTTTCATAAAAACACCGTAGCCCCTATTTTCAAAACCCCATTATTTGTGTTATTTCAAAAGGCACCATTTGTAGGATTTATATAAGATTATTACAGTTTAGTTATCGTTGTGTCTAGTATTCAGCTCCCGCTCATTTTTACTGTTCTCTCCGCATCGCATACTTATATTATAATTTCTTATTGCATTATTAATAACATGTTGTTAGGACACCAGCACCATTACCGATGATGCGTATGTACCACGTACACCTACTTTCCGGCTCACACACATCTTCATCGGTAATTGCCATGTCACGTACACTTTAGAGAATATATTTGCTTGACTTAGCTTGTTAATTAGTAGGTTGATATGATATTAGTGTATCTGGGTTATATGCCAGTTTAGACATTGTAGTTATTACTTGTCACTTCATGCATACTGTTATTCCATTGTTCATGCCTAGTTATTAATCATACATTACAACTTGGTTATTGACACCATATACATTCATTAGCATTGACATATGCACTTGTGATGACTTCTTGAGATTTATGATATTTCTGGATTTCGGGGTAAAGCCGCAAAATTTCTAAACTTATTAACCTTTTAAAATTTGTAAATTGCGGTTTTCTAGTATTGTAAGTGTCGTCCACCATGAGTTTGCTGTGGTTTTCGAGATCCGTGTCGAGGAGTGGAGGAACCGTGACGGGTACATGGTGGGCCCGGTATGGTACGCCGGGGCATGATGAATGTGGTGTTGACGTTGAGCCTGGCAGGGGACAGATTACCTACCGGTGATATTACCCGACGCGTCGGATATCCGGAGGATACCGTCATGGTCTTGAGATGGATGGTAGGGGCCGGCCTGGACTGACGGCGCCCTAGATATCGAGATTGAGACATTGATATTTCGAGACAGTGAGATTTATGTTTTGTGTCGATGCTAGACACTGTTGATACTGATTTCATTATGATACCTCAGTTTAAAAATACGAAGGAAATCTCACTAATTTATGAAAACAGTTCTTCATTTACATGTATTCTGTTTTCATGCATTCATACCTCATTCATATGATATATTGCTACCTGAGGCACTGACATGGGCACATGAGATTTCACTCGGTTAGATATTACCCTAGCCATTGTTATAGGCTGCTTGTTATGTATATTTTTTGAGGATATATTATGATCATTGACCTAGGTTGCGTTATTTTTGTGATTTCTGTGCGTAGATGTTTTTCTATTCACGAGTTGGCAACTCACCCCCGTTGTGCCCCAGTTTCTTGCAGGTTTTGCCATACAGGTTTAATTACGGCTTTGCGGGCTCAGTTTCATTCCGGTGACTTGCTAGTAGGTGGGTTTTTCTTGTATTGTACCCATCATATTACCTTGTATAATATTATTCCGTTGTATCTAGTAAATTCAATCAACCAAACATGCATTTATTGAGATAGAGACCAGTGTTGTTTATTCTTTCGACCTTAGAGTCGCTCGTTATATTTCTGGTGGTTTTGAGTTTCCTTTTGAGTTTTGATCCTCGCCGTTGGCGTTGTATATTATATTGCTTGTGCGGTTGTGACCGTCGATTGACAAAGAGCTAGCTCCCGCTTGGGGATGCCTTTTTCTTGATTTCGTATACTATTCATGTTGTATCCCGTTTGGGGGCCAGTATTTACAAAGGAGACTCTGCCGAAATTTTCAGTAAATTTTTGATGTTTTTAAAAACCGCATAATTCGGCTTATGCTATTGAAACTACTTGCTTTAAGCTGGTTTTTCCTGCACTCTACTACTTTTCTTGGTTTGGATTTCTGGGTTTTCTGTTTACTTAGATTACGTACGCCTCGAGACGTTCGTAGTTTAAGTGCCGGTCATGTTCCGTACTTTCGGGTCGTGACAAAGTTGGTATCAGAGCGTTAGGTTTTACCTTCGGAGCGTAGGATGACCCTTGGTTGCTGGAATAGGTGACTAAAGTAGAGTGACGTACCGTTGGTATGTTCCGCGGTATATTTACGACACGCCACTCCACTTAAGAAGCCTTAGGATGTACATTTCCTTGTTCAGTATTATATTCCTTCCTGATCTAGCCTCATCAGTACCAGTTTGGTCTTGCTGCCATGATTACGGGCAGGGAGAGCTACGGCTAGAGTTGCGGTTAGCACGAGCTCGGCACGAACGAGGACTGACCAGGGCATGATTCCGGCGACACCCGATTATAGAGAGGTGTCTTTTGACTGTGTTTCCGCGCCACGAGTGTTTGGCGGATCGCCTTTATGAGGTTACTCGGATGTGCTGATCGACATTAGAGGATTGAGCTAATGATAAAGGCCATCCAGATCTTGATGACCGTTGGTGTGTTGCTTATTCATGATGATCGAGGCACTGTTCGGCGTGCAGACGAGCGAGCCAGTTATTGCTGCGAACGACGAGGTATTGCCCCAGATGCTGGAGTTAGTGCAGAACGAGTTGTACTAAGAGATGATAGAAGGTCGCTAGTCATCGTGGATGAATGACTAGGACATGTGGATCGTTCGCCTAACCCGATGCGAGGTCATCAGATAGATTGATTCCAGCTAGAGACGACTTCACGTGGAGACGTTGGGAGTCGACAGAGATGATCGAATGTCAGAAACCTATTATTCCAAGTTTAAAGTAGTCGGAAAGACATGCAGGCAATTCTATGGTCCCTCTAGAAGAATGAAACCCTAACTCGACTTAATGACCGTGTGAAAGCCTTTGAACCTTCGGGTTTGCGGCAGTTCTACGGCGCCATTAGTGAGGCTTGGGTTTGCCCTTCTACGGCTGGACCACCGATGCTGTGGTATGTACTCGATACTATTAAACTGTGCCCAAGAGGTTGAGCTCTTGGGGGATTATGAGGTTTTGACGACTCGATCGGATGGCTCGACTTAATTCGGATGCTAGGTGGTGAGATGCATTCTTGGGAGACTCCAGATACGAGGATAGCCGCTGGAGCTCAGTCCATGCACCCGCGACGAGACGAGTCCAAAGCAGACGACAATAGAGAAAAGTGGAGTAAGAGGTTCGCACCAGATCTAGATGAGATGACGTTCCACTCCGCCGACATCAGAGAGGCGATGCGCATGCTGAGGCATGGTACTTGGACTTACCTTCCAGAAGGAGTCGCGATGAGTATGCAGTCGTTCCAAAGCAAGATGCAGATATAGGAAAGGACAATGACTTCCGGACAGTTGGCAGAGACGAGACATGGAAGAGACCGTGAGCAGGATTCCTTCCAGGACACTGCTGCAATGATACTTGCACCCAGGATCAGATGTGTCACGTGCATTCAGAGAGCCAGAGGCCGACGCCAGTGATATGCTGCCTTGACATGGCCGATGAGCCGATGGATTGTGAGATTGGTAATCCACGGAGAAGACTTGGACCCAGGAGTGGTCATGTTACGCACACCAGCAGGCCAGAGTTCATGATCATCGACGAGACGTCCCACTAGTGACCGCGACAGTTGGCCCGAGATTCTTAGAGGATGCACTTGAGCGGTACTGTTCCGCCATTATTGATTTCGATGTTTTGGGTGATTTATTCGTATGATTTGATTTTGATGATTGAGGATTTACGATCTTTGCACAGTGTTGCACTTGATATCGTTTTCGTGCTTTAGTTTCACATGTTTGTGATTTTATGGTTTTAAACAGTTGAGTTGATTTTGTGCGTATGCACGCACGCGATTTGGTTCCTGCACTCTGTATAGTTTATACATGCTGGCAGTGCAGTGACATGTATTTTGTGCACTTGGATACACTGGATTTCGATTTCGAGGGTGATGCTCGACATTTGTTTTGTGCATTTTATGCACCGGATTGGATTTTTAGCGCCTGTTGGGCGCCTGTTACGAGATGCGATTTGGTGCACACCAGATGCACTAATTCGAGATTTTTCGTGCATGTCAGATGCACCTGATTTTGCTATCAGGCACACACGTTGCCTACGACAGATGTTTCGTGCACACCAGATGCACTTAGATGTTGTTTCTGTGCGCATGTATGGCACATTCATGGATTTTGATTTTCGTGCGCACCAGACGCACGTAGCATTCATGTGCATATTTTGGGATTTATTTCGTATAGAGCAGTACGTTTTTATGATATTGCTATGTGATTTCGTACTGAGCTGGACTAGTCATAGGACAGTATCTGAATATATTTTGCATGCATTGATAGTTATTGAGGGGATTTCCAAAAAGCGAGCTATAGCCTCAGTATTTACCTACGTGTCTGATATGACACGAAATGTTTAAAACAAGGAGACCCTTCTAAATTGTTTCCAAAACGGCGGAACGCACATTTCAAACAAAGTTATATATGTATATAGTTATTTCCTTATGATAGACGTCCGCCACTGTGCAGTGTTATACGCGTGCACAGCGACTTTAAGAGATTTGGCATGCATTTCCTTCAGATACTTACATATATAGATTCCATATTTACATGTATAGTTTTGAGTTATGGCATATTGGTTTTGATTTGGATTTGGCATTGATGTCTTCTCCATGACTCCGATGATTGCGGGATGCTTGACGGAGTTTCGATTTGAGTTATATGCTCATTTTTCAAGCGCATGCCCTGCGCTACGATTTGTTTTATGTAGTTACAATTTCGGAGCCCCGACGACATGATGGTTTTTCTTAGATGTTTTAGTATTTGGGGGAGTTTGAATTTAAATTCGGGGACCGAATTTCTTTAAGGGGGGAAGATTGTAACGTTTTGAAAATCGTTTCGGTGAAATTTCGAAAAATCGGTAAAATAAGAGGGTTTTCTGTAAAAAGTCAAAATACAATTATCTTATTATAAAAATTAAATATACATATTCTAGCTATGTAATTGCTATTATTTGGTGTTTATTGAGCCGCTGGTGAAATTTCAAATTTTCTGAAAAAATATTATTTTATTATTATTTTAAGCCGTCACTAATACATTTAATTAGGGAAAATTACAAATTGGAATGAGTTGAAACAAATTTTGTGCATCATAAAACATTAAATAAAATTTTATCATGTGGTTTTTGGAACGAAATCATTTGCCAAAACGGTTTAGAAATTATTGTGGAAAAAAGGCTTATTTTTAGCGTAAATGGATGTTTGGGGTATTGTATTTATCATTTTTCATCACCCCACACCCGTACCCACACCCACACACCCCCACTTACTCCTCCTCATGGCTGAATTCAGCAGCCCCCATTTATTTTCCCCACTTGAATTTCAAAGGAATGAAATGAAAGAAAAGAAAAGAAAATGGAGAAATGAGGTGGACCTTTAACCTTGAATTGACTTTGACTTCTTCCCCCACTTTCTCTACCTCCCTCTCTCTCCTCTCCCACTCCCATTCCAGCAGCCCCCCTCCTACAGCAGCAGCCCCCCCCAATTCCCTTCTCTTTTCTCTTCAAACTTCATCAAAAATTGCCTCAAATCCATCAAAAAAAATCCCAAAACCCAAATCCGACTCGTACCCATTTTAGCTTAGCCCGTATAGCATGGATCCTTGTGAAAAGAGAGCATTTTGGAAGGCCATGGATGCTTGTGGATCTTCATATGTTTTGGGTATAATTCTAAACATTTTTGTTGCTTAATTTGTTACTAATTTCTTAAGCTAATTTAATTAAGTGTTAATTTGGATATGTGAGTTTAATTGCAAGTTTTGGAATTCAAGTTATGAATTTGAATGCAAGTTAGGGTTTTGTAAAATTGGTGTATGGTTGTGTGTTATATTTAGGCTTTTTGTCATGTTAATACAAGATTAGTAGCTAGTGCTAATGGTTAGTTTAAAAAAAATTGTGTTAATGTGCTAATTTGCCTACTAGATTTTTGAAATTGGTTAAATACTTGGGATTAAAAATGTGTTTAGGTTTTTCATTACTTCATTAACTTTATTAAGTGTGGTTTAATGCTTTAGATCATGCAAATCTAAGCTAGATTGTAGTTTGTGCATTTTTGCTTTCAAATTGTTAAAAAGGGTATTTTTGTAAACTAGAATATTAGGGTTTTTGGAATTTAATGAGATTAAATTCCGGAAATTATTTCTATGACTTATTTAAGATATTTAATAAGTATATTGGCCGCTACATTCATTTAAACATCCTGTTTTGTACAAAAACGGCGAATTGTGCTTGCTGGATTTTCGGAAAAATGACATTTCAAGTAAAATTGAGGTTTTTGTGAGTTTTAACCTAGTTTATATTAAAATTAGTGTTTGTGAATGTGCAATTGAGTGTGATTGGATTTTTCTCGATGGTTTGACGTTTGTACATCGACATCGAGGGTTGGTTTGACTATTCTTGCATGCGTAGGCGATAGGTTTGGACCTATGCGTGATACGCGTGCCGATTTGATTTTCGTATGCCGTTTCGATTTCGAATTTAGTTTTAATGCGATATGGTGCGTTATGATATGTAGGTACCCCCATGTGGACTTCGAGATGACAAGCAAGCGCGTGGAGACGTCGGTACCGGCTAGCGAAGACCAGGTGAGTAGATTTATATCTACGGGGAGAAGTCGGGTGGATGGCGTATAGCACCCCCGCAGTCCGTGGTGATGTATACGGATGCGTATAAACACCAACAATTTATGATATGTTGTTAGGATTTATTATTGATAATTTTAGATGGATATTGGTGTTGGATTGGTGCATGGTTACGAAACCTTAGGTAATGGGTGCACTACACTTACACATACACACATATACATACTTGCATACATTCCTTATTTCATATGTGCGTGTATGGGAATATATTTATGTGTTCACATGGATATGGGACTATGTGTTCACATACGGATTGAGGATGATACTTGGGGTTGAGCTGAGTCGATGAGATTTGATTTGAGGCCGTGAGATCGGTGATATAGCAGGGTTCGTATCTTAGATACGACATGACGTTGTAGCGGGTCCTGGACGTAGTTTTTACACACATGCATGCATACTTAGGCGATTTCAGTATTGTACTAGACGTAGATCAGTACCATATCATGATATTGATAAAGAGGATACCAGGTAAATAGTATGATGAATGTGATTTTGACCCGTACCCAGAATTGGGGGATGTCGTACGACGGATTTACGTACGAGCTATATCTTGATGATTGATCCGCACTCTTGACTTGGGATGTCTGATTATAGATATGGTATCGGATATGATATTATTGAGGCGGGATCACCGACTAATATATATGGAGGTATGTATATGTATCGACTCAGATAATATGCGGTTTCCTTACCTGTAGTTCAGCTTGTTAGTTCAGCCGTATAGTTTAGTGTAGCTGTTAGATTAGATTAGACTCCTACCTATTTCAAAAACTAACGAATCGTGGGTATTTTAAAAGACATCCCAAGGGATCCTACGGATATTTCAAAAGACTCATCTTTTCATAAAAACACCGTAGCCCCTATTTTCAAAACCCCATGATTTGTGTTATTTCAAAAGGCACCATTTGTAGGATTTATATTAGATTATTACAGTTTAGTTATCGTTGTGTCTAGTATTCAGCTCCCGCTCATTTTTACTGTTCTCTCCGCATCGCATACTTATATTATAATTTCTTATTGCATTATTAATAGCATGTTGTTAGGACACCAGCACCATTACCGATGATGCGTATGTACCACGTACACCTACTTGCCGGCTCACACACATCTTCATCGGTAATTGCCATGTCACGTACACTTTAGAGAATATATTTGCTTGACTTAGCTTGTTAGTTAGTAGGTTGATATGATATTAGTGTACCTGGGTTATATGCCAGTTTAGACATTGTAGTTATTACTTGTCACTTCATGCATACTGTTATTCTATTGTTCATGCCTAGTTATTAATCATACATTACAACTTGGTTATTGACACCATATACATTCATTAGCAGTGACATATGCACTTGTGATGACTTCTTGAGATTTATGATATTTCTGGATTTCGGGGGAAAGCCACAAAATTTCTAAACTTATTAACCTTTTAAAATATGTAAATTGCGGTTTTCTAGTGATGTAAGTGTCGTCCACCATGAGTTTGCTGTGGTTTTCGAGATCCGTGTCGAGGAGTGGAGGAACCGTCACGGGTACATGGTGGGCCCGGTATGGTACCCCGGGGCAAGATGAATGTGGTGTTGACGTTGAGCCTGGCAGGGGATAGATTACCTACCGGTGATATTACCCGACGCGTCGGATATCCGGAAGATACCGTCGTGGTCTTGAGATGGATGGTAGGGACCGGTCTGGACTGACGGCGCCCTAGATATCGAGATTGAGACATTGATATTTCGAGACAGTGAGATTTATGTTTTGTGTCGAAGCTAGACACTGTTGATACTGATTTCATTATGATACCTCAGTTTAAAAATACGAAGGAAATCTCACTAATTTATGAAAACAGTTCTTCATTTACATGTATTCTGTTTTCATGCATTCATACCTCATTCATATGATATATTGCTACCTGAGGCACTGACACGGGCACATGAGATTTCACTCGGTTAGATATTACCCTAGCCATTGTTATAGGCTGCTTGTTATGTATATTTTTTGAGGATATATTATGATCATTGACCTAGGTTGCGTTATTTATGCGATTTCTCTGCGTAGATGTTTTTCTATTCACGAGTTGGCAACTCACCCCCGTTGTGCCCCAGTTTCTTGCAGGTTTTGCCGTACAGGTTTAATTACGACTTTGCGGGTTCAGTTTCATTCGGGTGACTTGCTAGTACGTGGGTTTTTCTTGTATCGTACCCATCATATTACCTTGTATAATATTATTCCGTTGTATCTAGTAAATTCCATCAACCAAACATGCATTTATTGAGATAGAGACAAGTGTTGTTTATTCTTTCGACCTTAGAGTCGCTCGTTATATTTCTGGTGGTTTTGAGTTTCCTTTTGAGTTTTGATCCTCTCCGTTGGCGTTGTATATTATATTGTTTGTATGGTTGTGACCGTCGATTGACAAAGAGCTAGCTCCCGCTTGGGGATGCCTTTTTCTTGATTTCGTATACTATTCTTGTTGTATCTCGTTTGGGGGCCAGTATTTACAAAGGAGACTCTGCCGAAATTTTCAGTAAATTTTTGATGTTTTTAAAAACCGCATAATTCGGCTTATGCTATTGAAACTACCTGCTTTAAGCTGGTTTTTCCTGCACTCTACTACTTTTCTTGGTTTGGATTTCTGGGTTTTCTGTTTACTTAGATTACGTACGCCTCGAGACGTTCGTAGTTTAAGTGCCGGTCATGTTCCGTACTTTCGGGTCGTGACAAGAGGACACCCAACTCAGCACCATCAAGGAATTTGAAGGCACAAGCCCACATTCTTGCTGCGGAACCGCGGCATAAACGGGCTTAGGCCGCGGAACCGCGGCCACTTGGCGCCCTCATCAGCTCAAAACTTCTGTGAGTCGTTCTGTCCTTCTCCCCACTCCTCTGAACTCCACTAAACTGTTTTTTCTGCAGCATTCTTTGCGCAAACTCTCTTCCCCTTTCCAATAAATTGTTTTTGTGCAGGATTCTTTGCGCCGCGCTAAAATAAAAATTGATTGCAGTTGATTTGTTACTGCTTTGCATTTATTAATACGGACTTTAAGAGGCTTGAAACCAATTCAGATTGGGTGGTGATTTCATCACCCTTCCCAGGACCCCAGAAATCACAAAAGCATATGCATTGACCATTGTTAATTAAAAAATGCTAGACTCAGCCCTAAGGACTTCGCGCTCAATAGGACAGAGGACTAGTTACAGGCATCGGCCGTTTATCCTATCCTGACTTTTGCGGTGTCTAGGCAAGTGTGTCCAAGGCAAGTGGTTACTTAATTAGGACCACTACTTACGTAGTGGGGAGCCTCCTACTTACCTGGCACTTACCTGACCGCAATTGTTGGAGAAGAGGCGGTTTGAGGTCCGATTTCTAGCCCTTTGGAACAGTTAGGAGCTGTCTAGCTGACCTAGGTGACCCTAGATCTAGGTGTGATTGTGCATACCTTGTTTTTGATTGCTTGAAGCCGTAATTCCGTACATATTTCTGTAAATCTCTTTCTCTAAAAAAAAACAGAAAACCAAAAACTTTTATAAAAACTTGCCCCTTGTCGCCAGAATCCATTTTTTCACCCACCACCTATCGTATTTCTCCATTGTCGTTTTCTTACCCTCACCTTCTCCGCTTTGACTATACTAAACTCGTTTAGTGTATGTCCGCTTGGACTCGGGACACTAGCGCCCGCCTAGTCCGCGTTACGTTAGTCGCTACCGACTACGCGATCGACTCAGACGTCGAAACTCCGTCCACGCCTCTTTCACCCTTACCTTTGCCGGCCAACTCCGACGTTGACCGGAATTCTGCTCATACATCTTCACCTTCACCATCACCAACCTCTTCTTCCGCGATGTCATGATTTAATCCAAACATCTCTTTGACTACCCCAGGATTGACTCCACCTCCTACGGAGGCAACTACCCCACCACCACCGTCTGTTGTAGCGCCACAGCGATCGCGCTTCAGGATTGTTTCTATCCCACCCGTTCTGCACTTCCCACCTGTCTTTCTCTTCCACCGGCCAATGGGGATAACTTTGAAATTAAGCCCCACTTCATTAACATGCTTCCGCGATTTCATGGGCTTGAATCTGAAGATGCCTATATCTTCATAAACAAGTTCCAAAATGTTTGTGCCATGATGAAAACCACCCAGCTGTCGGACGATGCTATACGGCTACGGGTCATTCCGTTCACTTTATGCGATCTTGCTGAAAATGGCTGTATAGCACCGCTTCCCACTCCATAACCAGTTGGGACGAGTTTGTGAAAGCTTTTCTCAAAAAATTTTATCCGAATCATAAAACGGCAAGGATCCGTAACGAAATCAACCAATTCTCTCAGCTTTTTTCTGAACCCTTCTGGAAGTGCTTTGACCGGTATAAAGACCTTCTTGTTCAGTGTCCTCACCATGGTATCGAGAAATGGCAACTTTGCCAAACCTTATATGAGGGCCTGAACCCAGCAACCAAGCAGTTGTTGGAAACCATTTGTCAGGGCCACTTCCTATCGAAATCTGACGAGGAAGCGTGGCAATTCTTCGACGACCTTGCGGAACAAACGCTACAATGGGAGAGCACCAGACCGAGTTCTTCTTCTTCTACCTCCACTTCTACCGGTCAGTCTAGGGTAGGAATTCGCCAACTTGATGTCTCTATTGCGATGAAAGCTGAAATGGCTCCAATAATGAGAAAACTTGAAGCGATAGAGAGCAAATTTTCTTCTCCTGCTCCTGCCCCTGTTCTTCCTTTTCGTACCATTTGCGCTTGTTGTTCCGATCCTTCTCACTTAACCGAAGAGTGTGCTTACAATCCACCATCTCAAGGACAGGATCAGGTTAATTCTGCATTTCAGCAAAGACCGAGGAATGATCCATACTCTTCCACCTACAATCCCAGTTGGTGGGACCACCCCAATTTCGCCTGGAATCAGAATCAGAATCAATTCCAAGGCAACAATTTCCAGAGGCCACCTCCTCCACAACAACAAGCGCAACACAAAACTCAACATCAGTTTCAGCAGCCCTTCCAACCCCAACCTTTTCAAAATCAGATGAACAACTTTGCACCAAACAATTCTTTTCCCCAAAACAACTTTGTTCCATCAAACAACGATAAGGTTTCCTCTCTAGAACGACGTCTGGAGGCGTTCGTTAAACAATCGACACAATCCACCGCCAACATCCAGTCGTCTATTCAGTCTTTGGTGCAACACACCGCTGCACACGGGCAAAGCATCAAGACCATCGAGGCCCAGATTGCACAGCTGAATGCGGCGTTAAACGAGCGAGAGAAGGGAAAGCTTCCATCTCAACCACTCCAAAATCCCGGTCACCCACTTCTGTCCAAGGGGTCACTCCCGGTGAAGGGATCTCGGCCCTTGCCTCGTCGACTGAGGTGCTAGATATTCATAACCGAATACCACTGTGCAAAACAAAAGTGAACGTCCTTACAATAACAGCTTTTTGAAAAATTGTTCCAACAACATCAAACAGGTTTGTTTAGCTTGCATTGATCCGAATCAACGCAGTCCCATCAATTGATCACACCAATAAAGAACGAAAATAATGATGTACGTATATGCCATCCGCATTCGCCACTGGGTCCCGTCATTACCCGTTAGGTTACTTAACTAACGACAGAGCGGGGACTGGACTAGCGCAGATGCAAAACATATACAACATCTACTAGTATATATATCAATATATAATATTCGCTCAAGGCATGATAAAATGCAACATCACAAAAATGTAATAAGCATCACAGAACAATACAGATATCTGGGATCCCCGGGTTTCATAGAGCCGCTACTAAAACCCGACGTTCCCCTGGTCGTGTGGATAGCCTGTGCAATGAAATCCTAGACCCCTATGGGCGCGGCAAGTTACCCGCCAAAACCTGAAGCGAGGCAGCCCCCTTCAGCAACGTGAATGGACCACCCAGCACTTCACGGAATCCGGTAACTTGGGCACCCCTCCTGGGTCTCCCTGTACCCCCTACGAGTGCGGCGAATAGCCCGCCAATTCTAGAGTGAGGCCCCCTCCGTCTCAAAGCCATGAGATGCGGGCCCGTTGCCCTCCAGAATCCGGCTATCCGTGCACCCCACCGTGGGGTAATCCTAGTACAGAAAGTAAAATATACATACAACGGGTACATCGACCTCAGCCCGGTCGTGCCCCAAAAGAATAATATACAAACAGACAGTGACGGCAGTCCATATGTCGGACGCTCGCCCCGCAATATCAAATGTACATAAAAAATGAAACTGTACTAACAATGCATCCAGGCTATCCCCACGACCAATCCGCAACATCACAGCACAACACAGAACATCAACGTGAATGTCACGTTCGCAAATCCGTCTAAAATGGCTATAGCAGTTAGACAGGATTTACCGATCAAATGACATTCACGATCGCAGATATAATGTAAATACTATGAACTAACATGTTTAAACTTTTCGATCGATCAAATTTACCCAAGTGGGCCCCAAGCACAACTGTAGCACTCAAAGGAAATCTGGGCCCAAAAAGAATATTCCAAAAACCCCATTTTCATCTCAGGAGCTCTCTGTAAAATTTTGGTGTACTGAACAACAAAAGTGGCGGCGGAACATCGGCCCAAGCATGGGTTTGGCCGCGGTTCCGCGATGGAATAGTGAGTTCACGCGACCAAATTTTTACAGAATGCTTAGAATTCCCTGCACTCATTTCTGCAATGTACTGAAAAAAATTTCGAGCCCAAAAAATTCGACAGAAAACTGATGCAGTGAAAACACGGTTTTTTTTTGGAAAATCCGATCGATCGAACTTTTAAACATGTTAGAGCAAGCTATACTAGTTTAATGGCGTGGCTCTGATACCATGTTGGTGCATGGCGGCGCCCCGGCCGTCTTTCCGAGGCCAAAATGCGGAAACAAAAATTTTCTTAACTTTTAACCGGCGCCACCGCGGACCATAAACCGGGATCGGGCCATTAACATAATCCTAGCAAACTAGAGAAGGGGTAGAGAGATATACCGAGCGATCCGTGTCCTTCGGTCTTCTCGTCGTCGTCCCGATCTCCCCACGGAATCTCCGGTCTTCATCTCTTCGTCGGAAGGGCACCACATCGCCGGGTTCTTTTACGGGCTTCCACCTCTGGACCGAGGCAACTCGGGCACGAAGTTGGCGAGCCGACGTGCCCAAGAAGTGCTGTAGAATAGTGTGGAACTCTATGTCTCATGGGGGTTGAGGAAGTTGCCATATTGGTGGAAGAAATGAACTTTGGAGAGAGGGGAGGAATATGTAGCATACCAAAATGAGATCAACATATTTTCTCACAACAAAAAGGAATTCCCCTCTCTAGGAAGTGGCCGGCCTTGACTTGTGAAGAATGAGGAGTGAGAGAGTGGAACAATAATGCAAGAAGGAATGATGTGTGATCATGAGAAGAAATCATCAAAAACAAAGTCCAACACTCCATCAACCACCATCTCATCACAAAGTCAAGTCATCATGAACTCATGAAGTCAAAGGAAGCTAGAATCATGATGAACCATCATGAAGAAACAATTTACAAAGACTACCCTCCACAATGCTAATTTGCATAATTGCAAATAAGCCATCCTCCACCAATTTTCAGCCAAAGAAAGGAACAAAGGAAAATGGCCGAAACGGAAAGCAAACTGGCAACTTCAAAAAATTGATCCCGTAATAAATTACAGGAAAAACCCCGCGACTGTATATACACACCCGCATTTGTATTCCCACTGAATACAAATGCAATGAGACAAAATCTACACTGTACAATACTAGGATCCGGCTTAAACCAAAGCCTGCTAGTATTATCCGTCTGAATGTGATCCGTGCAATACCGCACGTACATGATCGAACCCTGCCATATCTCCATACGGCCTCTACAGCGTTTCGCCCAAAACTTGAGAAAACGGACTGTGGGGACTCTAAAGACTCGTCAATACATTGGTTGTGGATTTAACCACTAGCACGTCAGAGGTATTAACCATACGTAACGGGCTACCAGGTATTGACCAAAAGAGACGTCGATGAGCGAACTCATCCTGAAACCCTACTGAGCCTGTTAGTGACAATATCCATACAGTCCGGTCCGTTCGTCTATGAGTATCGCATGGCGGGCCTTGGGGGTTGGTAAAGGTCAGACCCCCAAAAGCGGTACAAGTCGTGTCGGAGTGTAGCCCAGAACACCTTGAGATACTACTGGAATACCTACCAGTAAATCTCCTGCCTTGGCCGAGGGCTTTGTGTAATGGCTCTCCTAGACACAGCGCGACCTCACTCCCAATACCGGGAGAGACGAACCCCTGCAGATCCGCTCATTGCCTCCATGTGACTCGGGACTGTACCCAACTAAAACCTGTTTGCACGACTCCTTTTAGCCGTGGTAGGGTAGTAATCAAAGTACAGTGGGGACTCACATGAGACAAATGACGATCTTGTAAGTCCATGTCACGCACCCCACGAACTTGCGGGGAGGCGGAATATATGAAAAATGATCATCAAAGGTTCGTAACACGGACTTGAGCGCATGAATCATATCTAAACCGTTACTAGCAAACTACGAAAGGTTTAACTACTCTGATTCGAAGTTATACCTCACGTTACTTGTCCTTCGGGTCTCCATCACTATCCTCCACTCCTTGTAGGCTCTTTGAAACGTCGGCACCTCAACGGCCTCCTCGAGTCAAAAGACGATCCACCCGAGAGCTCCTACACCAAGCTTAACCTCTAACCTGAGGTAACTAGGTTACTCAAAGTGCTAATCTAAGTAACCTAGGTGATATAGAGTTGGATTATGGAAGTATTAGTCTAGCTAACCCTTGATCTCAACACATGAGAGGTTAGGGTTAGGGTTTGAAGATGGAGAGCTTGAGGAGAGAGAAGGTGAGAGTGAGCATCCTTTTGGATGAATAGATCATGTGCGTATAAATGAAACATATCATATATATTAAATGAATAACAAATAATGATATATCATTATGTTTCATTAATACACTAAGTGATTCATCACATGAGTCATATAAATCATAATTGATTCATTAACTCCATATATGAATCACACCATGACTCACTTATCCAATTAATGCAAATGTCACCTTAACCCCCAAGTCACCATGCTTCAAGAAGCTTCCCGACAAATTACGAGAACGCCCCTCCTATCCGTAAAAACACGGAAAAACTTTAGACTTTATAAATCCAATAATCCGATACTAGAATCTGGCTTAAAACCAAAGCCGACTAGTAAAAACTGTCCGAACATCGTACGTGCGTAAAAACACGTATGCGTCTGAACCCTGTCGTAAAACCATACGACCTCTATATCGTTTCGCCCGAAGCAGGGAAACTCTCTGTTTGGGACTCTAAAGACTCGACACTATGCTGGCAGTGGGTTTAACCACAGACCACAAGCGGCACTAGTTGTACGTAACGGTCCCCAGGTAGATGTCGATAAGAAGGCCGATGAGGAAACCCATCCGAACTCCTACTGAGCCTGCTGTGACAATCTCCGTACAGTCCGGTCTATTCGTCTAAGACTATCGCATATCGGGCCTAGGAGGCGGCAAGCGTCAGTCCCCTAAAAGCGGTATAAGTCATGTCGGAGCGTAGCCCATTACACCTTGAGAAACTACTGGAAAACCTACCAGTAAATCTTGTTTGCCCTGGCCAGGGACATTGCATAATGGCTCTCTGACACAGTGCGATATCAACTCCCAATACCGGGAGAGACGAATCCTGTCTAACCGCCACTGCCTCCAAGTGCTCGGGACTGCACCCAACTGCTACCTGTTTGCACGACTCCTTTGAGCCGTGGTAGGGTAGAAATCTAAGAACAGTGGGACACACTCGAGGCGAAGTAGCACTGTCAAGTCTGCGGACTATGCTGTACTCATGTCACCTGGGATTTGTTAACTGACGACGGGTATAATCCCAACCAACAGTTCCCCGTGAGTCCTGTCCGGTGTACCCGTAACCTAACAAGCACCTGTATACTATCTCCAGTACAAAGTACTGATGGCTGTGGGACAGACCATCTCCCCAACTGGGATGAGAAGCGTACACACTAGTCTACTCCGGAGTATCGATGCCCTGTCTCGACAATCCAACGACTAGGGACCTGAAAAAGGATGTGCTTGTAGACTACCCAGCCCCCACTAGTGTGACTGCCATCACAACGCTGGTAGTCAAGCATGATCCTAAGAGCTCCATCAATACGTATACTCACATATTAAGATAGATAAAACCAAGTAGCATACTACCATATTTAGCAAGACTGTTATATAACTGTGAATATTCTAAGCTTCCATTAAGTAATATACAAACTAGTATGATACAGTAATGACCTTCTAGGGTATAAACACTAACAATCTCCCACTTGCACTAGGGCCATGTACTGGCATATCACAGACCTATCATCTCGAATAGCCTCTCGAACTGCGTCTGAGGAATAGCCTTTGTGAATGGATTAGCAGTGTTATTCTCTGTATCTACTCTCTTTACCTCGATCTCCCGGCGATCGACGATCTTCCTGATCAGGTGATATCGCTTTAAGATGTGTCTGGACTTCTGATGGGACCTGGGTTCCTTCACTAAAGCTAATACAGAGGTATTGGACCAACACTGGTAGGAACCACCTGAAGTTATGTGAGGAACTTCTTCATCCAGACAGCTTCTTTTGCGGCATCGCAAGCAGCTATGTACTCTGCTTCCATCGTTGAGTCAGCAACGGTGTCCTGCTTGGAACTCTTCCAACAGACCGCCCCTCCATTGAGGGTAAAGACATAACCCGACATGGACTTGGAGTCATCCTTGTCACTCTGGAAGCTGGAGTCAGCAAAGGCCTCGATCTGGAGGTCTTTTCCGCCATACACCAAGAACATCTCCTTAGTCCTCCTCAGGTACTTGAGAATGTTCTTTACTGCTATCCAGTGCTTCTCCCCTGGGTTTGCCTGATACCGGCTTACAACGCTCAATGCATATGCTACATCTGGTCTGGTACATAATATCGCATACATTATAGAGCCTACCGCAGAAGCGTAGGGTATAATCGACATGCGACCCCTTTCCAAATCAGTCTTGGGAGACATCTCTTTGGAGAGGGTGATTCCGTGACAAGCCGGTAGGTTACCGCGCTTAGAATCATCCATACTGAATCTTTTCAATATGGTGTCTATGTACCTGGACTGCGAAAGTCCCAACATCCTCTTTGATCTATCACGATAGATCTGGATCCCCAAAATGTAGGTGGCATCACCCAGGTCATTCATGGAGAACTTCTGTGACAAGAATCTTTTGACTGACTGTAGCATAGGAATATCATTTCCTATTAGGAGAATATCATCCACGTACAAGACGAGGAATACAATAACTCTCCTACAATCTTACTGTATATGCATGGTTCATCTGGATTTTTAATAAAGTCGAATTCTTTGACAGTATCATCAAAACAGATGTTCCAACTCCGCGATACCTGCTTTAGTCCATAAATGGATTTAAGCAGCTTGCATACTTTACCGCTGCTCCCACTCTGAATGAATCCCTCTGGCTGATCCATATAGACGCTCTCTTCCAAATTTCCATTTAGAAAGGTCGTCTTTACGTCCATCTGCCAGATCTCATAATCATGGAAGGCAGCAATAGCAAGAAGGACCCGAATGGATTTGAGCATAGCCACTGGAGAAAAGGTTTCCTCATAGTCCAAACCAGGTCTTTGACAGAAACCCTTTGCAACAAGTTTAGCCTTATAGGTTTCAACCTGTCCATCTACACCAATTTTCTTTCTGAAGATCCACTTGCATCCTATGGTTTTTACCCCATCTGGAGCAATGTCCAAAGTCCATACTTTGTTAGTGTACATGGACTCCATTTCGGTCCGCATTGCATTTAGCCATTTTATCGAGTCGCCGCTCTGAATGGCTTGCTGGAAGCTAGTAGGGTCGTCATTATCAATGACGCAATCTTCTCGATCCCTGTCTATGAGAAACCGTAGTATCTCTTGGGCGGATGAGACTGCCTACTACTTCTGCGGATAGGCGCTGGTATGTCCCTTTCTTCTGAAACTTCTTGTTCTACCAAACTTTCAGTAACAGCTTGTGGTTCTAGAATTTCTTCCGGTTCTACTGCGCTCCCACTCTTCTGATTTTCTAAAAATTTAGTTTCTAAGAAGTGGGCATGACGAGAAACAAAAACCTTTTGTTCCTCTGCGTAATAGAAATAATATCCCTTGGAGTTCTTTAGATATCCCAATAGCTTACACTGTACTGAGCGTGCCTCGAGCTTGTCTGGATGCTGCTTTTTTACAAAAGCTGGACATCCCCATGTCCTAAAGTGTTTAAGACAGGGTTTCTTCCCACTCCACATCTGATATGGTATGGTAGGGACAGTCTTGGTTGGAACCAGGTTCAAAAGATATGCCGCTGATTCTAGCGCATAACCCCAGAATGATCGCGGTAACTCAGCCTTACTCATTATGGAACGAACCATATCCAATAGGGTTCGATTCCTCCTTTCCGATACACCGTTGTGTTGTGGTGTGTATGGAGGAGTAAGCTGAGAGAGAATTCCATTCTCTTTTAAGTATCCCAGGAACTCGGCACTTAAGTATTCACCACCTCGATCAGATCTCAGTGTCTTGATACTTTTGGCTGTCTGTTTTTCCACTTCATTCTTGTATTCTTGAAATTTCTCAAAGGCCTCGGATTTATGCTTCATTAAGAAGATATATCCATACCTAGAGAAATCATCCGTAAAAGTAATGAAGTAGGAATAACCACCTCACGCATGTGTAGACATTGGACCGCACACGTCACTGTGTACGAGTCCTGAGAGCTCGCTCGCTCTTACTCCGTGTCTAGTAAACGGAGTCTTTGTCATCTTTCCCATGAGACAAGATTCACAAGTGGCATAAGATTGATATTCGAACGGATTCAAATATCCTTCTCTATGTAACTTTGTTAATCGTGTTTCATTGATGTGACCTAGTCTACAATGCCATAAGAAAGCCTGATTTATTTCTGGAGAATTTCTTTTAAGTGTGTTCTGGACATTGAAAACCTGAGCTTGATTCAATACGTATATACCGTCATCTAATGTACCGGACCCAATCAGAACTTGATTTAGGTGGATGTGAACTACATCGCTTATGAATGTAAAGTCATATCCCTCTCTCGAAAGTGAGGACACTGATATGATATTACAAGTCAAACTAGATACATACAGACAGTTACGTAGAATCAATATCTGCCCACTTGTCAAACCTAGACGATATTCTCCCACGGATTCAGCGTCCACGCTCATTCCGTTTGCAACTCTGAGAGACAAATCACCTATCCTTATATCTCTACGGTTTCTCAAAGCATGTAATGAATTACAGATATGAGATCCTGCTCCGGTATCTAGTACCCAGGAAGTAGAGCTAATTGACAAACAGTTCTCAATTACAAACTCACTTGAGGCTGAAGCCACAACATGCTTCGTATCCTGGCTACTGGCTTCCAAAGCCCTGCAATCCTTCTGCCAATGCCCGTTCCCATAACAATAGAAACATCCCTCCTTAGCTATACCAAGTCCCGAAACTTTTGCTCTTCCCTTTCCTCCTACTTTATTGACACGGTATATCGGCTTTGTAGAGGTCTTCCTTTCACCTTTTGCTTTCGCCCTGGATGTAGAAGAAGAAGGTCCCCCATTAAACAGAGCTTGTGTCTCCCTGGTTTCTTTCAGGGTGTAAGTAGAGGGTAGGGACTGTGGAAATAAGTCAGCGTATGACCTGTTTCCCAACGTGGTCTCCAGGTCCTTGAGCTCATCAATATAGCTAGTCATTGTAAGGACGTTGTCCCCTAGAGATGACCCGACAGCCAACCTCGCTTGATTTAAATCGTTCGAGGTCTCATATCTTGCGATATGAGATTGCTCTCTACATAAATCTTTGTTATGGAGAAAGATGGAAAATAAGTCCATCTTCTCGTGTTGCTTCTGGTATACACCATCAACTGAAGCCAACACGAGGCACTTAGCTTTCGCTTTATCCTTTTCCCTTGTCTGACGGATATCCATATCCGCGACGGTGGAAACTGGACCTGGGACGGCGGGATCTTGAGTAGTAATAGGGTGGTCCAGCTTGTCATAGGCAATGGACATCTGGACAGACCTTTGCCAGTCAAATAAGTTAGATTCAGTCAACTTGTTATCTAGATATAACCTAGTCATGGTCACAAGGTCGCTGCAAATGAGAGAGAGAGAAGAAAACACTTTAGCATGATGCTCTTGCAAGTTTAGATTGGTTTTTAATTTATCTAAACTGGATGGCTCCCACTGTTTCTCGAATCCTTCCTCAAACCATAAAAGAAGAATTAGCCAAGACTATTCTCACTGTACAATACTTGCTTAACCGTTCAGCCAGGCTAGTGTCGGTACTTCGAGGGAGGTTTTCCAACGCTTTCGCGAAGTTCCTTAATTAAATAACCTCTTTTCTATGGGGGCGTAGCCCCGCTGACACCTTTCTCGACACCTACTTGGTTTATAGCATTGATCGTTAAGTGACGAATCTCCTGATAAGTAGCATATACTCACAGTAGGATCGGGATCCAAATATCATCGTATGATAATGTTGAAGGAATCCTACCAACATTCATCAAACTCCAAATGGTATGAAACACTAGAAAGTTTCAGTTTCTTTAGAAACTCCCGATATGGATTTTTGCCCCATGTTCTTATGACCTTGACTAAGGGCCAACAAATCATAAGTCACATATCAAGTTCTGCCCATCATTATCTTGTTAATTTGAACCCACCCGTATATACTCTTGACTAAGGGCCAAACAAAGTAATACGACTGTCCCAAACCAACTCATCTATCTATGCAACAAATGAATACCCCAGCAACTACCAATCGCTATGTCTTGACTAAGGGCCAAACCAACATAGCTTGAATACTACTGACCATTCATAAGAAATGACGGAGGGCTACGACTGGTTTTGGCGAAACCGTGAACGTAGTGAACTTGATATAATCGAAGGAACCCGATAGCTTTTTAAAAGGAGTGGTTAAAGCTCCGCAATTAAAAATTCTGCTCTTTTTAAAATAACCGAGTGATTTCTTTTAAATTTGTTCCAACGATTCAACTTTGGTTTATTTTCTTTGCATTATAAATAATGCGTTGTAGTGTTTTGAAAATCGTTTCGGTGAAATTTCGGAAAATCGGTAAAATGAGGTGGTTTTCTGTAAAAAGTCAAAATACAAATATCTTATTATAAAAATTAAATATACATATTCTAGCTATGTAATTGCTATTATTTGGTGTTTATTGAGCCGCTGGTGAAATTTCAAATTTTCTGAAAAAAAATATTATTTTATTATTATTTTAAGCCGTCACTAATACATTTAATTAGGGAAAATTACAAATTGGAATGAGTTGAAACAAATTTTGTGCATCATAAAACATTAAATAAAAATTTATCATGTTGTTTTTGGAACGAAATCATTTGCCAAAATGGTTTAGAAATTATTGAAGAAAAAAGGCTTTTTTTTTAGCGTAAATGGATATTTGGGGTATTGTATTTATCATTTTTCATCACCCCACACCCGTGCCCACACCCACACACCCCCACTTACTCCTCCCCATGGCTGAATTCAGCACCCGCCATATTTTTCCCCACTTGATTTTCAAGGAAAAAGAAATGAAAGAAAAGAAAAGAAAATGAGCGAAGTAGTTAGACTTTTGACTTTGTTTGACCTTGACCTTGTCCCCCCCCCCATTTTCCTCACCTCCCTCTCTCTCCCCCACCCACTTTTCTGGCCGAAAATTCCTTCTCCCCACAGCAGCCCCCCCTCCATTTTCCCCTCTCTTTTCCCTTCAAAACTTCATGAAAAATTGCATCAAAAATCCACCAAAAATCCCACAAAATCAAAATCAAAGTTCTACCCATTTTAGCTTAGCCCGTTTGGCATGGATCCTTGTGAAAAGAGAGCATTTTGGGAGGCCATAGAGTCTTGTGGACCTTCATATATTTTTGGGTATAATTCTAAAACTTTTTGTTGCTTAAATTGTTACTAATTTCTTATGCTAATTTAATTAAGTGTTATTTGGATATGTGAGTTTAATTGCAAGTTTTGGAATTCAAGTTGTGAAATTGAATGCAAGTTAGGGTTTATAAAATTGGTGTATGGTTGTGTGTTATAATTAGGCTTTATTGTCATGTTAATACAAGTTTAGTAGCTAGTGCTAATGGCTAGCTTTAAAAATTTTGTTATTTTGCTAATTTGCTTACTAGGTTTTTGAAATTTGTTAAATGCTTGGGATTAAAAATGTGATTAGGTTTTTCTTGGCTTCATTAACTTTATTAAGTGTGGTTTAATGCTTTGGATCATGCAATTCTAAGCTAGATTGTAGTTTGTGCATTTTGCTTTGAAATTGTTAAAAAGGGTATTTTTGGTAAACTAGAATATTAGGATTTTTGGAATTTAATGAGATTAAATTCCGGAAATTATTTATACGACTTATTTAAGATATTTAATAAATATATTGGCCGCTACATTCATTTAAACATCCTGTTTTGTACAAAAACGACGAATTGTGCTTGCTAGATTTTCGGAAAAATGACTTTTTAAGCAAAATTGAGGTTTTTGTGAGTTTTAACCTAGTTTATATTAAAATTAGTGTTCGTGAATGTGCAAATGAGTGTGATTGGATTTTTCTCGATGGTTTGACGTTTGTACATCGACATCGAGGGTTGGTTTGACTATTCTTGCATGCGTAGGCGATAGGTTTGGACCTATGCGTGATACGCGTGCCGATTTGATTTTCGTATGCCGTTTCGATTTCGAATTTAGTTTTAATGCGATATGGTGCGTTATGATATGTAGGTACCCCCATGTGGACTTCGAAACGACAAGCAAGCGCGTGGCGACGTCGGTACCGGCTAGCGAGGACCAGGTGAGTAGATTTATATCTACGGGGAGAAGTCGGGTGGATGGCGTATAGCACCCCCGCAGTCCGTGGTGATGTATACGGATGCGTATACACACCAACAATTTATGATATGTTGTTAGGATTTATTATTGATGATTTTAGATGGATATTGGTGTTGGATTGGTGCATGGTTACGAAACCTTAGGTAGTGGGTGCACTACACTTACACATACACACATATACATACTTGCATACATTCCTTATTTCATATGTGCGTGTATGGGAATATATTTATATGTTCACATGGGTATGGGACTATGTGTTCACATACGGATTTGAGGAGGATACTTGGGATTGAGCTGAGTCGATGAGATTTGTTTGTGGTTGTGATCTCGGTGATATGGCAGGTTTCGTACTTAAGGTACGTCCTGGTGTTATAGCGGATCTTGCGGCGGCGATACGGGTGAATAGTGTTATAAATAAATGGTCGACATGTGATCGTGATATGAGGCATAATATGCTAGGATATTGATATTAGGCCGTATCGGGCGATGTATACCCCTTGATGATGATATGTGCTGACGATATCGGTTTGTACGAGATTGTCGATCAGTAGTCAGATCATGAGTATATTGAGGATATTAGTATTGTACTAGACATAGGTCAGTACCCTAGACTATGATCTTGGATAAAGAGGATACCAGAGGAATAGTGTGAGGAATATGATATTGACCCGTACCCAGATTTGGGGATGCCGTACGACGGATTTACGTACGAGCTATATCTTGATGATAAATCCGCACTCTTGACTTGGGATGTCTGATTATAGATATGGTATCGGATATGATATTATTGAGGCGGGATCACTGACTAATATATATACAGGTATGTATATATATCGACTCAGATGTTAGGCGGTTTCCTTA
Source organism: Agapanthus africanus (assembly GCA_030015575.1). Classification (NCBI taxonomy): domain Eukaryota; kingdom Viridiplantae; phylum Streptophyta; class Magnoliopsida; order Asparagales; family Amaryllidaceae; genus Agapanthus; species Agapanthus africanus. The sequence continues at coordinate 449,627,479 of JASDDO010000014.1, read as the reverse complement.
CCTGTAGTCTAGCTTATAGCGTAGCCCTTTAGTTTAGTTAGTTGTTAGATTAGATTCGGTTCCTACCTATTTCAAAGCTTACGAATCGTGCGTATTTTTAAAGACAGCCTAAGGGATCCTACGGATATTTCAAAAAACGTATCATTTCTTAAAAACACCGTAGCCCCTATTTTCAAAACCCCACGATTCGTGTTATTTCAAAAGGCACCATTGTAGGACTTATATTAGGTTAAAACAGATTAATTATCGTTGCGTCTAGTATTCAGCTCCCGCTCATTATTGTTGTTTGCTCCGCATCACATGCTTATATTATGCTTCATATTCTACTGTTGATATCTTGTGGTTAGGACACCAGCACCATTACCGATGATGCGTATGTACCACGTACACTTACTTGCCGGCTCACACACATCTTCATCGGTAATTGCCATGTCACGTACACCTTAGAAAATATTATTGCTTGACATAGCCTGTTAGTTAATAGTTTAGACATGATATTAGTGTACTTGCCTTATATGTTAGTTTAGACATTATAGTTATTACCTGCTACCTCATGCATACTGTTATTCATTGTTATGCCGCATTCATGGATTCTCATGCATATATTCACTTTTTACGTGCTATTGAGGTTTTGGATTTGGATTTCCATGAGATTTTCTGGATTTGGGGAAAACCGCAAAACATATACAAACTTCTTCTTTCTCTTTTTAAATAAAAAGCGCGGTTTTTCCCATGATGTATGAGTCGTCCACCATGAGTTTGCTGATAGATTTGGAGACCCGATTCGAGGAGTTGGATGAACCGTTTCGGGTACATGGTGGACCCGGTAAGGTACCCCAGGGCAAGAAGCTCGTGGTGATGACGATGAGCCTGGCAGGGGGAGACTACCTACCGGTGATTTTACCCGACGCGTCGGATATCCGGAGGATACCGTCGTGATCTTGAGATGGATGGTAGGAGCCGGTCTGGACTGATGGCGCCCTAGATATTGAGATTGAGACATTAAGATTTCGAGATATTGAGGTACTGAGATTTGATGATACAGGCCAGTCCGGATGGCCGGAGCCTGAGGTTTTGAGACATTGAGATTTATGTTTTGTGTCGATGCTAGACACTGTTGATGCTGATTTCATTTATGATACCTCATTTTAAAAATACAAAGGAAATCTCACTAATTTATGAAAACAGTTTCTTCATTTACATGTATTCTGTTTTCATGCATTCATACCTTATTCATATGATATATTGCTACCTGAGGCACTGACACGGGCACATGAGATCACACTCGGGTTAGATATTACCCTAGCCATTGTTATAGGCTGCATGTTATTCATATATTTGAGGATATATTATGATCATTGACCTAGGTTGCGTTATTCATGCGATTTTCTGTTCGTAGATCTTTTTCTACTCACGAGTTGGCAACTCACCCCCGTTGTGCCCCAGTTTCTTGCAGGTGTTGCCGTACGGATTTCATTACGGCTTTGCGGGCACGGTTTCTTTTCGGGTGACTTGCTAGTAGGTGGGTTTATTGTATCTTACCCATCATTATACCTTGTATATTATATTCAGTTGTATCTAGAAGTTCCATCAACCAAACTTGTATTTTTTTGAGATAGAGACCAGTAATGTTATTCTTTCGACCATAGAGTAGCATGTTATATTTCTTGAGTTTCTTGCTGGTTGAGTTCCATTTCTGTTGTGATCCTCGCCTTTAGGCGTTGTATATTATGTTGCATACAGGTTGATTTGATATGGTTCTTCCTATTCTCTACTACTTCTCTTGGTTTGGATTTCTGGGTTTCGGCTTACTTAGCATACGTACTCCTTGAGACGTTCGTAGTCTAAGTGTCGGTCATGTTCCGTACTTTCGGGTCGTGACATGCGTCCCATCATTTAACCTATCATTGCAGAGAACAACGAAAATACAACGTCCTCTTATGCCATCCGCATTAGCCACTAGGTCCCGTCACCACCCGTTAGGTTACTTAACTAACGACAGAACGGGGGCTGGGCTAGCGTGGGTGTAAAACATAAGTGACGTCTAAATAACTGTCATATATAGATATTGTACATTCGTCAGACGCAATAATAGGCATTCCAGATCTCAGATGAACATTATTGGATATACAAGCAATCCACGTTTGCTTTGAGCCTGGAACAAAAGACGGATTACACAGTTGTGATGAATAGCCTTTACCCCACCCTAGACCCTTACGGGTACTGCAAACTACCCGCCAAGTACCCGAAGTGAAGCGGTCTCCCTCAACAACTTGAGTAGGCCACTAAACACTTCGACGTACCCGGTAGTTTGTGTACCCCACCTTGGGTCTATCCTAGGAGCAAAAAACAGTAAATGAAATAATACAACGGTGGCTACAACCGCAACCTGGATGTGCCCCGCAAAAGAATATTACATCATATTACAATTTACATCGAATGAATGAATATAAAACCCATCTCAAACCCCGGCTAATCATCACAACGATCCAATCAAGTTCATATACACAAACAGTAAACATTACAGAAATGTGCAACCCCCTGCCAACCGACATACTAGCAGTTAGGGGAGGTTTACGAACACATTAATCATTACAGATATAACCCGATTAGCAAATAACTTAGAATATCGATCGATAACCATTTTCCGTGTCTACCCCAATTGCGAACCTGCACTGAAGTAACCTGGGTAGAAACAGAACATACCTGAAAACAGAACACCATAAAACAAGAATAACAGAGCAAATCCGAGTCAACTCGGAGTTGACTCGGCGGTGGATCCGCGGCACAAGCACTCTATTGCCGCGGATCCGCGGCCATAACACCGAGTTGGAGGCTCGTATTTTCCCAGTATTCTTAAAATACCCTGCTGTGAATTTTAAGGCCTATCAAAAAAAATTTCCGACACTTTTAAAATTAACAGAAACTGAAAGGGTATCGGGGTGTTGTTTTCGTGTTTTCCGTCGATCGAAGTTCTACTTAGTTGCTAACAAGCTAGTAATGGTTTAGTTGTCTCTGATACCACTGTAAGTCCATGTCACGCACCCCACGAACTTGCGGGGAGGCGGAATATATGAAAAACGATCATCAAAGGTTCGTAACACGGACTTGAGCGCATGAATCATATCTAAACCGTTACTAGCAAACTACGAAAGGTTTAACTACTCTGATTCGAAGTTATACCTCATGTTACTTGTCCTTCGGGTCTTCATCACTGTCCTCCACTCCTTGTAGGCTCTTTGGAACGTCGGCACCTCAACGGCCTCCTCGAGTCAAAGACGATCCACCCGAGAGCTCCTACTCCAAGCTTAACCTCTAACTTGAGGTAACTAGGTTACTCAAAGTGCTAATCTAAGTAACCTAGGTGATATAGAGTTGGATTATGGAAGTATTAGTCTAGCTAACCCTTGATCTCAACACATGAGAGGTTAGGGAAGGGTTTGAAGATGGAGAGCTTGAGGAGAGAGAAGGTGAGAGTGAGCATCATTTTGGATGAATAGATCATGTGTGTATATATGAAACATATCATATATATTAAATGAATAACAAATAATGATATATCATCATGTTTCATTAATACACTAAGTGATTCATCACATGAGTCATATAAATCATAATTGATTCATTAACTCCATGTATGAATCACACCATGACTCACTTATCCAATTAATGCAAATGCCACCTTAACCCCCAAGTCACCATGCTTCAAGAAGCTTCCCGACAAATTACGAGAACGCCCCTCCTATCCGTAAAAACACAGAAAAACTTTAGACTTTATAAATCCAATAATCCGATACTAGAATCTGGCTTAAACAAAAGCCGACTAGTAAAAACTGTCCGAACATCGTTTGTGCGTAAAAACACGTATGCGTCCGAATCCTGTCGTAAAACCATACGACCTCTATATCGTTTCGCCCGAAGCAGGGAAACTCTCTGTGTGGGACTCTAAAGACTCGACACTACGCTGGCAGTGGGTTTAACCACAGACCGCAAGCGGCACTAGCTGTACGTAACGGTCCCCAGGTAGATGTCGATAAGAAGGCCGATGAGGAAACCCATCCGAACTCCAACTGAGCCTGCTGTGACAATCTTCGTACAGTCCGGTCTGTTCGTCTAAGACTATCGCATATCGGGCCTAGGGGTGGCAAGCGTCAGTCCCCTAAAAGCGGTAAAAGTCGTGTCGGAGCATAGCCCATTACACCTTGAGAAACTACTGGAAAACCTACCAGTAAATCTCGCTTGCCCTGGCCAGGGACTTTGCGTAATGGCTCTCTGACACAGCGCGATATCAACTCCCAATACCGGGAGAGACGAATCTTGTCTAACCGCCACTGCCTCCAAGTGCTCGGGACTGCACCCAACTGCTACCTGTTTGCACGGCTCCTTTGAGCCGTGATAGGTAGCAATCTAAGAACAGTGGGACACACTCGAGGCGAAGTAGCAGTGTCAAGTCTGCGGACTATGCTGTACTCATGTCACCTGGGAACTGTTAACTGACGACGGGTATAATCCCAACCAACAGTTCCCCGTAAGTCCTATCCGGTGTACCCGTAACCTAACGAGTACCTGTATACTATCTCCAGTACGACGTACTGATGGCTGTGGGACAGACCATCTCCCCAACTGGGATGAGAAGCGTACACACTAGTCTACTCCGGAGTATCGATGCCCTGTTTCGACAATCCAACGACTAGGGACCTGAAAAAGGATGTGCTTGTAGACTACCCAGCCCCCACTAGTGTGACTGCCATCACAACGCTGGTAGTCAAGCAAGATCCTAAGAGCTCCATCAATACGTATACTCACATATTAAGATAGATAAAACCAAGTAGCATACTACCATGTTTAGCAAGACTGTTATATAACTGTGAATATCCCAAGCTTCCATTAAGTAATATACAAACTAGTATGATGCAGTAATGGCCTTCTAGAGCATAAACACTAACAGATCTCAGGTCGATGAACTAACCTGTACACATGTCACCATGGAACTGATTTCTGACGTCAGGTATAAGACCAACTAGCATGTTCCCGGCGAGTCCTGTCCGGTATACTCATAACCCAATGAGCACCTGTATACATCTTAGGTGAATCAACTGACACCAGTGGCTTGTGAGACCGGCCACCGCCCCTCGTCGGGGTCTCGACTGTATACACTAGTCTACTCTGGAGTATCAATGCCCTATCTCGAAACTCCCACGACTAGGGACCTTTTAAGGATGTGCTTATAGACCCCAGCTCCCATATATATGATCGCCATCATACTGCTAGCAGTCAAGCGAGAATCCTATGGGCTCTATCAACGTGCAATAATGACCTGTAAGGTCACCTAAAGCAGCACACGATGATAAAGATAAACCAGATAGCATACTATCATCTTGAGTAAGACTGTCCTATCGGGATAGGTCCTCCATCAATCATTGCAATCACATGCCTGTGATCCAATCATTGACTCTGAGGGCACTATCTCCAACACCTAGTCGTGGGAGTATCGAGACAGGGCATCGATACTCCAGAGTAGACTAGCGTATACGCTTCTCGACATGGATGTGTAGGGTTCCTAGGCACTCTTGTGAAGGTTCTTAAGGCATCAAACATGCCCGGATTAAATTTTAGACGTGCCGAACAACCCAAAGCCGGGATCTTTGCTAGATTATTAGGGTTTAACATGCATTAAGATAACTTTTATCTAAGTGTGAGGGATTACAACCTTTGTAGTCCGCTCCTTCACTTCACAAGCTCCGAGTAGAAGTCCCTTTGCCGCGATCTACGATCTCCCGGACTCATGAGAGGCTCCACGACTCGAACGATCCATTCTAGCTTGTCGTATTCCAAATCTCCGATGATCTACGTCGAGGTTTCGAAGAACTCAAGCTATCTCACTCTAAAGAATAGAACACACTAATCCCATGGGCTAGATGAGATGAGTATGAGAGAGTAGTGATTTTGCTTTCTTTTAATATCATTTTCTCATTTTATTTCATCACTTCAAGATTTTCTAGCAAGCTTTTCAAGAGAAGGAAGAAGATGATAATGGAAAATTATATCATAAAACTTAAAACCTTTTGTAATGAATAGAAAGAATTATATGATTGATTGTAAACCATGGTCAAGGATGATAGGATAAGAATGAGTAGAGAGTTAACTAGAGTTAGGGTTTGGTTGGGTTAAATGAATGTGTCATTCTAAAATATCTTTACAAATGACAAAAGAAAATTGCTTCTAGAAAGAACTTGAAGCAACTAAACCTAATCAAACCCTAACCTCAATTAATCATCCTTAAACATGTTTAACAATTAATCATATCATGTCACAATAATATATATCATATATATATTATATATTTGCAACAAAAGAAAATAATACAATTAACATATATCGCATATATATCAATGTATCATCCACTGAGAAAATGAAATAATAAAGTAAGCCAATATTAGTTAATATAATAATATATCATATATATTATTATATATTAAATCATCGAATCAACACTTGATCCGACGATCCGGCTATATCGAATATAACCGGCTAATATATCATGTACCGATTCATCGAATCAACACTTGATCCGATGACCCGATTCATATCCATAAATCGCGAGAATATAATACGGTATCACATATCGCATTATTCTCGCTCCTGCGCATATCACATATGTGCCACTACTCTGTTTCGCCTGAGCCAAGAAACCTCTGTGTAGGACTCTAAAGAATCGTCAATACGCCGGTAGCAGGTGATGATCATATCAAACACCCACAAGCTGCAAGCGGCCAGCTAAACGTAACAGCCACCCAGGTATTGAGCGATCAGAAGATCAACAAGCTAGCCTGTGCGTTCTCCTGTGAATCCGATCAGTAACACTCCCGTACAGTCCGGTCTGTTCGTCTGATATGTCGCATATCAAGTCTAGGGATGGTATACGTCAGACCCCAGTAACCGATAAGTCGTGTCGATGTATGGCTCATAACGGGTCGAGAAACTACTAGTAACACTTACCAGTAAATCTCTATATCAGCCCTGGCCAGGGACTTCCAGTTATAGCCAATCGAACACAGCACAACATCAACTCCCTATACCGGGAGAGACGAATCCCCTCCTATCGCTCATTGCCTCCATGTGATTCGGGACTGTACCCAAAAGCCACCGTTTTGCACGCCCTCTTGGACGTGGTAAGGTGGAAATCAAAGCACAGTGGGAATCACACAAGACTCTATGACGATCTCGGGTCTTCAGACTACCCTGTACCTGTGTCACCGGAGAACTGCCATCTGACGTGTGGTATATCACCATCTGGGAGTTCTCGGCGAGTCCGTCCAGTGTACCCAGTCTCCACTGAGCACCCGTACACCATCTCTGATGTCTAACACCGATGGATATGGGATCATCCATCGCCCATCATATGGGTCAAGATGCGTATATGCTAGTCTACTCTGGTGTATCGATGCCCTGTCTCGATATACCCTCGACTAGGAACAGTTATAGGATGTACTCATCGACTACCGCAGCCCCACTAGTATGATCTCATCATAGTCCCAGTAGTCGAGTACAGATCCTAAGGGCTTTATCAACATGTGAGAGTAAAACAGTAAACCAATACAAGTCAACATGTTAAGATAAAGTGAAACCAAATAGCATACTATCATGACGAGCAAGAAAGTCTTCTCTATATATAACCAAGCATCCATTATAATATACATCAAATGTACAACAATGGCCTCTAGGGCATATACATAACTAACAATCTCCCACTTGCACTAAGGCCAGCTGCTGTAGTATCTCATACCTAGCATCCCGAATAATCTCTCAAACTGTATCTGGGGAATAGCCTTCGTGAATGGATCCGCAGTGTTGTCCTTCGTATCTACTCTCCTGACCTCGATCTCCCGGCGATCAACTATCTCCCTGATCAGGTGATACCGCCTCAGAATATGTCTGGACTTCTGATGGGACCTGGGTTCCTTGGCCAAAGCCACAGCTCCATTGTTATCGCAATACAGAGGTATTGGATGCTCAATGGATGGAACCACACCAAGTTCACTAATGAACTTCTTGATCCAGACAGCCTCTTTGGCAGCATCGTTGGCAGCGATGTATTCAGCCTCCATCGTCGAGTCTGCAACGGTATCCTGTTTGGAACTCTTCCAACATACCGCCCCTCCATTGAGGGTAAAGACAAAACCCGAATGCGACTTAGAGTCGTCCTTATCACTTTGGAAGCTGGAATCGGTAAAGGACTCCACCTGGAGTTCTCCGTTACCATACACCAAGAACATCTCCTTAGTCCTTCGTAAGTACTTGAGAATGTTCTTCACTGCTGTCCAATGACTCTCTCCAGGATCTGCTTGATACCGACTCACTACACTTAGTGAGTATGCTACATCGGGTCTGGTACATAGCATCGCATACATGATAGAGCCTACTGCCGAAGCATAGGGTATCCCTTGCATGCGAGCTCTCTCCAAATCAGTCTTGGGAGACATCTCTTTGGAGAGAGTGAGTCCAGATATCGTGGGCTGATTCCCACGTTTGGATTCTTCCATACTAAACCTCTTTAGTATGGTGTCAATGTACCTGGATTGGGACAATCCCAGTATCCGTTTAGATCTATCTCTATAGATCATGATTCCCAATATGCAGGAGGCATCACCTAGATCTTTCATTGAGAATCTCTGTGATAAGAAGAGCTTGACTGATTGCAGCATAGGAATATCATTTCCTATCAAGAGTATGTCATCCACGTACAATACGAGGAAGACTACCTTACCCTCTGCCACCTTCTTATAGATACAAGGTTCATCTATATTTTTGATGAAGTCAAACTCTTTGACTACAACATCAAAACAGATGTTCCAACTCCGCGATGCTTGCTTTAACCCATAAATGGATTTAAGCAGTTTGCACACCTTTCCGCTGCTCCCACTATCTACGAAGCCCTCTGGCTGAGTCATGTACACGCACTCTTCTAAATCACCATTTAGAAAGGCGGTCTTAACATCCATTTGCCAGATTTCGTAGTCATGATATGCAACAATGGCAAGTAAGATCCGGATGGACGTAAGCATAGCCACTGGAGAAAAGGTTTCGTCATAATCCACACCTGGACGTTGACGAAAACCCTTTGCTACAAGTCTAGCTTTGAAAGTCTCAACTTTTCCATCTACACCAAATTTCTTTTTAAAAATCCACTTGCTCCCAATGGGTTTTACCCCTTCAGGAGCATTTTCTAAAATCCATACTTTTTTGGTGTACATGGATTCCATCTCAGATCGCATTGCATCCAGCCATTTCACAGAGTCACCACTCGTGATGGCCTGCTCGAAACTAGTTGGGTCATCATCATCCATGATGCAATCCTCGCTTCCACCATCAATGAGAAAACCATAGTATCTCTCAGGTGGATGAGAAACCCTACTAGATCTGCGGAGAGGCTGGGGTTCGTCGGGTACTACTGAATCCTCTGGTTCCACTAAATCATCTGTTGTAGTTTGTTCTGCTGGAACTTCTTCCAGTTCTACCTCAGAGCCACTAATCTCTTTTGCAAGAAATTCCTTTTCTAAAAAGGTGGCGTGTTGAGCAACAAACACTCTTTGTTCCTCACTGTGGTAGAAAATATACCCTCGCGAATGCTTGGGATATCCAATAAACTTACATAAAACAGATCTTGCCTCGAGTTTGTCCGGGTTCCGTCTTTTGACATAAGCCGGGCAACCCCATATCTTAACAAAATTAAGATATGGTCTCTTCCCTTCCCATATCTCATATGGGGTGGTAGGCACAGATTTGGTAGGAACTTTATTCAGTATGTATGCTGCTGTCTCAAGCGCATACCCCCAGAAGGAAATAGGTAACTCAGCAGTGCTCATCATCGAGCGCACCATATTTAATAGGGTGCGATTCCTCCGCTCCGATACACCGTTGTGCTGTGGTGTATAAGGAGGAGTAAGCTGAGAGAGAATCCCATTCTCTTTTAGATAATCTAGGAACTCACCACTTAAGTATTCACCTCCTCGATCAGATCGAAGAATCTTAATACTTTTGCCCGTTTGATTCTCTACTTCGTGCTTATATTCTCTGAATTTCTCAAAAGCTTCAGATTTGTGTTTCATCAGGAACACATATCCGAATCTTGAGAGATCGTCAGTGAATGTAATGAAGTAGGAAGAACCGTTCCTGGCATGCGTAGACATGGGACCGCATACATCACTATGTACCAGTCCTAAGAGTTCGGTAACTCTTTCTCCGTGTCCACTAAACGGAGCTTTGGTCATTTTTCCTTTGAGACATGAATGGCAAGTATCATAAGATGATAATTCGAACGGATTCAAATAACCATCTTTATGTAACTTAGCCAGTCGTGTTGCATTGATATGACCAAGTCTACAATGCCACAAGTATGATTCGTTCATATCTGAACTTTTCCTCTTGTGTGTGTTTTGTATATTGAGGACTGTATTCTGATTTAGAATGAATATGCCATTATGTAACGAGCCTGATGCAATCAACTTTTGATCTAGGAATATGTTCATAACATTTTCCTGTACTACAAAATTATATCCCTCTTTACTCAATAAAGAAACTGATATAATGTTGCACATCATGTTCGGTATATAATAGCACTCATTTAGAATCAGTGTATTGCGACTTGGCAATACAAGGTGATATTCGCCAACTGCTTTGGCTACAATACTCGCACCGTTCCCTACTTGAACGGAATGATCACCTTTTCCCAGTTCTCTACCTTTACGTAGCCCATGCAACTGTTTGCATATGTGGGATCCTGATCCGGTATCTAATACCCAGGACGTAGGGTGAACTGAGAAACAGTTCTCAATAACAAACAAACCTGAAGAAGATGCATCAACATGCATGTTCTTTTAGGCGGCGTGAGAATCTAGATATTCTCCTGTTTCCTGTTCAGTCTTATAACTCTTATAAGAAAGAACGGGTTCAACGTTCCCTTGCTCAGTACAATAATCAGGTTCAGTCAATACATCCATATTATTATCTTGATTATGGCCTGAAATGGTCGCTACCTGGAGAGAGAGAGAAGAAAACACTTTAGCGTATGCTCTTGCAAGATTAGATTGGTTATTATCTTATCTAATCAGGATGTCTCCCACTGTTTTTATCAAATCTACCTTAAAACCCTAAAAGGTAAGATTAGCTGGGATTAATTACACCCTACAATTTCGTCAATCTTTCAGCCAGATCAGTGTCGGTACTTTGAGGGAGGTTCCCCGTGCTTTCGCACGGACCTAATTAGTAAACCTCGTTTTCCCAGAGGCGTAACCTCGTTAACACTTTTCTAGACACCTACTTGAATGACTAATTGTCCTGTGTAAAACTCTCCCAGGAGTAACTCTTACTCGCAGTGGGTATCGGGATCCAACTATCTCATAGGAGGTATGCAATCTCATTGCAAATTTCAACACTTGAAATTCCCGATAAAACTTTTGCCCCTAGTGTCCTATGACCTTGACGGAGGTCAACAAACCATAGGCTACTAGTCAAGTTCAACCTGTCATTTCTTGATTGAATTAAACCCACCCGCACGACCCTTGACGGAGGTCAACAAGGCCGTACGACTACCCTAATCCAATCTGCATCATATGCATAAGCAGGTAAATACTAATCTTCTACCGCACACTACGCCTTGACGGAGGTCAACAAACGTAGCACGAATACTAACTAGTCTTTATCTGAAATGACGGAGGGCTACGCAGGTTTTTCAGAAAACCCTGAGCGTAATGAACTTGATATCGTCGTAGAATCGAGTAATTTTGAAAAGGAGTGTTTTGAGGCTTTTCTTAGTTTCGCTAAAGGGGTCACTCCCGGTGAAGGGATCGTCGGCCCTTTCCTCATCGAATAAGGTGCAGGATATATCATATATACCGCTGTGCAAAGCAAAACACTAAAAGCAATCAAAAGACAAACCGCGTTTTGTAGCATCTGTCAGTTTCGCTAAAGGAGTCACTCCCGGTGAAGGGATCTCGGTCCTTTCCTCATCGAATAAGGTGCAGGATATATCGTATATATCACTGTGCAAAGAAAAACTGTAGCTACCCCTTTTTTTTATAAAGTTTTGATTCTACAACATCTTTAGGTTTCTTTTCTTTTATTAATCTCATTAATAAAAATCCCATCAGCTTATGCTTCCTAAGCATCACAGAAGAAACGAAAGCAGTAATATTTATATATCAGCATATATATATAGTATAAGCATTCGTCTCAGGCAGTAATATGATCTCATCACAGAACATTGCAGCAGAAGAACATATATGAAATATTGGATATACTAGGACGTCCGTGTTTTCAATACGAGCCTGTATAAAACACGGATTCCACGGTCGCGACGAATAGCCAAACCCACATCCCAAGACCCCTACGAGAGCGGCAAGTAACACTGCCAATTCTAGGGTTAGGAGACCCGGTCTCGACTCCTCGAGATGGCCTCCCACTGGACCCTAGAACCCGGTTACTTGTGCTCCCCTCCTTGGGTCTACCTAATGCGGAAAAGTAAATAATATACACTGGTGACAGCAACCGCATCCTGGAAGTGCCCCAAATAAAAGAATATTACATTACAAATGAATTTTACATGAATGAAAATAAGAACCCTCATCTCACATAAAACCCCCGGCTATTCTGATCGCGACGATCCAATATAACATATCACAGCAACACATAATATCTCATATCATCAACGTAAGTAAATATGCGCATCCCAATTGTCGTTGACATATAGCAACGAAACCGGCGATATCACATATTACACTTACGGTCACAGAAAAGAAAGTGTAAAACTACAATATTTGGAATCCAGAATCACTTTAGACATCGTAAATCCGAAATATCACATATTCCGCATTTCATGCCTAACTCTATGAATTCCACATATTGTATCACATTCCAGATAAATAGACAGAACTAAACTTTCCGAACAGATAATCAAATACCCAAAATTTCCCAAAGTGCTCAACTCTTGAGCGGAGTTCAAATAATCCCAGAATATGTCACAGTACCAGTGATCCAGCCGTAGAAGGGTCAAGCCAACGCCTCACATGTGGCACGCCGTACTGCCCCAAACCCGAAGGTTCAAAAGGCAGTTCAAGACGGTCACATAATCGAGTTAAGGTTTGTTGTCTTCTAGAGGGTCCACCAGTTAACTTGTACAATTTTCCGAAAGATTTAAACCCGAATAAATTTCAACACTTGAAAGTTTGCCGTACCGGGAAACAGTAAGTTAATGATATCCGTTCAAATAGTTTAACAGTTTCTAAATATCCGGAAAGAAATACGAATTTAAAATTTCCGATCGAGTCTACTATTACAAAACAAACCCCAGAATTTTAAACACCTGGAATAGAATAAAAATATCCAGAATACTCAGCAAGTAACTACGAGCAATACCATGAAGCCACGTGTCCCAATTCAACAGTTCCGCCGCGGAAGGGCCGCGCGAACCCCCTTTCTGCCGCGCTTCCGCGCTACTTTGGTGGAATTGTGGGCACGTGTTTCATGGTAATTCTTAGAATTCCCTGCTGATTTTTTTACATATTTTTAATTCAGAAAATTCCCAAAATTTAAAAAATTTCCAGAGAGGGGTCAAGTTTCGTCGTTTCGGGTTCGATCGGAGTTTTAACTTCGTAAACACATCGCCTAATGCTCTAGCTAGGCTCTGATACCACTGTAGGGTTCCTAGGCACTCTTGTGAAGGTTCTTAAGGCATCAAACATGCCCGGATTAAATTTTAGACGTGCCGAACAACCCAAAGCCGGGATCTTTGCTAGATTATTAGGGTTTAACATGCATTAAGATAACTTTTATCTAAGTGTGAGGGATTACAACCTTTGTAGTCCGCTCCTTCACTTCACAAGCTCCGAGTAGAAGTCCCTTTGCCGCGATCCACGATCTCCCGGACTCATGAGAGGCTCCACGACTCGAACGATCCATTCTAGCTTGTCGTATTCCAAATCTCCGATGATCTACGTCGAGGTTTCGAAGAACTCAAGCTATCTCACTCTAAAGAATAGAACACACTAATCCCATGGGCTAGATGAGATGAGTATGAGAGAGTAGTGATTTTGCTTTCTTTTAATATCATTTTCTCATTTTATTTCATCACTTCAAGATTTTCTAGCAAGCTTTTCAAGAGAAGGAAGAAGATGATAATGGAAAATTATATCATAAAACTTAAAACCTTTTGTAATGAATAGAAAGAATTATATGATTGATTGTAAACCATGGTCAAGGATGATAGGATAAGAATGAGTAGAGAGTTAACTAGAGTTAGGGTTTGGTTGGGTTAAATGAATGTGTCATTCTAAAATATCTTTACAAATGACAAAAGAAAATTGCTTCTAGAAAGAACTTGAAGCAACTAAACCTAATCAAACCCTAACCTCAATTAATCATCCTTAAACATGTTTAACAATTAATCATATCATGTCACAATAATATATATCATATATATATTATATATTTGCAACAAAAGAAAATAATACAATTAACATATATCGCATATATATCAATGTATCATCCACTGAGAAAATGAAATAATAAAGTAAGCCAATATTAGTTAATATAATAATATATCATATATATTATTATATATTAAATCATCGAATCAACACTTGATCCGACGATCCGGCTATATCGAATATAACCGGCTAATATATCATGTACCGATTCATCGAATCAACACTTGATCCGATGACCCGATTCATATCCATAAATCGCGAGAATATAATACGGTATCCCATATCGCATTATTCTCGCTCCTGCGCATATCACATATGTGCCACTACTTTGTTTCGCCTGAGCCAAGAAACCTCTGTGTAGGACTCTAAAGAATCGTCAATACGCCGGTAGCAGGTGATGATCATATCAAACACCCACAAGCTGCAAGCGGTCAGCTAAACGTAACAGCCACCCAGGTATTGAGCGATCAGAAGATCAACAAGCTAGCCTGTGCGTTCTCCTGTGAATCCGATCAGTAACACTCCCGTACAGTCCGGTCTGTTCGTCTGATATGTCGCATATCAAGTCTAGGGGTGGTATACGTCAGACCCCAGTAACCGATAAGTCGTGTCGATGTATGGCTCATAACGGGTCGAGAAACTACTAGTAACACTTACCAGTAAATCTCTATATCAGCCCTGGCCAGGGACTTCCAGTTATAGCCAATCGAATACAGCACAACATCAACTCCCTATACCGGGAGAGACGAATCCCCTCCTATCGCTCATTGCCTCCATGTGATTCGGGACTGTACCCAAAAGCCACCGTTTTGCACGCCCTCTTGGACGTGGTAAGGTGGAAATCAAAGCACAGTGGGAATCACACAAGACTCTATGACGATCTCGGGTCTTCAGACTACCCTATACCTGTGTCACCGGAGAACTGCCATCTGACGTGTGGTATATCACCATCTGGGAGTTCTCGGCGAGTCCGTCCAGTGTACCCAGTCTCCACTGAGCACCCGTACACCATCTCTGATGTCTAACACCGATGGATATGGGATCATCCATCGCCCATCATATGGGTCAAGATGCGTATACGCTAGTCTACTCTGGTGTATCGATGCCCTGTCTCGATATACCCTCGACTAGGAACAGTTATAGGATGTACTCATCGACTACCGCGGCCCCACTAGTATGATCTCATCATAGTCCCAGTAGTCGAGTACAGATCTTAAGGGCTTTATCAACATATGAGAGTAAAACAGTAAACCAATACAAGTCAACATGTTAAGATAAAGTGAAACCAAATAGCATACTATCATGACGAGCAAGAAAGTCTTCTCTATATATAACCAAGCATCCATTATAATATACATCAAATGTACAACAATGGCCTCTAGGGCATATACATAACTAACAGGATGATCCTATATCCATTGGTGTTTGACATCAGAGAAGGTACATGGGTGCTCAGTGGAGACTGGGTACACTAAACGGGCTCGCCGAGAACTCCTAGATGGTATTATACCTATCGTCGGATAGCAGTTCTCTGGTGACACTGGTACAGGTTAGTCTGTAGACCCGAGATCGTCATAGAGTCTTGTGTGATTCCCACTGTGCTTTGATTTCCACCATACCATGGTCAAGAGATCGTGCAAAAAGGTGGTTTTTGGGTACAGTCCCGAGTCACATGGAGGCAATGAGCGATAGGAGGGGTTTCGTCTCTCCCGGTATTGGGAGTTGATGTTGCGCTATACTCGATTGGCCATAACAGGAAATCCCTGGCCAGGGTTGCTGAGATTTACTGGTAAGTGTTATCAGTAATTTCTCGAACCATTATGGACCTTGCATCGGCATGATTTATCAGGCTATTGGGGTCTGACGTTATACTACCCCCAGGCTGTGATATGCGACATATCTGACGAAGAGACCGGACTGTACGATAGTGTTACTGATTGGATTCGCAGAGATATGAGCAGGCTTGGTTGTTGATCTTCTGATCGCTCAATACCCGGATGGCCGTTACGTTTAGCAGATCACTTGCGGCTTGTGGGTGTTTGATATGATCATCACCTACTGTCGGCGTATTGACAAGTCTTTAGAGTGCTACACAGAGGTTTCCTGGTTCATGCGAAACGGTGTAGGAGCACATATGTGATATATGCGGGACCGAGATTAATACGCGTATGTGATACCGCATTCTATTCTCGCGACTTGTGACATTGGTCGGTTATATATGATATAGCCGGGTTATCGGATCAAGTGTTGATTCGATAAGTTGTTGCATTTGATATTAGTCGGTTATATGTGATATAGCCGGATTATTAAATCAAGTGTTGATTTAATAATTTAATGTAGAATTATATATTTGATATATTACATTACATTAACTAATATTTGCTCACTTCTGATTTCTTTTCTCACTTGATTGTACACAGAGTATATATGTGATATATATTTGTGTACATGTTTTGTGTCATGCTTGATGATACATGCTTCTTGGGTGTGTGTGTGACTTACACCATGTTATGCATAATATAGGGTTTATATTTATCTAATTAATTCAAAAATTGGATGGATATTTGGCATGGATACAAGCTTGTAGAAGCTTATGGATTCATTAACCAAGTCCACTCTTTTGTTTCACTTGTAGATATTTGTTAACCCAACCATGATACCTTAGCCATGGTTAACTCTCTACATGAGTTAGTGTATGATACTAACTCACCCATGGTTGCTATTCTCACCTCATGAGTTCATTCTCATTTCATCACTTGAGCTTCTTTTTCCTCATGAAAAGCTTGCTAGCTTTTTCCAAGGTGAGAAAATATTGTGAGAAAAAGAAAACTAAAGAGAGCTCATTTCCTACTTCATCATCCTCTACTATTAGCAATTTAGTTTAGGGTGTTTGCTTCACTATTTTCACCATTAGTGAAGAGGTAGTATGAGCTCGAGTCTTCTCGACGTAGATCATCTTCGGCCTCGAAGACATTGAGCAAGCTTGTTCGTTTCTTCATGTGAACCCTCTCTAGAGTCCGAGAGTTCACCATTCACAGCGAAGGGACTACAACATGGAGCTTTAGAAACGAAGGACCGGTCTACAAAGGTTGTATTCTACATTCACTTAGATGTAAAATGTTTACATTATGTTTCGTCAGATTTTCTAGTTATCGATTCTACGGTTAGGGTTAGCTAGAACGGCATTTTTTTTAAATTGGCATGGACGATACCTCCCAAAACCTTGCTGACGCGCTAGGAAACCCTATATGGCCCGCACGTGGGCCGTGATTGCCGGAGTAGGCACGCCGGCGCTCGGTGACGCTGAAAGAAGCGAGGTCATCCGCCCTCCGGCGTACGTCGTTTTCTCGGGGAGGTGGAACCTAGATCTGGTGAGCAGGGCCCGCCATCTGAACATGGACGAGGGCGTCCACCATCAACGTTAGTTTGCCGATTCGAGCCGATAAGGCGTTGATGATGTTTGGAGGAGGGAAGGAACCGCCAACGCCTCCGTTGTGGGGGATACGGCTACTTTTATTGGGATTGTCGCGATTCTCGCTTGTCATCGGGTCGAAGGCGGAAGATCAACTTTTATGGGGGAATAAATTTTCGATTCGTTCCCACAGACGACGCCAACTAATAGAAGTGGTGATCTCCTTCAGATGCTGTCTTCCGTCGATCTGTAGCGAGCGTTGTTAAACGGTTGAGATTTGAGTTGAAGGTTGTCTCCTAGAGTGTGCGGATCTCAATGGGTTGAGTTTGTGGAACCCGAGCTACCTGCAAGTAAGTCCAGGGATGGGTGACCACCGTAGGGCCCTCCGACGATCAAGTTAAAGCCGAGGAATATTGGCAGATGTAAGTGCACGGCGGCGCCCCGGCCGTCAATCCGACGCCGGAATGCGGAAGCGGTGATTTACTTTGACTTTTCAAACCGGCACCACCGCGCACTATAAACCCGGATCGGGCCATTAAACTAGTCCTAGCTAACTAGAGAGGGGGTAGAGAGATATACCGAGCGATCCGTGTCCTTCGGTCTTCTCGTTGTGTCCCGATCTCCCCGCGGAATCTCCGGTCTCCACCAAGTCGCCGGAAGGGCACCATGTCGCCTGCTTCTTTTACGGGCTCCCACCTCTGGTCCGAGGCAACTCGGGCATGAAGTTGGAGAGCCGACGTGCCCAAGGTTCGCTGTAGAATGTGTGTAGAACTCATGTCTCATTTTGGGGTAGTGGATGTTGCCTTTTAGTGGGGGGATGAAGTTGTGAACTAATGAGATGAACTTTGGGGATTTTTAGCAAGCCAAAGAGAGCCAAAAACCCTACCCAAATTTTTGGACAGCCCAAGAGAGGAATGGCCGGCCATCTCATGTGAATGGGGAGAGTGAAACAAAAAATGAGTGAGTGATTATCTCAAGGGGGAGCAATCACAACAGAGAGAGAGAAAGGTGATCATGAAAAGTAATGATTACAAGAACAAACCTCACTCCAAATCAACCATCATCAACAACCATGATTGCTCACAAAGTGAAGCAATCATGAACCATGGAAAGTCAAGGGATGGTCCTCCATCATGAGGCCATCATGAAACAACAAGATGCAAATAACACCCTCCACAAATGCTTATTTGCACAGTTGCAAATAAGCCCTCCTCCACCAATCTTCAGCCAATGAAAGATACAAAGAAATATGGCTGAAACGGAAAACAAACTGGCAACTCCAAAAAATTGATCCCGTAATAAATTACAGGAAAACCCCGCTACTGTATATACATACCCGCATTTGTATTCCGACCGAAATACAAATGCAATGAGACAAAATCTACACTGTACTATACTAGGATCCGGCTTAAACCAAAGCCTGCTAGTATTATCCGTCCGATCCTAATCCGTGCAATACCGCACGTATCTGATCGAACCCTGCCATATATCCATACGGCCTCTAGTACTAACCATCCGATCCTGATCCATGCAATATCGCACGTATCTGATCGAACCCTGCCATATCTCCATACAGCCTCTACAGCGTTTCGCCCGAAAACTTGAGTAACTGAATGTGGGGGACTCTAAAGACTCGTCAATACTATGGCTGTGGATTTAACCACTAGCACGTCAGAGGTATTAGCCATACGTGACGGGCTACCAGCTATTGACCAAAAGGGACGTCGATGAGCGAACTCATCCTGACACTCTACTGAGCCTGTCAGTGACAATATCTGTACAGTCCGGTCCGTTCGTCTATGAGCATCGCATGGCGGGCCTAGGGGGTTGGTAAAAGTCAGACCCCCAAAAGCGGTACAAGTCGTGTCGGAGTGAAGCCCAGAACACCCTGAGATACTACTGGAATACCTACCAGTAAATCTCCTGCCTTGGCCAAGGACTTTTCATGTTCTGGCTCTCCTAGACACAGCGTGACCTCACCCCCAATACCGGGAGAGACGAACCCCCGAAGATCCGCTCACTGCCTCCATGTGGCTCGGGACTGTACCTAACTAAAACCTGTTTGCACGTCTCCTTTGAGCATGGTAGGGTAGTAATCAAAGTACAGTGGGAACTCACACGAGACAAATGACGATCCTCAGGTCGATGAACTAACATGTACACATGTCACCAGGGAACTGCTATCTGACGTCAGGTATAAGACCAACTAGCATGTTCCCGGCGAGTTCTGTCCGGTGTACTCATAACCCAATGAGCACCTGTATACATCTTAGGTGAACCAACTGACACCAGTGGCTTGTGAGACCGGCCACCGCCCCTCATCGGGGTCTCGACTGTATACACTAGTCTACTCTGGAGTATCGATGCCCTGTCTCGAAACTCCCACGACTAGGGACCTTTTAAGGATGTGCTTATAGACTACCAGCTCCCACGTATATGATCGCCCTCATACTGCTGGCAGTCAAGCATGAATCCTAGGGGCTCTATCAACGTGTAATAGCGACCTGTAAGGTCACCTAAAGCAGTGCACGATGATAAAGGTAAACCAGATAGCATACTATCATCTTGAGTAAGACTGTCCTACCGGGATAGGTCTTCCCTCAATCATTGCAATCTCGTGCCTGTGATCCAATAATTGACTCTGAGGGCACTATCTCCAACAATCTCCCACTTGCACTCAAGGCTAATTATTGCGATGTCGCATACTCACAGCCCGTGTGATACCGAACACCCAACTCCTCTACTAGTCAGTCTCACAAAACACGTTTGCGAAATTATTGCGTTCGAGGAATAGCCTCAGTGAGTGGATCCGCTTTGATGTTTCTTTCTATGTCTCTCTATATCTCAAGTTCGCGGAGAAAGCCATTTCCTGAAATGAGCAATACCTGTCTTAGAATGTGTCTGGATGCCTGATAGGACCTAGCTCATAAATGAACTCCAAATCCAAACTTCTTAGACTGTATCGTCAACTGAACTTAATCAGCATCCTGCGCCATGTCTCCCTCAGTATTGCCTTGGACCACCTGTCCAAAATACTGCCCCTCGTCAGAAGGAAAACTATAACTCTGACAACCTCCTTGTCATCCATGTCACCTTGGAAGCCTGGAATGATAACCGTCTCCTAAAAAAGGCTGTCGTTATCATATCCCTAGAACATCCACTTATGTTCTAAAACTGCTTCCGACTGTTTCTCTAGGATAGGATCAATGTCAACTTATTGCATTTAGTGCAAGAACAACATCTGGTGTGGCACTTGACATCTCATGATTGACTCAATTGCCTGAGCAAGTGATCTGCCAATCATGCACATCCCTCTCCCCTTTAGTCTGTAAGACACCTTTAGAGAGGGTGACTCCATCACCTGCAGGTACACTACCGTGCCAGGAGTCGTCCATTCTAAATACTCTTAGAATGCTGTCTAAGTACCCTTAATTGGAAAACCACCCAAATCTAGATCTAAAACCATAGATCTAGTAACCAGTATGTCTGATATAATGTCCAAGTCCCATGTGGAGAAACCACTGTGTAACGACCAAAGTATAACCGATCGTAGTATAGGAGTTTCTTTTCCTACTCTGTGTATGTCATCCAAATACCATGACATCACACCCTACTACCTTCTTAACAGATCCATCCCATATTCTGATGATGTCAAACCTATGACTGTCACATCAGAAATAGATGATCTATCTCCGCTATATCTGCTTTAGTCTATAAATAGACATAAGCCACCTGTCCACCAATGCTTCCGCTGCTCCCACTGACTACGACAACCCTCTGGCAGAGTCATATACACGTACACTTCTAAAGCTAGTTTAGAACGATGCTACACTCATCCTCATGCCGGGTCTCGCAGCCTGGAACAACAGCAATGGCAAGTCTGGGTAAACAAGAACTTCCCTGTCACCGTCCTTGAGGCTACCGGAGTACCTCTCGGGTGCCTGAAGTTACCCACCTTATCCGCGGAGTGGCTAATGGAATGTCAAACCAGATTGAATCTTTAGGTTCCTATCAAATCTTCAGTAATCGTTTGTGGTTCTGGAATCACTTCCAGTTCTACCATACTCCCACTACTGTTTTCTGAAAAAATCCATTTTTATTAAAACTGTGGCGAGTCTAGAACAATATCACTATTTGTAACATTTTCAAAAAAGATAAAATATTAACTTTGGGAATTTTTATAATTTAATATTATTTTATTGAATATTTTAATATTTTGGAATTATTAAATGCAAATAAATAGGAAAAATTTGAGAAAAATTATGGAAAATTCTAAAATAGGGTAAATTAGAGAATTATGACATTCTAAAGTTTTTGTGATTAGTTTGACACTAATTTAGTGCTAATCGCGATTAAAAATCGCTAATCAGTTTTTAGCATTTTTGAGCAAAACATGCACATATCACTTTTTTTTCTACACTTGTGCATTTTCTTGCCATGGTTTCTCATTTGGGTTTACTATTTATGTGAGAAGGATTTTGAGAGTTTAAAAGAAAAGAAAAGAAGGAAAAGAAAAGATTAAAGAATGAGGGTAGGTGAGAGAGAGGGGTATGGGCTCATTGACCAAACCCTTAGCCATTTTCCCCTCATTTCTCTCTCCCTCTTCCATGCTTGTTGCTGCTGCCTCTCCTTCATCTCCCTCCCCTCTTCAACTCCTCACTTCACCTCTAAAACAACACCAAAACCCCAATCTCATTTCATTAAAATTGTGCACAAGCCCGAGACCTACAAGATGGACCAAGAAAGCATGGAGTTTGGCCACTAGGGGCAACTCAAGAAAATTCTTGAGTTGCCAATTGAGGTAATTTCTGAAACATTAGCTTAATTCTAGCATTCCCTATACCCCAATGTTGTTATAGAATCGATATTGTGTGATATTATGGACTTGATGAAAACCTAGTTAGGGTTTGACAGAAACTTGTGTTGTATTGGGAAATTAAGCTCAGTTGAGGTTATATAAACACCATAGTGCCTAAATTGAGACCCTAACCTGAAGCCTAAAACCAGAATACGGATTTTAGAAACCGATATCGGGGAATTTGTGAAATCTGTGCAGGGTATATTGAATCTGCTATCACCCGAGACACCCTAAAATAAAGTTGAGTGGACAGTGAAATGTGCAGGCACCAGAGAACCACCACACCAAACCCTAGCTCCCCACTCCACTTTGAGGCCGCCGATTTTCCCTTTCTGGCCGCAATTTGCGGCCATAGCAGTGAGGAATTTCCTCGTTTTGCGTGCATGGCCCTATTTCCTCTAGTATTGACCCAGGGTACTTCTAGTTTTGACTGATTCTAACTAGGGTGAAATCTGGGACATATATCCTAAGTTGCTATTTTGGATTCGTGTTTCCGTATTCCGTATTTTTGATTCTGCAATTGTGGATTTTGTTTTACCTCGACTATTTGGCGTTTATACGACGATATAGAGGATTTATAGATGGTTTTGAAGGCGTGCCATAGGTTCTCACCTATAGGCCCCTTATCGTATCGTTTTGGATTTCATGTGCCGTTTTAGCTTGGATGTGGTTTTAATGCGCATATACGATACTTTGATATGTTGGTACCCATGAAGACTTCGGGACGACAAGCAAATACGTGGTGACGTCCGCAAATGATGATGCAGGTGAGTAGATTATATCTACAGGGGGAAGTCGGGTGGATGGCGTATAGCACCCCCGCAGTCCGTAGATAGAATACTATGTAGTTCAATTGTGATAGTTGTAGGGTGTTATGGTTAGTTAGAGCTAGAAATAACTAGCTTAGTTCCTAGTTGCGAGCTCTAGGATAGAGGTACACCTACACGCACACCCTTGCATATTACTTATACTTGCACTGTGTTTGATGATATGGGATGACTTTGGAGATGAGTCGATGATGTGGGCTTTGTGCCGCGAGATCGGTGATTGGATATGATTCATACTTGGGATATGACTTGTGATTCTTGCGGGCTTGGGATGTGTGTTTACCCCCGCATGCATACTTTATTGATGGTATCGATTTGTACTAGACATAGAGTAGTACCCCAGATTATATGATATGATGATAGTGATACCTGTTATGTGATGAGATAGTGAGATGTTGACCTGTACCCAGCTTTTGGGATGCCGTACGATGATTTACCGTACGAGCCGATATTGATGATAGATCCGCACTCATAACTCGAGGATGTCCTACGATATGTTCTTGAGGCGGGATCACCGACTATATATCTATATATTTATCGACTCAGATTTAGGTGGTTTCCACACCTACCCCTCCTGATTGACCTGATACTTAGATCTGTAGTTTGCATAGTAGATTCTTCACTGTGGTGTTGACTATTGATTTCCGCATATTCATGCTATTCGCATTGCTGGCATATGTTTATTGCTATATTATTATCATGCTGTTAGGACACCAGCACCATTATCGATGATGCGTATATTCCACGTACACTATTTGCCGGCCACACACTTCATCATCGATAATTGCCATGCCACTACACTGTAGTACTGTTGCATGACTTCTGACATGATTACCTTTCTTTACATGTCGCATACATCATGGATTGATTGCATAGTACATCGCATTGGATTTACTTCTTGATGTTGGATTTTCATGTGATTTCTGATTTTGAGGACCGTGGGATTATTTAAGAAAGGATGCTCTATTTTGAAAAACCCGGTACCTCATGATATGATATTTTGGTGCGTCCACCACGCGTTTTCTCGGTGCTGAGACGTGTGCTTGAAACCCGATTCGAGGAGTGGATGATCCGTTTGCGGGTTCGTGGTGGGCCCGGTATGGTTCCCCTCGGCAAGATGATCGATGGGTTTTGCCGATTGAGCCTGGAGGCGGGCGAGTACCTACCGGTGATTGTATTTGAGCTCGGCGGATATCTGGAGGATACCGACCGGAGTTGAGAGATGGGCGTACTGCCGGGGCCGAGGGCCGATTCCGCAGACATAGCCCGCGGGCCTATCCGGACTGACGGAGCCCGATGGATGAGGATTTACGTGTCGATGCTAGGCACGGGTTTCATGATGTTTTTCCATGATTTTGTTTATATCCTCATATTGCATACATGATGCTTATTGTCATTAGGTGACGGGTGGACGGGTTCCACATATATACAGATATGGATCATATACAGACTGGATTTACACTGATCATACATCATTTGTATATATAACAGGGTATGAGGGCGCTGTTATATATACCCTTACACCAATATTAGTGGTATGGGACGCTAATATATGTGTATTGATATCCTTGATACTTCATCATATTTACTTCATGCGGACATACCTTATACTGATGACATGTTATTACCTGAGTACCTGGCACTACATACATATTTAGATGTTACCTTGCCACCTTATTATACTTCAGATGTACTCTTGTGGTTATATTACTGATTGTTGACCTAGGTTTATGTCGTGCATTCGGTTTCTGCTTGTAGATATTTCTATTCACGAGTTGGCAACTCACCCCCGTTATGCCACAGTTCTTGCAGGTTCTGCCGTACAGGTTTCATTGCGGCATTTCTGGCACACTACTTTCTTGCGGGTGAATTGCTTTTGGTAGGTGGATTCTTTCGCATCAAGAACCACCATTGTATTTATTTTATTCATTGTATCTAGAAGTTCCATCAACCAAAACTTGTATATTGTTTCAGACCTAGACTTTAGTGATGTATTATTCGACCTTAGAGTCGCGCTTAGTAGTATTGCGGTTTTCTTGTTGCTTTTGAGTTCTTTTGGTTTGACCCTCGCCTTTCGGCGTTGTATATTCTTATTGCTTGTGTGGTTGTAGCCGTCATTTGACGAAGAGCTAGCTCCCGCTTGGGGATGCCTTTATCATTGCATATATTGTTATCCTTCTTGTACCCCATTCGGGGCCAGTTTTACAAAAGAAACTCTGCCGAAATTTTTAGAAAAGACTGTACTGTTTTAAAATGCATATTCGGCTTAGTTATTTAAAAACCTTGATTTCAAACATGTAGTTCTTCACTTCTTTAAACCAGTTTCTTTACTTATTCTTAAAAATGGTTTTAGATTTCTGGGCTTTTGGCTTACTTGGATCAGATGGAGTCCTATAGACTTCATATGGTTCAAGGGCCAGTCACGTGCTCTTTCGGGTCGTGACACTATTGATCTTCCAGATGGTAGAAAGTCAACCCTCGTCATAGCCTGGGTCAACCCACAAACAGCCATTACAGAAACATGCCTTGAGTTATCCAGAGTCTGGTTTTAAGCATAAGCCGGACAACTCCCCGTACCTTAACATCGTTAAGATATGAACTGTTCTATATCCAATATAGAACCAGAGGCAATGATTTAATTGAACCAGATTCAAATCATGCAGCTGTCTCCAGTGCATGTCAACTAAATGGAAGGAGGCCGATCAGCGTTACTCAACTTAGGAATGCTTCCACTTATGAGTAACCTGAAAGAGAAGCAAGTTCTCTTAATCACTACTATCAACTGAATACCATACTCAAGTATCTACATCTTCGATCACTTTGAAGAATCCCGATACTTGCAATATCTGGTTCTCTACTTTATTCAAATACCTACAACTTCTCGTAATTCAGACCCTGTGTTTCCACGAAACACCTGTCGAAAAACTAGAGAAGTCATAAGTAAACCGAATATAGTATGAGCACCAACCCCACTGTCCTAATGGCCGCTGGACAACATACAATACTCTGTACAAGTCCTTTGAGTCTAATAACTCATTCCCTGTGTGTCGTAGGTTGAAAACTGTACTTATGGTTAAGAAGAATTACACCGCTGTTTAATACTCCTTACCTAACCATCTACTGATATAGGTAAATGTCACAGACGTAATTTCAAAAAGGTATATCTCACTCTATGAAAATAGACGTACAGATATATCAATTTGAAATTGGTGCATGACATCGGATATTCAAAACCAAATATTTGCCGACCGGCAAACAGCCCAGGTGACTTTCTCAAATATCACCGATTACAACGAATCCCGATATAATGAGGATGATCACCTAATTCCCAATAACTTACTCCCACTCGTCATCTGTAAAGCCATACAGATGTGAGAATCATACCTGGTAAATACATACCCTGGAGCTAGTGTCTAACTGGGAAATCAGTTTTCCTTTAACAGTACACAGTGAAACTGAAACATTGAAATGTTCGATGGGGTATCCCGGTATTCCTAGTAATGCCTCTTCCATTATCCAGATTCACAACTGTAACCGTGTAATTCTTTGCCATCTCTCCAAATCCCTTTATATGTCTTTAGTCATTACCTTCTGTACACCCCTTTAGGCCAAATGGTTTTCTTCCTTCCCTACCGTTCGGCACCAGCCTATGGTTTGGAAGAAGACTATCCAATAAGCATAATGGGTGTACTGTCCTAATCCTAGGAGCACTCGCAATGCGAGAGAAGGTGAAGATAAAAGACAACCGAATAAACCTTATTCCTTTTTCTCCTGAACCAGAATCCATCCCCGAACTGGAACAAGTTCCTTTCGAGTTCGTATATAACCATACGATGGAGTATCCAATAAACTGTGAATCTTCGTAGTGATACGGAGTGTTCTGGAGAAATACAAAGGTGATTTAGGATTGGCGAATAAATACTTGGTTTGGTCGTGAATAGCAGTCGCAATTTACTTTGCCCTCTTACTAATCCCTTGTTATGTCTTTACTTAGTACCTTCTGTACACCATCGTTATGCTAATTGGTTTTCTTCATTCCCCACCGTTCGGCACCAGCCTAAGGTTTGGAAGAAGACTATCCAATTTGAGTAATAGGTGTACTATCTCCTAAACCAAGGAGTACTCGCAACCTGAGAGAAGGTAAAAGGAAAAGACAACTGAATAGTCCTATCCGTTTTCTCCAGAACCGGAAACCATCCTCGAATAAATTCCTTCGAGTTCGTATATAACCATATGATGGTTTTGTCCAATGGAAGTGGACGTTCGCAGTAATACGGGGTGTCCTGGAGAAAAGGGTAAAAGTAGGAGTGGCAATGAGGTTCGCAACTCTGACAATCCAAAAGCCGGTGTTTAAGAAGGTTCGGTTAATTTTGGTCACTGAGTCATAGTCTTAGGGTCGGGTCAATGGTCGCTGCCGAAGAGAGAGAGAAAAGAAACACTCAGCGTGCACTCTATCCTAGATCAGAATGGTTACCAATTTATCTAATCTGGAAACCTCCCACTGTCACCTCAAATTCTCCTCCAAACCTGAAAGAAGAATTAGTCGGGATCACCCGAGGAGTAAACCAACTCATCAGTGGGAATCGGGATCCAACTATCATCGCATGATAACGTGACGGAATCCGCTCACGCTATCACACTCCAGAAGGTATGCGCATATCTGGCAAGTTTCAGTTTCTTTAGAAACTCCCGTGTGATTTCTGCCCCATGCTCTTATGACCTTGGCGTGAGGTCAAAATATCATAAGTCACATGTCAAGTTCTGCCCATCATTATCCAGGTTAATTTGAACCCACCCGTACATACCCTTGACGTAGGCCAAAATAGTAGTATGACTGTCCCAAACCAACGCATCTATCTATGCTATAGATAAATATTCGGCAGCTACCAATCACTATGCCTTGGCGTGAGGTCAAAATACACAGCTTGAATACTACCGAATATTTAACCGAAATGATGGAGGGCTACGAATGGTTTCTGGCGAAAACCTTTAACGTAATGAACTTGATATCGTTGAAGGAACGGATAGCTTTTTAGAAAAATATAGTGACGAAAACCTTTGCTAAAGAGGTCACTCCCGGTGAAAGGATCTCGGCTCCTTCCCCGTAGAATGAGGTGCAGGATATTCCAACTGAATACCATGGTGCAAAGCAAAAGTAATCGGCTATAGTGAAGTTATTGCCCTGACGCAAACTTTTTGTCCAAGGGGTCACTCCCGGTGAAGGGATCTCGGCCCTTGCCTCGTCGACTGAGGAGCAGGATATTCCAACTGAATACCACGATGCAAAACAAAAGAGAATGTCCTTACAATAACAGCTTTTTGAAAAGTGTTCCAACAACATCAGAATATGTTTGTTTAACTTGCATTGATCCGAATCAACGCAGTCCCATCAATTGATCACACCACAAAGAACGAAAATAATGACGTACGTATATGCCATCCGCATTCGCCACTGGGTCCCGTCATTACCCGTTAGGTTAGCTAACTAACGACAGAGCGGGGACTGGACTAGCGCGGATGCAAAACATATACAACATCTACTAGTATATATATCAATATATAATATTTCGCTCAAGGCGTGATAAAATGCAACATCACAGAAATGTACAGCATCACAGAACAATACAGATATCTGGGATCCCCGGGTTTCACAGAGCCACTACCGAAACCCGACGTTCCCCTGGTCGTGTGGATAGCCTGTGCAATGAAATCCTAGACCCCTACGGGCGCGGCAAGTTACCCGCCAAAACCTGAAGCGAGGCAGCCCCCTTCAGCACCGTGAATGGACCACCCAGCACTTCACGGAATCCGGTAACTTGGGCACCCCTCTTGGGTCAACCTGTACCCCCTACGAGTGCGGCGAATAGCCTGCCAATTCTAGAGTGAAGCCCCCTCCGTCTCAATGCCATGAGATGCGGGCTCGTTGCCCTCTAGAACCCGGCTATCCGTGCACCTCTTCGCGGGGTAATCCTAGTACAGAAAGTAAAATATACAAACAACGGGTACATCGACCGCAACCTGGTCGTGCCCCAAAAAAATAATACAAACAGGCAGTGACGACAGTCCACATGTCGGACGCTCGCCCCGCAATATCAAATGTACATAATACAACAAAAACTGTACTAGCATTGCATCCAGGCTATCCCCCACGACCGATCCACAACATCACAACAATACACAGAACATCAACGTGAAAGTCACGTTCGCAAATCCGTCTAACCGGGCTATTGCAATTAGACAGGATTTACCGATCAAGTGACATTCACGGTCGCAGATATAATGTAAATACTGTGAACTAATGTGTTTTAAAATATTCGATCGATCAAATTTTACCAAGTGGGCCCAAGCACTACTGTAGCACTCAAAGAAATTCTGGGCCCAAACAAAGTATACCAAAACCCCTATTTTCAGCCCAAAAGCCCACTGCAAAAAATTGGTGAAGTGAAGCTAAATTCTTGCGGCGGAACCGCGGCCAAAGAGGGGTTACGGCCGCGGTTCCGCGGTCATATGGAGAGATCATGTCACCAAAATTTTACAGTGTTCTTAGGATTCTCTGCACATCATTCTGCAACACCCTGAAAAATTTTTGGAGACAAAAAAATTTCGACAGAAACTGATTGTACATGAAAACGCGGTTTTGGGATTTTTGTTCGATCGGAAATGTAAAATATATTAGACAAAGCTAGACTATGTTAATAGCGAGGCTCTGATACCACTGTAAGTGCACGGCGGCGCCCCGGCCGTCAATCCGACGCCGGAATGCGGAAGCGGTGATTTACTTTAACTTTTCAAACCGGCACCACCGCGCACTATAAACCCGGATCGTGCCATTAATATAGTCATAGCTATCTAGAGAGGGGGTAGAGAGATATACCGAGCGATCCGTGTCCTTCGGTCTTCTCGTTGTCGTCCCGATCTCCCCGCGGAATCTCCGGTCTCCACCAAGTCGCCGGAAGGGCACCACGTCGCCTGCTTCTTTTACGGGCTCCCACCTCTGGTCCGAGGCAACTCGGGCATGAAGTTGGCGAGCCGACGTGCCCAAGGTTTGCTGTAGAATGTGTGTAGAACTCATGTCTCATTTTGGGGTAGTGGATGTTGCCTTTTAGTGGAGGGATGAAGTTGTGAACTAATGAGATGAACTTTGGGGATTTTTAGCAAGCCAAAGAGAGCCAAAAACCCTACCCAAATTTTTGGGCAGCCCAAGAGAGGAATGGCCGGCCATCTCATGTGAATGGGGAGAGTGAAACAAAAAATGAGTGAGTGATTATCTCAAGGGGGGAGCAATCACAAGAGAGAGAGAGAGAAAGGTGATCATGAAAAGTAATGATCACAAGAACAAACCTCACTCCAAATCAACCATCATCAACAACCATGATTGCTCACAAAGTTAAGCAATCATGAACCATGGAAAGTCAAGGGATGGTCCTCCATCATGAGACCATCATGAAACAACAAGATGCAAATAACACCCTCCACAAATGCTTATTTGCACAATTACAAATAAGCCCTCCTCCACCAATTTTCAGCCAATGAAAGATACAAAGAAATATGGCTGAAACGGAAAACAAACTGGCAACTCCAAAAAATTGATCCAGTAATAAATTACAGGAAAACCCCGCTACTGTATATACATACCCGCATTTGTATTCCGACCGAAATACAAATGCAATAAGACAAAATCTACACTGTACTATACTAGGATCCGGCTTAAACCAAAGCCTGCTAGTTTATCCGTCCGATCCTGATCCGTGCAATACCGCACGTATCTGATCGAACCCTGCCATATATCCATACGGCCTCTAGTACTAACCGTCCGATCCTGATCCGTGCAATACCGCACGTATCTGATCGAACCTTGCCATATCTCCATACGGCCTCTACAGCGTTTCGCCCGAAAACTTGAGTAACTGAATGTGGGGGACTCTAAAGACTCGTCAATACTATGGCTGTGGATTTAACCACTAGCACGTCAGAGGTATTAGCCATACGTGACGGGCTACCAGCTATTGACCAAAAGGGACGTCGATGAGCGAACTCATCCTGACACTCTACTGAGCCTGTCAGTGACAATATCCGTACAGTCCGGTCCGTTCATCTATGAGCATCGTATGGCGGGCCTAGGGGGTTAGTAAAAGTCAGACCCCCAAAAGCGGTACAAGTCGTGTCGGAGTGAAGCCCAGAACACCCTGAGATACTACTGGAATACCTACCAGTAAATCTCCTGCCTTGGCCAAGGACTTTTCATGTTCTTGCTCTTCTAGACACAGCGCGACCTCACCCCCAATACCGGGAGAGACGAACCCCCGAAGATCCGCTCACTGCCTCCATGTGGCTCGGGACTGTACCCAACTAAAACCTGTTTGCACGTCTCCTTTGAGCGTGGTAGGGTAGTAATCAAAGTACAGTAGGAACTCACACGAGACAAATGACGATCCTCATGTCGATGAACTAAGCTGTACACATGTTACCAGGGAACTGCTATCTGACGTCAGGTATAAGACCAACTAGCATGTTCCCGGCGAGTCCTGTCCGGTGTACTCATAACCCAATGAGCACCTGTATACATCTTAGGTGAACCAACTGACACCAGTGGCTTGTGAGACCGGCCACCGCCCCTCGTCGGGGTCTCGACTGTATACACTAGTCTACTCTGGAGTATCGATGACCTGTCTTGAAACTCCCACGACTAGGGACCTTTTAAGGATGTGCTTATAGACTACCAGCTCCTACGTATATGATCGCCCTCATACTGCTGGCAGTCAAGCATGAATCCTAGGGGCTCTATCAACGTGTAATAGCGACCTGTAAGGTCACCTAAAGCAGTACACGATGATAAAGGTAAACCAGATAGCATACTATCATCTTGAGTAAGACTGTCCTACCGGGATAGGTCCTCCCTCAATCATTGCAATCACGTGCCTGTGATCCAATAATTGACTCTGAGGGCACTATCTCCAACAGCAGAGTAGTGGCTTATTGGAATCAATATTGCCTTACCTGAGTCGTCTACGAGAAGGATTTTTATAGTGGTTGCATGGAGCGAGCAGGTGCGAGATCTTCGCTGTCAGTTACGCCCCTGACGTTACGCCTGCGTGAATGATGGGATCCCTTCATTAATGACGGGATACGCTCATTAATGGGGGATGCGCCAGCGTGGGACACGGGACATAGGGCGGCGGTTATCTCGCTTTGGTGAGATACGCGGAGCCGTTGCGGAAGCACTAGGGATCTGCGTTCTCGTTTGATCGGGAGAGCTGGGGAGGCGTAGCTCAGCGGATGGCTCAGAGATGAGCCAGGAGGCCGAGGAAGCTCAGCTCTGCAATAGCTCGGAGGCGAGCAAAAGAAGAGCGGTGCAAGTTCGGCTACCAGATTGCTCGTGGGCAAGAAGTGGAGTGTCCACACTGATTTTACCTCGGTAGCCCTCAGAAGTCTAATGGGCTGTCGCGGGTGACACGTCATCTGCCACCTGTCGCGATCTAAGGAATTCCCACTTATGAGCATCATCAAAATTGAAAATGCAACATACCCTTCTCTTTCTTTTTTGCCATTTTTCTTTAAATTGAAAATGAAATGCTACAAGCACTTCTCTTTCTTTTTTGCCATTTTTCTTTAAATTGAAATTGGAAATGCTACGAGCACTTTTGCGTCTAGTTCCAATGGAGAAGCAGAGATAAAGATGGATCTAATCCACTAGACACTGCTTTTAATAATTGAATAGTTTATTATCACTAAACATAAAAATCAGGAAATATTTTTGTAAAGCAATCCATTAGGAGAAGTTAAGACAAAATTATCTGGCAGTGTCATTGCACACGTCTCTTTTATCAATAACCCCTAGTTCTCTCCAATATTTCCAAAACGCCATTCAGCCTCAACAAGAGCAGCTACCAAACTGATGGCAATCTTGTTATTTCTTCTGAGATAGTACCTAAGTGATACCAGTGCAAGCTTATGTTCTCATTTTGTGGAGGAGTTTCTCTCTCTAAGAACCACTAACTCTCTCTTCGAAAGGGACTTGAGGCTGCTGAAGTTCTCCGCATCCTATAGGAGACTTGAACGGTACGTCGGTACGTAAATTTCTCCCTATCATTATCTTCATTTTCAATCTATTGGTTGTTATTTCAAGGCGAGGCGATAAAAAATAAGTCATCTTTTTTGATAGATTTTGTTTGTTCAAGAGCTTGAGTAGACATTTCAGCTAAAGTTATGATGTATGAAGTTCGAGCAGCTTTTAAACCTCTTTAAGATTGAGACCCATTTCTGTAATTGATTGGTTTAATCGAAATTTTGCATTAAAAGAGTGGATTTTGACATGGGTTTTTGGGGATTTTGCTCGTCTTTGTAGTAAATTTTTGGAACCTTCTGTTGGTAGTTCTTCAATTTTGGTAGTTTTATTTTAGTTTGTGATGTGTGTTATATTGTTAGAAATTCTAATCTTAGCTTCAAATGCCAAGAATTTCGCTACAAATACATTTCGTCTCACCTGAGCAGTGAGTTGCAATTTCAGTCATTTAGCTTCAGAACTGATCCTAAGATAAGTTCACATTTTGAACGAACAATAATCTGTCTAGGATTCCAAACTTAACAAATTTTCTTAACTAGTTACACTCAGATGTTTTGCTGCAGTTGAAAATCCAACACTCTCTTGAACCACAGTTGAAAATCCAACACTCTCTTGAACCAAACTCCTAAAGAAAATGACGATTGGAAGTCTTCAGCCCGTTGAAAAGAAGGGGAGAAGCCGAAAGAACAATCAAATCGTAAACGAGACAACTCCTCTTCTACCAAGCAAACTTGAGGAATCCAACGGATTTCACGAATTCAATGGCGCTTCCTTTTCCGGAGCAGTGTTCAATTTAGCGACAACCATCGTTGGAGCCGGGATCATGGCCCTGCCTGCAACTATGAAAGTCTTGGGCTTAATCCCTGGAATCGCTTTGATTGTGTTTGTGGCTTTCCTCACTGAGGCTTCTGTTGAGATGTTGATAAGGTTTAGCCGGGCAGGGAAGATGAGTACATATGGAGGAGTGATGGGGGGTGCCTTTGGAAGAATCGGGAGGATGCTTCTGCAGACTTGTGTCGTTGTCAATAATGTCGGCGTAATGGTTGTCTACATGATTATCCTTGGTAAAATATTTGAACTAGAACTTTATTTGTGTTTAATCCCATGTTCTTCCAGATAAACTAATTGTATAATCAACCATTAATTGATTTAGCCAGCCTCAATATGATTTATAATATGTAATTCACCTGATTGTTGGCTCACGTTAAGGGTGTCATGTGCTAATAAGTACCTTTTTATCCTTTTTTTTCTTTTTTTTTCTTTTTATTTCGCGGGGGGGGGGGGGGGGGTTGGGGCGGTTGGGGGTTGATGAGTGTTATTAGATGAGGGGTGTTAATTGCATAAGTCAGATTTTATTTTGGCTATTGCATGACACGGTCATTCATTAGGTTTAAAGCGACATCATTATATTGGAATACTATGACATGTGTTTCGTGTTCGAATATAAAATATATTTCCTCAACCCTCATCACAACTTCAGAGTTTTGGTGCAGTGGAAGGGACTTTTCACCTGGTTTCAGAGCAACTCAGCTTCGATTCCTATCGGGTGCATATTAAATGTGGTTTTATTTAAATTAAAGATGCCGCCATACAAAAGCCCAGGTTTCAGCCCAAAAGACATTCGACCTGAGGGGGCGTATTAGAATATAAAATATATTCGCTCAACCCTCATCATAACATCGAAGTTTTGGTGCAGTGGAAGCGACTTTTCACATTTTGCACCTTTGGTTAGGAATTGTAAATGACTGACAAAGTCTTCTGCATTTTTCCGAAATCCTGTTGCTAGGAAGCCTGCCTTCATTTTTTCCCCTATTCAATGTGAGATTGTCCTTATAAGGTCATGGATTCTAGTGTTGCTCATTTTAGTGGCTATTAAATAGCGAAAATATAAATTTGAAAATGAAGTGTTTTGTTTCATAACTTATGATCGTGTGAGATTTGTCTTTCACATTCCTTGCCTTGAAACCAGATGTTCAATCTAACGTCAACTTGCAGGCGATCTTCTATATTTAGCGTTTCGCAAGTTGCATAATATGATAATAAGCATGCCAGTCAGTTAGTTTTATGATCTGAAGACAATTTCTTTTTCTTTCTTTTTTTTCCTTTTTTCTTTTGAATTAATAATCCGCCGGATGATCATAGTAAGTTATTTGTCCTAATTCTATTCTTTCAACTGGAAAATTACATTTTTGGCAAGGTGATGTGCTTTCCGGAACGTCGTCTAGCGGCATTCATCATTCGGGTGTATTGGAAGGATGGTTTGGAGATCGATGGTGGAATGATCGTTTCTTTGTTCTTCTACTTACAACTCTTGTTGTATTCGCTCCATTGGCAAGCTTCAAGCGTGTAGGTAAGAATAATCACTGTCGTATCAAGTAGAACAATTAGATATTGTTCAGTTATTTGTGGTCAGTATGAACAATGACTGATAGTGTTTTACCTCTTTTTCCTGCAGATTCATTGAGATATACATCTGCAGTATCAGTTGCTTTGGCAGTAGTGTTTGTTGTTATAACAGCTGCAATTGCGATGGTTAAATTGGTGAGTGGAGGTATAGAGATGCCAAGATTGCTACCAGAGATCAATAATTTGGCTTCGGTTTGGAATCTATTCACTGCAGTTCCTGTTCTCATCACTGCTTTTATCTGTCATTACAATGGTATGCACTTCCCTGTAAAGATCCTTACATTTTTATAATTTATGTGTAAATCAGTTGGTCAGTTAACAACTATGCTTGTTCTCATTTTTTTATTTTCTCAATATAACAAACAAAAGAGCCATTTGGTTGCTGAAGCATATCATAGACGAACTGCTACAAACTGAAACTTATGGTTCCCAGAATAAGTGGCAATATCTTGTTCACGAGGAGGATACTTAAATACAATTTTGACATTAATTTTCCTGTGGAGTCAATGGAACTCATCTGTTGATGTGTCTTTGTGGAAAGAGAAACGATATATGTATTTTGTGTAACATTTTGTTTCGTTAGCTGAAGTTAGGGTTCTGTATAGTTCCAACTACCGAAATATCTAAAAGAATGTTTAGTTTCAAGTAATTTTCATCCCGAGTCCCAACAATAGAATTAAATATTGAGATAGAAATTTGTAGTTGGAATTGCACTCGATAGTCAAATTCAATGTAGAAGTTTTTCCTACTTCGAATGCTACAAAATATAAGGAGTGAGGTTATTGTTGGGGTCAAAAATTGCATCCCGGTTGACCAAGTCAAAATCAAAGTCAACCCCAAGTAAGCGGGCCCAAGCCCAGATCAAGTGGGTCCATGCCCAAGTCGAGCCCCATGGCCGGCCTCCTCCATGCCAAAATAAAAATCATGTAATAAATAATTTTGATGTACAAGTCGAACCCCATGGCCGGCCTCCATGCCAAAATAAAAATCATGTAATAAATAATTTTGATGTAATTTTTAATGGGCATAAAGCCAAATTTTTGTAAAGCCCATGACTCATGTGCAAAAGAAATGAGCACATGTGGTATGAGATGGGCAAAATTCCATTTTGTAAAGCCCAAGGGGCTATATGTAAATTTGTAAGCCTATAAAAGGAAACATGATAATGAAATAAAACATACAATTCATTCTCCTCAAAAACCAGGTTTGTGCCTCCAACCTTTCTCTTCCAAGTTCTTCCTCTTCTTTTTCATTTTCCAATTAAATCAAGAGCTTAACTCTTCCTTTTTTTAAAACTAAATAAAGTTTTACCATAAACCCAGCTCCCAAGACTCCATCAAGAGAAAAAAATGGTCTCTTTTTTAATCACATCTAGATCTTGGAGTTTCAAGAGTACCCATTTTGGGTTTCTTCTCAAAAGAGAAAGAAGAATTTTTTTTGGAGTTTAACTCTATAATAAAAACCTTTATTTTGGAGTTTAACTCAAAATAAAACTGTTTTGGGAGTTTAACTCCAAATAAATTTTTTTGGAGTTTTAACTCCATCAAAAAAAGAAAGAGTAAACTCTTCCTCTCATGTGAGGGGGAGGCTCCCATTTTGGGAGCCACTTTCATCCTTTCATGGGAGGCTCCCATTTTGGGAGCGCCTTTATTCCCACTCATGTGAGGGGGAGGCTCCCTTTTATGTGAGTGGGAGGCTCCCATTTTGGGAGCCCCTTTTCTCGCTCTCACATGAGAGAGCTCTCACTCTTTTTAGAAGTTTAACTCCATTTAAAAAAAATAATAAAATAAAAATAAAAAAATCCTTTCGGAGTTTAACTCCATTTAAATTCTTTCAGAGTTCAACTCCATAATAAAAAAAATCTTTTGGAGTTTAACTCAATTATAAAAATAAATTTTTTGGAGTTTAACTTCATTTAAAATTCTTTCGGAGTTTAACTCCACATTAAATTTTTTTGGGAGTTCAACTCTATTTAAAATTCTTTTGGCGTTTAACTCCACAATAAAAATCTTTTTCGAGTTAATTCCATTTAAAACTCTTTTTGGAGTCGAACTCCACAATAAAAATCTTTTTTGGAGTTGAACTCCATTTAACTCTTTTTGGAGTCGAACTCCACAATAAAAATCATTTTTGAGTCGAACTCCACAATAAAATTCTTTTGGAGTTTAACTTCGCAATAAAAATCTTTTTGGAGTTTAACTCTATTTAAAATTCTTTTTGAGTTTTACTCCACATTTAAAGTTTTTTTTGGAGTTTAACTCTATTTAAAATATTCTTTTGGAGTTGAACTCCATGTAAACAAAATAATAATAATAAAAAGAAATAAAAAATTAAATAAATTGAAGCCCCCTACGTGGGGGAGGCTCCCACCAGCCTTTCCCCTCCCCTCACGTGAGGGGGAGGCTCCCTTTAAATGGGAGCCTTTCTCCGGGGGAGGCTCCCATTTAGTGGGAGCCTTTTTTTCCCCTCACGTGAGGGGGAGGCTCCCATTTTGTGGGAGCCTTCCCCCCCCACGTGAGGGGGAGGCTCCTACTAAATGGGAGCCTCTTTCCTCCCCTCATGTGAGCGGGGAGCCCCTATTTCTTTTTTTCTTTTAAATCTTTTTTATTTAAAAGTAAATAAATAAATTATGAATAATATATTAAAAAAAATTGGGGGGAGGCTCCCTTTCATGTGAGTTGGAGGCTCCTATTTTTGGAGTCCGTTTATTCCCACTCATATTAGGGGGAGGCTCCCATTTTTGGAGCCCCTTTATTCCCACTCATGTAAGGGCGGAGGGTCTCATTTTGGGAGCCTCTTTTCTTCGTCTCACATGAGAGGGAAGCTCTCACTCTTTTTAAGAGTTTAACTCCATTTAATAAAAATAAAAAATTTCTTTCGGAGTTGGAACTCCATTTAAATTCTTTTGGAGTTCAACTCCACAATAAAAAAAATCTTTTGGAGTTTAACTCTATTATAAAAATAAAATTTTTGGAGTTTAACTCCATTTAAAATTCTTTCGGAGTTTAACTCCACATTAATTTTTTTTGGGAGTTCAACTCTATTTAAAATTCTTTTGGAGTTTAACTCCACAATAAAAATCTTTTTGGAGTTGAACTCCATTTAAAACTATTTTTGGAGTCGAACTCCACAATAAAAATCTTTTTTGGAGTTGAACTCTATTTAAAACTATTTTTGGAGACAAGTCAACAATAAAAATCTTTTTTGAGTCGAACTCCACAATAAAAATCATTTTGGAGTCGAACTCCACAATAAAATTCTTTTGGAGTTTAACTCCACAATAAAAATCTTTTTGGAGTTTAATTCCATTTAAAATTCTTTTTGAGTTTAACTCCACATTTAAAGTTCTTTTGGAGTTTAACTCCATTTAAAATATTCTTTGAGTTGAACTCCATGTAAAAAAAATTATAATAATAAAAAAATTTAAAAATTTAAAAAAAAAAATTCGAGCCCCCAACGTGGGGGGAGGCTCCTACCAAGTCGTAGCCTATCCCCTCCCCTCACGTGGCCATGTAAAAAAAATTATAATAATAAAACAAATTAAAAATTTTAAAAAAAAAATTCGAGTCCCCAACGTGGGGGGAGGCTCCCACCAAGTGGTAGCCTGGCCCCTCCCCTCACGTGAGGGGGAGGCTCCCATTAAATGGGAGCCTTTCTCCCCCCATCACGTGAGGGGGGCTCCCATTTAGTGGGAGCCTTTTTTTCCCCACGTGTGGGGGGAGGCTTCCATTTTGTGGGGGCCTTTCCCCCACATAAGGGGGAGGTTCCGACTAAATGGGAGCCTCTTTCTTCCCCTCACGTGAGCGGGAAAGCCTTTTTTTTAAAAAAAAAAATCCCTTTTTAAATAAAAATAAATTATGAATAATATATTCAAAAAAATTCTCTAAATATGTTAGTTATGTATATGTCCTAGAGGCCATTGTTGTAAATATGATGTATATTATGATGGATGCTTGGATATATACAGAGAGGACTTTCTTGCTCGTCATGATAGTATGCTATTTGGTTTCACTTTATCTTAACATGTTGACTTGTATTGGTTTACTGTCTTTTTCTCACATGTTGATAAAGCCTTTAGGATCTGTACTCGACTACTGGGATTATGATGAGATCATACTAGTGGGGCCACGGTAGTCGATGAGTACATCATATAAATGTTCCTAGTCGAGGGTATATCGAGATAGGGCATCGATACACCACAATAGACTAGCGTATACGCATCTTGACCCATATGATGGACGATGGATGATCCCATATCCATCGGTGTTTGACATCAAGGATGGTGTATGGATGCTCAGTGGAGACTGGGTACACTGGACGGACTCGCCGAGAACTCCCAGATGGTGATATACCACACGTCAGATGGCAATTCTCCGGTGACACTGGTACAGGGGTAGTCTGTAGACCCGAGATCGTCATAGAGTCTTGTGTGATTCCCACTGTGCTTTGATTTCCACCTTACCACGTCCAAGAGGGCGTGCAAAACGGTGGCTTTTGGGTACAGTCCCGAATCACATGGAGGTAATGAGCGATAGGAGGGGATTCATCTCTCCCGGTATAGGGAGTTGATGTTGTGCTGTGTTCGATTGGCTATAACTGGAAGTCCCTGGCCATGGCTGATATAGAGATATACTGGTAAGTGTTACCAGTAGTTTCTCGACCTGTTATGAGCCACACATCGACACGATTTATCGGTTACTGGGGTCTGACGTATACCACCCCTAGACTTGATATGCTACATATCAGACGAACAGACCGGACTGTACGGGAGTGTTACTGATTGGATTCACAGGAGAACGGACATGCTAGCTTGTTGATCTTCTGATCGCTCAATACCTGGATGGCTGTTACGTTTAGCTGACCGCTTGCAGCTTGTGGGTGTTTGATATGATCATCACCTGCTACCGGCGTATTGACGATTCTTTAGAGTCCTACACAGAGGTTTCTTGGCTCAGACAAAACGGAGTAGAGGCACATATGTGATATGTGCAGGACCGAGGATAATGCGATATGAGATACCGTATTATATTATCGAGATATTTAGATATGAATCGGGACATCGGATCAAGTGTTGATTCGATGAATCGGTACATGATATATTAGTCGGTTATATTCGATATAGCCGGATCGTTGGATCAAGTGTTGATTCGATGATTTAATGTATAATGATATATATGATATATTGTATTACATTATCTAATATTGGCTCGCTTTATTATTTCATTTTCTCACCGGATTAATACATTGATATATATGCGATATATGTTAAATGCATTATTTTTTTTTGCAAATATATAATATATATGTGATATATATTATTGTGACATAATATGATTTATTATAAAACATGTTTAAGGATGATAAAAAGGGATTAGGGTTTGATTAGGGTTAGCTTCTTATTGTTCATTCTAGAAGGATTCTATTTTGTCTTGGTTAAGATATTATGGTTGATACTTATTCTTAACCTAACTAAACCCAAACTCTAGTTTATTCTCTACAAGTTTTATCCTATCATCCTTGACCATGGTTCAATAATCAATCATATACTTTTATCTTCTATTCATCACAAAAGGATTATCTTTTTCATTATCATCTTCTTCTCTCTTGAGTTCAAAAAGAAAAAGCTTACTAGTTAATTCTTTTGTGATGATTTCTTGTGAGAAAGTGAATTAAAAAGAAAGCATAAATACTACTCCATCATCCTCATCTAATCTAGCCCATTAGATTAGGGTGTTCATCTCTTTAGAGTGAGAAATCTTGGGTTATAGCAACTTCGACGTAGATCATCGGAGAATCGGAACACTTTAAGCTAGCATGGATCGTTCGAGTCGTGGAGCCTCTCTTGAGTCCGGGAGATCGCGGCGAAGGGACTTCTGCTCGGAGCTTGTGAAGCGAAGGAGCGGACTACAAAGGTTGTAATCCCTCACACTTAGCTTTAAAGATGTAATCTTGCATGCTAAACCCTAATTATCTAGCAAAGATCCCGTCTTTGGGTTGTTCGGCACATGTAAAATTTTATTCGTGCATGTTTGATGCTTTATGAACCTTCACAAGTGTGCCTAGGAACCCTACAGTGGTATCAGAGCTTAGCTAGAGCATTAGGCGATGTGTTAACGAAGTTAAAACCCCGATCGAACCCGAATACGACATTTCAAACCCCTCTCTGTACAATTTTTAAAATCTGGGTTTTTCCAGAATTAAAAATACCTAAAAAAATCAGCAGGGAAATATAAGAATTATGGTGAAACCCGTGCCCCCAATTCGTCTATATAGCCGCGGAACCGCGGCAAATACCCACCTTTGGCGGCGGTTCCGCGGCAGTATAAGGGTATTAGGTACGGATATTTGCACAGTAATTCTTGTCTCTGTAGTTACTATTTTATGGGTATTTTTAATTTGACTCAAGTGTTGAGTATTCTGGGGTTTATTTTGTAATTGTCGATTCGATCGGGAATTTTAAATTCGTTATTGTTTTTCCGGATATTTAGAAACTGTTAAAAAGTTCGAACGGATATCATTAACTCACTTTTTCCCGACACGAAATTTTTTTCAAGTGTTAGAATCTTTTCTCGAGTTTAAATCTTTCGGAAAAATGTGCAAGTAACACGGTGGACCCTTTAGAAGACAACAAACCTTAACTCGATTATGTGACCGTCTTGAACTGCCTTTTGAACCTTCGGGTTTGGGGCAGTACGGCGTGCCACATGTGAGGCGTTGGCTTGACCCTTCTACGGCTGTATCACTGGTACTATGACATATTCCGGGATTGTTTGAACTCCGCTCAAGTGTTGAGCACTTTAAGAAATTTTGGGTATTTGATTATCTGTTCGAAAAGTTTAATACTGTCTATTTATCTGGAATGTGATACAATATGTGGAATTCATATAGTTTAGGCATGAAATACGAAGTATATGATATTTCGCATTTATGATGTCTAAAGAGAATGTGGATTCCAAATATTGTAGTTTTACAATTTCTTTTCTGTGACCGTAAGTGTAGCATGCAGCTGTATTGCCGGTTTTCGTTGCTATACATCGACGACGATCGGTGTATGCATACTTACTTACGTTGATAATATGAGATATTATGTGTTGGTGAGATATGATGTGCAGGATTGTCGCGATTGAATAGCCGGGGGTTTTATGTGAGATGAGAGTTTTATATTTTCATTCATGTAAATTCAAATGTAATGTAATATTCTTTTATTTGGGGCACTTCCAGGTTGAGGTTGATGCCACCAGTGTTGTATATTATTTACTTTTCCGCATTAGGATAGACCCAAGGAGGGGAGCACAGGTGACCGGGTTCTGGGGTTCAGTGGGAGGCCATCTCGAGAAGTCGAGACCGGGTTTCCTAAACTCCAGAATTGGTAGGGTCGCTTGCCGCTCTCGTAGGGGTCCAGGGTGTGGGCTTGGCTATTCATCGCGACCGTGGAATCCGTATTTTCTATTGTTGGCTAAATACTAAATACGGACGTCCTAGTATATCCCACATTATATCTATGTTTCTGCTGCGATATCTGTGATGTGATCATTTGATATGTTATGATGGATACAGTATATAGTATATATGATATATTATATAGACATTACTTATGTTTTACACCCGCACTAGCCCTGTCCTGCTCTGTCGTTAGTTACCTAACCTAACGGTGCACGATGGGACATCGAGGCGAATGCGGATGGCATAAGTGTACGTCGTATTTATCTGTGATGCTTAGAAAGCATAAGCGGATGGGATTTTTTATTAATGAGATTAATAAAAAGAAAAGAAACCTAAAAGATGTTGTAGAATCAAAACTTTATAAAAAGGGTAGCTACAGTTTTGCTTTGCATAGTGGTATATATGATATACTCTGCACCTTATTCGATGAGGAAAAAGCCGAGATCCCTTCACCGGGAGTGACCTCTTTAGCGAAACTGACAGATGCTACAAAAACTCGGTTTGTCTTTTGATTGCTTTTAGAGTTTTGCTTTGCACAGTGATATATATGATATGTCCTGCACCTTATTCGATGAGGAAAGAGCCGAGATCCCTTCACCGTGAGTGGCCTCTTTAGCAAAACTAATGAAAGCCTAAAAAAC
This sequence comes from Agapanthus africanus, assembly GCA_030015575.1. Lineage (NCBI taxonomy): Eukaryota > Viridiplantae > Streptophyta > Magnoliopsida > Asparagales > Amaryllidaceae > Agapanthus > Agapanthus africanus. Next base: position 449,583,346 of record JASDDO010000014.1, on the reverse strand, counting down.
ACTCAATTTAAAAATTTTACTTGATTCCACGACGATATCAAGTTCATTACGCAATAGGTTTTCAGAAAAACCTGTCGTAGCCCTCCGTCATTTCAGATAAAGACTATTTAGTATTCGTGCTGCGTTTGTTGACCTCTGTCAAGGCGTAGTGTGCGGTAGCTAACTAGTAATTATCTGTATAGCATGTGATGTGATTGGATTAGGGTAGTCGTACGACCTTGTTGACCTCTGTCAAGGGTCGTGCGAGTGAGTTTGATTCAATCAAGAAATGACGGGTTGAACTTGACTAGTGCACTATGGTTTGTTGACCTCTGTCAAGGTCATGGCACACTAGGGGCAAAATATTATCGGGAATTTTAAGTGTTGAAATTTGCAATGAGATTGCATACCTTCTATGGGATAGTTGGATCCCGATACCCACTTCGAGTAAGAGTTACTCCTGGGAGAGTTTTACACAGGACAATTAGTCGATCAAGTAGGTGTCTAGAAAAGTGTTAACGGGGTTACGCCTCTGGAAAAACGAGGTTTACTTTAATTAGGTCCGTGCGAAAGCACGAGGAACCTTCCTCAAAGTACCGACACTGATCTGGCTGAAAGATTGACGAAATTGTAGGGTGTAATTAATCCCGGCTAATCTTACCTTTTAGGGTTTGAAGGTAGATTTGATAAAAACAGCGGGAGACATCCTGATTAGATAAGATAATAACCAATCTAATCTTGCAAGAGCATACGCTAAAGTGTTTTCTTCTCTCTCTCCAGGTAGCGACCATGTCAGGCCATAATCAAGATAATAATATGGATGTATTGACTGAACCCGCTTATTATACTGAGCAGGGGAACGTTGGACCCGTTCTTTCTTATAAGAGTTATAAGACTGAACAGGGAATAGAAGAATATCTGGATTCTCAAGCCGCCCAAAAGAACATGCATGTTGATGCATCTTCTTCAGGTGTGTTAGTTATTGAGAACTGTTTCTCAGTTCACCCTACGTCCTGGGTATTGGATACCGGATCAGGATCCCACATATGTAAATTGTTACATGGGCTACGAAAAGGTAGAGAACTGGGAAAATGTGATCATTCCGTTCAAGTAGGGAACGGTGCAAGTATTCCAGCCAAAGCAGTTGGCGAATATCACCTTGTATTGCCAAGTCGTAATACACTGATTCTAAATGAGTGCTATTATATACCGAACATGATGTGCAACATTATATCAGTCTCTTTATTAAGTAAAGAAGGATATAATTTTGTAGTAAAGGATAATGTTATGAACATATTCCTAGATCAAAAGTTGATTGCATCAGGCTCGTTACATAATGGCATATTCATTCTAAATCAGAATACAGTCCTCAATATACAAAACACACACAAGAGGAAAAGTTCAGAAATGAACGAATCCTTCTTGTGGCATTGTAGACTTGGTCATATCAATGCGACACGACTGGCTAAGTTACATAAGGATGGTTATTTGAATCCGTTCGAATTATCATCTTATGATACTTGCCATTCATGTCTCAAAGGAAAAATGACCAAAGCTCCGTTTAGTGGACACGGAGAAAGAGTTAATGAACTCTTAGGATTGATACATAGTGATATATGCGGTCCTATGTCTACGCATGCCAGGAATGGTTCTTCCTACTTCATTACATTCACTGACGATCTCTTTAGATTCGGACATGTGTTCCTGATGAAACACAAGTCTAAAGCTTTTGAGAAATTCAGAGAATATAAGCACGAAGTAGAAAAACAAACGAGCAAAAGTATTAAGATCCTTCGATCTGATCGAGAAGGAGAATACTTAAGCAATGAGTTCCTAGAATATCTAAAAGAGAATGGGATTCTCTCTCAGCTTACTCCTCCTTATACACCACAGCACAACGGTGTATCGGAGCGGAGGAATCACATCCTATTAGATATGGTGCGCTCTATGATGAGTACAACTGAGTTACCTATTTCCTTCTGGGGGTATGCGCTTGAGACAGCAGCATACCTATTGAATCAAGTTCCAACTAAATCTGTACCTACCACACCATATGAGATATGGAGTAGGAAGAGACCATGTCTTAAACGAGTTAAGATATGGGGTTGTCTGGCCTATGTCAAAAGGCAAAATCCAGACAAACTCGAGGCACGGTCAGTTCTATGTAAGTTTGTGGGATATCCTAAACATTCAAATGGATATTTTTTCTACCACAGTGAACAACAAAAAGTGTTTATTGCTCAACATGCCACCTTTTTAGAAAAGGAATTTCTTGCAAAAGAGATTAGTGGCTCTGAGGTAGAACTGGAAGAAGTTCCAGAAACACAAACTGTAATTGAAGATTTAGTGGAACCAGAGCATTCGGTAGTACCCGACGAACCCTAGCCTCTCCGCCGATCTAGTAGGGTTTCTCGTCCACCTGAGAGATACTACGGTTATCTCATTGATGGTGGAAGCGAGGATTGCATCATGGAAGATGATGACCCGACTAGTTTCGAGGGGGCCATCACGAGTGGTGACTCTGTGAAATGGCTAGATGCAATGCGATCTGAGATGGAATCCATGTACACCAATAAAGTATGGATTTTGGAAAATGCTCATGAAGGGGTAAAACCCATTAGGAGCAAGTGGATTTTTAAAAAGAAATTTGGTGTAGATGGAAAAGTTGAGACTTTCAAAGCTAGACTTGTAGTAAAGGGATTTCGTCAACGACCAGGTGTGGATTATGACGAAACTTTTTCTCCAGTAGCTATGCTTAAGTCCATCCGGATCTTACTTGCCATTGCTGCATACCATGACTATGAAATCTGGCAAATCGATGTTAAGACTGCCTTTCTAAATGGTGATTTAGAAGAGTGCGTGTACATGACTCAGCCAGAGGGCTTCGTAGATAGTGGGAGCAGCGGAAAGGTGTGCAAACTGCTTAAATCCATTTATGGGTTAAAGCAAGTATCGTGGAGTTGGAACATCTGTTTTGATGTAGTAGTCAAAGAGTTTGACTTCATCAATAACATAGATGAACATTGTATCTATAAGAAGGTAGCAGAGAGTAAGGTTGTCTTCCTCGTATTGTACGTGGATGACATAATCTTGATAGGAAATGATATTCCTATGCTGTAATCAGTCAAGCTCTTCTTATCACAAAGATTCTCAATGAAAGATCTAGGTGATGCCTCATGCATATTGGGGATAAGGATCTATAGAGATAGATCCAAACGGATACTGGGATTGTCCCAATCCAGGTACATTGACACCATACTAAAGAGGTTTAGTATGGAAGAATCCAAGCGTGGGAATCAACCCATGATCTCTGGACTCACTCTCTCCAAAGAGATGTCTCCCAAGACTGTTGGAAAGAGCTCGCATGCAAGGGATACCCTATGCTTCGGCAGTAGGCTCTATCATGTATGCGATCTATGTACCAGACCCGATGTAGCATACTCACTAAGTGTAATGAGTCGGTATCAAGCAGATCCTGGAGAGAGTTACTGGACAACCGTGAAGAACATTCTCAAGTACTTACGAAGGACTAGAGATATGTTCTTGGTGTATGGTAACGGAGAACTCCGGGTGAAGTCCTTTACCGATTCCAGCTTCCAAAGTGATAAGGATGACTCTAAGTCGCACTCGGGATTTGTCTTTACCCTCAATTGAGGGGCGGTATGTTGGAAGAGTTCCAAACAGGATACCGTTGCAGACTCGACGATGGAGGCTGAATACTGTTGGAGATAGTGCCCTCAGAGTCAATTATTGGATCACAGGCACGTGATTGCAATGATTGAGGGAGGACCTATCCCGGTAGGACAGTCTTACTCGAGATGATAGTATGCTATCTGGTTTACCTTTATCATCGTGTACTGCTTTAGGTGACCTGACAGATCGCTATTGCACGTTGATAGAGCCCCTAGGATTCTTGCTTGACTGCCAGCAGTATGAGGGCGATCATATAAGTGAGAGCTGGAGTCTATAAGCACATCCTTAAAAAGTCCCTAGTCGTAGGAGTTTCGAGACAGGGCATCGATTCTCCAGAGTAGACTAGTGTATACAGTCGAGACCCCGACGAGGGGCGGTGGCCGGTCTCACAAGCCACTGGTGTCAGTTGGTTCACCTAAGATGTATACAGGTGCTCATTGGGTTATGAGTACACCGGACAGGACTCGCCGGGAACATGCTAGTTGGTCTTATACCTGACGTCAGATAGCAGTTCCCAGATGACATGTGTACATGTTAGTTCATCGACCTGGGGATCGTCATTTGTCTCGTGTGAGTTCCCACTGTGCTTTGATTACTACCCTACCACGGCTCAAAGGAGTCGTGCAAACAGATTTTAGTTGGGTACAGTCCCGAGCCACATGGAGGCAGTGAGCGGATCTTCAGGGGTTCGTCTCTCCCGGTATTGGGGGTGAGGTCGCGCTGTGTCTAGGAGAGCCATTACACGAAGTCCTTGGCCAAGGCAGGAGATTTACTGGTAGGTATTCCAGTAGTATCTCAGGGTGTTCTGGGCTACACTCCGACACGACTTGTACCGCTTTTGGGGGTCTGACTTTTACCAACCCCCTAGGCCCGCCATGCGATGCTCATAGACGAACGGACCGGACTGTACGGATATTGTCACTGACAGGCTCAGTAGGGTGTCAGGATGAGTTCGCTCATCAACGTCCCTTTTGGTCAATAGCTGGTGGCCCGTCACGTATTGGCTTATACCTCTGACGTGCTAGTGGTTAAATCCACAGCCATAGTATTGACGAGTCTTTAGAGTCCACCACACTTACAGTTACTCAAGTTTCGGGCGAAACGCTGTAGAGGCCGTATGGAGATATGGCAGGGTCCGATCAGATACGTGCGGTATTGTACGGATCAGGATCGGACGGATATTACTAGCTGGTTTTGGTTTAAGCCGGATCTTAGTTTAGTACAGTGTAGATTTTGTCTCATTGCATTTGCATCCGGACGGAATACAGATGCGGGTGTGTATGCACAGTATCGGGGTTTTCCTGTAATTTATTACGGGACCAGTTTTCTGGAGTTGCCAGTTTGCATTCCGTTCCGGCCGGTTTTCCTTTGTTCTTTCCCGGCCGGACTTTTCCGATGGAGGGGGTTATTTGCAAGTTTGCAAATAACACTTTGTGGAGGGGTTTCTTGCAAATGTATTGATTATGATAGCATCTTTTTGATACCATTCTTTTCTATCATCATTTCTTGCTTTTGTGAGATTAGAAAGGATTTGAGGTTGATGTGAATTTGTTATGATGATGTTTAGGTTATGGTCACCTCTTGCTTTCTCCTACCATTACCTCTCTTCATGGTTTTGGATGATGTATTCTTTCCTCCACCATTCTAACATGATAAGGTTTTCATTTTTGAGAAAAGAGAAGATGAGAGTTTCATTCTTGAGAGAGTGGCATTCTTGATCTCATTTTCATGCTAGAAAAATGCAAGCACCATTTTTCTTATCTTGATTCCTCCATCATCTTCAAAGGCAACAAACCCCAAATGAGACATAGGCTCTACACTACACATTCTACAGCAAATCTTGGACGCGTCGGCCAGCCAACTTCGCGCCCGAGTTGCCTCGGTATTGAGGTGGGAGCCCGTAAAAGACGCAGGCAATGTGGTGCCCCTTTCGGCGAGGAGGCGGCGATATGGAGACAGGACTTTCCGAGGGAGATCGGAACGACGACGAGAAGACCGGAGGACTCGGATCACTCGGTATATCTCTAACCCGTCTTGTAGTTAGCTAGAACTAGTTTAATGGTCCGATCCGGGTGTTTAGTGCGCGGTGGTGCCGGTTTGCTAAGTTCGCAAAATTAAAGTTTATCACCGCTTCCGCATTTGGCCGTCGGATTGATGGCCGGGACGCCGCCGTGCACTTACAAATACATCGCTGCCAACGATGCTGCCAAAGAGGCTGTCTGGATGAAGTTCATCACTGAACTTGGTGTGGTTCCATCCATTGAATATCCAATACCTCTGTATTGCGATAACAATAGAGCTGTGGTTTTGGCCAAGGAACCCAGATCCCATCAGAAATCCAGACATATTCTGAGGCGGTATCACCTAATCAGGGAGATAGTTGATCGCCGGGAGATCGAGGTCAGGAGAGTAGATACGAAGGACAACACTGCGGATCCACTCACGAAGGCCATTCCCCAGATACAGTTTGAGAGATTATTCGGGATGCTAGGTATAAGATACTACAGCAGCTGGCCTTAGTGCAAGTGGGAGATTGTTAGTTATGTATATGCCCTAGAGGCCATTGTTGTACATATGATGTATATTATGATGGATGCTTGGATATATACGGAGAGGACTTTCTTGCTCGTCATGATAGTATGCTATTTGGTTTCACTTTATCTTAACATGTTGACTTGTATTGGTTTACTGTCTTTTTCTCACATGTTGATAAAGCCTTTAGGATCTGTACTCGACTACTGGGATTATGATGAGATCATACTAGTGGGGCCACGGTAGTCGATGAGTACATCCTATAAATGTTCCTAGTCGAGGGTATATCGAGACAGGGTATCGATACACCACAGTAGACTAGCGTATACGCATCTTGACCCATATGATGGGCGATGGTTGATCCCATATCCATCGGTGTTTGACATCAAGGATGGTATACGGGTGCTCAGTGGAGACTGGGTACACTGGACGGACTCGCCGAGAACTCCCAGATGGTGATATACCACACGTTAGATGGCAGTTCTCCGGTGACACTGGTACATGGTAGTCTGTAGACCCGAGATCGTCATAGAGTCTTGTGTGATTCCCACTGTGCTTTAATTTCCACCTTACCACGTCCAAGAGGGCGTGCAAAACGGTGGTTTTTGGGTACAGTCCCGAATCATATGGAGGCAATGAGCGATAGGAGGGGATTCGTCTCTCCCGGTATAGGGAGTTGATGTTGTGCTGTGTTCGATTGGCTATAACTGGAAGTCCCTGGCCAGGGCTGATATAGAGATATACTGGTAAGTGTTACCAGTAGTTTCTCAACCTGTTATGAGCCTCACATCGACACGACTTATCGGTTACTGGGGTCTGACGTATACCACCCCTAGACTTGATATGTGACATATCAGACGAACAGACCGGACTGTACGTGAGTGTTACTGATTGGATTCACAGGAGAACGGACAGGCTAGCTTGTTGATCTTCTGATCGCTCAATACCTGGGTGGCTGTTACGTTTAGCTGACCGCTTGCAGCTTGTGGGTGTTTGATATGATCATCACCTGCTACCGGCGTATTGACGATTCTTTAGAGTCCTACACAGAGGTTTCTTGGTTCAGGCAAAACGGAGTAGAGGCACATATGTGATATATGCAGGACCGAGGATAATGCGATATGAGATACCGTATTATATTCTCGAGATATTTAGATATGAATCGGGACATCGGATCAAGTGTTGCTTCGATGAATCGGTACATGATATATTAGTCGGTTATATTCGATATAGCCGGATCGTTGGATCAAGTGTTGATTCGATGATTTAATGTATAATGATATATATGATATATTGTATTACATTATCTAATATTGGCTCGCTTTATTATTTCATTTTCTCACCGGATTAATACATTGATATATATGCGATATATGTTAAATGCATTATTTTCTTTTGTTGCAAATATATAATATATATGTGATATATATTATTGTGACATGATATGATTTATTATAAAACATGTTTAAGGATGATAAAAAGGGATTAGGGTTTGATTAGGGTTAGCTTCTTCTTGTTCATTCTAGAAGGATTCTATTTTGTCTTGGTTAAGATATTATGGTTGATACTTATCCTTAACCTAACTAAACCCTAACTCTAGTTTATTCTCTACAAGTTTTATCCTATCATTCTTGACCATGGTTCAATAATCAATCATATACTTTTATCTTCTATTCATCACAAAAGGATTATCTTTTTCATTATCATCTTCTTCTCTCTTGAGTTCAAAAAGAAAAGGCTTACTAGTTAATTCTTTTGTGATGATTTCTTGTGAGAAAGTGAATTAAAAAGAAAGCATAAATACTACTCCATCATCCTCATCTAATCTAGCCCATTAGATTAGGGTGTTCATCTCTTTAGAGTGAGAAAGCTTGGGTTATAGCAACTTCGACGTAGATCATCGGAGAATCGGAATACTTCAAGCTAGCATGGATCGTTCGAGTCGTGGAGCCTCTCTTGAGTCCGGGAGATCGTGGATCGCGGCGAAGAGACTTCTACTCGGAGCTTGTGAAGCGAAGGAGCGGACTACAAAGGTTGTAATCCCTCACACTTAGTTTTAAAGATGTAATCTTGCATGCTAAACCCTAATTATCTAGCAAAGAACCCGTCTTTCGGTTTTTCGGCATATGTAAAATTTTATTCGTGCATGTTTGATGCTTTATGAACCTTCACAAGTGTGCCTAGGAACCCTACAAAATATTTATTTATTTATTTTTGTTATTCTTTTTTTATAAATAAATATATATATATATATATATATATATATCTTTTTTACAAATGGAACAAAAAAATGATCACGTCTCAATTGTTATATAAGGAAAAAAAAACACACACCAATGCTTCGCTTTGAGTTCGCATGACCGGTTTTACCTGTCAATCGGAGGTTCCCTCGCTCCCAAAAGCGAGAGCTAATTAACGACAGCTTAGTCCGCGGCTGCCGGAGATTCGGATTCCCACAATCAATAAACCCCCGTCTATCCTAGGCAGGGGGAATCTGTAGTACGCCTAACAAGCGCGCGTGTATTACCATCTTAATAGGGTGACAAAAAACACCCTACAGATTCTGGCACGCCCGGTGGGACCCAATTTCTCCTCCCATATTTCGGTTTAAACATTCATGTGAACTCAATTAACATACATATCGACATTTATACTAAAATAATGCTCTTTCATGCAGGGCTTTCAAGCAAATAATTTTCAACAATCTGGAAAGATGAACTCAGCTCTCAGCACGGCTCCCATCTCCTACACGATGAAGATGGACGCCAGGACGGTCCTTCCGGCCAGTCTCGGGCGACAGTGGGAGGAGCCGCCGCTACCATTTGGCTCTATTCTGTTTGTGCCAGCTAACGCCGTCCCCGCTCTTCAAGCCCCAGTGATGGATAAACCAGCCTCAAAGGGAAAAATGCCGAATGTCATGGTCGCGAGGGCACCTCAGCCCAAGCGCAAGTCAGTTTCCGAACGACTCTCAATTGCCCCAGTTGGGGGCAAGGCCATCAACACCGACAAAGTGATAAGGCATCTCGGGCAAGCTCCAGCGGTGCCCCTGAAAACTGCTCAATCGGATATCTTCTCTAAGCTCCCCGTCAGATGACCACGACGTCGTTAAACTGGGAACAGTCGACCTCTAAGTCGTTAAACTGGGGATGTAAAAATGTGTAAATAAAACAAAAATAAAAAAACAAAAAAATAAATAAAAAATCGAAATGATGGGGCAACTCACAATAAAAATCAGCGAGTAAAAATAAAGATGAAAATAAAACCGAAATGATGGGACAACTCGCAATAAAAATCAGCGAGTAAAAATAAAGATGAAAATAATGCCGAAATGATGGGCAACCGCGAATAAATAGCCGAAATGATAGGGCAATCGCGATCTTTGCGATAAGAAAAGCTGAAATAATACTGCAATCGCGGTAAAAAAAAGGCGAATGTTGAGTCGCTCCTGTTACCATATTCCGTAGCAGCGATGCGGACGCCGTCCAAAAGTCAAATCCCCAACGGCGAATGATGAGTCGCTCCTGGTACCACATTCCAGTGCAGCAATACAGACGCCAACCGAATTCTGAATGTCCCAATGGTGAATGATGAGTCGCTCCTGGTACCATATTCCAGTGCTGCAATGCAGACGCCAACCAAAATCCAAATTCTCAAATGGCGAATGATGAGTCGCTCCTGATACCATATTCCAGTGCAGTGATGCAGACGCCAACAAAGTCCCGAAATTCTTTCGGCCCTACGGTTTGGATCATACATCCTGTAAAACCGTATACAATCCACGGGCGTAAAACGATCCCAATCTCTCCCAAGTCCTATCGGCGAGACTACATTTAAATTCCCACCAGCAATGAAGATCTGCCAAAAAAAGGTATGTCCACAAGCAAAACGGACATGGATAAAAACCCGAAAGGGCTCCGTGAGTAAAAACAGCAGGACTGCCGACGAGTTTGTGAAAACCCGAAAGGGCGCAAACTCGTGAAAAAGAGATGAAATACACTCGCAAAGTCCTCTCGACTTTGTGAGGAGAAAATTCCCGTGTGAGATCCTTACGACTCACAAAAGAGCAACACACTTAGGAGTTCCCACGACTCCTAAGGAGAAAGTACATCTACGAGATCCTTTCGACTCGTAGGGAGAAAATGCTTTTATGGGACCCTTACGGCTCATAAAATTGAAAAGTCTTAGGTGATAGAGACCTAAATCTGTCTCCTAAGCCATCGCTTCCCAACAAGCAAAGGCAAATGATGAATTGCTCCTAGCACCTGTGATCCAGTGTTAACAACGCTGTTGCTGACCCTTACCCCAAAATTCCAAGATTCCGATCCAATAGACCCCTAAGTTTTTAAACTGGGAACAGATGACCTCTAAGTCGTTAAACTGGAAACAGATGACACCTAAGTCGTTAAACTAGGAACGAGGGAAATCCACTCACAGTAAATGATTATTCGCTCCTGGTACCATATTCCAGTGCAGCGGTGCTGATGCCAAACCAAAATCAAAATCCCTAAATTCTGTCATGACAGATGATGATTCGCTCCTGATACCATATTCCAGTGTAGCGGTGCTGATGTCAACCCAAATCATATCAAATCAGCAAAACAACCAATGACCTCCCTGGCAGAATCAAGCTCCACCTCGGAAATAAGTCAACTTCATCCCTGACACCGCAAGAAGCGGAGCAAGTCAAATCCAGCACCGACCGTCCACGTCGCTAAAAGGGCAGCACCGACCGTCCACGTCGCTAAAAGGGCAGTAACGACCTCCTCGTCGAAATTATGCTCCGCCTTGGAATCAAGTCAACCAGACACTCCGCCTCGGGGACACATCAACTACCGACACTCTGTCTCGGAGACACGTCAAGTATCGACCGTCCATGTCGTAAAAAGGGCAGTGCCAGCTTCCCAGAAAGCGGGAACCAAAGCAAGTCGCCTCCACGCGAAAGAAGATCCATCAATTTCATGCACACGACTCATATATGTCGTGCACATTTATTGATGGGGGGCATTTTGTTGGGGTCAAAAATTGCACCCCGTTTGACCAAGTCAAAATCAAAGTCAACCCCAAGTAAGTGGGCCCAAGCCCAGATCAAGTGGGCCCATGCCCAAGTCGAGCCCCATGGCCGGCCTCCTCCATGCCAAAATAAAAATCATGTAATAAATAATTCTGATGTAATTTTAATGGGCATAAAGCCAAATTTTTGTAAAGATAATGGCTCATGCGCAAAAGAAATGAGCACATGAGGCATGTGATGAGCAAAATACCATTTTGTAAAGACCAAGGGGCTATATATAAATTTGTAAGCCTATAAAAGGTAACATGATAATGAAATAAAACATACAATTCATTCTTCCCAAAAACTAGGGTTTTGCCTCCATCCTCTCTCGTCCAAGTTCTTCCTCTTCTTTTTCATTTTCCAATTAAATCAAGAGCTTAGCTCTTCCTTTTTTTAAAACTAAATAATGTTTTACCATAAACTCACCTTCCAAGACTCCATCAAGAGTAGAAAAATGGCCTCTTTTTTTATTATATCTAGATATTGGAGTTTTTCTTCTCAAAAGAGTAACTCCACAAAAAAAATTATTTTGGAGTTTAACTCTATAATAAAAACCTTTTTTTCGAGTTCAACTCCGAATAAAAATGTTTTGGGAGTTGAACTCCAAATAATTTTTTTTGGAGTTTAACTCCATAAAAAAAACGGAGTTAAACTCTTCTCTCATGTGAGGGGGAGGCTTCCATTTTGGAAGCCCCTTTCTTCCCCTCATGTGAGAAGGAGGCTCCCTCTTATGTGAGTGGGAGGCTCCCATTTTGGGAGCCCCTTTATTCCCACTCTTGTGAGTGGGAGGCTCCCATTTTGGGAGCCCCTTTTCTAACTCCATTTAAAAAAAAATAAAATTTTTTTTTCGGAGTTTTACTCCATTTAAATTCTTTCGGAGTTCAACTCCACAATAAAAAAAATCTTTCGGAGTTCAACTCCACAATAAAAAAAATCTTTTGGAGTTTAACTCCATTATAAAAATAAAACTTTTGGAGTTTAACTCCATTTAAAATTCATTCGGAGTTTAATTCCACATTAAATCTTTTTGGGAGTTCAACTCCATTTAAAACTCTTTTTGAAGTCGAATTCCACAATAAAAATCGTTTTTGGAGTTGAACTCCATTTAAAACTCTTTTTGGAGTCGAACTCCACAATAAAAATCTTTTTTGAGTCGAACTCCACAATAAAAATCTTTTTTGAGTTATAAAATTCTTTTGGAGTTTAACTCCGCAATAAAAATCTTTTTGGAGTTTAACTCCATTTAAAATTCTTTTGAAGTTTAACTCCACATTTAAAGTCTTTTGGAGTTTAACTCCATTTAAAATATTCTTTTGGAGTTGAACTCCATGTAAAATAATAATAATAAAAAATTAAATAAAAAAGTTAAAACTTTTTGGAGCCCCCCACGTGGGGAGAGGCTCCCACCAAGTGGGGAGGCTCCCATTTTGTGGGAGCCTCCCCCGGGAGCCCTTTTTTCTTTTTGTTTTAAAACTTTTTTTATTTTAAAAAAATAATAAATAAATTATGAATAATATATTAAAAAAAATTCTCTAAATATTTATTTATTTATTTTTGTTATTCTTTTATATATATATATATTTATATATATATATCTTTTTTTACAAATGGAACAAAAAAAATGATCACATCTCAATTGTTATATAAGAAAAAAAATACCAATGCTTCGCATTGAGTTCGCATGACCGGTTTTACCCGTCAATGGGAGGTTCCCTCGCTGGGTAATTAACGGAAGCTTAGTCTGTGGTTGCCGGAGATTCGGATCCCCACAATCAATAAATCCCCGTCTATCTTAGGCAGGAGGAATCTGTTGTACGCCTGACAAGCGCGCGCGTATTCCCATCTTAATAGGGTGACGAAAAACACCTTACAGTTATGACATAAGGAACTACAAATATAAGTCGAATTTTCTAATATATATACTCTCTGAACTGCATTTCAATTTAATAAAGAAACATTGTTTCAAGTGCGATAGTTGGATCAGTTAGAAACACATTGCATCTTGAACTACAAGTTGTCAAGTTCTCAAACACACTCTAAGATGCACTAATTATATAGGTTAGTGACTCTTGATAATCTTGATGTGGTGTTTATCTGTTCTTGTTCATTTATTATTATTGTTACTATTACTTTATTTGTTTATCCTGTGACAAAATTCCAACCAGTAAACTCCCATATTAGAGAGCAACGTTTTGCTACAAAAATAATTCCTATTTGCTATTTGGTCTTGCTTATCTGTTTTCTTCATCGATTTTGCAGTTCATAGCATAGAGAACGAGCTCGACGACTCTTCCTTGATTCAACCCATTGTGAGGACATCACTAGCCCTATGCTCTACTGTCTACATAGCCACAAGCTTCTTCGCTTACCTCCTCTTTGGCGATTCTACCCTCGACGATGTGCTCACTAACTTTGATTCCAATCTTGGAATTCCATATAGCTCTCTGCTAAACGACGTTGTTCGAGTTAGCTATGCACTTCACCTCATGCTAGTTTTCCCGATCATTTTCTTTGCTCTTCGCCTGAACTTTGATGGCCTTTTGTTTCCTTCATCAAGGCCTTTGTCTTCTGATAATAGGAGATTTTCATTTGTTACCGTGCTCCTCCTCTCCTTGACTTTCTTGCTTGCGAATTTCATTCCGAGTATTTGGGATGCATTTCAGCTTACTGGTGCAACTGCTGCGGTCTGTATTGGGTTTATTTTTCCTGCTGCTATTACCCTCAGGTGAGTCTTTGTATATTTTTGCATTTGGTAAACTAAAGGCTAAATTGCATGAAAACCCCTGCACTTTTGCTCGTATAGCAGGACATCACTCATTGTTTTAAAAGAATATACCATTTCCCATCAATTTTAATGGCAGTTAACCTTTTTGTTTCTGTCATTTATTATTTCCTATGTACCTCGCTCCAAAAGTATTATTTATTTATGAAACCTTAGGAAACGGTGACAGCAAACTGATAAGAATCAGGGTATTTCTTGGATAGAAAATTTAATGGAAACAAAAATATTTTGACTGCGGCTAAAATAAGGGGCAAAGTGCTAGATTTTAAAACTAGGGTTTTATATGCTGCTATACCGGAAAAAGTGAAATGGTCTTCTGTAATTAAGTTTTAAATTATATTAATTTTCCTTAGAAGGAAAAGGATAATATTTTTCGACATTGTTTTTCAATTTATTTTTCTTCTTCCAGGGATCCTCATGGTATAGCGAGTAACTGGGACAAGATGCTATCGAGTTTCATGATTGTCCTGGCTGTTGTCGCGAATGGAGTGGCTATATATAGTGATGCATATTCCATTTTCCAGAGGAACAGGCCCGCTCCCAAATATTGAGCTCTTATAATCCCATACCTATTTTGTATGTAAGGATAGATGCAACCTTACCCACAAGCTTGCCATTTGAGAAGCTTGGTGGTGGTGGTGGTGTGTGTGTGTGTGTGTGTGTGTGTGTGTGTTCATGAATGGAGTCCATATGTTTGTAATAATTTGGGAGTGTAGTGCTCAATATCTAAGTTGAGTTACATGCAAGAGGGTTCCATGTCCAAACAAAAGTTGTTGCATAACTTGTTTTCAAACTGTGTTGTAGAAGGTTGTCAGAAAATTGTAATAGAACTTATTAAACTGTTGTAGGACTTATGAAGCTTGCCATTTGGTTTGATGCAAAATAAAATGTAGTATTTGTTTAAAGACAGTGATGTCAATTCTTTCGTTGGGTATGTCGCATGCTGCTTTTGTTGTTTCCTGGGTGAGATCAGAATTGTGATAAGAATAAGAATGCTGCTAGTTGGAGTATACTAAAGCAAAGAAGCATATGTGCTTTTTTATTTCTTTGAACTTTATAATAATGGTGGTTTTCCTTGCACAAATTAATGATGTATGATGTCGCAAAAAATTGCCACAATTTTTGTAGCCTTTCTGAGAACGGTTTCAAACATATAAGTGAGATTTTTAACCACTAGCAAAATTTAGGTTTTCTAAAATCAGCTTTTTCTAAAATCTTGAAGCAAGATGGACATCCTAAATGAAACATCAGCTGCAAAATCTATTATTGTAGTTTCATTATTTGAACCAAACAGAAACTAATATTTCTTGATTTAATAATAATTAGAATAACATAAAAAGCTTGGCCTCCACTTATTCCAAGGGGCATACATACATGGGACTCGATAGGAAAGGAAATGGCCTTGCAAGAAAGTGAGAAGGCAAATGGCATGGTTCTTGGGTCAGTACTAAATGAAGCCAAGGGCTAGAAGGGTCTCTTATTTGATGCTAGCACAACTCGAGCAATAGAACAGAAAAAGAATAAGACCAGAGTTCTTTTGTCCTGAAGTTAGTGATACAAGTGCAATCGAGTCATCAAGGGTGCTAATTCAATGTTTTGTTGTATTCGTGTCATTGATTTGTATGTTAATGATTGGTCCTAGCTGGTTGATTTTGAGCCTTGTAATTGTAATTCTTCTGGGCCCACCATTTAATGCACGAATGATGAGTTCTTGTCTTTTTTGGAAATAATGACGAGTCATGTTACATGTGGGAGCTGGCAAACATTTTGGGTACATTGCAATCGGAAGCTTTGTCATTATCTTTTTGGTCTCTGACCTGAAAGGCTATGATAGAGTAATATAGGTTGGAGTCCTGCACAAGTGAAAATTTTTACGTTGAGGGGGTGTTTGGTATTAATAAAGTAAAGAAGAAAATTAGAAAGTGAAAGTATAGAAGTACTTTGCTTGTTTGGAGCAGAAAGAAAAGTGAAAAAAGTGCTTTCCTTTTTTGACCCATCCACTTTCTTGGCCGAATGTTGGAAAGTGAGAAGAAAAAAGAAAAAAGCGAATATTTTATTATTATTATATTATATTTTTTGGTTTTTTACTAAAAATCCTATTTATACTTCGCTAATTACCAAAAAGTCCCCATGCTTCTTATTTACTTAAAAACCCATTATACATTTAAATTGCACTAAAAAGACACTATCACTAATTTTCCATCAAAAGTTAGCATCCTGGAGCTTGTGTTTGGGCTATTCTCATACCTACTAGGTATTTAAATAGGTGTTTATCCCATAAAAATAACTCACATTCTCGTTTAATTGAAGATTGAGATTTATCGCAACTAATGAATCACTCTCCTTTCAAATGAGGTTGCCCAAAGACTCAAAACTTGCATTTGAAGGAATAACGACACTCGACAAGCTCGTTGCTGGAGAAAATTGAGAAAAAACGAGCCGATTTGCATTATCAGTTTGAGAGATTTTTTTATGGAAACCCTAATACTAACGCCAATTTAGGGGAAAATTTAGGAATTTTGGGAAAAGAATGCGAATGTTTTAAAACCCTAACCGATACTCAACGTTGGCATCCTAACAGATGAAAATGCCTTAGTGGGGGGGGGGGTTGAATAAGGTGTTTTGTCATGTTATGGCAAATTTAAATATTAACGTGTGAAATTCACTAGTTTCTGCGGAATAATTTAATATACTTAAATAAATAAACTGTCACGACCCGAAATATTAGCTCGTGACCAGCACTTAAATCACGCAACGTCTAAAAGAGTAACGTAATTCAAGTAAGCTGAGATCCAGAAATCTAAATCTTTTTAAGAAAATAAAAGAGGTGAAGTTTTGAAATAAAGGTATAACGAAATCAAGTTTTTGTTAGGTCCACGTTACCCACCACGGTCCTTTCGGGGAGACGGAATAGGTAAACCGAATTTTTTTTCCCAACTAGGTAACATGGACCGTTCATTAAGGATCTTGGCTAAACAAAACTAACACAAAATCTACAAGTTCTAACTACTATGTAGAATGGTTATACCTAGTCTTGAACTCCTCTTCTTGTTGTTCTCCTCCTTACTTGCTCCTTGTAGTAGTTTGTACGGCTCCTCCTCGTCGTCTCCTCTTTGTCGAAGATAGATCCACCCGAGGGTTCGAACTTGAGCTCCTACCTCAACCTAGAGGTAACTAAGGTGCTTGGTTTGCTAAACCTAGAACCCTAGAAAGAGTAGAGAGTGGTCTTGGTGTTTTATCTCAAAGGAAAATGGTTCTCAACTCATGAGAGGGATTTTCCTTGAGCTAGAGGAAGAAGGAGAGCAATGGATGAGAGAGAAGATGCAAGTGAGAATGATACAATTTACATCCATGCTCTCATAATTTAGAAAAATGATAATAATAATAATAATAATTAACAATTTGTGATGGTGAGTTGATGAATGACCATTATCATTTCATTCATTAAATGCTTTTGCAAAGAATAAGAGCCATCTTTGAAAACAAATGATGATGGTCAACAAGTCCACTTTGGTCAACCGGTCAACTAAGTCAACAAGTCAACAAAAGTCAAGAATTCAACTCAACCATGGCACAATAATTGTTAACTAATATTATTAATCATATTTCCTATTCTCATTAGGGTTTGGAAAAAGACAACAGTCAACTGTGCATAAACACCCGTACCATAACTCTAATGAGAATCCTCTGTCTCTGCCTCAGTCAACTGTGCATACACACCCATATTCGTGATCCGAGGAACACGAATACAATGAGATAAAACTAACCCCAAAACATATACTAGGATCTGGCTTAAACCAAAGCCCACTAGTAATAACTGTCCGGACACCAAACGTGCATAAGTGCGCGGATGTGAACGAACCCCGTCGCAAAACCATGCGACCTCTACTATGTTTTGCCCAAAGGAGAATAACCCTCTGTGTGGGACTCTAAAGACTCGACACTACGCTGGCAGTGGGTTTAACCACAAACCGCAAGCGGCACTAGCTGTACGTAACGGTCCCTAGGTAGATGCCGATAAGAAGACTGATGAGGTGAACCCATCCGAACTCCTACTGAGCCTGTATGTGACAATCTCCGTACAGTCCGGTCTGTTCGTCTAAGAGTATCGCATGGCGGGCCTAGGGTGGCGGTAAACGTCATTCCCCTAATAGCGGTACAAGTCGTGTCGGAGTGTAGCCTAAAACACCCTGAGAATCTACTGGAAAACCTACCAGCAATTCTCGCTTGCCCTAGCCAGGGACTTTGTGTAATGGATCTCCTAGACATAGCGTGATATCAACCCCCAATACCGGGAGAGACGAATCCTGTCTAACCGTCACTGCCTCCAAGTGCTTCAGGACTGCTCCCAACTACTACCTGTTTGCACGACTCAGTAGAGCCGTGGTAGGGTAGTAATCTAAGAACAGTGGGAACACACTCGAGGCGAAGTGACAGTGTCAAGTCGCGGACTATGCTGTACTCATGTCACCTGGGAACTGTTAACTGACGATAGGTATAATACCAACCAACAGTTCCCGACGAGTCCTGTCCAGTGTACTCGTAACCTAACGAGCACCTGCATACCATCTCCAGTACGACGTACTGATGGCTGTGGGACAGACCATCTCCCCTGCTGGGAAGAGAAGCGTATGCACCAGTCTACTCTGGAGTATCGATGCCCTGTCTCGATAATCCTACGACTAGGGACCAAAATAAGGATGTGCTTATAGACTACCCAGCCCCCACTAGTGTGATCACCATCACAACGCCGGTAGTCAAGCAAAGATCCTAATGGCTATACTAATATGATTTTAGCGATATGTTACAAGAAACATATACACATATTAAGATAGAAACAAACCAAGTAGCATACTACTATATCGAGCAAGACTGTCGTAAAACCATACATATATCCCAAGCCTCCAAAATGTATTATACAAACCAGTACTATACAATAATGGCCTCTAGGGCATACATATCTAACAATCTTCCACTTGCACTAAAGGCCAGTAATTGGTGTACCGCATACCCAACGTCTGCACTAAGGCTAGCTGCCGGCGTACCGCTTACTCAATAGCTCAAAAAGTCGCTCGAACTGTGTTTGAGGGAGGGCCTTCGTGAATGGATCTGCTGTGTTGTCTTTTGTGTCCACTCTCCGTACCTCGATCTCCTGGCGATCAATGATCTCCCTGATCAGGTGATACCGCCTTAAGATGTGTCTGGATTTCTGATGGGACCTTGGTTCATTCGCTAAAGCTATAGCCCCATTGTTATCGCAATACAAAGGTATTGGGTCAACAATGGACGGAACTACCTGAAGTTCACTAATGAACTTCTTCATCCAGACCGCCTCTTTTGCGGCATCGCTTGCAGCAATGTATTCAAGCTCCATCGTCGAGTCTGTGACGGTATCCTATTTGGAACTCCTCCAACATACCGCCCCTCCGTTGAGGGTAAACACAAAACCCGAGACAGACTTGCTGTCATCTTTGTCACTCTGGAAGCTTGAATCGGTAAAGGACTCGACCCCGAGGTCTCCATTACCGTAAACCAGGAACATCTCCTTAGTCCTTCTCAGGTACTTGAGAATGTTCTTCACTGCTGTCCAGTGGTCCTCACCTGGGTCTGACTGATACCGGCTCACCACGCTCAGCGCGTAAGCTACATCTGGTCTTGTACATAGTATCGCATACATTATAGATCCTACCGTCGAAGCGTAGGGTATAGTGTTCATGCGAACCCTCTCTTCGTCAGTCTTAGGAGACATCTTCTTGGAGAGGGTAATTTCGTGCAATGCGGGTATGTTACCGCGCTTGGAATCCTCCATACTAAATCTCTTTAGTACGGTCTCTATGTACCTAGACTGCGAAAGTCCCAGTAGTCTCTTGGATCTATCTCTAAAGACCTTGATCCCCAGAATGTACGAGGCATCACCCAGGTCCTTCATGGAGAACCGTTGTGACAAGAATAGCTTGACCGATTGTAGCATAGGAATGTCATTTCCTATCAAAAGAATGTCGTCCACGTACAAGACTAGAAATACGACAGTTTGTCCTACAATCTTCTTATAGACACAAGGTTCATCTTCGTTCTTGATGAAATCAAATTCCTTGATTGCCTCATCAAAACAGATGTTCCAGCTCCACGATGCCTGCTTCAATCCATAAATGGATTTGAGTAACTTGCTGTTGGATATATATGCCCTAGAGGCCTACATTGTATAGGATGCTTGGGATATGTATGTACATGACAGTCTTGCTTGATACGATAGTACGCTATTTGGTTTGACTTTGTCTTAACGTATAATATATTTTACTTGGTATTTATATATATATGTTGATAAAGCCCATAGGGTGTTTGTCTGACTACCGGCGTTGTGATGGCAGTCATACTAGTGGGAGCTGGATAGTCAATAGGCACACCCTTAGATGTCCCTGGTCGCAGGAGTATCGAGATTGGGCATCGATACTCCGGAGTAGACTAGTGTATACATATCTAGACCCTGACGAGGGGCAATGGATTGGTCCCGCAACCATTGGTGATGTTCACCTAAGATTGTATACAGATGCTCACTGGATGTGAGTACACCGGACAGGACTCGCCGAGAACTGACTGGATGGTATTATACCTAACGTCAGATAGCAGTTCTCAGGTGACATGTGTGCAGATAGTCCGTTGACTTAAGGTCATCATTTGTCTCGTGTGAGTTCCCACTGTGCTTTGATTGTTACCCTACCACGGCTCAAAGGAGTCGTGCAAACAGGTTTCAGTTGGGCACAGTCCCGAGCCATGTGGAGGCAGTGAGTGACTGTTAGGGATTCGTCTCTCCCGGTATAGGGAGTTGATATCGCACAGTGATCGGTTGGTCATTACCATAAGTCCCTGGCCAGGGCTAATTGAGAATTACTGATAGGTTGATCAGTAGATTCTCGGATGGTGATAGAGCCATACCGACACGACTTGTATGGTTATTAGGGGTCTGACGTCCACCACCTCCCTAGACCGTACATGTGATACTCTCAGACGAACAGACCGGACTGCGCGGATATTGTCACAGACAGGCTCAGTAGGATTTCAGATGGGTTACCTCATCAGCTTTCTTATCGACAACTACCTGGGGACCGTTACGTACAGCTAGTGCCGCTTGCGGTCTATGGTTAAACCCACTGCCAGCGTAGTAGTCGAGTCTTTAGAGCCCACACAGAGATATCCCAAACCCAGGCGAAAAGATATAGAGGTCGTATGGTTTTACGACAAAGGTTCGGACGCGTACGTGTTTGATCGCACGTACGACATTCGGACAGTTTTTACTAGCCGGCTTTGGTTTAAGCCAGATTCTAGTATCAGGTTATTGGATTTATACAGTCTAAAGTTTTTCCGTGTTTTCACGGATGAGAGGGGCGTTCTCGTAATTTTCCGAGAAGCTTCTAGAAGGATGTGACATAAAGAGAGAGGTGGCATTTTCATTTATTGAATTAGTGACTCATTGTGAGTGATTCATCATGTCATTAAAGCATAATTTATTGCTTAATGACTCACATGATGAATCACACACTTGATTAAATGAAACATGATGAATATTCACTTATTATTCATTTCTTTCTTATTCATTATGTTTCATATATATCAAGTGAGAAGCTTTATTCAATATAATAATATCATTATCATCTTCTCATTCTCTCTCTTCAAGTTCTCTCTCCTTCACCAAACCCTAATCCTACCCTCATGAGTTGAGAACAAGGATTAGGAAAGACTAATTACTCCATAACCAATCTCTACATCATCTTAGCTACTCTATTTGGCAACTAGAGAAACTAAGTAACCTCAAGTTTAGAGGTTATAGCTTGGATTAGGGTTCTCGGGTGGATCGTCTATCACGGGAGAAAGCCGAAGAGGACGTGGAGATCCAAAGAGGCCGTAGAGAACATCAAGACGAAGGACTAGAACCGTTTGGTATAATCCCTTCGCATAGTAGATTAAAACTCTAAAGCTTTTGTTAAAACTTGTATAGCAAACGATTCGTACGGTTAATCGATGTTTGATCATAGAACTTGATTGTTATTCATATTTCCGCCTCCCCATAAGTATTGGGGTGTTGAACATCGACTTACAGTGGTATCAGAGCCGAGCTAAACAAGTTTTAACTTAATCGCAAATTTGTACGAATTTCGAACGGAAAAACGAAGCCGGAAAACCCTAAAAATTACAAGTTTCTGTCGAATTTTAAATGAATTCCAAAATTGGTTCAGGGATGTTCAGAAAGCTTGTTATGACACCAGAAGAACACCCAAGAAATTTGGGGCCATGACTCGACCAAACGACCGCGGTTCCGCGGCGGATCCCACCGATCCGCCGCCCTTCCGCGGCCGAGTTGCCGAGTCATGATCCCAGTTTTCTTGGGTGGGTTCTCTGTTGAATTTGGGATTTTCTGGAATATTTATTTTTTGCTCAGGTTTCCGTTTTACAGAGCAGATTTTGGAGCAATATTGAAAGTGTTTAATCGATCGAAATTGTACAGTATTTGCATATTGGATTATATCTGTGATTGTATAATGTGTTCGTAAACCTCCCCTAACTGCTAGTATGTCGGTTAGCAGGGGGTTGCACATTTCTGTAATGGTTTTATCTGTTTGTGCATATAAACTGTATTGGACTGTTGTGGTGATTAGCCGGGTTTTGTGATGGGTTATTGTTTTAATTCATTTGATGTAATTGTAACAAGTTGTAATATTATTTCGCGGGGCACATCCAGGTTGCGGTTGTAGCCACCGTTGTATTATTTCTTTTTACTGTTTTTGCTCCTAGGACAGATCCAAGGTGGGGTACACAAACTGCCGGGCGGGTAGTTTGCCGTACCCGTAGGGATCTTGGGTGGGGTAACGGCTATTCATCACAACTGTGTAATCTGTCTTTTCTTGCAGGCTCAAAAGAAATACAGATTGCTTGCAAATCCAATATTGTTTATCTGTGTTCTGGAATGTATATCATTGCGTCAGACGAATGTAAAATATCTATATATATGATTGCTATTTAGACGTCGCTTATGTTTTACACCCGCGCTAGCCCAGCCCCCGCTCTGTCGTTAGTTAAGTAACCTAACGAGTGATGACGGGACCCCGTGGCGAATGCGGATGGCATAAGAGGACGTCATATTTTCGTTGTTATCTGTAATGATAGGTTAAAGATGGGACGCATTATTATTAATGCAAAGAAAATAAAACCTAAACTGAATCGTTGGAACAATTTCTAAAAACCACTCGGTTTTCTTGAAAAAGCAAATTTTAAATGCGGAGCTTAAACCACTCCTTTTAATAAAAGCTATCATAGTTCCTTCGATCAAATCAAGTTCATTACGTTAACGGTTTTTTGCCAAAAACCAGCCGTAACCCTCCGTCATTTCAGATAGACAGCACATCGTATTCATGCTATGCTTGTTGGCCTACGTCAAGGCATAGTGTATGGTAGCAGTGTGTGTGCCTATTTGTTGCATAGATAGATGCATTAGTTTAATACAGACGTACACCTTGTTGGCCTACGTCAAGGGCTTGTACGATGTATTTAAATTGATCAGGACAACGACGGGTAGAACTTGACTTGCGTCTTATGACTTGTTGGCCTATGTCAAGGTCTATAAGAGCTTGGGGTAAAAATCACATCGGGAGTTTCAAACATAAAGGAAACTTGCAGATTTAGCTTACCTTCTGGAGTGTGGTGACTAGAGTGGCTTCCATCTAGGGCATCATGCAATGATAGTTGGATCCCGATCCCACTGATGAGTAGGATTACTCTCGGGAATTTCTCTCACTTAACAATCAATGCTATAAACCAAGTAGGTGCCTAGAAAGGTGTTAGAGGGGCTACGCCTCCAGGGAAAAGAGGTTATTTAATTAAGGAACTTCGCGAAAGCGTTGGAAAACCTCCCTCGAAGTACCAACACCAGCCTGGCTGAAAGGTTAAGCAAGTATTGTGACGTGTGATTAAATCCTGACTAGTTCTTCTTTTAGGTTTTGAAGAAGGATTTGAGGAAACAGTGGGAGCCATCCTGTTTAGATAAATTAATAAACCAATCTAAACTTGCAAGAGCATATGCTGAGTGTTTTCTTTTCTCTCTCTCTGGCAGCTACCATGACTGGACTAAAACTATTACTTGAAAAGAATATATTGACCGGGCAGAACTATAAAGATTGGCTAAGAAACGTCAATATTGCGCTGACTTATGACAAAGTTGCATATGTTACCACCGCTGTTCCTCCCCTTATCCCAGGACCAGATTCCTCAGTTGCGGACAAGGAAGTTCGTAAAACCTGGGATCTAGATTGTGAGCGAGCTAAGTGTATCGTGCTGGCGTCCATGAATAATGAACTCCAGAAACAGCACGAGAGTATGGATATTGCATCCATATTCCTCCATTGCAAGGAATTGTATGGTGAACACTCTCGTATCGCGAGGTACGAAACCTCAAGGAAACTCTTCCAGATGAGGTTAGCTCCAGGATCGCCTGTTGGAGAGCACGTCCTCAAAATGATCACCCTCATTGAGGAACTCGCAAACCTGGGATGCGTGCTAGAGAATGATTTGTACATCGACTTAATTTTGCAGTCCCTTCCCCACACCTTCTCTCAGTTCGTGCTGAACTTCAACATGCACGAAATGGAAGCGGATCTTCCAAAGCTCCTCAATATGTTGAGGGTAGCAGAGACCTCCTTGAAAAAGGAGAAGACCCCCGTTCTGTATGTTGGCCAATCATCTTCTTCTAAAACTAAAGCGAAAGCTAAAGGGAAGAAGAAGATGAAGGCCACCAAACCGAAGGGAGGGGTCAAGAAGGTGCAGGGAACGAACAAGGCAGGAAGGGTGAAGGCAGAAAAGAACGAGTGTTTCTATTGTCACAAGCAGGGGCACTGGAAGAAGGATTGTCAGGCCTTCAAAGCCAAGGACATGAAGCAAGCAGTTGCTTCTACTTCAGGTGTGTTCGTAATCGAAAATTGTCTTTCAGTAAACTCTACTTCATGGGTACTTGATACCGGTTCTGGTTCTCACATCTGTAATTCTTTGCAGGATCTGAGAAACAGTAGAGTACTGGGGGCAGGTGATATGACTCTCCGGATGGGCAATGGAATGCATGTGGATGCAGTTGCAATAGGGGAATATCACCTAGGGTTGAATAGTGGAAACATTTTGGTATTGTATAACTGTTTTTGTATTCCCAGTATGTTGTGTAATATTATATCAGTATCTTTATTGTCTAATAAAGGATATAATTTTGTGCTTGAAAGAAATGTCATGAACATTCTCCTAAATCAAGAACTGATTGGGTTTGGCACACTGGAAAACGGCATATACATACTTAATCAACCACAAATTTTCAATATTCAAAACACGCGTAAAAGAAAGGCTCCAGATTCGAATCAAGCCTTCCTATGGCATTGTAGACTTGGTCATATAAATGAAACAAGGTTGACTAAGTTACATAAAGATGGATATCTAGATCCGTTTGAATATTCATCATATGCAACTTGTCAATCATGTATCAAAGGAAAAATGACCAAATCTCCATTCACCGGACACGGAGAAAGAGCCATCGAACTCTTGGGACTAGTACACAGTGATGTATGTGGTCCGATGTCTATACATGCACGAAGTGGTCACTCCTACTTCATCACTTTTACTGATGACTTCTCTAGGTATGGACATGTGTTCTTAATAAAGCATAAATCCGAGGCTTTTGAAAAGTTTAAGGAGTATAAAAATGAAGTAGAGAAACAAACTGGTAAAAGCATCAAGACACTTCGATCTGATCGAGGTGGAGAATACTTAAGTACCAGTTTCCTTGAATACTTGAAAGCAAATGGAATACTCTCTCAGCTTACTCCTCCTTATACACCTCAGCATAATGGTGTATCAGAAAGAAGGAATCGCACGCTATTAGATATGGTGCGTTCGATGATGAGTAGTGCTGAGTTACCACTTTCCTTCTGGGAATTTGCTCTAGAATCAGCCGCATATCTATTAAATAGAGTTCCAACTAAGTCTGTACCTACCACTCCATATGAAATGTGGTGTGGGAAGAGACCATATCTCAAGTATATCAAGATATGGGGGTGTCCGGTATATGTTAAAAAGCATAATCCGGACAAGCTCGAGGCACGATCGGTTTTGTGCAAGTTTGTAGGATACCCCAAGCATTCAAGAGGGTACATGGTCTACCACACTGAAGAACAAAAGGTGTTTGTCGCTCGTCACATTGTCTTCTTAGAAAGCGAATTTCTTGCAAAAGAAATTAGTGGGAGCGCGGTAGAACTGGAAGAAATTCCAGAACCTCAAACTGTAACCAAAGACTTAGAAGAATCTCAGACTTCAATAGAACATGACGAACCAATGCCACTCCGCAGATCTAGTAGGCTTTCTCATCCTCCTGAAAGATACTATGGTTTCCTTCTTGATGGGGATCGAGAGGATTGCATCATCGATGATGATGAGCCTACTAGTTTTCAGCAGGCTATCACAAGTAGCGACTCAGTAAAGTGGCTGGATGCAATGAGATCCGAAATGGAATCCATGTATACCAATAAAGTATGGACTTTAGAAGTTGCTCCTCCTGGGGTAAAACCAGTTGGATGCAAATGGATCTTCAAAAAGAAGATTGGTACATTTGGACAAGTGGAAACGCACAAAGCTAGACTAGTAGCAAAAGGTTTTCGTCAAAGACCAGGATTGGACTACGATGAAACTTTTTCGCCAGTAGCTATGCTTAAATCCATTCGGATCATGCTTGCCATTGCTGCCTTCCATGACTATGAAATCTGGCAGATGGA
The DNA here is from genome assembly GCA_030015575.1 of Agapanthus africanus. NCBI lineage: Eukaryota > Viridiplantae > Streptophyta > Magnoliopsida > Asparagales > Amaryllidaceae > Agapanthus > Agapanthus africanus. Next base: position 449,556,513 of record JASDDO010000014.1, on the reverse strand, counting down.
TGTAAAAACAGCTTTTCTAAATGGACATCTAGAAGAGAGTGTTTACATGGATCAACCAGAAGGTTTCTTAGACAGTGGGAGCAGCGGAAGAGTGTGCAAATTGCTTAAATCCATTTATGGGTTAAAGCAAGCATCGCGGAGTTGGAACATCTGCTTTGATGAAACAGTCAAGGAATTTGACTTTGTCAAAAATGTAGATGAACCATGTGTTTATAGGAAGATTGTAGAAGGAGCAGTAGTCTTCCTCGTTTTGTACGTCGACGACATACTACTGATAGGGAATGATATCCCTATGTTACAATCAGTAAAGCTCTTCTTGTCACAGAAATTCTCTATGAAAGACTTGGGAGATGCATCATACATTCTGGGCATTAAGATCTATCGAGATAGATCTAATAAAATATTGGGACTTTCACAGTCCAGGTATATAGACACTATACTAAAGAGATTTAGTATGGAAGATTCCAAGCGCGGCAATATGCCCGCTTGTCACGGAATCACCCTCTCCAAAGACATGTCTCCAAAGACTGATGAAGAGAGGGCTCGCATGGGCATTATACCCTACGCTTCGGCGGTAGGATCAATAATGTATGCGATGTTATGTACCAGACCAGATGTAGCTTACGCACTTAGTGTGGTAAGCAGGTATCAATCAGACCCAGGTGAGAAACATTGGATAGCGGTGAAGAACATTCTCAAGTACCTGAGAAGGACTAAGGAGATGTTCTTGATTTACGGCAATAAGGACCTCCAGGTAGAGGCTTTTACCGACTCCGGCTTCCAAAGTGACAAGGATGATTCTAAATCTATTTCGGGTTTTGTGTTTACCCTCAATGGAGGGGCGGTAAGTTGGAAGAGTTCCAAACAAGATACCGTCGCAGACTCAACTATGGAGGCTGAGTATATAGCTGCTAGTGAAGCCGCAAAAGAGGCTGTCTGGATAAGGAAGTTCATTTCTGAACTTCAGGTGGTTCCGTCCATTGCCAATCCAATACCTTTGTATTGCGATAACAATGGCGCTGTAGCTTTAGCGAAGGAACCAAGGTCCTATCAGAAATCCAGGCATATCTTAAGGCGTTTTCACCTTATCAGGGAGATCGTGGATCGTCGGGAGATCGAGATACGGAGAGTAGACACAAAAGACAACACGGCAGATCCATTCACCAAGGCCATTCCTCAAGTACAGTTCGAGAGGCTTTTTGGGATGTTGGGCATGCGGTACGCAAGCAACTGGATCAGGTAGAGATAGTGGGTACTCATTGCGCCAATTATAGGCCTTAGTGCAAGTGGGAGATTGTTGGATATATATGCCCTAGAGGCCTACATTGTATAGGATGCTTGGGATATGTATATACATGACAGTCTTGCTTGATATGATAGTACGCTATTTGGTTTGACTTTGTCTTAACGTATAATATATTTTACTTGGTATTTATATATATATGTTGATAAAGCCCATAGGGTGTTTGTCTGACTACCGGCGTTGTGATGGCAGTCATACTAGTGGGAGCTGGATAGTCAATAGGCACACCCTTAGATGTCCCTGGTCGCAGGAGTATCGAGATTGGGCATCGATACTCCGGAGTAGACTAGTGTATACATATCTAGACCCTGACGAGGGGCAATGGATTGGTCCCGCAACCATTGGTGATGTTCACCTAAGATTGTATACAGATGCTCACTGGATGTGAATACACCGGACAGGACTCGCCGAGAACTGACTGGATGGTATTATACCTAACGTCAGATAGCAGTTCTCAGGTGACATGTGTGCAGATAGTCCGTTGACTTAAGGTCATTATTTGTCTCGTGTGAGTTCCCACTGTGCTTTGATTGTTACCCTACCACGGCTCAAAGGAGTCGTGCAAACAGGTTTCAGTTGGGCACAGTCCCGAGCCATGTGGAGGCAGTGAGTGACTGTTAGGGATTCGTCTCTCCCGGTATAGGGAGTTGATATCGCACAGTGATCGGTTGGTCATTACCATAAGTCCCTGGCTAGGGCTAATTGAGAATTACTGATAGGTTGATCAGTAGATTCTCGGATGGTGATAGAGCCATACCAACACGACTTGTATGGTTATTAGGGGTCTGACGTCCACCACCTCCCTAGACCGTACATGTGATACTCTCAGACGAACAGACCGGACTGCGCGGATATTGTCACAGACAGGCTCAGTAGGATTTCAGATGGGTTACCTCATCAGCTTTCTTATCGACAACTACCTGGGGACCGTTACGTACAGCTAGTGCCGGTTGCGGTCTGTGGTTAAACCCACTGCCAGCGTAGTAGTCGAGTCTTTAGAGTCCCACACAGAGATATCCCAAACCCAGGCGAAAAGATATAGAGGTCGTATGGTTTTACGACAAAGGTTCGGACGCGTACGTGTTTGATCGCACGTACGACATTCGGACAGTTTTTACTAGCCGGCTTTGGTTTAAGCCAGATTCTAGTATCAGGTTAATGGATTTATACAGTCTAAAGTTTTTCCGTGTTTTCACGGATGAGAGGGGCGTTCTCGTAATTTTCCGAGAAGCTTCTAGAAGGATGTGACATAAAGAGAGAGGTGGCATTTTCATTTATTGAATTAGTGACTCATTGTGAGTGATTCATCATGTCATTAAAGCATCATTTATTGCTTAATGACTCACATGATGAATCACACACTTGATTAAATGAAACATGATGAATATTCACTTATTATTCATTTCTTTCTTATTCATTATGTTTCATATATATCAAGTGAGAAGCTTTATTCAATATAATAATATCATTATCATCTTCTCATTCTCTCTCTTCAAGTTCTCTCTCCTTCACCAAACCCTAATCCTACCCTTATGAGTTGAGAACAAGGATTAGGATAGACTAATTACTCCATAACCAATCTCTACATCATCTTAGCTACTCTATTTGGCAACTAGAGAAACTAAGTAACCTCAAGTTTAGAGGTTATAGCTTGGATTAGGGTTCTCAGGTGGATCGTCTATCACGGGAGAAAGCCGAAGAGGACGTGGAGATCCAAAGAGGCCGTAGAGAACATCAAGACGAAGGACTAGAACCGTTTGGTATAATCCCTTCGCATAGTAGATTAAAACTCTAAAGCTTTTGTTAAAACTTGTATAGCAAACGATTCGTACGGTTAATCGATGTTTGATCATAGAACTTGATTGTTATTCATATTTCCGCCTCCCCATAAGTATTGGGGTGTTGAACATCGACTTACACTTGCACACCTTCCCGCTGCTCCCACTGTCCACGAAACCTTCTGGCTGATCCATGTAAACACACTCTTCTAAACAGCCGTTTAGAAAAGCCGTTTTAACGTCCATTTGACAGATTTCATAGTCATGGAAGGCAGCAATGGCAAGTAGGATCCGAATGGATTTGAGCATAGCCACTGGAGAAAAATTTTCGTCATAGTCCAAGCCAGGTCTTTGACGAAAACCTTTTGCAAAGAGTCTAGCCTTATAGGTTTCCACCTGCCCATCTACACCAAGTTTCCTTTTGTAGATCCATTTGCATCCAACGGGTTTTACCCCTGGTGGAGCAATAACCAAGGTCCACACTTTATTGGTGTACATGGACTCTATTTCTGATTGCATTGCATCCAGCCACTTATCAGAGTCCCTACTGATAATGGCCTGCCTGAAAATGGTAGGGTCATCTTCTTCCAAGATGCAATCCTCTCGATCCCCGTCTATGAGAAAACCGTAGTATCTCTCGGGCGGATGAGAAATCCTACCAGATCTGTGAAGTGGCTGAGGTTCGTTCGGGGTTATTGAATCCTGAGGTTCTGTCAAATTTTCAGTTTCATTTTGTGGTCGCTGAATTTCTTCCAGTTCTACCGAACTCCCACTTGTTTCCTTTGCAAGAAATTACCACTCTAAAAAGGTGGCGTGGCGAGATACAAACACCTTCTGTTCCTCGGTGTGGTAGAACAGATATCCTGTAGAGTTTTTAGGATATCCCACAAATTTACATAGAACCGAACGTGCCTGCAGTTTGTCCGGATTTTGTACTTTTACATAGGCCGGACAACCCCATATCTTAATACGTTTAAGATATGGCCTTTTACCATTCCATATCTCAAATGGTGTCTTAAGCACAGATTTGGACGGAACATCATTCAATAGATATGCCGCTGTCAAAAGCGCATGTCCCCAAAATAAAAGAGGCAACTCGACACTACTCATCATGGAGCGAACCATATCCAATAGGGTACGATTCCTCCGCTCCGATACACCGTTGTGCTGTGGTGTATAAGGAGGAGTAAGCTGAGAGAGAATACCATTCTCTTTTAAGTAATCTAGGAATTCCGTGCTTAAGTACTCCCCTCCTCTATCCGATCGGAGGATCTTGATACTTTTGCCAGTCTGGTTCTCTACTTCGTTTCTGAATTCCTTGAATTTCTCAAAAGCTTCGGATTTGTGTTTCATCAGATACACGTATCCGAATCTAGAGAGATCGTCAGTGAATGTGATGAAGTATGAGAACCCACCCCTTGCATGTATAGACATCGGACCACATACATCACTGTGTATGAATCCCAAGAGCTCTGCTGCCCTTTCTCCATGTCCGGTGAACGGAGATTTGGTCATCTTCCCTTTGAGACAAGACTGAAAAGTTTCATAAGGTGAAAACTCGAACGTATTCAAGAGTCCATCTTTATGCAACTTACTTAGTCTTTTCTCTCCGATATGACCAAGTCTACAATGCCACAAGTAGGATTCATTCGTATCTGAATTCTTCCTCTTGCGTGTGTTTTGTATATTGAGAACTGTATTCTGATTTAGAACGTAGATACCATTACACAGTGTACCTTCTGCAACCAGTACTTTATGAAGGTAGATGTTCATGATATTTCTATCAAGAACAAAGTTATATCCATCTTTATTGAGTAAAGAAACTGATATGATGTTGCAAACCATGGAAGGTACATAGTAGCAATCGTTCAAAATCATAGTATTGCCATTTGGCAACACTAGGTGATATTCACCGACGGCTGCAGCATTAACTTGTGCTCCGTTCGCTACTCTGAGCGACATATCACCAGGTACAACTCTCCTACTTTTTCTCAGTCCCTGCAATAAATTACAGATATGAGATCCTGATCCGGTATCAAGTACCCAGGAGGTAGGGCTGACCGTAAAGCGGTTCTCAATTACAAGAACACCTGAAGTAGATGCAAAACCATGCTTCTTCTTCAACTGGGTATTCTTGGAATCCATACAATCCTCTTTCTCTTGCTCATACTTATGACTGTTGTCGTAAGTTAGAGCCGAACCAACGTTCCCCAGCCCCGAATAAGAATTCGGATCGGTCAAGCGATACATTTTATTATCTTGATTAGGGCGTGAAAAGGCTGCTACTTGGAGAGAGGGAAAAGAAACACTCAGTGTGCGCTCTTGCAAGATTAGATTGGTTTATTAATTTATCTAATCAGGATGGCTCCCACCGTTTCCTCAAATTCTTCTTCAAACCTTAAAAGAAGAACTAGTCAGGATTAATCGCATGTCACAATACTTGCCTTTCAGCCAGGCTGGTGTTGGTACTTCGAGGGAGGTTTTCCAACGCTTTCGCGAAGTTCCTTAATTAAATAACCTCTTTTCCCTGGAGGCGTAGCCCCGCTAACACCGTTCTAGACACCTACTTGGTTTATAGCATTGATTGTTAAGTGAAATATTCTCCCGAGAGTAATCCAACTCATCAGTGGGATCGGGATCCAACTATCATCGTGTAATGACCTAGATGGAATCCACTCTAGTCACTACACTCCAGAAGGTATGCTAAATCTGCAAGTTTCAGTTTCTTTAGAAACCCCCGATGTGGTTTTTACTCCTAGGACCCAAGTGACCTTGACTGAGCCAACATATCAAAGGATCCTAGTCAAGTTCAACCCGTCATTTTCTTGATTGCATTAGACCCACCCGTACGAGTCCTTGACTTAGCCAAAATGACCGCACGACTGTCCCAACCAATCACATTATATGCTACAGAAAAATATTACATAGCTACCGTTCACTACGCCTCGGCTGAGCACGAAATACGTAGCACGAATACTAAGCAATACCTATCCGAAATGACGGAGGGCTACGGCTGGGTTTTGGCGAAAAACCCGTTAACGTAATGAACTTGATATAGTTGAAGGAACATGATTACCTTTTTGAAAATATAGAGGCGAAAACTTTTGCTAAAGAGGTCACTCCCCGTGAAGGGATCTCGGCTCTTTCCTCGTTGAATGAGGTGCAGGATATTCCAAACTGAATACCTCGATGCAAAGCAAAAATAATCGACTATAGTGAAGTTATTACCCTGACGCAAACCTTTTGTCCAAGGGGTCACTCCCGATGAAGGGATCTCGGCCCTTGCCTCGTTGAATGAGGTGCTGGGCATTCATAACCGAATACCTCTATGCAAAACAAAAGAGAACGTCCTTGCAATAACAGCTTTTTGAAAATTGTTCCAACAACGTATTTTTGGTTTATTTTCTTTGCATTAAATTAATGCGTCCCATCAGTTAATCCTACCATTGCAGAAAACAACGAAAATATGACGTACGCTTATACCATCCGCATTCGCCACGGGGTCCCGTCATCACCCGTTAGGTTACTTAACTAACGACAAAGCGGGGGCTGGACTAGCGCGGATGCAAAACATAAGCAACGCCTAAATAGATATCATATAGATATATACACATTCGTCAGATGCAATGATAGCCATTCCAGATCACAGATGAACACATTGGATATACTAGGAATCCGCATTCCATACGAGCCTGTAACGAAGAGAGGATTACACGGTCGCGATGAATAGCCAAGACCCCACCCTAGACCCCTACGGGTGCGGCAAACTACCCGTCAAGTACCCGAAGCGAAGCAACCTCCCTCAACACCGTGAGTAGGCCACTCGGCACTTCGAGGTACCCGGTAGTTTATGCACCCCACCTTGGGTCTATTCTAGGAGCAAAAACAGTAAAAGAAATTATACAATGACGGCTACAACCCCATCCCGGTTGTGCGGCCATATAAATAATATTACATCAATTTACATATTACATGAATTGAAAGATAAAGAAAACTCTCATCTCACAACCCCCGGCTATTCATCCGCGACAGTCCAATGAATTCATATACACAAACCATCAACATTACAGATCACAGATATGTATAACCCCCACTAATCGACATATAGCGATTAACAGACGTTCAATACATATATCACATTACAGATATAACCCATTAGCCAAAGTCTACAGATCTTCGATCAAAATACGGATTTGTAACCACCCCAAACACAAATTTGTTCCCTGGAAAATTTGGCAGAAACAACATATAATAAAAATCCCAAAACATCCAAATAAGAACACTGCACAAAACCCGGTCCACGGCCGAGTCAACTCGGCCGCGGTTCCGCGGCAGGAAGCATGTTCTTGCCGCGGATCCACGGCACTTTGACCGAGTCACTGGATCGTTTTTGTTCTGTGTTTTTACAAAACCCTGAGCCGATTTTTCATGTATGTTAAATCATTTTTAGAGCAGTATAAAAAATCGGCAGAAACATGGTTTTCCGGACGTGTTTTGCGATTTTTGTCCGATCGAAATTCTAGATACTTTGCTAACATGCTAGTTTGTGTTTAGCCAGGCTCTGATACAACTGTTAGGTCCACGTTACCCACCCCGGTCCTTTCGGGGAGGCGGAATAGGTAAAACGAAAATGTTTTCCCAATTAGGTAACATGGACCGTTCATTAAGGATCTTGGCTAAACAAAACTAACACAAAATCTACAAGTTCTAACTACTATGTAGAATGGTTATACCTAGTCTTGAACTCCTTCTCTTCTTGTTGTTCTCCTCCTTACTTGCTCCTTGTAGTAGTTTGTACGGCTCCTCCTCGTCGTCTCCTCTTTGTCGAAGATAGATCCACCCGAAGGTTCGAACTTGAGCTCCTACCTCAACCTAGAGGTAACTAAGGTGCTTGGTTTGCTAAACCTAGAACCATAGAAAGAGTAGAGAGTAGTCTTGGTGTTTTATCTCAAAGGAAAATGGTTCTCAACTCATGAGAGGGATTTTCCTTGAGCTAGAGGAAGAAGGAGAGCAATGGATGAGAGAGAAGATGCAAGTGAGAATGATACAATTTACAACCATGCTCTCATAATTTAGAAAAATGATAATAATAATAATAATTAACAATTTTTGATGGTGAGTTGATGAATGACCATTATCATTTCATTCATTAAATGCTTTTGCAAAGATTAAGAAGCATCTTTGAAAACAAATGATGATGGTCAACAAGTCCACTTTGGTCAACCGGTCAACTAAGTCAACAAGTCAACAAGTCAACAAAAGTCAAGAATTCAACTCAACCATGGCACAATAATTGTTAACTAATATTATTAATCATATTTTCTATTCTCATTAGGGTTTGGAAAAAGACAACAGTCAACTGTGCATACACACCCGTACCATAACCCTAATGAGAATTCTCTGCCTCTGCCTCAGTCAACCGTGCATACACACCCGTATCCGTGATCCGAGGAACACGAATACAATGAGATAAAACTAACCCCAAAATATATACTAGGATCTGGCTTAAACCAAAGCCCACTAGTAATAACTGTCCGGACACCAAACGTGCATAAGTGTGCGGATGTGAACGAACTCCGTCGCAAAACCATGCGACCTCTACTCTGTTTTGCCCAAAGGAGAATAACCCTCTATGTGGGACTCTAAAGACTCGACACTACGCTGGCAGTGGGTTTAACCACAGACCGCAAGCGGCACTAGCTGTACGTAACGGTCCCTAGGTAGATGCCGATAAGAAGACTGATGAGGTGAACCCATCCGAACTCCTACTGAGCCTGTATGTGACAATCTCCGTACAGTCCGGTCTGTTCATCTGAGAGTATCGCATGGCGGTCCTAGGGTGGCGGTAAACATCAGTCCCCTAATAGCGGTACAAGTCGTGTCGGAGTGTTGCCTGAAACACCCTGAGTATCTACTAGAAAACCTACCAGCAATTCTAGCTTGCCCTGGCCAGGGACTTAGTGTAATGGCTCTTCTTGACACAACGCGATATCAACCCCCAATACCGGGAGAGACAAATCCTGTCTAACCGTCACTACCTCCAAGTGCTTCGGGACTGCTCCCAACTACTACCTGTTTGCACGACTCAGTAGAGCCGTGGTAAGGTAGTAATCTAAGAACAGTGGGAACACACTCGAGGCGAAGTGTCAGTGTCAAGTCAGCGGACTATGCTGTACTCATGTCACCTGGGAACTGTTAACGATAGGTATAATACCAACCAACAGTTCCCAACGAGTCCTGTCCAGTGTACTCGTAACCTAACGAGCACCTGCATACTATCTCCAGTACGACGTACTGATGGCTGTGGGACAGACCATCTCCCCTGCTGGGAAGAGAAGCGTATGCACCAGTCTACTCTGGAGTATCGATGCCCTGTCTCGATAATCCTACGACTAGGGACCAAAATAAGGATGTGCTTATAGACTACCCAGCCCCCACTAGTGTGATCGCCATCACAACACCGGTAGTCAAGCAAAGATCCTAAGGGCTCTACCAATATGTTTTTAGCGATATGTTAAAAGAAACATATACACATATTAAGATAGAAACAAACCAAGTAGCATACTACTATATCGAGCAAGACTGTCGTAAAACCATATATATATCCCAAGCCTCCAAAATGTATTATACAAACCAGTACTATACAATAATGGCCTCTAGGGCATACATATCTAACAATTTTCTTAAATGCATAGAAAAGAAACATGAATAATGCAAGTGAAATTTACTAGTTTGAAAACATGTTTCGTCTTTTAAAAAAAAATTTGGGCAGCACCTCCTTTGTATATTTTTATCCAAAACCACAAATACATAATGAAGATAAAAGGCATCCCTAAGAGGGAGCTAGCTCTTCACCAAACGACGGATCCACAACCACGCAAAGCATAAATATAAGTATACGACGCCCAACGGCGAAGTTTACCACAAAAGATAAGGAAATAAGAAAGACATCAACCCAAAAGGCGAACATAAAACCCATTGCTCAAGTCTCGCAACTACAAGTCACATTACTTATACAAATACTAGTTTGATTGATGGAGTTGACTAGATACAACATGAAATATAATACAAGAGTGGGTACGATACAAATGTCCCACTTACCAAGCAAAACACCGGAAATGCAACTTTGTGCCAGTGATGCCGCTACTGATCCATGCGGTCAACCTGCAAGAACTGTGGCACAACGGGGGTGAGTTGCTAACTCGTGAGTAGAAAAACATCAACAAGTAGAAATCGAATAAAATAACGATCTCCTAGGTCAACTGTATCATAAAGGTAATACTATGATATCTAGGGTGACCGTATTTACATCTGTGCCATCAATATAATCAACACCTATATGTATGCGGATATCATCCAACCATGTGATCAATGTCTGTATGTATGTAGGTCTCGTCCAACCATATCATCAGTGTATGTATGCATGTGGATCTCGTCCACATGTCAACCAATGACACAACACCATCATGCATGTAAATATCATAAAAGAAGATGCATGAAAGTATGAGGATATAAATCAACGTGTGTCCCTCCCGACACATCAAAATCATGGAACCTGAGTGCCCAGCATCGACACTCGAAACATCATGAAACCTGTGTCCAGCATCGACACGTAAATCCTCATATCTCGGGCTCCGTCCGTCCGGATTGGCCCTCGGGCTCCGTCTGCGGGATCGTCCCGCGGGCTCCGGCAGACGGGTCGGCCCAATATCCACCTTTCGACCCGGTCGGTATCCTCCGGATAACCGTCAGGCCCAAGCAATCACCGGTAGGCAGTAGTCCCTCTGCCAGGCTCATCGTCATCCCCACGATCTTCTCGCCCCGGGGTACCGTACCGGGTCCACCATGAACCCGCAAACAGATCATCCAACTCCTCGAATCGGGTTTCACATATCACACATCTCAGAACCGAGAAAACGCATGGTGGACGCACTGAAATATCATATCAAGAGAAACCGGGTTTTTAAAACAATACATACTTTCTTTTAAAATGACCGCGGTTCTCAAATCCAGAAATCTCATAAAAACAACATATCTCAATGCGTATAAGCGTAAAGCATGATGTATGCGGCATATAACAGAAATGTAAGCATATCCGTATATCATGCAACATGGAACAGTAATATGCATATATCGAGGGAAAACCGCTTTTTTAAATGAATCCGGTTTTAAAATATATCCCGCGGTTCCCAAATTCTCCAAGGTCCATTGCAATAACGTATAAAGGTGCATATGCAACTATAGCAAGTAAGTCATGCCGGGAGTCATATCATGATGCAGCAAATCCTACTGTGTAGTGACATGGCAATTATCGATGATGAAGTGTGTGAGCCGGCAAATCTGTGTGTGTGTAGCACACGCATCATCGATAATGGTGTAAGTGTACTAGCACAGGTATATGCAATGCAATGAGAATAACATGAATGCAGCATAAGGTAAATCATATGCAAATGCTGATGGGTATATGTATCTAACATGACCGAGTCGGTGAATCTAACAATCGGCATCTAGCCTCACGACATCACGTACGGCATAATCCATCGTATGACATCCTCTAATCAAGGGTATGGATCAATCATCAAGTCAAACTCATCATGTACGGAAAATCATCGTACGGCGGCATTAAACCAATAGGGATCCTATCAACCTATATGACAATGAGGGTACGGCTTAATGTCACGTACGGCCTATCATTCATGATTCACAACATGAATATACATATATATCCATATACCTATGTCCCAAGTCACATCCATAACAATCTCATATCAGGGGACCGACAAGGTATCAATCCTCTCAATCGACTCACATCCTGATTTGTGCTAAGTTTTGTGATAAAAAATTATTTGTTAACCGCAATCAAGAACGGCGTCGCTTGGTAGCTAGCCGGTGAATACGGGTCGGTCCACAGGAATGTTGTGTATTTCCTAATTGTTCTAACGAGTTAATTCCAAATGGGGTTTGGATCTTTATCTCTAAAAACTAAGTTGACTTAGACTAGGATTAGAAATCTTGCTAGGGTTAGGTTTAGGTTAAGTTTGGAAAATTAAGATTTCCCACCGCTTTCATTGCCCTAAATTAGATCTTCTTTAGGTGTTATGGTAATTATTAATAAAGGGGATTGGGACGATCGGGAAGAAACGATGTTTCTTCCTCTAGGTCCTTGTCCGTCCTTTCTTAATCCTTACCCTAACCTCCATGGAAAACATGCACATCCGGTCTTTTATACTACGGTATCACCGTTATCTCATGGGATAGGGTGCCATAGGGAGCGGTGTGTGCATGTATGCATGGAGTCCTATAAAAACGTGTGATGGGAAAGAAAGGGGTGAGAGATCTTCATCTCTCAAGCCTTCCCCAAATCTAACCCTAACAAGCGAGGAGACTACTCACTCATTAGGCAATTGAAAAACATTTTCTAAACTAATTAACTAGGGCAGAGAATAAAATCTAAATTAGGGCAGAAAGGAAAATTATACTAGGGCAGATAATAAAATTAACTAGGGCAAGAATAGAAAACTTACTCTAATTTGATGCACTCTTCATACTTTACAAGAATTGAAATTCTGAATTTAGATAGATACAATGAGGCACAAGAAGAGGCATACCTCAAAAAGAGGTTTAGGGCTTCTATTTATAGATTATAGAAACCCTAGGGTTACAATCGATTCACGTCTGCAATTACAATTTTACCCCTAAAGAAGACTAGTCAACGTGCCGCCAGCCGCCACAGAGATTTTGCACCGACACGTGTCCTTCATGGCCGTGGATCCGCGGCCAAAACCCATGTTTGGTCGCGGTTCCGCGGCCAAATAGAAGGCTTATGGGCTCAAACTTCTATGGCATTTGTCTGTTTCTGTTGTCTTCTGTTTTCATCAGTTGGTTCTTCAGAATGTCTTCTATTTCTCTTCCAGATTTCCACAGTGAATAATGTCGTGGACTTTACCGTTTGCTTCGTGTCGAAGTCTTGAACCTTGTGCTGCCTTTGTACTTTGTGAAATCGTCTATTGATCTTCGTTTAGTTTTCAAACTGTAGGCTTGATCAAGATTCTTCCATTTATCGGTCGTAGTCTCACTTTTGTATCATCTTTTCGTCAATTTCACTGTTTTTGTTCCGAGAACCTGTAACCTGCAACTATGTAGCAGACATGGATCAAACGTACCTGTTTATTTGTAAAATGAATAAGAATGGGGAATAAAATAATGCAAAATTATGGTATGAACAAATAACCCCAAACTTATCTTTTGCTCGTCCTCGAGCAAACCTAGTTTTATTCTTGAAAAAGACCCAGCCTCACTTTCACAGGGAAACGCGATTGCATTGAGCTCGTGCAACAACCCGTTAAACCTCTAGGTGTCCCTAGTAGGAGGAGTGTTGTCTCCTGAGGGTTTTCAGCGGATACTACCCACAGATTCCTATCAATTCGGCCCATTTACTTTTATTTTCCAATTAGGTTTTCTAACAAGGAACTCTATTATCTTCGACTTAGAAATTATCCACCCGTATTTTTCACGCTTCCTTATCATTTAACTTAAGATTATATATATTCTTGTGAATTTACTTAGCTTTTGGCATCTTTCAAGTTTTCCTACTAGGGTTCCATCTCAACTTAGGAATTTTTTTCATCTCTATTAAAAATATAAGTCATATTCTTCATTCCTATCTCTTATCTAAACCCCAATCACATACCCCTACGTGTGTATATATCATCCCTACATTTGGAAATTCAAATCAAGCTATTATACTCTTGTCCATCGTCCAAAGTACTTTTCAATTGGTGAATTTTTAGATGAAATTGCTCACACATTCTTCATGCGACCGTTAATACTTCTTGAGGTACCAACGACCGATTACAAAATGTGTTTGCACATTAAAGTGTAATTCCTAGTCTTGTAATACCTAAGGCTTATAGCAGTGACTCCCAAACCAGTTGGTCTAACGCACTAGGTGATGAAGCACCCTTGCTAAATATTTTTTTTAATGTAGCCTTAAGTAATCACAACAACCAGTGTTCATTTTTTTTATTATCTCTTTATTCACACTTGTATTATTATTTTTTTTCTTCGTACTAAGAACTTTAGACAAGATTAGATTGGTGATATAGTTTATCTAATCAGGATGGCTCCCACTGTTTTTATCAAATCTTCCTTCAAACCCTAAAAGGAAAGACTAGCCGGGATTAATTACACTCTACAAGTTCGCCAATCTTTCAGCCAGGCCAGTGCCGGTACTTTGAGGGAGGTTTCCCGTGCTTTCGCACGGACCTAATTAAAGTAAATCTCGTTTTCCCAGGGGCGTAACCCCGTTGACACCTTTCTAGACACCTACTTGATCGGCTTATTGTAAAGTGCAAAACTCTCCCAGGAGTAACAATTACTCGCAGTGGGTATCGGGATCCAACTATCATATAGAAGGTATGCAATCTCATTGCAAATTTCAACACTTGAAACTCCCGATAATGGTTTTTACCCCTAGCACTTATGACCTTAACTATGGTCAACAAATCATAAGCACTTGTCAAGTTCTACCCGTCATTTCGTGATTAATTAGACCCACCCACATGACCCTTAACTAAGGTCAACAAAGTCACGCAACTGTCCTAACTAATCGCATCATATGCGGTGTAGGAAGACATCACTTAGCTACCGTACACTGTGCCTTGACTATGGTCAACAAACACAACACGAATACTAAGTACTCTACTTCCTAAAATGACGGAGGGTTGCGAATGGTTTTTAAGAAAACCATTAACACTTTGAACTTGATCTCGTTGCGGAATCAAACGGTTTTAAATGGAGTGTTTTTGAGGCTTTTCTAGTTTTGCTAAAGGGGTCACTCCCGGTGAAGGGATCGTCGGCCCTTTCCTCATCGAATAAGGTGCAGGATATATCATATATACCGCTGTGCAAAGCAAAAACTATAGAAGCAATCAAAAGACAAACCAAGGTTTGTAGCATCTGCCAGTTATTGCTAAAGGGGACACTCCCAGTGAAGGGATCTCGGCCCATTCCTTATCGAATAAGGTGCAGGATGTTCTACAAGGAACACCGCGATGCAAAGCAAGAACTGTAGCTACCTGTTTTATTTTGAAATTTGATTCCATAACATCTTTTAGGTTTATTTTCTTTCATTAATCTCATTAATGAATGTCCCATCATTTAATTCCACCTAAACATCACAGATAAATACAACGTACACTTATGCCATCCGCATTCGCCTCGATGTCCTGTCTGCACCGTTAGGTTAGGTAACTAACGGCAGAGCGGGGCAGGGCTAGCGCGGGTGTCAAACATAAGCAACGTCTATATAATATATCATATATACTATATACAGTATCCATCTGAACAAATCACATGATCACATCACAGATAACGCAGCAGAAAATATCATATGAAATATTGGATATACTAGGACGTCCGTGTTTTCAATACGAGCCGGTATAAAACACGGATTCCACGGTCGTGATGAATAGCCAATCCCACACCCCTAGACCCCTACGAGAGCGGCAAGCAACCCTACCAATTCTAGGGTTAGGAGACCCGGACTCGACTCCTCGAGATGGTCTCCCACTGGACCCTAGAACCCGGTTACTTATGCTCCCCTCCTTGGGTCTATCCTAATGCGGGAAATTAAATAATATACAATGGTGACATCTTCCGCAACCTAGAAGTGCCCCAATAAAAGAATATTACATACAAGTTTTTTTACATGAATGAAAATGTAAAACACTCATCTCACATAAAAACCCCCGGCTATTCAAACACGACGATCCAATATAACATATCCAGCAACACATAACATCACATGTCATCAACGTAAGTAAATATGCCCATCCCAATTGTCGTTGACATATAGCAACGAAACCGGCGATATCACATATTACACTTACGGTCGCAGAAAAGAAAATGTAAAACTACAACAGTTGGAATCCGCAACCTCTTTAGACATCGCATGCCTAATCAAATGAATTCCTTAGATATCGCATGCCTAACAATTATAAACCCCGCATTTTAGTCTCAAAATCGAAAACTGTTTTCAATATCAAGTCGGGCAATTCAACAAGATTCCCGACATCCTGAACGAATGCTCTGTTGCGCCACGGCAGCGCCCCGGCCGTCTATCCGAGGCCAAAATGCGGAATCAAAAATTTTCCTTACTTGGAAACTGGCGCTACCGCGGACAATGAAAACCCGGATCGAAACCATTAACTTAATGCTAGCAAACAAGAGATGGGAAGAGAAGTATACCGAGTGATCCGAGTCCTCCGGTCTTCTCGTCATCGTCCCAATCTCCCGCGGAAAGTCTAGTCTCCATATCGTCGCCTCCTCGCCGGAAGGGCACCACATCGTCTGTATCTTTTACGGGCTCCCACCTCAATGCCGAGGCAACTCGGGCACGAAGCTGGCAAGTCGACGTGCCCAATATTTGCTGTAGAAAGTCTAGTGCTTTGTCTCTTTGGGGTTATGTTGCCTTGATGGAGGAATGAGGTTGTCAAAGGAACTTTCAAGTGGTGCTAGAATTTGTGTAGTATGAAAAATTGAGATGAACAAAATTTTCCTTCATCAAAATGAAATGATCCCTCCCCCTCACCCTCAAGTGGCCGGCCATGTCTCTTGTGGAAAAATGGGGGGGGGGGGAGCAAAACAAATACAAGAGGAAGGTAAGTGTAGGAAAAGAAAAAGGTGACCACATCCAAACATTATCATTACAAACTTACATCCAAACCATACCCTCTCATATCACAATTAATGCAAGTGATGGTGCATAAGAAAAGATGCCATCATAATTAATCATCTTACAAATAAAACCTCCACAATATGTTATTTGCAAACTTGCAAATAACACCCTCCATCCTAAAAGTCCGGCCGGGAAAGAACAAAGGAAAACCGGCCGGAACGGAATGCAAACTGGCAACTCCAGAAAACTGGTCCCGTAATAAATTACAGGAAAACCCCGATACTGTGCATACACACCCGCATCTGTATTCCTACCGGATACAAATGCAATGAGACAAAATCTACACTGTACTAAACTAGGACCGGCTTAAGCGAAAGCCGGCTAGTAAAATCCGTTCGATCCTGATCCGTGCAATACCGCACGTACCAGATCGAACCCTGCCATATTACTATACGACCACTAGTACAAGACCGTCCGATCCTGATCCGTGCAATACCACACGTATCTGATCGGACCCTGTCATATCTCCATACGGCCTCTACAGCGTTTCGCCCGAAAGCCTGAGTAACTGAAAGTGTGGTGGACTCTAAAGACTCGTCAATACTATGGCTGTGGATTTAACCACTAGCACGTCAGAGGTATAAGCCAATACATAACGGGCCACCAGCAATTGACTAAAAGGGACGTCGATGAGCAAACTCATCCTGACACCCTACTGAGCCTGTCAGTGACAATATCCGTACAGTCCGGTCCGTTCGTCTATGAGCATCGCATGTCGGGCCTAGGGGGTTGGTAAAAGTCAGACCCCCAAAAGCGGTACAAGTCGTGTCGGAGTGTAGCCCAGAACACCCTGAGATACTACTGGAATACCTACCAGTAAATCCCCTGCCTCGGCCGAGGGCTTTGTGTAATGGCTCTCCTAGACACAGCGCGACCTCACCCCTAATACCGGGAGAGACGAACCCCTGAAGATTCGCTCACTGCCTCCATGTGGCTCGGGACTGTACCCAACTAAAACCTGTTTACACGACTCCTTTGAGCCGTGGTAGGGTAGTAATCAAAGTACAGTGGGAACTCACACGAGACAAATGACGATCCCCAGGTCGATGAACTAACCTGTACACATGTCACCAGGGAACTGCTATCTGACGTCAGGTATAAGACCAACTAGCATATTCCCGGCGAGTCCTGTCCGGTGTACTCATAACCCAATGAGCACCTGTATACATCTTAGGTGAACCAACTGACACCAGTGGCTTGTGAGACCGGCCACCGCCCCTCGTCGGGGTCTCGACTGTATACACTAGTCTATTATGGAGAATCGATGCCCTGTTTCGAAACTCCCACGACTAGGGACCTTTTAAGGATGTGCTTATAGACCACCAGCTCTCACGTATATGATCGCCATCATACTGCCGGTAGTCAAGCAAGAATCCTAGGGGCTCTATCAGCGTGTAATAATGACCTGTAAGGTCACCTGAAGCAGTACACGATGATAAAGGTAAACCAGATAGCATACTATCATCTCGAGTAAGACTGTCCTACCGGGATAGGTCCTCCCTCAATCCTTGCAATCACGTGCCTGTGATCCAATAATTGACTCTGAGGGCACTATCTCCAACAATCTCCCACTTGCACTCAAGGCTAATTATTGCGATGCCGCATACTCACAGCCCGTGTGATACCGAACACCCAACTCCTCTACTAGTCAGTCTCACAAAGCTCGTTTGCGAAACTATTGCGTTCGAGGAATAGCCTCAGTGAGTGGATCCGCTGTGATGTTTCTTTCTATGTCTCTCTATATCTCAAGTTCGCGGAGAAGGCCATCTCCCGAAATGAGCAATACTTGTCTTGGAATGTCTGGATGTCTGTTGGTGTTAGTGTTTATGCCCTAGAAGGCCATTACTGTATCATACTAGCTTGTATATTACTTAATGGAAGCTTGGGATATTCACATGTATATAACAGTCTTGCTAAACATGGTAGTATGCTACTTGGTTTTTCTATCTTAATATGTGAGTGTACGTATTGATAGAGCTCTTAGGATCTTGCTTGGCTACCAGCGTTGTGATGGCAGTCACACTAGTGGGGGCTGGGTAGTCTACAAGCACATCCTTATTCAGGTCCCTGGTCGTTGGATTATCGAGACAGAGCATCGATACTCCGGAGTAGACTAGTGTGTACGCTTCTCATCCCAGTTGGGGAGATGGTCTGTCCCACAGCCATCAGTACGTCGTACTGGAGATAGTATACAGGTGCTCGTTAGGTTACGGGTACACCAGACAGGACTCACAGGGAACTGTTGGTTGGTTTGATACCAGTCGTCAGTGAACAGTTCCCAGGTGACATGAGTACAGCGTAGTCCGCAGACTTGACACTGCTACTTCGCCTCGAGTGTGTCCCACTGTTCTTAGATTGCTACCCTACCACGGCTCTATGGAGTCGTGCAAACAGGTAGCAGTTGGGTGCAGTCCCGAGCGCTTGGAGGCAGTGGCGGTTAGACAGGATTCGTCCCTCCCGGTATTGGGAGTAGATATCGTGCTGTGTCAGAGAGCCATTACGCAAAGTCCCTGGCCAGGGCAAGCGAGATTTGCTGGTAGGTTCCAGCAGTTTCTCAGGGTGTAATGGGCTTCACTCCGACACGACTTATACCGCTATTAGGGGACTGACGCTTGCCGCCCCCCTAGGCCCGATATGCGATAGTCATGGACGAACGGACCGGACTGTATGGAGATTGTCACATTAGACTCAGTAGGAGTTCGGATGGGTTTACTCATCGGCCTTCTTATCGACAACTACCTGGGGACCGTTACGTACAGCTAGTGCCGCTTGCGGTCTGTGGTTAAACCCACTGCCAGCGTAGTAGTCGAGTCTCTAGAGTCCCACACAGAGAGTTTCCTACTCCAGGCGAAACGATATTGAGGTTGCATGGTTTTGCGACAAAGGGTTCGGACGCATACGTGCGTTTACGCGCGTACGACTTTCGGACAGTTTTTACCAGTCGGCTTTGGTTTAAGCCAGTTACTGGTATCCGGTTATTGGATTTTTACAGTCTAAAGTTTTTCCGTATTTTTACGGATCGGAGGGGCGTTCTCGTAATTACTCGAGAAGCTTCTAGAAGATGTGACTAAGGAGGTTTGTTTTGGAAAGAGAGTGAGTCATAGTGGTGATTCATTCACTTCATTAATGCACATTTATTGCTTAATGACTCATGTTAATGAATCATCACAAGATATTTTGTGAAGCATGCTTATTCATTTCTTTTTATTCATTTGTTGAAAATAAGAATGCTTCATATTATTATGATACACTCTCTCTCTTCTCTCATTATCATATTACACATTCTCTCTCCTCAAGCTCTCATCTTCTAATACTAATCCTTAATCCTCATGTGTTGAGATCAAAGGTTTAGTTAGACTAAACAATCCATAACCTTCACTCTTTATCATTCTATCATCTTTGATTAGCAATCAAAGTTGATTAGTTACCTCAAGTTAGAGGTTTAGCTTGGAGTTTCGCTCTCGGGTGGATCGTCTACTACCTAGAGAAGGCCGAGGAGAACCAAGGAGGACATAAAGAAGAAGGACCGGTTCATTAGGTATAATCCCTAATCACTTATGTAATGAAACTCATAAGAATACGGTTTTTAGGGTTTAGCTTCGATTCATGCGGTTAGTCGATGTTTGTTGTTTAAACTTGATAAGTTTTTGTAAATTCCGCCTCCCCATAAGTACTGGGGTGTACTACATCGACTTACAGTGGTATCAGAGCCTCGCTAAACACTAAATAACCTAATCGCAAATTTGTACGAATTTCGAACGAAAAAACGATCCCGGAAAACCCTAGTTCTGTTCAGTTTCTGTCGAAGTGAAAATCAAGTCCTAAAATTTTTCTGGAGTGTTCAGAGAGCTAGAAAGGGGTCCAGGAGAACACCCAAGAAATTCGAGCCCATGAATCGGCAACTCGGCCGCGGAAGCGCGGCGGATAGGTGGGATCTGCCGCGCATCCGCGGCGCTTTGACCGAGTCATGGACTCGTCTTTCTTGTGTGGGTCCCCTGTGACATTTGGGGTTTTCTGGAATATTTAATTATTGCTCAGGTTACTGTTTAACAGAGCAGATTTTGGAGCAATTTTGAAGTTGTTTATTCGATCGAAAAATACAGTATTTGCGTATTGGATTATATCTGTGATTGTTTGATGTGTTCGTAAACCTTCCCCAACTGCTAGTATGTCGGTTGGCAGGGGGTTGCACATTTTTGAAATGGTTATATCTGTTTGTGCATATAAACTGTATTGGACTGTTGTGGTGTATAGCCGGGATTAGCAAAGGGTTATTGTTTAATTCGTTTGTTGTAAATGTAATTTGTTGTAATATTATTTTCGCGGGGCACTTCCAGGTTGCGGTCGTAGCCACCGTTGTATTATTTCATTTTACTGTTTTTGCTCCTAGGACTGACCCAAGGTGGGGTACACAGACTGCCGGGTGGGTAGTTTGCCGTACCCGTAGGGGTCGAGGGTGGGGTAAACGGCTATTCATCACAACTGTGTAATCTGTCTTTTCTTGCAGGCTCAAAAGAAATACAGATTGCTTGCAAATCCAATATTGTTTATCTGTGTTCTGGAATGAATATCATTGCGTCAGACGAATGTAAAATATCTATATTTATTATAGCTATTTAGACGTCACTTATGTTTTACACCCGCGCTAGCCCAGCCCCCGCTCTGTCGTTAGTTAAGTAACCTAACGGGTGATGACGGGACCCCGTGGCGAATGCGGATGGCATAAGAGGACGTTATATTTTCGTTGTTTTCTGCAATGATAGGTTAATGATGGGACGCATTATCTATAATGCAAAGTAAAACAAACCAAAGTTTAAATCGTTGGAACAATTTAAAAGAAACCACTCGGTTATTTTTAAACAGATATTTTTAAATGCGGAGATTTAACCACTCTTTTTAAAAGCTATCAGGTTCCTTCGATTATATCAAGTTCACTACGTTCACGGTTTCGCCAAAACCAGTCGTAGCCCTCCGTCATTTCTTATGGATGGTCAGTAGTATTCAAGCTATGCTTGTTGGCATACGTCAAGGCATAGTGTTTGGTAGCTGCTGGGGTATTCATTTGTTGCATAGATAGATGTGTTGGTTTGGGACAGTCGCATTACCTTGTTGGCATACGTCAAGGGTATATACGGGTGGGTTCAAATTAACAAGATAATGATGGGCAGAACTTGACATGTGACTTATGATTTGTTGGCATACGTCAAGGTCATAAGAGCATGGGGCAAAAACTTATATCGGGAATTTCTAAAGAAACTGAAATTTGCAAAGAGATGCATACCATTTGGAGTTTGATGAATGTTGGTAGGATTCCTTCAACATTATCATACGATGATATTTGGATCCCGATCCTACTGTGAGTATATGCTACTTATCAGGATATTCGTCGCTTAACGATCAATGCTATAAACCTAGTAGGTGTCCAGAAAAGTGTCAGCGGGGTTACGCCCCCAGAGAAAAGAGGTTCTTTAATTAAGGAACTTCGCGAAAGCGTTGGAAAACCTCCCTCGAAGTATCGACACCAGCCTGGCTGAACGGTTAAGCAAGTATTGTACGGTGAGAATAGTCTTGGCTAATTCTTCTTTTATGGTTTGAGGAAGGATTCGAGAAACAGTGGGAGCCATCCAGTTTAGATAAACTAAAAACCACTCTAAACTTGCAAGAGCATCATGCTAAAGAGTTTTCTTCTCTCTCTCCTAATTGCAGCGACCCTGAAAATGACTGGACTTAAGTTACTTTTAGAGAAAAATATACTGACAGGGCCAAACTATAAAGATTGGCTGCGGAATGTCAAGATGGCTTTGACCTATGACAAACTGGGGTACGTCCTCACCGCTACAGCACCTGCTGTCCTTGGTCCCAAATCCAGCAATGCGGATAAGGAAATCCGTAAAACCTGGGATTTAGATTGCGCGAGAGCCAAGTGCATCGTGCTTGCCTCGATGAACAATGAACATCAGAGGAGGCACGAGGATATGTCCCTTGATGGCATATTTCTCCATACAAAGGAACTTTATGGAGAGCAATCTCGTATAGCAAGATACGAGACCTCGAAGAAACTGTTTCGAGCGAGGTTGGCTGTCGGGTCATCAGTAGGTGAACATGTCCTACAGATGATCGGCTATATTGAAGAGCTCGCGGACCTTGGGACGACTTTGGATAATGAGCTCTATACAGACCTTGTTCTCCAGTCCCTTCCTCCCACCTACGCCCAGTTTATCCTCAACTTCAATCTTCAAGGAAAAGAAGTTGAACTTGCGGAACTCCTAAACATGTTAAGGAGTGCAGAGGGCACCTTGCAGAAGGCAAGGGAAACACCCGCTATGTTTGTTGGCGGTTCATCTTCTTCCGGGTCCAAGGCTAGGGCCAAAGGAAGGAAGAAGAAGGCCGCACCCAGACCTAGAGGAGGTGTTAGTAAGGTGGGAAAGAAGGGAAAGAAAAAGTTTACAGCACCAGTAGTTGGCCTGGATGAGTGCTTCCATTGTCACAGGAAAGGGCACTGGAAGAAGGATTGCAAGGCGTGGAACGCCAAGAACCAGGAACCGAAGCAAGCTGTGGCTTCGACTTCAGGTGTGTTTGTAATTGAGAATTGTCTGTCGATCAACTCTACTTCCTGGGTATTGGATACCGGGTCAGGATCTCATATTTGCAATTCATTGCAGGCACTGAGAAACCGTAGAGTGCTGAAGGAAGGTGATATGATCCTCAGGGTTGCTAACGGAGCTAGCGTGGGAGCTGCGTCCGTCGGGGATTATCACCTAGGATTGACGAGTGGACACATTTTGGTTTTACATAACTGTTATTTTGTACCCAGCTTAACGTGTAATATCATATCAGTTTCCTTGTTATCAAATAAAGGTTATGATTTCACGTTTGTAAGAGATGTTGTCAACATCCACCTTAATCATGGTTTGATTGGGTCCGGTACTCTAAATAACGGCATATATGTGTTAAACCAACTCCAAATTTTCAATGTCCAGAACACACTAAAAAGAAAGTCTCCAGATTTAAATAAAGCTTTCTTATGGCATTGTAGACTGGGTCACATCAATGAGAGAAGGTTGACTAAGTTGCATAGAGAAGGATATTTGGACACGTTCGAATATCAAACTTATGACACTTGTCAATCTTGTCTCAAAGGAAAGATGACAAAGACTCCATTTACTGGACAAGGAGTAAGAGCGAGCGAGCTCTTAGGACTCATACACAGTGATGTATGCGGTCCAATGTCTACACATGCAAGAGGTGGTTTTTCCTATTTCATTACTTTCACGGATGATTTCTCTAGGTTTGGACATGTCTTCTTAATGAAGCATAAATCCGAAGCCTTTGAGAAATTCCTGGAATACAAGAGTGAAGCGGAAAACCAAACAGGCAAAAGTATTAAGACACTGAGATCTGATCGAGGTGGAGAATACTTAAGTGCCGAGTTCCTAGGTTACCTAAAAGAGAAAGGAATTCTCTCTCAGCTTACTCCTCCATACACTCCACAGCACAACGGTGTATCGGAGAGACGGAATCGAACCCTATTGGATATGGTACGATCCATGATGAGTAATGCTGAGTTGCCGCGATCTTTCTGGGGGTATGCGCTAGAATCAGCGATACATCTTTTGAACAGAGTTCCAACCAAAACTGTGCCTACCACACCATATCAGATGTGGAGTGGGAAGAAACCCTATCTTCAGTACCTGAAGACGTGGGGATGTCCAGCTTTTGTAAAAAAGCAGCATCCGGACAAGCTCGAGGCACGCTCAGTAGAGTGTAAGTTTGTGGGATATCCAAAGAACTCTACAGGATATTGCTTCTATTACGCAGAGGAACAAAAGGTTTTTTGTTTCTCGTCGTGCCCGCTTCTTAGAAACTGAATTTTTGGAAAATCAGAAGAGTGGGAGCGAAATAGAACTGGAAGAAATTCCAGAACCACAAACTGCTACTGAAAGTTTGGTAGAACCAGAGGTTCAAGAAGAACAGAACATTCCCGCACCCCTCCGCAGGAGTAGTAGGCCGTCTCGTCCGCCTGAGAGATACTACGGTTTTCTCATAGATGGGGATAGAGAGGATTGCATCATAGATGATGATGAACCTACTGACTTCAGGCAGGCCATCCAGAGCGGCGACTCGGTACGATGGCTAGATGCAATGCGGACCGAAATGGAGTCCATGTACACCAACAAAGTATGGACTTTGGACTTTGCTCCAGATGGGGTAAAACCCATAGGATGCAAATGGATCTTCAAGAAAAAGATTGGTGTAGATGGACAGGTGGAAACCTATAAGGCTAGACTTGTAGCAAAGGGTTTTCGTCAAAGACCTGGTTTGGACTATGACGAAACCTTTTCTCCAGTGGCTATGCTCAAATCCATTCGGGTCCTTCTTGCTATTGCTGCCTTCCATGATTATGAAATCTGGCAGATGGACGTAAAGACGGCTTTTCTGAATGGAAATTTAGAGGAGAGCGTCTATATGGATCAGCCAGAGGGTTTCAATCAGAGTGGGAGCAGCGGGAAAGTATGCAAGCTGCTTAAGTCCATTTATGGACTAAAGCAGGCATCGCGGAGTTGGAACATCTGTTTTGATGAGACAGTCAAAGAATATGACTTTATCAAAAATCCAGATGAACCGTGCATATATAGTAAAGTTGTGGCCAGAAGTGTCGTATTCCTCGTTTTGTACGTGGATGACATTCTATTGATAGGAAATGACATTCCTATGCTACAATCTGTCAAAGGATTCTTGTCACACAGGTTCTCCATGAAAGACCTGGGTGATGCCTCTTACATACTGGGGATCCGGATCTATCGTGATAGATCCAAGAGGATGTTGGGACTTTCGCAGTCCAGGTATATCGACACTATACTGAAAAGATTCAGTATGGAAGATTCAAAGCGCGGTAATCTACCGGCTTGTCACGGAATCACCCTCTCCAAAGAGATGTCTCCCAAGACTGATTTGGAAAGGGAACGCATGTCTATTATACCCTACGCTTCTGCGGTAGGCTCTATAATGTATGCGATGTTGTGTACCAGACCAGATGTAGCTTACGCACTAAGCGTGGTAAGCCGGTATCAGTCAGACCCAGGGGAGAAGCACTGGATAGCAGTAAAGAACATTCTCAAGTACCTGAGGAGGACTAAGGAGATGTTCTTGGTTTACGGCGGAAAAGACCTCAGGTTGGAGGCCTTTGCTGATTCCGGCTTCCAGAGTGATAAGGACGATTCCAAGTCCATGTCGGGTTATGTCTTTACCCTCAATGGAGGGGCGGTGTGCTGGAAGAGCTCCAAGCAGGACACCGTTGCTGACTCGACGATGGAAGCGGAGTATATAGCTGCTTGCGATGCCGCAAAAGAAGCAGTCTGGATGAAGAAGTTCCTAACAGAACTTCAGGTGGTTCCTACCATAGTTGATCCAATACCTCTGTATTGCGACAACAACGGAGCTATAGCTTTAGCGAAGGAACCAAGGTCCCATCAGAAGTCCAGACACATCTTGAGGCGGTATCACCTGATCAGGGAGATCATTGATCGTCAGGAGATCGAGGTTCGGAGAGTTGCTTCAGAAGAGAACATTGCTGATCCATTCACGAAGGCCCTTCCTCAGATTCAGTTCGAGAGGCTACTCGAGATCATTGGTCTGCGATATGCCAGTACATGGCCCTAGTGCAAGTGGGAGATTGTTAGTGTTTATGCCCTAGAAGGCCATTACTGTATC
The DNA here is from genome assembly GCA_030015575.1 of Agapanthus africanus. NCBI lineage: Eukaryota > Viridiplantae > Streptophyta > Magnoliopsida > Asparagales > Amaryllidaceae > Agapanthus > Agapanthus africanus. The sequence goes on along the minus strand of JASDDO010000014.1, from coordinate 449,529,983 downwards.
ATACTAGCTTGTATATTACTTAATGGAAGCTTGGGATATTCACATGTATATAACAGTCTTGCTAAACATGGTAGTATGCTACTTGGTTTTTCTATCTTAATATGTGAGTGTACGTATTGATAGAGCTCTTAGGATCTTGCTTGGCTACCAGCGTTGTGATGGCAGTCACACTAGTGGGGGCTGGGTAGTCTACAAGCACATCCTTATTCAGGTCCCTGGTCGTTGGATTATCGAGACAGAGCATCGATACTCCGGAGTAGACTAGTGTGTACGCTTCTCATCCCAGTTGGGGAGATGGTCTGTCCCACAGCCATCAGTACGTCGTACTGGAGATAGTATACAGGTGCTCGTTAGGTTACGGGTACACCGGACAGGACTCACAGGGAACTGTTGGTTGGTTTGATACCAGTCGTCAGTGAACAGTTCCCAGGTGACATGAGTACAGCGTAGTCCGCAGACTTGACACTGCTACTTCGCCTCGAGTGTGTCCCACTGTTCTTAGATTGCTACCCTACCACGGCTCTATGGAGTCGTGCAAACAGGTAGCAGTTGGGTGCAGTCCCGAGCGCTTGGAGGCAGTGGCGGTTAGACAGGATTCGTCCCTCCCGGTATTGGGAGTAGATATCGTGCTGTGTCAGAGAGCCATTACGCAAAGTCCCTGGCCAGGGCAAGCGAGATTTGCTGGTAGGTTCCAGCAGTTTCTCAGGGTGTAATGGGCTTCACTCCGACACGACTTATACCGCTATTAGGGGACTGACGCTTGCCGCCCCCCTAGGCCCGATATGCGATAGTCATGGACGAACGGACCGGACTGTATGGAGATTGTCACATTAGACTCAGTAGGAGTTCGGATGGGTTTACTCATCGGCCTTCTTATCGACAACTACCTGGGGACCGTTACGTACAGCTAGTGCCGCTTGCGGTCTGTGGTTAAACCCACTGCCAGCGTAGTAGTCGAGTCTCTAGAGTCCCACACAGAGAGTTTCCTACTCCAGGCGAAACGATATTGAGGTTGCATGGTTTTGCGACAAAGGGTTCGGACGCATACGTGCGTTTACGCGCGTACGACTTTCGGACAGTTTTTACCAGTCGGCTTTGGTTTAAGCCAGTTACTGGTATCCGGTTATTGGATTTTTACAGTCTAAAGTTTTTCCGTATTTTTACGGATCGGAGGGGCGTTCTCGTAATTACTCGAGAAGCTTCTAGAAGATGTGACTAAGGAGGTTTGTTTTGGAAAGAGAGTGAGTCATAGTGGTGATTCATTCACTTCATTAATGCACATTTATTGCTTAATGACTCATGTTAATGAATCATCACAAGATATTTTGTGAAGCATGCTTATTCATTTCTTTTTATTCATTTGTTGAAAATAAGAATGCTTCATATTATTATGATACACTCTCTCTCTTCTCTCATTATCATATTACACATTCTCTCTCCTCAAGCTCTCATCTTCTAATACTAATCCTTAATCCTCATGTGTTGAGATCAAAGGTTTAGTTAGACTAAACAATCCATAACCTTCACTCTTTATCATTCTATCATCTTTGATTAGCAATCAAAGTTGATTAGTTACCTCAAGTTAGAGGTTTAGCTTGGAGTTTCGCTCTCGGGTGGATCGTCTACTACCTAGAGAAGGCCGAGGAGAACCAAGGAGGACATAAAGAAGAAGGACCGGTTCATTAGGTATAATCCCTAATCACTTATGTAATGAAACTCATAAGAATACGGTTTTTAGGGTTTAGCTTCGATTCATGCGGTTAGTCGATGTTTGTTGTTTAAACTTGATAAGTTTTTGTAAATTCCGCCTCCCCATAAGTACTGGGGTGTACTACATCGACTTACAGTTGGGACCTAGCTCATAAATGAACTCCAAATCCAAACTTCTTAGACTGTATCGTCAACTGAACTTAATCAGTATCCTGCGCCATGCCACGCTCAGTATTGCCTTGGACCACCTGTCCAAAATACTGCCCCTCGTCAGAGGGAAAAACTATAACTCTGACAACCTCCTTGTCGTCCATGTCACCTTGGAAGCCTGGAATGATAACCGTCTCCTAAAGGAGGCAGCCGTTATCATATCCCTAGAACATTCACTTATGATCTAAAAACGCTTCCGACTGTTTCTCCAGGATTGGATCAATGTCAACTTATTGCATCTAGTGCAAGAACAACATCTGGTGTGGTACTTGACATTTCACGATTGACTCAATTGCCTGAGCAAGTAATCTGCCAATCATGCACATCCCTCTCCCCGTTAGTCTGTAAGACACCTTTAGAGAGGGTGACTCCATCACCTGCAGGTACACTACCGTGCCAGGAGTCGTCCATTCTAAATACTCTTAGAATGCTGTCAAGGTACCCTGATTGGGAAACCACCCAAATCTAGATCTAAAAACATAGATCTAGTAACCAGTATGTCTTATATAATGTCCAAGTCCCTTGTGGAGAAACCACTGTGTGACGACCAAAGTATAACCGATCGTAGTATAGGAGTTTCTTTTCCTACTCTGTGTATGTCATCCAAATACCAGGATATCACACCCTACTACCTTCTCAACAGATCCATCCCCTATTCTGATGACGTCAAACCTATGACTGTCACATCAGAAATAGATGATCTATCTCTGCTACATCTGCTTTAGTCTATAAATAGACATAAGCCTGATGTCCACCAATGCTTCCGCTGCTCCCACTGACTACGACAACCCTCTGCCAGAGTCATATAGACGCGCACTTCTAAAACTAGTTTAGAACGACGCTATACTCATCCTCCTGCCGGGTCTCGCAGCCTGGAACAACAACAATGGCGAGTGTGGGTAAACAAGAACTTCCCTGTCACCGTCCTTGAGGCTACCGGAGTACCTCTCGGGTGCCTGAAGTTACCCACCTTATCTGCGGAGTGGCCAATGGAATGTCAAAACAGATTGAATTTTTAGGTTCCTTATCAAATCTTCAGTAATCGTTTGCGGTTCTGGAATCACTTCCAGTTCTACCATACTCCCACTACTGTTTTTGAAAAAATCCATTTTTAATAAAACTATGGCGAGTCTAGAATAATATTTCTATTGATCTGCCAGATGGTAGAAAGTCAACCCTCGTCATAGCCTGGGTCAACCCACAAACAGCCATTACAGAAACGTGCCTTGAGTTGTCCAGTGTCTGGTTTTAAGCATAAGCCGGACAACTCCCCGTACCTTAATATCGTTAAGATATGAACTGTTCTATATCCAATATAAAACCAGAGGCACTGATTTAATTGAACCAGATTCAAATCATGCAGCTATCTCCAGTGCATGTAAACTAAATGGAGAGAGGCCGATCAGCGTTACTCAACTTAGGAATGCTTCCAATTATGAGTAACCTGAAAGAGAAGCAATTTCTCTTTATCATTACTATCAACTGAATACCATACACAAGTATCTACATCTTCGATCACTTTGAAGAATCCCGATACTTGCTACACCTGGTTCTCTACTCTATTCAAATACCTATAACTCCTCAAAACTTAGACCCTGTGTTTCTACGAAACACATGTCTAAGAACTAGAGAAGTTAAAAGTAAACAGAATATAGTAAGAGGACCAACCCCTCTGTCCTAATGGACACTGGACAACATACAATACTCTGTATAAGTCCGCTGAGTCTAACAACTCTTTCACTGTGCGTCGTAGGTTGAAAACTGTACTTATGGTTAAGAAGAATTACACCGCTGTTTAATGCTCCTTACCTAACCATCCACTGATATAGGTAAATGTCATCGACATAATATCAAAAGGTATATCTCACTCTATGAAAATAGACGTACAGATATATCAATTTGAAATTGGTGCACAACAGCGGATATTCAAAACCAAATATTTGCCGACCGGCAAACAGCCCAGATGATCTCCTCGAATATCACCGATTACAACGAATCCCGATATAATGAGGATGATCACCCTATTCCCAATAACTTACTCCCACTCATCATCTGTAAAACCATACAGATGTGAGAATCATACCTGGTAAATACATACCCTTGAGTAAGTGTCCAATCGGGAAATCAGTTTTCTTTTAACAGTACACAGCTGAACTGAAACATTGAAATGTTTCGATGGGGTATCCTGGTATTCCTAGTAATGCCTCTTCCATTATCCAGATTCACAACTGTAACCGTGTGTTTCTTTGCCACATCTCCAAATCCCTTTATATGTCTTTAGTCATTACCTTCTGCACACCCCTTTAGGCCAATTGGTTTTCTTCCTTCCCTACCGTTCGGCACTAGCCTATGGTTTGGAAGAAGACTATCCAATAAGCATAAAAGGTGTACTTTCCTAATCCTAGGAGCACTCGCAAAGCGAGAGAAGGTGAAGATAAAAGACAACCGAATAAACCTTATTCCTATTTCTCCTGAACCAGAATCCATCCCTGAACTGGAACAAGTTCCTTTCGAGTTCGTATATAACCATACGATGGAGTATCCAAATAAACTGTGGATCTTCGTAGTGATACGGAGTGTCCTGGAGAAATACAAAGGTGATTTAGGATTGGCGAGGAAATACTTGGTTCGGTCGTGAATAGCAGTCGCAATTTACTTTGCCCTCTTACTAATCCATTGCTTTGTCTTAACTTAATACCTTCTGCACACCATCGTTATGCTAATTGGTTTTCTTCATTCCCTACCGTTCGGCACCAGCGTAAGGTTTGGAAGAAGACTATCCAATTTGCGTAATAGGTGTACTATCTCCTAAACCAAGGAGTATTCGCAATGAGAGAAGGTGAAAAGAAAAGACAACTGAATAATCCTATTCGTTTTCTCCAGAACCAGAAACCATCCTCGAAGTCCTTCGAGTTCGTATATAACCATACGATGGTTTTGTCCAATGGAAGTGGACGTTCGTAGTAATACGGGGTGTCCTGGAGAAAAGGGTAAAAGTAGGAGTGGCAATGAGGTCTGCAACTCTGACAATCCAAAAGCCAGTGTTAAGAAGGTTCGGTCAACTTGGTCACTGAGTCATAGTCCAGGGTCGGGTCATTGGTCGCTGCCAGAGAGAGAGAGAAAAGAAACACTCAGCGTGCACTCTATCCTAGATCAGAATGGTTACCAATTTATCTAATCAGGAAACCTCCCACTGTACCTCAAATTCTCCTCCAAACCTGAAAGAAGAATTAGTCGGGGTCACCCGAGGAGTAAACTAACTCATCAGTGGGAATCGGGATCCAACTATCATCGCATGATAACTTGACGGAATCCACTCAAGTCACCACACTCTAGAAGGTATGTGCATGCCTGGCAAGTTTCAGTTCTTTTGAAACTCCCGATGTGATTTTTACCCCTAGGACCCAAGTGACCTTGACACAGTCAACAAATCAAAGAGTCCTAGTCAAGTTCAACCCGTCATTATCCTGGATTGCATTAAACCCACCCGTACGAGCCCTTGACACAGTCAACAAGGCCGCACGACTGTCCTAACTAATCCCATTAATATGCTACAAACAAACATTACTTAGCTACCGCACACTACGCCTTGACACAGTCAACAAACGCAGCACGAATACTAAGTAATACTTGTAAGAAATGACGGAGGGCTACGTCTAGTTTTTGGCGAAAAAACCTTTAACGTAAAGAACTTGATATCGTTGAAGGAACTGCATAGCCTTTTATAAAAATATAGTGACGAAAACCTTTGCTAAAGAGGTCACTCCCGGTGAAGGGATCTCGGCTCTTTCCCCGTAGAATGAGGTGCAGGATATTCCAACTGAATACCACGATGCAAAGCAAAAGTAATCAGCTATAGTGAAGTTAATGCCCTGACGCAAACTTCTGTCCAAGGGGTCACTCTCGGTGAAGGGATCTCGGCCCTTGCCTCGTCGACTGAGGAGCAGGATATTCCAAATGAATACCACGATGCAAAACAAAAGTGAACGTCCTTGCAATAACAGCTTTTTGAAAAATGTTCCAACAACATCAGAATAGGTTTGTTTATCTTGCATTGATCCGAATCAACGCAGTCCCATCAATTGATCACACCTCAAAGAACGAAAATATACTGATGTACGTATATGCCATCCGCATTCGCCACTGGGTCCCGTCATCACCCGTTAGGTTACTTAACTAACGACAGAGCAGGGACTGGACTAGCGCGGATGCAAAACATATACAACATCTACTAATATATAATATTCGCTCAAGGCGTGATTGATTAAGAGAGGTTTTGTCGATCAAAAATAATTACCGCAATCAAGAACGGCGTCGCATGAAGCTAGCCGGTGAATACGGGTCGGTCCACAGGGATGTGTAAATCTTCATTAAGTTCTTACGAGTTAATTCCAAATGGTGTTTGGAAGTATAATTAAATCTAAAAATCGAAGTTGTATGAAGGTAGAATTAGAAACTTGCTAGGATTAGGTTTAGGGAAAATTTGGTAAACAAAGATCTACATCTCTTTCCATTGCCATCAATTAAATCAATCATATTAGTGTTATGGTAAATATTAACAAAGGGGATTAGGATGATTGGGAAGATTGATTCTTCCTCTAGATCCTTGTCCTTCCTTTCTTAATCTTTACCCTAACCTCCATGGAAAACCTTAAAGTCCGGGCCTTTAGACTACGGAATCACCGTTACCTTGAGGGTAAAAGTGCCGTAGGGAGCGGAATAGAAAGGTATGCATGGAGTTCTAATGTTCATAAAAGTTTAGCAATGAAAAGAGATGAGAGATCTTCATCTCTCAAATCCTTCCCTATTCCTAACCCTAACAAGCGAGGAAACTACTCGCTCATTGAGGGGATGAAAGAAAACAAGAATTTATTAAAGAGAGAAAACATCGATTGCAAGTTAATAAAAACTAAACTAAATTAAACTAAGGAGAGAAAATAAGAATAGATAAAAACTACAACTATTGCAAGGAAAATAACCTACTTACTTTTGATGCGCTCTAACTTCAAGAAAATAGAATTTTATTCATGAGTAGAGGCATAAGAAAATACAAGGTCTTGGGTTCTATTTATAGGACATAGAAACCCTAGGGCTACAGATTGCATCGCATGTCTAAAGTTACAAATATACCCCTAGAAAATCTTTCCACAACCGCCAAGGAGTTATGGTAAAAAGTTCTGCGCATTAGGGCATCAAGTAGCCGCGGAACCGCGGCATGGGCGCGCTTGGGCCGCGGTTCCGCGGCCCAATGATGAGGTCAGCAGATGGGCTTTTCTGGGCTTGGTTTGGATCTTCTGGTCTTCTTATTTCTTTATTTCTTTTTCCACTTGGGCTTCTCCAGTGATTCCAGATTTTCAGTGAACTCTTTGCATTGGATCTTTTAACCGTTTTTCTTGCAAATTTGGATCTTGCATCGCCTTGTTGATGGTGAACCGTTCTTCTGCCGGGCTTTACTAAGATCTTCCTATTTGTTGGTTAAAAATCCTTCTTTTGTGTCGTCTTTTTGTGTTTTTCACTGTTCTTGCTCCCAGAACCTGTAACCTGTAACATGTAGCAGACATGGGTCAAAAGCACCTGTTTTTATTGTAAAATGCATAAGAATGGGGAATACAAAATGCAATATTATGTTATGAACAAATACCCCCAAACTTATCTTTTGCTCGCCCTCGAGCAAACTTATTATTTAAATAAAAATCTAACCTAGCCACACTTTCGCAGGGAAACACGATTGCACTGAGCTCGTGCAACAAGCCGTTAAACCTCTAGGTGTCCCTAGTAGGAGGAGTGTTGTCTCCTGAGGGTTTTCAGCGGATACTACCCACAAAATCCTATCAATTTGGTTTCTCGACTTTTGTTCTCCATTTAGGTTTTCTAACAAGGAATTCTATTATCGTCGACCCGCAAATTATCCACCCATATTCTTCACGCTTCCTCATTATTTAACTTAAGATTACATATATCCTGTAGAATTACCTAGCTTTCGGCATTTCTTAAGTTTTCCTTCTAGAGTTCCATCTCCACTTAGGAATTTCTATCAACTCTATTAAAGACACAAGTTCTATTCTTCATTCCTTTCTCTTATCTAAACTCTAATCACATATCCCCACGTGTGTGTAAATATCACCCCTACACTTGGAAATTCAAATCAAGCAATCGTACTCCCGCCCATTGTCCAAAGCACTTGTGAGACTTCGCTTTCACATCCTTCATGCGACTGTTAATACTTCTTGAGGTACCAACAACCGATTACCAGATGCGTTAGCACTTTAAGGCGTACTTCCTAGTTTTGCAACACCCAAGGCTTTTAGCAGTAGCACCTTCGCTAAATATTTTTCTATTTTTTTCTTTTTTTTTTTAGCCTTAAGTAATCACAAAAACCAGTGTCCATTTTTTTCTTTATCCACTCTTTTTTTTCTTTTTCATTATGCTAAGGACGTTAGACAAGAGTATTTCAAGGTCTCTTCTACTAATCCAAGTTTCAAGGTGCGTGTTTGTGCAATTTGTAGGGTATACATTTTCAGAATCTAGACTTAAGCTAGGAACTATTTTTCAAACTTATACTCTAATAAAAGTTTTAATACTTTTCCTTTGTTTCGACTTAGCCCAAGAACTGAACCCAAAATTTGCCTATTTCTAAATAACCTACAAAGACATATGCTTTCCACAGTTAAACTCTAAGGAAGGTTATTTTTAGGGTTTTTAATTTGCTAAGTCTAAGATTTAGTTTTTCCTAGCCAGTTAACCTATTTATCAAACTCAAGTCAATTAACCAGAATTGAATACATTAATTTTTATAATTTTTGAAAATTTTCAAATTTTATGGGTATTTCTGTTTTCTAATTTTTTTTATTTTTCAAATTTTTCAAATTTTTATGATTTTTATATAAAGATGTAATGCAGAAATATACATATGAATGCAAAAGGAAAACTTATCGAACATACCCCCAAACTTATAATGGACAGTGTCCTCACTGTCATGCTGCACCAAATGGGTTGATAATATCGTCGAGTTCCTACTTATTATTATATTTACATAGTATACACACCCCCAAACTTATTTGAAATAAAGTTTTGGAAAAAAGGAAATTCGAGGGTGAAGGTGGAGGAAAATCAATCGGTGTAAATCGGCTCCTGCAAGAACATGAGCTCCTCCGAAGGGTCCGCTGAGAAGAACGGTTTCAAACGATGTCCATTTACTTTGAATAAAGTACCGTCTTCTGGATTCTCAAGATCAACCGCACCGTGCGGATAAACGGTGCGGACTACAAAAGGTCCTCTCCATCTAGAACGGAGCTTGCCGGGATGAAAGTGTAACCGAGTATCATATAATAAAACCTGTTGACCTGGTTTAAATGTCTTTCGCAAAAGGTTTTTATCATGAAATACCTTAACTCGATTCTTAGCAATCACGGCATTATCATATGCCTCATCCCGCAGCTCCTCCAATTCATTCAATTGCAGCTTTCGCTTGCTGCCCGCATCTCCTAAAGATAGATTCAGCTCTTTAATGGCCCAAAATGCCTTGTGCTCAATTTCTACTGGAAGGTGGCAAGCCTTCCCGTAAACAAGCCGGTATGGAGACATGCCGAGATCGGTCTTGTATGCAGTACGGAAAGCCCATAGTGCATCGATCAATTTTAGCGACCAATCTTTACGGTTTTTAGAAACCGTTTTCTCCAAGATTTGCTTAATTTTTCGATTCGAGATCTCGGCTTGCCCACATGTTTGGGGATGGTATGGCGTTGACAGCTTATGGGTGATAGAGTATTTGCGCATTAGGGACTCAAAAGTCCTATTGCAAAAGTGAGAACCATTATCACTTATTATTGCGCGAGGGTGCCCAAATCGAGAAAAGATGTGATCTTTAAGAAATCGAACGACAACCTTGTTATCATTCGTTCGACTAGGCACAGCCTCGACTCATTTTGAAACATAGTCAATAGCCAAAAGAATATACACATTTCCAAAAGAGTTAGGAAATGGTCCCATGAAGTCTATACCCCAAACATCAAAAATGTCTACAACCAAAATCGGTTGGAGCGGCATTTCATTTCTCCGCGATATCCGGCCCAAGTGTTGGCACCGGGAGCAAGTTTTGCAGTATTCGAATGCATCTTTGAAGAGTCGTGGCCAATAGAAACCACACTGCAAAACTTTCTCGGCTGTCTTCTTTGGGCCAAAGTGCCCGCCACATGCTTGATCGTGGCAAAAAGACAGCACACTCTTGACCTCATTTTCAGGTACACACCGGCGAATGATTTGGTCGGTACAATATTTGAAAAGATAAGGTTCATCCCAGTAAAAGTGCTTTACTTGGGAAAAAAATCTTAGTTTGTCTTGTTTCGACCAATCGTTAGGTATCAAACCGGTGGCTAAGTAGTTTACAATATCGGCGAACCATGGTTCGCAAGAAATGGTCAAGAGTTGCTCATCGGGGAAAGCATCAGTGATAGGCAGTTCAAGTGTAGGCGAAGAAGGAAGTCGTGAAAGGTGATCGGCCACTACGTTTTCACTTCCCTTTTTGTCCCTTATAACAAGGTCAAATTCTTGCAGCAAAAGGATCCAACGTATTAGCCTAGACATAGCATCCTTCTTTGCAAAAAGGTGGCGAAGAGCTGAGTGATCCGTGTACACTATAGCTGGAGAGCCGATTAAATAAGGCCGAAATTTTTCAAGTGCAAACACAACCGCTAAAAACTCTTTTTCTGTTGTTGTGTAGTTTAATTGGGCCTCATTTAATGTTCGGCTAGCGTAGTAAATTACATGCGGCATCTTGTTAATGTGCTGTCCAAGAACAGCACCAATGGCAAAATCTGATGCGTCGCACATAATTTCAAAAGGGTGCGTCCAGTCTGGAGATGAAAGAATGGGCGCAGAAATGAGTGAGTGTTTCAAAGACTCGAACGCTTTCATGCAAGTTGAGTCGAAAACAAAAGTAGTGTCCTTGGCCAACAAGAGAGTCAAGGGTCTAGCAATCTTGCTAAAGTCCTTGATGAACCGTCTATAAAAACCGGCATGGCCAAGGAAAGCTCGGATATCTTTGACGCATTTAGGAGGAGGAAGATTAGAAATGACTTCGATTTTAGCTCTATCAACCTCTATGCCGTTTTGCGAGATCACATGTCCTAAGACAATGCCTTCTCGTACCATAAAGTGGCATTTCTCCCAATTCAAAGTTAGGTTCTTTTCCCTACAGCGGGTGAGAACCGCGTCAAGATGTCGTAAACACTCATCGAAGGAGTCACCAAAAATGGAGAAATCATCCATAAAGATTTCCAAAAACTTCTCCACCATGTCCGAAAAGATCCCTATCATACACCGCTGAAATGTAGCGGGTGCATTGCATAACCCAAAGGGCATGCGACGATAAGCAAAAGTGCCAAAGGGACAAGTAAATGTAGTCTTGTCTTGATCCTCTTCGGCTATGGGGACTTGATTATAACCGGAATAGCCATCTAAAAAGCAGTAGAATTCGTGCCCCGCCAATCGTTCTAGCATTTGGTCAATGAATGGTAAAGGAAAGTGGTCCTTCCTTGTCGCGGCATTGAGTTTTCGGTAGTCGATGCAAACTCGCCACCCAGTTTGGGTGCGAGTGGGAATTAACTCATTTGCCTCATTGGTGATGACCGTGATGCCCGATTTCTTTGGCACGACATGAATGGGGCTAACCCATTGGCTATCCAAGATAGGGTAAATGATACAGCTATCAAGACACTTAACAATCTCCTTCTTGACCGCCTCTTTCATGACGGGGTTGAGGCGTCTTTGTGGATCCCTTGCCGGCTTGGCATCATCCATCAAGTGTATATGATGTTCGACTATGAGGGGACTAATCCCCTTGATGTCCGCCATAGACCAGCCGAAAGCTTGCCGATTATTGTATAAGACCGTTAAAAGAGCCTTCTCTTGCTCAAGAGCTAGAGAGCCCGAGATGATAACGGGCAAGGTCTCATCTTCACCTAGATAAGCATATTTTAGGTGCGACGGCAAAAGCTTTAGTTCGAGTTTAGGTGGTGAAACAATAGATGGTAACAATGGAGTAACTGTTTCAAACTCGAAGGATTCCATCAAAGGTTCAAATTGAGTGTACGCTACCGAGTCGGATGGTTCAACTAACTCATCCGAAAAAGCAAAAGACTCAAACTCGAGTGGAGAGTCTTCAAGATCATCAACAAAGGTGAAACACTCATAATCTTTGTCCGTCGTGAAAGCTGTGTCGGATTCTAGGAGGAACGCACTAGTGTCGTCAATAATACTGTGATCAAACATGAAATTCTCGAACTCACAGTCCTCCTCCGCGATCTCATCGATCGAGCACACATCAAGTACGCTAGAATTAGGCTCGCAAGGCTGACTTCCTAACTTGAAAATGTTAAGTTCAACTGTCATCTTGCCAAAAGATAGATTCATTGAACCATTACGACAGTTGATTACCGCGTTAGAAGTCGCGAGGAATGGTCGACCAAGTATCACCGGAATTTGATTACGGGGGTTAGCGACAGGCTGTGTATCCATAACAATAAAGTCCACGGGGAAAATGAAATCCCCAACTCTAATTAACACATCCTCCAACTCTCCTCTAGGGTGGGTGATTGATCGGTCAGCCATTTGGAGAGTGCAATGAGTAGGCTTGAGCTCTCCAACGCCTAATTGTTCGTATACCGAATAGGGTAGCAAATTGACACTAGCACCAAGATCTAATAGTGCTCTATTGATGGTCTTGTTCCCAATTGTGATCGAAATAGTAGGACAACCGGGGTCCTTGTGCTTTGGGGGTAAAGAATTGACAAGAGCATCACTAACAGCACTAGCCACGAAAACTTTCTTTGGTACTTGTGACTTCCTCTTTTTGGTGCATAAGTCCTTTAAGATTTTTGCATATGAAGGAACTTGTTGGATTGCATCCAAAAGAGGAATATTTATGCTAACCTGTTTGAATAACTCTACAATCTTCTCCATCTGTGGAGTTGGTTTATTGGATCTCAACCGATTTGGAAAAGGAACATTTTGAAATGTTGTTGAGTACAATTTTTGCGGATCAGATTGTTGAGTTGGAACGGAACCCCGTGTAGATGTGTTCGTGTTGTGAGAAGAGGGTCCGTTCGATCTAGAAGAAGTAGAGCCATGTGAAGGATGGAGAATAGGCTCTAACGAAGAAGAAGAGGAAGATGAAGAACCACCGGCAGAGGTGTCACGGTGCATACCCACATCGTTGTGCAGCACTTTTCCGGATCTCAACGTGGTCACAGCATTCACGTTATGATTCTTCTGTTCATGTGCAACATGTGCGTGACCGGGATTTGGGAGTGGTTGAGACGGAAGTTTTCCTTTCTCACTCTCTTTGCGTTGAGTTGTGCAATTTGTGCCTCAATAGCTTTGATGCTTTGATCATGTGAGGCACTGTTTTGCACCAAAGATTGAACAGAAGTCTCTATCCTAGCTGTGGACTGTGCAGATTGCTTTAGGAATGCTTCTAGACATCTTTCGAGCGAGCTAACAGCATTTTGAGGGGGAACAAAATTGTTGGGCACAAAATTGTTCATCTGATTAGGGTAAGGTTGCTGTTGGGGAGGCTGCTGAAATTGAGCTTGTGGAGGTGCTTGTTGTTGTTGTGGAGGAGGAGCTCTTTGAAAATTGTTGTTTCCTTGGACTTGTTGATTTTGGTTCCAAGCGAAATTAGGGTGGCTCTTCCAACCCGGATTGTATGTTGAAGAGTATGGATCATTTCTTTGTCGTTGCTGAAAGGAAGCATTGACTTGATCTTGTCCTTGGGTGGATGCAGTGTAAGGACACTCTTCTGTGAGATGTGATGGATCCGAACAACAAGCACAAACAGTTCGTGGGGGCACAATAGGGGCAGGAGAAGGTGCTGAGATTTTGGTCTCAAGCGCTTCTAGCTTTTTCGTAAGAGCGGCCATCTCGGCCTTCATAGCAATTGACATCTCTACTTGATGTATGCCTGCCCTAGGTTGACCAATAGAAGAAGATGATGATGTGGTCTTGGTGCTCTCCCACTGAATCGTTTGCTCACAAAGATCCTCAAGAAACTGCCACGCTTCATCACTAGATTTGGACAGAAAGTGACCTTGACTAATGGTTTCTAGCAACTGCTTCGTTGCCGGGTTCAATCCCTCGTATAATGTTTGGCAAAGTTGCCATCTTTCGATTCCATGGTGAGGGCATTGAACGAGAAGGTCTTTGAATCTTTCAAAACATTTCCAAAATGGTTCGGCAGGAAGCTGTGAAAATTGAATGATTTCATTGCGGATTTTTGCAGTTTTGTGATGAGGATAGAACTTTTTAAGAAAAGCTTTCAAAAACTCGTCCCAATTTCTAATTGAGTGTGATGCGGTGCTGTATAGCCACTTCTCAGCTAGGTCACATAAGGTGAAAGGAATGACCCTTAGCCTTATAGCGTCATCACTTAATTGGGTAGTTTTCATCATGGCGCAAACGTTTTGGAATTTGTTGATAAAGATATATGCATCTTCGGATTCCAAACCATGAAACTTAGGCAGCATGTTGATGAAGTGGGGTTTGATCTCAAAGTTGTCCCCATTAGCCGGTGGAAGGGAAAGACAAGTAGGAAGGGCGGTGCGGATGGGGTAGAAAAGATCCTGGAGCGCGACTCGTGCGGGCGCTTCGACAGGCGGAAGATTCGGGTTATTCGCACCTGGCGGAGGTGGAATCCTTCCCGTCTGTAAGGTGTTGTTAGGATCGTATCCCGACATACCTTCGAAAGAATGTGATGGTGAAAGTGAAGAAGTGGACAAGATTTCGACTTCGGAGTCGAAAGGTTCGTCGGTCGGTACCAACGAAACACGGACTAATCGGGCGCTAGGGTCCCTAGTCCAACCGGACATATACTAAAAGGGTTAGTGTAGTCGACAGAATGTGAAGGTAAGAAATGGTGTAAGTGAGTGCAAAGATTCTTTAGCGACAAGTTGCAAGTTTTGAAAAGATTTTCCTTTTTCTTATTAAGTGAGCTTTTGCAAAAAGATTTTGAAAAGAGACTAGTGACACAACTGCAATTAACCACACATGCACAATCAAGCCTAAGTCTAGGGTCACCTAGGTCAGCTAGACAGCTCCTAACTGTTCCAAAGGGCTAGAGATAGGACCTCAAACCGCCTCTTCACGGACAAGTACGGCCAGGATAAGTGGGAAGGAACCACCATTACAGTGGGCCTAATTAAAAACCACTAGCCTAGTCACCGCAATGTCGGTTAGGATAAACGGCCGATGCCTATACTAGTCCTCTGTCCTATTGAGCTCGACGTCCTTAGGGCTGAGTCTAATATTTTTTAGATTAAAAGTGGTCAATGCAGATACTTTAAGTGATTTCTGGGGTCCTGGGAAGGGTAATGAAATCCCCACCCAATCTGAATTGGTCAATAGCCCCTTAAAGTCAGATTAAAGTATGCAAAGCAGTAAATCACTTGCAATCAATTTGCTTTTAAGCGCGGCGCAAAGAATCCTGCAGAAAATCAATTATTGGAAGGGGGAAGAAGATTTTTAGCGCAAAGGATCCTGCAGAAGATTTGACAGAAGATATATGGAGATTTGTAGAGGGGAGAATAAGGAAACAAACAGTGCAATTGTTTTTCAGAGAGGGCTCCAGGATGCGGCGGAAGCGCGGCGCAAGGTAGGTTTATGCGGCGGAAGCGCGGTGGATTAGAGGCTTCAGGTCTCTGGATTTTTCAGCTGCTCTGGACTTCCAATATCCTCCTGTTCTGATGTATCGTTCTCTGTTTCCCTTTCAGTGTTGTTTCAGATCCGTCAAACCTGCAAAGATTCACAAAGAAACCCTTCAAACAATAAAAGATGATAATTTTTTTTTTATTTTTGGAATTTTCAGATTTTTATGATTTTTTTAGATTTTATATTAACCCGAAATTACAAAAAGAAAATTTTACGCCATCCCCGGCAACGGCGCTATTTGATTAAGAGAGGTTTTGTCGATCAAAAATAATTACCGCAATCAAGAACGGCGTCGCATGAAGCTAGCCGGTGAATACGGGTCGGTCCATAGGGATGTGTAAATCTTCTTTAAGTTCTTACGAGTTAATTCCAAATGGTGTTTGGAAGTATAATTAAATCTAAAAATCGAAGTTGTATGAAGGTAGAATTAGAAACTTGCTAGGATTAGGTTTAGGGAAAATTTGGTAAACAAAGATCTACATCTCTTTCCATTGCCATCAATTAAATCAATCATATTAGTGTTATGGTAAATATTAACAATGGGGATTAGGATGATTGGGAATATTGATTCTTCCTCTAGATCCTTGTCCTTCCTTTCTTAATCTTTACCCTAACCTCCATGGAAAACCTTAAATTCCGGGCCTTTAGACTACGGAATCACCGTTACCTTGAGGGTAAAAGTGCCGTAGGGAGCGGAATAGAAAGGTATGCATGGAGTTCTAATGTTCATAAAAGTTTAGCAATGAAAAGAGATGAGAGATCTTCATCTCTCAAATCCTTCCCTATTCCTAACCCTAACAAGCGAGGAAACTACTCGCTCATTGAGGGGATGAAAGAAAACAAGAATTTATTAAAGAGAGAAAACATCGATTGCAAGTTAATAAAAACTAAACTAAATTAAACTAAGGAGAGAAAATAAGAACAGATAAAAACTACAACTATTGCAAGGAAAATAACCTACTTACTTTTGATGCGCTCTAACTTCAAGAAAATAGAATCTTATTCATGAGTAGAGGCATAAGAAAATACAAGGTCTTGGGTTCTATTTATAGGACATAGAAACCCTAGGGCTACAGATTGCATCGCATGTCTAAAGTTACAAATATACCCCTAGAAAATCTTTCCACAGCCGCCAAGGAGTTATGGTAAAAAGTTCTGCGCATTAGGGCATCAAGTAGCCGCGGAACCGCGGTTCCGCGGCCCAATGATGAGGTCAGCAGATGGGCTTTTCTGGGCTTGGTTTGGATCTTCTGGTCTTCTTATTTCTTTATTTCTTTTTCCACTTGGGCTTCTCGAGTGATTCCAGATTTTCAGTGAACTCTTTGCATTGGATCTTTTAACCGTTTTTCTTGCAAATTTGGATCTTGCGTCGCCTTGTTGATGGTGAACCGTTCTTCTGCCGGGCTTTACTAAGATCTTCCTATTTGTTGGTTAAAAATCCTTCTTTTGTGTCGTCTTTTTGTGTTTTTCACTGTTCTTGCTCCCAGAACCTGTAACCTGTAACATGTAGCAGACATGGGTCAAAAGCACCTATTTTTATTGTAAAATGCATAAGAATGGGGAATACAAAATGCAATATTATGTTATGAACAGTGATAAGAATGCAACATCACAGAAATGTACAGCATCACAGAATAATACAGATATCTGGAACCCCCGGGTTTCACAGAGCCGCTGCTGAAACCCGACGTTCCCCTGGTCGTGTGGATAGCCTGTGCAATGAAATCCTAGACCCCTACGTGCGCGGCAAGTCACCCGCCAAAACCTGAAGCGAGGCAGCCCCCTTCAGCACCGTGAATGGACCACCCAGCACTTCATGGAATCCGGTAACTTGGGCACCCCTCCTGGGTCAACCTGTACCCCCTACAAGTGCGGCGAACAGCCCACCAATCCTAGAGTGAAGCCCCCTCCGTCTCAATGCCATGAGATGCGGGCCCGTTGCCCTCTAGAACCCGGCTATCCGTGCACCCCTCCGCGGGGTAGTCCTAGTACAGAAAGTAAAATATACATACACCGGGTACATCGACCGCAACCAGGTCGTGCCCCAAAAGAATAATACAAACAGGCAGTGACGACAGTCCACATGTCGGACGCTCGCCCCGCAATATCAAATGTACATAATACAACAAAACTGTACTAACATTGCATCCAGGCTATCCCCCACGACCGATCCGCAACAACACAACATAAACATAGAACATCAACGTGAAAGTCACGTTTGCAAATCCGTCTAACCGGGCTATAGCAGTTAGACAGGATTTACCGATCAAGTGACATTCACGGTCGCAGATATAATGTAAATACTGTGAAATAATGTGTTTAAAATATCCGATCGATCAAACAATTAACAAGTGGGCCCCCAAGCAATACTGTAGCAGTCACAGAAAATCTGGGCCCAAATTTAATATCCCAAAACCCCCAAAATCAGCCCACAAGCCTACTGTAAAAAATGGACACAGTGAGGAAAGCAAAGTGCGGCGGAACCGCGGCCCAAGGGGGGTTTGGCCGCGGTTCCGCGCTTCATCCATCGACTGAGTGCGTCGAATTTTTACAGTAGTCTTATAATTTCCAGTATATTAGTTTTATACAACCTGAAAAATTTTTAGACACCAAAAATTTTCAACAGAAAACTGTTGTGAACGAAAATGTAGTTTTTGGGATTTTGGTCGATCGGATAAGTAAAACGCATTAGAACAAGCTAGGCAGGGTTAATGGCGTGGCTCTGATACCATGTTGCGCCACGGCAGCGCCCCGGCCGTCTATCCGAGGCCAAAATGCGGAATCAAAAATTTTCCTTACTTGGAAACTGGCGCTACCGCGGACAATGAAAACCCGGATCGAAACCATTAACTTAATGCTAGCAAACAAGAGATGGGAAGAGAAGTATACCGAGTGATCCGAGTCCTCCGGTCTTCTCGTCATCGTCCCAATCTCCCGCGGAAAGTCTAGTCTCCATATCGTCGCCTCCTCGCCGGAAGGGCACCACATCGTCTGTATCTTTTACGGGCTCCCACCTCAATGCCGAGGCAACTCGGGCACGAAGCTGGCAAGTCGACGTGCCCAAGATTTGCTGTAGAAAGTCTAGTGCTTTGTCTCTTTGGGGTTATGTTGCCTTGATGGAGGAACGAGGTTGTCAAAGGAACTTTCAAGTGGAGCTAGAATTTGTGTAGTATGAAAAATTGAGATGAACAAAATTTTCCTTCATCAAAATGAAATGATCCCTCCCCCTCACCCTCAAGTGGCCGGCCATGTCTCTTGTGGAAAAATGGGGGGGGGGGGAGCAAAACAAATACAAGAGGGAGGTAAGTGTAGGAAAAGAAAAAGGTGACCACATCCAAACATTATCATTACAAACTTACATCCAAACCATACCCTCTCATATCACAATTAATGCAAGTGATGGTGCAAAAGAAAAGATGCCATCATAATTAATCATCTTACAAATAAAACCTCCACAATATGTTATTTGCAAACTTGCAAATAACACCCTCCATCCTAAAAGTCCGGCCGGGAAAGAACAAAGGAAAACCGGCCGGAACGGAATGCAAACTGGCAACTCCAGAAAACTGGTCCCGTAATAAATTACAGGAAAACCCCGATACTGTGCATACACACCCGCATCTGTATTCCTACCGGATACAAATGCAATGAGACAAAATCTACACTGTACTAAACTAGGACCGGCTTAAGCCAAAGCCGGCTAGTAAAATCCGTTCGATCCTGATCCGTGCAATACCGCACGTACCAGATCGAACCCTGCCATATTACTATACGGCCACTAGTACAAGACCGTCCGATCCTGATCCGTGCAATACCGCACGTATCTGATCGGACCCTGCCATATCTCCATACGGCCTCTACAGCGTTTCGCCCGAAAGCCTGAGTAACTGAAAGTGTGGTGGACTCTAAAGACTCGTCAATACTATGGCTGTGGATTTAACCACTAGCACGTCAGAGGTATAAGCCAATACATAATGGGCCACCAGCAATTGACTAAAAGGGACGTCGATGAGCGAACTCATCCTGACACCCTACTGAGCCTGTCAGTGACAATATCCGTACAGTCCGGTCCGTTCGTCTATGAGCATCGCATGTCGGGCCTAGGGGGTTGGTAAAAGTCAGACCCCCAAAAGCGGTACAAGTCGTGTCGGAGTGTAGCCCAGAACACCCTGAGATACTACTGGAATACCTACCAGTAAATCCCCTGCCTCGGCCGAGGGCTTTGTGTAATGGCTCTCCTAGACACAGCGCGACCTCACCCCCAATACCGGGAGAGACGAACCCCTGAAGATCCGCTCACTGCCTCTATGTGGCTCAGGACTGTACCCAACTAAAACCTGTTTACACGACTCCTTTGAGCCGTGGTAGGGTAGTAATCAAAGTACAGTGGGAACTCACACGAGACAAATGACGATCCCCAGGTCGATGAACTAACCTGTACACATGTCACCAGGGAACTGCTATCTGTCGTCAGGTATAAGACCAACTAGCATGTTCCCGGCGAGTCCTGTCCGGTGTACTCATAACCCAATGAGCACCTGTATACATCTTAGGTGAACCAACTGACACCAGTGGCTTGTGAGACCAGCCACCGCCCCTCGTCGGGGTCTCGACTGTATACACTAGTCTACTCTGGAGAATCGATGCCCTGTCTCGAAACTCCCACGACTAGGGACCTTTTAAGGATGTGCTTATAGACCACCAGCTCTCACGTATATGATCGCCATCATACTGCCGGTAGTCAAGCAAGAATCCTAGGGGCTCTATCAGCGTGTAATAGTGACCTGTAAGGTCACCTGAAGCATTACACTATGATAAAGGTAAACCAGATAGCATACTATCATCTCGAGTAAGACTGTCCTACCGGGATAAGTCCTCCCTCAATCATTGTAATCACGTGCCTGTGATCCAATAATTGACTCTGAGGGCACTATCTCCAACATGCTCGTCGCAAACTTTAGTAGACGACCGCACCCCCGATACCGTCGACGAAGTGCACAAAGGCGGAACACCGCTGCCGCGAGCACCCGAACGGATGCTTTCGGCGACGGGGTTCTCCTACAGTCACTTGGTCGGGGCTATGGGGTGTAGCAGTCTATTAAGTTTACCCGGCGAGTATCCGCGTACGCTACGTGATTGCGACGGACTTTTGATCGCATCAAAATTCCGTGGCAACCGATCAAGTGAGACTAAAGTGCTAGATTTATAATATTCAAATCAGTTATCTCATAACTACTTGTGGATTCCAAATATTGTATCACATTCCAGATAAATAGAAAATGTCAAACTTTCCGATCGAACAATCAAACACCCAAGTTTTCCCGAAATAACTCAACACATGAAATAAGTTTAAAAACATTCACTTCATGCCACAGTATCAATGGTCCAGCCGTAGAAGGGTCAAGCCAACCCCTCACATGTGGCACGCCGTACTGCCCCAAACCCTAAGGTTCAAAGGGAAGTTCAAGACGGTCACATAATCGAGTTATGGTTTGTTGTCTTCTAGAGGGTCCATCGCGTTACTTGCACTACTTAGAACGTTCTTAAACCACGGAAAAATCCAACACTTGGAAATTTCCCGGCAGGGGAAAAAGTGGGTATTTATATCCGGTCGAACTTTTTAATATATTCTAAAATTACCCGGAAAAACACATAGACAAAATTAAACAATCCGATCGAATCATCGAGTCCCCAAAACAACCCAGAAAACTCAACTCTTGAGTGCAAATTAAAATTTCCTAAAAAACACAGTAATAACAGAAGGACATTACTGTGCAAACCACGTGTATTGATTGACCATTACGGCCGCAGAACCGCCGCCCAAGCCAGGGTGGGGCCGCGGTTCCGCGGCGCGTTGAACGATTTGGGTGCACGTGCAGCACAGTATTTCCTAAAAAACCATGCTGATTTTTTTGAGAATTTTTAATCTGGAAAAATCCACAGTTACAGAGAATGTACAGAGAGGGGTTGCGATTAGGGTTTCGGGGTTCGATCGGGTTTCCAACATCGTCTATACATCGCCTAAGGCTCTAGCTAGGCTCTGATACCACTGTAGGGTTCCTAGGCACACTCAAGTGGTTCCACAAGGCATCAACCATGCCAAATTCAAGAATTCATGTGCCGAGAAACCCTATGCAAGATCGTTAACTAGAGGATAGGCGAAAATAAAAGCTAGCAAACAACTTTGCTATTAAGTGAATAGGAATACAACCTTTGTAGATCTGGTCCTCCACTTCCTTAGCTCCGTGATGACGTCCCTCCGCAGCGATCAACCGGATCCCGGACTCTAACGTTGGTTTCATCGGAGAAAAGATCGGGCTAGGTCATTGACTTCGATGCCGAAGATGATCTACGTCGAGGCAACTCAAACTCAAGCTCCAACTTCACTTGGTTATAAAACTTGTGAAGATAACACACTCTATTACATAGCAAGTTGTAGAGGATGAAGAAATAGGAAGTGGGTTCACTTTGGATTTGGATTTCTCACTTGATTTCATCACTTGATAATTTTCAAGAAAGGTTTTCTTCACTTGAAGAAGATGAAGAAGAAGAAGAAGAAAGAAAATGAATTATCTTTTAAAAAAAAAATAAAAAATCAAGTGAATACTTATCATAATGCAACCATGGGTGAAGTAAACACTTGTAGAGAATAAACTAGGGTTTAGGTGTAATGGTTAGGTTAAGCAAAAAACAAAATGGTCAAGACTTTCAAAGATGCTAAGAAGTTTCATGAAGCTTGAAGCAATAAAGCAAAGAAAGACACCATTTTATTTTTTGCTAAAATAAATAAATAAGTTAAAACCCTAACCATTAACCTAAACATGGTTTAATGCATACACACACCCAAGTTTGCATGTATCATCAAACATGATACAAACTAGTGCACAAACATATATCATATATACAATGTGCACATCAAGTGAGAAAAAACAATCTTAAGTGAACCAATACTAGTTAATGTAAAGTAATATATAAAATATATAATTATACATTAAATCATTAAATCAACACTTGATTTAATGATCCGGTCATACTGCATATAACTGACTAATATCAAATGTATCAATGTACCGAATCAACATTTGATTCGGTAACCCGGCTTTATCTTATATGACCGTCCAATGATACAAATCGCGAGAATAGAATTCAGTATCACATACTGGTATTATTCTCGGTTCCGCACATATCTCATATGTGCTCCTATTTCGTTTCGCTTGAGCCAGGAAACCTCTGTGTAGGACTTTAAAGACTAGTCAATACGCCGACAGTAGGTGATGATCATATCAAACACCTACAAGCCGCAAGCGGTCTGCTAAACGTAACGACCACCCGGGTATTGAGTGATCAGAAGATCAACGAGCAAGCCCGCTCACACTCCTGTCAATCCAACCAGCAACACTTACCGTACAGTCCGGTCTGTTCGTCTGATATGTCGCATATCTTGGCTAGGGGTGGTAAACGTCAGACCACAGTAGCTTGATAAGTCATGCCGATATAAGGTCCATAACAAGCGTGAAACCACTGATAACTCTTACCAGTATATCACTGCAACCCTGGCCAGGGATTTCCAGTTATAGCCAGTCGAGTATAGTGCAACATCAACCCCCAATACCGGGATAGACGAATCCCCTCCTATCGCTCATTGTCTCCATGTGAATCGGGACTGTACCCAAAGACCACCTGTTTGCACGACTCAGTAGAGCCGTGGTAGGGTGGAAATCAAAGCACAGTGGGAGACACACAAGACTCTATGACGATCTCGGGTCAACAGACTAAGCTGTACCAGTGTCACCAGCATCTGACATGAGGTATAATACCATCTGGGAGTTCTCGGCGAGTCCGTTCAGTGTACCCAGTCTCCACTGAGCACCCGCATACCATCTCTGATGTCAAACACCAATGGGTATGAGATCATCCATCACCCATCACATGGGTCGAGAAGATATACGCTAGTCTACTCTGGAATATCGATGCCCCGTCTCGATATTCCCACGACTAGGAACATTGAAGGATGTACTCATTGACTACCCAGGCCCCACTAGTATGATCTGCATCATAGTCCTGGAAGTCGAGCACACATCCTAAGGGCTTTATCAACATGTAATAGAGAGACTGCAAGTATACATGTTAAGATAAAGAGCAACCAGATAGCGTACTATCATGTCGAGCAAGAAAGTCCTACCTATATATGTCCCAACATCCACTACATTATATATCCTATGTACAGTAATGGCCTCTAGGGCATACATATAACTAACAATCTCCCACTTGCACTAGGGCCATCTGTAGCAGTGGTTCCAGTATCTCATACTCAACAATCCCATAAAAGTCTCTCTATGGGAAAAGGCCTTTGTGAGTGGATCCGCCGTGTTGTCCTCTGAGTCTACTTTCCTAACCTCGATCAACCTAGAGATCAACTATCTCCATGATCAGGTGATGCTGCCACAGAATATGTCTGGGTCACTGATGGGACCAAGGTTCCTGGGACAAAGCCACATTTCCATTGTCACACAATGGTAGGAACCTAGTTCATCTCACGAACCAATATACACCCAAACTGCCTCTTTGGTAGTATCTTTAATAGCGATGTTACCAGCCTTTATCGTCTAGTTTGCCACGATATCTAGCTTAGAACTCTTCCAACATACCGTCCCTCTACTGAGGGTAAAGACAATGCCTGCGAATGACATTCAGTCGTCCTTATCACCCTGAAACTTTTCCAATGATTCTCCCCAGGATCGATTGATACCATCTCACTAAACCTAGTGAGAACCCTAACATCCATTTAGATCTATCTCATAGATCCAAATCCCAGGATTTAGGAGGTATCACCTTTATCCTATCATGGAGAATCCATGTGATAAGAGGAGATTCACCGATCGTAGCATAAGAAACTCTTTTCCTATCAAGAGTATGTTGTCCACGTACAATACGAGGATGACCACCTTACTCTCTACTACCCTTTTGTATGTACAAGGTTCATCTACCATTTTGATGAAGTCAAACTCTTCGACTACCACATCAAAACAGATTTTCCAACTCCGCGATGCCTGCTTTAATCTGTAAAGCAACTTGCACACATTTCCGCTACTCCCACTATTTACGAAGCCCTCTGGCTGTGTACTTATAGACGTTCTCTTCTAAATCAATGTTTAGAAAAGCAGTCATGACACCCAACTGCTAGATATCGTAGTCATGGTATGTAGCCATGGCAAGTAGGATCCGGATGGACTTAAGCATAGCCACTGGAAAAGGTTTCATCATTTTCCACACGTGGTCGATGACGGAAACCACTAACAAGTCTAGCTTTGAAAGTCTCAACTTTTCCATCTACACCAAGTAATCTTCTCAAGATATATTTGCTCCTGATGGGGATTTAACCCTTCAGATATAGCATCTAAAGTCCATACTTTGTTGGTGTACATGGATTCCATCTCAGATCGCTAAGCATCCAGCCATTCTTACAGAGTCCCTACTCTCGATGGCCTGCTCGAAACTAGTTGGGTCATCATCTCATGATGCAATCCTCGCTCCCACTATCATCGAGAAACCGAAGTATCTTTCAGGCGGATGAGGAACCCTGCTAGATCGGCGGAGAGGCTGAGGTTCGTCGGACACTATTGAATCCTTTGGTTCTATCAAATCATCAGCTGTAGTTTGTATAACTGGAACTCCTTCCAGTTCTACAAAACTGAATTTGCCACGATCTTGTCCGGATTTTGCTGTTGACATTGGCCGGACAACCACAAATCTTAACTAGCTTAAGAGATGGGTTCTTCCCATACCATATCTCATATGGAGTGGTAGGCAGTGATCTGATTCGAACCTAATTCAATAGGTATGCATCTTCTTAAGTGCATAACCCCTAAAAGGAAACAGGTAACTCAACAGTACTCATCATAGAGCGCACCATATCATATAGGGTGTGATTGCTCTGCCCCGATACACCGACGTGTTGTGGTGTATTCCGAGGAGTAATACGGAGAGAGAATCTCATTCTCCTTTAGAAAAGTCCAGGTGCTCAAGTATTCTCCTCCCTGATCACATCAAACGACATAATACTTATACCCGTTTTTGGTTCTCTAATTCTAACTTATATTCTTTGAATTTCTCAAAAGCTTCAGACATGTGTTTCAACAGGAACATGTGTCCGAATCTTGAGAGATCATCAATGAATGTAAGGAAGTACAAAGAACCAGTCCTGGCATGTGTAGACAGGGGACTTTACATACATCATCATGCATCAGTCCCAAGAGTTTACTAAATCTTTCTCTGTTTCCAGTAAACGGAGCTATGGTCATCTAATCTTTGTGACATGACTGGCAAGTTTCACAAGATGTAAATTCAAACTGATTTAAATATGCATCTAAATGTAACTTCAGCTAGTCGGGTCACATTGATATGACCTAGTTTACAATACCTCAAGAAGGAATCGTTCATACCTGAACTCTTTCTCTTGTGTGTGTTCTATACGTTAAGAACTATGGTCTGATTTAGAATGTATATGCTTTTAGATAACGTGCCTGAACCGATCAATTCTTGATATAGGAAATGTTCAAAACATTATCCAACAATACAAAATTATATCATTTCTTCACTAATAAAGAGACTGATATGATTTTGTATATCAGGTTCGGTATCTAATAACATTCGTTCAGAATCAGTGTATTTCGGTAATACAGGGTGATAGTGACCAACAGACTTGGCTGCAACACTTGCACCGTTTTCTGTCTCATGAAACTTATCACCCGTTCTCAGTTTTCTACCTTTCTGTAGCTCTATGTAACAGATTACATATTTGGGATCCTGATTTAGTATCAAATACCCAGGACGCAGAGGATACTGAGAAACAGTTCTTTGTAATGAACGCACCCGAAAAAGATGCATCATAATGCACTTTCTTCGTTTGGGCGGCATGGGAATCCCGGTATTCCCCTAATTCCTGCTCTGTCTTATAACAATTATAAGTTGGAGCGGGACCAACGATCCCCAGCGCAGTATAACAAGCGGGTTCGGTCAATTCATCCATATTATTATCTTGATTAAGGCATGACATAGTCGCTACCTGGAGAGAGAGAGAAGAAAACACTCTGCGTGCGCTCTTGTAAGATTAGATTGGTTATATAGTTTATCTAATCAGGATGGCTCCCACTGTTTTTATCAAATCTTCCTTCAAACCCTAAAAGGAAAGACTAGCCGGGATTAATTACACTCTACAAGTTCGCCAATCTTTCAGCCAGGCCAGTGCGGGTACTTTGAGGGAGGTTCCCCGTGCTTTCGCACGGACCTAATTAAAATAAACCTCGTTTTCCCAGGGGCGTAACCCCGTTGACACCTTTCTAGACACCTACTTGATCGGCTAATTGTAAAGTGCAAAACTCTCCCAGGAGTAACAATTACTCGCAGTGGGTATCGGGATCCAACTATCATATAGAAGGTATGCAATCTCATTGCAAATTTCAACAATTGAAACTCCCGATAATGGTTTTTACCCCTAGCACTTATGACCTTAACTATGGTCAACAAATCATAAGCACTAGTCAAATTCTACCCGTCATTTCGTGATTAATTAGACCCACCCACATGACCCTTAACTAAGGTTAACAAAGTCACGTAACTGTCCTAACTAATCGCATCATATGCGGTGTAGGAAGACATCACTTAGCTACCGTACACTGTGCCTTGACTATGGTCAACAAACACAGCACGAATACTAAGTACTCCACTTCCTAAAATGGCGGAGGGTTGCGGATGGTTTTTAAGAAAACCTTTAACGCTTTGAACTTGATCTCGTTGCGGAATCAAACGGTTTTAAATGGAGTGATTTTGAGGCTTTTCTAGTTTTGCTAAAGGGGTCACTCCCGGTGAAGGGATCGTCGGCCCTTTCCTCATCGAATAAGGTGCAGGATATATCATATATACCGCTGTGCAAAGCAAAAACTATAGAAGCAATCAAAAGACAAACCGAGGGTTGTAGCATCTGCCAGTTATTGCTAAAGGGGTCACTCCCGGTGAAGGGATCTCGGCCCTTTCCTTATCGAATAAGGTGCAGGATGTTCAACAAGGAACACCGCGATGCAAAGCAAGAACTGTAGCTACCTGTTTTATTTTGAAATTCGATTCCACAACATCTTTTAGGTTTATTTTCTTTCATTAATCTCATTAATGAATGTCCCATCATTTAATTCCACCTAAACATCACAGATAAATACAACGTACACTTATGCCATCCGCATTCGCCTCGATGTCCCGTCTGCACCGTTAGGTTAGGTAACTAACAGCAGAGCGGGGCAGGGCTAGCGCGGGTGTCAAACATAAGCAACGTCTATAAAATATATCATATATACTATATACAGTATCCATCTGAACAAATCACATGATCACATCACAGAAAACGCAGCAGAAAATATCATATGAAATATTGGATATACTAGGACGTCCGTGTTTTCAATACGAGCCAGTATAAAACACGAATTCCACGGTCGTGATGAATAGCCAATCCCACATCCCTAGACCCCTACGAGAGCGGCAAGCAACCCTACCAATTCTAGGGTTAGGAGACCCAGACTCGACTCCTCGAGATGGTCTCCCACTGGACCCTAGAACCCGGTTACTTGTGCTCCCCTCCTTGGGTCTATTCTAATGCGGAAAAGTAAATAATATACAATGGTGACATCTTCCGCAACCTGGAAGTGCCTCAATAAAAGAATATTACATACAAGTTTTTTTACATGAATGAAAATGTAAAACACTCATCTCACATAAAACCCCCCGGCTATTCAAACACGACGATCCAATATAACATATCCAGCAACCCATAACATCACATGTCATCAACGTAAGTAAATATGCCCATCCCAATTGTCGTTGACATATAGCAACGAAACCGGCGATATCACATATTGCACTTACGGTCGCAGAAAAGAAAATGTAAAACTACAACAGTTGGAATCCGCAACCTCTTTAGACATCACATGCCTAATCAAATGAATTCCTTAGACATCGCATGCCTAACAATTATAAACCCCGCATTTTAGTCTCAAAATCGAAAACTGTTTTCAATATCAAGTCGGGCAATTCAACAAGATTCCCGACATCCTGAACGAATGCTCGTCGCAAACTTTAGTAGACGGCCGCACCCCCGATACCGTCGACGAAGTGCACTAAGGCGGAACACCGCTGCCACGAGCACCCGAACGGATGCTTTCGGCGACGGGGTTCTCCTACAATCACTTGGTAGGGGCTATGGGGTGTAGCTGTCTATTAAGTTTACCCGGCGAGTATCCGCGTACGCTACGTCATTGCGACAGACTTTTGATCGCATCAAAATTCCGTGGCAATCGATCAAGTGAGACTAAAGTGCTAGATTTATAATATTCAAATCAGTAATCTCATAAATACTTGTGGATTCCAAATATTGTATCACATTCCAGATAAATAGAAAATGTCAAACTTTCCGATCGAACAATCAAACACCCAAGTTTTCCCGAAACAACTCAACACATGAAATAAGTTTAAAAACATTCACTTTATGCCACAGTAACAACGGTCCAGCCGTAGAAGGGTCAAGCCAACGCCTCACATGTGGCACGCCGTACTGCCCCAAACCCTAAGGTTCAAAGGGCAGTTCAAGACGGTCACATAATCGAGTTAATGTTTGTTGTCTTCTAGAGGGTCCATCGCGTTACTTGCATTACTTAGAACGTTCTTAAACCACGGAAAAATCCAACACTTGGAAATTTCCCGGGAGGGGAAAAAGTGGGTATTTATATCCGGTCGAACTTTTTAACATATTCTAAAATTACCAGGAAAAACACATAGACAAAATTAAACAATCCGATCGAATCATCGAGTCCCCAAAACAACCCAGAAAACTCAACTCTTGAGTGCAAATTAAAATTTCCCCAAAAACACAGGAATAACAGAAGGACATTACTGTGCAAACCACGTGCATTGATTGACCATTATGGCCGGGGAACCGCCGCCCAAGCCAGGGTGGGGCCGCGGTTCCACGACGCGTTGAACGATTTGGGTGCACGTGCTGCACAGTATTTCCTAAAAAACCCTGCTGATTTTTTTGAGAATTTTTAATCTGGAAAAATCCACAGTTACAGAAAATGTACAGAGAGGGGTTGCGATTAGGGTTTCGGGATTCGATCGGGTTTCCAACATCGTCTATACATCGCCTAAGGCTCTAGCTAGGCTCTGATATCACTGTAGGGTTCCTAGGCACACTCAAGAGGTTCCACAAGGCATCAACCATGCCAAATTCAAGAATTCATGTGCCGAGAAACCCTATGCAAGATCGTTAACTAGAGGATAGGCGTAAATAAAAGCTAGCAAACAACTTTGCTATTAAGTGAATGGGAATACAACCTTTGTAGATCCGGTCCTCCACTTCCTTAGCTCCGTGATGACGTCCCTCTGCTGCGATCAACCGGATCCCGGACTCTAGCGTTGGTTTCATCGGAGAAAAGATCGGGCTAGGTCATTGACTTCGATGCCGAAGATGATCTACGTCGAGGCAACTCAAACTCAAGCTCCATCTTCACTAGGTCATAAAACTTGTGAAGATAACACACTCTACTACATAGCAAGTTGTAGAGGATGAAAAAATAGGAAGTGGGTTCACTTTGGATTTGGATTTCTCACTTGATTTCATCACTTGATAATTTTCAAGAAAGGTTTTCTTCACTTGAAGAAGATGAAGAAGAAGAAGAAAGAAAATGAATTATCTTTTTAAAAAAAATAAAAAAAAATCAAGTGAATACTTATCATAATGCAACCATGGGTGAAGTAAACACTTGTAGAGAATAAACTAGGGTTTAGGTGTAATGGTTAGGTTAAGGAAAAAACAAAATGGTCAAGACTTTCAAAGATGCTAAGAAGTTTCATGAAGCTTGAAGCAATAAAACAAAGAAAGCCACCATTTTATTTTTTGCTAAAATAAATAAATAAGTTAAAACCCTAACCATTAACCTAAACATGGTTTAATGCATACACACACCCAAGTTTGCATGTATCATCAAATATGATACAAACTAGTGCACAAACATATATCATATATACAATGTGCACATCAAGTGAGAAAAAACAATCTTAAGTGAACCAATACTAGTTAATGTAAAGTAATATATAAAATATATAATTATACATTAAATCATTAAATCAACACTTGATTTAATGATCCAGTCATACTGCATATAACCGACTAATATCAAATGTATTAATGTACCGAATCAACATTTGATTCAGTAACCCGGCTATATCTTATATGACCGTCCAATGATTCAAATCGCGAGAATAGAATTCAGTATCACATACTGGTATTATTCTCGGCCCCGCACATATCTCATATGCGCTCCTATTTCGTTTCGCTTGAGCCAGGTGTTCATGTCATAATATTGCAGTTTATATTCCCCAATTCTTATTCGTTTTATAAATAAACAGGTGCTTTTGACGCATGTCTGCTGCATGTTACAGGATACAGGTTCTTGGAGCAAATACAGTGAAAAAGACAAAAGACGATACAAAAGGGTGACTTTTAACCAACAAGTAGAAGGGTCCTAGTCAAGCCTAGACGAAGAACAGTGCAAGGTTCAAAATGTCAAGGCAAACGGTTAAAAGATCGCTACAAGTTTTCACTGAAAGATCTGGAGAAGAATAAAAAGCCAAACAGAGAAAAGTAGTGAAGAATAAAGAAGCCCAAATAACCAGTATGCAGCCCAGGAAGTTTGGTGAGATGATCTCACCAAAGGGCCGCGGCACCGCGGCCCGAGCCCACTATTGCCGCGGTTCCGCGGCCATTTAAAGCCCGTGTTGGTGGAAACTTCTGGTGTCGGTGTGTCGGTGCGAGTGTTGGGATTTTTCGTAGGCATATCTGTAATTGCACATGCGCGAGACTCTGTAACCCTAATTTTCCCTGTTTACTTATAAATTGTAATCACAAGATTGTAGAGGCTATGCCTCTTTTCATTTCACAAATTCAGATCTGTTCTGCATTATTGTTTGGAGGGAGCCATCAATAAATATTAGTAAGTTAATTTTATTTCTTCGCTTTAGTTCTTTTTTAATTTAGAATGTATTTTAATCCCCTAATGAGCGAGTAATCTCCTCGCTTGTTAGGGTTAGCCTTAGGGAAAGGTTTGAGAGATGAGATCTCTCACCCCTTTCATGCCATTCACACCTAAGAATTAGAACTCCATGCATGCACGCACACACCGCTCCCTACGGCACCTTATCCCTCGAGGTAATGGTGACACCGTAGTATAAAGGACCGGTTGCGCGTGTTTTCCATGGAGGTTAGGGTAAGGATCGATAAAGGAAGGACAAGAATCTAGAGGAAGAAACATCTTCCCAAAAGATTCTAATCCACTTCATTGATAATTACCATAACATCTAATAGATGTAAAATAAGGCATTGAAAACGGTGAGGAAACCTTTAATCTCCCAACTTCCCCTAAGCCTAACCCTAGCAAGACTTTAATTTAGATTAATTTAGTTTATCGATAGATCTAGGTTTTTTAGATTTAATAAATCAATCCAAACAACATTTGGAATCAACTCGTAAAAACACATTAAGAAAATTACACATCTCTGTGGATCGACCCGTATTCACCGGCTAGCTGCAAAGCGACGCCGTTTCTGATTACGGTTAACATATAATTTTTGGAACAATCTCCAGGAAACCTCTGTGTAGGACTCTAAAGACTCGTCAATACGCCGGCAGTAGGAGATGATCATATCAAACACCCACAAGCCGCAAGCGGTCTGCTAAACGTAACGGCCACCCGGGTATTGAGCGATCAGAAGATCAACGAGCAAGCCCGCTCACACTCCTGTGAATCCAACCAGCATCACTTACCGTACAGTCCGGTCTGTTCGTCTGATATGTCGCATATCTCGCCTAGGGGTGGTAAACGTCAGACCCCAGTAGCTTGATAAGTCATGCCAATATAAGGTCCATAACAAGCGTGAAACTACTGATAACTCTTACCAGTATATCACTGCAACCCTGGCCAGGGATTTCCAGTTATAGCCAGTCGAGCATAGCGCAACATCAACCCCCAATACCGGGAGAGACGGATTGCCTCCTATCGTTCTTTGCCTCCTTGTGAATCGGGACTGTACCCAAAGTCCACCTGTTTGCACGACTCAGTAGAGCTGTAGTAGGGTGGAAATCAAAGCACAGTGGGAGACACACAAGACTCTATGACGATCTCGGGTCAACAGACTAAGCTGTACCAGTGTCACCAGAGAACTGCCATCTGACGTGAGGTATAATACCATCTGGGAGTTCTCGGCGAGTCCGTTCAGTGTACCCAGTCTCCTCCGATCACCCGCATACCATCTCTGATGTCAAACACCAATGGATATGTGATCATCCATCGCCCATCACATGGGTCGAGAAGATATACGCTAGTCTACTCTGGAATATCGATGCCCCGTCTCGATATTCCCACGACTAGGAACATTGAAGGATGTACTCATTGACTACCCAGGCCCCACTAGTATGATCTGCATCATAGTCCTGGAAGTCGAGCACACATCCTAAGGGCTTTATCAACATGTAATAGAGAGACTGCAAGTATACATGTTAAGATAAAGAGCAACCAGATAGCGTACTATCATGTCGAGCAAGAAAGTCCTACCTATATATGTCCCAGCATCCACTACATTATATATCCTATGTACAGTAATGGCCTCTAGGGCATACATATAACTAACACAAAATCGTCCGAAAAAATGAAACACTCGTAATCGTTATCAGCTGTAAGAACTGTGTCAGATTCAAAGAGAAACGCACTAGTGGCGTCCAAACTGCTGTGATCGAACATAAATTTTTCAAGCTCACAGTCCTCAAGCGCGATCTCTTGCGTAGTCGGAACGATTGGAAGGATGGAGGGGGGGGGGTGATTTAGGAAGTATAACAGTTAAAGGTTCAGGAGGATGAATTGGAAAATCCGACACATCAAACAAAACTGGTTCATCCTCAATACTATTCTCAATACTCTCCTCAATACTATCTTCATAATTCTCCTCTAAGGTTTTCTCATCTATGCAATTATCATCAAAATTAAGATGCATATGAAGTTCGGGAGAAACATTTAATGACTCGGGATGATGAATTGGAGATAAAATTTCAGTCAAATCTACGGGTTCATCATCCAAAATATTCCCTGTGTCAATATCCTCAATCAAGTGAAAATCAATTTTTTCGGATACCTCATCAAAAGCATGGATATTTATCAATTCAGGTTCTAGATTGGAGGTGTAGAGATCAAAAGGATTAGGTTTGGGTTCACTCGAAAAGGGCTCTTCACAATCAGGTAAATCAAACTCTACAAAGTCGCACAACTCATTACACGTTTTATTTTTAACTGGTGAATCATTTAAGACACTTGTTTGAAAATCGGAGTTGTGGGATTCAATTAAGGATGGGTAGGTTTGATTTGGAAGTGTGTAGAACTCACACTCACCACTCAAATTCTTACTGTGTCCAACCGCCTCATCATTCATTGGAAAATTTGGAGCTAGTTGGAAACTAGCTACCGGTTCACTAGGTTGTATAAGGGCGGCCATGGACGCATCCGCATTCCTCATCATTTGGTTTGTCGCTACCATATAAGCTTCCAACGACTGTTCTAAACTAGACATGGGTTGTGAAGTGGTTTCAGTAAAAGATTCAAGGTTGTTTGGATACGTGAAACTCCCAAATGGTTGTGTAGAATCAATGTCTAGGGAAGGTGTGAAAGTCGGGTAGGACTGGTAGGAATTGATTGGTTGGACAGAAGTAGGATCAACATTTGGATAAAAAGGTGATTGGACTTGTTGATCCCAAGAATTGGAAGTGTTGAAAGGAGTGAAAGATCGGTTACGAGATTGTTCAATATGTTCAGCGATAGACATGGGTTTCGGAGTTACAACAGGACTCGAAAAAGGAGTATCAACGTAAGAAGGTGGTGATGGTTGAAATGGTTGATACAAAGTGAATTGTGGAGTCGAACTGTTTCTCCTAGACGCTTTTATTTGGTCTTTCAAAGAAATTTTGGGCATGGAGGGGTCGTCCGTAATTCGACCAAAACAATTCGCGTATGAAGCAATGTTTGGATGAGGGTACCAAAGTTCGGCAAGAGTTTTATGAGGTGGGGTACCCATGATGTAGGAAAGGAGAAGGAAAAAAAATGTGGGTGGAAATGAGGTGCACGGATTTCTTAGCGACAAGTTGCAAGTTTTTTTGTAAATTTCTTTTCTTTATTCTTTTTGTGTTTTTCTTTTATGTGGAGCTTTTTGCAAAAAAGATTTTCGATAAAAGGCTTAGACACACGTTCAATCAATCACAAATGCACAATCATGCCTAGATCTAGGGTCACCTAGGTCAGCTAGACAGCTCCTAACTGTTTCAAAGGGCAAGAAGTAGGACCTCAAACCGCCTCTTCACCGCCAATTGTGTCCAGGTAAGTCCCAAGTAAGTGGGAGGTTCTCCACTATGTAAGTAGTGGGCCTAATTAAGTAACCACTTGCCTTAGACACACTTGCCTAGACACCACAAAGTCAGGTTAGGATCAACGGTCGATGCCTACAACTATTCCTCTGTCCTATTGAGCGCGAAGTCCTTAGGGACGAGTCTAATCTTTTTTAATTAAATGATGGTCAATGCAATATGCCTTATGTGATTTCTGGGGTCTTGGGAAGGGTGATGAAATCCCCACTCATGGTTTCAAGCCCCTTAAAGTCAATTTAAATATGCAAAGCAGTAAACACAATCAAACACTTGCAAACAATCTTTTTTAGCGTGACGCAAAGAATCCTGCACAAGATCAATTATTGGAAGGGGGAGAAATTTTTTTGGCGCAAAGAATCCTGCAG
The DNA here is from genome assembly GCA_030015575.1 of Agapanthus africanus. Lineage (NCBI taxonomy): Eukaryota > Viridiplantae > Streptophyta > Magnoliopsida > Asparagales > Amaryllidaceae > Agapanthus > Agapanthus africanus. The sequence goes on along the minus strand of JASDDO010000014.1, from coordinate 449,494,493 downwards.
GAAAATTTTACGGAGGAGATATCAGGGGTTCAGAGAAGGAGAAAGGAAGATTACAGTGCAGATTCCACACGCCGACGTCACCAGAGGACCGCGGATGCGCGGCAGAAAGGCTGTTTCGGCGGCGGAATCGCGGCGGCGGCGGCGGTTCGATTCCCGAGATTTCTTCTGCTCCTCTGTTATGATTTTCTCTGTTGTTCAGATCTGCCATTTTCTGTTTTGCTTGCTGGATTTTTCCAGATCCGAACTCGTTCGTCGATCCTGCAAAATTCACACGAAAATACCCTTCACAAAATAACAAGATGATAAATTTTTTTATATTTTTTAATTTTTCAGTTTTTATGATTTTTCAATTTTATATTAACCCGAAATTACAAAAAGAGAATAACAACGCCATCCCCGGCAACGGCGCCATTTGATTTGTGCTAATTTGTGATCAAAAATTATTTGTTAACTGGAATCAAGAACGGCGTCGCTTGGTTGCTAGCCGGTGAATACGGGTCGGTCCACAGGGATGTTGTGTATTTCCTAATTGTTCTAACGAGTTAATTCCAAATGGGGTTTCGATCTTTATCTCTAAAAACTAAGTTGACTTAAACTAGGATTAGAAATCTTGCTAGGGTTAGGTTTAGGTTAAGTTTGGAAAATTATGATTTCCCACCGCTTTCAATGCCCTAAATTAGATCTTCTTTAGGTGTTATGGTAATTATTAATAAAGGGGATTGGGACGATCGGGAAGAAACGATGTTTCTTCCTCTAGGTCCTTGTCCGTCCTTTCTTAATCCTTACCCTAACCTCCATGGAAAACATGCACATCCGGTCTTTTATACTACGGTATCACCGTTACCTCGTGGGATAGGGTGCCCTAGGAAGCGGTGTGTGCATGTATGCATGGAGTCCTATAAAAACGTGTGATGGGCAAGAAAAGGGTGAGAGATCTTCATCTCTCAAGCCTTTCCCAAATCTAACCCTAACAAGCGAGGAGACTACTCACTCATTAGGCAATTGAAAAACATTTTCTAAACTAATTAACTAGGGCAGAGAATAAAATCTAAACTAGGGCAGAAAGGAAAATTATACTAAGGCAGATAATAAAATTAACTAGGGCAAGAACAGAAAACTTACTCTAATTTGATGCACTCTTCATACTTTACAAGAGTTGAAATTCTGAATTTAGATAGATACAATGAGACACAAGAAGAGACATACCTCAAAAAGAGGTTTAGGGCTTCTATTTATAGATCATAGAAACCCTAGGGTTACAATCGATTCACGTCTGCAATTACAATTTTACCCCTAAAGAAGACTAGTCAATGTTAGTGTATATGCCTTAGAGGCCATTACTGTATCATACTAGTATGTATGGAAGCTTGGGATATTCACAGTTGTACAGACAATCTTGCTCAATATAGTAGTATGCTACTTGGTTTGTCTCTGCTTTAATGTGTACATGTGTGTTTATTTATTATATCACCTATACGCATTAGTAGAGCCCTTAGGATCTTTGCTTGATTACCGGCGTTGTGATGGCGATCACACTCGTGGGGGCTGGGTAATCTACAAGCACATCCTTATACACGTCCCTAGTCGTGGGAGTATCGAGATAGGGCATCGATACTCCAGAGTAGACTAGCGTATGCGCTTCTCATCCCAGCACGGGAGACGGTCTGTCCCACAGCCGTCAGTACGTCGTACTTGAGATAGTATGCGAGTGCTCGTTAGGTTACGAGTACACTGGACATGACTCGTCGGGAACTGATGGTTGGTATTATACCTATCGTCAGTTATCAGTTCCCAGGTGACATGAGTACAGCTTAGTCCGCTGACTTGACACTGTCACTTCGCCTCGAGTGTGTTCCCACGTTTCTTTGATTACTACCCTACCACGGCTCTACTGAGTCGTGCAAACAGGTAGTAGTTGGGAGCAATCCCGAAGCACTTGGAGGCAGTGACGGTTAGACAGGATTCGTCTCTCCCGGTATTGGGGGTTGACATCGCGCTGTGTCTAGGAGAGCCATTACACGAGTAGTCCCTGGCCAGGGCAAGCGAGATATACTGGTAGGTTTCCAGTGTTATCTCAGGGTGTATTGGGCTTCACTCCGACACGACTTGTACCGCTATTAGGGGACTGACGTTTACCGCCCCCTAGGCCCAACATGCGATGTATCAGACGAACAGACCGGACTGTACGGAGATTGTCACATACAGGCTCAGTAGGAGTTCGGATGGGTTTACCTCATCGGCCTTCTTATCGACATCTACCTGGGGACCGTTACATACAGCTAGTGCCGCTTGCGGTCTGTGGTTAAACCCACTGCCAGCGTAGTGTCGAGTTTTTAGAGTCCCACACAGAGAGTTTCCCTGCACTGAGCGAAACGTGTAGAGGCCGTATGGTTTTACGGCAGGGCTGCGATCACTTACGTACACTTGTGTGCGTATGATGTTCGGGCAGGCAGTACTAGTGGGCTTTGGTTTAAGCCAGATCCTAGTATTGCACGGTTGGATTTGTTTTGTCTTCAGTGCATCCGCATTCTACGGAATACGGATGCAGGTGTGTATGCACAGTTTTTCGGAGCGATGAAGGAGGAGGTGCCTCATTAGGGTTTTGGCAGTTGTTTCGGCCAAAACCGTTATGTGGCAAGCTCATTATGGTTTTGACAGTTGATTCGGTCAAAACCATTTTGAGGCGGACTCATTAGGGTTTTGACATTTCGTTTGGTCAAAGCCATTATGAGCCGGGGACATTATTTACTAATCCTTTCATTGATAATTATGTTATGGCTAATTACATTGACCATTTGACCATCTTGACTTTGTTGACTCATTGACCAAAGTTGACTTGGATCTTCTTGAAAGATCTAAAGTATTCTTTGGTTTTCTTTTTCTTTTGTTATGATAATGGTCATGTCATTTGTAGCCATCACCTTTATCTTGATGGGATTAGTAATGATAATGTTTTTGCATTATTGCAACCATGGTTGGATTTTCTCTTGGTTAAGCATTTTCATTTGCTCATTCTCATTCTCTCTCTTGAAATGAGAAGCTCCATGGTTGCTAACCTTCTTCCTTCTTCTTCCTCCTCTTGATTTTTCCTTTGATCTCATGTGTTGAGAGAAAAAGGATTTCACTTGACAAACACATCCATACATCTCCTCTACACATCCTAGGGCTTCTAGATTAGCAATCTCTTTGCCCTAGTTACCTCGGCTTGAGGTGGAGCTCGGTGTACATCTCTCGGGTGGATCGTCATCGACTCAAGGAGGCCGCGGAGGTGACCAAAGTCCGGATCAATCATCGAGCAAGTAAAGAGAAGAACAACAAGAAGTGAAGAACAACAAGAAGAGAAGGAGTTCAAGTTGAGGTATAACCCCTAACCGAGTAGATAACATCTCTTGTTAGGATGCTAGTGTATTGTTTAGCAAAGATCCGGCTTTTACGGTCCATGTTACAAAGTTTAGAAAATTTTTTGTTTTACCGTTTCCGCAACCCCGAAAGTACCGGGAGAGGTAACGTGGACCTAACAGTGGTATCAGAGCCAAACTAAACATAAACTAGCTTGGTAGTGAAGAGTATCGAAGTTCGAAACGGAAAAATCAAAAAACCAAGTTACGAAAACCTGAGTTTCTGTTAAATTTTTTTCTGGTAAAAACAAAATTTGTCATACTCCAAAAATCATCTCAGGGTTTTTAGAAGACAACCACCAAAAACGAGCCAGCAACTCGACTAAAGCGCCGCGTTTCCGCGGCAATAGCAAGCTATTGCCGCGGAACCGCGGCCATCTTGGTGAGTTGCTGGGTCGATTTTGGTGCAGTGTGTTTATGACTTGGATTTAGGATTTTTAAGATGGTTTATATGTGCCCAGTTTTTCCAGAATAGAAATTTGTTTTTGGGGGCCTATAAATCCGTATTTTTCCGAACTTCAATATACTTTGACTATAAAGGTTATATCTGTGATGTTCATATGTATTGAACGTCGGCTAATCGCTATATGTCGATTAGTCGGGGTTATACATATCTGTGATCTGTGATTGTTGTTGATGGTTTGTGTATATGAACTCGTTGGATTGTCGCGGATGAATAGCCGGGGTGGATGTGAGATGAGAGTTTCTTTTTCTTTCATTCATGTAATAAATTTGTAAATTGATGTAATATTATTTGTATGGCCGCACAACCGGGTCGGGGTTGTAGCCGTCATTGTATAATTCTTTTTACTGTTTTTGCTCCTAGGATAGACCCATGGAGGGGGTGCACAAACTACCGGGTATCTCGAAGTGCCGAGTGGCCTACTCATGGCGTTGAGGGAGGTTGCTTCGCTTCGGGTACTTGGCGGGTAGTTTGCCGCACCCGTAGGGGTCTGGTGTGGGGTATTGGCTATTCATCGCGACCGTGTAATCCGTTTTTCGTTGCAGGCTCGAACGAATCGCGGGTTCCTAGTATATCCAAAGTGTTCATCTGTGATCTGGATTGGCTATCATTGCAGTATATCTATATATATAATAACTATTTAGACGTTGCTTATGTTTTACAGCCGCGCTAGCCCAGCCCCCGCTCTGTCGTTAGTTAAGTAACCTAACGGGTGATGACGGGGCCCAGTGGCGAATGCGAATGGCATAAGCGTACGTCATATTTTGGTTGTTTTCTGCAATGGTAGGATTTAAATGATGGGATGCATTAAAAGAACTAATGCAAGAAAATAAACCTAAAAGACGTTGTTGGAACAATTTTTCAAAAAGCTGTTATTGCAAGGACGTTCATTTTTGTTTTGCATCGCGGTATTCGGTTGTGAATGTCCAGCACCTCAGTCGACGAGGCAAGGGCCGAGATCCCTTCATCGGGAGTGACCCCTTGGACAAAAGTTTGCGTCAGGGTAATAACTTCACTATAGTCGATTATTCTTGCTTTGCATCGAGGTATTCAGTTTGGAATATCCTGCACCTCATTCGAAGAGGAAAGAGCCGAGATCCCTTCACAGGGAGTGACCTCTTTAGCAAAAGTTTTCGCCACTATATTTTCAAAAAGGTGCAAACATGTTCCTTCAACGATATCAAGTTCATTACGTTAACGGGTTTTTCGCCAAAAACCCAGCCGTAGCCCTCCGTCGTTTCGGATTAATATTATTCAGTATTCGTGCTGCGTTTGTTGACCTAGTCAAGGCGTAGTGAACGGTAGCTAAATAATATTTTTCTGTGGATTGCAAATGTGATTGGTTAGGACAGTCGTGCGGCCTTGTTGACCTAGTCAAGGGCACGTACGGGTGGGTCTAATGCAATCAGGATTATGACGGGTAGAACTTGTCTAACAGTTTATGGCTTGTTGACCTAGTCAAGGTCATGAACCGTTAGGGGCAAAAACCACATCGGGATTTTCAAAAGAACTGAAACTTGTAGATTTAGCATACCTTCTGGAGTGTGGTGACTAGAGTGGATTCCATCTAGGTTATCACACAATGACAGTTGGATCCCGATCCCACTGATGAGTTGGATTACTCTCGGGAGATTATTTCACTTAACGATCAATGCTATAAACCTAGTAGGTGTCTAGAAAGGTGTTAGCGGGGCTACGCCCCCAGGGAAAAGAGGTTCTTTAATTAAGGAACTTCGCGAAAGCGTTGGAAAACCTCCCTCGAAATACCGACACTAGCCTGGCTGAAAGGTTAAGCAAGTATTGTGACGTGAATTAAAACCCGACTAGTTCTGCTTTTAAAAAGGTTTTAAGAAGAATTTGAGTAAACAGTGGGAGACATCCTGGTTAGATAAATTAATAAACCAATCTAATCTTGCAAGAGCATACGCTGAGTGTTTCTTTTCTCTCTCTCCAGGCAGCAACCTTTTCACGCCCTAATCAAGATAATAAAATGTATCGCTTGACCGATCCGAATTCTTATTCGGGACTGGGGAAAGTTGGTTCAGCTCTAACTTGTGACAACAGTCATGAGTATGAGAAAGGGAAAGGGGATTGTATGGATTTCCAGGATACCCAGTTGAAGAAGAAGCATGGTTTTGCATCTACTTCAGGTGTTCTTGTAATAGAGAACTGTTTTACGGTCAGCCCTACCTCCTGGGTACTTGATACCGGATCAGGATCTCATATCTGTAATTTATTGCAGGGACTGAGAAAAAGTAGGAAAGTTGCACCGGGTGATATGTCGCTCAGAGTAGCGAACGGAGCACAAGTTAATGCGGCAGCCGTCGGTGAATATCACCTAGTATTGCCAAATGGCAAGACTATGATTTTGAACGATTGCTACTATGTACCCTCCATGGTTTGCAACATCATATCAGTTTCTTTACTCGATAAAGATGGATATAACTTTGTTCTTGAAAAGAATATCATGAACATTTACCTTCATAAGGTACTGGTTGCAGAGGGTACACTGTGTAATGGTATCTACGTTCTAAATCAGAATACAGTTCTCAATATACAAAACACACGCAAGAGGAAGAATTCAGATACGAATGAATCCTACTTGTGGCATTGTAGACTTGGTCATATCGGAGAGAAAAGACTGAGTAAGTTGCATAAAGATGGACTCTTGAATGCGTTCGAGTTTTCATCTTATGAAACTTGTCAGTCCTGTCTCAAAGGGAAGATGACCAAATCTCCGTTCACCGGACATGGAGAAAGGGCAGCAGAGCTCTTGGGACTCATACATAGTGATGTATGCGGTCCGATGTCTATACATGCAAGGGGTGGGTTCTCATACTTCATCACATTCACTGACGATCTCTCTAGGTTCGGATATGTGTATCTGATGAAACACAAATCTGAAGCTTTTGAGAAATTCAAGGAATTTAGAAACGAAGTAGAGAACCAGACAGGCAAAAGTATCAAGATCCTCCGGTCTGACAGGGGAGGGGAGTACTTAAGCATGGAATTCCTAGATTACTTAAAAGAGAATGGTATTCTCTCTCAGCTTACTCCTCCTTATACACCACAGCACAACGGTGTATCAGAGAGGAGGAATCGTACCCTTCTGGATATGGTTCGCTCCATGATGAGTAATGCCGAGTCGCCTCTTTCATTTTGGGGACATGCGCTTTTGATAGCAGCATACCTATTGAATGATGTTCCGTCTAAATCAGTGCCTAAGACTCCGTTCGAGATATGGAATGGAAAAATGCCATATCTTAAAAGATCTAAGATATGGGGTTATCCGGCTTATGTTAAAACGCATAAACCGGATAAACTAGAGGCACGATCAGTTTTATGTAAGTTTGTGGGATATCCAAAGAATGGTTATGGATATCTATTCTACCACACCGAGAAACAGAAGGTGTTTGTTGCTCAGCATGCCGTTTTCTTAGAAACGGAGTTTCTTGCAAAAGAAATTAGTGGGAGTACGGTAGAATTGGAAGAAATTCAGCGACCACAAACTGAAACTGAAAATTTGACAGAACCTCAGGATTCAATAACCCCAGACGAACCTCAGCCACTCCGCAGGTCTGGTAGGATTTCTCATCCGCCCGAGAGATACTACGGTTTTCTCATAGACGGGGATCGAGAGGATTGCATCTTGGAAGAAGATGACCCTACCAGTTTCAGGCAGGCCATTATCAGTAGGGACTCTGATAAGTGGCAGGAAGCAATGCAATCCGAAATGGAGTCCATGTACGCCAATAAAGTGTGGACCTTGGATATTGCTCCACCTGGGGTAAAACCCGTTGGATGCAAATGGATCTACAAAAGGAAACTTGGTGTAGATGGGCAGGTGGAAACCTATAAAGCTAGACTCGTTGCAAAAGGTTTTTGTCAAAGACCTGGTTTGGACTATGATGAAACTTTTTCTCCGGTGGCTATGCTCAAATCCATTCGGATCCTACTTGCCATTGCTGCCTTCCATGACTATGAAATCTGGCAGATGGATGTTAAAACGGCTTTCCTAAACGGTTGTTTGGAAGAGTGCGTTTACATGGATCAACCAGAAGGTTTCGTAGACAGTGGGAGCAGCGGGAAGGTGTGCAAGTTGCTTAAATCCATTTATGGATTAAAGCAGGCATCGCGGAGCTGGAACATCTGTTTTGATGAGGCAATCAAGGAATTTGATTTCATCAAGAACGAAGATGAACCCTGTGTCTATAAGAAGATTGTAGGACGAACTGTCGTATTCCTAGTCTTGTACGTGGATGACATTCTTTTGATAGGAAATGATATTCTTATGCTACAATCGGTCAAGCTATTTTTGTCACAAAGGTTCTCCATGAAGGACCTGGGTGATGCCTCGTACATTCTGGGGATCAAGATCTATAGAGATAGATCCAAGAAACTATTGGGACTTTCACAGTCCAGGTACATAGAGACCGTACTAAAGAGATTTAGTATGGAGGGTTCCAAGCGTAGTAGCATACCCGCATTGCACGGAATTACCCTCTCCAAGAAGATGTCTCCTAAGACTGACGAGGAGAGGGTTCGCATGAGCACTATACCCTACGCTTCGGCGGTAGGATCTATAATGTATGCGATGCTATGTACAAGACCAGATGTAGCCTACGCGTTGAGCGCGGTAAGCCGGTATCAGTCAAACCCAGGGGAGGACCACTGGACAGCGGTGAAGAACATTCTCAAGTACCTGAGAAGGACTAAGGAGATGTTCCTGGTTTACGGTAATGGAGACCTCAGGGTCGAGTCCTTTGCCGATTCAAGCTTCCAGAGTGACAAAGATGACAGCAAGTCTGTCTCGGGTTTTGTGTTTACCCTCAACGGAGGGGCGGTATGTTGGAGGAGTTCCAAATAGGATACCGTCGCAGACTCGACGATGGAGGCTGAATACATTGCTGCAAGCGATGCCGCAAAAGAGGCGGTCTGGATGAAGAAGTTCATTAGTGAACTTCAAGTGGTTCCATCCATTGTTGACCCAATACCTTTGTATTGTGATAACAATGGGGCTATAGCTTTAGCGAAGGAACCAAGGTCCCATCAGAAATCCAGGCACATCTTAAGGCGGTATCACCTGATCAGGGAGATCATTGATCGACAGGAGATCGAGGTACGGAGAGTGGACACAAAGGACAATACTGCGGACCCATTCACGAAGGCTTTACCCCAGACTCAGTCCGAGCGGTTGATCGAGATGATAGGTCTTCGATACGCCAGTACATGGCCTTAGTGCAAGTGGGAGATTGTTAGTGTATATGCCCTAGAGGCCATTACTGTATCATACTAGTATGTATGGAAGCTTGGGATATTCACAGTTGTACAGACAATCTTTCTCAATATAGTAGTATGCTACTTGGTTTGTCTCTGCTTTAATGTGTACATGTGTGTTTATTTATTATATCACCTATACGCATTAGTAGAGCCCTTAGGATCTTTGCTTGATTACCGGCGTTGTGATGGCGATCATACTCGTGGGGGCTGGGTAATCTACAAGCACATACTTATACACGTCCCTAGTTATGGGAGTATCGAGATAGGGCATCGATACTCCAGAGTAGACTAGCGTATGCGCTTCTCATCCCAGCACGGGAGACGGTCTGTCCCACAGCCGTCAGTACGTCGTACTTGAGATAGTATGCGGGTGCTCGTTAGGTTACGAGTACACTGGACAGGACTCGTCGGGAACTGATGGTTGGTATTATACCTATCATCAGTTATCAGTTCCCAGGTGACATGAGTACAGCTTAGTCCGCTGACTTGACACTGTCTCTTCGCCTCGAGTGTGTTCCCACTGTTCTTTGATTACTACCCTACCACGGCTCTACTGAGTCGTGCAAACAGGTAGTAGTTGGGAGCAGTCCCGAAGCACTTGGAGGCAGTGACGGTTAGACAGGATTCGTCTCTCCCGGTATTGGGGGTTGACATCACGCTGTGTCTAGGAGAGCCATTACACGAGTAGTCCCTGGCCAGGGCAAGCGAGATATACTGGTAGGTTTCCAGTGTTATCTCAGGGTGTATTGGGCTTCACTCCGACACGACTTGTACCGCTATTAGGGGACTGACGTTTACCGCCCCCCTAGGCCCGACATGCGATGTATCAGACGAACAGACCGGACTGTACGGAGATTGTCACATACAGGCTCAGTAGGAGTTCGGATGGGTTTACCTCATCGGCCTTCTTATCGACATCTACCTGGGGACCGTTACGTACAGCTAGTGCCGCTTGCGGTCTGTGGTTAAACCCACTGCCAGCGTAGTGTCGAGTCTTTAGAGTCCCACACAGAGAGTTTCCCTGCACTGAGCGAAACGTGTAGAGGCCGTATGGTTTTACGGCAGGGCTGCGATCACTTACGTACACTTGTGTGCGTATGATGTTCGGGCAGGCAGTACTAGTGGGCTTTGGTTTAAGCCAGATCCTAGTATTGCACGGATGGATTTGTTTTGTCTTCACTGCATCCGCATTCTACGGAATACGGATGCAGGTGTGTATGCACAGTTTTTCGGAGCGATGAAGGAGGAGGTGCCTCATTAGGGTTTTGGCAGTTGTTTCGGCCAAAACCGTTATGTGGCAAGCTCATTATGGTTTTGACAGTTGATTCGGTCAAGACCATTTTGAGGCGGACTCATTAGGGTTTTGACATTTCGTTTGGTCAAAGCCATTATGAGCCGGGGACATTATTTACTAATCCTTTCATTGATAATTATGTTATGGCTAATTACATTGACCATTTGACCATCTTGACTTTGTTGACTCATTGACCAAAGTTGACTTGGATCTTCTTGAAAGATCTAAAGTATTCTTTGGTTTTCTTTTTCTTTTGTTATGATAATGGTCATGTCATTTGTAGCCATCACCTTTATCTTGATGGGATTAGTAATGATAATGTTTTTGCATTATTGCAACCATGGTTGGGTTTTCTCTTGGTTAAGCATTTTCATTTGCTCATTCTCATTCTCTCTCTTGAAATGAGAAGCTCCATGGTTGCTAACCTTCCTCCTTCTTCTTCCTCCTCTTGATTTTTCCTTTGATCTCATGTGTTGAGAGAAAAAGGATTTCACTTGACAAACACATCCATACATCTCCTCTACACATCCTAGGGCTTCTAGATTAGCAATCTCTTTGCCCTAGTTACCTCGGCTTGAGGTGGAGCTCGGTGTACATCTCTCGGGTGGATCGTTTTCGACTCAAGGAGGCCGCGGAGGTGACCAAAGTCCGGATCAATCATCGAGCAAGTAAAGAGAAGAACAACAAGAAGTGAAGAACAACAAGAAGAGAAGGAGTTCAAGTTGAGGTATAACCCCTAACCGAGTAGATAACATCTCTTGTTAGGATGCTAGTGTATTGTTTAGCAAAGATCCGGCTTTTACGGTCCATGTTACAAAGTTTAGAAAAATTTTTGTTTTACCGTTTCCGCAACCCCGAAAGTACCGGGAGAGGTAACGTGGACCTAACAGTCAACGCGCCGCCAGCCGCCACAGAGATTTTGCACCGACACGTGTCCTTCATGGCCGCGGATCCGCGGCCAAAACCCATGTTTGGTCGTGGTTCCGCGGCCAAATAGAAGGCTTATGGGCTCAAATTTCTATGGCATTTGTCTGTTTCTATTGTCTTCTGTTTTCTTCAGTTGGTTCTTCAGAATGTCTTCTGGTTCTCTTCCAGATTTCCACAGTGAATAATGTCGTGGACTTTACCGTTTTCTTCGTGTCGAAGTCTTGAACCTTGTGCTGCCTTTGTACTTTGTGAAATCATCTATTGATCTTCGTTTAGTCTTCAAACTGTAGGCTTGATCAAGATTCTTCCATTTATCAGTCATAGTCTCACTTTTGTATAATCTTTTCGTCAATTTCACTGTTTTTATTCCGAGAACCTGTAACCTGCAACTATGTAGCAGACATGGATCAAACGCACCTATTTATTTGTAAAATGAATAAGAATGGGGAATAAAGTAATCCAAAATTATGGTATGAACACATCCGTATACCAACATATCATCATATCACACGCCAAATCATATTCTCTTTTCATCGCATCATATCTCACATAAGGTCAATTTACAATTACATTCTACCTTTACTATAAGCATACGTATCTAATCTAACATATACATCCGAACCATACAATCAGTTTTTAAAAGATGCGAATCGTTGTTTTGAAAGTAGGGGCTACGGTGTTTTTAAGGAAAATATATAATTTGAAAACCCGTAATGTCCCTCAAGGTATTTGTTTAAAAGATGCATACGATTCTTCAGTTTGGAAATAGGTATGGTTCGGATGACACAATTACGTCGGCTATCTAGTCTTATAGTACCCTAAACGACAATATCATCAAACATCATCCTCAAATCCCATCATCACATATTAGTCGTATCATATCACTTCGAACTATCATTTAGTTTCTAATATAGTTTCTCTAACTATCTTTTAACTCTATCTATAGTTTTCTATTAAAGGTTCCCTTAACCATACTCTCTATATAAATCGGTTTCCATCAAAGTTTGCGGGGGTGCTATACGCCATCCACCCGACTTCCCCCGTAGATATAGATCTAATAACTTTGATCCTTGCTTGCTGAAGTCGATGACGCCATGCTCCGTCGCCTCGGAATCCATGCGAAGGTACCTACAATAATACACAATCGCAATCACTATTAAAATCGAATCCGGAAAACCGATACGGCACACGGTGCGCTCAAAGGTTAAAACCTATAGCCTACACGTGCAAAACAATCAAACAACCCTTTTTGTTGATGTACAAACGCCCAACAACCAATTACAATACCAATAACTAAAACCAAGCATTAAAAATACGGAAAACACGAAAAAAACAATATAGGAAAACCACTCCTAGATTTCACCCTGGCCATACTAGCACATTTTACACATTGGGTTGCTCTAGATATCTGATAAGGAAGCCATGGGCCAAAAATCACTCGAAATTGCCCTGACATGGCCGCAATTTGCGGCCAATACACTTAAATCTGCGGCCATTTAAAGGGGGTAGGGGCTCGGGTTTCAGGGGGTGGTTCATGGTAGCCTGCACGTCTCACGGTCAAGGGAACTTCTTTTACAACGGTCTCGGGTCATCCCAGATCTCTAAATACCATCACAAAATCCATAAAAACCCGATATCGACGAATCTAAAGTTAGTATTTTAGGGTTTGGTCACTGGTCCAGGTCTAGTATTGGTCTTTAGGGTCTTGTACACCCCCATTACAGCTCACAAGCCCACAAGTCACCAAACCTTTTCTTGAATTTTCCAATTTCACAAACCCACACCTTAAACCCATTCTAAACTAACTAGAATGCTAGGAAAACATAAACTAAACAAAATGGAAAGGATTATACCTCAAGGACGAAACTCAAGAGAACCCTAACTTCCCAATGTTATCAAAATCCCACTTTTCTTGGTCTAATGCGATGCGGGTGAGGAGGTGATCATCTTTTGTGAAAGGGGTATATGGTTGTTCCCCTCCGAAACACGGAGACGCGACCGCGTAGGTCCGTCTTGCCTGAATTCGGGGCAGATGCTAATTGGTGTTGGAGATAGTGCCCTCAGAGTCAATTATTAGGTCACAGGTACGTGATTGCAATGATTGATGGAGGACCTATCCCGGTAGGACAGTCTTACTCGAGATGATAGTATGCTATCTGGTTTACCTTTATCATCGTGTACTGTTTCAGGTGACCTGACAAGTTGCTATTACACGTTGATAGAGCCCCTAGGATTCTTGCTTGACCATCAGCAGTATGAGGGCGATCATATAAGTGGGAGCTGGGGTCTATAAGCATATCCTTAAATGGTCCCTAGTCGTGTGAGTTTCGAGACAGGGCATCGATACTCCAGAGTAGACTAGTGTATACAGTCGAGACCCCGACGAGGGGCGGTGGCCGGTCTCACAAGCCACTGGTGTCAGTTGGTTCACCTAAGATGTATACAGGTGCTCATTGGGTTATGAGTACATCGGACAGGACTCGCCGGGAACATGCTAGTTGGTCATATACCAGACGTCAGATGGCAGTTCCCTGGTGACATGTGTACAGGTTAGTTCATCGACCTGGGGATCGTCATTTGTCTCGTGTGAGTTCCCACTGTACTTTGATTACTACCCTACCACGGCTCAAAGGAGTCGTGCAAACAGGTTTTAGTTGGGTACAGTCCCGAGCCACATGGAGGCAGTGAGCGTATCTTCAGGGGTTCGTCTCTCCCGGTATTGGGGGTGAGGTCGTGCTGTGTCTAGGAGAGCCATTACACGAAGCCCTCGGCCGAGGCAAGGAGATTTACTGGTAGGTATTCCAGTAGTATCTCAGGGTGTTCTGGGCTACACTCCGACACGACTTGTACCGCTTTTGGGGGTCTGACTTTTACCAACCCCCTAGGCCCGCCATGCGATGCTCATAGACGAACGGACCGGACTGTACGGATATTGTCACTGACAGGCTCAGTAGGGTTGTCGGGCTGAGTTCGCTCACAGACGTCCCTTTTAGTCAATGCCTGGTAGCCCGTTACGTATTGGCTTATACCTCTGACGTGCTAGTGGTTAAATCCACAACCAAGGCGTTGACGAGTCTTTAGAGTCCCCCACATTCAGTTACTCAGCTTTCGGGCGAAAAGTTGTAGAGGCCGTATGGAGATATGGCAAGGTCCGATCAGATACGTGTGGTATTGCACGGATCAGGATCGGACAGTTTGTACTATAGGCCGTATGGTTATATGGCAGGGTTCGATCAGATACGTGCGGTATTGCACGGATCAGGATCGAACAAATATTACTAGCCGGTTTTGGTATAAGCCGGATTCTAGTATAGTACAGTGGAGATTTTGTCTCATTGCATTTGTATTTCGGTCGAAATACAAATGCGGGTGTGTATGCACAGTATCGGGGTTTTCCTGTAATTTATTACGGGACCAGTTTTCTGGAGTTGCCAGTTTGCTTTCCGTTTCGGCCGATTTCCATTGTTCCGTTCATTGGCCGAAGATTGGTGGAGGAGGGCTTATTTGCATTGTTGCAAATAAGCATTTGTGGAGGGGGTCTTTGCTTATTATTTGTATCATGATGAGCACCATACCTTGACCTTTTTGACTTGACTACTTCATGATGGCTTGACTTTGTAAGCATCATGGTTGTTGATGATTAGTGTGTTGAGTGTGGTTTTGGTGTTTGTGATGAGGTTCTTTCATGATGGCTTTTGGTTTCCCTCTTGCATGAGTGTGTTACCTCTCTCATTCAATCATATCTATCTCATTCTCCCCTCTCCTCACTTGTGATGGCCGGCCAATAATAATGAGGGGGCTGTCCAAAATGGTGTGTGGGTATTTTTGGTTCATATCATGCTCCAAAATACCCCCAAGTTCCTCCATATTATTCTTGTATCATCCCTCCACCAAAAGGCAATTCCTACAACACCAAATTGAGACACAAGTTCTACTACACATTCTACAGCAAATCTTGGGCACGTCGAGTAGCCGGCTTCGTGCCCGAGTTGCCTCGGTATTGAGGTGGGAGCCCGTAAAAGAAGTAGGCGATGTGGTGCACTTCCGGAAACGAGGAGGAGACGGGACATTCCGCAGGAGATCGGGACGACGACGAGAAGACCGGAGGATTCGGATCTGTCGGTATATCTCTCTTCCCTTTCTTGTAGATAGCTAGGACTAATTAATGGTTCGATCCGGGTATTAGTGCGCGGCAGTTTGCCAGTTCAAGAAAAATTAAAGTTTATCACCGCTTCCGCATTTGGCTGTCGGATTGACGGCCGGGGCGCCGCCGTGCACTTACAATTGGTGCTATCCTTCCACCTCTCCGAAGATGCCAAGTTGATTTATGGCACCATGTATCGAAGGTTTAAACGGATGCGGCCGATGTAGCAGACTTCGTCAGATTCCCCCTCGTTGAGGGGTTTTTGCTTGGGGGGACGCTCTTCCCTGCAGGTGCAATCCCCTGCAGTTAATTACGCTACCGCATCGCGGTAACCACTTTCTCCTTCTCTAGATGGTCACTTCGTGTCGTGTGTGTTTGTTTTGTTTTTGGTTGCCCGTGGATTGTATACGGAGACTAATTTATGTTGTCGCCCGTAGGGCGTGGATTAGTCCAAATCCGTACTTTCTTAGATTTGGGTTTGGGGTTGGGTTTAAGGATACGTTAGTCTCATTTGAGACTAAGATCAACTTAAACGTATGTTAACGATACGTTAGTCTAATTTTAGACTAAGATCAACTTAACGGTTTGTTAAGGATACGTTAGTCTAATTTCAGACTAAGGTCAACTTAACCATTTGTTAAGGATACGTCAGTCTAATTTTAGACTAAGATCAACTTAAAGGGATTGTTAAGGATATGTTAGTCTAATTTTAGACTAAGATCAACTTAACGGGATCATTTAGATCCAACAAGAGAGCATTTGGGCTCTATTGTTTAGTTTAGGGACATTGCGGTCGATTACAAGTTTAGGGACATGGTGGTCCATGACCAGTTTAAGGATATGGTGGTCCAGTTTAAAGACATCATAGTCTGTAAAGGTTAAGGACATCATAGTCCATGGGTTTAAGGACCCCACAGTCCGAGATTAAGGACATCATAGTCCACAGGCTTAAGGACCCCACAGTCCGAGTTTAAGGACATCATAGTCCATTGGCTTAAGGACCCCACAGTCCGTAGTTTAAAGACGTCATAGTCTATAAAGTTTAAGGACATCATAGTCCATGAGTTTAAGGACCCCATAGTCCATGGAATGATGGGTTATCGGGACCCGTCACCTCTTTGAAGACGTTGAAGGATTACAACGTCAAATCTCAAAGGAGTGAAGAGATGTACCCTTGAACCAAAGTTGATTGGGAAATCTATAGTCTAATTTAAGACTAAGATCAATTAATTAGATTATGAGCACATTGGCTCAGTTTAAGGACTACACGTGACGTCATAGTCCAATTAGGTTTGAAATGTTGGACTTTTGTTTGGACTGTTAAACATTTGTCTGGGTTCAGCCCCACCATTATTTAGCAATGCTAAACAAGGTTTTGGGGTTCTGACAACATTTTGTCTTTGGCTGAGCACTAAACATTCATTATAGCTCTGGACTTTACTTTGCATATCATATGAACTGATCAATTTTGAGGTTCGGTTGAAGGGGAGATTTGCCTCTGGAAAACTTAGCCAATTTGGGCTAAGCTTGGTTTTACAATAGTGTTAAACACTAGAGGATATTAGGCGATCAAGTGTTCCCACGTGATGCGCTTAAAATAGTGTTAAACACTAGGGACGAAGCACTTAAAGTAGTGTTAAACACTAAGACTGAAGCGCTCACGTGCGGTCACGTGAGGCGCCTGAGGATTGGACCTTGCCTCTGTTATTTGTTCTCAGAATATTCACAGAAGTGTTAAACACTTAATCTTAACAGCCATCACATGTGGGCATGTGATGGATACCCAGGCATTGATTATTAAAGTGTTTATTAGGGGTCACGTGGGGACACGCGAGGGCGCCCAAAATTGATTCTGCCCTTGGATTTGTTCCCTTTTGCTTTGAGGGTCATGTGTGAGCACGTGAGGCATTACCTCCGAGCTTTTTCTTTCTCATCTTGAGGGGTTTATTTAAGGGTCACGTGGGGGCACGTGACCATGTCTCAGTTTTTCTCTTTTACTCATTGAGGAGGAGGGTCACGTGTTGCCACGCGACCAGGTTGGGTACCGATCTCTTTACGTGCATGGAGAGTTAAATCTCTTGTTTAAGAATTAAATTCTTTTGTAGGGTTAAACCCTAATTCTTTTTTGAGGAATTAAATTCCTATGTATATGGAAGAATTAAATTCTTATGTAGGGTTAAAACCTAGTTTTATTTGGAGGAATTAAATTCCTATGAGTTTGGGAGAATTAAATTCTCATATAAGGTTAAACCCTAGTTTCATTTGGAGGAATTAAATTCCTATGAATTTGGGGGAATTAAATTCCTTAAACTCAATTCTCCCTCTAAGTTTTGGATCTGCATGGTAGAATCTCCCCGATGAGAATTAAATTCTCAACTTGTGGGGAAATCTGCTTCTGCAGATCTTCAACCAAAGGAAGAACTAAGTTCTTATTTAGAAGAGTTAAACTCTTAATTTGAGAATTAAATTCTCTTTTTCTTATGGAGTTGATATCTCTTTCCCCTTTATCACCTAGGGTTTCTTTCTCTTCTGAGGAAATCTTTTTCTCTCTTGAGAATTAAATTCTCCTCTCTTTTCTCTCTCTGTTGTTGTATCTCTCAAAAAAAAAGTAGATCCCTTCTCTTCTCTTTTTGGCTCCCATTTATAGGAGAAAAAAAAGAATCAATTTGTTTAGTCAATCTTTCATTGAAAGATTTTAATTGATTTTTGTAACCAACATGATCTTTTAGATCACTCAGTGAATTTTATTCACTATTGGATTTTTAATCCAAAAGATATTCTGTTTGTTATTCTTGGTGAATTTCAGGGAAATCTTTCCTTGTATAGAATATTTCTATAAATTGGTGATTTTTAATCACCATTGGATCTTTAATCCAACGGTGCTCCACTTTACAGAGCACAATATTTTTTGTTTGGAAAGATTTAGAGACATATTTTTTACAGTTAGGGTTCTCGATTCTCTCTTAAATAGAATTTAATTCTATTAGTTCAGAAGGCTTAAGAGCCTATCACGTGTTAGCACATGATCCCACTGTTTGATCATTTAAATAGAATTTAATTCTATTAATTAAAGAGCTTAGGAACTCATCACGTGTTGACACGTGCCCCCCCTGATTAAACATTTTAACCAGAATTTAATTCTGCTGTTTTAAAGAGCTAAGGAATCATCACGTGTCAGCACGTGACCCTTCGTCACGTGTAGACATGTGATGCCCCATTGGGATCTTTCCTTACTGTTTTATTATGCCTTTTAATTCCCTTCAGTGTTTTTTTTAAAAGCCCATCACGTGTGGGCACGCGACTCCATTGATTGCTTGTTCGATTAGAATTTAATTCTATTTCAGCAGAATCCCGAGGCAACCATCACGTGTCAGCACGTGACCCCTGGTCACATGTGGGCACGTGATGCCCGGTCACGTGTGGGCACGTGATACCTCATAACTTTTGATCCTAGATGAACTATGAGGCCCATAATATATAAAATCGAAGGATTTCTTGACACACTTTCAATACCATCAGAATTTAGCTGTTTCTCATTTAGTAGTTTGTCAAAATGCATCCCGGAAGATACTGATTTGCATTTTCTTCCTTAGATTACACGTGCATAGCATATTTGCTCATAACTTTTGATCCCAGATGAATTATGAAGCCCATAATATATCAAATCGAAGCTTTTTCGAGATGCTTTCGATACCATCAGAATTTAGCTATTTCACATCTGGGAGTTTGTCAAAATACAGCCCGGAAAATACTAGTTCACATTTTCTTAAACGTATCGCTGCCATTTGATACCTTGGGCTCTTTTGCGCAGAATTTTTTTTTAGCGGGAACAAGGGTTTTGAGGAGTATTTTGAGATGGGTCATGAGAGTAGATGATGGAGCTTGAAGATGAAGAAGGAGATGAAAAAATGGTGAGGGGAGATGAATGGGGCAGCACTCTCCCCCCTTTCTCTTTCTCACTCTCATTCTCTCTCCTAGCATGGCCTCAACATCATTATGTCCCCTCTCTCTACTCAAGTCATCATGACACCTTTTCCCTTCTCTTTTCTCACCAAAAAAACACATAAACCCAATAAAACAAGACAAATGAAACAACATGTAACATATCATGGTGCACTAACCATGGAAAACTGTAGAAGCACGGATTTGGCCTAATCGCGATTAGCAGTACACTAATCGGTTTTTTTAATCCAAATTGCATATAATAAATTTTAAAAATGCCAAATACTTTAAATATATTTTTAAATGAATAAATCATTTTAATCTCCAATTATTTCACAATTACTGATATATATTTATACCCTTTTTCGAAAACCGCAATTTCGCAAATCGGCAGTTTTCGGGAAATATATTATTTTAATATTAAATTCCAAAAATAATATTTTATATTTTTCTGAAATATTACAATCTTCCCCCTTAAAGAAATTCGGTCCCCGAATTTAAATTTAAACCCACAAATACTAAAACATTTCAAAATTCAACTCCAACAACGGGGCTCCGAAATCACGGAAGGTATAGAAATACCACAGCGCATCACGTGCGCATGAAAACGAGTACGAAACTCAAAATCGAACTCCGTCAAGCGTCACGCAAACCATCGGATTTGCATGCATATCATCGGAGTTACAATGGAGATACAGATCTCGAAATCCACTACTGAAATCCAATATACACCAGTCAAATACTATAATTCATATATAGTACACATCCCTGGAAAAATCTTTTAAAAACTGAATAAAATACATGCAAAATCTTTTCTGAATCACCGCGTGATGCGTAAATCACAGCACAAGTGACAGACACTCATTTGTAAAGTAATAAATATACTATTATATATGTTTTGCTAAAGTATACGATCCGCCCTTTTTGAAATATTCCCAAAAGGTTTTCCTTTATAAACGTTCATGTCACACACGGACACGTAAGAAATAGCGAGACTATAGCTCCTTTTTGAAAACCTCTGGTTAAACTTTTTAATGCATGCAAAATACCCAGGTACTGTCCTCAGATAAGTCCTGTTCGGCCACTATATAATATAGTACCCATCATGAAAAAAGCACTCACGAGCAAAATCGGCCTTGAAAGGCGTATCCAATAATCAAGTGCGTCGGGTGCGCACGGAAATCAAATCTAAATACAAGTGCTATGAATGTGCACAAAACCAAAACTAAGTGCAACGGGTGTGCACGAAAGCATCTGTCCAGTGCAACAGGTGTGCACGACAACAATGTCAAGTGCACCTAGAGTGAACGAAAACCTCAATCCAGTGCAACTAACATGCATGATTGAAAATCCAAAATCGAGTGCATCTGGTGTGCACAAATCACATCTCATACCATGTGCCCAACACGAGCGAAAATCCAAATCAAGTGCATCCGTCATGCACGAATGAAATCGAAATCAAGTGCATCCAACATGCACGAATAAAAATCTAAATCAAGGGCATCCAACGTGCACGAGTAAAATCTCACTCAAGTGCATCTGATGCGCACAAAATCCAATATCAGGCGTCTAATATACGCAAAAATCCAACCCAAGCGCGTCAGGTTCGTATGAAACATCTAGTGCAGTAGCATGCATGAAAACGAACATCAAGTACAAACGCGCAAGAAAATACAAATCTGGTAAAATGAATGCTCAAGGACATAAATCGGGTGCAACCAATATACGGAGTATAAATCTAGTGCAACTAATGTACGAATACCCGTCCGGTGCAACAAATGCATGAATTGCAAATCTAGTGCAACTAATGTACGAAATACGAATCTGGTGCAGTAAATGCACAAAAACATAAATCTGGTGCGACAATTGTACGAAATGAAAATCTAGTGCAACAAATACATGAAATGCAAATCAGGTGCATCCAGTGCACGAAATACAAATACGGTGCATCCAGTGCACGCAATACAAATACGGTGCATCCAGTGCACGCAATACAAATACGGTGCATCCAGTGCACAAAATAAAAATATGGTGCATCCAGTGCACGCAATACAAATACGGTGCATCTAGTGCACGAAATATAAATACAGTGCATCAATTGCACAGCGTAAAAAAACCTAGTGCGACAATTGCACAAAATATAAATCGGGTGCAACAAGTGAACGAAAACGCATTAATTACTCAAATGCGTATAAAAGCCACGCCGAGTGTACCCAGGTGTACAAAATCATAAAACGTGTGCAATTATGTGCACAGAATCCGTATCACTGCACTGCAAGAACATGTGAGCTATACCGAGTGCAAAAATCAAATCGAGTGTGTACCACATGCACAAAATCAAATCAACTGTATGAAATCCACGAATCATAAACATGTGCAGCCAAGGCACAAAATCAATATCAAGTGCAATAACTATGCGCAAAATGTAAATACCCAGTAGGTGCAGCCATGGTGCACGAAAACAATACCATGAAACTCAATCATCAAAACTCAAACCCAAGCGATATAAGCGTGATTATCGGATCACAAACGCAAATCGCAACAAATGACATTGAGGTACACCTCCTACAATGTCGAAAAATGTCGGTGCGCCCACAACTGGCAGAGCAAGAACATCCGCTTGCCTCCTGCTCACGGTCTGGCGTCCTCTGTCTTTGGGTCCTCATCTTCTCTATGGATTTACCAATCTCGCAATCCATCGGCTCATCGGCCTGATCAGGTGTGCTAACGGGAACGATTCCATTCTGGCACTTCTCTGGTCATCTCTCGGCCAATCATCACGACCACTCGTAAAGCAGCACGTTACTGGCGTCAGCCTCTGGTCTTCTGAATACTAGTGACACAATTGATCCTCGGTGCAAATCTCATCACAGCAGTGTCCTGAAATGAACCTGCTCAGGGTCTCTTCCGATCTTGCCTATGCCGAACTATACGGAGGCTGGTACTCTTGCATAATCCTTTCTCGTTTTTCTTGACATCTGCATTTTCCGCACATAATTCCTCGGGAACTGGTCGTATCCCAACGCCTCTGTATGCATATCAGATCTCTAATCTCGACGGGCATTAGCAACAGCTCGTCAGCATCTCGCCTGAACCTCTGGCTCCACTCGTCTGTATCATCATCCACTTCGATGTCACGTCGTTCTATCTGCGTACTGCAATGGTCCTCGGCTACAGTCAATTCGGAGTCTCTCGCACGGACTCGAAATTACGAACTCGGTATCTTCATCACTCTATAGAAGATATATAGCCGAACACGTCCTCGGGAACTCGTCCCAACCATTAGAGGAATACTCAACACTCGTCCGCTCTCGATCAAATAGCAACACATCTGGGTGAGGTCCTCTATCCGAAGCTGGTCAGCTTGCTGATCTCTTATCACATGATATTCGGACGACGTCAAACTTTTCGATCGATTTTTCAAAGTGCCATAATTCCCCGAAAGCTCAACACGTGAGCACAGTCTAATAATATCCCGCACTTGCCACAGTACCTATGGACCAACCGTAGAAGGGCAAACCTAAGCCTCACTGATGGCACCGCTGAACTGCTACAAACCTTAAGGTTCAGAAGTGGTTCCTTGGTCATTATGTCGAGTTAGGGTTTCATTCTTCTAGAGGGTCCACAGAATTTCTTGCATGTTCCTTCGAATACTTTAAACTTGGAAAAATGGGTTTTTGACGTTTGTCGAACTCTTTAACTTCGCCTAGACCACATGTGAATACCCTTCGTCAGCATGCTAAACAATGCCTCAATCCTCCAGGAAAGACGATACATCAACGGTCATCTCTGGATCGGTCTACTCTAGATTTGAGTAAGACTCTCCACACTGGAAATCTTCAACTCAACTGGGCCTGCATCGGCGCATCAATCTGACGAATCACCTTCGTCTCTCAACTCGGGATATACTAGCTATCATCCATCGCATCACTACCTGGAAGCTCCAGCGATCTCATCTCGTAAGCCCTGGAGGCGACATCCCATCATCTCAGCAACAGCTGGGTCATCTGTCTGCACGGTAGGCGATATCAAAATCTCTGAGGTATGATGTACATCAACAATCTCTCGCAACTGGTAGCTCTAACAATGGCCCGATCATTCGGTGTAAAACCAAACACTCGCCTCCATAAGAGATCATAACATAACACTACATCGAGACGTTCCCATGTCACCAGAAAACACAATGGTCAGCCCTCGTACCAGACGAGCTCACCCTGACCGCAACACTAGCAGCAGCTAAATCTGTGCTCACACCATGGTGACAGGAACCTCAAGTATGTATCGATGAAAGCAGATCAAGGGAATGAAAGGAAATGACAGATCCAGAATGGATACATGATCATAAGAAGGAACATCATCAATGAGAGTATGATCATGGAAACAAATAGAATCAAGGATCTCAAATGGATGTATGATCATGGGTACGAAGAGAATCACAGATCTCAAAATATGTACATCCTAAGGTTTCTTAAGTGGAGTATCGTATCGTAAATATGCCGCGGAACATACATACGGTACGTCACTCTATTCAAGCTACCCACTCCATCAATCAGAATCAGCCTATGAAACGAAAGTTCGGGTCTAATACCCCCATGTTCAAGTCTAAGTTCCGTAAGGTCAAGCCTAGGTTTTGAAATACATACCCGCCCTAGACTCCGCATAGTCAAACATAGAATCGAACCAAGGTTAAACCTGGCTCTGATACCAACTTTGTCACTACCCGAAATATTAGCTCGTGACCAGCAATTAAATCACGCAACGTCAAAAGGCGTAACGTAATTCAAGTAAGCTGAGACCCAGAAATCTAAACCTTTTTAAGAAAATAAAAGAGGTAAAGTTTTGAAATAAAGGTATAATGAAATCATGTTTTCTTAAATAAATAGAAAAAGAACATGAATAATGCAAGTGAAATTTACTAGTTTGAAAACATGTTTCTTCTTTTAAAAAAAAATTTGGGCAGCACCTCCTTTGTATATTTTTATCCAAAACCACAAATACATAATGAAGATAAAAGGCATCCCCAAGCGGGAGCTAGCACTTCTCCAAACGGCGGATCCACAACCACGCAAAGCATAAATATAAGTATACGACGCCCAACAGCGAAGTTCACCACAAAAGATAAGGAAATAAGAAAGACATCAACCCAAAAGGCGAACATAAAACCCATCGCTCAAGTCTTGCAACTACAAGTCTCACTAGGTCTCATTATTTATACAAATACTAGTTTGATTGATGGAGTTGACTAGATACAATATGAAATATAATACAAGAGTGGGTATGATACAAATGTCCTACCTACCAAGCAAAACACCCGAAATGCAACCGTGTGCCAGCGATGCCGCTACTGATCCATGCGGTCAACCTGCAAGAATTGTGGCACAGCGGGGGTGAGTTGCCAACTCGTGAGTAGAAAAACATTAACAAGTAGAAATCGAATAAAATAACGATCTCCTAGGTCAACTGTATCATAAAGGTAATACTATGATATCTAGGGTGACCGTATCTACATCTGTGCCATCAATATAATCAACACCTATATGTATATGGATATCATCCAACCATGTGGTCAATGTCTGTATGCATGTGGGCCTCGTCCAACCATTTCATCAGTGTATGTATGCATGTGGATCCCGTCCACGTGTCAAACAATGACACAACAACATCATGCATGTAAATTGTAACATTTCAGAAAATATAAAATATTATTTTTGGAATTTAATATTAAAATAATATATTTCCCGAAAACTGCCGATTTGCGAAATTGGGGTTTTCGAAAAAGGGTATAAATATTTACCAATAGTTATGAAATAATTGGAGATTAAAATTATTTATTCATTTAAATATATATTTAAAGGATTTGGCATTTTAAAAATCAATTATATGCAGTTTAAATGAAAAACTGATTAGAGCACTACTAATCGCGATTAGGCCAAATCCGTGTTTCTACAGTTTTCCATGGCCAATATACCATGTCATGTTGCATTTTGGTTACATGTTGTTTTATTGGGTTGTTTTGGGGTATTATGTGTTTTGGTTTTAAAAATTGAAAAGAAAAGAAAAGAGAAAGGGTAAAAGGGTAATTAGTGAGAGAGTGGGTGAGAATAAAGAGAGGAGAGAGAGAGAGGACAGCCACATCCTTCATCCCTTCATTTTTCCTTCATCTTCGTCAACTCACTTCCCTCCACCATCAACCCCAAAATCCACCTCAAAAACACCATCAAAACCCTAAACCCGTTTAACAAAAGATGGTCCCCTCTTTATCCTCTACACAATGGACCAAGCAAAGTGGGATTTTGATAACATTGGGAAGCTAGGGTTTTCTTGAGTTGCCTAAAGGAGGTATAAATTCTTCCATTTAGTTTAGTTTTAGTTCCCTTGCATTCTTGTATAGTTTAGAGGTTGATTTTTGTGTGGAATTGTGATATTAGAAATCCTAAGAGAAGGGTTTGGGAAATTGTGGGGAATTAGTGATGGGTAGTGGCTGTTAGCAAGACTTGAGCTGTGTTTTTACTGGACTAGAAACCTAAAATACAGATTTAGAATTTTGCCCATGTCGGTTTTGTGTTAATTTATGAGCCTACAGGGAATCTGGGATGACCCGAGACCACTACAAAATAAGTTCCCATGACCATGAGACGTGCAGGCAACCATGAACCATCTCCTGAAACCTTAGCCCCTCCCCCTACTGGATGGCCACAGATTTATTCCCCCAGGCCATAATTTGTGGCCTGGTCATGGTAAAAGTGGGTGAATTTTGGTTGGTAGTTCCCTCATGTGATATCTAGAACAACCCAATGTGCAAAATGTTCTAGTTTGGCCTAGGGTGAAATCTGAGAGTGGTTTTCCTATGTTGCTGTTTTCGTGTTTTCCGTATTTTGAATGCTTGGTTTTGGTAATTGGTATTGTATTTGTTTGTTGGGCGTTTGTACGTCAACAACAAGGGTTGTTTGGTCGTTTTTGCATGCGCGGGCTATAGGTTCTAACCTATAGGCGATCCGTGTGCCATTTTGGTTTTCCGGATTCGATTTTAATAGCAATTGCGTTATGTATTGAATTGTTGGTACCTTCGCATGGATTCCGAGGCGACGGAGCATGGCGCCATCAACTTCGGCAAGCAAGGATCAAGGTGAGTAGATCTTTATCTATGGGGGAAGTCGGGTGGATAGCGTATAGCACCCCCGCAAACTTTGATGGAAACCGATTTATATATAGAGTATGGTTAAGGGAACCTTTAATAGAAAACTATAGATAGAGTTAAAAGATAGTTAGAGAAACTATATTAGAAACTAAAGGATAGTTAGAAGTGATATGATACGACTAAATTGTGATGACGGGATTTGAGGATGATGTTTGTTGATATTGCCGTTTAAGGTACTATAAGACTAGATAGCCGACGTAAATGTGTCATCCAAACCATACCTATTTCCAAATTGAAGAATCATATGCATCTTTTAAACAGATACTTTGAGGGACGTTACGGATTTTCAAATGATATATTTTTCTTAAAAACACCGTAGCCCCCACTTTCAAAACTACGATTCACATCTTTTAAAAACTGATCGTATGGTTCGTGTGTGGATGTTAGATTATATACATATGCTTATAGTAAGGTAGAATGTATCTATATAATGATGAATGGAATATATGATGTAATATGATGACTTGATTGATATGTCGGTATACGGATGCGAGTCGATATGAGAGAATTGATACCTTTTCCGGTCCCCAGATATGACATTGTTATGGATGTGACCTGGGATATAGGTATATAGATATATATGATGTTGTGAATCATGAGTGATATGCCGTACGAGACGTTAGGTCCGTACCGTCATCGTCGTAACGGTTGATAGGATCCCTAATGGTTTGATGCCGTCGTACGATGATTTTCCTTACGTGATGAGTTTGACTTGATGATTGATCCATACACTTGACTAGAGGACGCCATACGATGGATTATACCGTACGTGATGTTTTGAGTCTAGATGCCGATTGATAGATTCACCGACTCGGCCATGTTAGATACATATACCTTATAGCTTTTAGCTGACGTTTTATTTTATGCTACGTTCCTGTCATCCTCATTGCATTACATATACTTGTGCTAGTACACATACACCATTATCGATGATGCGTATGTTACACTTACACAGATTGGCCGGCTCACACACTTCATCATCGATAATTGCTATGTCACTACACAGTAGAACTGCTGCATCAGGATATGACTCCTTGCATGATATACTTGCTATAGCTACATATTGTACATCCATACTTGCGTATATACATATTGTACATCCATACTTGCGTACATACATATTGTACATCCATACTTGCATACATACATATTGTACACCCATACTTGCGGACATACACATTTGTACGTCCATACTTGCGTACATACATATTGTACACCCATACTTGCGGACATACACATTTGTACGTCCATACTTGTGTACATAAATATTGTACATCCATACTTGTGTACATACATATTGTACATCCATACTTGAGTACATACATATTGTACACCCATACTTGCGGACATACACATTTGTACGTCCATACTTACGTACATACACATATTCACCTCTATACGATATTGCATTCGATTTTGGAGATTTGGGAACCGCATGATATATTTTAAAACTGGATTAATTTAAAAGAGCGGTTTTCCCTTGATATGTGCATATTACTGTTCCATGCTGCATGATATACGGATAAGCTTACATTTCTGTTATATGTCGCATACATTATGCTTTATGATTATACGCATTGAGATATATTATTTTCATGAGATTTCTGGATTTGAGAACCGCGGTCATTTTAAAGGAAAGTATGCGTTGTTTTAAAAACCCGTATGTCAAAATGGCAAACCCGTACGTCCATACTTGCATACATACACATATGCACCTCTGTACGAGATTGGCTCAGGAATGTCAAAATGGCAATCACTTATGACAAGTTGGGGTATCTCCTTACCACCAAAGCTCCCCCTGTCCCAGGTCCCAAATCCAGCGTTGCGGATAAGGAAATCCGTAAGACCTGGGAGATTGACTGCGTGAAGGCCAAGTGCCTCGTGCTTGCCTCTATGGACAATGAACATCAGAGGATGTAAGTCGATGTGCAACACCCCACGAGTTGCGGGGAGGAGAAAATATGAAAAACGATCTTGTTCTTTAAGCATACATCGACTAACCGAAGATCTTTGCTAAACGATAATTAACAACAACCATAGAAGTTCTTAGCTACTATGAAAAGAGATTATACCTAGTGAATCGTGTCCTTCTTCTTTTCGTTCTTTACGTCCTCCTCGGCCTCCTCAAAGTGATAGATGATCCACCCGAGAACCCTAATCCAAGCTTCACCTCCAAACTTGAGGTAACTAAGTTTCTCTAGTTGCTAATCAAAGGAACTTAGATCATATAGAGTTAGGTTATGGAGTGTTTAGTCTATTCTAATCCTTGATCTTAACTCATGAGTGGTAGGATTAGAGTTTGAAGAGAGAGTGAGCTTGAGGAGAGAGAAGGTGAACAAGAATAATCATAATGATATTGTTTCTCACTTGATATATGAAGAATAATGAATAAATGAATAAAATGAGATTATTCATCATACTACATTAATGCATTATGAGTGATTCACTATGTAAGTCATTAAGCATTTAATAATGCATTAATGACATGATGAATCACACATAATGAGTCACAATATCATTTAATGACAATGCCACCTAAACCCTCAAGTCACCATGCTTCTAGAAGCTTCCCGGAAATTACGAGAACGCCCCTCCTATCCGTGAAAACATGGAAAAACTTTAGACTGTATAAATCCAATAACCTGATACAATAATCTGGCTTAAACCAAAGCCGTCTAGTAAAAACTGTCCGAATGTCGTACGTGCGTTTAAACACGTATTCGTCCGAACCCTTGTCGTAAAACCGTACGAACTCTATATCGTTTCACCTGGAGTTGGGAAATCTCTGTGTGGGACTCTAAAGACTCGACTACTACGCTGGCAGTGGGTTTAACCACAGACCGCAAGCGGCACTAGCTGTACGTAACGGTCCCCAGGTAGATGTCGATAAGAAGGCCGATGAGGAAACCCATCCGAACTCCTACTGAGCCTGTCTGTGACAATATCCGCGCAGTCCGGTTTGTTCGTCTAAGAGTATCGCATGTATGGTCTAGGGGGGTGGTGAACGTCAGACCCCTAATAACCGTACAAGTCGTGCCGGCATGGCTCAAGACCATCCGAGAATCTACTGATCAGTCCATCAGTAATTCTCAATCAGCCCTGGCCAGGGACTTATGGTAATGACCAACTGATCACTTTGCGATATCAACTCCCTATACCGGGAGAGACGAATCCCTAACAGTCGCTCACTGCCTCCACGTGGCTCGGGACTGTGCCCAACTAAAACCTGTTTGCACGACTCCTTTGGACCGTGGTAGGGTAGTAATCAAAGCACAGTGGGAACTCACACGAGACAAATGATGACCTTAAGTTAACGGACTATCTGCATACATGTCACCTGAGAACTGCTATCTGACGTTAGGTATAAATACCATCCAGTCAGTTCTCGGCGAGTCCTGTCCGGTGTACTCACACCCAGTGAGCATCTGTATACAATCTTAGGTGTACATCACCAATGGCTGCGGGACCAATCCATCGCCCCTCGTCAGGGTCTAGATATGTATACACTAGTCTACTGTGGAGTATCGATGCCCAGTCTCGATACTCCTGCGACCAGGGACATCTAAGGATGTGCCTTTGACTATCCAGCTCCCACAAGTATGACTGCCATCACAACGCCGGTAGTCAGGCAAACACCCTATGGGCTTTATCAACATGTTTATAAATACAAAGTAAAATATATCACACGTTTAGATAAAGTCAAACCAAATAGCGTACTATCATATTAAGCAAGATTGTCATGTATATACATATCCCAAGCATCCTATACAATGAAGGCCTCTAGGGCATATATATCCAACAATCTCCCACTTGCACTAAGGCCAATAATTGGTGCAATGAGTACCCACTGTCTGCACTAGATCCAGTTGCTGGCGTACCGCATGCCCAACATCTCAAACAGCCTCTCGAACTGGACTTGAGGGATGGCCTTGGTGAATGGATCTGCCGTGTTGTCTTTTGTGTCCACTCTCCGTACCTCGATCTCCTGACGATCCACGATCTCCCTGATCAGGTGAAACCGCCTTAAGATATGCCTGAATTTCTGATGGGACCTTGGTTCCTTTGCTAATGCTACATCTCCATTGTTATCACAATACAAAGGTATTGGATTGGCAATGGACGGAACTACCTGAAGTACAGAGATGAACTTCCTCATCCAGACAGCCTCTTTTGCGGCTTCACTAACAGCTATATACTCATCCTCCATAGTTGAGTCTGCGACGGTATCCTGTTTGGAACTTCTCCAACATACCGCCCCTCCATTGAGGGTAAACACAAAACCCGAAATGGATTTAGAATCATCTTTGTCACTTTGGAATCCGGAGTCGGTAAAAGCCTCAACCTGGAGGTCCCCATTACCGTAAATCAAGAACATCTCCTTAGTCCTTCTCAGGTACTTAAGAATGTTCTTTACCGCTATCCAATGCTTCTCACCTGGGTCAGACTGATACCTGCTTACTACACTAAGTGCGTAAGCTACATCTGGTCTGGTACATAACATCGCATACATTATAGATCCTACTGCCGAAGCGTAGGGTAAAATGCCCATGCGAGTCCTCTCTTCATCAGTCTTAGGAGACATCTCTTTGGAGAGGGTGATCCCGTGACAAGCGTGTAAGTCCACGTTGCCACCCCCGGTTCTTGCGGGGAGGCGGAAACGGTATAAAAATCAAATTTTTAGCGCAAGGGGCAACATGGACTAGCAAAGTCGGGATCTTTTCTAAACTAAACTAGCAAGAAAGCTAAAGAGAGTTAGCTACTCGGATAAAAGGTTATACCTAACTTGAACTCCTTCTTCTTGAAACCTTGTAGAGGTTGATGGTTCTTTCCTCGTTGCCATCTTCCGTCAAAGATGGATCCACCTGAGGGTTCAACCTTCGGGCTCTTTCTCGAACTTAGAGTGAACTAGGATCTCCGGCTTGCTAAACCTTTAACCCTAGAGAGAGTAGAGAGTGTCTTTGGGGTGTTTTTCTTTCAAGGAGAGGGATTCTCAACACATGAGAAGGATTCTCCTTGAGCTAGAGGAAGAAGAAGATGAAGTGAGGAGAGAGAAGCAATATGATAGAATGAGTTCTTTTTCCTTTTGCAACCATAACAAAAGCAAAAAGAAATATCAAATTAATAATAATAATAATGAAAATGAAATAGTTGATGGAAGGTTTAGGAATGACCATTATCATTTCATTCATTAAATGAATTTTGCTAGAATCAAAGAGCATCTTTGCAAAGTAATGATGATGGTCAAACATTCAACTATGGTCAACTAGTCAACCATGGTCAACAAGTCAACAAAAACCCAACCATGACACAATTTCATTTAATTAATATTATTAATTGATATTTCATAAATACATTAGGGTTTGGAAAAAGACGAATGTCAACTGTGCATACGCACCCGTTCCGAAACCCTAATGAAAGTCCTCTTCCTCCTCCTCAAACAACTGTGCATACACACCTGCATTCTTGTTCCGAGGAACATGAATACTGAGAGATAAAAGCAACCCCAAAATATATACCAGTATCTGACTCAAACCAGAGCCAGCCAGTAATATCCGTCCGGACTCCAAACGTGCACAAGTGCGCGGATGAGAACGAACCCTGTCGCAAAACCATGCGACCTCTACTCTGTTTTGCCCAATGGCGAATAGCCCTCTGTGTGGGACTCTAAAGACTCGACACTTACGCTGGCAGTGGGTTTAACCACAGACCGCAAGCGGCACTAGCTGTGCGTAACGGTCCCCAGGTAGATGCCGACAAGAAGACTGACGAGGTGGACCCCATCTGAACTCCTACTGAGTCTGAGTGTGACAATCTCCGTACAGTCCGGTCTGTTCGTCTGATACATCGCATGGCGGGCCTAGGGGGCAGTAAACGTCAGTCCCCTAATAGCGGTACAAGTCCCCTAACACCCTGAGATAACACTGGAAGCCTACCAGTATATCTCGCTTGCCCTGGCCAGGGACTACTCGTGTAATGGCTCTCCTAGACACAGCGCGATGCCAACCCCCAATACCGGGAGAGACGAATCCTGTCTAACCGTCACTGCCTCTAAGTGCTTCGGGACTGTACCCAACTACTACCAGTTTGCACGACTCCTTTGAGCCGTGGTAGGGTAGTAATCAAAGTACATTGGGAACATACTCGAGGCGAAGTGACAGTGTCAAGTCAGCGGACTAAGCTGTACTCATGTCACCTGGGAACTGATAACTGACGATAGGTATAATACCAACCTGTCAGTTCCCGACGAGTCCTGTCCAGTGTACTCGTAACCCAACGAGCACCCGCATACTATCTCCAGTACGACGTACTGATGGCTGTGGGACAGACCATCTCCCACTCTGGGATGAGAAGCGCATACGCTAGTCTACTCCGGAGTATCGATGCCCTGTCTCGATAGTCCTGCGACTAGGGACCTGTATAAGGATGTGCTTATAGATTACCCAGCCCCCACTAGTGTGACTGCCATCACAACGCTGGTAATCAAGCAAAGATCCTAAGGGCTCCACGAATGTGTATATGTGATATACTAAAATAAACACAAGTACACATTGAAGTAGAAACAAACCAGGTAGCATACTACTATATTGAGCAAGATTGTTTATACAAGGTGAATATCCCAAGCTTCCATTAAGTAATATACAAACTAGTATGATACAGTAATGGCCTCTAGGGCATATACACTAACAATCTCCCACTTGCACTAAGGCCATGTACTGGCGTATCGAATACCTATCATCTAGATCAGCCGCTCGAACTGAGTCTGGGGTAAGGCCTTGGTGAATGGATCTGCAGTTTTTTCTTCTGAAGCAACCCTCCGAACCTCGATCTCCTTGCGATCCACGATCTCCCTGATCAGGTGATACCGTCTCAAGATGTGTCTGGATCTCTGATGGGACCTGGGTTCCTTCGCTAAAGCTATAGCCCCGTTGTTGTCGCAATACAGAGGTATTGGGTCAACAATGGACGGAACCACCTGAAGTTCTTTCAAGAATTTCTTCATCCAGACAGCTTCTTTTGCGGCATCAGATGCAGCGATGTATTCCGCTTCCATCGTCGAGTCTGCAACGGTTTCCTGTTTGGAACTCTTCCAACACACCGCCCCTCCATTGAGGGTAAAGACAAAACCCGACATGGACTTGGAATCATCCTTGTCACTCTGGAAGCTGGAGTCAGCAAAGGCCTCGATCTGGAGGTCTTTTCCGCCATACACCAAGAACATCTCCTTAGTCCTTCTCAGGTACTTGAGAATGTTCTTTACCACTATCCAGTGTTTCTCCCAAGGGTTTGACTGATACCGGCTTACCACACTCAGTGCATAAGCTACATCCGGTCTGGTACACAACATCACATACATTATAGAGCCTACCGCAGAAGCGTAGGGTATAATAGATATGCGATCCCTCTCCAAATCAGTCTTGGGAGACATCTCTTTAGAGAGGGTGATCCCGTGACAAGCCGGTAGGTTACCGCGCTTGGAATCTTCCATACTGAATCTCTTCAGTATGGTGTCGATGTACCTGGACTGTTAAAGTCCTAATATCCTCTTGGATCTGTCACGGTAGATCCGGATACCCAGAATGTATGAGGCATCACCCAGGTCTTTCATGGAGAACCTGTGTGACAAGAACCCCTAGACAGATTGTAGCATAGGAATGTCATTTCCTATTAAGAGAATGTCATCCACGTATAAAACGAGGAATACCACAGTTCTCGCTACAAATCTACTATAGATGCATGGTTCATCTGGATTTTTGATAAAGCCAAATTCCTTGACCGTCTCATCAAAACAGATGTTCCAACTCCGCGATGCCTGCTTTAGTCCATAGATGGACTTAAGCAACTTGCACACCTTTCCGCTGCTCCCACTCTGAACGATACCCTCTGGCTGATCCATATAGACACACTCCTCTAAATTTCCATTTAGAAAAGCGGTCTTTACGTCCATCTGCCAAATCTCATAATCGTGGAAGGCAGCAATGGCAAGAAGGATCCGAATGGATTTCAGCATAGCCACTGGAGAAAAGGTTTCGTCATAGTCCAAACCAGGTCTTTGACGAAAACCCTTTGCAACAAGTCTAGCTTTATAGGTCTCAACCTGTCCATCTACACCAATCTTCCTTTTGAAGATCCACTTGCATCCTACGGGTTTTATCCCATCTGGAGCAATGTCCAACGTCCATACTTTGTTGGTGTACATGGACTCCATTTCGGTCCGCATTGCATCCAGCCATTTTACCGAGTCAACGCTCTGAACGGCCTGCTGGAAGCTAGTAGGCTCATCATAATCTATGATGCAATCCTCTCTATCCCCGTCTATGAGAAAACCGTAGTATCTATCGGGCGGATGAGACTGCCTACTACTCCTGCGGAGCGGCGTAGGAATGTCCTGTTCTTTTGAACCCTTTGGTTCCACTAAGCTTTCAGTAATATTCTGTGGTTCTGGTATTTCTTCCAGTTCCATTGCGCTCCCACTTATTTCTTTTTCTAAGAACTGATGTTCCAGAAAATGGGCATTACGAGAAACAAGGACTTTTTGTTCCTCTGCGTAATAGAAAAGATACCCCCTGGAGTTTTTTGGGTATCCCACAAACTTGCACAGTACTGAGCGTGCCTCGAGCTTGTCCGTATGCTGCTTTTTGACATAAGCTGGACATCCCCAAATTTTCAGGTACTGAAGATAGGGTTTCTTCCCACTCCATAACTCATATGGTGTGGTAGGCACAGTCTTAGTAGGAACTCGGTTCAAAAGGTATGCAGCTGTTTCTAGCGCATACCCCCAGAATGATCGCGGTAACTCAGCGTTACTCATCATGGACCGTACCATATCCAATAGGGTCCGGTTCCGTCTCTCCGATACACCGTTATGTTGCGGAGTGTATGGAGGAGTAAGCTGAGAGAGAATTCCATTCTCTTTTAAATAATTCAGGAACTTGGCACTTAAGTATTCTCCACCTCGATCCGACCTTAGAATCTTGATACTTTTGCCGGTTTGTTTTTCTACTTCATTCTTATATTCCTGGAACTTTTCAAAGGCTTCGGACTTATGTTTCATTAAGAAGACATAACCGTACCTTGAAAAATCATCCGTAAAAGTAATGAAGTAAGAATAACCGCTTCGCGCATGTGTAGACATTGGACCGCACACGTCGCTGTGTACGAGCCCCAAGAGCTCGCTCGCTCTTACTCCGTGTCCAGTGAACGGAGTCTTTGTCATCTTTCCTTTGAGACAAGATTGACAAGTGGCATACGATTGATATTCGAACGGATCCAAATACCCTTCTGTATGTAACTTAGTCAACCTTCTCTCATTGATGTGACCCAGTCAACAATGCCATAAGAAAGTCTGATTGATTTCCGGAGACTTTCTTTTGTGTGTATTCTGGACATTGAAAATCTGTGGTTGGTTTAATACGTATATACCATTGCTTAATGTACCTGACCCAATCAGAACTTGATTAAGGTGAATGTTTACAACATTACTTACAAACGCAAATTCATAACCTTCTTTAGAAACCAAAGATACAGAAATGATATTACAAGTTGCGTTGGGTACAAAAAAACAATTACGCAAAACCAAAACATGCCCATCTGACATTCCCAGGTGATAGTCCCCCACGGCTTTAGCATCCATGCTAGCTCCGTTTGCAACTCTGAGGGTCATGTCACCTGCCTTCAAAACTCTACGGTTTCTCAACGCCTGCAAAGAATTACAGATATGAGATCCTGATCCGGTATCCAATACCTAGGAAGTAGAGTTTATTGAAAGACAGTTTTCAATAACATACACACCTGAAGCTGAAGCCGCAACCTGCTTCAATTCCTGTGTCCTGGCTTTCCAAGCCCTGCAATCATTCTTCCAGTGTCCTTTCTTATGACAATAGAAGCATTCTTCTTTATCCACAAGCTTCCCCGCTATCATTGTTGCCTTTGCCTTTCCCTTCGTATCCACTTTACTAACACCGCCCCTTGGTTTGGCGGGGGCTTTCCTCTTCTTTCCCTTGGCTTTCGCCTTGGACCTAGAAGAAGAAGATCCTCCTACAAACAAAGTGGATGTTTCCCTACTTTTCTGTAGGGTGCCCTCTGCGCTCCTCAGCAAGTTGAGGAGTTCTGAAAGTTCAACCTCTTTTTCTTGTAAGTTGAAGTTCAGTATGAACTGGGCGTAAGTGGAAGGAAGGGACAGGAGAATCAAGTCCGTATAGAGCTCATTCTCCAACGTGGTCCCAAGTTCAGCGAGCTCCTCAATGTAGCCAATCATCTTAAGCACGTGTTCCGCTACCGATGATCCGACGGCCAATCTTGCCGAAAACAACTTCTTCGACACTTCGTATCTTGCGATACGAGATTGCTCTCCATACAGTTCTTTTGTATGGAGAAATATGGATTCAAGGTCCATATTCTCGTGCCTCCTCTGATGTTCGTTGTCCATCGAGGCAAGTACGAGGCACTTGGTCTTCGCGCTATCAATCTCCCAGGTCTTACGGATTTCCTTATCCGCAACGCTGGAGGTGGGACTTGGGACAGGGAGAGCTTTGGTGGTAAGAAGATACCCCAGCTTGTCGTAAGTGATTGCCATTTTAACATTCCTGAGCCAATCTTTGTAGTTTGGCCCTATCAGTATGTTTTTATCTAGAAGTAACTTAAGTCCAGTCATGTTGATTGGTCGCTGCAAATAGGAGAGAGAGAAGAAACACTTTAGCACGATGCTCTTGCAAGTTTAGAATGGTTTTTAGTTTTTCTAAACAGGATGGCTCCCACTGTCTCTCGAATCCCTCCTCAAACCATAAAGGAAGAATTAGTCGGGATCAATCCCACCGCACAATACTTGCTTAACCGTTCAGCCAGGCCAGTGTCGGTACTTCGAGTGAGCTTTTCCAACGCTTTCGCGAAGTTCCTTAATTAAATAACCTCTTTTCTCTGGGGGCATAGCCCCGCTAACACCTTTTTAGGCACCTACTAGGTCTATAGCATTGATCGTTTAGTGAGAAATTTCCCGAGGAGTAGCATATACTCACAGTAGGATCGGGATCCAAATATCATCGTGTGACGAAACTGAAGGAATCCTACCAGAATCACCACACTCCAAATGGTATGCAAATCTAGCAAGTTTCAGTACTTATGAAACTCCCGA
The DNA here is from genome assembly GCA_030015575.1 of Agapanthus africanus. NCBI lineage: Eukaryota > Viridiplantae > Streptophyta > Magnoliopsida > Asparagales > Amaryllidaceae > Agapanthus > Agapanthus africanus. Next base: position 449,456,719 of record JASDDO010000014.1, on the reverse strand, counting down.
TGTGGATTTTTGCCCCATGCTCTTATGACCTTGGCGTGAGGTCAAAATATCATAAGTCACATGTCAAGTTCTTCCCATCATTATCCTGGTTAATTTGAACCCACCCGTACCTACCCTTGACGTAGGCCAAAATGGCAGTACGACTGTCTCAAACCAACGCATTCTATCTATGCAACAGATAAATATCCGGCAGCTACCAATCACTATGCCTTGGCGTGAGGTCAAAATACATAGCTTGAATACTACCGTATATTTAACTGAAATGATAGAGGGCTATGAATGGTTTTGGCGAAACCGTGAACGTAGTGAACTTGATATAATCGATTGGAACGAGATAGCTTTTAAAAAGGAGTAGCTCAAGCTCCGCATTTAAAAGTTAGTTTTGAAAAGAACCGAGTGGTTTTTCGAAAGTGTTCCAACGACTTTAGCTTGGTTTATTATCTTGCATTAGTTCTTTTAATGCGTGATATTCTTGGATTAGTTCTTTTAATGCGTCCCATCTATTAATCCTACCATTGCAGAAAACAACTAAAATATGACGTACGCTTATGCCATTCGCATTCGCCACGGGGCCCCGTCATCACCCGTTAGGTTACTTAACTAACGACAGAGCGGGGGTTGGGCTAGCGCGACTGTAAAACATAAGCAACGTCTAAATAGTTAAAATGTAAAGCAATGATAGACATTACAGATCACAGATGAATACATTGGATATACTAGGAATCCGCAATCCGTTCGAGCCTGCAACGAAAAGCGGATTACACGGTCGCGGTGAATAGCCAATACCCCACCCAAGACCCCTACGGGTGCGGCAAACTACCCGCCAAGTACCCGGTAGTTTGTGCACCCCTCCATGGGTCTATCCTAGGAGCAAAAACAGTAAAAAGAATTATACAATGACGGCTACAACCCCGACCCGGTTGTGCGGCCATACAAATAACAATATTACATCAATTTTCATATTACAATGAATGAAAGAATAACAACACTCATCTCACATCCATCCCGGCTATTCACCCGCGACAATCCAATCCATTCATATACACATACCATCAACAAACACAGATCACAGATATGTATAACCCTGACTAAACGACATATAGCGATTAGCCGACGTTCAATACATGTAAACATCACAGATATAACCAATATAGTCAAAGTGTAGTGAAGTTCGATAAAAATACGGAATTATAGGCCCCCAAAAATAAATTTCTATTCTGGAAAATCTGGGCACAAATAAACCATCTGAAAAATCCCAAAACCCTACCAGAAGAACACTGCACAAAACCCGATCACGAGAGGACCCTAAACGGCGGCGGTTCCGCGGCAAATGCATACCTATTGCCGCGGAACCGCGGCGGTTTGAAGGAATCAGGGGATCGTTTTTCTTGGGTGTTCTCACAAAACCCTGAGCCGATTTTAGGAGTAAACCTTTTTCACTTTTGAGCACAAAAAATTTCAACAGAAAGTTAGGGTTTTTAACTTTTAGGTTTTTGTGATTTTTTCGATCGAACTTCCGTACACTTTACTACTAAGCTAGTTTAAGTTTAGTTAGGCTCTGATACCACTGTAAGTCCACGTTGCCACCCCCGGTTCTTGCGGGGAGGCGGAAACGGTATAAAAATCAAATTTTTAGCGCAAAGGGCAACATGGACTAGCAAAGTCGGGATCTTTTCTAAACTAAACTAGCAAGAAAGCTAAAGAGAGTTAGCTACTCGGATAAAAGGTTATACCTAACTTGAACTCCTTCTTCTTGAAACCTTGTAGAGGTTGATGGTTCTTTCCTCGTTGCCTTCTTCCGTCAAAGATGGATCCACCTGAGGGTTCAACCTTCGGGCTCTTTCTCGAACTTAGAGTGAACTAGGATCTCCGGCTTGCTAAACCTTTAACCCTAGAGAGAGTAGAGAGTGTCTTTGGGGTGTTTTTCTTTCAAGGAGAGGGATTCTCAACACATGAGAAGGATTCTCCTTGAGCTAGAGGAAGAAGAAGATGAAGTGAGGAGAGAGAAGCAATATGATATAATGAGTTCTTTTTCCTTTTGCAACCATAACAAAAGCAAAAAAGAAATATCAAATTAATAATAATAATGAAAATGAAATAGTTGATGGAAGGTTTAGGAATGACCATTATCATTTCATTCATTAAATGAATTTTGCTAGAATCAAAGAGCATCTTTGCAAAGTAATGATGATGGTCAAACATTCAACTATGGTCAACTAGTCAACCATGGTCAACAAGTCAACAAAAATCCAACCATGACACAATTTCATTTAATTAATATTATTAATTGATATTTCATAAATCCATTAGGGTTTGGAAAAAGACGACTGTCAACTGTGCATACGCACCCGTTCCGAAACCCTAATGAAAGTCCTCTTCCTCCTCCTCAAACAACTGTGCATACACACCTGCATCCTTGTTCCGAGGAACATGAATACTGAGAGATAAAAGCAACCCCAAAACATATACCAGTATCTGACTCAAACCAGAGCCAACCAGTAATATCCGTCCGGACTCCAAACGTGCACAAGTGCGCGGATGAGAACGAACCCTGTCGCAAAACCATGCGACCTCTACTCTGTTTTGCCCAATGGCGAATAGCCCTCTGTGTGGGACTCTAAAGACCCGACACTTACGCTGGCAGTGGGTTTAACCACAGACCGCAAGCGGCACTAGCTGTGCGTAACGGTCCCCAGGTAGATGCCGACAAGAAGACTGACGAGGTGAACCCTATCTGAACTCCTACTGAGTCTGAGTGTGACAATCTCCGTACAGTCTGGTCTGTTCGTCTGATACATCGCATGGCGGGCCTAGGGGGCGGTAAACGTCAGTCCCCTAATAGCGGTACAAGTCGTGTCGGAGTGAAACCCAAAACACCCTGAGAGAACACTGGAAGCCTACCAGTATATCTCGCTTGCCCTGGCCAGGGACTACTCGTGTAATGGCTCTCCTAGACACAGCGCGATGTCAACCCCCAATACCGGGAGAGACGAATCCTGTCTAACCGTCACTGCCTCCAAGTGCTTCGGGACTGTACCCAACTACTACCTGTTTGCACGACTCCTTTGAGCCGTGGTAGGGTAGTAATCAAAGTACAGTGGGAACATACTCGAGGCGAAGTGGCAGTGTCAAGTCAGCGGACTAAGCTGTACTCATGTCACCTGGGAACTGATAACTGACGATAGGTATAATACCAACCTGTCAGTTCCCGACGAGTCCTGTCCAGTGTACTCGTAACCCAACGAGCACCCGCATACTATCTCCAGTACGACGTACTGATGGCTGTGGGACAGACCATCTCCCACACTGGGATGAGAAGCGCATACGCTAGTCTACTCCGGAGTATCGATGCCCTGTCTCGATAGTCCTGCGACTAGGGACCTGTATAAGGATGTGCTTATAGATTACCCAGCCCCCACTAGTGTGACTGCCATCACAACGCTGGTAATCAAGCAAAGATCCTAAGGGCTCCACTAATGTGTATAGGTGATATACTAAAATAAACACAAGTACACATTGAAGTAGAAACAAACCAGGTAGCATACTACTATATTGAGCAAGATTGTTTATACAAGGTGAATATCCCAAGCTTCCATTAAGTAATATACAAACTAGTATGATACAGTAATGGCCTCTAGGGCATATACACTAACAAAGCTGGTATATTACCGCGCTTGGAATCTTCCATACTAAATCTTTTTAGTATAGTGTCAATATACCTGGACTGTGAAAGTCCCAACATTCTATTAGATCTATCACGATAGATCTTAATGCCCAAAATGTAGGTTGCATCACCCAAGTCTTTCATGGAGAATTTCTGTGACAAGAAGAGCTTTACTGATTGTAGCATAGGGACATCATTCCCTATCAGTAGTATGTCGTCGACGTACAAAACGAGGAAGACTATTGCTCCATCTACAATCTTCCTATAAATACATGGTTCATCGACATTTTTGATAAAGTCAAATTCTTTAACCGTCTCATCAAAGCAGATGTTCCAACTCCGCGATGCTTGCTTTAATCCATAGATGGATTTAAGCAACTTGCACACTCTTCCACTGCTCCCACTGTCTAAGAAACCTTCTAGTTGATCCATGTAAACACTCTCTTCTAAATGTCCATTTAGAAAAGCTGTTTTTACGTCCATCTGCCAGATTTCATAGTCATGGAAGGCAGCAATGGCAAGCAGGATCCGAATGGATTTAACAATAGCTACAGGTGAAAAGGTTTCATCATATGCCAATCCCGGTCTTTGACGAAAACCTTTTGCAACGAGTCTAGCATTGTAGGTTTCCACTTGTCCAAGTGCACCAATCTTCTTTTTGAAGATCCATTTGCATCCAACTGGTTTCACCCCAGGAGGAGCAACTTCTAAAGTCCATACTTTATTGGTGTACATAGATTCCATTTCGGATCTCATAGCATCCAGCCACTTCACCGAGTCAATACTCGTGATTGAAAGGCATGCCTAGCATCCTATGAAGAGTTTTGAAGCATCACATGTCTCAAAGTATGTATTTTTAAGGTGCTAAACAAACACGCAAAGGAATCGATCCTAGAAAATTAGGGTTACGAAACTTTAAGCTAATAAAAATTAGGGTTTGAAGGCTACAACCTTTGTATCTCCCCTTTTGCTTGACTCCTTGATCTCTAGGGTGTTGGAAGAAGGTCCACTTGTAGTCCTCTTTCGTCCACGATGATCCACCCGAAGATTCCCGTCCAAGCTTGCAACTTTGGAAAAGCAAAGAGAACACTCTAATCAAGTTGGCTAGACTTGAGTAGAATGATGTTGTGGCTAAGGATCTCACTTCAAAAACCTTTCTTTAATTGTGTTTAACTCACTAGAAAAAACTAGAGAAGAAAAATATGAAGGAGGATGAAGATGGTGGCTATTTTTAACAAGAGGTGAAAAATAACCCTTTTGTTCAAAAAGAAAATGAAATATATCACTATATATATTTATTTCCTTCTTGCATTCAACCATGATTAAATGATGGAGAGTTAATTTAACTTGGGTTTTAAATGATAAAGAGAAGGATAACCCTAGGTTAGTGGTAGTTGAGCTTGGTTAGGTTAGAAGAAGAATGTAGAAGCTAGAATGATTATTCTTTTCTTTTCATTTTGTTTTAAAACCAAAATTATATAATAATCCATTATTTAATCCATAGTGTGAGTCTTACATTGCCACCATTTCCATATGCTAACAACCATGATGGATGGGTGTATGTATGTATGCATGTATGCACATCCACATGTGCATGAAGCTAGAATGAAAGAAAGAAACATATGCATGCATGCATACATCCATCAAATACAAGAAAGGGTTTTGAGTGAGAAAACTAATGGTTAAATGATAAATCAACACTTGATTTATCAATCCGGTCATATCTCATATGACCCCACCAAAAGCAGTTCACCCGATCAATGTCCGGTATCATATACGCACATTTTAATCGGGTGCATGCGCATATCGCATACGCGCACCACAACGTTTCGCCTGGACTGGGTAAGTCCTTTGTGGGACTCTAAGACTCGTCAATACGCGGGCAGAGGGTGATGATCATATCAGGTACCCCCAAGCCGCAAGCGGTCAGCTAAACGTAACGGCCACCCGGGTATTGAGCGATCAGAAGAAAACAAGCGAACCTGCTACAACTCCCGTCGAGCCAACCGGCAACACTACCGTACAGTCCGGTCTTTTCGTCAGATATGCTGTATATCGAGCCTAGGGATGGTCACGTCGACCCCAATAACTCAATAAGTCGTGCCGGTGAATGGTCTATAACAGATCGAGAAACTACTGATAACACTTATCAGCAAATCTCAGCAGCCCTGGCCAGGGACTTACTGTTATAACCAGTCGGGCACAACACAACATCAACTCCCAATACCGGGAGAGACGAAACCCCTCCTATCGCTCATCGTCTTCATGTGTCTCGGGACTGTACCCAACGGCCACCTGTTTGCACGACTCGGTAGAGCCGTGGTAGGGTGGCAATGTAAGTACAGTGGGAGAACACACAAGACTCTATGACGATCTCGGGTCTACAGACTAACCTGTACCAGTGTCACCTGAGAACTGCTATCCGACGATAGATATAATTCCATATAGGAGTTCTCGGCGAGTCCGTCCGGTGTACCCAGTCAGCACTGAGCGCCCGTATATGATCTTGATGTCAAACATCGATGAATGTGGGAACATTCATCGCCCATCGAATGGGTCTAGTGTCATATACGCTAGTCTACTATGGTATATCAATGCCCCGTCTCGATATACCTACGACTAGGGACATTCCAGGATATGCTTACAGACTACAGATGTCCCACTAGTATGATCTCCATCATAATCAAAGTAGTCAAGCCTATATCCTCAGGGCTTTATCAGCATGTATGAATGAATAAAAGTATGATCAAATCAACATGTCAGATAAAGAAGAACCAGATAGCATACTATCATGTCGAGCAAGAATGCATACTGAATATATATATATATACATGTATAGATACATCCACTATCACATAATGGCCTCTAGGGCATACATATATCCAACAATCTCCCACTTGCACTAAGGCCAGTTATTGGCGTATCTCATACCCAACATCTCAAAAAGTCGCTCATGCTGTGGCTGAGGGAGGGCCTTGGTGAGTGGATCCGCGGCGTTGTTCTTTGTGTCTACTCTCTTAATCTCGATCTCGCGGCGATCTACAATCTCCCGGATCAAATGAAAGCGCCTCAGGATGTGTCTGGACCGCTGATGGGACCTGGGCTCCTTGGCTAACGCCATAGCCCTATTATTATCACAATACAAGGGTATTGGATCAATAATGGTTGGAACTACTCCTAGCTCCGAGACGAACTTCTTCATCCAGACGGCTTCCCTGGCGGCATCATTTGCAGCAATGTACTCAGCCTCCATCGTAGAGTCTGCAACGGTATCCTGTTTGGAACTCTTCCAACTTACCGCCCCTCCATTGAGGGTAAATACAAACCCTGAGATAGATTTGCTGTCATCCTTATCGCTCTGGAAGCTCGAATCGGTAAAGGCCTCCATTTGGAGATCTGTATTACCATACACCAAGAACTATTCTTTAGTCCTTCGCAAGTACTTAAGAATGTTCTTCACAGCTGTCCAGTGGTTCTCCCCTGGGTTGGATTGATACCTGCTTACAACACTAAGTGCATAAGCTACATCTAGGCGTGTACATAACATCGCATACATTATAGATCCTACTGCCGAAGCATAAGGTATAATGCTCATGCGAGCTCTCTCTTCATCGGTCTTTGGACAAGAATCCTTGGAGAGAGTGACTCCATGGCAAGCGGGTAAGGCACCCAGCTTGGAGTCTTCCATACTAAACCTTTTTAGGATGGTGTTAATATACCTAGTTTGGGACATCCCAATAACTTTTTGGATCTATCCCTATAGATCCTAATGCCCAGGATGTATGTGGCATCACCCAGGTCCTTCATGGAGAACCTTAGTGATAAGAATGATTTGACCGACTGTAGCATAGGAATATCATTTCCTACCAGAAGAATGTCATCCACGTACAATACGAGGAATGTGACAGCTCTTCCTACAGCCTTTTTATAAACACAAGGTTCATCTGGATTTTTGATGAAATCATACTCTTTGATAACATCATCGAAACAGATGTTCCAACTCCGAGATGCCTGCTTTAACCCATATATGGATTTAAGCAGCCTACATGCTTTCTCGCTGCTCCCACTGTCAATGAAGCCCTCTGGCTGATCCATATAAACGCATTCTTCTAAATCTCCATTTAGAAATGTTGTTTTAACGTCCATCTGCCAGATTTCATAGTCGTAGTGAGCAGCAATAGCAAGTAGGATCCGAATGGATTTAAGCATGGCTACGGGCGAAAAAGTTTCGTCATAGTCCAAACCTGGTCTTTGACGAAAACCTTTCGCCACAAGTCTTGCCTTATAGGTCTCTACCTGCCCATCCACACCAATCTTTCTTTTAAAGATCCATTTGCACCCTACAGGTTTTACCCAGGGGGTACAACGTCCAAAGTCCATACTTTGTTGGTGTACATAGACTCCATTTAGGATCTCATGGCATCCAGCCACTTCACAGAGTCACCACTCGTGATAGCTTGCTGAAAACTGGTAGGATCATCATCATCCATGATGCAATCTTCTCCGTCACCATCAATGAGGAAACCGTAGTACCTCTCCGGTGGGCGAGAAGTCCTACCAGACCTACGGAGTGGCCGAGGTTCTTCAGTTTCTGTTGCAACAGCCGGTTCAACCAAATCGTCATTTGTAGTTTGTGTCTCCAGAACCTCTTCTAGATCCACTACCTTGCCATCATCTTTATCTGTGAAAAACTCTTTTTCCAAGAATGTGGCATACTGAGAAACAAACACCTTTTGTTCCTCTTTGTGGTAGAACAGATATCCATAAGAATTCTTTGGATATCCCACAAAGTTACACATGACTGACCGTGTCTCGAGTTTGTCCGGATTCTGCTTTTTAACATAGGCCGGGCAACCCCAAATCTTAATTCTTTTAAGAGATGGTCTCTTCCCATGCCATATCTCATATGATGTGGTGGACATGGCTTTGGTTGGAACCCTGTTTAGTAGAAACGCTGCAGTCTCCAATGCATGTCCCCAAAACGAGACTGGTAACTCAGCATCACTCATCATGGACCGGACCATATCTAATAGGGTCCTATTCCGTCGTTCTGACACACCATTGTGCTGTGGTGTATAAGGAGGAGTGAGCTGAGAGAGAATCCCATTCTCTTTTAAGAAGTTTGCAAATTCTGCACTGAGATACTCACCACCTCGATCTGATCGAAGCATTTTGATACTCAAGCCGGTTTGTTTTTCTACTTCTTGTTTATATTCAATGAATTTCTCGAAAGCTTCGGACTTGTGCTTTAATAAAAATACATGACCGAATCTTAAGAAATCGTCAGTGAATGTAATGAAGTATGAAAAACCGCCTCTAGACTGTGTAGACATTGGCCCGCATACATCACTATGTATGAGGCCTAGGAGCTGAGTAGCTCTTTCTCCGTGTCCGGTAAACGGAGTTTTGGTCATTTTACCCTTGATACAAGACTGGCAAGTCGCATAAGATTTATATTCAAAAGAGTTTAAATATCCATCTTTGTGTAACTTGTTTAGTCTTGTTTCGTTAATATGACCAAGTCTACAATGCCAAAGAAAAGCTTCATTTAATTCTGAAAGTTTTCTTTTATTAGTGTGTTGTATACTGAAAACTGTGTGTTGATTTAGGACATATATTCCGTTATTAAGCGTACCATACCCAACCAACATTTGATTTAGGTGAATGTTCATAACATTGTTCTGCAATACAAAATTATATCCTTCATTGTCCAACAAAGAAACGGATATTATATTACATAGCATACTTGGTACAAAATAACATGGATTCAAAATCAAAATCATCCAGATGGCAACCCCAAGTGATACTCTCCCACTGCGACTGTATGTACATTGGAACCATTTCCAACGCGGAGAGTATGGTCACCTGTCTTCAAAACCTTGCTATTTCTCAGCCACTGCATAGAATTGCAAATGTGAGAACCTGAACCGGTATCCAATACCCAGGAAGCAGAGTTTATAGAAAAACAGTTTTCAGTCACAAACGCACCTGAAGCAGAAGCATCACCATGCTTCTTCTTGAGACTTAAGTACTCCGTGCAGTTGCGCTTCCATTGTCCTGTCTTGTGGCAATGAAAACATTCGCCCTTCCCCGAGTCTCCAGCCTTGGACTTTCCCTTTCCCTTCACCTTTTTAACTCCGCCCTTAGGATTAGTGGGTTTCTTCTTTTTCTTTCCCTTGGCCTTAGCTTTCGGGCGAGAAGAAGAAGACTGTCCAATAGTCATAACGGGAGTTTTTGCTAACTTCATAGTGCTCTCTGCACTCCTTAACATATTAAGGAGTTCAGGGAGTTCCTTCTCCATGCCATGCATGTTGAAGTTCACTATGAACTGAGCAAAGGTGGAGGGGAGGGACTGCAGAATAATATCTATATATTGTTCATTGTCCATCGTCCATCCAAGGTCCTCAAGCTCTTCTATAAGAGCTATCATCTTCAGAACATGGTCTCCTACTGGTGTGCCAGGGGCCATTCGCATCTGAAACAGTTTCTTTGATGCTTCGTATCGTAATACGCGGGATTGCTCTCCATACAACTCCTTTGTATGGAGAAATATGGTTTGAATGTCCATATTCTCGTGCTGCTTTTGATGTGTATTGTCCATCGATGCAAGCACGAGGCATTTGGTCGTGGCACAGTCAGCGTCCCATGTCTTGCGGACTTCAACGTCCGCAACTGAGGATTTTGGACCTGGGACGGGCGGGGCTGAAGCCGTGAGGACATATGATACTTTATCATAAGTCAAGGCGATTTTCAGATTCCTCAGCCAGTCTTTATAGTTGGTCCCATTCAGTTTGTTTTTATCTAGTAAAAGCTTGAGTCCAGTCATGGGTATCTGCCATTAAGAGAGAGAAACGAATACACTCAGCGAAAGCTCTTGCATAGATTAGATTGGTTTATTATCTTGTCTAATCGATGTTTCCCACTGCTTTTTATCAAGTTTTTCTTTCAAACCTTAAAAAGAAAAACTAGCCAGGATTAATTACAGTCTACAACTTCGCTAACCGTTCAGCCAGGCCAGTGTCGGTACTTTGAGGGAGGTTCCCCGTGCTTTCGCACGGACTTAATTAGAGTAAACCTCGTTTTCCCAGAGGCGGAGCCTCGTTAACACCTTTCTAGACACCTAATGAGTTAGCTAATTGTAAACTGCAAAACTCTCCTAGGAGCAACTATTGCCCACAGTGGGATCGGGATCCAACCATCACATGGAAGGTATGCAATCTCATTGCAAATTTCAACACTTGAAATTCCCGATGTAATTTTTACCCCTAGTACTTATGACCTTAACTATGGTCAACAAATCATAAGTACCAGTCAAGTTCTACCCGTCATTTCTTGATCAATTAGACCCACCCATATGACCCTTAACCATGGTCAACAAAGTCGCATGAATGTCCTAATTAATCTGCATCATATGCAGTGTAGGAAGACATCACTTAGCTACCGTACACTACGCCTTAACTAAAGTCAACAAACGTAGCACGAATACTAAGTACTCTACTTCCTAAAATGACCGAGGGTTGCGAATGATTTTTAAGAAAATCTTTAGAACTTTGAACTTGATATCGTTGCAGAATCAAACGGTTTTCAAAAGGAGTGGCTTGTGCTCCGCAGTTTTGAAATATAGCTTTTTCATAAATAGCCGAGTAGTTTTCAAATCCGATTCTACAACATCTTTTTAGGTTTATTTTCTTTACATTAATCACATTAATGTAATCCCATCATTTAAGTCCTTAAGCCAATCACAGAAAAGAAACGAAAATAACACGTACGCTTATGCCATCCGCATTCGCCGCAATGTTCCGTTATGCACCGTTAGGTTACTTAACTAACGGCATACCAGGACGGGACTAGCGCGGGTGTAAAACATAAGCAACGTCTACTATATATCATATATATAATATGTCATTCGTCTCAGATATCACAGAACACAGGCAGCAGAAACATAGATATAACGTGGGATATCCTAGGACGTCCGTATTTAGTATTTAGCCAGAATAGAAAATACGGATTCCACAGTCGCGATGAATAGCCAAGCCCACACCCTGGACCCCTACGAGAGCGGCAAGTGACCCTCCCAATTCTGGAGTTTAGGAGACCCGGTCTCGACTCCTCGAGATGGCCTCCCACTGAACCCCAGAACCCGGTCACCTGTGCTCCCCTCCTTGGGTCCATCATAATGCGGAAAAGTAAATAATATACAACACTGGTGACACAACCTCAACCCGGAAGTGCCCCAAATAAAAGAATATTACATTACATTTGAATTTATATGAATGAAAATATAAAACTCTCATCTCACATAAAACCCCCGGCTATTCAATCGCGACAATCCTGCACATCATATCTCAGCAACACATAATATCCCATATCATCAACGTAAGTAAGTATGCGTACCCCGATTGTCGTTGATGTATAGCAACGAAACCGGCGATATCGAACATACTACACTTACGGTCACAGAAAAGAAAGTGTAAAACTACAATATTTGGAATCCACATTCTCTTTAGACATCATAAATGCGAAATATCACATATTTCGTATTTCATGCCTAAACTATATGAATTCCACATATTGTATCACATCCCAGACAAACAGACAGTATTAAAGTTTTCGAACGAACGATCAAGTACCCAAGATTCACTAAAGCTCAACACTTGAGCAGGGTTCAAAAAATCCGGAGTGTGACACAGTAGTAGCGGTCCAGCCGTAGAAGGGTCAAGCCAACGCCTCACATGTGGCACGCCGTACTGCCCCAAACACTAAGGTTCAAAGGGCAGTTCGAGACGGTCACATAATCGAGTTAAGGTTTGTTGTCTTCTAGAGGGACCACCGCAAAAAGACTTGCACGTATCTCCAAAGTATTTAAACCCCGTGAATAGTGAGCAAATGATACTCGTTCAAACACTTCAATACTTTCTAATTTACCCGGAAAAGCTACGAAATGAAAATCCCGATCTAATCGACGAGTCCAAAACCATCTCCAGAATTTTTCAAAACTAAATACAGATTAAAAATACCCAAAAAATTATTCAAGCAGATTCCAGAATTAATATAAAAAAATTATCCACTAGTTAATGTGTACGGCCGCGGAACCGCGGCCCAAGCAAGCTTAGGCCGCGTTTCCGCGGTAGTAAGTACTGTTCATTGGATAATATTTGCATCGTGATTCTTATTTTTACCTGCTGAATTTTTTAGATATTTTTAATGTAGGGTTGCTAGGCACGCGCACAAGGGTCTACGAGGCATCAACCATGCCCGATTTAAAATTTAGCCGTGCCGAATAACCCGAATACGGAACTTTAAACTAGAGATTAGGCGAAAACAAGCATGCTAAACATTTTAACACTAAGTGAGAGGGATTACAACCTTTGTAGATCCGGTCCTTCACTTCATATGCTCCGTGTTGTGGTCCCTTCGCTGCGATCATCGGGATCCGGACTCTCGAGAGGTTCCACGAAGAGAAAGACGCAACCTTTGCTTCCGATCTTCGATACTAAGATGATCTACCTTGAAGTTTCTTTAACTCAAGCTAACACCCATGAAATGATGTGAACACCCTCATCTAAATGGCAAGGGAAGATGAGGATGATGAAGTAGGATTTTTTGCTCTCTTTATTTATATTTTTCTCACAATTATTCATCACTTGGAAAAATCAAGAAAGCTTTTTTCCATGAAGAGTGAAGGAAGAAGATGATTAATAATGTTAATCCTTTTGTGATGAATAGGAAACGAAATGATATGATAGAATTATGCAACCATGGTTCACTTAACCATTGTAGAGAATAGACTAGGGTTAGGGTTTGGGTTGGGTTAAAGCATGAGTCACTAACAAATATCTTTCACAAAACAAAACAAAACCTTCTAGAAACATCTAGAATGTTTAACCCTAATCCAAACCCTAATCAAGTTTAAACTCCACTAAATAAGTTGCATTATTTATCATATCATGTTACAATATTATATATCACATATATAATATTTATTGTAACCAAATAAAATAATACATTTAACATATATCACATATATATCAATGTATTACCCGAGTGAGAAAAAGAATCTTTTAGTTAATGTCTTTTAATATATCATATATATTATTATACATTAAATTATCGAATCAACACTTGATCCGACAATCCGGCTATATCGCATATAACCGACTAATATTAATCCGTACCGATTCATCGAATCAACACTTGATCCGATGACCCGGCTGATATCAAATATCGCGAGAATAGAATACGGTATCTCATATCGTATTATCCTCGGTCCCGCACATATCACATATGTTCTCCTACTTCGTTTTTCCTGAGTCAAGAAACCTCTGTGTAGGACTCTAAAGAATCGTCAATACGCCGGCAGTAGGTGATGATCATATCAAACACCCACAAGCTGCAACCGGTCAGCTAAACGTAACAGCTACCCAGGTATTGAGCGCTCAGAAGATCAACAAGCAAGCCTGTAACTTCTCCTGTGAATCCAAACAGTAACACTCCCGTACAGTCCGGTCTCGTCGTCTGATATGTTGCATATCTTGCCTAGGGGTGGTAAACGTCAGACCCCAGTAGCTCGATAAGTCGTGTCGATATGAGGTCTATAACAGTTTGAGAAACTACTGATAACACTTACCAGTAAATCTCAGCCACCCTGGCCAGGGATTTCCAGTTATAGCCAATCGAACACAGCACAACATCAACTCCCTATACCGGGAGAGACGAATCCCCTCCTATCGCTCATTGCCTCCATGTGATTCGGGACTGTACCCAAAAGCCACCTTTTTGCACGCCCTCTTGGACATGGTATGATGGAAATCAAAGCACAGTGGGAATCACACAAGACTCTATGACGATCTCGGGTCAACAGACTACTCTGTACCAGTGTCACCGGAGAACTGCCATCTGACGTATGGTATAATACCATCTGGGAGTTCTCGGCGAGTCCGTCCAGTGTACCCAGTCTCCACTGAGCACCCGTACACCATCCTTGATGTCAAACACCGATGGATATGGGATCATCCATCGCCTATCATATGGGTCAAGATGCGTATACGCTAGTCTACTCTGGTGCATCGATGCCCTGTCTCGATACACCCATGACTAGGAACAATTATAGGATGTACTCGTCGACTACCGTGGCCCCACTAGTATGATCTCATCATAGTCCCAGTAGTCGAGTACATATCCTAAGGGCTTTATCAACATGTAATATAGAGACAATCAGAGTACATGTTAAGATAAAGTACAACCAGATAGCATACTATCATGTCGAGCAAGAAAGTCCTCCCTATATATGTCCTAGCATCCACTACAATATACATCGTATGTACAGTAATGGCCTCTAGGGCATACATATAACTAACAATCTCCCACTTGCACTAGGGCCATCTGTTGTGGTATCGCATACCCAACAATTAGCTGCGGTTGAAGTATCTCATACTCAACCATCCCATAAAAGTCTCTACTGGGAAAAAGGCCTTTGTGAGTGGATCCGCGCTGTTGTCCTCTGTGTCTACTCTCCTAACCTCGATCTCCCTGGAGATCAACCATCTCCATGATCAGGTGATACTGCCTAAGAATTATATCTGGATTTCTGATGGGACGGGGGTTCCTTGGCTAAAGCCACACGTCCATTGTCACACAATGGTTGGAACGTAGTTCATCTCATGAACTAATATACACCCAAACATCCTCTTTGGGAGCTTCTTAAGTAGCGATGTATCCAGCCTTTATCGTCTAGTATGTCACGGTATCTAGCTTGGAACTCTTCCAACATACCGTCCCTTTACTGAGGGTAAAGACAATGCCTGCGACTGACATTCAGTCGTCTTTATCATCCTGGAACCTTTCCAGTGATTCTTCCCAGGATCGATTGATACCATCTCACTATAAATAGTGAGTATCCTAAGATCCAATTAGATCTATCTCATAGATTCAAAACCCAGGATTTAGTAGGTATCACTTTGATCCTTTATGGAGAATCATTGTGATAAGCGGAGATTGACCGAGCGTAGCATAGGAAACTCCTTTCTTATCAAGAGTATGTCATCCACGTACTCTACGAGGATCACTACCATACTCCCTACTATCTTTTTGTATATACAAGGTTCATCTACCATTTTGATGATGTCAAACTGTTTGACTAACACATCAAAACAGACGTTCTAACTCCGCGATACATGCTTTATCCTATAAAGCATCTTGCACACGTTTCCGCTGCTCCCACTGTCTACGAAGCCCTCTGGCTGTGTACTTAGAGACGCACTCTTC
The DNA here is from genome assembly GCA_030015575.1 of Agapanthus africanus. Lineage (NCBI taxonomy): Eukaryota > Viridiplantae > Streptophyta > Magnoliopsida > Asparagales > Amaryllidaceae > Agapanthus > Agapanthus africanus. The sequence goes on along the minus strand of JASDDO010000014.1, from coordinate 449,440,791 downwards.
TAAAACATCATTTAGAAAAGCAGTCATGACACCCAACCACCAGATATCGTAGTCATGGTATGTAGCCGTGACAAGTAGGATCTGGATGGACTTAAGCATAGCTACTTGAAAAGGTTTCATCATTATCCACACCTGGTCAATGATGCAAACTTTTAACAAGTCTAGCTTTGAAAGTCTCAACTTTTCCACGTACACCAAGTAATCTTCTCAAGATAAACTTGCTCCTGATGGAGATTTAACCCTTCAGATATAGCAACCAAAGTCCATACTTTGTTGGTGTAGATGGAATCCATCTCAGATCACTAAGCATCCAACCATTCTGACAGAGTCTAACTCCTGATGGCCAGCTCGAAACTAGTTGGGTCATCATCTCATGATGCAATTCTTACTCCCACTGTCATAGAGAAACCGAAGTATCTCTCAGGTGGGTGAGGAACCCTACTAGATCGGCGGAGAGGCTGAGGTTCGTTGGAATCTACTGAATCCTTTGGTTCTATCAAATCATCAGCTGCAATTTGTATAGCTGGAACATTTCCAGTTCTACATAACAGACTTTGCCTCGAGCTTGTCCGGATTTTGCTTTTAGACATAGGCCGGACAGCCCCAAATCTTAACCAATTTAAGATATGGGCTCTTCCCTTTCCATATTACATATGAAGTGGTAGGCAACTGATTTGATTTGAACCCTATTCAATAGGTATGCAACTTCACAAGTGCATAACTCCCTATAGGAAATAGGTAACTCAGCAGTACTCATCATAGAGCACACCATATCAAATAGGGTGTATCTGCTCCGCCCCGATATACCATCATGCTATGGTGCATACGGAGGAGTATTGCTGAGAGAGAATCTCATTCTTAGAATAGTCCAGGAATTCCATGCTCAAGTATTCTCCTCCCTGATCTCATCAAAGGACATAATACTTATACCCGTATTTTGGTTCTCTACTTCTAACTTATATTCTGTGAATATCTCAAAAGGTTCGGACTTGTGTTTCAACAGGAACATATATCTGAATCTTGAGAGATTATCAGAGAATATAATGAAGTATAAAGAACCAGTCCTGGTATGTGTAGACAGCGGACCTACATACATCAACATGTATCATCCCAAGAGTTCACTAACTCTTTCTCTGTTTCCAGTAAACGGAGCTATGGTCATTTTATCTTTGTGACATGACTGGCGAGTTTCACAAGATGTAAATTCAAACTGATTTAAATATGCATCTAAATGTAACTCAGCTAGTCGGGTCGCATTGATATGACCTAGTCTACAATACCTCAAGAAGAATTCGTTCATTTCTGAACTCTTCCTCTTGTGTGTGTTCCATATACTTTAGAACTGTAGTTTGATTTAGAACATCAATGCTTTTAGATAACGTTCCTGAACCGATCAACTTTTGATATAGGAAATGTTCAAAACATTATCCAACAATACAAAATTTTATCATTTCTTTACTAATAAAGAGACTGATAAGATTTTGTATTTCAGGTTCGGTATCTAATAACATTCGTTCAGAATCAATGTATTGAAAATACAGGGTGACAGTGACCAACAGACTTGGCTGCAACACTTGCCCCGTTTTCTGCTTCGTGAAACTTATCACCCGTTCTCAGTTCTTTACCTATCTGTAGCCTATGTAACAGATTACATATCTGGGATCCTATTCTGGTATCACATACCTAGGACGTAAAGAATATTGAGAAACAGTTCTGTGTAACGAACACGCCCGAAGATGATGCATCATATGCACTTTCCTCGTTTGGGCGGCACGGGAAATCTGGTAATCCCCAATTTCCTGCTCTGTCTTATAACAATTATAAGTTGGAGCGGGACCAACGTTCCCCAGCTCAGTATAACAAGCGGGTTCGGTCAATAATCCGTATTATTATCTTGATTAAGGCGTGAAATGGTCGCTACCTGGAGAGAGAGAAGAAAACACTCAGCGTGCGCTCTTGCAAGATCAGATTGGTTATTTTTTTATCTAATCAGGATGGCTCCCACTGTTTTAATCAAATCTTCCTTCAAACCCTAAAAGGAAAGACTAGCCGGGATTAATTACACGCTACAAGTTCGCCAATCTTTCAGCCAGGCCAGTGTCGGTACTTTGAGGGAGGTCCTCCGTGCTTTCGCACGAACCTAATTAATGTAAACCTCGTTTTCCCAGAGGCGTAACCCCGTTGACACCTTTCTAGACACCTAATTGATCGGCTAATTGTAATGTGTAAAACTCTCCCAGGAGTAACTCTTACTCGCAGCGGGTATCGGGATCCAACTATCTCATAGAAGGTATGCAATCTCATTGCAAATTTCAACACTTGAAATTCCCGATAATCTTTTACCCCCAGTGTCCTATGACCTTGACGAATGCCAAACAACCCATAGTCCACTAGTCAAGTTCAACCCGTACATTTCTTGATCAAATTAAACCCACCCGCACGACCCTTGACGAATGCCAAACAACGCCGTACGAATACCCTAATCCAATCTGCATCATATGCATAAGCAGATAAATACTAGTTAGCTACCGTACACTACGCCTTGACGAATGCCAAACTACCGCAGCACGAATACTAACTAGTACTTATCTGAAATGAAGGAGGGCTACGACATGTTTTTATGAAAACCCTTTGCGTAATGAACTTGATATCGTCGTAGAATCGAGTGATTTTTAAATGGAGTGTTTTTGAGGCTTTTCTAGTTTTGCTAAAGGGGTCACTCCCGGTGAAGGGATCGTCGGCCCTTTCCTCATCGAATAAGGTGCAGGATATATCATATATACCGCTGTGCAAAGCAGAAACTATAGAAGCAATCAAAAGACAAACCGAGATTGTAGCATCTGCCAGTTATTGCTAAAGGAGTCACTCCCGGTGAAGGGATCTCGGTCCTTTCCTTATCGAATAAGGTGCTGGATGTTCTACAAGGAACACCGCTATGCAAAACAAGAACTAGAGCTACCAGTTTTTAAACAAGTTTCCACAATATCTTAGGTTTCTTTTATTTCATTAATCTCATTAATGAAGTCCCATTTTAATATGCTTCACAAGCATCTCTTTTGAAACGAAATCTGCAATATAACATATATCTTATATATATAATATAAACATTCGTCACAGGCAGTAATATGATCTCATCACAGAACATTGCAGCAGAAGAACATATATGAAATATTGGATATACTAGGACGTCCGTGTTTTCAATACGAGCCTGTATAAAACACAGATTCCACGGTCGCGATGAATAGCCAAACCCACATCCCTAGACCCCTACGAGAGCGGCAAGTAACACTGCCAATTCTAGGGTTAGGAGCCCGGTCTTGACTCATCGAGATGGTCTCCCACTGGACCCTAGAACCCGGTTACTTATGCTCCCCTCCTTGGGTCTACCTAATGCGGAAAAGTAAATAATATACAACGGTGACATCTTCCGCTACCTGGAAGTGCCCCAATAAAAGAATATTACATACAAATGAATTTTACATGAATGAAAAAGAAAAACTCTCATCTCACATAAAACCCCCGGCTATTCAAACGCGACGATCCAATACAACATATCACAGCAACACATAATATCTCATATCATCAACGTAAGCAAGTATGCGTATCCCTATTGTCGTTGATGTATAGCAACGAAGCCGGCGATACACCACATACTACGCTTACGGTCACATAAAAGAAAATGTAAAACTACAACAGTTGGAATCCGCAACCTTCTTTAGACATCGCATGCCTAACCAAATGAATTCCTTATACATCACATGCCTAACAATTATAAACCCCGCATTTTAGTCTCATTATCGAAAACTCTTTTCAATATCAAGTCGGGCAATTCAACAAGATTCCCGACGTCCCGATCGAATGCTCGTCGCAAACTTTAGTAGACGGCTGCACCCCCGATACCGTCGACGAAGTGCACCAAGGCGGAACACCGCTACCGGGAGCACCCGAACGGATGCTTTCGGCGACGGGGTTCTCCTACAGTCACTTGGTCGGGGCTATGGGGCGTGGCTGTCTATTAACTTTACCCGGCGAGTATCCGCGTACACTACGTGATTGCGACGGACTTTTGATCACATCAAAATTCCGTGGCAACCGATCATTTGAGACTAAACTACTATGTTTATAATATTCAAATCTGTTATCTCATAACCACCTGTGGATTCCAAATATTGTATCACATTCCAGATAAATAGAAAAAGTTAAACTTTCCGATCGAATCATCAAGCACCCAAGATTTCCCCAATATATCTCAACACTTGAAATTAGTTTAAAAACATCCATCACATGCCTCAGTACCAATGGTCCAGCCGTAGAAGGGTCAAGCCAACGCCTCACATGTGGCACGCCGTACTGCCCCAAACCCTAAGGTTCAAAAGGCAGTTCAAGACGGTCACATAATCGAGTTAAGGTTTGTTGTCTTCTAGAGGGTCCATCGCGTTACTTGCACGACTTAGAACGTTCTTAAACACGAGGAAAAATCCAACTTTTGAAAAATTTTCCGACAGGGGAAAAAGTGAGTTATTGATATCCGTTCGAACTTTTTAACAGTTTCTAAAAGTTATCCGGAAAACCACATAGACAAAATCTAATACTTCGATCGAAACATCGAATCCCCAAAACAACCCCAGAAAACTCAACTGTAGAATAAAAATTAAAAATTCCCAGAGAACTCAGCACTGTGTAGTAGGAATTACTGTGCAAAATAGGAGGGGTGACGTCATCAAATGGCCGCGGAACCGCCGCAGAAGCCAGGCTTCTGCCGCGGTTCCGCCGCACTTTTGACGAATTAGCCCCTCGAATTTCACAGTAATTCTAATAAAACCCTGCTGAATTTTTTAGAAATTTTTAATTGACAAAAATCAAAATTTTCAGAAAATTTCCAGAGAGCAATTTGGAGTCGGGGTTTCGGGTTTGATCGGACTTTAAACTTCGTCTAGACTTCGCCTAAAGCTCTAGCTTGGCTCTGATACCACTGTAGGGTTTCTAGGCACGCGCACAAGGGCCTACGAGGCATCAACCATGCCCGATTTAAAATTTAGCCGTGCCGAACAACCCGAATACGGAACTTAAAACTAGAGATTAGGCGAAAACAAGCATGCTAAACATTTTAACACTAAGTGAGAGGGATTACAAACTTTGTAGATCCGGTCCTTCACTTTATATGCTCCGTGTTGTGGTCCCTTCGCTGCGATCATCAGGATCCGGACTCTCGAGAGGTTCCACGAAGAGAAAGACGCAACCTTTGCTTCCGATCTTCGATACTAAGATGATCTACCTTGAAGTTTCTTTAACACAAGCTAACACCCATGAAATGTTGTGAACACCCTCATCTAAATGGCAAGGGAAGATGAGGATGATGAAGTAGGATTTTTTGCTCTCTTTATTTATATTTTTCTCACAATTATTCATCACTTGGAAAAATCAAGAAAGCTTTTTTCCATGAAGAGTGAAGGAAGAAGATGATTAATAATGTTAATCCTTTTGTGATGAATAGGAAATGAAATGATATGATAGAATTATGCAACCATGGTTCCCTTAACCATTGTAGAGAATAGACTAGGGTTAGGGTTTGGGTTGGGTTAAAGCATGAGTCACTAACAAATATCTTTCACAAAACAAAACAAAACCTTCTAGAAACATCTAGAAAGTTTAACCCTAATCCAAACCCTAATCATGTTTAAACTCCACTAAATAAGTTGCATTATTTATCATATCATGTTACAATATTATATATCATATATATAATATTTATTGTAACCAAATAAAATAATACATTTAACATATATCGCATATATATCAATGTATTACCCGAGTGAGAAAAAGAATCTTTTAGTGAGAAAATATTAGTTAATATCTTTTAATATATCATATATATTATTATACATTAAATTATCGAATCAACACTTGATCCGACAATCCGTCTATATCGCATATAACCAACTAATATTAATCCGTACCGATTCATCGAATCAACACTTGATCCGATGACCCGGCTGATATCAAATATCGCGAGAATAGAATACGGTATCTCATATCGTATTATCCTCGGTCCCGCACATATCACATATGTGCTCCTACTTCGTTTTGCCTGAGTCAAGAAACCTCTGTGTAGGACTCTAAAGAATCGTCAATACGCCGGCAGTAGGTGATGATCATATCAAACACCCACAAGCTGCAAGCGGTCAGCTAAACGTAACAGCTACCCAGGTATTGAGCGCTCAGAAGATCAACAAGCAAGCCTATAACTTCTCCTGTGAATCCAAACAGTAACACTCCCGTACAGTCCGGTCTCGTCGTCTGATATGTTGCATATCTCTCCTAGGGGTGGTAAACGTCAGACCCCAGTAGCTCGATAAGTCGTGTCGATATGAGGTCTATAACAGTTCGAGAAACTACTGATAACACTTACCAGTAAATCTCAGCAACCCTGGCCAGGGATTTTCGGTTATAGCCAATCGAACACAGCACAACATCAACTCCCTATACCGGGAGAGACGAATCCCCTCCTATCGCTCATTGCCTCCATGTGATTCGGGACTGTACCCAAAAGCCACCTTTTTGCACGTCCTCTTGGACGTGGTATGATGGAAATCAAAGCACAGTGGGAATCACACAAGACTCTATGACAATCTCGGGTCAACAGACTACTCTGTACCAGTGTCACCGGAGAACTGCCATCTGACGTATGGTATAATACCATCTGGGAGTTCTCGGCGAGTCCGTCCAGTGTACCCAGTCTCCACTGAGCACCCGTACACCATCCTTGATGTCAAACACCGATGGATATGGGATCATCCATCTCCTATCATATGGGTCAAGATGCGTATACGCTAGTCTACTCTGGTGCATCGATGCCCTGTCTCGATACACCCACGACTAGGAACAATTATAGGATGTACTCGTCGACTACCGTGGCCCCACTAGTATGATCTCATCATAGTCCCAGTAGTCGAGTACATATCCTAAGGGCTTTATCAACATGTAATATAGAGACAATCAGAGTACATGTTAAGATAAAGTACAACCAGATAGCATACTATCATGTCGAGCAAGAAAGTCCTCCCTATATATGTCCTAGCATCCACTACAATATACATCATATGTACAGTAATGGCTTCTAGGGCATACATATAACTAACATTTAATTCAGAAAAATGTCAAATTTTAGAAAATTTCCAGAGAGCACCCTAAAAAGCCGTATTTCGGTTCGATCGGAGTTTTAACTTCGTAAAAAGGTCCCCTAATGTTCTAGGTTGGCTCTGATACCAATGAAAGGCATGCCTAGCACCCTATGAAGAGTTTTGAAGCATCACATGTCTCAAAGTATGTATTTTTAAGGTGCTAAACAAACACGCAAAGGAATCGATCCTAGAAAATTAGGGTTACGAAACTTTAAGCTAATAAAAATTAGGGTTTGAAGGCTACAACCTTTGTAGCTCCCCTTTTGCTTGACTCCTTGATCTCTAGGGTGTTGGAAGAAGGTCCACTTGTAGTCCTCTTTCGTCCACGATGTTCCACCCGAAGATTCCCGTCCAAGCTTGCAACTTTGGAAAAGCAAAGAGAACACTCTAATCAAGTTGGCTAGACTTGAGTAGAATGATGTTGTGGCTAAGGATCTCACTTCAAAAACCTTTCTTTAATTGTGTTTAACTCACTAGAAAAAACTAGAGAGGAAAAAGATGAAGGAGGATGAAGATGGTGGCTATTTTTAACAAGAGGTGAAAAATAACCCTTTTGTTCAAAAAGAAAATGAAATATATCAAGATATATATTTATTTCCTTCTTGCATTCAACCATGATTAAATGATGGAGAGTTAATTTAACTTGGGTTTTAAATGATAAAGAGAAGGATAACCCTAGGTTAGTGGTAGTTGAGCTTGGTTAGGTTAGAAGAAGAATGTAGAAGCTAGAATGATTATCCTTTTCTTTTCATTTTGTTTTAAAACCAAAATTAAATAATAATCCATTATTTAATCCATAGTGTGAGTCTTACATTGCCACCATTTCCATATGCTAACAACCATGATGGATGGGTGTATGTATGTATGCATGTATGCACATCCACATGTGCATGAAGCTAGAATGAAAGAAAGAAACATATGCATGCATGCATACATCCATCAAATACAAGAAAGGGTTTTGAGTGAGAAAACTAATGGTTAAATGATAAATCAACACTTGATTTATCAATCCGGTCATATCTCATATGACCCCACCAAAAGCAGTTCACCCGATCAATGTCCGGTATCATATACGCACATTTTAATCGGGTGCATGCGCATATCGCATACGCGCACCACAACGTTTCGCCTGGACTGGGTAACTCCTTTGTGGGACTCTAAGACTCGTCAATACGCCGGCAGAGGGTGATGATCATATCAGGTACCCCCAAGCCGCAAGCGGTCAGCTAAACGTAACGGCCACCCGGGTATTGAGCGATCAGAAGAAAACAAGCGAACCTGCTACAACTCCCGTCGAGCCAACCGGCAACACTACCGTACAGTCCGGTCTCTTCGTCAGATATGCTGTATATCGAGCCTAGGGATGGTCACGTCGACTCCAATAACTCAATAAGTCGTGCCGGTGAATGGTCTATAACAGATCGAGAAACTACTGATAACACTTATCAGCAAATCTCAGCAGCCCTGGCCAGGGACTTGCTGTTATAACCAGTCGGGCACAGCACAACATCAACTCCCAATACCGGGAGAGACGAAACCCCTCCTATCGCTCATCGTCTTCGTGTGTCTCGGGACTGTACCCAACGGCCACCTGTTTGCACGACTCGGTAGAGCCGTGGTAGGGTGGCAATCAAAGTACAGTGGTAGAACACACAAGACTCTATGACGATCTCGGGTCTACAGACTAACCTGTACCAGTGTCTCCTGAGAACTGCTATCCGACGATAGATATAATTCCATATAGGAGTTCTCGGCGAGTCCGTCCGGTGTACCCAGTCAGCACTGAGCGCCCGTATATGATCTTGATGTCAAACATCGATGAATGTGGGAACATTCATCGCCCATCCAATGGGTCTAGTGTCATATACGCTAGTCTACTATGGTATATCAATGCCCCGTCTCGATATACCTACGACTAGGGACATTCCAGGATATGCTTACAGACTACAGATGTCCCACTAGTATGATCTCCATCATAATCAAAGTAGTCAAGCCTATATCCTCAGGGCTTTATCAGCATGTATGAATGAATAAAAGCATGATCAAATCAACATGTCAGATAAAGAAGAACCAGATAGCATACTATCATGTCGAGCAAGAATGCATATTGAATATATATATATACATGTATAGATACATCCACTATCACATAATGGCCTCTAGGGCATACATATATCCAACAGTGATAGCCTGCTGAAAACTAGTAGGCTCATCGTCATCGATGATGCAATCCTCTCGATCCCCATCTAGAAGAAAACCATAGTATCTTTCAGGATGATGAGAAAGCCTACTAGATCTGCGTAGTGGCGTTGGTTCGTCGGGTTCAATTGAAACCTGAGATTCCACTATGTCCTCGGCAGCAGTTTGAGGTTCTGGAATTTCTTCCAGCTCTACCGTGCTCCCACTAATTTCCTTTGCAAGAAATTCGCTTTCTAAGAAGACAATGCGGCGAGCGACAAACACCTTTATTTCTTCAGTGTGGTAGACCATGTACCCTGATTGGTAAAGTTTTTTTATGCTAAGTTTATTACCGCAATCAAGACGGTTTCGCTTGTAGCTAGCCGGTTGAGTACAGGTCGTCCGCAGGGAGATGGGAATCTTTTTCTATGTGCTTTAACGAGTTAAGTCCAAATGTCCATGTTTGTTTTTAGATTACTTATGTGCTAAAATGATATATAAAGAGAGCATGTTAGGGTTAGGATTACGTTAGTTTGAGTTAGGAGTCGCTCACTTCTTTCGTTGCTACTCTTAATATCGGTGTTACGGTAATCGGCAACAACGGGGATTAGCACGACTAGGAAGGAACTTGCGAGTATAAGCTAAGCTTTCCAACGCATAAGTTCTTCCTTTTGGTGCTTTTCCGTCCGTTCTTGGCTCTTAGCCTTAACCTCCGGTTATTTCAACCACAACCGGTCTCACTAAGAAATCACCGCTATCATGTAGGATAGGGTGCCGTAGGGAGCGGATTGTAGTTCAATTAAACGGAGTCCGAATCAAGATGTTGGGCAAGAAAAGAGTGAGAGAGATTTCCTTCTCTCAAACTTTCCTTATCCTACCCTAACAAGTATGAAAACTACTCACCCATTATAGGAAAAAGAAAATAAAACAAAGGAGGAAGATAGAAAGAAAGAGGTTAGAAGATTACAGCTAGCTATTTGAGACCTCACCTTAGCAAGGATCAAGCTTAAGCATCATTGTTGTTTAAGGATAAAGAAAAAAGAGAACAAGAAAGAAACAAACAACAAATAATAACAACTAGATTAGCAAATGAAAATTACAAGCAATTATAATTAACAAAAGAACAAGACAAGCATGATAACAAAGAGAACTCTTTTATTCATTCATCACTCAGAAAAGTTCACTACAAGTTATCAATGGAGAAGAGATGAGAGGAGGAAGAACAACAACACATGTATTCTAAAATCTAAATACAAGAATATGCACCCTTGGCTTTGGCATGTTCTGGACTATTTATAGGCAGGGAGCTGGAAAACTAGGGCAACAATCTGCCATAAAATGATATTACCAAAATACCCCCAAAAGTTTATCATCTGTAGAGCCCGTACGGCCGCGGTTCCGCGGCCTAAGCATGCTTATGCCGCGGAACCGCGGCCGTTTAGAGGAGTTGGCTCCTCGGATTTTTTGGGGTCCCATGGCTTGATGTTGTCTGCTGTTTGGTATATGTTTTTTCTCAGAAACTCTTCACAATTTTTCCAGAATTCCTGCAGACCAAAAGGTGATTTGATGTGGATCTTTTTGTTATGATTTCCTCGAGCTCCGCGTAGATATGTTGGATCTTGTGTTGCCATTGAGCTTTGTACATGAAAATGACATTGATTTGCCATTTTGTCTCTTAAACTGGTGTGCGGCAACATACGGATAGAGAGCGGAGACCCGTGTTTTATCTGTGGTTGGCAGTAATCCGGATTTTGTCATGCTTTTCCATGAATTTCACCGTTTAGAGCCGAGAACATGTATCCTGCAATTGACTAGCAAACACGGCTCAAGAGTACCTACCGATAAGCAATGTGATAAAAATTGGGCGGTATAAAAATGCAAAAATCTGATATGAACAAATACCCCCAAACTTATCATTTGCTCGTCCCGAGCAAAGCCAATTTATTCACAAAAAAATTTCCTAACCTCACTTTCGCAGGGAACGCGATTGCACTGAGCATGTGCAACAAGCCGTTAAACCTCTAGGTGTCCCTAGTAGGAGGAGAGTTATCTCCTGAGGGTTTTCAGCGGATACTACCCACAAAATCCGGTCAAGCTAGTTTTGCAAAATAAGTTCGATTCAAAACCCCTAAAGTTTTATTTCAGAAAATAACAATTCTATTATCCTGAGTCTAGACTTTCGAACCTTTATTTTTCACACCTCGCTTCTTTTTTAACTTGTGATTTTATATGTCTTTACGTGCAGTGCAAATAGTGTCGTTAAGTTTCCAGAAGGATCGATTAAAGTCATCAAGTCACACAATAAAGCCCAGATAAAACTTTTAAAAGGATCACATAAGTTTTATAAAGAGTTAAGCATTTTTCAAGTTTCGTTTTCCAGTAAGGTTTCAACTTCAGAATTTCTATCTTCCTTAACAGGAAACTAGGTCTTATTTTTCACTCCACCTTTTTCTTGTTTTCATTTTATACACACCTCTGTGAACGTGCAATAGTCTTTATCATAGAATAAAACCTTCATATCTCCGCTAGAAATATTTTTTATAAAAACCTGTCTTTTGTCAAGCTTATTCTCACGTAAAGAACTGTTAGGAATTTTAACTCGGAGAGAACACTTGCTTGACTTTGTTTTAATTTGGACTTTCTAGGCTTCTTAACGAGCTTTGGGCCAATGCACCCAAACCAGTTGGCTTTAGGGCATTAGGTGTAGAGACACCCCAGCGGACTTAATTACTCAAGTTACCTAGGTCCAAAAACAAAAGACAATTTAGCGTGAAAATCATGATGATTCAATACAAACGGAGATATAACCGGCAATTCAATTATGTTTTTGGATAAAAGACGTGTTTAGTGGGTTCGGTGTGTAATCATTCCAATCAAGTTCCAGATGGGTTATTTTTCAGACTTAGTTCCAATTAAGGCATCAATAACATTCCTTCATATTCACTTCACTTCATAAACTATTCTTGATATTACTTATTTCAGAACAAACCTATTTGATCCTCAGAAAATCATTTATCCATTTAAAAGTTTTTAGACATAAACGACTTGTCATCTAATTTCAAAAACTCACGACACGTGTAGTGTGATGTAAAGACGTATATCAGCTATAGTTAATTTCAAAGGAGAGTTATCTTTCAGGTTTTCAAAATCTAAAAATAAGATTTAGTTATTCTTATCTTATCAAACAAAACCGTCGAAATGTTGAATCAGAGTTCTCCCACTAGCTAACTTGACAGAAAAGTTTTTATGTTATTAGAAAATTTTCTGATTTTTATGGATTTTATGGATTTTAGTATGCAGATGCAAAATATACATATGAATGTGAAGGTTAGAAATGCGTACCGAGCGTACCCCCAAACTTAAACTGGACAGTGTCCTCACTGTCATTGCATGAAGAGATCATTGAAGGGTCAAAATTGTCGGTTAGATATACACAAAAATTTTTTGTTTTTGTTTTTAAAGAAAAGAAAAATAGTAAAAATGGAAAAGAATATCCACAAATATATACAAAAAGGTATATACATACCCCCAAACTTATTTGGAACAGTGTCCACTGTTCTTGGCTGGATAACCGAAGTTTGGTGGTAGGCAGAGGAAGATAATGCAGGGTAAACTGGCTCCTGTAAGACTAGGAGCTCCTCTGTTTGTTCGGCGCTAAGGTACGGTTTAAGTCGGTGTCCGTTTACTTTGAAAAATGAACCGTCCTTTGGATTCTCCAAATCCACAGCGCCATGCGGATACACATTCCGCACAAAATACGGCCCTTTCCAGCGAGATCTGAGCTTTCCTGGATGGAAGTGTAGCCAGGTGTCGTAAAGCAGTACCTGTTGACCAGGTACGTGTAAGTCGATGTGCAACACCCCACGACTTTCGGGGAGGCGGAAATATGAAAAACGATCTTGTTCTTTGCTTAAACATCGACTAACCGCATGAATCGAAGCTAAACGATAACTAACATCAAACATAGAAGTTCTAAACTACTATGTGAAGGGATTATACCTAAAGAACCGTGTCCTTCGTCTTTACGAACTCCACCTCCTCCTCGGCCTTCTCCAAGTAGTAGACGATCCACCACGAGAGCTAAACTCCAAGCTTTGCCTCTAAACTTGAGGCAACTAGGTATCTTTAAGTGCTAATCAAAGTACCTAGATGAAATAGAGTATGGTTATAGATTAAGTAGTCTAACTAATCCTTGTACTCAACACATGATAGGGAAGGATTAGGGTTTGAAGAGAGAGAGCTTGAGGAGAGAGAAGGTGAGAATAATAATGAAATGAGAAAATGAGTTATCATAATATATATCAAGCATTTTATTTTATCAAGAAAAGAAAAGATAATGATTTACAACCATGCTTGATAAATATCTAATGGTGATTCACATCCATGAGTCATTAAGCAATTATGAAGCATTAATGACATGGATGAATCATCCATAAGACTCACTAATCTCATTTAATGTATATGCCACCTTAACCTCCTTAGTCACCATCTTCTAAATGCTTCTCGCGCAATTACGAGAATGCCCCTCCTATCCGTGAAAACACGGAAAAACTTTAGACTGTATAAATCCAATAATCGGATACTAGTAACTGGCTTAAACCAAAGCCGACTAGTAAAAACTGTCCGAAAGTCGTACGTGCGTAAACACACGTATGCGTCTGAACACTTGTCGTAAAACCATACGACTTCTATATCGTTTCGCCTGGAGTAGGGAAACTCTCTGCGTGGGACTCTAGAGACTCGACTACTACGCTGGCAGTGGGTTTAACCACAGACCGCAAGCGGCACTAGCTGTACGTAACGGTCCCCAGGTAGATGTCGATAAGAAGGTCGATGAGGAAACCCATCCGAACTCCTACTGAGTCTGATGTGACAATCTCCGTACAGTCCGGTCTGTTCGTCTTAGACTATCACATATCGGGCCTAGGGGGACGGCAAGCGTCAGTTCCCTAATAGCGGTATAAGTCATGTCGGAGCGAAGCCCATTACACCCTAAGAAACTACTGGAACCTACCAGCAAATCTCGCTTTCCCTGGCCAGGGACTTTGCGTAATGGCTCTCTGACACAGCGCGATATCAACCCCAAACATCGGGAGAGACGAATCCTGTCTAACCGCCACTGCCACCAAGTGCTCGGGACTGCACCCAACTGCTACCTGTTTGCATGACTCCTTTGAGCCGTGGTAGGGTAGCAATCTAAGAACAGTGGGACACACTCGAGGCGAAGTAGCATTGTCAAGTATGCGGACTATGCTGTACTCATGTCACCTGGGAACTGTTCACTGACGACTGGTATAAAACCAACCAACAGTTCCCTGTGAGTCCTGTCCGGTGTACCCGTAACCTAACGAGCACCTGCATACTATCTCCAGTACGACGTACTGACGGCTGTGGGACAGACCATCTCCCCAACTGGGATGAGAAGCGTACACACTAGTCTACTCCGGAGTATCGATGCTTTGTCTCGATAATCCAACGACTAGGGACCTGAATAAGGATGTGCTTGTAGACTACCCAGCCCCCACTAGTGTGTCTGCCATCACAATGCTGGTAGTCAAGCAAGATCCTAAGAGCTCTATCAATACGTATACTCACATATTAAGATAGAAAAACCAAGTAGCATACTACCATGTTTAGCAAGACTGTTATATACATGTGAATATCCCAAGCTTCCATTAAGTAATATACAAACTAGTATGATATAATAATGGCCCCTAGGGCATATACACTAACAATCTCCCACTTGCACTAGGGCCATGTACTGGCATATCGAAGACCGATGATCTCGAGTAGCCTCTCGAACTGAATCTGAGGTAGGGCCTTCGTGAATGGATCATCAATGTTCTCTTCAGAAGCAACTCTCCGAACCTCGATCTCCTGACGATCAATGATCTCCCTGATCAGGTGATACCGCCTTAAGATGTGTCTGGACTTCTGATGGGACCTTGGTTCCTTCGCTAAAGCTATAGCTCCGTTGTTGTCGCAATACAGAGGTATTGGATCAACTATGGTAGGAACCACCTGAAGTTCTGTTAGGAACTTCTTCATCCAGACTGCTTCTTTTGCGGCATCGCAAGCAGCTATATACTCCGCTTCCATCGTCGAGTCAGCAACGGTGTCCTACTTGGAGCTCTTCCAGCACACCGCCCCTCCATTGAGGGTAAAGACATAACCCGACATGGACTTGGAATCGTCCTTATCACTCTGGAAGCCGGAAACAACAAAGGCCTCCAACCTGAGGTCTTTTCCGCCGTAAACCAAGAACATCTCCTTAGTCCTTCTTAGGTACTTGAGAATGTTCTTTACTGCTATCCAGTGCTTCTCCCCTGGGTCTGACTGATACCGGCTTACCACGCTCAGTGCGTAAGCTACATCTGGTCTGGTGCACAACATCGCATACATTATAGAGCCTACCGCAGAAGCGTAGGGTATAATAGACACGCGTTCCCTTTCCAAATCAGTCTTGGGAGACATCTCTTTGGATAGGATGATTCCGTGACAAGCCGGTAGATTACCGCGCTTAGAATATTCCATACTGAATCTTTTCAGTACAGTGTCGATATACCTGGACTGCGAAAGTCCCAACATCCTCTTGGATCTATCACGATAGATCCGGATCCCCAGAATGTAAGAGGCATCACCCAGGTCTTTCATGGAGAACCTGTGTGACAAGAATCCTTTGACAGATTGTAGCATAGGAATGTCATTTCCTATTAATAGAATGTCATCCATGTACAAGACGAGGAATACGACACTTCTGGCTACAACTTTACTATATATGCACGGTTCATCTGGATTTTTGATAAAGTCATATTCTTTGACTGTCTCATCAAAACAGATGTTCCAACTCCGCGATGCCTGCTTTAGCCCATAAATGGACTTAAGCAGCTTGCATACTTTCCCGCTGCTCCCACTCTGATTGAAACCCTCTGCCTGATCCATATAGACGCACTCTTCTAAATTTCCATTCAGAAAAGCCGTCTTTACGTCCATCTGCCAGATTTCATAATCATGGAAGGAAGCAATAGCAAGAAGGACCCGAATGGATTTGAGCATAGCCACTGGAGAAAAAGTTTCGTCATAGCCCAAACCGGGTCTTTGACGAAAACCCTTTGCAACAAGTCTAGCCTTATAGGTTTCCACCTGTCCATCTACACCAATCTTTTTCTTGAAGATCCATTTGCATCCTATGGGTTTTACCCCATCTGGAGCAAAGTCCAAAGTCCATACTTTGTTGGTGTACATGGACTCCATTTCGGTCTGCATTGCATCTAGCCATCGTACCGAGTCGCCGCTCTGGATGGCCTGCTGGAAGTCAGTAGGTTCATCATCATCTATGATGCAATCCTCTCTATCCCCATCTATGAGAAAACCGTAGTATCTCTCAGGCGGATGAGACGGCCTACTACTCCTGCGGAGGGGTGCGGGAATGTCCTGTTCTTCTTGAACTTCCGGTTCTACCAAACTTTCAGTAGCAACTTGTGGTTCTGGAATTTCTTCCAGTTCTATTTCGCTCCCAATTATTTCCTTTTCTAAAAACTGCTGTTCCAGAAAATGGGCATTACGAGAAACAAAAACCTTTTGTTCCTCTGCGTAATAGAAATAATATCCCTTGGAGTTCTTTGGATATCCCACAAACTTACATTTTATTGATCGTGCCTCGTGCTTGTCCACATACTGCTTTCTAACAAAAGCTGGACATCCCCAAATCTTCATATGCTGAAGATGGGGTTTCTTCCCACTCCACATCTGATATGGGGTGGTAGGCACAGTCTTGGTAGGAGCCCTGTTCAGAAGATATGCCGCTGAATCTAGCACATAACCCCAAAAAGATCGCGGTAACTCATCATTACTCATCATGGATCGTACCATATCTAATAGGGTTCGATTCCGTCTCTCCGATACACCGTTATGCTGTGGAGTGTATGGAGGAGTAAGCTGAGAGAGAATTCCTTTCTCTTTTAGGTAACCTAGGAACTCGGCACTCAAGTATTCACCACCTCGATCAGATCTTAGTGTCTTGATACTTTTGCCGGTTTAGTTTTCTACTTCATTCTTATACTTTTGGAATTTCTCAAAAGCCTCGGATTTATGTTTCATCAGATAAATGAATCCGTACCTTGAGTAATCATCCGTGAAAGTAATGAAATAGGAAAAACCACCTCTTGCATGTGTAGACATTGGACCACATACATTGCTGTGTATGAGTCCTAAGAGCTCGCTCGCTCTTACTCCTTGTCCAGTAAATGGAGTCTTTGTCATCTTTCCTTTGAGACAAGATTGACAAGTGTCATAAGTTTGATATTCGAACGAGTCCAAATATCCTTCTCTATGCAACTTAGTCAACCTTCTCTCATTGATGTGACCCAGTCTACAATGCCATAAGAAAGCTTTATTTAAATCTGGAGACTTTCTTTTTAGTGTGTTCTGGACATTGAAAATTTGGAGTTGGTTTAACACATATATACCGTTTTCCAGTGTACCGGACCCAATCAAACTATGATTAAGGTGGATGTTAACAACACCACTTCCAAACGTGAAATCATAGCCTTTATTTGATAACAAGGAAACATATATGATATTACACGTTAAGCTGGGTACACAAAAACAGTTATGTAAAACCAAAATGTGTCCACTCGTCAATCCTAGGTGATAATCCCCTACGGACACAGCTCCCACGCTAGCTCCGTTAGCAACCATCAGGGTTATATCACCTTCCTTCAGCACTTTACGGTTTCTCAGTGCCTGCAATGAATTGCAAATATGAGATCCTGATCCAGTATCCAATACCCAGGAAGTAGAGTTGATTGACATACAATTCTCAATTACAAACACACCTGAAGTCGAAGCCACAGCTTGCTTCGGTTCCTGGTTCTTGGCGTTCCACGCCTTACAATCCTTCTTCCAGTGCCCTTTCCTGTGACAATGGAAGCACTCATCCTGGCCCACTACCGGTACCGCAAACTTTTTCTTTCCCTTCCCTCCTACCTTACAAACACCTCCTTTAGGTTTGGTGGCGGCCTTCTTCTTCCTTCCTTTGGCCCTAGCCTTGGACCCGGAAGAAGATGCACCGCTAACAAACATAGCGGGTGTTTCCCTTGCTTTCTGCAAGGTGCCCTCTGCACTCCTTAACATGTTCAGGATTTCTGGAAGTTCAACTTCTTTTCTTTGAATGTTGAAGTTCAGGATAAACTGGGCGTAGGTGGAAGGAAGGGACTGGAGAATAAGGTCTGTATAGAGCTCATTATCCAAAGTCGTCCCAAGGTCTGCGAGCTCTTCTATATAGCCGATCATCTTTAGGACATGTTCTCCTACCGATGACCCGACAGCCAACCTCGCTCGAAACAAGTTCTTAGAGGTCTCGTATCTTGCTATACGAGATTGCTCTCCATAAAGTTCCTTTGTATGGAGAAATATGGCATCTAGTCCCATATCCTCGTGCCTCCTCTGATGTTCATTGTTCATCGAGGCAAGCACGATGCACTTGGCTTTCGCGCAATCGAAATCCCAGGTTTTGCGGATTTCCTTATCCGCATTACTGGATTTGGGACCAGGGACAGCAGGTGCCGTAGCGGTGAGGACGTACCCCAATTTGTCATAGGTCAAAGCCATTTTGACATTCCACAGCCAATCTTTATAGTTTGGCCCTGTCAGTATATTTTTCTCTAAAAGTAACTTAAGTCCAGTCATTTTCAGGGTCGCTGCAATTAGGAGAGAGAGAAGAAAACTCTTTAGCATGATTCTCTTGCAAGTTTAGAGTGGTTTTTAGTTTATCTAAACTGGATGGCTCCCACTGTTTCTCGAATCCTTCCTCAAACCATAAAAGAAGAATTAGCCAGGACTATTCTCACTGTACAATACTTGCTTAACCGTTCAGCCAGGCTGGTGTCGGTACTTCGAGGGAGGTTTTCCAACGCTTTCGCGAAGTTCCTTAATTAAATAACCTCTTTTCTCTGGGGGCGTAACCCCGCTGACACCTTTCTTGACACCTACTTGGTTTATAGCATTGATCGTTAAGTGACGAATATTCTGATGAGTAGCATATACTCACAGTAGGATCGGGATCCAAATATCATCCTATGATAATGTTGAAGGAATGCTACCAACATTCATCAAACTCCAAATGGTATGCATCTCTTTGCAAATTTCAGTTTCTTTAGAAATTCCCGATATAAGTTTTTGCCCCATGCTCTTATGACCTTGGCTGTGGTCAAAATGTCATAAGTCACATGTCAAGTTCTACCCGTCATTATCTTGTCAATTTGAACCCATCCGTATATACCCCTGACTTTGGTCAAATGATAATACGACTGTCCCAAACCAACTCATCTATCTTATGCAACAAATGAAAACCCAGCAGCTACCAAACACTATGCCTTGACTTTGGCCAAAATGCATAGCTTGAATACTACTAAATACCGAAATGAAATGACGGAGGGCTACGCATGGTTTTGGCGAAACCGTGAACGTAGTGAACTTGATATAACCGAAGGAATCTGATAGCTTTTAAAAGGAGTGGTTAAAGCTCCGCATTTAAAAATATCTGTTTTTTTAAAATTAACCGAGTGGTTTCTTTTAAATTGTTCCAACGATTAAACTTTTGGTTTATTTTCTTTGCATTATAAATAATGCGTCCCATCATTAACCTATCATTGCAGAAAACAACGAAAATACAACATCCTCTTATGCCATCCGCATTTGCCACGGGGTCCCGTCATTACCCGTTAGGTTACTTAACTAACGACAGAGCGGGGGCTGGGCTAGCGCGGGTGTAAAACATAAGTGACGTCTAAATAGCTATCATATATAGATATTGTACATTCGTCAGACGCAATAATAGGCATTCCAGATCACAGATGAACTTTATTGGATTTATTAGCAATCCGTGTTTGTTTTGAGCCTGCAACAAAAGACGGATTACACAGTTGTGATGAATAGCCATTACCCCACCCAAGACCCCAACGGGTACGGCAAACTACCCACCCGGCAGTTTGTGCACCCCACCTTGGGTCTGTCCTAGGAGCAAAAACAGTAAAATGAAATAATACAACGGTGGCTACAACCGCAACCTGGATGTGCCCCGCAAAATAATATTACAACAAATTACATTTACATCAAATGAATTAAATAATAACCCATCACATAACCCCGGCTAAACATCACAACAGTCCAACACAGTTCATATCCACAAACAGTAAAAACCATTACAGAAATGTGCAACCCCCTGCCAACCGACATACTAGCAGTTAGGGGAGGTTTACGAACACATTATACAAACACAGATATAATCCAACAAGCAAATACCGTATAATTTCGATCGATTAAACACATTTAATTTTTCTCCAATACTTCTCTGTAAATCTGAAACCTGAGCAAAAATTAAAAACTTCCAGATAATTCCAAATATCACAGAGAACCAACACAGGAAATTTGGGATGATGAATCGGCAACTCGGCGGCGGAATCGCGGTAGATCGGTGGGATCCACGGCGGTTCCGCGGCGCTTTAGCCGATTCATGATCCCAATTTTCTTGGGTGTTCTTCTACTATCATTTTAAACTTTCTGAAGGTCCCTGAAAAATTTTTGGACCTCATTTAAAAATCGACAGAAACTCATGATATCGGGGTTTTCCGGTTTTGTTTTTTCCGTTCGAAATTCATACAATTTTGCTAGTGAGTTACTTATTGTTTAGCGAGGCTCTGATACCACTGTATGTCGATGTGCAACACCCCACGACTTGCGGGGAGGCGGAAATATGAAAAACGATCTTGTTCTTTGCTTAAACATCGACTAACCGCATGAATCGAAGCTAAACGATAACTAACATCAAACATAGAAGTTCAAAACTACTATGTGAAGGGATTATACCTAAAGAACCGTGTCCTTCGTCTTTACGAACTCCACCTCTTCCTCGGCCTTCTCCAAGTAGTAGACGATCCACCACGAGAGCTAAACTCCAAGCTTTTCCTCTAAACTTGAGGCAACTAGGTATCTTTAAGTGCTAATCAAAGTACCTTAGATGAAATAGAGTATGGTTATGGATTAAGTAGTCTAACTAATCCTTATACTCAACACATGAGAGGGGAGGATTAGGGTTTGAAGAGAGAGAGCTTGAGGAGAGAGAATGTGAGAATAATAATGAAATGAGAAAATGAGTTATCATAATATTTATCAAGCATTTTATTTTATCAAGAAAAGAAAAGATAATGATTTACAACCATGCTTGATAAATATCTAATGGTGATTCACATCGATGAGTCATTAAGCAATTATGAAGCATTAATGACATGGATGAATCATCCATATGACTCACTAATCTCATTTAATGTATATGCCACCTTAACCTCCTTAGTCACCATCTTCTAGAAGCTTCTCGCGCAATTACGAGAACGCCCCTCCTATCCGTGAAAACACGGAAAAACTTTAGACTGTATAAATCCAATAACCGGATACTAGTAACTGGCTAAAACCAAAGCCGATTAGTAAAAACTGTCCGAAAGTCGTACGTGCGTAAACACACGTATGCGTCTGAACCCTTGTCGTAAAACCATACGACCTCTATATCGTTTCACCTGGAGTAGGGAAACTCTCTGCGTGGGACTCTAGAGACTCGACTACTACGCTGGCAGTGGGTTTAACCACAGACCACAAGCGGCACTAGCTGTACGTAACGGTCCCCAGGTAGATGTCGATAAGAAGGCCGATGAGGAAACCCATCCGAACTCCTACTGAGTCTGATGTGACAATCTCCGTACAGTCCGGTCTGTTCGTCTTAGACTATCGCATATCGGGCCTAGGGGGGCGGTAAGCGTCAGTCCCCTAATAGCGGTATAAGTCGTGTCGGAGCGAAGCCCATTACACCTTGAGAAACTACTGGAACCTACCAGCAAATCTCTCTTTCCTTAGCCAGGGACTTTGCGTAATGGCTCTCTGACACAGCGCGATATCAACCCCCAATACCGGGAGAGACGAATCCTGTCTAACCGCCACTGCCTCCAAGTGCTCGGGACTGCATCCAACTGCTACCTGTTTGCACGACTCCTTTGAGCCGTGGTAGGGTAGCAATCTAAGAATAGTGGGACACACTCGAGGCGAAGTAGCAGTGTCAAGTCTGCGGACTATGCTGTACTCATGTCACCTGGGAACTGTTCACTGACGACTGGTATAAAACCAACCAACAGTTCCCTATAAGTCCTGTCCGGTGTACCCGTAACCTAACGAGCACCAGCATACTATCTCTAGTACGACGTACCGACGGCTGTGGGACAGACCATCTCCCCAACTGAGATGAGAAGCGTACACACTAGTCTACTCCGGAGTATCGATGCTCTGTCTCGATAATCCAACGACTAGGGACCTGAATAAGGATGTGCTTGTAGACTACCCAGCTCCCACTAGTGTGACTGCCATCACAACGCTGGTAGTCAAGCAAGATCCTAAGAGCTCTATCAATACGTATACTCACATATTAAGATAGAAAAACCAAGTAGCATACTACCATGTTTAGCAAGACTGTTATATACATGTGAATATCCCAAGCTTCCATTAAGTAATATACAAACTAGTATGATACAATAATGGCCCCTAGGACATATACACTAACAGTACGAAAGTTTTGCGCAAAAGGTGTTTACCGTGAAACACCTTCGTTCGGTTCTTAACGACAACCGCGTTATCGTAAGCCTCATCTCTAAGCTCGCTCAATTCGTTCAACTGCAGCTTTCGATGTCTGCCCGCATCTTCGAGAGACAGATTCAGTTCTTTTATCGCCCAAAATGCGCGATGCACTATTTCGACAGGGAGGTGGCAAGCCTTTCCGTACACAAGCCGATAAGGAGACATGCCAAGATCGGTCTTATAAGCGATTCGAAATGCCCAAAGGGCATCAGTGAGTTTCAGCGACCAATCCTTACGGTTCTTGGAAAACGTCTTCTCCAGTATCTGCTTGATTTGCCGATTTGAAACTTCGGCCTGCCCACAGGTTTGGGGGTGGTAGGGCGTAGATAGCTTATGATTAATGGAATATTTTCGCATCAAGGCCTCGAAAGTCTTATTGCAGAAATGAGTTCCATTGTCGCTAATGATCGCTCGGGGGTGCCCAAACCGGGAGAAAATGTTTTCTTTAAGAAACCTAACGACAACCTTGTTGTCGTTAGTCTAGCTGGGCACAGCCTCGACCCACTTATAGATGTAATCAACAGCGAGAAGGATGTACAAGTTCCCGAAAGAGCTGGGAAACGGCCCCATGAAATCTATCCCCCAAACGTCGAAAATCTCCACAACCAAGATTGGTTGGAGCGGCATCTCGTTCCTCCGGGATATCCGGCCCAAGTGTTGGCACCGGGAGCAAGTCTTGCAATAGTCATGAGCGTCTTTAAAGAGTTGTGGCCAGTAGAAACCACATTGCAAGATCTTGTCAGCTGTCTTTCTGGGGCCAAAATTCCCGCAACATGCTTGATCGTGGCAAAATGACAGCACACTCTTGAATTCATCCTCAGGGACACACCGACGAATAATCTGGTCGGGACAGTACTTGAACAGATAGGGTTCGTCCCAGTAAAAGTGTTTTACTTGGGATAAGAATCGAAGTCTGTCCTGACTTGACCATTCAGTCGGTAGTAGCCCTGTGGCCAAATAGTTCACAATATCTGCGAACCAGGGTTCGCGAGATACTGGCAAGAATTGTTCATCCGGAAAAACGTGGTTGATCGGAAGTTGAGGCGATGGCGAAGAAGGAAGTCGTGACAGATGGTCGGCGACCACGTTTTCACATCCTCTTTTGTCCTTAATGACAAGGTCAAACTCTTGAAGCAAGAGGATCCAACGTATTAGCCGAGATTTTGCATCTTTCTTCGCAAAAAGATGGCGCAGAGCAGAATGGTCTGTGTAGACAATGACTGGAGAGCCGATGAGGTATGGCCTGAACTTTTCTAAAGCAAATACAACAACCAATAATTCCTTCTCAGTTGTTGTATAATTGAGTTGGGCGTTGTTCAGGGTTCGGCTCGCATAATAGATTACGTGCAGCATCTTGTTGATGTGTTGTCCAAGGACAGCACCAATGGCAAAGTCGGATGCATCGCACATAATCTCAAATGGGTGCGTCTAGTCAGGTGAATAAAGAACGGGAGCAGAAGTGAGTGAGCTTTTTAATGACTCGAACGCAGTCACACAGCTCGAGTTGAAGTCGAATGGCGTGTCCTTGGCCAGTAGAAGAGTCAAGGGCCTAGCAATCTTGCTAAAGTCCTTGATGAACCGTCTATAGAAACCGGCATGGCCAAGGAAGGCTCGGATGTCTCTGACGCATCTGGGAGGAGGGAGATTGGAAATGACCTCAATCTTCGCTTTGTCAACCTCTATGCCATTTTAGGAAATGATATGTCCTAAGACAATACCTTCGCGCACCATGAAGTGGCACTTCTCCCAATTCAAAGTGAGGTTCTTGTCCTTACATCGGGTAAGGACAGCGTCAAGATGCAGCAAACACTCGTTAAAGGAATCGCCGAAGATGGAGAAATCGTCCATGAAGATCTCCAGGAATTTCTCCACCATGTCTGAGAAGATTCCCATCATACACCGCTGGAAGGTAGCGGGCGCATTGCATAACCCAAAGGGCATGCGACGATATGCGAACGTGCCGAAAGGACAATTGAATGTGGTCTTGTCCTGGTCTTTTTCGGCGATGGGAATCTGATTATAGCCGGAGTAGCCATCAAGAAAGCAGTAGTACTCGTGCCCGGCCAATCGTTCAAGCATTTGGTCAATGAAAGGTAGCGGAAAGTGGTCTTTCCGCGTTGCGGCATTGAGTTTTCTGTAATCGATGCATACTCGCCACCCAGTTTGGGTGCGAGTAGGGATTAACTCATTCGCCTCGTTAGTAATGACCGTTATGCCTGATTTATTGGGGACAACGTGAATGGGGCTAACCCACTGGCTATCAGAGATAGGGTAAATGATACCACTATCCAGACACTTCACGATTTCCTTTTTCACAGCATCTTTCATGACTGGGTTGAGTCTCCTTTGTGGATCCCTGGCTGGTTTGACATCATCCATCAGATGAATGTGATGTTCAACGATCAGGGGCCTAATCCCCTTGATGTCCGCCATGGGCCAGCCAAAAGCTTTCCTATTGCTGTGCAAGACCGCAAGAAGGGCTTTCTCTTGCTCTGGAGCTAGAGAAGCCGAGATGATAAAAGGGAGGGTCTCGTTCTCACCCAAGTAAGCGTACTTAAGGTAAGACGGCAAAGGCTTGAGTTCGAGCGTTGGAGGTGAAACGATTGAAGGCAAGATTGGTGAGAAGGTCTCGCACTCAAAGGATTCTAGCAAAGGTTCGAAACGAGTGTAAGCGACAGAGTTGGATGGTTCAGGTAACTCATCCGGAAATTCGAAGGATTCTGTAACGTTTCGAAAATCGTTTCGGTGAAATTTCGGAAAATCGGTAAAATAAGGGTGTTTTCTGTAAAAAGTCAAAATACAAATATTTTTATTATAAAACTAAATATACATATTATAGCTATGTAATTACTAGTATTTGGTGTTTATTGAGCCACTGGTGAAATTTCAAATTTTCTGAAAAAAATATTATTTTAATATTATTTTAAGCCGTCACTAATATATTTAATTAGGGAAAATTACAAATTGGAATGAGTTGAAACAAATTTTGTGCATCATAACACATTAAACAAAATTTTATCATGTGGTTTTTGAAATGAAATGGTTTGCCAAAACGGTTTAGAAAATATCGAAGAAAAAGGCTTTTTTCGGTGAAATTAGTGTAAAGGGAAATTGGGGTATAGTATTTATCTTTTTTTTCCCTCACCCACACTCTCCACACTCTCTCTCCTCACCCCCTAGGCTGCTGGCCGAGCCCCCCCTTGGCAGCCCCAAAACTTTGTCCCCTCATTTCACAAAAGAAAGAATTAAAAAGGAAAAGAAAGTATAAGAAAATGAGGTATGGGTTTGGGTTGACTTGGACTTTTCTTTACTTGGTTTTTCCCCACACCACACCCTCTCTCTCCTCTCTTCTTGGCTCAGCAGCAGGTCCCCCAACAGCCCCCAACAACAGCCCCCATTTTTCTCCGCTCATTCTCATCAAAAAATCCATCTTTTTGCCTCAAAAACAAGCTAAAACCTCTATAATTCTTCAATCCAACTCTTACCCTTTATTTCTTTGCCCAAGCTAGCATGGATCTTGGAGGAAATTTGGCATTTTGGAGGCTATAATCTTCATGTTGATCTCTTGATCATGAGGTATAAAGATTCATCCATATTTGTTAGTTGTTAATTGAATGTTTAAATCAAGCTTAAATTGGTGTTTTAAAATAAATAAAGGGGTTTTGAATTCAAGTTTGGAAATTCAAGTGGATGGTTTTTGATTATAGTTAGGGTTTTGTTGTGTGATTATGGTTGCAAGTGGAATTGATCATTTTGTGGAATGTGAAACATAATCAAATTGTTAGTTTGCAAATTGTTATATGTAAATTGTCCTAATTATGATTGTTTTGCAAACTAGAATTTTGTAATTTATATAAAGTAGTGAGATTAAATTCTAGTTAATGGTTTTGTGGCTTAGTTAATATGTTTTAATGAGAATTATGGCCACTAAAATTGTTAAAATATTTAAAGTTGATTAAAACACCAAGTTTTGAGCTAAAATGGAAAATTGTGCTAATTTTTGTTAACTAGGTTTTGTAAATATATATATTTTGATGAAATTAAATTATTGGAATGGTTTTTATGACTTGGTTATGATATTGAACGGATATTGCGGCCGCTAGATTTGTTTAAACGTCGAGTTTTGTACTAAAACGGGTAATATTGCTTGCTAGATTTTCGGAAAAATGGCTTTTAAAGTGAGATTGGGGTTTTTGTGAATTTTAAGCTATTTTATATCATAATTAGTGCTCGTGATTGTACAAATGAGTGTGTTTGGGTTTTTCTCGATGGTCTGGCGTTTGTACGCCGACGTCGAGGGTTTTTGGATTGATTCGTGAAAGCAACCATATGTTTTGACCTATGTGGGATTCATGTATCGTTTTAGTCATGAGTCGGATTTTAATGCGATACGGTGCGTTATGATATGCAGGTACCCCCATGTGGACTTCGAGATGACAAGCAAGCGCGTGGCGACATCGGCACCGGCGAGCGAGGACCAGATGAGTAGATTTATATCTACGGGGAGAAGTCAGGTGGATGGCCTATAGCACCCCCGCAGTCCGTAGTATAGTTCATATATATGTTTATATAGGTATTTTATGATACGAGAATGTTTATTCATGTTATGATTATGTGTTCATGGATTAGCTTTGGGTTAGTTGCCAAACCCTAGAGTAGTTGTTATACCCACATACGCACACACAGACTTGCATACATTACTTTCTTGTGTGTAGATGGGGATGTGTATATATGTATATATGCGTGGGTATAGGACTATGCATATATACATTCATATACACATGCATGGATGACGAGGATAGTACTTGGGATTTGAGATGAGTCGATGAGAACTGATTTGAGGCCGTGAGATCGATGATATGGCAGGGTTCGTATTTGAGATACGACATGACGTTGTAGCGGGTCCTTGACGTAGTGTTTCAGACACGTGCATGCATACTTAGGCGGTATCAGTATTGTACTAGACGTAGATCAGTACCCCGATCATGATATTTGATAAAGAGGATACCAGATGAATAGTATGATGAATGTGATATTGACCCGTACCCAGATTTGGGATGCCGTACGACAGATTTACGTATGAGCTATATATTGATGATTGATCCGCACTCTTGACTTGGATTCTTGATTATAGATATGGTATCAGATATGATATTATTGAGGCGGGATCACCGACTATACATATACAGGTATGTATATGTATCGACTCAGATGATAGGCGGTTTCCTTACCTGTAGTTCAGCTTGTTAGTTCAGCCGTATAGTTTAGTGTAGTTGTTAGACTAGATTAGATTTCTACCTATTTCAAAACTAACGGATCGTGGGTATTTTAAAAGACAGGTCAAGGGATCTACGGATATTTCAAAAGACGTATCCTTTATTAAAACCACCGTAGCCCTTATTTTCAAAACCCCACGATTCGTGTTATTTCAAAGGGCACCATTGTTTAGTATTTAGCTCCCGCTCATTATTGTTGTTCGCTCCGCATCGCATGCTTATATTATGATTCATATCCTATTATTAATATCATGCTGTTAGGACACCGGCACAATTACCGATGACGCGTATGTACCACGTACACTTACTTGCCGGCTCACACACATCTTCATCGGTAATTGCCATGTCACGAACACTTTAGAAAATACTATTTCATTTTACATAGGTTGTTAGCTAATAGTTTAGACATGATATTAGTGTACTTGCCTTATATGCTAGTTAGACATTGTAGTTATTGCCTGCTACTTCATGCATGTTATTATTCACTGTTGTGTCGCATTCATGGATTCTTATGCCTATATTCACTGTTTACATGCTATTGATGACTTGGATTCGGATTTCATGAGATTTCTTGGATTTGGAGGAAAACCGCAAAAACATAAATAAACCTTTTCTTTCTTTTAAAATAAAAAGTGCGGTTTTCTCCTGATGTATGAGTTGTCCACCATGAGTTTGCTGATGGATTTCGAGACCCGATTCGAGGAGTAGAGGAATCGTTTCGGGTACATGGTGGGCCCGGTGCGGTACCCCGGGGCAAGAGGATCGTGTTTTTGACGTTGAGCCTGGCAGGGGAGCACTACCGACCGGTGATTTTTCCCGACGCGTCGGATATCCGGAGGATACCGTCGTGGTCTTGAGATGGATGGTAGGGGCCGGTCTGGACTGACGGCGTCCTAGATATTGTGATTGAGACATTGAGATTTTGAGATATTGAGATACAGAGATTGTGACACAGAGATATCGAGATATTTGGATACTTGTTTTGTGTCGATGCTGGGCACTGTTTTATGCTGATTTCATTTATGGTACCTCCTATTTAAAATACAGAAATCTCACTGATTTTTGAAAGTAGCTTTATTCAGTACATGCATTCTGTTTCATGCATTCATACACCATCCATATGATATATCGCTACCTGAGGCACTGACACGGGCACATGGGATTACACTCGGGTTAGATATTTACCCTAATCATTGTTAGGCTGCATGTTATACATATATTTGAGGATATATTATGATCGTTGACCTAGGATTGCGTTGTTCATGCGGTTTCTGTTCGTAGATGTTTTTCTACTCACGAGTTGGCAACTCACCCCCGTTGTGCCACAGTTTCTTGCAGGTTTTGCCGTACAGGTTTCATTACGGCTTTGCTGGCACTGCTTCTTTCGGGTGACTTGCTAGTAGGTGGGTTTATTTGTATCGTACCCATCATTATACATTGTATATTATTATTCAGTTGTATCTAGTAAATTCCATCAACCAAACATGTACTTATTTGAGATAGAGACCAGTGATGTTTATTCTTTCGACCTTAGAGTCGCGCGTTGTATTTCTGTGGATTTCTTGTTGTTTTGAGTTTCTATTTGAATTTTGATCCTCGCCCTTGGCGTTGTATATTATATTGCTTGTGTGGTTGTGACCGTCGATTGACGAAGAGCTAGCTCCCGCTTGGGGATGCCTTTTTTTGATTTCGTATACTATTCATGTTGTATCCCGTTTGGGGGCCGGTATTTACAAAGGAGACTCTGCCGAAATTTTCAGGAAATATTTGATGTTTTTAAAAAGGCATAATTCGGCTTATGCTATTAAAACTACTTGATTTAAATTGGTTTTCCTTCACTCTACTACTTTTCTTGGTTTGGATTTCTAGGTTTTTCGGCTTACTTAGATTATATACGCCTCGAGACGTTTCGTAGTCTAAGTGCCGGTCATGTTCCGTACTTTCGGGTCATGACAGATTCAAACTCGGGTGGTGAGGGGCTACGATCGTTCGAGAAAGTGAAACACTCGTAGTCATTATCGGGCGCAGAAACAGCAGCAGGTTTGAAGAGGAACGCACTAGTGGCGTTAAGGTTATCGTGATCGAACAAAAACTCCTCGAATTCACAATCTTCTGGGGTGATCTCCTGGATTGAGCAAACGTCTAGTATATGAGCATTAGGTTCGGTGGGCTGATTCCCCAACCTAAAAATGTTGAGTTCAATTATCATGTTTCCAAAAGATAGGTTCATCGAACCATTGCGACAATTGATCACAGCATTTGAGGTTGCAAGGAATGGGCGACCGAGTATCACCGGAATTTGATTCCGGGGGTTAGCTACAGGCTGTGTGTCTAATACAATGAAGTCAACGGGGAATATGAAGTCCCCAACCTTGATTAACACATCCTCTAGCTCACCCCTAGGATGGGTGATCGATCGGTCGGCCATTTGGAGAGTGCAGTGTATGGGTTTCAGCTCTCCTACACCTAGTTGCTCATATACTGAGTACGGAAGAAGGTTAACACTGGCACCAAGATCTAATAGTGCGCGGTTGATGTTCTTATCCCCAATGGTAATAGAAATCGTAGGACAGCCAGGGTCCTTCCGTTTTTGCGGTAAAGATTGGGTAAGAGCATCACTCACAACACTAGCCAAGAAAACTTTCTTGGGTACCTGAGACTTCCTCTTTTTCGTGCACAAGTCCTTTAAGATTTTCGCATAGGACGGGACTTGTTGGACAGCATCTAAAAGGGGAATGTTGATGTTAACCTGCTTAAACAATTCCAGAATCTTCTCCATTTGTAGATTTTGTTTATTGGACCTCAACCGGTTTGGAAATGGAACGTTTTTAAAATTGGTTGAGTCCAATGCTTGTGGAGGAGATTGTGGAGCTGGAACGGATCCCAGAGCTGGTGCTTTCGTGTAGTGAGAAGTGGGTTCGTTTAGAGCAGCAGAAGAAGAAGAAGAAGAAGAAGAAGAAGAAGAAGAGCCTTTTGAAGAATGGAGAATAGGCTCAGAAGACGAAGAAGAAGAAGAAGAAGAAGAAGAAGAAGCGGCCGGGGTGTCATTATCCTCAATTGCTGTGGCGATGTTGTTGTGCAGCATCCTTCCCGATCTCAATGTAGTCACGGCAGTCACATTATGGTTTTGTTGTTCAAGAGCAACATGTACATTATGTGGGTGACCGGGATTTGGGAGTGGTTGAGATGGAAGCTTCCCCTTTTCTCGCTCGCTTAACGCCGCATTCAGCTGTGCATTTTGGGCTTCGATGGTCTTGATGCTTTGCCCGTGTGCAGCAGTGTGTTGCACCAAAGACTGAATATACGACTGGATGTTGGCGGTGGATTGTGTCGATTGTTTAACGAATGCCTCCAGACTTCGTTCTAGCGAGGAAACCTTATCGTTGTTTGACGGAACAAAGTTGTTTTGTGGAAAAGAATTGTTGGGTGCAAAGTTGTTCGTCTAATTTTGAAAAGGTTGGGGTTGGAAGGGCTGTTGAAACTGATGTTGAGTTTGTTGTTGCGCTTGTTGTTGCGGAGGAGGGGGCCTCTGGAAATTGTTGCCTTGGAATTGTTGCTGATTCTGATTCCAGGCGAAATTGGGGTGGTTCCTCTAACCGGGATTGCAGGTGGAAGAGTATGGATCATTCCTCGGTCTTTGCTGAGATGCAGCATTAACCTGATCCTGTCCTTGGGATGGTGGATTGTAAGGACACCCTTCGGTTAAGTGAGAAGGATCGGAACAACAAGCACAAATGGTACGAAGGGGAAGAACAGGGGCAGGAGCAGGAGATGAAAATTTGCTCTCTATCGCTTCAAGTTTTCTCGTTATTGCAGCCATTTCAGCTTTCATCGCAATAGAGACATCGAGTTGGTGAATTCCTACCCTAGACTGACCAGTAGAAGTGGAGGAAGAAGAAGAAGTAGTTGGTCTAGTGCTCTCCCATTGAAGCGTCTGTTCCGCAAGGTCGTCGAAGAATTGCCACGCTTCCTCGTCAGATTTCGATAGGAAGTGGCCCTGACAAATGGTTTTCAACAACTGCTTGGTTGCTAGGTTCAGGCCCTCGTATAAGGTTTGGCAAAGTTGCTATTTTTCAATACCGTGGTGAGGGCACTGAACAAGAAGGTCTTTATACCGGTCAAAGCACTTCCAGAAGGGTTCAGTAGGAAGCTGAGAGAATTGGTTGATTTCGTTACGGATCCTTGCGGTTTTATGATTCAGATAGAATTTCTTGCGAAACGCTTTCACAAACTTGTCCCAACTGGTTATGGAGTGGGAAGCAGTGCTATACAGCCATTTTTCAGCAAGATCGCATAAAGTGAACGGAATGACCCGTATCCGTATAGCATCGTCCAACAGCTGGGTGGTTTTCATCATGGCACAAACATTTTGGAACTTGTTGATGAAGATATAGGCATCTTCAGATTCAAGCCTATGAAATTTCGGAAGCATGTTAATGAAGTGTGGCTTAATTTCAAAATTATCCCCAATGGCCGGTGGAAGGGAAAGACAGGCGGGAAGTGCAGAACGGGTGGGATAGAAAAGATCCTGGAGTGCGATTCGCTGCGGCGCTACAACAGGCGGTGGTGGTGGGTTATTTGCCTCCATAGGAGGTGGAGTCAATCCCGGGGGAGTCAAAGAGATGTTTAGATTAAATACTGACATCGCGGAAGAAGAGCTTGGTGATGATGAAGGTGAAGATGTATGAACAGAATTCCGGTCAACGTCAGAGTTGGCCAGCAAAGGTAAGGGTGAAAGAGGCGTGAACGGAGTTTCGACGTCTGAGTCGATCGCGTAGTCGGTAGCGACTAACGTAATGCGGACTAGGCGGGCGCTAGTGTCCCGAGTCCAAGCGGACATACACTAAACGAGTTTAGTATAGTCAAAGCGGAGAAGGTGAGGGTAAGAAAATGTCAATGGAGAAATACGACGGGTGGGGGGTGAAAAAATGGATTCTGGCGACAAAGGGCAAGTTTTTATAAAAGTTTTTGGTTTTGTGTTTTTTTTTCTTTTTTTTTTAGAAAGAACTTTACAGAAATATGTACAGGCTTACGGCTTCAAGCAATCACAAACAAGATATGCACAATCACACTTAGATCTAGGGTCACCTAGGTCAGCTAGACAGCTCCTAACTGTTCCAAAGGGCTAGAAATAGGACCTCAAACCGCCTCTTCTCCAACAATTGCGGCCAGGTAAGTGCCAGGTAAGTGGGAGGCTCCCCACTACGTAAGTAGTGGTCCTAATTAAGTAACCACTTTCCTTGGACACACTTGCCTAGACACCGCAAAAGTCAGGATATGATAAACGGCCGATGCCTGTAACTAGTCCTCTGTCCTATTGAGCGCGAAGTCCTTAGGGCCGAGTCTAGTATTTTTTAATTTAAGCAATGGTCAATGCATATGCTTTTTGTGATTTCTGGGGTCCTGGGAAGGGTGATGAAATCCCCACCCAATCTGAATTGGTTTCAAGCCCCTTAAAGTCCGTATTAATATATGCAAAGCAGTAACAATCAACTGCAAACAATTTTTATTTTAGCGCGGCGCAAAGAATCCTGCACAAAAACAATTTATTGGAAGGGGGAAGAGAGTTTGCGCAAAGAATGCTACAGAAAACACAATTCAGTGGAGTTCAGAGGAGTGGGGAAGGAGAAAGAGACTAACCAAAAAAAATGAAATCCTGAAGCCAACAAATGGCCGCGGTTCCGCGGCCAAACACGTGCTCAGGCCTCGGTTCTGCGGCTATGTTGAGGGGTTGGGGCTTTAAATTTCTGGTATGTGCTGTTTTGGGTGTCCTCTACTAGTCTGGATTTCCTGAATCTTGATTTGCTCACTGTATCTGCTCCAGATTTTTACAGTAGACCGTTGGTTCTTGTCTTGATCCGTCGCGGTATAGCCGCGAGTATGGGTCTAACTTCCCACGTCTTTAGCACTGAACTCGACCGTCTTTTTATCCTGCACACTTGCACAAAAACTAATCAAAAATAACAAGATAGGTTTTTTTTACAATGTATATTTTTTTTTGTTTTGTTTTTCGGTTATATTTATATTCACAAATTAACCCGAAATTACACAAAGAAATAAACTACCGTCTCCCCGGCAACGGCGCCATTTGATTGGTAAAGATTTTGCGTGCTAAATTTATTACCGCAATCAAGACGGTTTCGCTTGTAGCTAGCCGGTTGAGTACGGGTCGTCCGCAGGGAGATGGGAATCTTTTTCTATGTGCTTTAACGAGTTAAGTCCAAATGTCCAGGTTTGTTTTTAGATTACTTATGTGCTAAAATGATATATAAAGAGAGCTTGTTAGGGTTAGGATTAGGTTAGTTTGAGTTAGGAGTCGCTCACTTCTTTCGTTGCTACTCTTAATATCGGTGTTACGGTAATCGGCAACAACGGGGATTAGCACGACTAGGAAGGAACTTGCGAGTATAAGCTAGGCTTTCCAACGCATAAGTTCTTCCTTTTGGTGCTTGTCCGTCCGTTCTTGGCTCTTAGCCTTAACCTCCGGTTAATTCAACCACAACCGGTCTCACTAAGGTATCACCGCTATCATGTAGGATAGGGTGCCGTAGGGAGCGGATTGTGGTTCAATTAACGGGAGTCCGAATCAAGATGTTGGGCAAGAAAAGAGTGAGAGAGATTTCCTTCTCTCAAACTTTCCTTATCCTACCCTAACAAGTATGAAAACTACTCACCCATTATAGGAAAAAGAAAATAAAATAAAGGAGGAAGATAGAAAGAAAGAGGTTAGAAGATTACAACTAGCTATTTGTGACCTCACCTTGGCAAGGATCAAGCTTAAGCATCATTGTTGTTTAAGGATAAAGAAAAAAGAGAACAAGAAAGAAACAAACAACAAATAACAACAACTAGATTAGCAAATGAAAATTACAAGCAATTATAATTAACAAAAGAACAAGACAAGCATGATAACAAAGAGAACTCTTTTATTCATTCTTCACTCACAAAAGCTCACAACAAGTTTTCAATGGAGAAGAGATGAGAGGAGGAAGAAGAACAACACATGTATACTAAAATATAAATAGAAGAATATGCACCCTTGGCTTTGGCAAGTTCTAGACTATTTATAGGCAGGGAGCTGGAAACCTAGGGCAACAATCTGCCATAAAATGATATTACCAAAATACCACCAAAAGTATATCATCTGTAGAGCCCGTACGGCCGCGGTTCCGCGGCATAAGCATGCTTATGCCGCGGAACCGCGTCCGTTTAGAGGAGTTGGCTCCTCGGATTTTGTGGGGTCCCATGGCTTGATGTTGTCTTCTGTTTGGTATATGTTTTTTCTCAGAAACTCTTCACAATTTGTCCAGAATTCCAGCAGAACAAAAGGTGATTTGATGTGGATCTTTTTGTCATGATAATATCGATCTCCGCATAGATATGTTGGATCTTGTGTTGCCATTGAGCTTTGTGCATGAAAATGACATTGATTTGCCATTTTGTCTCTTAAACTGGTGTGCGGCAACATACGGATAGAGAGCGGAGACCCATGTTTTATCTGTGGTTGGCAGTAATCCGGATTTTGTCGTGCTTTTCCATGAATTTCACCGTTTAGAGCCGAGAACATGTATCCTGCAATTGACTAGCAAACACGGCTCAAGAGTACCTACCGATAAGCAATGTGATAAAAATTGGGCGGTATAAAAATGCAAAAATCTGATATGAATATGCCGCGGAACCGCGGCCGTTTAGAGGAGTTGGCTCCTCGGATTTTGTGGGGTCCCATGGCTTGATGTTGTCTGCTGTTTGGTATATGTTTTTTCTCAGAAACTCTTCACAATTTTTCCAGAATTCTAGCAAACTAAAAGGTGATTTGATGTGGATCTTTTTGTCATGATTTCCTCGAGCTCCGCGTAGATATGTTGGATCTTGTGTTGCCATTGAGCTTTGTGCATGAAAATGACATTGATTTGCCATTTTGTCTCTTAAACTGGTGTGCGGCAACATACAGATAGAGAGCAGAGACCCGTGTTTTATCTGTGGTTGGCAGTAATCCGGATTTTGTCGTGCTTTTCCATGAATTTCACCGTTTAGAGCCGAGAACATGTATCCTGCAATTGACTAGCAAACACGGCTCAAGAGTACCTACCGATAAGCAATGTGATAAAAATTGGGCGGTATAAAAATGCAAAAATCTGATATGAACATACCGCCTTGAATGTTTGGGGTATCCTAAAACCTTGCACAAAACCGATCGTTCCTCGAGCTTATCTGGACTATGCTTTTTAACATATGCCGTACACCCCCATATCTTGATATACTTGAGATATGGTCTCTTCCCACTCCATATTTGATATAGAGTGGTAGGCACAGATTTAGTTGGAACTCTATTCAATAAGTATGCTGCTGATTCTAGAGCAAAACCCTAGAAGGAAAGTGGCAACTCAGCACTACTCATCATTGAACGCACTATATCTAATAGCGTGCGATTCCTCCTTTCTGATACACCATTATGCTGAGGTGTATAAGGCGGAGTAAGCTGAGAGAGAATTCCATTCTCTTTTAAGCATTCAAGAAAACTGGTACTTAAGTATTCTCCACCTCGATCAGATCGAAGTGTCTTGATGCTTTTACCAGTTTGTTTCTCTACTTCATTTTTATACACCTTAAACTTCTCAAAGGCCTCGGATTTATGTTTCATTAAGAACACATGTCCATACCTAGAGAAGTCATCAGTAAAAGTGATGAAGTAGGAGTGACCGCTTCTCGCATGCGTAGACATTGGACCGCAAACATCACTGTGTACAAGTCCCAAGAGTTCTGTGGCTCTTTCTCCGTGTCCGGTGAACGGAGATTTGGTCATTTTTCCTTTGATACATAATTGACAAGTTGCATATGATGAATATTCAAATGGATCTTGTTAGTTGTATGTATGCCATAGAGGCCAGTATTGTACAGATGATGTATATTATATTGGATGCTTGGACATATATAGAGAGGACTTTCTTGCTCGATATGATAGTATGCTATCTGGTTGCTCTTTATCTTAACATGTATACTTGTCACTTTATACTGTCTTATAGTTATATGTTGGTAAAGCCCTTAGGATGTGTACTTGACTACCTGGACTATGATGCAGATCATACTAGTGGGGACATGGTAGTCCATAAGTACATCCTTCAAGGTCCCTAGTCGTGGGTGGATCGAGACGGGGCATCGATATACCAGTGTAGACTAGCGTATACGCTTCTCGACCCATAAGATAGGCGATGGATGATCCCATATCCATTGGTGTTTGACATCAGAGATGGTGTACGGGTGCTCAGTGGAGACTGGGTACACTGGACGGACTCGCCGAGAACTCCCAGATGGTATTATACCTAACGTCAGATGGCAGTTTTCTGGTGGCACTTGTGCAGGTTAGTCTGTAGACCCGAGATCGTCATAGTGTCTTGTGTGATTCCCACTATGCTTTGATTTCCACCTTACCACGTCAATGAGGGCGTGCAAAACGGTGGTTTTTGGGTACAGTCCCGAGTCACATGGAGGCAATGAGCGATAGGAGGGGTTTCGTCTCTCCCGGTATTGGGGGTTGATGTTGCGTTGTGCTCGATTGGCCGTAACAGGGAAGTCCCTGGCCAGGGCTGATTTAGAGATTTACTGGTAAGTGTTACCAGTAGTTTCTCGACCCGTTATGAGCCTCACATCGGCACGACTTATTGGTTATTGAGGTCTGACGTTTACCACCCCTAGACTTGATATGCGACATATCAGACGAGGAGACCGGACTGTACGTGAAGTGTCACTGGCAGGCTTTTACAGGAGTTGGAGCGGGCTTGCTTGCTGATCTTCTGATCGCTTAATACCTGGGTAGCCGTTACGTCCAGCTAGTACCGCTGACGGCTTGTGGGTGCTTGATGTGATCATCACCTACTGTCGAAGTATTGACGAGTCTTTAGAGTCCTACGTAGAGGTTTTACTGGCTCAGGCAAAACGAAATAGGAGCACGTATGTGATATGTGCGGGACCGAGAATAATGTGTGTATGTGATACCGTATTCTATTCTCGAGACTTTTTGTATCGGTCGGTTATATATGATATAGCCGGGTTATCGAATCAAGTGTTGATTCGATAAGTCGATATAATGGGTGTTAGTCGGTTATATAAGATATGACCGGATTATTAAGTCAAGTGTTGATTTAATAATTAAGTGTATAATTGTATATTAGATATACTAGTTTACATTTACTAACACTTGTTCACTTTAGGGCTTTTCTCACTTTAGCACAATTTTAATGTATATATGATATATATTAAAATTGTGTTTTCTTAAAGTATCATGGTTGATGATACACATGACTTGGGCATGTAAGACATACACCATTCTATGTATTATGGTGGGTTATGATTATTTAAGATAATTACAAAATTAGTAGAGTTTTGGAATGAGCATGAAGCTTGTAGAAGCTTACTTTGCATTGACAAAGTCTACTAGCTTTGTCTTTACCTTAGATTCCTTTTAACTAACCATCACACTTAGCTATGGTAATGTCTCTACATGAGTTAGTATATGATACTCACTCACAATGGTTAGCACTCTCACTTGATCATTATCCTCATTCTTTTCTTTTGTTCATCTTCTTCTTCATTGAGCAAAAGAAAAAGCTTGCTAGGGTTTTGAAAAAAGAGTGAAACTTTGTGAGAAATAAAAATCCAAAGATAACCCACTTCCTATTTCTCCATCCTATACTACATTAGCACTTTAGTATAGGGTGTTTGCTTCACTAATTCTCAAATCAGTGAAGTAGTAGCTTGAGTTGGAATTCCCTCGACGTAGATCATCTTCGGCCTAGGAGACTTCAAGCAAGGTCGCACCTTTCGCCTCGTGAAGCCATGCAAGGGTCCGGAAGAGCCACGATCGCAGCAAAGGGACTTCATCAAGGAGCTAAAGAAGTGAAGGACCGATCTACAAAGGTTGTATTTTGTATCCCTTTAGAGTAAAGTTGTTTACTTGCTAGTTTCTTCGCCTAATCTCTAGTATACGATCTAGCTTAGGGTTGTTCGGCACATAAAAATTTAATTTTGGCATGGTCGATGCCTTGTAGAGTCTTGTTAGTGTGCCTAGTAACCCTACAGTGGTATCAGAGCCTAGCTAGAGCATTAGGCGATGTGTTAACGAAGTTAAAACTCCGAACGAACCCGAACACGTCAAATTATACCCCTCTCTGGACAATTTTTAAAAACTGGATTTTTTCAGAATCAAAAATGCCTAAAAAAATCAGCAGGTAAATATAAGAATTACAGTGCAAAAAGAAATGATGAACAGTACAATCCACCGCGGAACCGCGGCCGTACCCTGCTTAGGCCGCGGTTCCGCGGCCGTACAGAGGGCACATGCCATAATTTTTCCACTGTAATTACTTTTGCTGTTATTTGTTTTTTCTGGGTATTTTTTTAAATTAACTCAAGTGTTGAGTATTTTGGGGTTTATTTTGAAATCGTCGATTTGATCGGAGAATTTAATTTTGTTATGTTATTCCGGATAATTTAGAAAGTACTAAAATGTTCGAACAAATATCATTAACTCAATTTTTCCCGGCACGAAAAACATTCAAGTGTTGAATTTTTCTCGGGTTTAAATCTTTCGGAAAAACGTGCATGTGATGTGATGGACCCTCTAGAAGACAACAAACCTTAACTCGATTATGTGACCGTCTTGAACTGCCCTTTGAACCTTAGGGTTTGGGGCAGTACGGCGTGCCACATGTGAGGCGTTGGCTTGACCCTTCTACGGCTGGACCGTTGCTACTGTGACATATTCTGGAATCTTTGAACTCCGCTCAAGTGTTGAGCTATTATGGAAATCTTGAGTATTTGATTATTCGATCGGAAAGTTTAATACTGTCTATTTGTCTGGAATGTGATACAATATGTGGAATTCATACATGTTAGGCATGAAATGCGAAATATGTGATATTTCGGATTTACGATGTCTAAAGAGATTGTGGATTCCAAATGTTGTAGTTTTACTCTTTCTTTTCTGAGACCGTAAGTGTAATATGTGATATCGCCGGTTTCGTTGCTATATGTCAACGACAATTGGAATGCGCATATTTACTTACGTTGATAACATGTGATGTTTTGTGTTGCTGGATATGTTATATTGGATCGTCGCGTTCTGAATAGCTGGTTTTTTTTTATGTGAGATGAGAGTTTTTATTTTCATTCATGTAAATTTAAATGTATGTAATATTCTTTTATTGGCGCACTTCCGGGATAAGGTCGATGTCACCATTTGTATATTATTTACTTTTCCGCACTAGGATAGACCCAAGGAGGAGAGCACAAGTAACCAGGTTCTGGAGTCCAGTGGGAGACCAACTCGAGGAGTCGAGTCTGGGTCTCCTAACTCTAGAATTGGTAGGGTTGCTTGCCGCTCTCGTAGGGGTCTAGGGGTGTGGGTTTGGCTATTCGTCGC
The DNA here is from genome assembly GCA_030015575.1 of Agapanthus africanus. Taxonomy (NCBI): domain Eukaryota; kingdom Viridiplantae; phylum Streptophyta; class Magnoliopsida; order Asparagales; family Amaryllidaceae; genus Agapanthus; species Agapanthus africanus. Next base: position 449,400,061 of record JASDDO010000014.1, on the reverse strand, counting down.
GACCGTCGAATCCGTGTTTTATAGAGTCTCAAAATAAAACACGGACGTCCTAGTATATCCAATGTTTCATATGTTTCTTCTGCTGCAATATCTGTGATGTGATCATTTGATGTTCTGTGATAAATACTGTATATAGTATATATGATATATTATATAGGCGTTACTTATGTTTTACACCCGCGCTAGCCCTGCCCCGCTCTGCCGTTAGTTACCTAACCTAACGGTGCACGAGGGGACATCGAGGCGAATGCGGATGGCATAAGTGTACGTCGTATTTATCTGTGATGTTTAGGTGACTTAAATGATGGGACTTCATTAATGTGATTATTGAAAGAAAAGAAACCTAAAAGATATTGTAGAATCAAATTTTTCAAAAAGGGTAGCTACAGTTTTGCTTTGCATAGCGATATATATGATATATCCCGCACCTTATTCGATGAGGAAAGAGCCGAGATCCCTTCACCGGGAGTGACCTCTTTAGCAAAACTGGCAGATGCTATAACACTCGGTTTGTTTTTTGATTGCTTTTGGATTTTTTCTTTGCATAGCGATATATATGATATATCCCGCACCTTATTCCATAAGGAAAGTGCCGAGATCCCTTCACCGGGAGTGACCTCTTTAGCAAAACTAATAAAAGCCTCAAAATCACTCCATTTCAAAATTCACATGATTCTACGACGATATCAAGTTCATTATGCAATGGGTTTTCAGAAAAACCTGTCGTAGCCCTCCGTCATTTCAGATAAGTTGTACATAGTATTCGTGCTGCATTTGTTGGCTTTCGTCAAGGTGTAGTGTGCGGTAGCTATATACTGCTTATCTGCTGCATATGATGCGATTGGATTAGGGTAGTCGTACGGCTTTGTTGGCTTTCGTCAAGGGTCGTGCGAGTGGGTTTAATTCAATCAAGAAATGTACGGGTTGAACTTGACTAGCGGGCTATGGTTTGTTGGCTTTCGTCAAGGTCATAGCACGTTAGGGGAAACATATTATCGGGAATTTCAAGTGTTGAGATTTGCACTGAGATTGCATACCTTCTATGAGATAGTTGGATCCTGATACCCACTGCGAGTAATTGTTACTCCCGGGAGAGTTTTACACAGGACAATTAGCCGATCAAGTAGGTCTCTAGAAAGGTGTTAACGGGGTTACGCCTCTGGGAAAACGAGGTTTACTTTAATTAGGTCCGTGCGAAAGCACGGGGAACCTCCCTCAAAGTACCGACACTGGCCTGGCTGAAAGATTGGTGAAATTGTAGGGTGTAATTAATCCCGGCTAGTCTTTTCTTTTAGGGTTTGAAGGAAGATTTGATAAAAACAGTGGGAGCCATCCTGATTAGATAAAATAATAACCAATCTGATCTTGCAAGAGCATACACTAAAGTATTTTCTTCTCTCTCTCTCTCTAGGAAGCGACCATATCATGCCTTAATCAAGATAATAATATGGATGTATTGACCGAACCCGCATGTTATACTGTGCTGGGGAACGTTGGTTCTATTATTTCTTATAAGGGTTATAGGACTGAACAGGATATAGGGGAATACCAGGATTCCCATGCCACCCGAATGAAGAAAGTACATGCTGATGTATTTTCTTCGGGTGTGTTCGTTACAGAGAACTGTTTCTCCATTTGCTCTACGTCCTGGGAATTAGATACCGGGTCAGGATCCCATATATGTAATCAGTTACATGGGCTTAGAAAAGGTAGAGAACTTGGAGAAGGTGATAAAGACATAAGGGTTGGAAATTATGCAATTGTTGCAGCTAAAATCGTCGGGGAATATCACCTTGTATTGCCAACTGGTAATACATTGGTTCTGAACGAATGTTATTACATGCCGAACCTGATATGCAACATTATATCAGTTTCTTTACTAAGTAAAGAGGGATATAATTTTGTATTATAGGATAATGTTATGAACATTTTCCTTAACCAAAAGTTGGTTGGATCAGGCATGTTGTGCAATGGTATTTATGTTCTAAATCAATCAACAGTTCTGAGCATAACAAACACACACAAGAGGAAGAGTTCAGAACTGAACGAATCCTTCTTGTGGCATTGTAGACTCGGTCATATAAATGCGACACGGCTAGCTAAGTTGCATAAGGATGGATACTTGAAACCGTTCGAATTTTCATCTTATGACACTTGCCAGTCATGTCTCAAAGGCAAAATGACCAAAACTCCGTTTACGGGACACGGAGAAAGAGTTACCGAACTCTTGGGACTGATACATAGTGATGTATGCGGTCCCATGTCTACACATGCCAGGGATGGTTCTTCGTACTTCATTACATTCACTGACGATCTCTCAAGATACGGACATGTGTTCTTGATAAGACACAAGTATGAAGCTTTTGAGAAATTTAGAGAATATAAACAAGAAGTCGAGAACCAAACCGAAAAAAGTATTAAAATCCTACGATCTGATCGAGGAGGTGAATACTTGAGCAATGAATTCCTGGACTTCCTAAAGGAGAATGGGATTCTCTCTCAGCTGACTCCTCCATATACACCACAGCACAACGGTGTATCTGAACGGAGGAACCACACCCTATTAGATATGGTGCGCTCTATGATGAGCACAGCTGAGTTACCTATTTCCTTCTGGGGGTATGCGCTAGAGACAGCCATACATCTATTGAATATGACCCCCACCAAATCTGTGCCTACTACTCCATATGAGATATGGAAAGGGAAGAGACCATGTCTTAACTATGTAAAGATATGGGGTTGTCCAGCCTATGTCAAACGACAAAATCCGGACAAACTCGAGGCACGGTCTGTTCTATGCAAATTTGTAGGATATCCCAAGAATTCTCAAGGGTATATCTTCTACCACACTGAGGAACAAAGGGTGTTTGTTTCTCGGCATGCCACCTTTTTAGAAAAGGAATTTCTTGCAAAAGAGATTAGTGGTCTTGAGGTAGAACTGGAAGAGGTTCCAGCTACAAAAGCTGCAACAGAAGATCTGGTGGAACCAGAGGATTCGGTAGTTCCCGATGAACCCCAGCCACTCCGCCGATCTAGTAGGGTTCCTCACCCACCTTAAAGATACTACGGTTTTCTCATGGATGGTGGGAGCGAGGATTGCATCATGGTTGATGATGACCCAACTAGCTTCGAACATGCCATCACGAGTGGGGACTCAGTGAAATGGCTGGATGCAATGCGGTCCGAGATGGAATCCATGTACACCAACAAAGTGTGGACTTTGGAAGTTGCTCCTGAAGGGGTAAAACCCATTGGGAGCAAGTGGATCTTCAAGAAAAAACTTTGTGTAGATGGGAAAGTGGAGACTTTCAAAGCTAGACTTGTTGCAAAGGGTTTTCGTCAAAGACCAGGTGTGGACTATGACGAAACCTTTTCTCCAGTGGCTATGCTTAAATCCATCCGGATCATGCTTGCTATCGCTGCATATCATGACTACGAAATCTGGGAAATGAATGTTAAGACCGCCTTTCTAAACAGTGATTTAGAAGAGTGCGTGTACATGACTCAGCCAGAGGGCTTCGTAGATAGTGGGAGCAGCGGGAAGGTGTGCAAGCTGCTTAAATCCATTTATGCATTAGAGCAAGCATCGCGGAGTTGGAACAGTAGGGTTCCTAGGCACACACATGAGGTTCCACAACAGATCAAACATGCCAAAATCAAATTTTTCTATGTGCCAAAGAACCCTAATGCAAGATCGTTAAGTAGAGGTAAGGCGAAACATGCAAGCAAACTACTTTGCTATAAAGTGAAAGTGACTACAACCTTTGTAGATCCGGTCCTCCACCTCTATAGCTCCGTGATGATGTCCCTCCGCTGCGATCATGGGATCCCGGACTCTAGCGATGGTTTCGTTGGAGAAATGATCGGGCTAGGTCGTCGACTTCGATGCCGAAGATGATCTACGTCGAGGCAACTCAAGATCAAGCTCCATCTTCACTTGGTCATAAAACTTATGAAGATAACAAACTCTACTACATGGCAAGTGGCAGAGGATGAAGAAATAGGAAGTGGGTTCACTTTAGAATTGGATTTCTCACTTGTTTTCATCACTTGGAATTTTCAAGAAAGCTTTTCTTTTCTTGAAGAAGAAGATGAAGAAGAAGAAAGAAAAATGAATAATGAATTAACTTCAAAAAGAAAATCAAGTGATGGCTATCATTTAGTAACCATGGGTGAGTAAACTCATGTAGAGAGTAAACTAGGGTTTAGGCTAATGGTTGTGTTAAGGATAAAACAAAATGGCTTAGACTTTGTCAAAGATGCTATGAAGCTTCAAGCCAAAGTGAGAAAAGCCACCACCATTTTGTTTTTGTTTCTTGCCAAAAATAAATAAATGAAATAAATAAATAAGGCAAACGAAACCCTAACCATTAACTAAACATGGTGTATAGCACACACCCAAGTTTGCATGTATCATCAAACATGATACAAACTAGTGCACAAAACTATATCATATATACAATGTGCATATCAAGTGAGAAAATCCATCTTAAGAGAACTAATACTAGTTAATGTAAAGTAATATATCAAATATATAATTATACATTAAATCATTAAATCAACACTTGATTTAATGATCCGGTCATACTGCATATAATCGACTAATATCAAGTGTATCATTGTATCGAATCAACACTTGTTTCGATAACCCGGCTATATCCTATATAACCGTCTAATGATACATATCGCGAGAATAGAATACAGTATCACATACTGGTATTATTCTCGGTCCCACACATATCTCATATGCGCTCCTATTTCGTTTCGCTTGAGCCAGGAAACCTCTGTGTAGGACTTTAAAGACTCGTCAATACGCCGGCAGCAGGTGATGATCATATCAAACACCCACAAGCGGTCTGCTAAACGTAACGGCCACCCGGGTATTGAGCGATCAGAAGATCAACGAGCAAGCCCGCTCACACTCCTGTGAATCCAACCAGCAACACTTACCGTACAGTCCGGTCTGTTCTTCTGATATGTCGCATATCTCGGCTAGGGGTGGTAAACATCAGACCCCAGTAGCTTGATAAGTCATGCCGATGTAAGGTCCATAACAAGCATGAAACTACTGATAACACTTACCAGTAAATCAGTGCAACCCTGGCCAGGGATTTCTAGTTATTGCCAGTCGAGCATAGCGCAACATCAACCCCCAATACCGGGAGAGACGAATCCCCTCCTATCGCTCATTGCCTTCATGTGAATCGGGACTGTGCCCAAAAACCACCTGTTTGCACGACTCAGTAGAGCCGTGGTAGGGTAGAAATCAAAGCACAGTGGGAGACACATAAGACTCTATGACGATCTCGGGTCAACAGACTAAGCTGTACCAGTGTCACCAGAGAACTGCCATCTGACGTGAGGTATAATACCATCTGGGAGTTCTCGGCGAGTCCGTTCAGTGTACCCAGTCTCCACTGAGCACCCGCATACCATCTCTGATGTCAAACACCAATGGATATGGGATCATCCATCGCCCATCACATGGGTCGAGAAGATATACGCTAGTCTACTCTGGAATATCGATGCCCCGTCTCGATATTCCCACGACTAGGAACATTGAAGGATGTACTCATGGACTACGCAGGCCCTACTAGTATGATCTACATCATAGTCCTGGAAGTCTAGTACACATCCTAAGGGCTTTATCAACATGTAACAAAGAGACAGGAAGTATACATGTTAAGATAAAGAGCAACCAGATAGCGTACTATCATGTCGAGCAAGAAAGTCCTACCTATTTATGTCCCAGCATCCATTACAGTATACATCCCATGTACAGTAATGGCCTCTAGGGCATACATATAACTAACAATCTCCCACTTGCACTAGGGCCATCTATAGCAGTGGTTGCAGTATCACATACTCAACCATCCCATAAAAGTCTCTCTTTGGGAAAAGGCCTTTGTGAGTGGATCAGCCGTGTTGTCCTCTGAGTCTACTCTCCTAACCTCGATCACCCTGGAGATCAACTATCTCCACGATCAGGTGATCCTGCCTCAGAATATGTCTGGGTCACTGATGGGACCAGTGTTCCTGGGCTAAAGCCACACTTCCATTGTCATACAATGATAGGAACCTAGTTCATCTTATGAACCAATATACACCCAAACTGCCTCTTTGGTAGTATCTTTAATAGCGATGTTACCAGCCTTTATCGTCTAGTCTGCTACGGTATTTAGCTTGGAACTCTTCCAACATACCGTCCCTTCACTGAGGGTAAAGACAATGCCTGCGACTGACATTCTGTTGTCCTTATCATTCTGGAACATTTCCAGTGATTCTCCCCAGGGTCGATTGATACCATCTCACTACAACTAGTGAGAATCCTAACATCCAATTACTTCTATCTCATAGATCAAAACTCAGGATTTAGGAGGTATCACTTTGATCCTTTATGGAGAACCGTAGTGATAAGCGGAGATTGACCGAGCGTAGCATAGGAAACTCCTTCCCTATCAAGAGTATGTCATCCACGTACTCTACGAGGATCACCACCATACTCCCTACTACCTTTTTGTATATACAAGGTTCATCTACCATTTTGATGAAGTCAAACTCTTTGACTACCACATCAAAACAGATGTTCCAACTCCGCGATGCCTATTTTATCCTATAAAGCATCTTGCTCACGTTTCCGCTGCTCCCACCGTCTAGGAAGCCCTCTGGCTGTGTTCTTATAGACGTTCTCTTCTAAATCAGTATTTAGAAAAGCAGTCATGACACCCAACCACCAGATATCGTAATCATGGTATGTAGCCATGGCAAGTAGGATCCGGATGGACTTAAGCATAGTCACTTGAAAAAGGTTTCATCATTATCCATGCCTGGTCGATGACGAAAACCTTCAACAAGTCTAGCTTTGAAAGTCTCAACTTTTCCATCTACACCAAGTAATCTTCTCAAGATATACTTGCTCCTGATGGGTATTTAACCCTTCAGATAAAGCAACCAAAGTCCATACTTTGTTGGTGTATAAGGATTCCATCTCAGATCGATAAGCATCCAGCCATTCTTACAGAGTCCCACTCCTGATGGCCAGCTCGAAACTAGTTGGGTCATCATCTCATGATGCAATCCTCGCTCCCACTGTCATAGAGAAACCAAAGTATCTCTCAGGTGGGTGAGTAACCCTACTAAATCGGCGGAGAGGCTGAGGTTCGTTAGAATCTATTGAATCCTTTGGTTCTACCAAATCATCAGCTGCAGTTTGTATAGCTGGAACCTTTCCAGTTCTACATAACTGACCTTGCCTCGAGCTTGTCCGCATTTTGCTTTTGACATAGGCCGGACAATCCCAAATCTTAACTTACTTATGAGATAGGTTCTTCCCATACCATATCTTATATAGAGTGGTAGACACTGATTTGATTCGAACCCAATTCAATAGGTATGCAGCTTCTCAAGTGCATAACCCCTTAAAAGAAACAGGTATCTCAGTAATACTCATCATAGAGCACACCATATCTAATATGGTGTGATTGCTCCGCCCCGATACACCGTTGTGCTGTGGTATTTTCAGAGGAGTAATACGGAGAGAGAATCTCATTCTCCTTTAGAATAATCCTGGAATTCTATGCACAAGTATTCTCCTCCCTGATCTTATCATAGGACATAATACTTATACCCGGTTTTTGGTTCTCTACTTCTAACTTATATTCTGTGAATATCTCAAAAACTTCGGACTTATGTTTCAACAGGAACATATGGCTGAATCTTGAGAGATTATCAGAGAATGTAATGAAGTACAAAGAACCGGTCCTGGCATGTGTAGACAGGGGACCTAACATACATCATCATGTATCAGTCCCAAGAGTTCACTAACTCTTTCTCTGTTTCCAATAAACAGAGCTATGGTCATCTAATTTTTGTGACATGACTGGCAAGTTTCACAAGATGTAAATTCAAACTGATTTAAATATGCATCTAGAATGTAACTTAAGCTAGTCGGGTCGCATTGATATGACCTAGTCTACAATGCCTCAAGAAGGATTCGTTAATTTCTGAACTCTTCTTCTTGTGTGTGTTCCGTATATTAGGAACTGTAGTTTGATTTAGAACGTCAATGCTTTTAGATAACGCGCCTGAACCGATCAACTTTTGAAATGTAAGGAATTTTCAAAACATTATCCAACAATACAAAATTATATCCTTTCTTTACTAATAAAGAGACTGATAAGATTTTGTATATCAGGTTCGGTATCTAACAGTATTTGTTCTGAATCAATGTATTTGTAATACAGGGTGACAGTGACCAACAGACTTGGCTGCAACACTTGCCCCGTTTTCTGTCTCATGAAACTTTATCACCCGTACTCAGTTCTCTACCTTTCTGTAGCCCTATGTAACGGATTACATTTGCGGGATCCTGATCCGGTATCTAATACCTAGGACGTAGAGGATACTGAGAAACAATTCAGTATAGTGAATACACCCGAAGGAGATGCATCATATGCACTTTCTTCATTTGGGCGGCATAGATATTCTGGTATTCCCCTATTTCCCGCTCTGTCTTATAACAATTATAAGTTGGAGCGGGACCAACGTTCCCCAGCTCAGTATAACAAGCGGGTTCGGTCAATACATCCATATTATTATCTTGATTAAGGCGTGATATGGTGGCTACCTGGAGAGAGAAAAGAAAACACTCTTCGTGCGCTCTAGCAAGATTAGATTGGTTATATATTTTATCTAATCAGGATGGTTCCCATTGTTTTTATCAAATCTTCCTTCAAACCCTAAAAGGAAAGACTAGCCGGGATTAATTACACTCTACAAGTTCGCCAATCTTTCAGCCAGGCCAGTGTCGGTACTTTGAGGGAGGTTCCCCGTGCTTTCGCACGGACCTAATTACAATAAACCTCGTTTTCCCAGGGGCGTAACCCCGTTGACACCTTTCTAGACACCTACTTGATCGGCTAATTGTAAAGTGCAACACTCTCCCAGGAGTAACAGTTACTCGCAGTGGGTATCGGGATCCAACTATCATATAGAAGGTATGCAATCTCATTGCAAATTTCAACACTTGAAACTCCCGATAATGGTTTTTACCCCTAGCACCTATGACCTTGGCTAAGGTCAACAAATCATAAGCACTAGTCAAGTTCTACCCGTCATTTCGTGATTAATTAGACCCACCCAGATGACCCTTGGCTAAGGTCAACAAAGCCACACGACTGTCCTAACTAATCGCATTATATGCGGTGTAGGAAGACATCACTTAGCTACCGTACACTGTGCCTTGACTATGGTCAACAAACACAGCACGAATACTAAGTACTCTACTTCCTAAAATGACGGAGGGTTGCGTATGGTTTTTATGAAAACCTTTAACGCTTTGAACTTGATCTCGTTGCGGAATCAAATGGTTTTTAAATGGAGTGTTTTTGTGGCTTTTCTAGTTTTGCTAAAGGGGTCACTCCCGGTGAAGGGATCGTCGGCCCTTTCCTCATCGAATAAGGTGCAGGATATATCATATATACCGCTGTGCAAAGCAAAAACTATAGAAGCAATCAAAAGACAAACCGAGGGTTGTAGCATCTTCCAGTTATTGCTAAAGGGGTCACTCCGGGTGAAGGGATCTCGGCCCTTTCCTTATCGAATAAGGTGCAGGATGTTCTACAAGGAACACCGCGATGCAAAGCAAGAACTGTAGCTACCTGTTTTATTTTGAAATTCGAATCCACAACATCTTTTAGGTTTATTTTCTTTCATTTATCACATTAATGAATATCCCATCATTTAAGTCCACCTAAATATCACAGATAAATATAACGTACGCTTATGCCATCAGCATTCGCCTCGATGTCCCGTCTGCACCGTTAGGTTAGGTAACTAACGGCAGAGCGTGGCAGGGCTAGCGTGGGTGTAAAACATAAGCAATGTCTATATAATATATCATATATACTATATACAATATCTATCTGAACATATCACATGATCACATCACATATAACGCAGCAGAAAATATCATATGAAATATTGGATATACTAGGACGTCCGTGTTTTTAATACGAGCCAGTATAAAACACGGATTCCACGGTCGTGATGAATAGCCAATCCCACACCCCTAGACCCCTACAAGAGCGGCAAGCAACCCTACCAATTCTAGGGTTAGGAGACCCGAACTCGACTCCTCGAGATGGTTTCCTACTGGACCCTAGAACCCGGTTACTTGTGCTCCCCTCCTTGGGTCTATCCTGATGAGGAAAAGTAAATAATATACATCAACGGTGACATCTTCCGCAACCTGGAAGTGCCCCTATAAAAGAATATTACATACAAGTTTTTACATGAATGAAAATCAAAAACACTCATCTCACATAAAAAACCCCGGCTATTCAAACACGACGATCCAATATAACATATCCAGCAATACATAACATCACATGTCATCAACGTAAGTAAATATGCCCATCCCAATTGTCGTTGATATATAGCAACGAAACCGGCGATATCACATATTACACTTACGGTCACAGAAAAGAAAGTGTAAAACTACAACAGTTGGAATCCGCAACCTCTTTAGACATCGCATGCCTAATCAAATGAATTCCTTAGACATCACATGCCTAACAATTATAAACCCCGCATTTTAGTCTCAATATCGAAAACACTTTTCAATATCAAGTCGGGCAATTCAACAAGATTCCCGACATCCTGAACGAATGCTCGTCGCAAACTTTAGTAGACGGCCGCACACCGGATACCGTCGACGAAGTGCACTAAGGCGGAACACCGCTGCCGCGAGCACCCGAACGGATGCTTTCGGCGACGGGGTTCTCCTACAGTCACTTGGTCGGGGCTATGGGGTATAGCTGTCTATTAAGTTTACCCGGCGAGTATCCGCGTACGCTACGTGATTGCGACGGAATTTTGATCGCATCAAAATTCCGTGACAACCGATCAAGTGAGACTAAAGTGCAAGATTTATAACATCCAAATCGGTTATCTTATAACTACTTGTGGATTCTAAATATTGTATCACATTCCAGATAAATAGAAAATGTTAAACTTTCCGATCGAACAATCAAACACTCAAGTTTTCCCGAATGGTTTTCAACACTTGAAATAAGTTTAAAAACATTCACTTCATGCCTCAGTACCAACGGTCCAGCCGTAGAAGGGTCAAGCCAACGCCTCACATGTGGCACGCCGTACTGCCCCAAACCCTAAGGTTCAAAGGGCAGTTCAAGACGGTCACATAATCGAGTTAAGGTTTGTTGTCTTCTAGAGGGTCCATCGCGTTACTTGCACTACTTAGAACATTCTTAAACTACGGAAAAATCCAACACTTGGAAATTTCCCGGCAGGGGAAAAATTGGGTATTTATATCCGGTCGAACTTTTTAACATATTCTAAAATTACCCGGAAAAACACAGACAAAATTAGATAATCCGATCGAATCTGCGAATTCCCAATACAACCCAGAAAACTCAACTCTTGAGTAAACTTTAAAAATTCCCAGAAAACACCGGCATTGCAGAATGGTATTACTGTGCAAAGAAAATTCCAAGATGCTCCTATATGGCCGCGGAACCGCCGCACATGCCATGCTCGTGCCGCGGTTCCGCGGCCACGTGGTCGAGTTATGCGCACGTGTTTCACAGTAATTCTTAAAATTGCCTGCTGAATTTTCTGGATATTTTTAATTCAAAAAAATCCCCGATTTCAAAAAATGTACAGAGAATGGTTTTGGATTAGGGTTTCGGGTTCGATCGGACTTCTAACATCGTCTACTCTTCGCCTAAAGCTCTAGCTAGGCTCTGATACAACTGTAGGGTTCCTAGGCACACACATGAGGTTCCACAACAGATCAAACATGCCAAAATCAAATTTTTCTATGTGCCAAAGAACCCTAATGCAAGATCGTTAACTAGAGGTAAGGCGAAACATGTAAGCAAACTACTTTGCTATAAAGTGAAAGTGACTACAACCTTTGTAGATCCGGTCTTCCACCTCTCTAGCTCCGTGATGATGTCCCTCCGCTGCGATCATGGGATCCCGGACTCTAGCGATGGTTTCGTCGGAGAAATGATCGTGCTAGGTCGTCGACTTCGATGCCGAAGATGATCTACGTCGAGGCAACTCAAGATCAAGCTCCATCTTCACTTGGTCATAAAACTTATGAAGATAACACACTCTACTACATGGCAAGTGGCAGAAGATGAAGAAATAGGAAGTGGGTTCACTTTAGAATTGGACTTCTCACTTGTTTTCATCACTTGGAATTTTCAAGAAAGCTTTTCTTTTCTTGAAGAAGAAGATGAAGAAGAAGAAAGAAAAATGAATAATGAATTAACTTCAAAAAGAAAATCAAGTGATGGTTATCATTTAGCAACCATGGGTGAGTAAACTCATGTAGAGAGTAAAGTAGGGTTTAGGCTAATGGTTGGGTTAAGGATAAAACAAAATGGCTTAGACTTTGTCAAAGATGCTATGAAGCTTCATGAAGCTTCAAGCCAAAGTGAGAAAAGCCACCACCATTTTGTTTTTGTTTCTTTCCAAAAATAAATAAATGAAATAAATAAATAAGGCAAATGAAACCCTAACCATTATCTAAACATGGTGTATAGCACACACCCAAGTTTGCATGTATCATCAAACATGATACAAACTAGTGCACAAAACTATATCATATATACAATGTGCATATCAAGTGAGAAAATCCATCTTAAGTGAACTAATACTAGTTAATGTAAAGTAATATATCAAATATATAATTATACATTAAATCATTAAATCAACACTTGATTTAATGATCCGGTCATACTGCATATAACCGACTAATATCAAGTGTATCATTGTATCGAATCAACACTTGATTCGATAACCTGGCTATATCCTATATAACCATCCAATGATACATATCGCGAGAATAGAAACATACTGGTATTATTCTCGGTCCCGCACATATCTCATATGCGCTCCTATTTCGTTTCGCTTGAGCCAGGAAACCTCTGTGTAAGACTCTAAAGACTCGTCAATACACCGGCAGCAGGTGATGATCATATCAAACACCCACAAGCCGCAACCGGTCTGCTAAACGTAACGGCCACCCGGGTATTGAGCGATCAGAAGATCAACGAGCAAGCCGGCTTACACTCCTGTGAATCCAACCAGCAACACTTACCGTACAGTCCGGTCTGTTCGTTTGATATGTCGCATATCTCGCCAAGACCCCAGTAGCTTGATAAGTCATGCCGACGTAAGGTCCATAACAAGCATGAAACTACTGATAACACTTACTAGTAAATCAGTGCAACCCTGGCCAGGGATTTCCAGTTATGGCCAGTCGAGCATAGCGCAACATCAACCCCGAATACCGGTAGAGACGAATCCCCTCCTATCGCTCATTGCCTTCATATGAATCGGGAATGTGCCAAAAAACCACCTGTTTTCACGACTCAGTAGAGCCGTGGTAGGGTGGAAATCAAAGCACAGTGGGAGACACATAAGACTCTATGACGATCTCGGGTCAACAGACTAAGCTGTACCAGTGTCACCAGAGAACTGCCATCTGACGTGAGGTATAATACCATCTGGGAGTTCTCGGCGAGTCCGTTCAGTGTACCCAGTCTCCACTGAGCACCCGCATACCATCTCTGATGTCAAACACCAATGGATATGGGATCATCCATCGCCCATCACATGGGTCGAGAAGATATACGCTAGTCTACTCTGGAATATCGATGCCCCGTCTCGATATTCCCACGACTAGGAACATTGAAGGATGTACTCATGGACTACGCAGGCCCTACTAGTATGATCTACATCATAGTCCTGGAAGTCGAGTACACATCCTAAGGGCTTACTAATCCCTTTCTTTGTCTTTACTTAATACCTTCTGTACACCGTTTAGGCTAATTGGTTTTCTTCATTCCCCACCGTTCGGCACCAGCCTAAGGTTTGGAAGAATACTGTCCAATTTGCGTGATAGGTGTACTATCTCCTAAACCAAGGAGTACTCGCAACCTGAGAGAAGATAAAAAAGAAAAGACAACTGAATAGTTCTATTCGTTTTTTCCAGAACCAGAAACCATCCTCAAATAAATTCCTTCGAGTTCGTATATAACCATACGATGGTTTTGTCCAATGGAAGTGGACGTTCGTAGTAATACGGGGTGTCCTGTAGAAAATGGTAAAAGTAGGCGTGGTAATGAGGTTTGCAACTAGGACAATCCAAAAGCCAGTGTTTAAGAAGGTTCGGTTAATCTTGGTCACTGAGTCATAGTCTAGGGTCGGGTCAATGGTCGCTGCCAAAGAGAGAGAGAAAAGAAACACTCAGCGTGCACTCTAACCTAGATCAGAATGGTTATCATTTTATCTAATTAGGAAATCTCCCACTGTAACGTCAAATTCTTCCCCAAACCTGAAAGAAGAATTAGTCGGGATCACCCGAGGAGTAAACCAACTCATCAGTGGGAATCGGGATCCAACCATCATCGCATGATAACGTGACGGAATCCGCTCATGTTATCACACTCCAGAAGGTATGCGCATATCTGGCAAGTTTCAGTTTCTTTAGAAACCCCCGATGTGATTTTTGCCCCATGCTCTTATGACCTTGGCGTGAGGTCAAAATATCATAAGTCACATGTCAAGTTCTACCCATCATTGTCCAGGTTAATCTGAACCCACCCGTACATACCTTTGACGAAGGCCAAAATAGTAGTACGACTGTCCCAAACCAACGCATCTATCTACGCAACAGATAAATATCCGGCAGCTACCAATCACTATGCCTTGGCGTGAGGTCAAAATACACATCTTGAATACTACCGAATATTTAACTGAAATGATGGAGGGCTACGAATGGTTTTTGGTGAAAACCTTTAATGTAATGAACTTGATATCGTTGAAGGAACTGGATAGCTTTATAAAATTATAGTAACGAAAACCTTTGCTAAAGAGGTCACTCCCGGTGAAGGGATCTCGGCTCTTTCCCCGTAGAATGAGGTGCAGGATATTCCAACTGAATACCACGATGCAAAGCAAAAGTAAACGACTATAGTGAAGTTATTGCCCTAACGCAAACTTCTGTCCAAGGGGTCACTTCCGGTGAAGGGATCTCGGCCCTTGCCTCGTCGACTGAGGAGCAGGATATTCCAACTGAATACCACGATGCAAAACAAAAGAGAACGACCTTGCAATAACAGCTTTTTGAAAAATGTTCCAACAACATCAGAATAGGTTTGTTTAGCTTGCATTGAACCGAATCAACGCAGTCCCATCAATTGATCACACCAATAAAGAACGAAAATACGATGTACGTATATGCCACCCGCATTCGCCACTGGGTCCCGTCATCACCCATTAGGTTACTTAACTAACGACAGAGCGGGGACTGGACTAGCGCGGGTGCAAAACATATACAACATCTACTAGTATATATATCAATATATAATATTCGCTCAAGGCGTGATAAAATGCAACATCACAGAACAATACAAATATCTGGGATCCTCGGGTTTCATAGAGCCGCTACTGAAACCCGACGTTCCCCTGGTCGTGTGGATAGCCTGTGCAATGAAAACCTAGACCCCTACGGGCGCGGCAAGTTACCCGCCAAAACCTGAAGCGAGGCAGCCCCCTTAAGCAACGTGAATGGACCACCCAGCACTTCACGGAATCCGGTAACTTGAGCACTCCTCCTTGGGTCAACCTGTACCCCCTACGAGTGCGGCGAATAGCCCGCCAATTCTAGAGTGAAGCCCCCTCCATCTCAACGCCATGAGATGCGGGCCCGTTGCCCTCTATAACCCGGCTATCCGTGCACCCCACCTTGGGGTAACCCTAGTACAGAAAGTAAAATATACAATGGGTATATCGACCTCGACCCGGTCGTGCCCCAAAAGAATAATATACAAACAGGCAGTGACGACAGTCCACATGTCGGACGCTCGCCTTGCAATACCAAATGTACATAAAAACCAAAATTGTACTACCATTGCATCCAGGCTATCCCCCACAACCAATCCGCAATATCACAGCACAACACAGAACATCAACGTGAATGTCACGTTCGCAAATCCTTCTAAAAGGGCTATAGCAGATAGACTGGATTTACCGATCGAATGACATTCACGGTCGCAGATATAATGTAAATACTGTAAACTAACATGTTTAAAATTTTCGATCGATCAACTTACCGAAGTGGGCCCCAAGCACAACTGTAGCACTCAAAAACATCTGGGCCCAAAAAGAATATACCAGAAACCCTATTTCCATGTCAGTAAACCACTGTAGAAATTTGGTACGGTTTGGCCACAAAACGACGGCGGTTCCGCGGCCAAAACATGGTTTTGGCCGCTAAACCGCCGTTCTACAGTAACATCAGCGTACCAAATTTTCACAGAATTCATAAAAAACCCTGCACATAATTTTCCTATGAACCAAATAATTTTTTAGAGCACAGAAAAATTCGACAGAAAGTACGACATGGAAATACGATTTTTGGAAAATCCGTTCGATCGAACTTGTAAACACGTTAGAGCAAGCTAGACTAGGTTAATGGCGTGGCTCTGATACCAATGTAAGTGCACGGCGGCGCCCCGGCCGTCAATCCGACGCCGGAATGCGGAAACGAATAACTTTTCAAACTAGAAAACCGGCACCACCGCGCACTAGAATCCCAGATCGGGCCATTAATCTAACTCTAGCAAACTACAAGATGTGATAGAAGGCTATACCAAGCGATCCGTGTCCTTCGGTCTTCGCCTCCACTCCGATCTCATCGCGGAATCTCCGGTCGTCGCCTCCTCGTCGAAACGGGCACCACATCGCCGGGTTCTTTTACGGGCTCCCACCTTTGGACCGAGGCAACTCGGGCACGAAGTTGGCGAGCCGACGTGCCAAAGAATTGCTGTAGGCAAGTATAGAATCCATTGTCTCATTTGGGGTTTAAGTTGCCTTTGAGGGATCAATGAACTTTGGAGTGATTTGTGGAATTTTTGGTGGCAAGCTAAAAATGAGACGAATGATAATTTTTCCACATGAAAAATGAACTCCTCTCTATCTCCTCACAAGTGGCCGTCCCCTCTCAAAGAATAGTGGAGCCAAAGAATCAATTATCCAACAAGAGAATAATGTGTGATCATCAGAAAAAAGTCACACCAAGGTCAAGTTTAAATCCAATCAACTCTCATCTTATTTAATGCTAGCAATGTGATGGAAAAAGAATCTCATGATTATGAATCCACATAAACAAATAACCCCTCCACAAATGTTATTTACACACTTGCAAATAACCCCTCCAACGGAAAAGTCCGGCCGGGAAGGAACAAAGGAAAACCGGCCGAAACTGAATGCAAACTGGCAACTTCAGAAAACTGATCCCGTAATAAATTACAGGAAAACCCCGCGACTGTATATACATGCCCGCATTTGTATTCCCACTGAATACAAATGCAAAGAGACAAAACTACACTGTCTAATACTAGGATCCGGCTTAAAACAAAGCCCGCTAATAAAATCCGTCCGATCACGATCCGTGCAATACCGCACGTATCTGATCGAACCCTGCCATATCTCCATACGGCCTCTACAGTGTTTTGCCCGAAACTTGAGTAACTGTGTGTGGTGGACTCTAAAGACTCGTCAATACTATGGCTGTGGATTTAACCACTAGCACGTCAGAGGTATTAGCCATACGTGACGGGCTACCAGCTATTGAACAAAAGGGGCGTCGATGAGCGAACTCATCCTGACACCCTACTGAGCCTGTCAGTGACAATATCCGTACATTCCGTTCCGTTCGTCTATGAGCATCGCATGGCGGGCCTAGGGGGTTGGTAAAAGTCAGACCCCTAAAAGCGGTACAAGTCATGTCGGAGTGTAGCCCAGAACACCCTGAGATACTACTGGAATACCTACCAGTAAATCTCCAGTCTTGGTCAAGGACTTTCATGTACTGGCTCTCCTAGACACAGCGTGACCTCACCCCCAATACCGGGAGAGACGAACCCCTGCAGATCCGCTCACTGCCTCCATGTGGCTCGGGACTGTACCCAACTAAAACCTGTTTGCACGTCTCCTTTGAGCGTGGTAGGGTAGTAATCAAAGAACAGTGGGAACTCACACGAGACAAATGACGATCTCATGTCGATGAACTAACCTGTACACATGTCACCAGGGAACTGCTATCTGACGTCAGGTATAATACCAACTAGCAGGTTCCCGGCGAGTCCTGTCCGGTGTACTCATAACCCAATGAGCACCTGTATACATCCTAGGTGAACCAACTGACACCAGTGGCTTGTGAGACCGGCCACCGCCCCTCGTCGGGGTCTCGACTGTATACACTAGTCTACTCTGGAGTATCGATGCCCTGTCTCGAAACTCCCACGACTAGGGACCTTTTAAGGATTTGCTTATAGAACCCAGCTCCCACGTATATGATCGCCCTCATACTACTGGTAGTCAAGCAAGAATCCTAGGGGCTCTATCAACGTGCAATAGTGATCAGTAATGTCATCTAAAGTAGTACATGATGATAAAGATAAACCAGATAGCATACTATCATCTCGAGTAAGACTGTCCTACCGGCATAGGTCCTCCCTCAATCATTGCAATCGCGTGCCTGTGATCCAATAATTGACTCTGAGGGCACTATATCCAACATGCATTGTACGTGGACGACATTCTCTTGATAGGAAATGACATTCCTATGCTGCAATCGGTAAAGCTCTTCTTATCACAAAGATTCTCAATGAAAGATCTTGGTGATGCTTCCTGCATATTGGGAATTATGATCTATAGAGATAGATCTAAAAGGATATTGGGATTGTCCCAATCCAGGTACATTGACACCATACTAAAGAGGTTTAGTATGGAAGAGTCCAAACGTGGGTTTTTACCCACGATCTCAGGTCTCACTCTCTCCAAAGAGATGTCTCCCAAGACTGATTTGGAGAGAGCTCGCATGCAAGGAATACCCTATGCTTTGGCTGTAGGCTCTATCATGTACGCGATGCTATGTACCAGACCCGATATAGCATACTCACTAAGTGTAGTGAGTAGGTAACAAGCTGATCCTGGAGAGAGTCACTGGACAGTTGTGAAGAGCATTCTCAAGTACTTACGAAGGACTAAGGAGATGCTCTTGGTGTATGGTAACGGAGAACTCCAAGTGGAGTCCTTTACCGATTCGAGCTTCCAGAGTGATAAGGACGACTCTAAGTCACAGTCGGGATTTGTCTTTACCTTTTACGGAGGGGCGGTTAGCTTGAAGAGTTCCAAGCAGGAAACCATGGCAGACTCGACGATGGAGGCTGAATACATCGCTGCCAACGATGCTACCAAAGAGGCTGTCTGGATCAAGAAGTTCATTGCTGAACTTGGAGTGGTTCCATCCATTGAGCATCCAATACCTTTGTATTGCGATAACAATGGAGCGGTGGCTTTGGCCAAGGAACCCAGGTCCCATCAGCGATCCAGGCATATTCTGAGGCGGTATCACATGATCCGGGAGATAGTTGATCACCGGGAGATCGAGGTCAGGAGGGTTGACACGAAGAACAACACAGCGGATCCACTCACGAAGGCCATTACCCAGATACAGTTTGAGAGACTCTTCGGGATGCTCGTTATGCGATACTACAGCAGCTGGCCCTAGTGCAAGTGGGAGATTGTTAGTTGTATGTATGCCCTAGAGGCCAGTATTGTACAGATGATATATATTATATTGGATGCTTGGACATATATAGAGAGGACTTTCTTGCTCGATATAATAGTATGCTATCTGGTTTCTCTTTATCTTAACATGTATACTTGTCTCTTTATACTGTCTTATAGTTACATGTTGGTAAAGCCCTTAGGATGTGTACTTGACTACCTGGACTATGATGCGGATCATACTAGTGGGGACATGGTAGTCCATAAGTACATCCTTCAAGGTCCCTAGTCGTGGGTGTATCGAGACGGGGCATCGATATTCCAGTGTAGACTAGCGTATACGCTTCTCGACCCATGAGATGGGCGATGGATGATCCCATATCCATTGGTGTTTGACATCAGAGATGGTGTACGGGTGCTCAGTGGAGACTGGGTACACTGGACGGACTCGCCGAGAACTCCCAGATGGTATTATACCTCATGATCAGTCGAAAATACTGCATCTTTAACACGGTAATTTCCCTATCATTTGCACTCATCTAGAAGTGTTCGGCATTCATATAGCACATATTAGCAAATCAGTCGTTAAATATCAGATTGCATGTGTTAGACTCTAAAACCGGCACTATAAAGAAAATTGACTGCATTTCATGGCATCGTATCATCCCTATATTGTGCAACACTTGTTTCAAGATTTGTGCAGGAAATTGCAGGATCAAAAGAAGCTGATAAAATACACCAACTCCAAGTTTTAAGATCTGGTAGCAATCCAAAGGGAAAAATACAATTCAACATATCAGAAAAAGGCCTACATGTTAGCCCAAGACCACACCAGAAGTTTAAAGCCATGAAGCCAACACTTGGCCGCGGAACCGCGGCCGGAGCCGGCTTGCGCCGCGGTTCCGCGGCGGTCTTGCCACGTCACCTCTTCAAATTTGGTGCATTATTCTTCTCTCAGGGCCCACATTCAGTTCATGTACTTCAAGTTCCAGAAGACTCCAGAAACTTCTGCCAGTTTAGCAAACTAGGGTTTCTAAGGTTAAACAACCCTAGCTTAAAGCCTAAGCTAAACTCCTAACAAACTATTTCTAGAAGCTCCTCAACAAACTTTTGGAGGGAATTGTAATTTCAAAACCTAGACCTAGGTTATGGGAAGTCTATAAATAGAAGCCTAGACCTAGGGTTAAATATACTTAAATACTTAGAAATCTAGAATCTAGAGCCATTCAATCTCTACTTAGAAAAATCTCCCATCTTTACCTCTTACACCATCTTCTTCCACATGTCTAGTGACAAGACTTGTGCAAAACTCTAACCCTAATTCCAATCAAAATTCAAGATCCGGAGTACCAAATCAAGTAAGAAGCCCTTCAACCTTTTAGGAGTGGAGCCGATCTTCAACAGAGCAAGTGGTCAAAGCCGATCCACGACTCACGAAGAAAAGCGAAGCCAAATCAACAATCGAGTTCTTCCTCTTGTAGTTCTTGAGCGACTGTAATGAAATTTTTGATATAAATAAAAGGTGAAATTCTTTAATCTTGTTTTCTTTAAATTCTTGCATCATGATTCGATCTCAAATTGTAGTTGTAGTTCTTGTTTTGATGTTTGAGTAATACTCCGCTCGTCGAGGAGTCGAGACAATCAATAAAATGATGATGTACAAATCTTAAAACGATTCTTGAGTCCTACGAGTTTTGTAAACCCTAGCAAGTTCAAGAATCGACGACCTAGTTTCGTTGCGATGCTTTCTTGATTGTTATCGCTCGAAATTAAGGATTTACGATCGTTTCTTGAATTTACTAGAGGCTAGAATGTGAATGATATCGACGAAAGAACAAGGGATAAATGATGAAACCCTAGTTTCACGAGAAATCCCTAACTTTCGTCGATCATCATCGATCTAGTATCAACTCTTCGAAGGACAAGAATACGATATCTTGAGATTACATCACATCTATAGATCCGATCAATTCCTACGAGCCTCATTTAGATTCTTGATATTTGGTTGGAAAAATCATCGAAACTCGATTCTCGATTGTTTATCATTTTCTTGATTTTTGATTAGAATAGTGACACTTGAGTCCATCGATAAAATCTTGAATCATGTTTTCTTTTCTTTTCGATTAACTTTTCAATTTAAACAAATCAGACATACAAACGAATCGTACAATCCCTGTGGACGATCCGCACTCGCTTACGATCTACTACCGACACCGTAGTTGATTGAGGTCAAATATAATTCTTTGATTGTGAATTTTATTCATTTTCTAAATACCGACACAAAGAAATTCATTCTAGTTACATGACTCAATCTTGAATTAAAAATTCAAGCAAATGGCGCCGTTGCCGGGGATTACGCGCTAATTCATTTTATATTGAAATTTGAATTGAAAGATTTATTCCATTGTTATTTTGAGATCAAAATTCGTGCAAAACCCTAAACGATTTGTTATGGTTCATTGCAAGGAGATCTGGAGCTTGCTGTGAAATTGAAATTTTTTTTGGAATATACCAGAGAGCCGAGGGAGTCTACAGAGCCTCTTTGCTGAAATTTGGTGCAGTGTTTCATTCATTCAACCGCGGAAGCACGGTCTAAAGGAGCAATTGCGGCGGAACCGCGGCTTCTTAAGGAGTTCTCTGTACCAATTTCTCTCAGGTAACTTCTTACTTTCTTATCTCTTATCTCATCTGCTCCAATTAACAATTTGCTGCAGGTTTCTTTGCAAATAATCGCAGCACGCAAATAGCAAAATTAAAATTGTGCGTGTTTTTTGTTTCTTGGTTGTTTGCATTATAATACAGACATTAAGGGGCAAAGACCAAATCCAAATTAGGTGGGGAGTTCATTACCTTTCCTAAGCCCCGAAAACCTCAAAACTTGCATCCACATTTACCCCAATTAACTAAAAAAGATCTAGAGATGACTCTAAGGACCGTCGCGCTCACTTAGGACAGAAGAAGGCCGTGGGTAATTCATTGCTTATCCGCGTTTCTCTTGTGGTGTCTAGGCAAGTGTGTCGAAGGCTAGTGGTTACTTAATTAAGCCCACTACTTACGTAGTGGAGAACCTCCGACTTACCTAGCACTTACCTGGCCACAGGAGAGACAAAGAGGCAGTAGAGGATTTTATCCTGCGTCTTGTCTTCTGGCA
This sequence comes from Agapanthus africanus, assembly GCA_030015575.1. Lineage (NCBI taxonomy): Eukaryota > Viridiplantae > Streptophyta > Magnoliopsida > Asparagales > Amaryllidaceae > Agapanthus > Agapanthus africanus. The sequence continues at coordinate 449,377,296 of JASDDO010000014.1, read as the reverse complement.
GTTAGGAGCGGTCTAGAGATCTGACCTAGGCGACCCCTAGAATTAGGGTTTTGTGTGCTGCATTTGTTGTGTCTCATCATTTTTTTTTCAAAAATCCGTCCTATTTTCAAAACAAACACCACATTCATTCATTCATTACCCCTAATTATAAGTCAACGCTGCCAATTGTACTAACCCTTTTTAGTACAAGATAGGCTGGACACGGGATTCTAGTGCCCGTTTAGTCCGTGTATCCTTTATCGACTCCGAAGTCTGTATTTCTCCATTTACTTCTTCTTTACCCACTACCACACCCACATCGATGGATCCACCTCCATCAAACTTCTTTAACCCTAATCTTCCACCGTCCGTTGGTGCGCAGAATCCACCCCGCATCTCTCTCCAAGAAAGGTGCTATCCACTGCGAGGTCCTCTTTCGACCTGCTTATCCATTCCACCAGCCAACGGGGATAACTTTGAAATTAAACCCCAATACATCAACCTTTTACCCAAATTCCACGGACTCGAGACTGAGGACGCTTACGTTTTCATTACCAAATTTGAAAACGTATGCGCAATGATGGGTACGTCACAACTTTCAGTGGATGCTATGCGTCTACGACTTCTTCCATTTACTTTGTGCGATATAGCCGATAAGTGGCTATATAACACCACCGCACACTCAATCACGAATTGGGAAGAATTCGTAGCGGTATTCCTTAAGAATATTTACCCAATGCAAAAGACAGCTCGAATCCGTAGCGAACTGAATCAATTTACCCAGCTCCCTACTGAACCATTCTCTAAATGCTTTGAACGTTTCAAGGATCTATTGGTTCAATGTCCTCATCACGGCATCCCGAGATGGGATCTTTGCCGAATCATATATGAGGGCATTAACCCAAACACTAAACAGAACCTTGAAAACATGTGTCAAGGTACTTTTATGACTAAGGATGATGGGGAAGCTTGGAAGTTTTTAGAAGAGTTCGCTGAAAAATCACTACAGTGGGAGAGTGGAACCCAATCATTGAATAGGGGTGGCGTACACCAAATAGATGTGTCCATAGGTGTTCGAGCTGAGATGTCAGCAATGCAAAAGATGCTCGACGCTATGGAACACAAATTTTCTGCAGCCTCCCTAAACCCAATGTCGCTCCCCAAAACTGTATGTGGCTGCTGTTCTGATCCGTCTTATTTAACGGAAGAATGTCCATTAAACTCTGCGTTTCAAGGTCACGAGCATACAAATGCCGCATTTCAACGACCTAGAAACGATCCATATTCTTCCACGTACAATCAGGGTTGGAGGAATCACCCGAATTTTGCTTGGAATCAACAACAATCTCAAAACACGGTTCCAAGCCAAAATAATTTTCAAAGGGCTCTTCCACCACAACAGCAACCACTTCAACTCACTCAGCACCCATACCAGTTGAAAAATTTCCAAAACCAGGTCAACACTCCTGCACAGTATAATCCTATGCAGTTATCCTGTTCTGACGAATTCTCTCAATTCACTTAAACCATGAAATCACTTTTGTCAAATTTCATAGAAGTTTCGGCTGAGGTTAGAACTTCCGTCAGTGAGATAAACAAAAACTCAGCGTCCCAAGCTGAGAGTATCAGATCGATGGAAGCTGAAATAGCACGACTTAATGCCGAGATGAGTGCGAGAGTAAAAGGGAAACTTCCCTCTCAACCCCTACAAAATCCTAGGCATTATAATGTAAATGCCGTCACAACCTTGAGATCGGGAAGAGTGCTGAATAATCATGTCGGGGAAGGAATTGATGATATTGAAAATCCTATCAATAACACCCCGGCTGAGACCTTTCCTCACACACACACTTCTACTTCTGATCTTTGTTCTTCTAACTCACCACCCTCTCGAGAGCCTATTCTCCATTTCCCACTAGGCTCGACACCTCAGCCCAACCCTTATAGTTCTCTACAGACGGTCCCCACACCACTTTTGGGATCTCATCTACCCCCTCTTCCTTCTCCTATGATGGACCCGACGCTTATTGCGAAAGCTCCTTACCCGAATCGGTTAAGGGGTAATAGAACGAGTCCTCATATGGAGAAAATTATGGAAATGTTCAAACAGGTTAACATCAATATCCCTCTCCTAGATGCGATTCAACAAGTCCCCGCTTATGCGAAAATTCTTAAGGACTTGTGCACGAGGAAGACTCAAGTGCCGAAGAAGGTCTTTATGTCTAATAATATTAGCACTGCTTTTATTCCCCAGCTACCAAAGAAACAAAAGGACCCAGGATGTCCTACAATATCGATTTCTATTGGGGGTAAAAACATAAATCGTACTCTTTTAGACCTTGGCGCAAGTGTTAACCTACTTCCATATTCTGTATATGAGCAATTAGGGATTGGAGAGCTGAAACCTGCTCACTGCACTCTCCAAATGGCAGACCGTTCAATCACTAAACCAAGGGGTGAACTAGAGGATGTGTTGATAAAGGTCGGGGAATTTGTTTTCCCTGTAGACTTCATTGTGCTCGACACACAGCCTGTAGCAAACCCCCGGGGCCAAATTCCGGTGATTCTGGGTCGCCCTTTCTTTGCCATTTCCAACGCTGTTATAAACTGTAGAAACGGTTCAATGAACTTATCATTTGGAAATATGACCATTGAACTAAACATCTACAAAGTTGGAAGTCAGCCATCAGAACTCTCTGCTCATATTCTAGATGTGTGCTCTGTCCACGAGATCGCTCCCGATAGTTGCGGAGCTGAGGAACTTTGCTTTACTGATCTCGACGACATTACCACATCTATGTTTGAATTTACACAAGATCTTAGTGAGGACACTTTTCCTACACTTGAGTCCTGCACTCCTGACTTTTCTCTACCCGAGTCTGTATCTTTCACAGGCTCTGAGCTCTTTTGTAATTCCAAAAATCAATCGATGATCCCTCCTTCTATCATCTCTCCGCCTGAATTAGATCTCAAAATGTTACCTTCTTATCTTAAATATGCTTATTTATGTGAGAATGAGTCTTTACCGGTTATAATATCCGCTTCTCTAGCATTAGAACAAGAGAATGCACTTTTATCGGTATTGAGATCTAACAAAGAGGCGTTTGGTTGGAGTATGGCGGACATCAAAGGGATTAGTCCCTTGATAGTTGAACATCATATACATGTGATGGATGATGCCAGACCAACCCGAGAACCACAGAGACGGTTGAATCCCATCATGAAGGAAGCTGTGATGAAAGAGATCGTCAAATGCTTAGATAATGGTATTATATAACCCATCTCCGATAGCCAATGGGTGAGTCCTATACATGTCGTTCCTAAGAAATCCGGCATCACTGTTATAACCAATGAGGCAAATGACTTGATTCAGACACGCACCCAAACCGGGTGGCGTGTATGTATCGATTATAGAAAACTCAATGCTGCCACAAGAAAAGATCACTTTCCTCTACCATTCATTGATCAAAAGCTGGAACGCTTAGCCGGACGAGAGTATTATTGTTTTATGGACGGATACTCAGGCTATAATCAGGTCCCCATCGCCAAAAAGGATCAAGATAAAACCACTTTTACCTGTCCTTTTGGTACCTTTGCTTACAGTTGCATGCCCTTTGGGTTATGCAATGCTCCCGCTACCTTTCAGCGGTGTATGATAGGGATATTCTCTGATGTGGTAGAGAATTTTCTGGAGATCTTTATGGATGATTTCTCGATTTTTGGAGACTCTTTTTCCGATTGCCTAGCGAATCTTGACGCTGTTCTTACTCGTTGCAAAGAGAAGAACTTAACTTTGAACTGGGAAAAATGCCATTTCATGGTCCGAGAAGGAATTGTTCTTGGACATGTTATTTCACAGAAAGACATTGAGGTTGACAGAGCTAAGATAGATGTCATTCAAAACCTCCCTCATCCCAAAAGCGTCAAAGATATTCGATCTTTCCTTGGCCATGCGGGCTTTTATAGGAGATTCATTAAGGACTTTAGCAAAATTGCTAGACCTTTCACTCTTCTCCTGGCCAAGGATACGACCTTCCATTTTGACTCGGACTGTGAGACAGCTTTCAACTCACTTAAACACTCACTCACTTCAGCCCCCGTTCTATCGTCTCCAAATTGGGACTACCCCTTTGAGCTGATGTGTGACGCATCTGATTTTGCAGTAGGTGCAGGTTTAGGAAAGCACATCGAAAAGATGCCACACGTAATATACTATGCAAGTAAGACCCTGAATGATGCACAAATCAATTATACAACCACCGAAAAAGAACTTTTAGCGGTTGTATTTTAATTAGAAAAATTCAGGCCTTACTTAATTGGCTCTCCTATAGTTGTGTATACTGACCATTCCGTCTTAAAACATCTTCTGGCGAAGAAAGATGCAAAAGGTCGACTAATACGTTGGATCCTTCTGTTACAAGAATTTGATCTTGTTATCAAAGATAAGAAAGGATGTGAAAACATAGTAGCCGACCATCTTTCACGCATCTCTTCTTCCCCTGTGACCCTGCCGATCAATGACTCGTTCCCTGACGAACAACTCTTGAGTGTATCCAATGAACCTTGGTTCAGGGATATTGTGAACTATCTTGTCACGGGACTTATACCTAGCGATTGGTCGAAACAGGACAAATACCGCTTTTTATCCCAAGTAAAACACTTTTACTGGGATGATCCATACTTGTTTAAGTATTGTCCTAATCAGATCATTCGCCGGTGTGTCCCGAAAGAAGATTTCAAGAGTGTTCTTTCTTTTTGTCATGATCACGCCTGTGGGGGTCACTTTGGTCCTAAAAAGACGGCGGAGAAGGTTTTGCAATGTGGATTTTATTGGCCGACCTTATTCAATGACGCATTTGACTATTGCAAAACCTGTACACAATGTCAGTACACGGGTAGAATCTCCCAGAGGAATGAAATGCCTCAGCAACCCATTCTGGTTGTTGAAATATTCGATGTTTGGGGCATTGATTTTATGGGTCCTTTTCCCAACTCCTTTGGGAATTTGTACATACTGCTGGCGGTTGATTAGTGTCTCAAAGTGGGTTGAAGCCATTCCATGTCGCACTAATGACAGGAAAGTTGTCACTAAGTTCTTGAAAGAGAATATCTTTTCGCGATTTAGACACCCATGCGCTATTATTAGCGATAATAGGACATATTTCTGCAACAGGTCTTTCGAGACTTTGATGCTGAAATACTCAATCAACCACTGACTTTCTACACCCTATCATCCCTAAACAAGCGGGCAGGCTGAAATCTCAAACAGACAGATCAAACTTATCCTGGAGAAGACTGTTGCTAAGAATAGAAAAGACTGGTCGACCAAACTGACGGATGCTCTTTGGGCATTCCGAACTGCATTTAAAACCGACCTAGGGATGTCTCCATATAGGATAGTGTTTGGGAAGGCATGTCATTTACCTGTTGAGATTGAGCATAAAGCATTGTGGGCTATTAAAGAAATAAATTTTGACCTAAACCTAGCTTGCAACTTTCGGATGCTGCAAATAAATGAGCTAAGCGAACTCCGCGATGAAGCTTATGATAACGCTGTAATTGTAAAGAATAGGACTAAGGTTTTTCACGATAAAAATATTTTGAGAAAAACATTTTCTCCAGGTCAAAAAGTCCTTCTTTATGATTCACGACTACACCTTCACGCGGGTAAGCTCGGATCTCGGTGGAAGGGACCTTTTGTTGTGTGGTCTGTATACCCGCACGGGGCAGTAGAAGTAGAAAACATTAAAAACGGCACCTTTTTCAAAGTGAATGGACATAGACCGAAGTCTTATTTTTCCACTGACCCCACGGAGGAGCTCCTGTTCTTACAGGAGCCAGTTTATCTTGATTAAAATTCCTCCGTCTCATCTCCATATCCTGCATATCACTGCATCATTTTTTGAATGGAGGTGAGTGAAAAGAGTAAGTTTGGGGGAAGTTCTTCACTTATATATTTTGCCCCCACTAATAATTCCTCCCAGACTTACAGGTTTTGTAGATATAGCTGTTGGCAACAGTGAGGACACTATTGAAAACAAGTTTGGGGGAGGTTTCTGCTTATTTTCGCATCATTTGCATATCATTTGCATAAGCACAAAACATTTCTTTAAAAACTTATGAAAATTTAAAAATTTCCAAAATCCATAAAAATTTAAAATTTTCAAAATATAAAAATATTTTAACATTTAAACGGTTTTTGTACATAAATAAGATAATGAAAGTTTAGATAGTGAAAAATTACATCCATGAGATTAGAAAAATTTAAGAAAACCAAGAAAATTAGAAGTTTTCTTATACGAACTAGTAATAAGTAGTTATGAGCCGTTGTCCGAAGGGTTAGTAAGATGAAAGACGTTACTAATCTGAGGATAAAAATAAGTCTGAAAAATAGTTTCTATTCTGGAAGCCAAACATTTTGAACTTTGATACCCTGCTATTCGCACTTACACACGTCTTAAAGCCTGGGATAGTAGAGGATACCTTGAAATGCTCTTGTCTTAAAGCCAAAAGTATGAAGGAAATAAAAAAAATGATGAAATGAAGAAAATATAAAGTGGTGAGAAAAATGGACACTGGTTTTGTTATCACCAAGGGCAATAAAAAATGTTTAGCGAGGGTGCCTCTTCACCTAGTGCCCTAAGGCCAACTGGTCTGGGAGTCACTGCTATGCCTGAGGTGGTGCAAGACGAGGAAAATACACAAAGTAAGCAAGCACAGGAGTAATCGGTCGGTTAGTACCTCAAGAAGTATTAACGGTCGCATGAAAGTGTGTGAGCAATCTCATCTAAATATTCATTAATTAAAAAGTACTGAGGCTGATGGGCAAGAGTATGATAGCTTGAATTGAATTCTCCGGGTGTAGGGATGTCTTTACACACACGCAGGGTTATATGATCGATGTTTGGAAGAAAGATAGGAATGAAGAATAAGACGATGTTTTATTGAGGGAGGACGTGATTTCCGACATCTTTTCATGACCATTAAGATGGGGCTCATTACAACCGAAAAGCTTGCTTAGTTGGAAACCCTAATTTTCAAAGCTTTTCTTTTACAATTCTTGTCTTTAAATGTAAATTTCATAATCTGCCTTTTATTATTGGATTTTGTGGGTGCAATCCGCTGAAAACCCTCAGGAGACAACACTCCTCCTACTAGCGACACCTAGATGTTTAAAGGCTTGTTGCACATGCTCAGTGCAATCGTGTTGCTTACGAAAGTGTGCTAGTTAGTTTTTCTCTTTCTTTATTTTCTCCTTCTCTTTTTAATAAAACAGTTCGCTCGAGACGATCGAAAATAAGTTTGGGGGAATTTGATCAGTCGAAAATACTGCATCTTTAACACGGCAATTTCCCTATCATTTGCACTCATCTAGAAGTGTTCGGCATTCATATAGCACATATTAGCAAATCAGTCGTTAAATATCAGATTGCATGTGTTAGACTCTAAAACCGGCACTACAAAGGAAATTGACTGCATTTCATGGCATCGTATCATCCCTATATTGTGCAACACTTGTTTCAAGATTTTTGCATGAAATTGCAGGATCAAAAGAAGCTGATAAAATATACCAACTCCAAGTTTTGAGATCTGATAGCAATCCAAAGGGAAAAATACAATTCAACATATCAGAAAAAGGCCTACATGTTAGCCCAAGACCACACCAGAAGTTTAAAGCCATGAAGCCAACACTTAGCCGCGGAACCGCGGCCGGAGCCGGCTTGCGCCGCGGTTCCGCGGCGGTCTTGCCACGTCACCTCTTCAAATTTGGTGCATTATTCTTCTCTCAGGGCCCACATTCAGTTCATGTACTTCAAGTTCCAGAAGACTCTAGAAACTTCTGCCAGTTCAGCAAACTAGGGTTTTTAAGCTTAAACAACCCTAGCTTAAAGCCTAAGCTAAACTCCTAACAAACTATTTCTAGAAGCTCCTCAACAAACTTTTGGAGGGAATTGTAATTTCAAAACCTAGACCTAGGTTATGGGAAGTCTATAAATAGAAGCCTAGACCTAGGGTTAAATATACTTAAATACTTAGAAATCTAGAATCTAGAGCCATTCAATCTCTACTTAGAAAAATCTCCCATCTTTACCTCTTACACCATCTTCTTCCACAAGTCTAGTGAAAGGACTTTTGCAAAACCCTAACCCTAATTCCAATCAAAATTCAAGATCCCGAGTACCAAATCAAGCAAGAAGCCCTCCAACCTTTTAGGAGCGGAGCCGATCTTCAACAGAGCAAGTGGTCCAAGTCGATCCACGACTCACGGAGAAAAGCGAAACCAAATCAACAATCGAGTTCTTCCTCTTGTAGTTCTTGAGCGACTGTAATGAAATTGTTGATATAAATAAAAGGTGAAATTCTTTAATCTTGTTTTCTTTAAATTCTTGCATCATGATTCGATCTCAAATTGTAGTTGTAGTTCTTGTTGTGATGTTTGAGTAATACTCCGCTCGTCGAGGAGTCGAGACGATCAATAGAATGATGATGTACAAATCTTAAAACGATTCTTGAGTCCTACGAGTTTTGTAAACCCTAGAAACTTCAAGAATCGACGACCTAGTTTCATTGCGATGCTTTCTTGATTGTTATCGCTCGAAATTAGGGATTTACGATCGTTTCTTGAATTTACTAGAGGCTAGAATTTGAATGATATCGACGAAAGAACAAGGGATAAATGATGAAACCCTAGTTTCACGAGAAATCCCTAACTCTCATCGATCATCATCGATCTAGTATTAACTCTTCGAAGGACAAGAATACGATATCTTGAGATTACATCACATCTATAGATCCGATCGATTCCTACGAGCCTCATTTAGATTCTTGATATTTGGTTGGAAAAATCATCGAAACTCGATTCTCGATTGTTTATCATTTTCTTGATTCTTGATTAGAATAGTGACACTTGAATCCATCGATAAAATCTTGAATCATGTTTTCTTTTCTTTTCGATTAACTTTTCAATTCAAACAAATCAAACATACAAACGAATCACACAATCCCTGTGGACGATCCGCACTCGCTTACGATCTACAACCGACACCGTAGTTGATTGCGGTCAAATATAATTTTTTGATTGTGAATTTTATTCATTTTCTAAATACCGACACAAAGAAATTCATTCTAGTTACACGACACAGTCTTGAATTAAAAATTCAATCACCTCACGTCAGATGGCAGTTCTCTGGCGACTCTTGTGCAGGTTAGTTTGTAGACCCGAGATCGTCATAGTTTCTTGTGTGATTCCCACTGTGCTTTGATTTCCTCCTTACCACGTGGCGTACAAAAGGGTGGTTTTTGTGTACAGTCCCTGTAAGTCTACGCTAGCGCCCCGGCCGTCTACAGACGCCAAATGCGGAACAAAAACTTTTTAACTGGCGCTATCGTATACTTTAACCCGGATCTGCCATTATTGCTAAACTAACAAACTGTAAAGAGTGTAGAAAGGTTATACCGAACGATCCGAGTCCTTCGTTCTTTAACCATCATCCCACGCTCCGTTGCGGCTGCTCCGATCTCGTCGATCTCCGATCTGCTCATCCAGGTGGCACCACGTCACTGATTCTTTAAACAGGCTCCCGCATCTGACTCGAGGCAACTCGGTCGTCAAGTTTGCCAAAAGAGACGACCAAGAATGATGTAGAGAATGAGTAGATGACTTTGTCTCACTTCGTCCAAGTCCGTGGACGATCGGTTAATGAAGTTGCCGAGGGAATCGGGTGATGGAATGAAATGAGCTGTGAATTCCATACACCGAAAACTATCATAATCTTTTGCAAATGAAAACTCAAGTGAGTGTGAGAGAGAGGAGGGGCCGGCCATATATAGGGAGGAGGAGGGTGAGTGTAGGAAAGATGAGGGTGACCATAAGGATAAATATCAACAACAAATATCCTTAAGCAAAACAAAACTCATTAATGAAATGAATGACTCACTAAACCTAGTCATCCATTCATTAATGCAACCAATGAAACACAACACCATTTAACCTAGTCACCACCTTCTAGAACCTTCTAGAAGCATGACTCACCCTCATCCAAGAAAAGATAAATCCGTCTTTAACCGAATGTTAAAAGACGGCTGATAGAAAACTGGAAAGTGGCAACTTCAAAAAGTGATCCTGAAACGACTTTCAGGATAACCCCGTAACTGTATAAATATACCCGCATTTGTTTTACGACCGAATACAAATGCAACGGAGACAAAGATATTATACCTACTCAATATAATACTCGGATCCGGCTTAAACCAAAGCCGACCAGTATCATCTGCCCGAAAAATAACACGTGCGTAAACGCACGTGCATTTTCCGAACCCTGCCATAAAACCATACGGCCTCTACAAAGTTTCGCCCGAACTTGGGAAACTGTCTGTGGGGGACTCTAATGACTCGTCAGTACCCGGCAGTGGGTTTAACCACAAACTGTCAGCGGCACTAGCAATGCGTAACGGCTGCCCATGGACTGACCTCAAGGGATGCCAATGAGCGAACTCATCCGGAAACCCTACTGAGCCTAACAGTGACAATTTATATACAGTCCGGTCCGTTCGTCTATGAGTATCGCATATCTGCCTAGGGGGCTAGTAACGTCAGAACCCCAAGAGCAGTATAAGTCGTGTCGGAGTGTAGCCCAATAACACCCTGAGATACTACTGGAGTACCTACCAGTAAATCTCCTGCCACGGCCGTGGGCTTTGTGTAATGGCTCTCCTAGACACAACACGATCTCGCCCCCAATACCGCGAGAGACGAATCCCCTGCCGATCCGCTCAGGTGCCTCCATATGTCTCGGGACTGTACCCAAAAGCTACCTGTTTGCACGACTCCTTTGAGCCATGGTAGGGTAGAAATCAAAGCACAGTGGGAACTCACACGAGACAAAAGACGACCTCAGGTCGATGAACTAACCTGTACACATGTCACCAGGGAACTGCTATCTGACGATAGATATAGTTTTAACTAGCAGATTCCCGGCGAGTCCTGTCCGGTGTACTCATAACCCAATGAGCACCTGTATACATCTTAGGTGATCCAACTGACACCAGTGGCTTGTGAGACCGGCCACCGCCCCTCGTCGGGGTCTCGACTGTACACACTAGTCTACTCCGGAGTATTGATGCCCTGTCTCGAACCTCCCACGACTAGGGACCACAATTAAGGATATGCATATAAACTACCCAACTCTCACGTATATGATCGCCATCATACTATTGGTAGTAAAGCAAGATCCTAAGGGCTCTATCAAAGTGTAACATGTAATCAGTCACCAGAACATGTACACGACTGATAAAGGCAAACCAGATAGCATACTATCATCTTGAGTAAGACTGTCCTACCGGTATAGGTCCTCCGCAATCATTGCAATCACGTACCTGCGATCCAATAATTGACTCTGAGGGCACTATCTCCAACAATCTCCCACTTGCACTTAAGGCTAATATTGCGATGTCGACTACTCACAGCCCGTGTGAAACCGAACATCCAACTCCTCTACTAATCAGTTTTACAAAGCCCGTTTGTAAAACTATTGTGTTCGAGAAATAGCCTCAGTGAGTGGATCCGCCTAGATGTTTATTTCTATATCTCTCTTAATCTCAAATTCACGGAGAAAGCCATCCCCCGAATCGAGTAATACCTGTCTTAGAATATGTCTGGATATCTGATGGGACCTAGTTCATAAATGAACTCTTTCTTAGACTGTATCGATCACTGAACCTAATCAGTATCGGGCACCATGCCACCCACAGTATCCTCTTGGACCACCTGTCCATACTACTGTCCCTCTTCGTCAGAGGGAAAAACTATAACTCTGAAAATCACTCTGTCAACCATGTCACCTTTGAAGCCTGGAATGATAATCGTCTCCCGAAGGAGGCTGCCGTCATCAAATCCGTAGAACAAGTACTTATTGTTGGAGATAGTGCCCTCATAGTCAATTATTGGATCGCATGTACGTGATTGCAATTATTGCGGAGGACCTATCCCGGTAGCACAGTCTTACTCGAAATGATAGTATGCTATCTGGCTTGCCTTTATCAGTCGTGTACATGTTCAGGTGACTGATTGCATGTTACACTTTGATAGAGCCCTTAGGATCTTGCTTTACTACCAACTGTATGATGGCGATCATACACGTGAGAGTTGGGTAGTTTATATGCATATCCTTAATTGTGGTCCCTAGTCGTGGGAGTTTCGAGACAGGGTATCGATACTCCGGAGTAGACTAGTGTGTACAGTCGAGACCCCGACGAGGGGCGGTGGCCGGTCTCACAAGCCACTGGTGTCAGTTGGTTCACCTAAGATGTATACAGGTGCTCATTGGGTTATGAGTACACCGGACAGGACTCGCCGGGAATCTGCTAGTTAGTACTATACCTATCGTCAGATAGCAGTTCCCTGGTGACATATGTACAGGTTAGTTCATCGACCTGAGGTCGTCATTTGTCTCGTGTGAGTTCCCACTGTGCTTTGATTTCTACCCTACCACGGCTCAAAGGAGTCGTGCAAACAGGTAGCTTTTGGATACAGTCCCGAGCCATATGGAGGCACGTGAGCGGATCGGCAGGGGTTTCGTCTCTCCCGGTATTGGAGGCGAGATCGTGCTGTGTCTAGGAGAGCCATTACGCAAAGCCCTCGGCCGAGGCAGGAGATTTACTGGTAGGTATTCCAGTAGTATCTCAGGGCGTTCTGGGCTACACTCCGACACGACTTATACTGCTAATGGGGGTCTGACGTTACTAGCCCCCTAGGCGGATATGCGATACTCATTGACGAACGGACCGGACTGTATATACATTGTCACTGTTAGGCTCAGTAGGGTTTTCGGAGGAGTTCGCTCATCGGTCTCCCTTGAGTTCGCTCCTCGGCCACCCTTGAGGTCAGTCCATGGGCAGCCGTTACGCATAGCTAGTGCCGCTGACGGTTTGTGGTTAAACCCACTACCAGGGTGCTGACGAGTCATTAGAGTCCCCCACAGACAGTTTCCCAAGTTCGGGCGAAACGTTGTAGAGGACGTATGGTTTTATGGCAGGGTTCGGAAAATGCACGTGCGTTTACGCACGTGTCGATTTTCGGACAGATGATACTGGTCGGCTTTGGTTTAAGCCGGATCCGAGTATTATATTGAGTAGGTATAATATCTTTGTCTCAATTGCATTTGTATTCGGTCGTAATACAAATGCGGGTATATTTATACAGTTTCGGGGTTTTCCTGAAAGTCGTTTCAGGATCACTTTTGGAAGTTGCCAGTTTCCAGTTTTCTATCAGCCGTCTTTTAACATTCGGTTAAAGACGGATTTATCTTTTCTTCAGATATGAGTGAGTCATCATTCTAGAAGCTTCTAGAAGTGATGAAGTGGCTAGTGACTCACTTGAGTCATTAATGGTTCATTAATGATAAAGCATGACTAGGTTTAATATGATTGGTTTGCTTTTAATGATATCTAGTGATTCATGCTTTGTTGTTAGGTTAAGATAAGTATGAAGGGATATGGTCACCACTTGAAGCTCCTACACTCACCCTCCTCCTTTATATATATATAGCCTCCTCTCTCTCTCTCATTCACACACTTGATTCATTTGGAAAAGGTTATGATAGATATTTATCGGTGTATGGAATTTCACAGTCCATTTCATTCCATCACCCGATTTCCATGGCAACTTCATTAACCGATCGTCCACGGATTTGGACGAAGTGAGACAAAGTCATCTACTCATTCTCTACATCAATCTTGGTCGTCTCTTTTAGCAAACTTGACGATCGAGTTGCCTCGAGTCAGAGGCGGGAGCCCGTTTAAAGAACCGATCATGTGGTGCCACCTCGACGAGGAGATCGGAGATCGACGAGATCGGAGCAGCTGCAACGGAGCGTGGGATGATGGTTGAAGAACGAAGGACTCGGATCGTTCGGTATAACATTCCTACACTCTTTACAGTTTGTTAGTTTAGCAATAATGGCAGATCCGGGTTAAAGTATACGATAGCGCCAGTTTAAAAGTTTTTGTTCCGCATTTGGCGTCTGTAGACGGCCGGGGCGCTAACGTAGACTTACAGTGGTATCAGAGCCTCACCATTTTGCTATACTAACTTGTGCTAACGCGTTTAAAACATCGATCCGACCGAAAATCGAAAAACACAAAAATCCTAGCCGACAGTTTCTGTTGATTTTAAACGATGTCAAAATTGATTTCTGTATATCTTAAAAATCAGTGCAGGGTTTTCTAAGACATCTGAGAAAAGACGGTCACGTGATCCCACTAAAGCGCCGCGCTTCAGCGGTCAAACCTAGGGTTTGACCGCGGAACTGTCGCGCTTCAGAGGGAACAGTGCACCAGTTTTTCTCAGTTGGCTTTATTTGGGATTTTGTGATTTTTGATATATATCATTTACGCCCAGGTTTTGTTACTGTTCACCAGTAAGCCGTGGGGCCCACTTTTTGATATTTGGTCTTTGGTCGATCGTAATTTAAACACGTTAGTTTACAGTGCTTACATTATATCTCCGACCGGGAATGTCATTTGATCGGTAAACTGCGTCTGATTGCTATAGTTCTTTTAGACGGGTTTGCGAACGTGACATTCGCGTTGATGTTCTGTGTTGTGCTGTGATGTTGCGGATTTGTCGTGGTGGATAGCAGTGTGCAATGGTAGTACAGTTTGTGTTTATTTGTACATTTGATATTGCGGGGCGAGCGTCCAACTTGTGGACTGCCGTCACTGCCTGTTGTATAATATTCTTTTGGGGCACGACCAGGTTGCGGTCGATGTACCTATTGTACTATTTTTCATTACTGTACTAGCTTTTGCCCCGAGACGGAGTGCACGGATAGCCGGGTTCTGGGGGGCAACGGGTCCGCATCTCATGGCTTTGAGAGGCAGAGGGGCCCCACTTCAGAATTGGCAGACTATTCGCCGCACTCGTAGGGGGTACAGGTTGACCCAAGGAGGGGTGCTCAATTTACCGGATTCCGTGAAGTGCCGGGTGTTCCATTCACTATGCTTTGGGGGACTGCCTCGCTTCAGGTTTTGGCGGGTAACTTGCCGCACCCGTAGGGGTCTAGGTTTCATTGCACAGGCTATCCACACGACAGGGGAACGTCGAGTTTCAGCAGCGGCTCTGTGAAACTCGGGGATCCCAGATTATCTGTATTGTTCTGTGATGCTTATTACTTTTCTGTAATGTTGCATACTATCACGCCTGGAGCGATTATGTATATTGGTATATATACTATTAGATGTTGTATATGTTTTACACCCGCGCTAGTCCAGTCCCCGCTCTGTCGTTAGTTAAGTAACCTAACGGGTGATGACGGGACCCAGTGACGAATGCGGATGGCATATACGTACATTTTATTTTCGTTCTTTTCTGGTGTGATTGATTGATGGGACTGCGTTGATTCTGATCAATGAAAAGTTAAAACAAACCTATATACAGTTGTTGGAACAATTTAAAAAGTGTTATTGCAAAGACGTTTCCTTTTGTTATGCATAGCGGTATTCAGTGGAATATCCAGCACCTCATTCGACGAGGCAAGGGCCGATATCCCTTCACCGGGACCGACCCCTTGGACAGAAGTTTGCGTCAGAGTAATAACTTCACTATAGTCGATAACATGTTGCTTTGCATAGCGGTATTCAGTGGAATATCCTGCACCTCATTCCACGAGGAAAGAGCCGAGATCCCTTTACCGGGAGTGACCTCTTTAGCAAAAGGTTTTCGCCACTATATTTTAAAAAGCTATCACGTTCCTTCAGCGATATCAAGTTCACTACGCAAAAGGTTTTTCGCCAAAAACCAGCCGTAGCCCTCCGTCACTTCTTTTGGGTATTCAGTAGTATTCAAGCTATGTATTTTGACCTAACGCCAAGGCATAGTGTTTGGTAGCTGCTGGGTATTCAATTGTTGCATAGATAGATGAGTTAGTTTGGGACAGCCGTTCTGCCATTTTGACCTAACGCCAAGGGCATGTGCGGGTGGGTTCAAATTAACAAGATAGTGATGGGTAGAACTTGGCATGTGACTTATGACATTTTGACCTAACGCCAAGGTTATAAGAGCATGGGGCAAAAACTATATCAGGAGTTTCTAAAGAAACTGAAACTTGCCGAGTATGCGCATACCTTCTGGAGTATGAGTAACGTGGATGCATTCCATCACGTTATCATGCGATGAGAGTTGGATCCTGATTCCCACTGATGAGTTGGTTTACTCTTCGGGTGATCCCGATTGATTCTTCTTTAGGTTTGGAGGAGAATTTGACAGGACAGTGGGAGGTTTCCGGATTAGATAAAGTAATGACCATTCTGATCTAAGATAGAGTGCACGCAGAGTGTTTCTTTTCTCTCTCTCTCTTTGGCAGCGACCTTTGACCGACCCTAGACTATGACTCAGTGACCAGGTTGGCCGAACCTTCTTAAAATACTGGCTTTTGGATTGTCAAAGTTGCATAAGTCATTGCCACTCCTTCTTTTACCCTTTGCATTTCTCAGAACACCCGTATTACTACGGATATCCACTTCCATTGGATAGATCCATCGTATGGTTATATACGAACTCGAAGGGACTTCTTCGGGGATGGATCCAGGTTCAGGAGAAATAGAATTGGTTTATTCAGTTGTCTTTTATTATCACCTTCTCTCAGGTTGCGAGAGCTCCTTGGTTTAGGAGAGTACACCTATTACGCCTATTGGATAGTCTTATTCCAAACCATAGGCTGGTGCCGAAAGGTAGGGAATGAAGAAAACCAATTGGCCTAAGTAGGGTGTGCAGAAGGTAATATGTAAAGACAAAATAAAGGGATTAGAAAGAGGGCAAAGTAAATTGCGACTGATATCATTCACGACCAAAACCGCGTACTTCATCGCCGCTCCTATTTCACCTTTAAAACGAATAAGGTATTATTCAGTTGTCTTTTATCTTCACATTCTCTCAGTTGCGAGTACTCCTTGGTTTAGGAGGGTACACCTATTATGCTTACTGGATAGTCTTCTTCCAAACCATAGGCTGGTGCCGAACGGTAGGGAAGGAAGAAAACCAGTTAGCCTAACGATGGTGTACAGAAGGTAACGACTAAAGACAAATAAAGGGATTTGGAGAGATGGCAATAAAATATACGGTTGAAGTCATGAATTGGATTATGGAAGAGGCATTGCTATGAATACCAGGATACCCCTACGAAACATTTTCATGTTTCAGTGCATTGTTAAAGAAAAACTGTTTTCCCGATTAGACACTTACTCCAAGGGTATGTATTTACCAGGTTTCATTCTCATATCTGTATGGTTTTACAGATGATGAGTGGGAGTAAGATATTGGGAATTAGGTGATCATCCTCATTATATCGGAATTCGTTGCAATTGGTGATATTTGAGGAAATCGCCAGGGTACAGTTTTCTACCTACGACGCACAGGTTTTGAGTTGTTTAACTCAGCGGACTTATACAGAGTATTGTATGTTGTCCAAGTGTCCATCAGGACAAAGGGGTAGGTCCTTGTACTATGTTCTGTTTACTTATAACTTCTCTAGTATTTAGACAAGTGTTTCGTAGAAATACAAGGTCTAAGTTTTGAGAAGTTATGGGTATAAGAATAAAGTAGAGAACCAGGTATCACAAGTATCGGGATTCTTCAAAGAGATCGAAGATGTAGATTCTTGTGAATGGTATTCAGATGGTAGTGATGGTTTTGAGAAACGTATTTCTCTTTCAGGTTACTCATAATTGGATGGATTCCTAAGTTGAGTAATGCTGATTAGCCTCTTTCCATTAAGTTGATATGCACTGGAGACAGATGCATGGATTTGAATATGGTTCCAAATTAAATTAGTGCCAAAGTTTCTATAATGGATATAGAATAGTTCGTACCTTAAAAGAAATTAAGGTACGGGGAGTTGTCCAGCTTATGATTAAAACCAGACACTGGATAACTCAGGGCACGTTTCTGTAATGGCTGTTTGTGGGTTGACCCTGGCTATGACGAGGGTTGATATTCTACCATTTAGAAGATCAATAGTGATATTGTTCTTGACTCGCCACAGTTTTAGTAAAAATGGATCTTTTTCAGAAAACAGTAGTGGGAGTATGGTAGAACTGGAAGTGATTCCAGAACCGCGAACGATTACGGAAAAATTTAATAGGACCTATACATTCAATCAGGTGTAAAATTCCAATAGCCACTCCGCAGGTTTGGTAGGTAACCTCAGACACCCGAGAGGTACTTCGGTAGCCTCAAGGACGGTGACAGGGAGGTTCTTATCTACCCAGACTTGACACTACTGTTGTTCCAGGATATGAGACCCGGTAGGAGGGTTGTCGTAGTCAGTGGGAGCAACGGAAGCATGGTGGGCAAGTAGCTTATGTCTATTTATAGACTTGAGCAGTTATAGCGGAGATAGATCATCTAATTTTGATGTGACAGTCATGGGATTGACTTCAATCAGAATAGGGGATGGATCAGTTAAGAAGGTAGTAGGGTGTGATGTCATGGTATCTGGATGACATACACAGAGTGGGAAGTAAAATTCCTATACTACGATCGGTTGTACTGTGGTCGTCACACAGTTGTTTCTCCAGATAGGATATGGATATAATATTTGACATTCTGGTCTCTAGATCTATGGTTTTAGATCTGGATTTGGGTAGTTTCCTAAATGTGGGTACTTTGACAATATTCTAATGGTTTTTGGAATATTTGACTCCTAGCATGGTGGTGTACCTGCGGGTGATGGAGTCACCCTCTCTAAAGATGTCGTATAGACTAAAGGGGAGAGGGATGTGCATGATTGGCAGATCACTTGCTTAGGCAATTGAGTCAATCATGAGATGTCAAGTACCATACCAAATGTTGGTTTTGCACTAGATGCAATAAGTTTGTATTAATCCAATCCTGGAGAAACATAAGGAAGCAGTTATAGAACATAAGTACATGTTCTACGGATTTGATGACGGCAGCCTCCTTCGGGAGACGATTATCATTCCAGGCTTCAAAGGTGACGTGGATGACAGAGTGACTGTCAGAGTTTTAGTTTTTCCCTCTGACGAAGAGGGACAGTATTATGGACAGGTGGTTCCAGAGGATACTGTGGGTGGCATGGTGCTGGATACTGATTAGGTTCAGTGATCGATTCAGTCTAAGAAGTTTGGATATGGATTTCATTTATGAACTAAGGTCCCATCAGATATCCAGACATGTTCTAAGACAGGTACTACTCAATTCGGGAGATGGCTTTCTCCGCGAACTTGAGATTAAGAGTGATATAGAAAGATACTTCTAGGCGGATCCACTCACCGAGGCTATTTCTCGAACACAATAGTTTTACAAACGGGCTTTGTGAAACTGATTAGTAGAGGAGTTGGATGTTCGGTTTCACACGGGCTGTGAGTAGTCGACATCGCAATATTAGCCTTGAGTGCAAGTGGGAGATTGTTGGAGATAGTGCCTTCATAGTCAATTATTGGATCGCAGGTACGTGATTGCAATGATTGCGGAGGACCTATCCCGGTAGCACAGTCTTACTCGAAATGATAGTATGCTATCTGGCTTGCCTTTATCAGTCGTGTACATGTTCAGGTGACTGATTGCATGTTACACTTTGATAGAGCCCTTAGGATCTTGCTTTACTACCAACTGTATGATCGCGATCATACACGTGAGAGTTGGGTAGTTTATATGCATATCCTTAATTGTGGTCCCTAGTCGTGGGAGTTTCGAGACAGGGCATCGATACTCCGGAGTAGACTAGTGTGTACAGTCGAGACCCCGACGAGGGGCGGTGGCCGGTCTCACAAGCCACTGGTGTCAGTTGGTTCACCTAAGATGTATACAGGTGCTCATTGGGTTATGAGTACACCGGACAGGACTCGCCGGGAATCTGCTAGTTAGTACTATACCTATCGTCAGATAGCAGTTCCCTGGTGACATGTGTACAGGTTAGTTCATCGACCTGAGGTCGTCATTTGTCTCGTGTGAGTTCCCACTGTGCTTTGATTTCTACCCTACCACGGCTCAAAGGAGTCGTGCAAACAGGTAGCTTTTGGATACAGTCCCGAGCCATATGGAGGCACGTGAGCGGATCGGCAGGGGTTTCGTCTCTCCCGGTATTGGAGGCGAGATCGTGCTGTGTCTAGGAGAGCCATTACGCAAAGCCCTCGGCCGAGGCAGGAGATTTACTGGTAGGTATTCCAGTAGTATCTCAGGGCGTTCTGGGCTACACTCCGACACGACTTATACTGCTAATGGGGGTCTGACGTTACTAGCCCCCTAGGCGGATATGCGATACTCATTGACGAACGGACCGGACTGTATATACATTGTCACTGTTAGGCTCAGTAGGGTTTTCGGAGGAGTTCGCTCATCGGTCTCCCTTGAGTTCGCTCCTCGGCCACCCTTGAGGTCAGTCCATGGGCAGCCGTTACGCATAGCTAGTGCCGCTGACGGTTTGTGGTTAAACCCACTGCCAGGGTGCTGACGAGTCATTAGAGTCCCCCACAGACAGTTTCCCAAGTTCGGGCGAAACGTTGTAGAGGACGTATGGTTTTATGGCAGGGTTCGGAAAATGCACGTGCGTTTACGCACGTGTCGATTTTCGGACAGATGATACTGGTCGGCTTTGGTTTAAGCCGGATCCGAGTATTATATTGAGTAGGTATAATATCTTTGTCTCAGTTGCATTTGTATTCGGTCGTAATACAAATGCGGGTATATTTATACAGTTTCGGGGTTTTCCTGAAAGTCGTTTCAGGATCACTTTTGGAAGTTGCCAGTTTCCA
Organism: Agapanthus africanus; assembly: GCA_030015575.1. Lineage (NCBI taxonomy): Eukaryota > Viridiplantae > Streptophyta > Magnoliopsida > Asparagales > Amaryllidaceae > Agapanthus > Agapanthus africanus. Next base: position 449,356,548 of record JASDDO010000014.1, on the reverse strand, counting down.
GTTTTCTATCAGCCGTCTTTTAACATTCGGTTAAAGACGGATTTATCTTTTCTTCAGATATGAGTGAGTCATCATTCTAGAAGCTTCTAGAATTGATGAAGTGGCTAGTGACTCACTTGAGTCATTAATGGTTCATTAATGATAAAGCATGACTAGGTTTAATATGATTGGTTTGCTTTTAATGATATCTAGTGATTCATGCTTTGTTGTTAGGTTAAGATAAGTATGAAGGGATATGGTCACCACTTGAAGCTCCTACACTCACCCTCCTCCTTTATATATATATAGCCTCCTCTCTCTCTCTCATTCACACACTTGATTCATTTGGAAAAGGTTATGATAGATATTTATCGGTGTATGGAATTTCACAGTCCATTTCATTCCATCACCCGATTTCCATGGCAACTTCATTAACCGATCGTCCACGGATTTGGACGAAGTGAGAAAAAGTCATCTACTCATTCTCTACATCAATCTTGGTCGTCTCTTTTAGCAAACTTGACGATCGAGTTGCCTCGAGTCAGAGGCGGGAGCCCGTTTAAAGAACCGATCATGTGGTGCCACCTCGACGAGGAGATCGGAGATCGACGAGATCGGAGCAGCTGCAACGGAGCGTGGGATGATGGTTGAAGAACGAAGGACTCGGATCGTTCGGTAGAACATTCCTACACTCTTTAAAGTTTGTTAGTTTAGCAATAATGGCAGATCCGGGTTAAAGTATACGATAGCGCCAGTTTAAAAGTTTTTGTTCCGCATTTGGCGTCTGTAGACGGCCGGGGCGCTAACGTAGACTTACACTTATGTTCTAAAACTGCTTCCTTATGTTTCACCAGGATTGGATTAATACAAACTTATTGCATCTAGTGCAAAAACAACATTTGATGTGGTACTTGACATCTCATGATTGACTCAATTGCCTAAGCAAGTGATCTGCCAATCATGCACATCCCTCTCTCCTTCAGTCTGTAAGACACCTTTAGAGAGGGTGACTCCATCACCTGCAGGTACACCACCATGCTAGGAGTCATCTATTCTAAAAACCATTAGAATACTGTCAAAGTACCCACATTGGGAAACTACCCAAATCCAGATCTAAAAAACCATAGATCTAGAAACCAGAATGTCAAATATTATATCCATATCCTGTCTGGAGAAACAACTGTGTGACGACCACAGTACAACCGATCGTAGTATAGGAATTTTACTTCCTACTCTGTGTATGTCATCCAAATACTATGACATCACACCCTACTACCTTCTTAACAGATCCATCCCCTATTCTGATGAAGTCAAACCCATGACTGTCACATCAAAATTAGATGATCTATCTCCGCTATAACTGCTCAGGTCTATAAATAGACATAAGCTACTTGCCTACTAAACTTCCGCTGCTCCCACTGACTACGACAACTCTCCTACCAGGTCTCATATCCTGGAACAACAGTAGTGTCAAGTCTGGGTAGATAATAACCTCCCTGTCACCGTCCTTGAGGCTACCGGAGTACCTCTCAGGTGTCTGAGATTACCGATCATATCTGCGGAGTGGCTATTGGAATGTCAAACCTGATTGAATATATATAGGTCCTATTAAATTTTCCGTAATCGTTCGCGGTTCTGGAATCACTTCCAGTTCTACCATACTCCCACTACTGTTTTCTGAAAAAGATCCATTTTACTAAAACTGTGGCGAGTCAAGAACAATATCACTATTGATCTTCCAAATGTTAGAATATCAACCCTCGTCATAGCCAGGGTCAACCCACAAACAGCCATTACAGAAACGTACCCTGAGTTATCCAGAGTCTGGTTTTAAGCATAAGCTGGACAACTCCCCGTACCTTAATATCTTTTAAGGTACGAACTATTCTATATCCAATATAGAAACTTTGGCACTTATTTAATTGGAACTATATTCAAACCATGCAGCTGTCTCCAGTGCATATCATCTTAATGGAAAGAGGCTAATCAGCATTACTCAACTTAGGAATCCATCCAATTATGAGTAACCTGAAAGAGAAACACGTTTCTCAAAACCATCACTATCATCTGAATACCAATCACAAGAATCTACATCTTCGATCTCTTTGAAGAATCCCGATACTTGTGATACCTGGTTCTCTACTTTATTCTTATACCCACAACTTCTCAAAACTTAGACCATGTATTTCTACGAAACACTTGTCTAAAAACTAGAGAAGTTATAAGTAAACAGAACATAGTACGAGGACCTACCCCTTTGTCCTGAAGGACACTTGGACAACATACAATACTCTGTATAAGTCCGCTGAGTTTAAGCAACTCAAAACCTGTGCGTCGTAGGTTAAAACCTGTACCCTGGCGATTTCCTCAAATATCACCAATTACAACGAATTCCGATATTATGAGGATAATCACCTAATTCCCAATAACTTACTTCCACTCATCATCTGTAAAACCATACAGATATGAGAATGAAACCTGGTAAATACATACCCTTGGAGTAAGTATCCAATCGGGAAAACAGTTTTCCTTTAACAATGCACTGAAACATGAAAATGTTTCGTAGGGGTATCCTGGTATTCATAGTAATTCCTCTTCCATAATCCAATTCATGACTTCAACCGTATATTTCACTGCCATCTCTCCAAGTCCCTTTATTTGTCTTTAGTCGTTACCTTCTGTACACCATCGTTAGGCTAAATGGTTTTCTTCCTTCCCTACCATTCGGCACCAGCCTATTGTTTGGAAGAAGACTATCCAGTAAGCATAATAGGTGTACCCTCCTAAACCAAGGAGTACTCGCATCTTGAGAGAAGGTGATGATAAAAGACAACTGAATAATACCTTATTCCTTTAAAGGTGAAATAGGAGTGGCGATGAAGTACGCGGTTTTGGTCGTGAATGATATCAGTCGCAATTTACTTTTCCCTCTTTCTAATCCCTTTATTTTGTCTTTACATATTACCTTCTGCACACCCTACTTAGGCTAATTGGTTTTCTTCATTCCCTACCTTTCGGCACCTGCATATGGTTTGGAATAAGACTATCCAATAAGCGTAATAGGTGTACTCTCCTAAACCAAGGAGCCCTCGCAACCTGAGAGAATGTGATAATAAAAGACAACTGAATAAACCAATTCTATTTCTCCTGACCCTGGATCCATCCTCGAAGAAGTCCCTTCGAGTTAGTATATAACCATACGATGGATCTATCCAATGGAAGTGGATGTCCGTAGTAATACGGGTGTTCTGAGAAATACAAAGGGTAAAAGAAGGAGTGGCAATGACTTATGCAACTCAGACAATCCAAAAGCCAGTATTTTAAGAAGGTTCGGTCAACTTGGTCTCTGAGTCATAGTCTAGGGTCGGTCAATGGTCGCTGCCAAAGAGAGAGAGAAAACAAACACTCTGCGTGCACTCTAACCTAGATCAGAATGGTTATCACTTTATCTAATCCGGAAACCTCCCACTGTCCTGTCAAATTCTCCTCCAAACCAGAAAGAAGAATCAATCGGGATCACCCGAAGAGTAAACCAACTCATCAGTGGGAATCGGGATCCAACTCTCATCGCATGATAACGTGACGGAATGCATCCACGTTACTCATACTCCAGAAGGTATGCGCATACTTGGCAAGTTTCAGTTTCTTTAGAAAATCCCGATATGATTTTTGCCCCATGCTCTTATAACCTTGGCTTTGGTCAAAATGTCATAAGTCACATGCCAAGTTCTACCCGTCACTATCTTGTCAATTTGAACCCACCCGCACATGCCCCTGACTTTGGCCAATCGGCAGAACGACTGTCCCAAACTAACTCATCTATCTATGCAACAAATGAATACCCAGCAGCTACCAAACACTATGCCTTAACTTTGGCTAAAATGCATAGCTTGAATACTACTGAATACCCAAAAGAAGTGACGGAGGGCTACGGCTGGTTTTTGGCGAAAAACCTTTAACGTAACGAACTTGATATCGCTGAAGGAACCTGATAGCTTTTTAAAATATAGTGGCGAAAACCTTTTGCTAAAGAGGCCACTCCCGGTAAAGGGATCTCGGCTCTTTCCTCGTGGAATGAGGTGCAGGATATTCCACTGAATACCGCGGTGCAAAGCAACTTGTAATCGATTATAGTGAAGTTATTACCCTGACGCAAACTTCTGCCCAAGGGGTCAGTCCCGGTGAAGGGATATCAGCCCTTGCCCCGTCGAATGAGGTGCATGATATTCCACTGAATACCGCTATGCAAAACAAAAGAAAACGTCTTTGCAATAACACTTTTTAAATTTGTTCCAACAACTGTAAACATGTTTGCTTTACTTTGCATTGATCAGAATCAACGCAGTTCCATCAATCGATCACACCAGAAAAGAACGAAAATAAAATGTACGTATATGCCATCCGTATTCATCACTGGGTCCCGTCATCACCCGTTAGGTTACTTAACTAACGACAGAGCGGGGACTGGACTAGCGCGGGTGTAAAACATATACAACATCTAATAGTATATAAACCAATATACAATAATCGCTCCAGGCGTGATAATATGCAACATTACAGAAAAGTAATAAGCATCACAGAACAATACAGATAATCTGGGATCCCCGAGTTTCACAGAGCCGCTGCTGAAACTCGACGTTCCCCTGTCGTGTGGATAGCCTGTGCAATGAAACCTAGACCCCTACGGGTGCGGCAAGTTACCCGCTAAAACCTGAAGTGAGGCAGCCCCCTACAGCATAGTGAATGGACCACCCAGCACTTCACGGAATCCGGTAATCTCGGGCACCCCTCCTTGGGTCAACCTGTACCCCCTACGAGTGCGGCGTATAGTCTGCCAATTCTAGAGTGGGGCCCCTCTGCCTCTCAAAGCCATGAGATGCGGACCCGTTGCCCCTCCAGAACCCGGCTATCCGTGCACTCCGTCGCGGGGCAAAACCTAGTACAGTAATGAAAAATAGTACAACAGGTACATCGACCGCAACCTGGTCGTGCCCCAAAAGAATATTATACAACAGGCAGTGACGGCAGTCCACATGTTGGACGCTCGCCCCGCAATATCAAATGTACAAATAAACTCAAACTGTACTACCATTGCACACTGATATCCACCACGACAAATCCGCAACATCACAACACAACACAGAACATCAACGCGAATGTCACGTTCGCAAACCCGTCTAAAAGAACTATAGCAATCAGATGCGGTTTACCGATCAAATGACATTCCCGGTCGGAGATATAATGTAAGAACTGTAAACTAACATGTTTAAATTTCGATCGACTAAATATCACAAAGTGGGCCCCACGAACAACTGGTGAACAGTAACAAAATCTGGGCCCAAAAGATATATACCAAAAACCCCAAATTCCAACAGAGAAGACACAGACAAAATTTGGTGCACTGATCCTATAGAATGGCCGCGAATGCGCGGCCAAACCATGGGTTTGGCCGTGACTCCGCGGTGCTTTGGTGGGATCACGTGCTCAAATTTGGTCGGTGTACTTCTGAAACCCTGCACAACTTTCTGTGATATATGGAATATTTTTAGGACATCATTTAAAATCGACAGAAACTGTGAAATTGTAAAAATGCGGTTTTTGATTTCCGGTTAGATCGACGTTTTAAACACGTTAGCACAAGTTAGTAAAGCAAAATGGTGAGGCTCTGATACCACTGTAAGTCTACGCTAGCGCCCCGGCCGTCTACAGACGCCAAATGCGGAACAAAAACTTTTTAACTGGCGCTATCGTATACTTTAACCCGGATCTGCCATTATTGCTAAACTAACAAACTGTAAAGAGTGTAGAAAGGTTATACCGAACGATCCGAGTCCTTCGTTCTTTAACCATCATCCCACGCTCCGTTGCGGCTGCTCCGATCTCGTCGATCTCCGATCTGCTCGTCCAGGTGGCACCACGTTACTGATTCTTTAAACGGGCTCCCGCCTCTGACTCGAGGCAACTCGGTCGTCAAGTTTGCCAAAAGAGACGACCAAGAATGATGTAGAGAATGAGTAGATGACTTTGTCTCACTTCGTCCAAGTCCGTGGACGATCGGTTAATGAAGTTGCCGAGGGAATCGGGTGATGGAATGAAATGAGCTGTGAATTCCATACACCGAAAACTATCATAATCTTTTGCAAATGAAAACTCAAGTGAGTGTGAGAGAGAGGAGGGGTCGGCCATATATAGGGAGGAGGAGGGTGAGTGTAGGAGAGAATAGGGTGACTATAAGGATAAATATCAACCACAAATATCCTTAAGCAAAACAAAACTCATTAATGAAATGAATGACTCACTAAACCTAGTCATCCATTCATTAATGCAAAAAATGAAAACACAACACCATTTAACCTAGTCACCACCTTCTAGAACCTTCTAGAAGCATGACTCACCCTCATCCAAGAAAAGATAAATCCGTCTTTAACCGAATATTAAAAGACGGCTGATAGAAAACTGGAAAGTGGCAACTTCAAAAAGTGATCCTGAAACGACTTTCAGGATAACCCCGTAACTGTATAAATATACCCGCATTTGTATTACGACCGAATACAAATGCAACCGAGACAAAGATATTATAAATACTCAATATAATACTCGGATCCGGCTTAAACCAAAGCCGACCAGTATCATCTGCCCGAAAAATAACACGTGCGTAAACGCACGTGCATTTTCCGAACCCTGCCATAAAACCATACGGCCTCTACAAAGTTTCGCCCGAACTTGGGAAACTGTCTGTGGGGGACTCTAATGACTCGTCAGTACCCTGTCAGTTAGTTTAACCACAAACCGTCAGCGGCACTAGCAATGCGTAACGGCTGCCCATGGACTGACCTCAAGGGATGCCGATGAGAGAACTCATCCGGAAACCCTACTGAGCCTAACAGTGACAATGTATATACAGTCCGGTCCGTTCGTCTATGAGTATCGCATATCTGCCTAGGGGGTTAGTAACGTGAAACCCCCAAGAGCAGTATAAGTCGTGTCGGGGTGTAGCCTAATAACACCCTGAGATACTACTGGAGTACCTACCAGTAAATCTCCTGCCACGGCCGTGGGCTTTGTGTAATGGCTCTCCTAGACACAGCACGATCTCGCCCCCAATACCGGGAGAGACGAATCCCCTGCCGATCTGCTCACGTGCCTCCATATGGCTCGGGACTGTACCCAAAAGCTACCTGTTTGCATGACTCCTTTGAGCCGTGGTAGGGTAGAAATCAAAGCATAGTGGGAACTCACACGAGACAAATGACGACCTCAGGTCGATGAACTAACCTGTACACATGTTACCAGGAAACTGCTATCTGACGATAGATATAGTACTAACTAGCAGATTCCCGGCGAGTCCTGTCCGGTGTACTCATAACCCAATGAGCACCTGTATACATCTTAGGTGATCCAACTGACACCAGTGGCTTATGAGACCGGCCACCGCCCCTCGTCGGGGTCTCGACTGTACACACTAGTCTACTCCAGAGTATCGATGCCCTGTCTCGAACCTCCCACGACTAGGGACCACAATTATGGATATGCATATAAACTACCCAACTCTCACGTATATGATCGCCATCATACTGTTGGTAGTAAAGCAAGATCCTAAAGGCTCTATCAAAGTGTAACATGTAATCAGTCACCTAAACATGTACACGACTGATAAAGGCAAACCAGATAGCATACTATCATCTTGAGTAAAACTGTCCTACCGGTATAGGTCCTCCGCAATCATTGCAATCACGTACCTGCGATCCAATAATTGACTCTGAGGGCACTATCTCCAACAGTCCCGAGTCACATGGAGGCAATGAGAGATAGGAGGGCTTTCGTCTCTCCCGGTATTGGGGGTTGATGTTGCGCTGTGCTCGATTGGCAGTAACAGGGAAGTCCCTGGCCAGGGCTGATTTAGAGATTTACTGGTAAGTGTTACCAGTAGTTTCTCGAACCGTTATGAGCCACACATCGGCACGACTTATCGGTTATTGGGGTCTGACGTTTACCACCCCTAGACTTGATATGCGACATATCAGACGAGGAGACCGGACTGTACGGGAAGTGTTACCGGCAGGCTTTTACAGGAGTTGGAGCGGGCTTGCTTGCTGATCTTCTGATCGCTCAATACCCGGGTAGCCGTTACGTCCAGCTAGTACCGCTGACGGCTTGTGGGTGCTTGATGTGATCATCACCAACTGCCGGAGTATTGACGAGTCTTTAGAGTCCTACATAGAGGTTTTACTGGCTCAGGCAAAACGAAATAGGAGCACGTATGTGATATGTGCGGGACCGAGAATAATGCGTGTATGTGATACCGTATCTATTCTCGCGACTTTTTGTATCGGTCGGTTATATATGATATAGCCGGGTTATCGAATCAAGTGTTGATTCGATAAGTCGATATAATGGGTGTTAGTCGGTTATATAAGTTATGACCGGATTATTAAGTCAAGTGTTGATTTAATAATAAAGTGTATAATTGTATATTAGATATACTAGTTTACATTTACTAACACTTGTTCACTTTAGGGTTTTTCTCACTTTAGCACAATTTTAATGTATATATGATATATATTAAAATTGTGTTTTCTTAAAGTATCATGGTTGATGATACACATGACTTGGGTGTGTAAGACATACACCATTCTATGTATAATGGTGGGTTATGATTATTTAAGATAATTACAAAATTAGTAGAGTTTTGGAATGAGCATGAAGCTTGTAGAAGCTTACTTTGCTTTGACAAAGTCTACTGGCTTTGTCTTTACCTTAGATTCCTTTTAACCTAACCATCACACTTAGCTATGGTAATGTCTCTACATGAGTTAGTATATGATACTCACTCACCATGGTTAGCACTCTCACTTGATCATTATCCTCATTCTTTTCTTTTGTTCATCTTCTTCTTCATTGAGCAAAAGAAAAAGTTTGCTAGGGTTTTGAAAAAAGAGTGAAACTTTGTGAGAAATAAAAATCCAAAGAGAACCCACTTCCTATTTCTCCATCCTCTACTAGATTAGCACTTTATTATAGGGTGTTTGCTTCACTAATTCTCAAATCAGTGAAGTAGTAGCTTGAGTCGGAATTCCCTCGACGTAGATCATCTTCGGCCTCGGAGACTTCAAGCAAGGTCGTACCTTTCGCCTCGTGAAGCCATGCAAGGGTCCGGGAGAGCCACGATCGCAGCAAAGGGACTTCATCAAGGAGCTAAAGAAGTGAAGGACCGATCTACAAAAGTTGTATTTCGTATCCCTTTAGAGTAAAGTTGTTTACTTGCTAGTTTCTTCGCCTAATCTCTAGTATACGATCTAGCTTAGGGTTGTTCGGCACATAAAAATTTAATTTTGGCATGGTCGATGCCTTGTAGAGCCTTGTTAGTGTGCCTAGTAACCCTACAAATATAGATATCCATCTTTATGCAACTTAGTCAACCTTGTTTCGTTTATATGACCAAGTCTACAATGCCATAGGAAGGCTTGATTTGAATCTGGAGCCTTTCTTTTAAATGTGTTTTGAATATTGAAAATTCGAGGTTGATTAAGTATGTATATGCCGTTTTCCAGTGTGCCATACCCAATCAGTTCTTGATTTAGGAGAATGATCATGACATTTCTTTCAAGTGCATAATTATATCCTTCATTAGATAACAAAGATACTGATATAATATTACACAACATACTGGGAATACAAAAACAGCTGTACAACACCAAAATGTGCCCACTAGTCAACCCTAGGTGATATTCCCCTATTGCAATAGCATCTACATGCATTCCATTGCCCATCCGGAGAGTCATATCACCTGTCCCCAGTACACTACTATTTCTCAGATCCTGCAATGAATTACAGATGTGAGAACCAGAACCGGTATCAAGTACCCATGATGTAGAGTTTACTGAAAGACAATTTTCGATTACGAACACACCTGAAGAAGAAGCAAAAACTTGCTTCTTGTCCTTGGCTTTGAAGGCCACACAGTCCTTCTTCCAGTGCCCTTGCTTGTGACAATAATAGCATTCGTTTATATCTGCCTTCACCCTTCCTGCCTTATTTGTTCCCTGCACCTTCTTGACCCCACCTTTCGGTTTGGTGGCTTTCATCTTCTTCTTCCCTTTAGCTTTCGCTTTAGATTTAGAAGAGGATGATTGGCCAACATACAGAACGGGGGTCTTCTCCTGTTTCAAGGAGGTCTCTGCTACCCTCAACTTGTTGAGGAGATTTGGAAGATCAGCTTCCATTTCGTGCATGTTGAAGCTTAGCACGAACTGAGAGAAGGTGTGGGGAAGGGACTGCAAAATCAAGTCGATATACAAATCGTTCTCTAGCACGCATCCCAGGTTTGCGAGTTTCTCTATGAGGCTGATCATTCTCAGGACGTGCTCTCCTACAGGTGATCCTAGAGCTAACCTCATCTTGAAGAGTTTCTTTGAGGTCTCGTACCTCGCGATACGGGAGTGCTCCCCATACAATTCCTTACAATGGAGAAAGATGGATATAATATCGATACTCTCGTACTGTTTCTGGAGTTCATTATTCATGGACGCCAGCACGATACACTTAGCTCTATCATAATCTACATCCCAGGTTTTGCGAACTTCCTTGTCCATAACTGAGGAATCTGGTCCAAGGATAAGGGGAGGAACAACGGTGGTAACATATGCTACTTTGTCATAAGTCAGTGCAATGTTGACGTTCCTTAGCCAATCTTTATAGTTCTGCCCGGTCAGTATATTTTTTTCAAGTAATAGTTTTAGTCATGTCATGGTAGCTGCCAGAGAGAGAGAGAGAAAAGAAAACACTCAGCATATGCTATTGCAAGTTTAGATTGGTTATCAATTTATCTAAACAGGATGGCTCCCACTGTTCCCTCAAATCCTTCTTCAAAACCTAAAAGAAGAACTAGTCAGGATTTAATCACACGTCACAATACTTGCTTAACCTTTCAGCCAGGCCGGTGTTGGTACTTCGAGGGAGTTTTTCCAACGCTTTCGCGAAGTTCCTTAATTAAATAACATCTTTTCCCTGGAGGCGTAGCCCCTCTAACACCTTTCTGGACACCTACTTGGTTTATAGCATTGATTGTTATGTGAGAAAGTTTCCCGAGAGTAATCCTACTCATCAGTGGGATCGGGATCCAACTATCATTGCATGATGCACTAGATGGAAGCCACTCTAGTCACCACACTCCAGAAGGTATGCTAAATCTGCAAGTTTCCTTTATGTTTGAAACTCCCGATATGATTTTTACCCCTAGCTCTTATGACCTTGACGTAGGCCAACAAATCATAAGACGCGAGTCAAGTTCTGCCCGTCGTTGTCCTGATTAATTTAGGTACATCGTACATGCCCTTGACGTAGGCCAACAAGGCTGTACGTCTGTCCTATACTAATGCATCTATCTATGCAACAAATAAGCAAACACACTGCTACCATACACTATCCCTTGATGTAGGCCAACAAGCATAGCATGAATACGATGTGCTGCCTATTTGAAATGACGGAGTGTTACGGCTGGTTTTTGTCAAAAAACCGTTAACGTAGTGAACTTGATTTAATCGAAGGAACCAAGATAGCCTTTATTAAAAAGAGTGGTTTAAGCTCCGCATTTAAATTTTGCTTTTCGAAGAAAACCGAGTGGTTTTGAAATTGTTCCAACTATTCAGTTTAGGTTTTATTTTCTTTGCATTAATAATAATGCGTCTCATCATTAACCTATCATTACAGATAACAACGAAAATACAACGTCCTCTTATGCCATCCGCATTCGCCACGGGGTCCCGTCATCACCTGTTAGGTTACTTAACTAACGGCAGAGCGGGGGCTGGGCTAGCGCGGGTGTAGAACATAAGTGACGTCTAAATAGCTATCACATATAGATATTGTACATTCGTCAGACGCAATAATAGGCATTCCAGATCACAGATAAACTTTATTGGATATGCAAGCAATCCGCATTTCTTTTGAGCCTGCAACGAAAGTCGGATTACACAGTTGTGATGAATAGCCATTACCCCACCCCAGACCCCTACAGGTACGACAAACTACCCGCCAAGTACCCGAAGTGAAGCAGTCTCCCTCAACGACGTGAGTAGGCCACAAAACACTTCGAAATACCCGGTAGTTTGTGCACCCCATCTTGGGTCTATCCTAGGAGCAAAAACAGTAAAAAGAAATAATACAACGGTGGCTACAACCGCAACCTGGATGTGCCCCGCAAAATAATATTACAACTTATTACATTTACATCGAATTAATTAATACAAAAACCCATCACAAAACCCAGGCTAATCATCACAACAATTTAATACAGTTCATAATCACAAACAGTAAAAAACATCACAGATATGTGCAACCCCCTGCCAACCGACATACTAGCAGTTAGGGGAAGTTTAAGAACACACAATACAGTTCACAGATACAATCAAATAAGCAAACATCATATAATTTCGATCGATTAAACACATAAGATTCTACTCCAAAACTTCTCTGTAAACCTGAGACTTGAGCAGAAAAAATATCATACCAGAAAAGACAAAATATCACAGAGGATGCATGTCACGCCCCGCTTCCCAAAGTACGCTAAAGTGGGCACGTGACATAGCCAACCATGTTACCTGTGGATAGGAAAAATCCTTCCACAGTCACATTACGGCTGTGGAGATATCAAGAACAGGAAAGTAAACTAACTACCTAGTACATGTCCATAAGCCAGAGTAAAAGAATCAAGAGATAACAATATGCGGAAGCCAAAAGATACAATAAATGAAACACCTGGAGTGAAACTATGTACCGACAGGAACCTCACCGCTCGTCTAACAACGGCAAAACTCCTAATCAGTCTGCAGCAAGGTAGAAGAATCTGGTCCATGCAAAACCCAGACGTCAGCGCGTCAAGACATCAAGTAATATAATATGAACAGTGTAGAAGGCAATGTAATATAAACATGAATAAAACGAGAGTAGCAATAATGTGAATCAGGCAGTGCAGGGTAGTGTGCAGTGGGTAACGAAACTGTTCTATCGGGTTTTCTATTATAGAGTCTTTGAAATCAATTGATGAATCGTCGATGTAACTCAATAGTATCCCGTGCGTGCCCGGGACCACGGTCAAGATCCTCGGGGCTGAATCCGAGACGTGCCGCTAGGCAGTAACAGGTAGCAGGATGGGCGAGTGATGTCAGCATCATCACTCCGGGGCTGGCCTAGCCTGTAAGACTGATCAGAACAGGTATCGAACTGTTGAGTTACAAGTCAGGTTTCATCTTTGATTTTCCCATACCCCCAAGTTATGTATGTCAAGTCAGGTATTCAGTAATCAAGAACTAATGCCAACACAGGATCAGGTAAAAGCAGGCTTGTCTGGATAGACAACAGGAACGGTCCATGAGGACTACATGTCAGGTTTGTTGGCATTAGACACAAGATCAGGTAACGGGTCGAGTCATGGTACATCAGGTCAAGTCAACAGTATACGGTACCATGTCAGGTATATCAATATATACATGTGTAGCAATGTCAGGTCAAGATGTAAACAATATCGTGGGTGTGCTCACAATCAGATATATAATCAAATATGGGTATTAACAACATAAGATAAGCAATGAATTACATAATAAGCAGTTTCATTCAAATTACAAGAGTGCAGTAAAACGATATAGCCGTTTAGTCATGTTAACGGGTTTAAGCACCCTTAGCGGTGCAATAATTTATGTAACGGTTCAATACAGTTATTCAGGTTAAAAGCATACGAGTGTCCGAATGTAACAGAACTACAGGGATAAATGCTACCGGCTATTCTAACAGTAAAATGTGATTGAACAGGTAGATATGATTATTAGGTTCAATTTGCAAACTGTAGGTTCCATGTTTAACAGTAAAATGATATAATGCAATATTGTAACCGAAAACGGGAAACGATTATACCAAGTTAAATTTTACAGGTTTAGGATGTCAATACATATATGTAAATATTGTATAGCATGTAGCAAGGGGTACTTGCCTCGACGGGTCGTGAATCGGGAAAAACGGGACGTAACGTCGGCGGGGAAGACTCGCGACGGCGCACGGTTCACGGATTGAACCCAAACAACGAACAATGAAACCACGCGGGTCGGGGTACCTTCCTGGATCGTCGGGACACGTCGCCGGCACGGCCGGATTCCGGCGAGATACAAAAAAAAAACATTGAATCGGGTTTCTAAAGGGTGTAGATCTAGAGAAAAAGAGAAAGGAACAGAGACAGGGGAAGAAGAAGAAGATGAGAGATACTTACTGAGTCTCAGAGGGCACTAGCAACGACGGTGAGATCGACGGCGGCGAGAACGACGTCTCCGGCGATCTGCAGAATTTTATCCAGTAGGGTTTCATTTCAGTTTGAAAACGAAGAGAGGAAGGATGAGATAGGGAAGCACTTACAAGGTGTTCTGGAGTGGTCGGGTGATCGTCGGCGACGACCAGGGGCGGCGTAGGTGGTCGCCGGCGGCCGCAGAGAAGCTGCAGGGGTTGCAGAGGGCCGCTGTTCTGGTCGGGGTGCACTGGAAGAATGAGGATGATGGTGAGGGAAAGACGGCGAGGAGATCGTCGGCGGCGAGGCGTTGGAACGGTTTCTGATGGTCGCGGGTGGTGAGCAGGTGGCTGCAGCGGCGATGCCAAGGTCGCGGTGAGGATGCAGGCGCACGGGGAAGGAGGACGAGGGGCTTGGTGAGGTGAGGAGGTGCGGGCGAGGGTGACGGTGGTGCCGGCATGGGGCTGCGGTGGTGGTGGGTGAAGGTGGCTAGGGTTTGCGCGAGGGCTCGATGTGTTTCCTGCGTTCTCTCGTGAGAGAAAAGAGAGGAGGGAACAGGGTGTTTAAAAAGAATAGTAGAGAGAGAGAAAGAGATTTGAGGAGGAGAGAGAGGGAGATAGAGAAGGTGGCGCCGCGGGAGAATATTAGCCTCGCGATTGGCTGGAGAATGATTTAAAGGTTTAAGAAATATTCAAAAGATTTAATATCAACAGTGAAATATATATAAGTTACGGAATATATTATGGTTTAAAGATTATTAAAATTTATGATTTTGGCGCCAAATAAAACATTTCCAAATCGCGCCCGGGTCGGGTCCAAAAATTTGAAATTTAAATAATAGGATTTTAAGAGGGTTCCAAACTTTAAAATTAAGTGTTTTATGATTAAAAAGCCTACCCCCAAAACGGACACACGTACGCGCACGTAGCCATCCAAACTCGCCCGTTTCACTGAACGAGTCGAGCACACGATGCACGGATGCTACAACGGGGTTAGGGGTGTCGAGTAGGCCAAGATGGATATTTTTAATTTTATTTTAGATGCTAAAATTTTTTATATGCAGAAATGACCTTGCCGGGTAAAATTTTACAGTAAGTCACAAACAAGTAAGATAAATGAAATGAGTACCACATTATGCTCAAACAGTAACAGAAATTAGTAGCAAAGGGCTCGGGTGTTACATTATACCCAACTATAAAAAGAATTTCGTCCTCGAAATTCCAAGAATACAAACATAGATAACTACAAGAAAAGGTGAGGAAACTTCTGCCGGATTTCATCCTCTCGTTCCCAAGTGGATTCTCCATGCGAGCGATTATCCCAAGAAACAAGCAAAAGGAGGATAACCTTGTTTTTTAAAACCTTTTCCCTTCGATCCACAATTTCAATCGGTCGCTCCTCAAAAGTCAAGTCTTCCCGTACTGTCAGCTCCGAATGAACCAATACGTGCGTTTCATCTTGAACATACCTTTGTAGTTGAGATACGTGAAACACATCGTGCACATTCGCCAAGGACTGCGGTAACGCCAAACGGTACGCTACCTCACCAACACGCTCCAAGATTTCAAAGGGTCCAACGAATCGAGGACTAAGCTTTCTTCGACTCCCAAAACGAATCACCCCTCTAGTCGGTGATATCTTCAAGAATACCAAATCACCCACGGCGAACTCTAGAGGTCTTCTTGACGTGTCAGCCCAACTCTTCTGTCGGTCTTGAGCTGCCTTCATATGATTTTTGATAGTGTTAACCTTCTCAACTGTCTGCACAACCAAATCCGGTCCCAATAATCTTCGTTCAACGACATCATCCCAACACATAGGTGAACGGCATTTATGACCATACAAAGCTTCAAATGGAGCCATCTGGATAGTTGCCTGAAAACTGTTGTTGTAAGAAAACTCCACCAAATGTAGATGATCCTCCCAAGAACCCTTGAAATCCAACATGCATGCCCTCAACATATCCTCAAGAGTTTGGATCGTTCTCTCCGACTGACCATCAGTTTGAGGATGATAAGCTTTGCTAAACTTCAATCGAGTCCCCAAACTTTCCTGTAGACTCCGCCAAAAGTGTGATAAGAACCGAGTGTCCCGATCGGACACGATGCTCACCGGTACTCCATGAAATCTTACATTCTCTTGCATGTACCGCTCTGCCAAAGTCTCTGTTGATTGACCAACCCGAAAAAGAATAAAGTGAGTTGCCTTGGTCAACCGATCAACAATCACCCATACAGCATTGTTGCCTTTTGGACTCCGCGGTAAAGCCGTCATGAAACCCATGGTTATGTGTTCCCACTTCCACTGAGGAATCGGAAGTGGTTGCAATAAACCAGCAACGCTTTGATGTTCGGCCTTAACTTGCTGACACACCAAGCACTTTTCCACAAAGCGAGCAATCTCCCGTTTCATGCCTTCCCACCAGAAATGCTGTCGAATATCTCGGTACATCTTTGTGCCTCCTGGATGTACAGAATAAGCTGAACTGTGTGCCTCCTTCATAAGCTCTTCACGAATACCTCCCTTTGGCACACACAAACGGCTAACATACCTCAACGAACCATCTTCTTGGATCAATAAATCTGTTCATAGTCCGGCTTCAACCTGCTCTCGAAACTTTTGCAGTCTAGGATCCTGCGATTGTGCTGCTTTAATATTCTCGATCAATGACGAATGTACTTGCAGCTGCATCAACTGTCCCGTAGAACGCGGTAGCACAACCTCCAAGTCAAGTCTTCAAAAATCTGCAACGATCTCCTTCTGCGTAGTTAACACCTGAATTGCTGGTTACCGACTAAGCGCATCCGGCAAGACATTGACCTTCCCCGGATGGTACTTAAGATCAAGATCGTAGTCAGCCAACAGCTCCAACCATCTACGCTGTCTCATGTTAAGCTCCTTCTGTGTGAACACATACTTCAAGCTCTTATGATCTGTAACAACTTCGACCCTTTCGCCTAAAAGATAGTGTCTCCAAATCTTCAAAGCGAAAATCACAGCCGCAAGCTCCAAGTCATGAGTTGGATAATTCTTCTCATGGGTCTTCAATTGTCTCGATGCGTATGCTACAACCTTTCCATGCTGCATCAAAACACATCCCAATCCTTTCCCAGATGCGTCGCTGTGAATCACCAATCCTCCGGAATTGTCTGGCACGGTCAGAATAGGGGCGGTTATCAACTTCTGCTTCAACGTCTCGAAAGTTAGCGCACACTTATCCGTCCGTACAAAAGGTACCTCCTTGTGCGTAAGCTTGGCTAACGGCTCCGCCATACGAGCAAAGTTCTCCACAAATCTTCTGTAATACCCGGCGAGTCCAAGAAAGCTTCTTATCTCCACAACATTCTTTGGAATAGGCCAATCTCGAACGGCTGCAATCTTTTCGGGATCGACGGCAATTCCATTGCCCGACACAACATGCCCCAAAAACTTTACTTCTTCCAGCCAAAACTCGCACTTACTCATCTTCGCAAACAATTTCTCCTCTCTCAACGTCTGCAGTGCGATCTTCAAATTCTCAGCATGCTCCTCAAAACTCTTCGAGTAAACCAGAATATCGTCAATAAATACCACAATGAACTGATCCAAGAACGGTGAAAAGATTTGGTTCATCATGTTCATGAATACTGCCGGCGCATTCGTTACTCCGAAGGGCATCACTAAGTATTCGTTATGTCCGTACCGAGTTCGAAACGCCGTCTTGCAAATATCTTCTGTTTTCACTCGAACCTGATGATATCCGGATCGCAAATCTAGCTTCGAGAATACCCTCGGGCCACTAAGCTGCTCAAAAAGTTCTCCAATGCGAGGGATGGGGTACTTGTTCTTAATAGTCACCCGGTTTAATTCTCGATAGTCGATGCATATCCTTCTTGTGCCATCCTTCTTCTTTACTAGAAGAACTGGAGCTCACCAAGGCGAGTTACTGCTTCGAATCCAACCCTTTTCTAGCAATTCCGCAACCTGTTTCTTAACTTCTTCCAATTCTACTGGTGCCATTGGATAATATGCTTTGGATACCGGCGCTACACCAGGAATAAGATCAATTGCGAACTCCACGTCTCGCTTCGGCGGTAAACCCGATATATCTTCAAACACATCCATAAAATCACGAACAATAGCCGGCTCTTCACTTTCATCACTTCCATTGATGTAAGGATATTGTTTGTCGGCCTAGCCCTAAATTCGAATGGCCCGACAGAACTGCTTCCTTACCGCAACTGCTGTCTGCATCGTTGGCAGCTAAAGGTCCAGCGAATCTACCGAGTCTCATCCATTCTGCTGCATGCACATCTACGGGTGCTCCATTCTGCTTTAGCCCGATGAATTTCTCTTCCATTTCCTCCCATGCAGTCCGCGGGAAGAACTTCTCCAGGAAACTCTTTGAAAAGTCCGCCCACTTGATCGGCTTGGGCAAGCGGGTCTTCTCCACAAGCCACCATTCTCGAGCGTAAACCACTAACTGAATGCATACCACATCAACTCTTTTGTCATCTGGAATCTATGCCGCACTAAGCAAATTCTCCGTGTCAACTAGCCACTGCTCTGCTGGCAACGGCTCCTCCAAACCAGTAAATGTAGACGGACCCAAACGTCTGAAATCTGCTACGGTCCCTACTCGGTCAACTGGTTTAGCTCCAACATTGTTTACAGACTGCTGAACGATCTGCAAACCTTCCTGAAACGAGTCTGCTTGCTGCTGGATCAGCTCGGTCTGTCTCTTTTGATTTTCCAGCATTCATCTTATCACTCCAAGCATGGCGGCTTCGTCCACACGCCTCTGGCACGTCTTCACATTTTTACCTGCCATAATCCTGAACTCAAAACACCTAACATTAGCATGATGATAGATTCAACATATAGATCAAGACTAGAACTCCAAGATACTTAAATAGAGTACCGCATTGTAACTATGCCGCGGTATCATAGCCACAATTACTTAACTCCACCCAAGTCGCCTAAGTCCTAGAGATAACAAGAAATCATGTTTTTCGAGTCGATATGCAAAGGAAGTTTTCACATCGTAAAAGATATAATCAGGAAGAATGTGATTCAAGAATGGTAAACGGCCAAGTGGCAGGACATGTTTCCTAAACACGGGCATTCTGATTCATGTATTGGGTACAATACCCAACTACAAAAGAATCAACCCAACTAACCTATGGCTCTGATACCAAAAGAACCATGTCACGCCCCGCTTCCCAAAGTACGCTAAAGTGGGCACGTGACATAGCCAACCATGCTACCTGTGGATAGGAAAAATCCTTCCACAGTCGCATTACGGCTGTGGGGATATCAAGAACAGGAAAGTAAACTAACTACCTAGTACATGTCCATAAGCCAGAGTAAAAGAATCAAGAGATAACAATATGCGGAAGCCAAAAGATACAATAAATGAAACACCTGGAGTGAAACTACGTACCGACAGGAACCTCACCGCTCGTCTAACAGCGGCAAAACTCCTAATCAGTCTGCAGCAAGGTAGAAGAATCTGGGCCATGCAAAACCCAGACGTCAGCGCGTCAAGTCATCAAGTAATATAATACGAATAGTGTAGCAGGCAATGTAATATAAACATGAATAAAACGAGAGTAGCAATAATGTGAATTAGGCAGTGCAGGGTAGTGTGCAGTGGGTAACAAAACTGTTCTATCGGGTTTTCTATTCTAGAGTCTTTGAAATCAATTGATGAATCGTCGATGTAAGTCAATAGTATCCCGTGCGTGCCCGGGACCACGGTCAAGATCCTCGGGGCTGAATCCGAGACGTGCCGCTAGGCAGTAACAGGTAGCAGGATGGGCGAGTGATGTCAGCATCATCACTCCGGGGCTGGCCTAGCCCGTAAGACTGATCAAAACAGGTATCGAACTGTTGAGTTACAAGTCAGGTTTCACCTTTGATTTCCCCATACCCCCAAGTTATGTATGTCAAGTCAGGTATTCAGTAATCAAGAACTAATGCCAACACAGGATCCGGTAAAAGCAGGCTTGTCTGGATAGACAAAAGGAACGGTCCATGAGGACTACATGTCAGGTTTGTTGGCATTAGACACAAGATCAGGTAACGGGTCGGGTCATGGTACATCAGGTCAAGTCAACAGTATACGGTACCATGTCAGGTATATCAATATATACATGTGTAGCAATGTCAGGTCAAGATGTAAACAATATCATGGGTGTGCTCACAATCAGATATAAAATCAAATATGGGTATTAAGATAAGCAATGAATTACATAATAAGCAGTTTCATTCAAATTACAAGAGTGCAGTAAAACGATATAGCCGTTTAGTCATCTTAACGGGTTTAAGCACCCTTAGCGGTGCCATAATTTATGTAACGGTTCAATACAGTTATTCAGGTTAAAAGCATACGAGTGTCCGAATGTAACAGAACTACAGGGATAAATGCTACCGGCTATTCTAACAGTAAAATGTGATTGAACAGGTAGATATGATTATTAGGTTCAATTTGCAAACTGTAGGTTCCATGTTTAACAGTAAAATGATATAATGCAATATTGTAACCGAAAATGGGAAACGATTATACCAAGTTAAATTTTACAGGTTTAGGACGTCAATACATATATGTAAATATTGTATAGCATGTAGCAAGGGGTACTTGCCTCGACGGGTCGCGAATCGGGAAAAACGGGACGTAACGTCGGCGGGGAAGACTCGCGACGGCGCACGGTTCACGGATTGAACCCAAACAACGAACAATGAAACCACGCGGGTCGGGATACCTTGCTGGATCGTCGGGACACGTCGCCGGCAAGGCCGCATTCCGGCGAGATACAAAAAAAAACAGTGAATTGGGTTTGTAAAGGGTGTAGATCTTGAGAAAGAGAGAAAGGAACAGAGACATGGGAAGAAGAAGAAGATGAGGGATACTTACTGGGTCTTAGAGGGCACTAGCAACGACGACGAGATCGACGGCGGCGAGAACGACGTCTCCGGCGATCTGCAGAATTGTAACATTTTTAAAAATATAAAATATTAATTTTGGGAATTTTTATAATTTAATATTATTTTATTGATTATTTTAATATTAAATCTATTTTTAAATGCAAATAAATGGAGGAAAATTTCGGAAAATTATGGAAAATTCTAAAATAGGATAAATTAGTGAATTATGACATTTTTAAGTTGTTGTGATCATTTTGACACTAATTTGGTGCTAATCGCGATTAAAATCGCTAATCGGGTTTTTCGGTAATTTTGTGCAAAACTTGCACATATCACATTTTTCCTACACTTGTGTATTTTTCTAGCCATGGATTTCTTTTGGGGTTACTATTCTTATGAGAAGGTTTGGATTAATAGAAAAGGGAAAAAGAAAAGAAAAAGGTAATGATGAGGGTAGGTGAGAGAGAGAGTGGACATTTGACTTTTAACCCTTAGCCATTTCTCTCCCCTCTCATTTCTCTCCCTCTTCCTCTCCCTTGCTGCTGCTGCCCTAGCCCTCTTCTCCCCTCCACTAAATCCCCTCACTTCATCTCAAAAACTTCACCAAAATCCTATGTCGGTTTCACAAAAAGGATGCGCGAGCCCGAGATCTACAAGATGGACCTAGAAAGCTTGGATTGTGACCACTTGGGGCAACTCAAGAATTTTCTTGAGTTGCCAATTAAGGTAATTTCTGAACCATTATCTTAGTTTTAGTATTTCATATACCCCTATGCAAGTTTAGAATTGAAATCGGGTGAATTTGTGGACTTGGTGAAAACTAGTTAGGGTTTGTAGGATTTGTGAGTTGTGATGGTTAATTTGAGTTCAGTGGAGATTGTATGAGCACCCTAGAGCTAGAAACCCAGCCCAATCCCATTGGAAACCAAGAATACGGAATTTCGGGACTTTATGTCGGTTTGTGTGTGCATGAAAATCTGGAGTATACCGGGACATTTCTAGACAAATGTAGCAATACCAGGGACCCACATTAGACCCCAGGAGACCACCCTAGGAGTACGATTACCAAACTCCTCAGGTGGGCCGGCCAGGCCGGCCAAACAGTAGATGTGGCCGGCCCCCCTATGATGAAAACTCCCCATTTTGCTTCTGTACCTCATATTTACCCTGCATAGCACCCTGGAGTTGTTGATTTGATCTAGTTTGACCTGAGATGAAATCTGGGATCATTTTCTCAAGTTGCAGCTTTGAATTTGGATTTGGTATTGCGTATTTTGAATTCCAGATTTTGGTATTATTGTGTTATCTCGATTGTGTGACGTTTGTACGTCTATATCGAGTGATTTGGAGTTGTTTTGTGAAGGCCAACCGTAGGTTTTAACCTATAAGCCTTTTGGCGTGTCGTATCGGTTTTAGCGTATCGTATTGGATTTAGTGTGTCGTTTTAAGTATTGAATTGGTTTTGATGCGATGCGATACGTGTGATGTGTGTAGGTACACCGCGACGATCCGAGGCGATGCGGAAGATGACGGAGACATCGACGCCGAAACGCAAGATTCAGGTGAGTAGATTATATCTACGGGGGAAAGTTGGGTGGATGGCGTATAGCACCCCCGCAGTCCGTAGATAGCTTATTATATAGTATTGTGATTATAGGTGTACTATGGATAGTTTAGGGTTAGCAGTGACTAGTGTAGTCATAGTCGCGAACCCTAGGATAGAATTACACCTATACACACATACCCTTGCTTTTCACATGTACTTACACTGTGATTGATGATATGTGACGACTTTGGAGATGAGTCGATATTGTGGGCTTGGTGCCCTAGGATCGGTGATTTGATACGATTCATATGTGGGATATGACTTGTGATTCTTGCGGGCTTGGGATGTGTGTTTACCCCCGCATGCATACTTTACCGATGTTACCATTTGTACTAGAGATAGAGTAGTACATCCAGACCTTATGATCTGATAATGGTGATATTTGTTATGTGATGAGACAGTGAGATATTGACCTGTACCCAGTTTTTGGGAATGTCGTACGATGAGTTACCGTACGAGCTGATATTGATGATAGATCCGCACTCATAGCTAGAGGATATCTTACGATATGACATTGAGGCGGGATCACCGACTATATATCTACATATATACTTAGACTCAGTTCTAGGTGGTTTCCACACCTACCCCTCCTGATTGACAGGATACTTAGATGTAGTTTGCATAGTAGATACTTTACTGTGCTGTTGATTACTAGATTTCCGTATATTCATACTATTCGCATTGCTGGCATATGTTCATTACCATGTTATTATCATGCTGTTAGGACACCAGCACCATTATCGATGATGCGTATGTTTCACGTACACTATTTGCCGGCTCACACACTTCATCATCGATAATTGCCATGTCACTACACAGTAGTACTATTGCATTCGTGATATGATGCTTCCTTTGACATATGCGCATTCCTATTCCATGTTGCATGATTTCCGATATGATTACTCTCTTTACATGTCGCATATATCATGGATTGATTGCATAGTACATCGCATTGGATTTACTGCTGGATGTTGGATTTTCATGTGATTTCTGGTTTTTGAGGACCGTGGGGTTATTTAAGAAAAGAGGCACTTTATGAAAACCCGGTACCTCGTGATATGATATTTCGGTGCGTCCACCACGCGTTTTCTCGGTGCTGAGACGTGTGCTTGAAACCCGATTCGAGGAGGTGATGTACCGTTTGCGGGTTCGTGGTGGGCCCGGTATGGTTCCCCTCGGCGAGATGATCGATGGGTTATGCCGATTGAGCCTGGAGGCGGGCGAGTACCTACCGGTGATTTTACCTGAGCTCGGCGGATATCCGGGGGATACCGCCTGGAGCCGAGAGATGGGCATACTGCTGGGGCCGACGGGCCGATATCCGCAGACGGAGCCCAGAGATGGACATGGGTTGACTCATACTGCCGGGGCCGAGGGCCGATATCCGCAGACGGAGCCCCATACGGATGAGGATTTACGTGTCGGTGTTTGGCACGGGTTTCATGATGAGTTTTCCATGATTTTGGTTATATCCTCACATTGCATACATGATGTTTACTGTCAGTGGGTGACAGGTGGACGGGTTCCACATATATACAGACTTGGTTCATATACAGACTGGATTTACACTTATCTTACACCAATATTAGTGGTATGGGACGCTAATATATGTGTATTGATATTATTGATATTTCTTCATTGATACTTCATGCAGACATACCTTACACTGATGACATGTTATTACCTGAGTACCTGGCATTACATACCTGATTAGATGTTACCTTGCCACCTTATTACACTCAGATGTACTCTTGTGGATATTTTACTGATCGTTGACTTAGGATTATGTCTTGCATTCGATTTATCCCTGTAGATGTTTCTATTCACGAGTTGGCAACTCACCCCCGTTGTGCCACAGTTCTTGCAGGTTTTGCCGTACAGGTTCTATTGCGGCATTTCTGGCACACTACCTTCTTGCGGGTGATTTGCTTTTGGTAGGTGGATTCTTTTGCATCAAGAATCCCTATTTGTACTTATTTATTCATTGTATCTAGAAATGTCCATCAACCAAAACTTGTATATTCTTTCAGACCTAGATATCAGTGTTGTATATTTCGACCTTAGAGTCGCGCTTAGTAGTATTGCGGTTTCTTGTTGCTTTTGAGCTTTCTTTGGATTTGATCCTCGCCACTTGGCGTTGTATATTATTATATCATTGTGTGGTTGTGACCGTCGATTGACGAAGAGCAAGCTCCCGCTTGGGGATGCCTTTATCTTGTTATATCTTGTTATTATCGTTTTACCCCATTCGGGGCCAGTTTTACAAAGGAAACTCTGCCGAAATTTCTAGAAAAGACTGTACCGTTTTTAAAACTCACATTCGGCTTAGTTATTTAAAAACCTTGATTTCAAACCTGTATTTCTTCACTTCTTTAAACCAGTTTTTCTTTATTTATTCTTCAAAATGGTTTTAGATTTCTGGGCTTTTGGCTTACTTGGATCAGATGGAGTCCTATAGGCTTCATATGGTTCAAGTGCCAGTCACGTGCTCTTTCGGGTCGTGACAAAGTTGGTATCAAAGCTCTAGGTTGACCTTGGTTCGAGTTTAAGTTTGACTATGTGGAGCCTAGGGAGTTGCTTACATACGGAACTTAGACTTGGTTAAGGGGGTGTAAACCCGAACTTTCGTCGTTTTAGGATGACCCTTGGTTGATGGATTAGGTGACTAAAGTAGAGTGACGTACCGTTGGTATGTTCCGCGGCATACTTACGACACGCCACTCCGCTTAAGGAACCTTAGGATGGACATTTGTTTAGAGATTAGTGATTCTTTTCATATCCAGGATTATACATCCATTTGAGATCCCCGATTCTATTAGTTTCATGATCATACCTTCATTGATGATGTTCCTTCCTATGATCATGTATCCCCTTGGATCTGTTGTTTCCTTTCTTGCCTTTTATGTGCTCTCTTTGGTACTCGATTGAGATTCCTGTCACCGTGTTTGAGCGCAGTTTGGGCTGCTGCTAGGGTTACGGCCGGTGTGAGCTCGTTTGGTACGAGGGCCGACCTTTGTGCTTTCTGGTGACATGGGAACGTCTCGAGTTAGTATTGGTGATTGTGGCCTCTGGTGGAGGCGAGTGCTTGGTCTTGCACCGGATGATCGAGCCTTTGTTAGAGCTACCAGCTGAGAGAGGACTGTAGATGTACAGCATACCTCAGGGATTGTGATGTCGCCTACCGTGCAGACAGATGGACCAGCTGTTGCTGAGATTGACAGGATGTCGCTTCCGAAGCTTACGAGCTGAGATTGCCGGAGCTTTCAGGCAGATATGCGACAGATGATAGCTAGTCTACCCGATTTGAGAGACGAACGTGATTCGTCCGATTTTGCGCCAGAGCGGGCCCAGTTGAGTTGAAGATTTCCAGTGTGGAGAGTCTTACTCAGATCTAGAGCAGACCGACTCAGAGATGACCGCTTACGTATTGCCTTTCCTGGAGGATTGAGGCGTTGTTCGGCGTACAGGCATATGAGCCAGTTGTTGCTGCAAATGACGAGATATCGCCCAGATGATTGGAGCTACTGCAGCATGAGCATGTACTTAGAGAGATGATAGCGAGTCGCTAGTCACCGAGGATGAATGACTAGGACGTATGGTGAGTTTGCTTACCCCAATGCGAGATCGTCAGGTGGATTGATTCCAGCTAGAGACGACTTCACGCAGGTTCGTTGAGAGTCGATTGAGACGATCGAATGTCAGGAGCCATTTTCCAAGTTTAAAGTATACGGAAAGACATGCAGGTGATTCTATGGACCCTCTAGAAGAATGAAACCCTAACTCGACTTAATGACCGTGTGACAGTCTTTGAACCTTAGGGTTTACGGCGGTTCCGCGGTGCCATTAGTGAGGCTTGGGTTTGCCCTTCTACGGCTGGACCACCGACGCTGTGGCATGTACTCGATACTATTAAACTGTACCCGAGATGTGAGCTCTTGGGGGATTATGAGGATCTGACGAGTCGATCGGATGGTTCGACATCTTTCGGATATCGTGATGGGACACTGCTTGGGAGACTCCAGATACGAGCGTAGCCGTCGGAGCTCAGTTCATGCAGCCATGATGAGACGAGTCCGAATCAGTCGACATTGAGCAATGTGGAGTAGAGAGTCCGTACGAGATTTCGACGAGATGACGTCCCACTCCGCTGATATTAGAGATGTGATACACACCCCGAGGCGTGGTATATGGATATATCTTCCAGAAGGAAGCGCGACGAGTATGCAGCCGTTCCGGAATAAGCTTTAGCTTCAGCATTGGATGACGACTTCCGGGCATTCGGCAGGATTGAGATTTGAGAAAGGAATCTCGGCAGGACCTTTCTGGAATACGATACGAGAAGACCTAGACCAGGAGTGGTCGTTTTGCGCACACCCAGCAGACCAGAGCTCGGCATTGTCGACGAGGTAGTTGGCCAGGTTCGGGTAAAGGAACCTACCCAGATGCGTCGCGAATTGATCAAGGATGGACGAGTGATGAGTTATCCTCCGATGATTGGGACGTGTTCCCGAGGACCAGTTCGACCTAACATCTTCTATAGAACGATGAAGCTACAGAGTACGCGATTTCGAGTCCGTGTGAGAGACTTTAGATTGACCGTGGCCGAGAACAGTGCAGTGCATAGTAGCTTGGCATGACGCCATAATGGACGACGATGGAGACAGTCGGAACAGGAGGTTCGTGTGAGACACTGACGAGTTGTCATTGCTTTCCGTCGAGACTAGAGACCTGATGTGCTTACCGAAACGTTGGGATGCGACCGGTTTCCGAGAAATGTTGTGCTGAGGACACAGATGCCCTTTGAGCGAGAAGAGGTTATGCAGGAAAGCTAGCCTCTGTACAGATCGGCATAGGTATGATTGGAAGAGACCTTGAGCAGGATTCCTTCCAGGATATTGCTGCAATGATGTTTGCACCCAGGATCAGATGTGTGACGTGCATTCAGAGAGCCAGAGGCCGACGTCAGTGATATGCTGCCTTACGAGTGGTCGTGAGGATCGATCGAGAGGTGACCAGAGAAGTGCCAGAACGGAATCGTCCCCGTTAGCACATCTGACAGGGCCGATGAGCCGATTGACCGCGTGATAGGTAATCCGCAGAGAAGATAAGAATCCAGAGAGTCAGAGGACGCCAGACCGTGAGCTAGAGGTATGTAGATATCCTGCGCTGCTAGCTGTGGATTGCACCGACTCCTTCTCGACCTTGAAGGAGGAACTACCGAAGACGGTATTTATGATTGTGATTTTGTGATTCGATTATCACGTATCCGTCATTTTGGATTTCGGTATTTTGGGTGTTCTGTTTGCATGATTTAGTTTTGGTGATTGAGTTTCATGATATTGGTTTCATGCACCCACTGGATATTTATATATTTCGCGCAGAGTTTTCATGCATTTTAGTGTTATGCTTTGATTCGTGCACGCTGATGCACACGATTGTGAGATTTTCCTTTGAGGTACACCTGATTTTGGTTTGAGACGCATTTTATCGTTGATTTTGACCCGGATTTTGATGGTTGGTTTTGCACTCCGTGCGGGTGATGTGCTTTACACCTATTCGATGTTTGTTATTGGATTTCGTGATTCCGTGCATGTTGAGTGCGCAGGGTTTAGATTTGTATTCGTGCACGATAGATGCACCGGTTTGGATTTTCGCGCATGTTGGGTGCATGTTTTTAGATACGATTTTGGTGCACGCCAGATGCGCTAAATCGGGATTCTTCGTGCATGTCACATGCACCTGATTTATTTCGCTGTCAGGCACATACGTTACCCATGACAGATGCTTCGTGCACACCCGTTGCACCTAGATGTTATTTTGTGCACCTGTTTAGCACATTTATGGATTTTTGATTTCCGTGCGCACCAGACGCACAGGATTGTGTTATGTGCATTTTTGGGATTATTTCCTTTTGGAGCAGTACCTTTTATGATGTTGGATTTTTGCTTTCATGCTGAGCAGGACTGGTCAGTGGACGGTACCTGGATATACCTTTGCATGCTTTTGCATCAGCTACTTACATGTATGGATTGGATGTCCACATGTGTAGTTTTGATCCATATCATATCGGTTTTGTATTGGATTTGACATTGTGTTTTTACATAGACTCCGATGATTGCGGGATGCTTGACGGAGTTTTGTTTTTGAGTTATCTTCTCAGTACCCTTACGCATGCATTGCGCTGTGACGTTCTATTTGTTGATATTTTCGGAGCCCCGACAAATTGGATTATTACTGAAATTGTTTTTAGTATTGGGGGTTTAAATTTAAATTCGGGGACCGAATTTCTTTAAGGGGGGTAGATTGTAACATCTTTAAAAATATAAAATATTAATTTTGGGAATTTTTATAATTTAATATTATTTTATTGATTATTTTAATATTAAATCTATTTTTAAATGCAAATAAATGGAGGAAAATTTCGGAAAATTATGGAAAATTCTAAAATAGGATAAATTAGTGGATTATGATATTTTTAAGTTGTTGTGATCATTTTGACACTAATTTGGTGCTAATCGCGATTAAAATCGCTAATCGGGTTTTTCGGTAATTTTGTGCAAAACTTGCACATATCACATTTTTCCTACACTTGTGTATTTTTCTAGCCATGGATTGCTTTTGGGGTTACTATTCTTATGAGAAGGTTTGGATTAATAGAAAAGGGACAAAGAAAAGAAAAAGGTAATGATGAGGGTAGGTGAGAGAGAGAGTGGACATTTGACTTTTAACCCTTAGCCATTTCTCTCCCCTCTCATTTCTCTCCCTCTTCCTCTCCCTTGCTGCTGCTGCCCTAGCCCTCTTCTCCCCTCCACTAAATCCCCTCACTTCATCTCAAAAACTTCACCAAAATCCTATGTCGGTTTCACAAAAAGGATGCGCGAGCCCGAGATCTACAAGATGGACCTAGAAAGCTTGGATTGTGACCACTTGGGGCAACTCAAGAATTTTCTTGAGTTGCCAATTAAGGTAATTTCTGAACCATTATCTTAGTTTTAGAATTTCATATACCCCTATGCAAGTTTAGAATTGAAATCGGGTGAATTTGTGGACTTGGTGAAAACTAGTTAGGGTTTGTAGGATTTGTGAGTTGTGATGGTTAATTTGAGTTCAGTGGAGATTGTATGAGCACCCTAGAGCTAGAAACCCAGCCCAATCCCATTGGAAACCAAGAATACGGAATTTCGGGACTTTATGTCGGTTTGTGTGTGCAGGAAAATCTGGAGTATACCGGGACATTTCTAGACAAATGTAGCAATACCAGGGACCCACATTAGACCCCAGGAACCACCCTAAGAGTACGACCACCAAACTCCTCAGGTGGGCCGGCCAGGCCGGCCAAACAGTAGATGTGGCCGGCCCCCCTATGATGAAAACTCCCCATTTTGCTTATGTACCTCATATTTACCCTGCATAGCACCCTGGAGTTGTTGATTTGATCTAGTTTGACCTGAGATGAAATCTGGGATCATTTTCTCAAGTTGCAGCTTTGAATTTGGATTTGGTATTGCGTATTTTGAATTCCAGATTTTGGTATTATTGTGTTATCTCGATTGTGTGACGTTTGTACGTCTATATCGAGTGATTTGGAGTTGTTTTGTGAAGGCCAACCGTAGGTTTTAACCTATAAGCCTTTTGGCGTGTCGTATCGGTTTTAGCGTATCGTATTGGATTTAGTGTGTCGTTTTAAGTATTGAATTGGTTTTGATGCGATGCGATACGTGTGATGTGTGTAGGTACACCACGACGATCCGAGGCGATGCGGAAGATGACGGAGACATCGACACCGAAACGCAGGATTCAGGTGAGTAGATTATATCTACGGGGGAAAGTCGGGTGGATGGCGTATAGCACCCCCGCAGTCCGTAGATAGCTTATTATATAGTATTGTGATTATAGGTGTACTATGGATAGTTTAGGGTTAGCAGTGACTAGTGTAGTCATAGTCGCGAACCCTAGGATAGAATTACACCTATACACACATACCCTTGCTTTTCACATGTACTTACACTGTGATTGATGATATGTGACGACTTTGGAGATGAGTCGATATTGTGGGCTTGGTGCCCTGGGATCGGTGATTTGATACGATTCATATGTGGGATATGACTTGTGATTCTTGCGGGCTTGGGATGTGTGTTTACCCCCGCATGCATACTTTACCGATGTTACCGTTTGTACTAGAGATAGAGTAGTACATCCAGACCTTATGATCTGATAATGGTGATATTTGTTATGTGATGAGACAGTGAGATATTGACCTGTACCCAGTTTTTGGGAATGCCGTACGATGAGTTACCGTACGAGCTGATATTGATGATAGATCCGCACTCATAGCTAGAGGATATCTTACGATATGACATTGAGGCGGGATCACCGACTATATATCTACATATATACTTAGACTCAGTTCTAGGTGGTTTCCACACCTACCCCTCCTGATTGACAGGATACTTAGATGTAGTTTGCATAGTAGATACTTTACTGTGCTGTTGATTACTAGATTTCCGTATATTCATACTATTCGCATTGCTGGCATATGTTCATTACCATGTTATTATCATGCTGTTAGGACACCAGCACCATTATCGATGATGCGTATGTTTCACGTACACTATTTGCCGGCTCACACACTTCATCATCGATAATTGCCATGTCACTACACAGTAGTACTATTGCATTCGTGATATGATGCTTCCTTTGACATATGCGCATTCCTATTCCATGTTGCATGATTTCCGATATGATTACTCTCTTTACATGTCGCATATATCATGGATTGATTGCATAGTACATCGCATTGGATTTACTGCTGGATGTTGGATTTTCATGTGATTTCTGGTTTTTGAGGACCGTGGGGTTATTTAAGAAAAGAGGCACTTTATGAAAACCCGGTACCTCGTGATATGATATTTCGGTGCGTCCACCACGCGTTTTCTCGGTGCTGAGACGTGTGCTTGAAACCCGATTCGAGGAGGTGATGTACCGTTTGCGGGTTCGTGGTGGGCCCGGTATGGTTCCCCTCGGCGAGATGATCGATGGGTTATGCCGATTGAGCCTGGAGGCGGGCGAGTACCTACCGGTGATTTTACCTGAGCTCGGCGGATATCCGGGGGATACCGCCTGGAGCCGAGAGATGGGCATACTGCTGGGGCCGACGGGCCGATATCCGCAGACGGAGCCCAGAGATGGACATGGGTTGACTCATACTGCCGGGGCCGAGGGCCGATATCCGCAGACGGAGCCCCATACGGATGAGGATTTACGTGTCGGTGTTTGGCACGGGTTTCATGATGAGTTTTCCATGATTTTGGTTATATCCTCACATTGCATACATGATGTTTACTGTCAGTGGGTGACAGGTGGACGGGTTCCACATATATACAGACTTGGTTCATATACAGACTGGATTTACACTTATCTTACACCAATATTAGTGGAATGGGACGCTAATATATGTGTATTGATATTATTGATATTTCTTCATTGATACTTCATGCAGACATACCTTACACTGATGACATGTTATTACCTGAGTACCTGGCATTACATACCTGATTAGATGTTACCTTGCCACCTTATTACACTCAGATGTACTCTTGTGGATATTTTACTGATCGTTGACTTAGGATTATGTCTTGAATTCGATTTATCCCTGTAGATGTTTCTATTCACGAGTTGGCAACTCACCCCCGTTGTGCCACAGTTCTTGCAGGTTTTGCCGTACAGGTTCTATTGCGGCATTTCTGGCACACTACCTTCTTGCGGGTGATTTGCTTTTGGTAGGTGGATTCTTTTGCATCAAGAATCCCCATTTGTACTTATTTATTCATTGTATCTAGAAATGTCCATCAACCAAAACTTGTATATTCTTTCAGACCTAGATATCAGTGTTGTATATTTCGACCTTAGAGTCGCGCTTAGTAGTATTGCGGTTTCTTGTTGCTTTTGAGCTTTCTTTGGATTTGATCCTCGCCACTTGGCGTTGTATATTATTATATCATTGTGTGGTTGTGACCGTCGATTGACGAAGAGCTAGTTCCCGCTTGGGGATGCCTTTATCATGTTATATCTTGTTATTATCGTTTTACCCCATTCGGGGCCAGTTTTACAAAGGAAACTCTGCCGAAATTTCTAGAAAAGACTGTACCGTTTTTAAAACTCACATTGGGCTTAGTTATTTAAAAACCTTGATTTCAATCCTGTATTTCTTCACTTCTTTAAACCAGTTTTTCTTTATTTATTCTTCAAAATGGTTTTAGATTTCTGGGCTTTTGGCTTACTTGGATCAGATGGAGTCCTATAGGCTTCATATGGTTCAAGTGCCAGTCACGTGCTCTTTCGGGTCGTGACAAGAATTTTATCCAGCAGGGTTTCATTTCTTTTTGAAAACGAAGAGAGGAAGGATGAGATGGGGAAGCACTTACAAGGTGTTCTGGAGTGGTCGGATGATCGTCGGCGACGACCAGGGGCGGCGCAGGTGGTCGCCGGCGGCCGCAAAGAAGCTGCAGAGGTTGTAGAGGGCCGCTGTTCTGGTCGGGGTGCACCGGAAGAATGAGGATGATGGTGAGGGAAAGACGGCGAGGAGATCGTCGGCGGCAAGACGTTGGAACGGTTTCTGGTGGTCGCGGGTGGTGAGCAGGTGGCTACAGCAGCGAGGCCAAGGTCACGGTGAGGATGCCGGCGCATGGGGAAGGAGGACGAGGTGCTTGGTGAGGTGAGGAGGTGCGGGCAAGGGTGACGGTGGTGTCGACGTGGGGCTGCGGTGGTGATGGGTGAAGGTGGCTAAGGTTTGCGCGAGGGCTCGATGGGTTTCCTGCGTTCTCTCGTGAGAGAAAAGAGAGGAGGGAACATGGTGTTTAAGAAGAATAGGAGAGAGAGAAAGAGATTTGAGGAGGAGAGAGAGGGAGATAGAGAAGGTGGGGCCCCGGGAGAATATTAGCCTCACGATTGGCTGGAGAATGATTTAAAGGTTTAAGAAATATTCAAAAGATTTAATATCAACAGTGAAATATATATAAGTTACGGAATATATTATGGTTTAAAGATTATTAAAATTTGGTATTTTGGCGCCAAATAAAACATTTCCAAATCGCGCCCGGGTTGGGTCCAAAAATTTAAAATTTAAATAATAGGATTTTAAGCGGGTTCCAAACTTTAAAATTAAGTGTTTTATGATTAAAAAGCATACCCCCAAAACGGACACACGTACGCGCACGTAGCCATCCAAACTCGCCCGTTTCACTGAACGAGACGAGCACACGATGCACGGACGCTACAACGGGGTTAGGGGTGTCGAGTAGGCCAAGATGGATATTTTTAATTTTATTTTAGATGCTAAAATTTTTTATATGCAGAAATGACCTTGCCGGGTAAAATTTTACAGTAAATCACAAACAAGTAAGATAAATGAAATGAGTACCACATTATGCTCAAACAGTAACAGAAATTAGTAGCAAATGGCTCGGGTGTTACAATGCACAGGGAAAAACTGGGCTGAATCGCCTCCAACTCGACCGCGGATCCGCGGCGGATCGGTGGGATCGGCCGCGGTTCCGCGTCTCAGTGGCCGATTCAGGAGCCCATTTTTTTCCAGTGTTCTTATAATTTCATGTAGGTTATTCTGGAGTTCCCTGAAAAATTTTTGGGCCTCATTTTAAATTCGACAAAAACTATGTGATATCGGTATATTTTCCGGTTTGTTTTGCGTTCGAAATTCATACGACTTTGCAAATGAGTTAATTATTGTTTAGTGAGGCTTTGATACCACTGTAAGTCGATGAGCAACACCCCACGAGTTGCGGGGAGGCGGAAATATGAAAAACGATCTTGTTCTTTAAGCATACATCGACTAACCGAAGATCTTTGCTAAACGATAATTAACAATAACCATAGAAGTTCTTAGCTACTATGAAAAGAGATTATACCTAGTGAATTGTTTCCTTCTTCTTTTCGTTTTCTACATCCTCCTCGGCCTCCTCTAAGTGATAGATGATCCACCCGAGAACCCTAATCCAAGCTTCACCTCCAAACTTGAGGTAACTAAGTTTCTCTAGTTGCTAATCAAAGGAACTTAGATCATATAGAGTTAGGTTATGGAGTGTTTAGTCTATTCTAATCCTTGATCTCAACTCATGAGTGGTAGGATTAGAGTTTGAAGAGAGAGTAAGCTTGAGGAGAGAGAAGGTGAACAAGAATAATCATAATGATATTGTTTCTCACTTGATATATGAAGCATAATGAATAAATGAATAAATGAATAAAATGAGATTATTCATCATGGTACATTAATGCATTATGAGTGATTCACTATGTGAGTCATTAAGCATTTAATAGTGCATTAATGACATGATGAATCACACATAATGAGTCACAATATCATTTAATGACAATGCAACATAAACCCTCAAGTCACCATGCTTCTAGAAGGTTCCCGGAAATTACAAGAACACCCCTCCTATCCGTGAAAACACGGAAAAACTTTAGACTATATAAATCCAATAACCTGATACTAGAATCTGTCTTAAACCAAAGCCGTCTAGTAAAAACTATCCGAATGTCGTACGTGCGTTTAAACACGTATTCGTCCGAACCCTTGTCGTAAAACCGTACGACCTCTATATCGTTTCGCCTGGAGTTGGGAAATCTCTGTGTGGGACTTTAAAGACTCGACTACTATGCTAGCAGTGAGTTTAAACACAGACCGCAAGCGGCACTAGCTGTACGTAACGGTCCCCAGGTAAATGTCGATAAGAAGGCCGATAAGGAAACCCATCCGAACTCCTACTGAGTCTGTCCGTGACAATATCCGCACAGTCCGGTCTATTCTGTTAGTGTATATGCCCTAGAGGCCATTACTGTATCATACTGGTATGTATATTACTTGATGGAAGCTTGGGATATTCACAGTTGTATAGACAATCTTGCTCGAAATGGTAGTATGCTACTTGGTTTGTCTCTGCTTTAATGTGTACATGTGTTTCTTTTATTATATCACCTATACATATTAGTAGAGCCCTTAGGATCTTTGCTTGATTACCAGCGTTGTGATGGCGCTCACACTCGTGGGGCCTGGGTAATCCAAAAGCACATCCTTATACAGGTCCCTAGTCGTAGGACTATCGAGACAGGGCATCGATACTCCGGAGTAGACTAGCGTATGCGCTTCTCATCCCAGCGTGGGAGACGGTCTGTCCCACAGCCGTCAGTACGTCGTACTTGAGATAGTATACGGGTGCTCGTTAGGTTACGAGTACACTGGACAGGACTCGTCGGGAACTGTTGGTTGGTATTATACCTATCGTCAGTTATCAATTCCCAGGTGACATGAGTACAGCTTAGTCCGCTGACTTGATATTGTCACTTCGCCTCGAGTGTGTTCCCACTGTACTTTGATTACTACCCTACCACGGCTCAAAGGAGTCGTGCAAACAGGTAGTAGTTGGGTGCAGTCCCGAAGCACTTGGAGGCAGTGACGGTTAGACAGGATTCGTCTCTCCCGGTATTAGGGGTTGACATCGCGCTGTGTCTAGGAGAGCCATTACACAAGTAGTCCCTGGCCAGGGCAAG
Source organism: Agapanthus africanus (assembly GCA_030015575.1). NCBI lineage: Eukaryota > Viridiplantae > Streptophyta > Magnoliopsida > Asparagales > Amaryllidaceae > Agapanthus > Agapanthus africanus. The sequence goes on along the minus strand of JASDDO010000014.1, from coordinate 449,320,222 downwards.
CGAGATATACTGGTAGGTTTCCAGTATTATCTCAGGGTGTTCTGGGCTACACTCCTACACGACTTGTACCGCTATTAGGGGACTGTCGTTTACCGCCCCCTAGGCCCGCCATGCGATGTATCAGACGAACAGACCGGACTGTACGGAGACTGTCACATTCAGGCTCAGTAGGAGTTCATATGAGTTCACCTCGTCAGTCTTCTTATCGGAATCTACCTGGGGACCGTTACGTACAGCTAGTGCCGCTTGCGGTCTGTGGTTAAACCCACTGCCAGCGTAGTGTCGAGTCTTTAGAGTCCCACACAGAGAGTTATTCTCCTTTAGGCAAAATGAGTAGAGGTCGCATGGTTTTGCGACAGGGTTCGTTCACATCCGTGCACTTGTGCACGTTTGCTGTCCGGACAGCTTATACTAGCGGGCTTTGGTTTAAGACAGATCCTAGTATATGATTTGGGATTGGTTTTATCTCTTTGTATTCGTGTTCCCCGGATCACGGATACGGGTGCGTATGCACAGTTGACTGAGACAGAGGGAGAGGACTTTGATTAGGGTTGATGACCATTGCCTTTTTCATAACCCTAATGCTTATGTGTGTATTATGAATAATTGATATTAGTTAAATATAATTGTGCATGGTTAGGGTTGTTGACCATTTGACCATACTTGACTTGTTGACTTGGGTTGACATGTTGACCATCATCATTCCATATGAAAGATGCTCTTTGATCCTTGCAATTTGCATTTAATGTGAAATGATAATGGTCAAGTCTTGATTAACCATGACAATTATCTAGCTAATTATCTAATTTCATAATTCACCCATATTAGAGAGAATGGTTCATTATTCTTATTCATTCTATCATATTGATTCTCTCTCCTCATCTTCCTCTCTCTCAAGCTCTCCCCTCTCATGAGTTGAGAAACATTTGAGCTTGAGATAAACCATCCTAAAATAATCTCTACTCTCTTCTAAGGTTCTAGGATTAGCACTTCTAGCATCTTAGTTACTTCTAGCTTGAAGTTGAAGCCAAAGGTTGAGGCTCTCGGGTGGATCCTTATTCGACTAGAGAAGGCGACAAGGTGAACACTTTCTTTCACTCCAAGGAGCAAGGAGAGAAGGACATAAAGCCCAAGGTATAACCTTTCTTCCATGTAGCTAAAACTAGTTAGCTTGTAGTTAGTTTTTGTTTAGCAAAGATCCTCCTTAAGTTAGTCCATGTTCCCTAGTTCGTTAAAAATCCGATTTTTATACCGTTTCCGCCTCCCCGCCAGCACCGGGGTGGGCAACGTGGACTTACAGTGGTATCAGAGCCTAACTAAATATAAACTAGCTAGTTAGTAAAGTGTATAGAAGTTCGATCGGTAAAAATCGCAAAACTAAAATTTCAAAAACCTAGTTTCTGCCGATTTTTAAATCTGCTCTAAAAATAATAAATCGCACCTTAAAAATTGGCTCAGGGTTTTTACATTACACGCAAGAAAAACGGACCAGCGAACCGACCAACCGACCGCGGTTCCGCGGCAGAAGCTTGCTGCTGCCGCGGATCCGCGGCCGAGTTGACTCGGCCGCGTCTCGTTTCTCTTGTAGTGTTCTTATATTAGGGTTTTGGGATTTTTAAGATATTTTATTTCTGCCCAGATTTTCCAGAATAAAAATTTGTATTTAGGGTGGCTATAAATCCGTATTTTTGATTGAACTTCACTATACTTTGACTATTGGTTATATCTGTGATGTTTATATGTATTTAACGTCTGCTAATCACTATACGTCGATTAGTGGGGGTTATACATATCTGTGGTCTGTAATGCTTATTGGTTTGTGTATTTGTGTATATGAACTCGGTGGATTGTCGCGGATGAATAGCCGGGGTGGATGTGAGATGAGAGTTTCTTTTTTCTTTCATTCATGTAATATGTAAATTGGTGTAATATTATTTATTTGGCCGCACAACCGGGTCGGGGTTGTAGCCGTCAATGTATAATTTCTTTTTACTGTTTTTGCTCTAGGATAGACCCATGGTGGGATGCACAAACTACCGGGTATCTCGAAGTGCCGAGTGGCCTACTCACGTCGTTGAGGGAGGTTGCTTCGCTTCGGATACTTGGCGGGTAGTTTGCCGCACCCGTAGGGGTCTTGGGTGGGGTATTGGCTATTCATCGCGACCGCGTAATCCGCTTTTCATTGCAGGCTCGAACGAATCGTGGATTCCTAGTATATCCAAAGTGTTCATTTGTGATCTGGATTGACTATCATTGCTATATATTTATATATGATAACTATTTAGGTGTTGCTTATGTTTTGCATCCACGTTAGTCCAGCCCCCGCTCTGTCGTTAGTTAAGTAACCTAACGGGTGATGACGGGGCCCCGTGGCGAATGCGGATGGCATAAGCGTACACCATATTTTGGTTGTTTTCTGCAATGGTAGGATTAAAAGATGGGACGCATTAAGATTAATGCAAGAAAATAAACCAAGTAAAAGTCGATTGGAACACTTTGAAAACCAGTCGGTTCTTTTCAAAACTAAACTTTTAAATGCGGAGCTTGAACCACTCCTTTAAAAGCTATCTCGTTCCATCGATTATATCATGTTCACTACGTTCACGGTTTCGCCAAAACCATTCGTAGCCCTCCATCATTTCAGTTAAATATTCGGTAGTATTCAAGCTATGTATTTTAACCTCACGCCAAGGCATAGTGATTGGTAGCTGCCGGATATTTATCTGTTGCATAGATAGAATGCGTTGGTTTGAGACAGTCATACTGCCATTTTGGCCTACGTCAAGGGTAGGTACGGGCGGGTTCAAATTAACCGGGATAATGATGGGAAGAACTTGATATGTGACATATGACATTTTGACCTCACGCCAAGGTCATAAAAGCACGGGGCAAAAATCCATATCGGGAGTTTCATAAGTACTGAAACTTGCTAGCGCTGCATACCATTTGGAGTGTGATGATTCTGGCAGGATTTCTTCAGTTTTATCACGCGATGATATTTGGATCCCGATCCTACTGTGAGTATATGCTACTCCTCAGAAAATCTCTCACTTAACGATCAATGCTATAAACCAAGTAGGTGTCTAGAAAGGTGTTAGCGGGGCTACGCCCACAGGGAAAAGAGGTTACTTAATTAAGGAACTTCACGAAAGCGTTGGAAAACCTCCCTCGAAGTACCGACACTGGCCTGGCTGAACGGTTAAGCAAGTATTGTACGATAAGATTGATCCCGACTAATTCTTCCTTTATGGTTTGAGGAGGGATTCGAGAGACAGTGGGAGCCATCCAGTTTAGACAAACTAAAAACCACTCTAAACTTGCAAGAGCATCATGCTAAAGTGTTTCTTTTCTCTCTCCTACTTGCAGCGACCATTCAACATGACCGGACTTAAGTTATTACTAGATAAAAACAAACTGACAGGGCCAAACTACAAAGATTGGTTCAGGAATGTCAAGATGGCAATCACTTACGACAAGTTGGGGTATGTTCTTACCACCAAAGCCCCCCTATCCCAGGTCCCACCTCGTCGTGGATATAGAAATCCGTAAGACATGGGAGATCGATTGCGCGAAGGCCAAATGCCTCGTGCTTGCCTCGATGGACAACGAACATCAGAGGAGGCACGAGAATATGGACCTGGAGTCCATATTTCTTCATACAAAAGAACTGTATGGAGAGCAGTCTCGTATCGCAAGATGCGAAGTGTCGAAGAAGCTATTTTCGGCAAGATTGGCCGTCAGATCATCGGTAGTGGAACACGTGCTTAAGATGATTGGCTACATAGAGGAGCTCGCGGACCTAGGGACCACGTTGGAGAATGAAATCTATACTGACTTAATTCTCTAGTCCCTTCCTTCCACTTACGCCCAGTTTGTCCTAAACTTCAACATGCAAGGAAAGGAGGTAGAACTTTTCGAACTTCTGAAAATGTTGAGGAGTGCTGAGGGCACCCTACAGAAAGGTAGGGAGACATCCACTTTGTTTGTAGGAGGATCTTCCTCTTCTAGGTCCAGGGCGAAAGCCAAGGGAAAGAAGAGGAAAGCCCCCGCCAAACCAAGGGCCGGTGTCAGTAAAGTGGATACGAAGGGAAAGGGAAAGGCAACAAAGGTAGCGGGAAAGCTGGTGGGAATGGAAGAATGCTTCTACTGTCACAAAAGTGGACACTGGAAACAGAATTGCAAGGCTTGGAAGGCCAGAACCTAGGATCTGAAGCGAGTTGCGGCTTCAGCTTCAGGTGTGTATGTTATTGAAAACTGTCTATCAATAAACTCTACTTCCTGGGTATTGGATACCGGATCAGGATCTCATATCTGTAATTCTTTGCAGGCGTTGCGAAAGCGTAGAGTTTTGAAGGCAGGTGATATGACCCTCAGAGTTGCAAACAGAGCTAGCATGGATGCTGAGGCCGTGGGGGACTATCACCTGGGATTGTCAGATGGACACTTTTTGGTTTTACGTAGTTGTTATTTTGTACCAAAAGCAACCTGTAATATCATTTTTGTATCTTTATTGTCTAAAGAAGCTTATGAATTTGCATTTGTAAGTAATGTTGTGAACATTCACCTTAATCAAGTTTTGATTGGGTCAAGTACATTAAACAACGGGATATACGTATTAAACCAACCACAGATTTTCAATGTCCAGAATACACACAAAAGAAAGTCTCCTGAATTCAATCAGGCTTTCTTATGGCATTGTAGACTCGGTCACATTAATGAGAGAAGGTTGACGAAGTTACATACAGAAGGATATTTGGATCCGTTCGAATATCAATCGTATGCAACTTGTCAATCCCGTCTCAAAGGAAAGATGACAAAGACTCCGTTCACTGGACACGGAGTAAGAGCGAGCGAGCTCTTGGGACTCGTACACAGCGACGTGTGCGGTCCAATGTCTACACATGCGCGAAGCGGTTATTCTTACTTCATTACTTTTACGGATGATTTTCAAGGTTCGGACATGTCTTCTTAATGAAGCATAAATCTGAAGCCTTTGAAATGTTCCAGGAATACAAGAATGAAGTAGAAAAACAGACGGGCAAAAGTATCAAGGCACTGAGATCTGATCGAGGTGGCGAATAATTGAGTGCCGAGTTCCTGGGTTACATAAAAGAGAATGGAATTCTCTCTCAGCTTACTCCTCCATACACTCCGCAACATAACGGTGTATCGGAGAGACGGAACCGAACCCTATAGGATATGGTACGGTCCATGATGAGTAACGCTGAGTTACCGCGATCATTCTGGGGATATGCGCTAGAATCAGCTGCTTACCTTTTGAACCGAGTTCCCACTAAGACTTTGCCTACCACACCATATGAGTTATGGAGTGGGATGAAACCCTATCTTCAATACCTGAAGATTTGGGGATGTCCAGCTTTTGTCAAAAAGCAGCATGCGGACAAACTCGAGGCACGCTCAGTACTGTGCAAGTTTGTGGGATACCCAAAGAACTCCAGGGGGTATCTTTTCTATTACGCAGAGGAACAAAAAGTCCTTGTTTCTCGTAATGCCCACTTTCTGGAACATCAGTTCTTGGAAAAGGAAATTAGTGGGAGCGCAATAGAACTGGAAGAAATTCCAGAACCACGAGCTATTATTGAAAGCTTAGTAGAACCAGAGGGTTCGAAAGATCAGGACATTCCCACGCCACTCCGCAGGAGTAGTAGGCAGTCTCATCCTCCTGAGAGATACTACGGTTTTCTCATAGACGGGGATAGAGAGGATTGCATCATAGATTGTGATGAGCCTACTAGCTTCCAGCAAGCCATTCAGAGCGTTGACTCGGTAAAATGGCTAGATGCAATGCGGACCGAAATGGAGTCCATGTACACCAACAAAGTATGGACGTTGGACATTGCTCCAGACGGGGTAAAACCCGCAGGATGCAAGTGGATCTTTAAAAGGAAGATTGGTGTAGATGGACAGGTTAAGATCTATAAAGATAGACTTGTTGCAAAGGGTTTTCGTCAGCGACCTGGTTTGGACTATGACGAAACCTTTTCTCCAGTAGCTATACTGAAATCCATTCGGATCCTTCTTGCCATTGCTGCCTTCCACGATTATGAGATTTGGCAGATGGACGTAAAGACTGCTTTTCTAAATGGAAATTTAGAGGAGTGTGTCTATATGGACCAGTCAGAGGGTTTCATTCAGAGTGGGAGCAGCGGAAAGGTGTGCAAGCTGCTTAAGTCCATTTATGGACTAAAGCAGGCATCACGGAGTTGGAACATCTTTTTTGATGAGACGGTCAAGGAATTTGGCTTTATCAAAAATCTAGATGAACCATGCATCTATTGTAGATTTGTAGCGAGAACTGTAGTATTCCTCGTTTTATACGTGGATGACATTCTCTTAATAGGAAATGACATTCCTATGCTACAATCTGTCAAAGGGTTCTTGTCACACAGGTTCTCCATGAAAGACCTGGGTGATGCCTCATGCATTCTGGGGATCCGGATCTACCGTGACAGATCCAAGAGGATTTTTGGACTTTCACAGTCCAGGTACATCGACACCATACTGAAAAGATTCAGTGTGGAAGATTCCAAGTGCGGTAATCTACCGGCTTGTCACGGGATCACCCTCTCCAAAGAGATGTCTCCCAAGACTGATTTGGAGAGGGATCGCATGTCTATTATACCCTACGCTTCTGCGGTAGGCTCTATAATGTATGCGATGTTGTGTACCAGACCAGATGTGGCTTATGCACTGAGTGTGGTAAGCAGGTATCAGTCAAACCCTGGGGAGAAACATTGGATAGCGGTAAAGAACATTCTCAAGTACCTGAGAAGGACTAAGGAGATGTTCTTGGCGTATGGCGGAAAAGTCCTCCAGATTGAGGCCTTTGCTGACTCCAGCTTCCAGAGTGACAAGGATGATTCCATGTCCATGTCGGGTTTTGTCTTTACCCTCAATGGAGGGGCGGTGTGTTGGAAGAGTTCCAAACAGGAAACCGTTGCTGACTCGACTATGGAACCGGAATACATCGCTGCATCTGATGCCGCAAAAGAAGCCGTCTGGATTAGGAAGTTCTTGAAAGAACTTCAGGTGGTTCCGCCAATTGTTGATCCAATACCTCTGTATTGCGACAACAACGAGGCTATAGCTTTAGCGAAGGAACCCAGGTCCTATCAGAAATCCAGACATATCTTGAGGCGGTATCACCAGATCAGGGAGATCGTGGATCGCCAGGAGATCGAGGTTCGGAGAGTTGCTTCCGAAGATAACACTGCAGATCCATTCACGAAGGCCATACCCCAGACTCAGTTCGAGCGGCTGATCGAGATGATAGGTCTTCGATACGCCAGTACATGGCCTTAGTGCAAGTGGGAGATTGTTAGTGTATATGACCTAGAGGCCATTACTGTATCATACTAGTATGTATATTACTTGATGGAAGCTTGGGATATTCACAGTTGTATAGAAAATCTTGCTCGAAATGGTAGTATGCTACTTGGTTTGTCTCTGCTTTAATGTGTACATGTGTTTCTTTTATTATATCACCTATACATATTAGTAAAGCCCTTAGGATCTTTGCTTGATTACCAGCGTTGTGATGGCGCTCACACTCGTGGGGGCTGGGTAATCCATAAGCACATCCTTATACAGGTCCCTAGTCGTAGGACTATCGAGACAGAGCATCGATACTCCGGAGTAGACTAGCGTATGTGCTTCTCATCCCAGCGTGGGAGACGGCCTGTCCCACAGCCGTCAGTACGTCGTACTTGAGATAGTATACGGGTGCTCGTTAGGTTACGAGTACACTGGACAGGACTCGTCGGGAACTGTTGGTTGGTATTATACCTATCGTCAGTTATCAGTTCCCAGGTGACATGAGTACAGCTTAGTCCGCTGACTTGACACTGTCACTTCGCCTCGAGTGTGTTCCCACTGTACTTTGATTACTACCCTACCACGGCTCAAAGGAGTCGTGCAAACAGGTAATAGTTGGGTGCAGTCCCAAAGCACATAAAGGTAGTGACGGTTAGATAGGATTCGTCTCTCCCGGTATTGGGGGTTGACATCGCGCTGTGTCTAGGTGAGCCATTACACAAGTAGTCCCTGGCCAGGGCAAGCCAGATATACTGGTAGGTTTCCAGTATTATCTTAGGGTGTTCTGGGCTACACTCCGACACGACTTGTACCGCTATCAGGGGACTGACGTTTACCGCCCCCTAGGCCCGCCATGCGATGTATCAGACGAACAGACCGGACTGTACGGAGACTGTCACATTCGGGCTCAGTAGGAGTTCATATGAGTTCACCTCGTCATTCTTCTTAACGGCATCTACCTGGGGACCGTTACGTACAGCTAGTGTCGCTTGCGGTCTGCGGTTAAACCCACTGCCAGCGTAGTGTCGAGTCTTTAGAGTCCCACACAGAGAGTTATTCGCCTTTAGGCAAAATGAGTAGAGGTCGCATGGTTTTGCGACAGGGTTCGTTCACATCCGCGCACTTGTGCACGTTTGCTGTCCGGACAGCTTATACTAGCGGGCTTTGGTTTAAGCCAGATCCTAGTATATGATTTGGATTGGTTTTATCTCTTTGTATTCGTATTCCTCGGATCACGGATACGGGTGCGTATGCACAGTTGACTGAGACAGAGGGAGAGGACTTTGATTAGGGTTGATGACCATTGTCTTTTTCATAACCCTAATGCTTATGTGTGTATTATGAATAATTGATATTAGTTAAATATAATTGTGCATGGTTAGGGTTGTTGACCATTTGACCATACTTGACTTGTTGACTTGGGTTGACATGTTGACCATCATCATTCCATATGAAAGATGCTTTTTGATCCTTGCAATTTGCATTTAATGTGAAATGATAATGGTCAAGTCTTGATTAATCATGACAATTATCTAGCTAATTATCTAATTTCATAATTCACCCATATTAGAGAGAATGGTTCATTATTCTTATTCATTCTATCATATTGATTCTCTCTCCTCCTCTTCTTCTCTCTCAAGCTCTCCTCTCTCAGGAGTTGAGAAACATTTGAGCTTGAGATAAACCATCCTAAAATAATCTCTACTCTCTTCTAAGGTTCTAGGATTAGCACTTCTAGCATCTTAGTTACTTCTAGCTTGAAGTTGAAGCCAAAGGTTGAGGCTCTCGGGTGGATCCTTCTTCGACTAGAGAAGGCGACAAGGTGAACACTTTCTTTCACTCCAAGGAGCAAGGAGAGAAGGACATAAAGCCCAAGGTATAACCTTTCTTCCATGTAGCTAAAACTAGTTAGCTTGTAGTTAGTTTTTGTTTAGCAAAGATCCTCCTTAAGTTAGTCCATGTTGCCTAGTTCGTTAAAAATCCGATTTTTATACCGTTTCCACCTCCCCGCAAGCACCGGGATGGGCAACGTGGACTTACAGTGGTATCAGAGCCTAACTAAACATTAACTAGCTAGTTAGTAAAGTGTATAGAAGTTCGATCGGTAAAAATCGCAAAACTAAAATTTCGAAAACCTAGTTTCTGCCGATTTTTAAATCTGCTCTAAAAATAATAAGACTTTGAAAAATTCCAGGAATACAAGAATGAAGTAGAAAAACAAACAGGCAAAAGTATCAAGACACTGAGATCTGATCGAGGTGGTGAATACTTGAGTGCCGAGTGAAGGGTCCCGGCAGTGCCCCGACCATCGAAACGTGGCCAAAATGCGGAACAAAAATTTATTAAACCGGCGCTACCGATACCCGAATCCCGGATCGACCTTAAACCCTAAACTAGCAAGCTAACTAAGAGTTAGAAACTTTATACCGAGTTGATCCATGTCCTTTGGTCTTCATTCCAAGCTCCTAGCGGTTCTTTGACGAAGTTTGGTTGCCGGTCTTCCTCCATCTCCGACGATCCACCTGAGGGAAACGGCGCAAGCTCCAACTCGACGAACGAGGCTACCGGCTCTCCAAAGTTGCTAACGATGGAGAGTCGTGGTGTAGGAAACTGTCACTATATTTTCTCTCATCCCTTGAGCTCAAGAGAGCATCCATGGAAGATGAATGAAGGTGGTGATGAAGGCTTGGCATAAACAAAGGAAATGGCTAAGTCATTTTGAAGCATGAGAGAATGAGAGAGATCTAGCTTGTAATTAATCATGTAACCATGGAAAAATGAAACCCCCACCTCTAATAATGTGGTCGGCCTACTCTCTCTCTCTCCAATCAACAAAATCTCAATTTTCTTTTTACAATAAAATAACATGAACCATACTTTGTTCCATACCCAAGACCATGCCTTTGCCACCTCACACCCTCCACCTCATTATCAAACAAATGATTTTTCTAAAAAGAAAAAATCAATAATGAGGTGGCACATCTTCTAGAAGCCATTCCGTATAAAATACAGAATACTTCCCGTTACATATATCGAAATACATATACGCGCATTCGTACCAAATTACGAATAGCCGAGAAAGAAAACGAATAGTGAACAATAATACTAGAATACGTATATACAAATACATATATAAATTATTAAATCAAAATCCGATTTAATAATCCGGCTTAATCCTAAGCCGCTAGTATTATCAACCGTCCGATCAAAGTCTGCGCAGCAAGTGCACATATTTAATCAGACACCTGTATGTATCAACATACGTCATGTACACCATATCGCCTGAACCGTGAAAACCCTCTGTGTGGGACTCTAAAGACTCGTCAATACGCTGGCAGTGGGTTTAACCACAAGCACGTCAGCGGCACTAGCTGTACGTAACGGCTGCCCAGGGATTGAGCGAAAGGGAGGCCGGCGAGCAAAATCATCTTGAACCCCTACTGAGCCTGTCAGTGACAATATCCGTACAGTCCGGTCTGTTCGTCTAAGAGTATCACATATCGAGTCTAGGGGGTGGATAAAGTCAGACCCCTAACAACACGATATTTAGTGTCGGCATGTTACCCATCACCACTTGAGAAACTATCGATCCTGGATCGGTAATTCTCATTCACCATGGCCATGGATTTCTGGTGATGGCCACCCGCACACAATGCGACATCAATCCCCAATACCAGGAGAGACGAATCCCCGACGATCTGATCACTGCCTCCATGTGGCTCGGGACTATACCCAACTAAAACCTGTTTGCACAACTCCTTTGAGCCGTGGTAGGGTAGTAATCAAAGCACAGTGGGAACTCACACGAGACAAATAACGATCTCAGGTACACAGACTAACCTCTACACATGTCACCTGGGAACTGCAATTTGACAATAGGTATAATACCAACTAGCAGGTTCCCGGCGAGGCCGTCCACTGTGTTGGAGATAGTGTCCTCAGAGTCAATTATTGGATCACAGGCACGTCATTGCAATGATTGATGGAGGACCTATCCCGATTGGACGGTCTTACTCAAGATGATAGTATGCTATCTGGTTTATCTTTATCATCGTGTACTGCTTTAGGCGACCTTACAGGTCGCTATTACACGTTGATAGAGCCCCTAGGATTTTTGCATGACTGCTAGCAGTATGAGGGCGATCATATACGTGAGAGGTGGTAGTCTATAAGCACATCCTTAAAAGGTCCCTAGTCGTGGGAGTTTCAAGATAGGGCATCAATACTCCAGAGTAGACTAGTGTATACAGTCGAGACCCCGACGAGGGGCAATGTCCGGTCTCACAAGCCACTGGTGTCAGTTGGTTCACCTAAGATGTATACGGGTGCTCAATGGGTTATGAGTACACCGGACAGGACTCGTCGGGAACATGCTAATTGGTCTTGTACCTGACGTCAGATAGCAGTCCCCTGGTGACATGTGTACAGGTAAGTTCATCGACCTGAGATCGTCATTTGTCTCGTGTGAGTTCCCACTGTACTTTGATTACTACCCTACCACGCTCAAAGGAGACGTGCAAACAGGTTTTAGTTGGGTACAGTCCCGAGCCACATGGAGGTAGTGAGCGGATCTGCAGGGGTTCGTCTCTCCCGGTATTGGGGGTGAGGTCGCGCTATGTCTAGGAGAGCCCTTACACGAAGTCCTTGGCCAAGGCAGGAGATTTACTGGTAGGTATTCCAGTAGTATCTCACGGTGTTCTGGGCTACACTCCGACACGACTTGTACCGCTTTTGGGGGTCTGACTTTTACCAACCGCCTAGGCCCGCCATGCGATGCTCATAGACGAACGGACCGGACTGTACGGATATTGTCACTGACAGGCTCAGTAGGGTGTCAGGATGAGTTCACTCATCTACGTCCCTTTTGGTCAATACCTGGTAGCCCGTTACGTATGGCTAATACCTCTGACGTGCTAGTGGTTAAATTCACAACCAAAGTATTGACGAGTCTTTAGAGTCCCCCACAGACCGATTTCTCAAGTTTCGGGCGAAACGTTGTAGTGGCCGTATGGAGATATGGCAAGGTTCGATCAGATACATGCGGTATTGCACGGATCATGATCGGACGGATAATACTACCGGGCTTTGGTTTAAGCCGGATCCTAGTATTGTACAGTGTAGATTTTGTCTCATTGCATTTGTATTCGGTCCGAATACAAATGCGGGTATGTATATACAGTAGCGGGGTTTTCCTATAATTTATTACGGGATCAGTTTTCCGAGGTTGCCAGTTTGTTTTCCGTTTCGGCCATTTTCCTTTGTATCTTTTCTTGGCTGAAATTTGGTGGAGGAGGGCTTATTTGCAATTGTGCAAATAAGGGTTGTGGAGGGTGGTCTTTGCATATTGGTGGTTCATGATGGTTCCACCATCCATAGACTTTTTGACTCATGATGGCTTGGCCTTTTCTTGATTGGATTGGTTATGATGAAAGGGGGTGTGGCTTTCTTTCTGCTTCATGATTATCTTATTCTCTCTTGCATCATTTTGATACACACTCCCCTTGGACTTTTTCCTCTCCCCTATTCTTTTTGCCATGGCCGGCCAAGCCAAGAGGGGGGCTGTCCAAAAATTGGTGTGGGGATTTTTTGATCTCTTTGACTTTGTGAAATCCCCACATCTCCATCTCAAAAAGTTCATCTCATTGTAGGGTTCCTAGGCACCCTAATGAGGTCTCATAAGGCATCAACCATGCCCGTTTCAAAAAATCTAGGTGCCGAGAAACCCGACTACGGATCGTTGGCTAGAAAACTAGGCGAAAATTAAATCTAGTTAACACTTAACTACAAGAATACGGAAATACAACCTTTGTAGATCTGGTGCTCCACCTCCATAGCTCCGCAATGATGTCTCTCCGCTGTCCAAAATGAATCCCGGGCTCAAGCGTCGGCTTCATCGGAGAAATGGCGGGCTAGGTCATCGACGACGTGCCGAAGATGATCTACGTCGAGGAAACGCTAAATCAAGCTCCAACTTCACCAAGTCTAGAAAACTTGTGAAGGAAACACACTCTACTACTTGGCAAGAGGTAGAGGATGAAGAAATAGGAAGTGGGTAGACTTTAGAATTGGATTTCTCACTTGTTTCATCAATCCACCATTGATGAAGTAAGGTTTCTTCATGTGAAGAAGAAGAAGAAGATGATGATAATTATTATGATAAGAATTAAAGAATAGAAAAGAATAATCATTCTTATCATAATCAAACCATAGTTAGGTGTAGAGAATTAACAAGGGTTAGTGAATGGTTGGGTTAACACATGAAGACAAAATGGTCACTTTGGTCAAACCTTCATGAAGGTTCATAAACAAACAAAGAAAGCCACCATTATCTCTTCATTATTTTCTTTTGCTAAAATAAACAAAATGGATAAATAAATGAATAAATGAAGCAAAAGAAACCCTAACCATTCACCAACAATGGTTTAATCCATACACCAAACTATCATGTATCATCAAACATGATACAATCAAATGTACAAATGTATATCACATATACAATGTGCACAAACCAAGTGAGAAAATCCATTTAAAGTGAACCAATACTAGTTAATGCAAAGTAATATATTAAATATATAATTATGCATTAAATCATTAAATCAACACTTGATTCAATGATCCGGTCATGTCGCACACAACCGACTAGTATTCAATGTATCGGCTTATCGAATCAATCCTTGATTCGATAACTAGGTTATATCGCATATAACCAATCAATACATTCATCGCGAGAATGGAATACGGTATCACATACACGTATTATTCTCGGTCCCGCACATATCTCATATGCGCTCCTATTTCGTTTCGCTTGAGCCAGGAAACCTCTGTGTAGGACTCTAAAGACTCGTCAATACGCCGGCAGCAGGTGATGATCATATCAAACACCCACAAGCCGCAAGCGGTCTGCTAAACGTAACGGCCACCCGGGTATTGAGCGATCAGAAGATCGACGAGCAAGCCCGCTCACACTCCAGTGAATCCAACCAGCAACACTACCGTACAGTCCGGTCTCGTCGTCTGATATGTCGCATATCTCGCCTAGGGGTGGTAAACGTCAGACCCCAATAGCTCGATAAGTCGTGTCGATATGAGGTCTATAACAATTCGAGAAGCTACTGGTAACACTTACCAGTATATCTCAGCAACCCTGGCCAGGGATTTCTTATTATAGCCAATCGAACACAGCGCAACATCAGCTCCCAATACCGGGAGAGACGAATCCCCTCCTATCGCTCATTGCCTCCATGTGACTCGGGACTGTACCTAAAAACCACCATTTTGCACGCCCTCTTGGACGTGGTAAGATGGAAATCAAAGCACAGTGGGAACCACACAAGACTCTATAACGATCTCGGGTCAACAGACTACTCTGTACCAGTGTCACCAGAGAACTGCCATCTGACGTGAGGTATAATACCATCTGGGAGTTTTCGGAGAGTCCGTCCAGTGTACCCAGTCTCTACTGAGCACCCGTATATCATCCCTGATGTCAAACACCAATGGATATGGGATCATCCATCGCCCATCTGTATGGGTCGAGAAGGTACACGCTAGTCTACTCTGGTATATCGATGCCCCGTCTCGATATACCCACGACTAGGGACTTTGAAGGATGTACTTATGGACTACCATGTCCCCACTAGTATGATCCGCATCATAGTCCAGGTAGTCAAGTACACATCCTAAGGGCTTTACCAACATGTAACAGAGAGACAATCAGTGTACACGTTAAGGTAAAGAGTAACCAGATAGCATACTATCATGTCGAGCAAGAAAGTCCTCCCTATATATGTCCCAGCATCCACTACAATATACATCCAATGTACAATAATGGCCTCTAGGGCACACATATAACTAACAATCTCCCACTTGCACTAGGGCCATCTGTAGCAGTGGTTTTAGTATCTCATACTCAACCATCCCATAAAAGTCTCTCTCTGGGAATAGGCCTTCATGAGTGGATCCGCCGTGTTGTCCTCTGAGTCTACTCTCCTGACCTCGATCCCCTGGAGATCAAACATCTCCATGATCAGGCGATACTATCTTAGAATAAGTCTGGATCACTGATGGGACCGTCGTTCCATGGCATAAGCCACAACTCCATTGTCACACAATGGGAGGAACATAGTTCATCTCATGAACCAATATACACCCAAACATCCTCTTTGGTAGCATCTTAAGTAGCGATGTATCGTGCCTTTATCGTCTAGTATGCCACGGTATTTAGCTTGGAACTCTTCCAACATACCGTCCCTTTACTGAGGGTAAAGACAATGCCTGCGACTGACATTCAGTCGTCTTTATCACTCTGGAACACTTCCAGTGATCCTATATGGAGAATCATCGTGATAAGCGGAGATTGACCGAGCGTAGCATAGGAAACTCCTTTCTTATCAAGAGTATGTCATCCACGTACTCTACGAGGATCGTCACCATACTCCCTACTACCTTTTTGTTTATACAAGGTTCATCTACCATTTTGATGATGTCAAACTCTTTGACTAAGACATCAAAACAGACGTTCCAACTCCGCGATGCCTGCTTTATTCTATAAAGCATCTTGTTCACGTTTCTGCTGCTCCCACTGTTTACGAAGCCCTCTGGCTGTGTACTTATAGACGCCCTCTTCTAAAACATCATTTAGAAAAGATGTCATGGCACCCAACCGCCAGATATCGTAGTCATGGTATGTAGCCGTGGCAAGTAGGATCTGGATGGACTTAAGCATAGCTACTTGAAAAGGTTTTATGATTATCCACGCCTGGTCTATGACGAAAACCTTTAACAAGTCTAGCTTTGAAAGTCTCAACTTTTCCATTTACACCAAGTAATCTTCTCAAGATATACTTGCTCCTGATGGGGATTTAACCCTTCAGAAATAGCAACCAAAGTCCATACTTTGTTGGTGTATATGGATTCCATCTCAGATCGCTAAGCATCCAGCCATTCTTACAGAGTCTTACTCCTGATGGCCAGCTCGAAGCTAGTTGGGTCATCATCTCATGATGCAATCCTCGCTCCCACTATCATAGAGCAACCGAAGTATCTCTCAGGTGGGTGAGGAACCCTACTAGATCGGCGGAGAGGTTGAGGTTTGTTGGAATCTACTGAATCCTTTGGTTCTATCAAATCATCGGCTGCAAATTGTATAGCTGGAACCTTTCCAGTTGTACATTACAGACCTTGCCTCGAGCTTGTCCGGATTATTCTTTTAGATACAGGCCGGACAACCCCAAATCTTAACTAGGTTAAGACATGGGCTCTTCCTTTTCTATATCACATATGAAGTGGTAGGCAATGGATTTGATTGGAACCCTATTCAATAGGTATGCAGCTTCTCAAGTGCATAACTCCCAAAAGGAAATAGGTAACTCAGAAGCACTCATCATAGTGCACACCTTATCATATAGGGTGTGATTGCTCCACCCCGATATACCATCGTGCTATGGTGTATACGGAGGAGTAATGCTGAGAGAGAATCTCATTCTCCTTTAGAAAAGTCTAGGAATTTCCGTGTTCAAGTATTCTCCTCCTTGATCTCATCAAAGGACATAATACTTTTACCCGTATTTTGGTTCTCTACTTCTAACTTATATTCTGTGAATATCTCAAAAGGTTCGGACTTGTGTTTCAACAGGAACATAGGTCTGAATCTCGAAAGATCATCAGAGAATGTAATGAAGTAAAAAGAACTGTTCTTGGTATGTGTAGACTGGGGACCTACATACATCAACATGTATCATCCCAAGAGTTCACTAACTCTTTCTCTGTTTCCAATAAACAGAGCTATGGTCATCTTATCTTTGTGACATGACTGGCGAGTTTCACAAGATGTAAATTCAAACTAATTTAAATATGCATCTTTATGTAACTCTAGCTAGTCGGGTCACATTGATCTGACCTAGTCTACAATACCTCAAGAAGGATTCGTTCATTTCTGAACTATTCCTCTTGTGTGTGTTCTGTATACTAAGAACTGTAGTTTGATTTAGAACATTAATGCTTTTAGATAACGTGCCTGAACCGATCAACTTTTGATATAGCAAATGTTCAAAACATTATCCAACAACACAAAATTTTATCGTTTCTTTACTAATAAAGAGACAGATATGATTTTGTATATCAGGTTCGGTATCTAATAACATTCGTTCAGAATCAATGTATTGGTAATACAGGGTGACAGTGACCGAAAGACTTGGATGCAACACTTGCCCCGTTTTCTGCCTCATAAAACTTATCACCCGTTCTCAGTTTTTCAACCCTTTTGTAGCCCTATGTAACAGATTACATATCTGGGATCCTGATCCGGTATCATATACCCAGGATGCGGAGGATACTGAGAAACAGTTCTTTGTAATGAACACACCCGAAGATGATGCAGCAACATGCACTACTTCGTTTGGGCGGCACGGGAAATCTGGTATTCCCCAATTTCCTGCTCTGTCTTATAACAATTATAAGTTGGAGCGGGACCAACGTTCCCCAGCTCAGTATAACCAGCGGGTTCGGTCAATAATCCGTATTATTATCTTGATTAAGGCGTGACATGGTCGCTACCAGGAGAGAGAGAGAAGAAAACACTCAGCGTGCGCTCTTGCAAGAATAGATTGGTTATTATTTTATCTAATCAGGATGGCTCCCACTGCTTTTTTATCAAATCTTCCTTCAAACCTTAAAAGGAAAGACTAGCCGGGATTAATTACACACTACAAGTTCGCCAATCTTTCAGCCAGGCCAGTGTCGGTACTTTGAGGGAGGTCCCCCGTGCTTTCGCACGAACCTAATTAATGTAAACCTCGTTTTCCCAGAGGCGTAACCCCGTTGACACCTTTCTAGACACCTACTTGATCGGCTAATTGTAATGTGTAAAACTCTCCCAGGAGTAACTCTTACTCACAGCGGGTATCGGGATCCAACTATCTCATAGAAGGTATGCAATCTCATTGCAAATTTCAACCCTTGAAATTCCCGATAATATTTTGCCCCAGGCGATCTACGACCTTGACTGAGTCAACAAACCATAGACCGCAAGTAAAGTTCAACCCGTCATTTCCTGATTGAATTAAACCCACCCGCACGACCCTTGACTGAGTCAACAAGGCCGCACGACTACCCTAATCCAATCTGCATCATATGCATAAACAGATAAATAGTAATCAGCTACCGCACACTACGCCTTGACTGAGTCAACAAACGCAGCACGAATACTAACTATTACTTATCTGAAATGACTGAGGGCTACGTCAGGTTTTTAAGAAAACCCTTTGCGTAATGAACTTTATATCGTTGTAGAATCAAATGAATTTTAAAATGGAGTGTTTTTTTAGGCTTTTCTAGTTTTGCTAAAGGAGTCACTCCCGGTGAAGGGATCGTCGGTCCTTTCCTCGTCGAATGATGTGCGAGATATATCATATATATCACTGTGCAATGCAAAAACACTTAAAAGCAATCAAAAGACAAACCAAGTGTGTAGCATCTGCCAGTTATTGCTAAAGGAGTCACTCCCGGTGAAGGGATCTCGGTCCTTTCCTTATCGAATAAGGTGCAGGATATATCATATATATCGCTGTGCAAAGCAAGAACTGTAGCCACCTGTTTTATTTTGAAATTCGATTCTACAACATCTTAGGTTTCTTTAATTTCATTAATCACATTAATGAAGTCCCATCATTTATGTACCTAAACATCACAGATAAATACGACGTACACTTATGCCATCCGCATTCGCCTCGATGTCCCCTCGTGCACCGTTAGGTTAGGTAACTAACGGCAGAGCGGGGCAGGGCTAGCGCGGGTGTAAAACATAAGTAACGTCTATATAATTTATCATATATACTATATACTGTATCTATCACAGAACATCACATGATCACATCACAGATATCGCAGCAGAAGAAACATATGAAATATTGGATATACTAGGACGTCCGTGTTTTTAATACGAGCCAGTATAAAACACGGATTCTACGGTCATGATGAATAGCCAAACCCACACCCCTAGACCCCTATGAGAGCGGCAAGCAACCCTACCAATTCTAAAGTTAGGAGACCCGGACTCGACACCTCGAGTTGGTCTCCCACTGGACTCCAGAACCCGGTTACTTGTGCCCTCCTCCTTGGGTCTATCCTAGTGCGGAAAAGTAAATAATATACAAACGGTGACAACTTCCGCAACCTGGAAGCTCCCCAATAAAAGAATATTACATACAAGTTTTTACATGAATGAAAATGAAAAACACTCATCTCACATAAAAACCCCCGGCTATTCAAACACGATGATCCAATATAACATATCCAGCAACACATAACATCACATGTCATCAACGTAAGTAAATATGCGCATCCCAATTGTCGTTGACATATAGCAACGAAACCGGCGATATCACATATTACACTTACGGTCACATAAAAGAAAGTGTAAAACTACAACAGTTGGAATCCGCAATCTGCAGAGACATCGCATGCCTAATCAAATGAATTACTTAGACATCACATACCTAACAATTATAAACCCCGCATTTTAGTCTCAAAATCGAAAACACTTTTCAATATCAAGTCGGGCAATTCAACAAGATTCCCGACATTTTGATCGAATGCTCGTCGCAAACTTTAGTAGACGGTCGCACCCCCGATACCGTCGACGATGTGCACCATGGCGGAACACCGCTACCGCGAGCACCCGAACGGATGCTTTCGGTGACGGGGTTCTCCTACAGTCACTTGGTCGGGGCAATGGAGTGAGGCTGTCTATTAAGTTTACCCGGCGAGTATCCGCGTACGCTACGTGATTGCTACGGACTTTTGATCACATCAAAATTCCGTGGCAACCGATCAAGTGAGACTAAAGTGCTATGTTTATAACATTCATTCAGTTATCTCATAACTGTTTGTGAATTCCAATTATTGTATCACATTCCGGATAAACAGAAAATGTTAAACTTTCCGATCGAACAATCGAACACCCAAGTTTTCCCGATACTGATAAACACATGAAACAAGTCTAAAAACATTCAGTTCGTGCCTCAGTACCAACGGTCCAGCCATAGAAGGGTCAAGCCAACGCCTCACATGTGGCACGCCGTACTGTCCCAAACCCGAAGGTTCAAAGGGCAGTTCAAGACGGTCACATAATCGAGTTAAGGTTTGTTGTCTTCTAGAGGGTCCATCGAGTTACTTGCACTACTTAGAACGTCTTTAAACTACGGAAAGATCCAATACTTGGAAATTTCCCGACAAGGGAAAAAATGGGTATTTATATCCGGTCGAACTTTCTAACATATTCAAAAAAAAAAAATCCGGAAAAACACATAGACAAAACTTGATAATCCGATCGAATCAACGATTCCCAATACAACCCCAAAATACTCAACTGTTTACTGCATATTAAAAATTCCCAGAAAACTCAGCATATTTAAATAGGAATTACTGTGCAAAAACGAGTCAACGAGTCAACAGTATTGCCGCGGAACCGCCGCGCCACATGGGCTTAGGCCGCGGTTCCGCGCCGTTATGACGGAGTTAGGTCTCCGTTTTTCACAGTATTTCATAAAAAACCCTGCTTGATTTTCTGCATATTTTTAATATTGAAAAATCCACAATTTTCAAAAAAGGACAGAGAGCAATTTTAGGGTTTTGGTTTTGATTCGATGGGAGTTCAAATTCCGTCTAGACTTCGCCTAAGGCTCTAGCTAGGCTCTGATACCACTGTAGGGTTCCTAGGCACCCTAATGAGGTCTCACAAGGCATCAACCATGCCCGTTTTAAAAAATCTAGGTGCCGAGAAACCCGACTACGGATCGTTGGCTAGAAAACTAGGCGAAAATTAAATCTAGTTAACACTTAACTACAAGAATACGAAAATACAACCTTTGTAGATCCGGTGCTCCACCTCCATAGCTCCGCAATGATGTCTCTCCGCTGTCCAAAATGAATCCCGGGCTCAAGCGTCGGCTTCATCGGTGAAATGGCGGGCTAGGTCATCGACGACGTGCCGAAGATGATCTACGTCGAGGCAACGCTAAATCAAGCTCCAACTTAACCAAGTCTAGAAAACTTGTGAAGGAAACACACTCTACTACTTGGCAAGAGGTAGAGGATGAAGAAATAGGAAGTGGGTAGACTTTAGAATTGGATTTCTCACTTGTTTCATCAATCCACCATTGATGAAGTAAGGTTTCTTCATGTGAAGAAGAAGAAGATGATGATGATAATTATTATGATAAGAATTAAAGAATAGAAAAGAATAATCATTCTTATCATAATCAAACCATAGTTAGGTGTAGAGAATTAACAAGGGTTAGTGAATGGTTGGGTTAAGACATGAAGACAAAATGGTCACTTTGGTCAAACCTTCATGAAGGTTCATAAACAAACAAAGAAAGCCACCATTATCTCTTCATTATTTTCTTTTGCTAAAATAAACAAAATGGATAAATAAATGAATAAATGAAGCAAAAGAAACCCTAACCATTGACCAACCATGGTTTAATCCATACACCAAACTATCATGTATCATCAAACATGATACAATCAAATGTACAAATGTATATCACATATACAATGTGCACAAACCAAGTGAGAAAATCCATTTAAAGTGAACCAATACTAGTTAATGCAAAGTAATATATCAAATATATAATTATGCATTAAATTATTAAATCAACACTTGATTCAATGATCCGGTCATGTCGCATACAACCGACTAGTATTCAATGTATCGGCTTATCGAATCAATCCTTGATTCGATAACTAGGTTATATCGCATATAACCAATCAATACATTCATCGCGAGAATGGAATACGGTATCACATACACGTATTATTCTCGGTCCCGCACATATCTCATATGCGCTCCTATTTCGTTTCGCTTGAGCCAGGAAACCTCTGTGTAGGACTCTAAAGACTCGTCAATACGCCGGCAGCAGGTGATGATCATATCAAACACCCACAAGCCGCAAGCGGTCTGCTAAACGTAACGGCCACCCGGGTATTGAGCGATCAGAAGATCGACGAGCAAGCCCGCTCACACTCCAGTGAATCCAACCAGCAACACTACCGTACAGTCCGGTCTCGTCATCTGATATGTCGCATATCTCGCCTAGGGGTGGTAAACGTCAGACCCCAATAGCTCGATAAGTCGTGTCGATATGAGGTCTATAACAATTCGAGAAGCTACTGGTAACACTTACCAGTATATCTCAGCAACCCTGGCCAGGGATTTCCTGTTATAGCCAATCGAACACAGCGCAACATCAGCTCCCAATACCGGGAGAGACGAATCCCCTCCTATCGCTCATTGCCTCCATGTGACTCGGGACTGTAACCAAAAACCACCGTTTTGCACGCCCTCTTGGACGTGGTAAGATGGAAATCAAAACACAGTGGGAACCACACAAGACTCTATGACGATCTCGGGTCAACAGACTACTCTGTACCAGTGTCACCAGAGAACTGCCATCTGACGTGAGGTATAATACCATCTGGGAGTTCTCGGCGAGTCCGTCCAGTGTACCCAGTCTCTACTGAGCACCCGTATATCATCCCTGATGTCAAACACCAATGGATATGGGATTATCCATCGCCCATCTGTATGGGTCGAGAAGGTACACGCTAGTCTACTCTGGTATATCGATGCCCCGTCTCGATATACCCACGACTAGGGACTTTGAAGGATGTACTTATGGACTACCATGTCCCCACTAGTATGATCCGCATCATAGTCCAGGTAGTCAAGTACACATCCTAAGGGCTTTACCAACATGTAACAGAGAGACAATCAGTGTACACGTTAAGGTAAAGAGTAACCAGATAGCATACTATCATGTCGAGCAAGAAAGTCCTCCCTATATATGTCCCAACATCCACTACAATATACATCCAATGTACAGTAATGGCCTCTAGGGCACACATATAACTAACACTCATTTCCTCCACATTATGGAAACTTCAACCACAAAGAGACATAGAGTTCTACAGTTAACCTACAGCATCCTTGGGCACGTCGGCTTGCCAACTTCGTGCCCGAGTTGCTGTTGGAGATAATGCCCTCAGAGTCAATTATTGGATCACAGGTACGTGATTGCAATGATTAATGGAGGACCTATCCCGGTAGGACAGTCTTACTCGAGATGATAGTATGCTATCTGGTTTACCTTTATCATCGTGTACTGTTTCAGGTGACCTGACAAGTCGCTATTACACGTTGATAGAGCCCCTAGGATTCTTGCTTGACCACCAGCAGTATGAGGGCGATCATATAAGTGGGAGCTGGGGTTTATAAGCATATCCTGAAATGGTCCCTAGTCGTGTGAGTTTCGAGACAGGGCATCGATACTCCATAGTAGACTAGTGTATACAGTCGAGACCCCGACGAAGGGCGGTGGCCGGTCTCACAAGCCACTGGTGTCAGTTGGATCACCTAAGATGTATACAGGTGCTCATTGGGTTATGAGTACACCGGACATGACTCGCTGGGAACATGCCAGTTGGTCATATACCAGACGTCAGATGGCAGTTCCCAGGTGACATGTGTACAGGTTAGTTCATCGACCTGGGGATCGTCATTTGTCTTGTGTGAGTTCCCACTGTACTTTGATTACTACCCTACCACGGCTCAAAGGAGTCGTGCAAACAGGTTTTAGTTGGGTACAGTCCCGAGCCACATGGAGGCAGTGAGCGTATCTTCAGGGGTTCGTCTCTCCCGGTATTGGGGGTGAGGTCGTGCTGTGTCTAGGAGAGCCATTACACGAAGCCCTCGGCCGAGGCAAGGAGATTTACTGGTAGGTATTCCAGTAGTATCTCAGGGTGTTCTGGGCTACACTCCGACACGACTTGTACCGCTTTTGGGGGTCTGACTTTTACCAACCCCCTAGGCCCGCCATGCGATGCTCATAGACGAACGGACCGGACTGTATGGATATTGTCACTGACAGGCCCAGTAGGGTTGTCAGGCTGAGTTCGCTCACAGACGTCCCTTTTAGTCAATACCTGGTAGCCCGTTACGTATTGGCTTATACCTCTGACGTGCTAGTGGTTAAATCCACAACTAAGGTGTTGACGAGTCTTTAGAGTTCCCTACATTCAGTTACTCAGCTTTCGGGCGAAAGGTTGTAGAGGCTGTATGGAGATATGGCAAGGTCCGATCAGATACGTGCGGTATTGCACGGATCAGGATCGGACAGTTTGTACTATAGGCTGTATGGATATATGGCAGGGTTCGATCAGATACGTGCGGTATTGCACGGATCAGGATCGAACAGATATTACTAGCCGGTTTTGGTATAAGCCGGATTCTAGTATAGTACAGTGGAGATTTTGTCTCATTGCATTTGTATTTCGGTCGAAATACAGATGCGGGTGTGTATGCACAGTATCGGGGTTTTCCTGTAATTTATTACGGAACCAGTTTTCTGGAGTTGCCAGTTTGCTTTCCGTTTCGGCCGATTTCCTTTGTTCCGTTCATTGGCCGAAGTTTGGTGGAGGAGGGCTTATTTGCATTGTTGCAAATAAGCAATTGGGGAGGGGGTCTTTGCATTATTGTTTTATCATGATGGTGCACCATTCTTTTGACTTGACTTTTTGCTTCATCGTTGTGTCATGATGGCTTGACCCTTGTTATGAGGTGATGGTTGCTTTGGAGTGTTGTTTGTGTGGTGATCATTTGTTTTTCCATCATCACTCACTTTCCACCCACCCCCTTGTCTTTGTTCTTTCTCTCTCCAATCACACATGGGTGGGGGGGCCGGCCATTTTTGGAGGATGAGGAAAATGCTTCTTTTTTAGTGGGGAGAAAAATGATACTCTCATTCTTCTTGATCTATCACATTTTTCCTTCACTTCTCTCCAAGTTCTTCTTCCTCCACCACAAAGGCAATTCCATGAACCCCAAAATGAGACTTCTTCTCTAGATATTCTACAGCATATCTTGGGCACGTCGAGTAGCCGGCTTCGTGCCCGAGTTGCCTCGGCATTGAGGTGGGAGCCCGTAAACGATGTAGGCGATGTGGTGCACTTCCGGCGACGAGGAGGAGACGGGACATTCCGCAAGAGATCGGGACGATGACGAGAAGACCGGAGGACTCGGATCTGTCGGTATACTTCTCTTCCCTATCTTGTTAGTAGCTTAGACTTGTTAATGGTTACGATCCGGATGTTTAGTGGGCGGGGGTGCCGGTTGCTAAGTCCGCAAAATTAAAGTTTATCACCGCTTCCGCATTTGGCCGTCGGATTGACGGCCGGGGCGCCGCCATGCACTTACAGTTGCCTCGGTCCAGAGGTGGGAGCCTGTAAAAGAAGCCAGCGACGTGGTGCCCTTCCGGCGAGGAGGTGAAGACCGGAGATTCCACGGGAGATCGGGACGACGACGAGAAGACCGAAGGACACGGATCGCTCGGTATATCTCTCTACCCCTTCTCTAGTTAGCTAGGATTATGTTAATGGCCCGATCCGGGTTTATAGTGTGCGGTGGTGCCGGTTCAAAAGTTAAAGTAAATTATCGTTTCCGCATTTTGGCCTCGGATTGACGGCCGGGGCGCCGCCGTACACTTACATGGTATCAGAGCCACGCCATTAACCTAGTCTAGCTTGGTCTAATGTGTTTACATTTTCGATCGAACAAAATTCCAAAACCCGCGTTTTCAAAGCTTCAGTTCTCTGTCGAAATTTTTTTGGCTCGAAAATTTTTTTAGGTTGTTGCAGAAACATGTGCAGGGAAGTATAAGCACTCTGGTAAAATTTGGTCACATGAACCCATTATTCCACCGCGGAACCGCGGCCAAACCCATGTTTGGGCCGCGGTTCCGCCGCCACCTTTAATGTTCAGTGCATCAAAATTTTACAGAGAGCTTCTGACTTGAAAATATGGGTTTTGGTATATTCTTTTTGGGCCCAGAATTTCTTTATGTGCTACAGTAGTGCTTGGGGCCCACATGGGTAAATTTGATTGATCGAATATTTTAAAAATGTTAGTTCACAGTATTTATATTATATCTGCGACCGTGAATGTCACTTGATCGGTAAATCCTGTCAAACTGCTATAGCCCGGTTAGACGGATTTGCGAACGTGACATTCACGTTGATATTCTGTGTTGTGCTGTGATGTTGCAGATTGGTCATGGGGGATAGCCTGGATGCAATGGTAGTACAGTTTTTTTTGTATTATGTACATTTGATATTGCGGGGCGAGCGTCCGACATGTGGACCGCCGTCACTTCCAGTTTGTATATTAATCTTTTGGGGCACGACCGGGGTGAGGTCGATGTACCCGTTGTATGTATATTTTACTTTCTGTACTAGGATTACCCCGCGGAGGGGTGCACGGATAGCCGGGTTCTAGAGGGCAACGGGCCCGCATCTCATGGCATTGAGACGGAGGGGGCTTTACTCTAGAATTGGCGGGCTATTCGCCGCACTCGTAGGAGGTACAGGTTGACCCAGGAGGGGTGCCCAAGTTACCGGATTCCGTGAAGTGCTAGGTGGTCCATTCATGTTGCTGAAGGGGGCTGCCTCGCTTCAGGTATTGGCGGGTAACTTGCCGCGCCCGTAGGGGTCTAGGATTTCATTGCACAGGCTATCCACACGACCAGGGGAACGTCGGGTTTCAGTAGCGGCTCTATGAAACCCGGGGATCCCAGATATCTGTATTGTTCTGTGATGCTTATTACATTTCTGTGATGTTGCATTTTATCACGCCTTGAGCGAATATTATATATTGATATATATACTAGTAGATGTTGTATATGTTTTGCATCCGCGCTAGTCCAGTCCCCGCTCTGTCGTTAGTTAAGTAACCTAACGGGTAATGACGGGACCCAGTGGCGAATGCGGATGGCATATACATACATCATTATTTTCGTTCTTTATTGGTGTGATCAATTGATGGGATTGCATTGATTCGGATCAATGCAAGCTAAACAAACCAATTCTGATGTTGTTGGAACATTTTTCAAAAAGCTGTTATTGCAAGGACGTTCTCTTTTGTTTTGCACAGTGGTATTCGGTTATGAATATCCAGCACCTCAGTCGACGAGGCAAGGGCCGAGATCCCTTCACCGGGAGTGACCCCTTGGACAGAAGTTTGCGTAAGGGAAATAACTTCACTATAGTCGATTACTTTTGCTTTGCATTGTGGTATTCAGTTGGAATTGTTAGTGTATATGCCCTAGAGGCCATTACTGTATCATACTAGTTTGTATATTACTTAATGGAAGCTTGGGATATTCACAGTTGTATATACAATCTTGCTCAAAATAGTAGTATGCTACTTAGTTTGTTTCTACTTCAATGTGTACATGTCGTTATTTTAGTATATCACCTATACACATTAGTGGAGCCCTTAGGATCTTTGCTTGATTACCAGCGTTGTGATGGCAGTCACACTAGTGGGGGCTGGGTAATCTATAAGCACATCCTTATGCAGGTCCCTAGTTGCAGGACTATCGAGACAGGGCATCGATACTCCGGAGTAGACTAGCGCATGTGCTTCTCATCCCAGAGTGGGAGATGGTCTGTCCCACAGCCATCAGTACGTCGTACCGGAGATAGTATGCGGGTGCTCGTTAGGTTACGAGTACACTGGACAGGACTCGTCGGGAACTGACCGGTTGGTATTATACCTATCGTCAGTTATCAGTTCCCCGGTGACATGAGTACAGCTTAGTCCGCTGACTTGACACTGTCATTTCGCCTCGAGTGTGTTCCCACTGTACTTTGATTACTACCCTACCACGGCTCAAAGGAGTCGTGCAAACAGATAGTAGTTGGGTGCAGTCACGAAGCACTTGGAGGCAGTGACGGTTAGACAGGATTCGTCTCTCCCGGTATTGGGGGTTGACACCGCGCTGTGTCTAGGAGAGCCATTAAACGAGTAGTCCCTGGCCAGGGCAATCGAGATATACAGGTAGGCTTCCAGTGTTATCTCAGGGTGTTTTGGGCTTCACTCCGACACGACTTATACCGCTATTAGGGGACCGACGTTTACTGCACCTCTAAGCCTGCCATGCGATGTATCAGACGAACAGACCGGACTGTACGGAGACTGTCACAGTCAGACTCAGTAAGAGTTCAGATGGGTTTCACCTTGTCAGTCTTTTTGTCGGCATCTACCTAGGGACCGTTACGCACAGCTAGTGCCGCTTGCGGTCTGTGGTTAAACCCACTGCCAGCGTAGTGTCGAGTCTTTAGAGTCCCACACAGAAAGCTATTCGCCTTTAGACAAAAGAGTAGAGGTCGCATGGTTTTGCGACAGGTCACATGGTTTTGCGGAAGGGTTCGGTCACATCCGTGCACTTGTGCACGTACAGTGTCCGGACAGTTAACACTAGCGGGCTTTGGTTTAAGCCAGATCCTAGTGTACGTTTTGGGATTGGTTTTATCCAGTATGCATTCGTGTTCCTCGGAACGCGGATGCGGGTGTGTATGCACAGTTGACGGAGAGACAGAGGATTCTCATTAGGGTTATTGACCGTTGACTGTTGACTATTACTTTTTGCTCAACCCTAATGAGAATATGATATGTAATTAACAATAATATTAATTAAGTATTATAGTGACATGGTTGTCGAGGGGTTGACTTTGTTGACTTTGTTGACCGGTTGACTAGGTTGGACTAGTTGACCATCATGATGACAATGGCTATAATTTCATGGCAAAGACTTTTGCTTGCTTGTTCTCTTGTGCAAAATGAGTGCATGAAATGATATGGCTATTGTAGCTTAAACCATCACTAATACTTGATTGCTATTATTGGTTATGATGGATTTGGATTATGAGAGCCAAAAAGAGAAAAGTCTTGCTCATTCTTTCATTTTCCTTTCTCTCTCTTGTGTTCTTGAGCTCTCATCTTCCTCCTCTTGCTCTCCCTCTCTTTAGTCTATGGTTCATTTGTCTCATGTGTTGAGAACCAAGAACCGTAGAGAAAATCCCAACACACTCTCCTCTACTCACTCTAGTTCACAAGGTTTAGCAAACCGAGTGAACTAGTTTCTTCAAAGATCGAAGAAGAAGCCAAAGGTAGAAGCTTTCAGGTTGATCGATCTTCGGCGTAAGGAAACGACGGGGTGAAGCCGATCCGGACAACCATCGAGGCTTGAAGACGAAGGAGTTCAAGAAAGAAAGGTATAATCCCCTAACCGAGTAGTTAACAACTCCTAGTTAGGTTGTTAGTTAGATGTTTAACAAAGATCCGGTTTTGAGTCCATGTTACCGCCTCTAGAAAATTGTTTTTAATCAAATTCCGCATGCCCGAAAGTACCGGGAGAGGTAGCATGGACTTACAGTGGTATCAGAGCCTAGTTAAACTCTATCTAACATGTTAGCATAGTAGCTAGAAATTCGATCGGAGAAAAAGTCCCGAAATGAACCCGAAATTCATGCTTGCTGTCGATTTTCAAAGTACTGTAAAAGTAATAAATCATGCTTTAAAAATCGACTCAGGGTTTTTATAGTCTACTGTAGAAAAACGGTCCAGAGATCTCACCAAACCACCGCGGAAATGCGGCAATAGCTTGCTATTGCCGCAGTTCCGCGGCCGATTGAGGTCCTCTCTGGATCGTCTTCACTGCAGTTTGTTCTGTGTGGTATTTTGGGAATTTTGGTATATGTTTTTTCAGCCCAGATTTTCCAGAAAGAAAAATTTGTTTTTGGGGCTCTAAAAACCGTATTTTGATCGAGTTTCTAAACTCTTAAGCTGACGGGTTTTTCTGTGATGTGGTATGTCATTGGAATGTGTATATGAATTCATTGGATTGTCGCGGGTGAATAGCCGGGGGTTGTGAGACGAGAGTTTTATTTTCATTCAATTCATGTAAATTTGTAAATTGATGTAATTATTATTTGTATGGCCGCACAACCGGGTCGGGGTTGTAGCCGTCATTGTATAATTTCTTTTTACTGTTTTTGCTCCTAGGATAGACCCATGGAGGGGGTGCACAAACTACCGGGTATCCCGAAGTGCCGAGTGGCCTACTCACGGAATTGAGGGAGGTTGCTTCGCTTCGGGTACTTGGCGGGTAGTTTGCCGCACCCGTAGGGGTCTTGGGTGGGGTATTGGCTATTCACCGCGACCGTGTAATCTGCTTTTCGTTACAGGCTCGTACGAATTGCGGATTCCTAGTATATCCAATGTGTTCATCTGTGATCTGAAATGTCTATCATTGCAATATATCTATATATGATATTATTTAGGCGTTGCTTATGTTTTACAGCCGCGCTAGCCCATCCCCCGCTCTGTCGTTAGTTAAGTAACCTAACGGGTAATGACGGGGCTCCGTGGCGAATGCGAATGGCATAAGCGTACGTCATATTTTGGTTGTTTTCTGCAATGGTAGGATTAAATGATGGGACGCGTTAAAAGAACTAATGCAAGAATAACACGCATTAAAAGAACTAATGTAAGAAAATAAACCAAGTAAAAGTCGTTGGAACACTTCGAAAAACCACTCGGTTCTTTTCAAAAACCAACTTTTAAATGCGGGGCTTGAGCCACTCCTTTTAAAAGCTATCTCGTTCCATCGATTATATCAAGTTCACTACGTTCACGGTTTTGCCAAAACCATTCGTAGCCCTCCGTCGTTTCACATGAATAGTCAATAGTATTCAAGCTATGTATGTTGCCCAAAGTCAAGGCATAGTGATTGGTAGCTATTGGGTATTCATGTGTAGCATAGATAGATGCGTTGGTTTGGGACAGTCGTACTGCCATTTTGGCCAAAGTGAAGGGTGGGTACGGGTGGATCCAAATTATCCTGGAGAATGACGGGTAGAACTTGACATGTGACTTATGATATTTTGGCCAAAGTCAAGGTCATAATAGCATAGGGCAAAAATCCACATCGGGAGTTTCAAAAGAACTGAAACTTGCTAGTGCTGCATACCATTTGGAGTGTGATGATTCTGGTAGGATTCCTTCAGTTTCATCACGCGATGATATTTGGATCCCGATCCTACTGTGAGTATATGCTACTCCTCGGGAAATTTCTCACTTAACGATCAATGCTATAAAGCAAGTAGGTGTCTAGAAAGGTGTTAGCGGGGCTACGCCCCCAGGGAAAAGAGGTTCTTAAATTAAGGAACTTCGCGAAAGCGTTGGAAAACCTCCCTCGAAGTACCGACACCAGCCTGGCCGAACGGTTAAGCAAGTATTGTACGGTGAGATTGATCCTGACTAATTCTTCCTTTTTGGTTTGAGGAGGGATTCGAGAAACAGTAGGATCCATCCTGTTTAAACAAACTAAAAACCACTCTAAACTTGCAAGAGCGTCATGCTGAGTGTTTCTTCTCTCTCTCCTAATTGCAGCGACCAATCGACATGACTGGACTTAAGTTACTTCTAGATAAAAACATACTGACAGGGCCAAACTACAAAGATTGGCTCAGGAATGTCAAAATGGCAATCACTTACGACAAGCTGGGGTATCTTCTTACCACCAAAGCTCCCCCTGTCCCAGGTCCCACCTCCAGCGTCGCGGATAAGGAAATCCGTAAGACTTGGGAGATTGATTGCGCGAAGTCCAGGTGCCTCGTGCTTGCCTCTATGGACAACGAAGATCAGAGGAGGCACGAGAATATGGACCTTGAATCCATATTTCTCCATACAAAAGAACTGTATGGAGAGTAATCTCGTATCGCAAGATACGAAGTGTCGAAGAAGTTATTTTCGGTAAGGTTGGCCGTCGGATCATCGGTAGCGGAACACGTGCTTAAGATGATTGGCTACATAGAAGAGCTCGCGGACCTTGGGACTACGTTGGAGAATGAGCTCTATACGGACTTGATTCTCCAATCCCTTCCTTCCACTTATGCCCAGTTTATCCTGAACTTCAACTTACAAGAAAAGGAAGTTGAACTTTCAGAACTCCTCAACATGCTGAGGAGCGCAGAGGGCATCCTACAGAAAGGTAGGGAAACATCCACTTTGTTTGTAGGAGGATCTTCCTCTTCTAGGTCCAAGGCGAAAGCCAAAGGAAAGAAGAAGAAAGCCCCCGCCAAACCAAGGGGCGGTGTTAGTAAAGTGGATACGAAGGGAAAGGCAAAAGCAACAAAGAAAGTGGGAAAGCTAGTGGATAAGGAAGAATGCTTCTATTGCCATAAGAAAGGACACTAGAAGAATGATTGCAGGGCTTGAAAGGCCAGAACACAGGATCTGAAGCAGGTTGCGGCTTCAGCTTCAGGTGTGTATGTTATTGAAAACTGTCTTTCAATAAACTCTACTTCCTGGGTATTGGATACCGGATCAGGATCTCATATCTGTAATTCTTTACAGGTGTTGAGAAACCATAGGGTTTTGAAGGCAGGTGACATGACCCTCAAAGTTGCAAACGGAGCTAGCATGGATGCTAAGGCCGTGGGGGACTATCAACTGGGAATGTCAGATGGACATGTTTTGGTTTTGCGTAATTGCTTTTTTGTACCCAACGCAACTTGTAATATCATTTCTGTATCTTTGGTTTCTAAAGAAGGGTATGAATTTGCGTTTGTAAGGAATGTTGTAAACATTCACCTTAATCAAGTTCTGATTGGGTCAGGTACATTGAGCAATGGTATATACGTATTAAACCAACCACAGATTTTCAATGTCCAGAATACACACAAAAGAAAGTCTCCGGAAATAAATCAGACTTTCTTATGGCATTGTAGACTGGGTCACATCAATGAGAGAAGGTTGACAAAGTTACATACAGAAGGATATTTGAATCCGTTCGAATATCAATCGTATGCCAATTGTCAATCCTGTCTCAAAGGAAAGATGACAAAGACTCCGTTCACTGGACACGGAGTAAGAGCGAGCGAGCTCTTGGGACTCATACACAGCGACGTGTGCGGTCCAATGTCTACACATGCGCGAAGCGGTTATTCTTACTTCATTACTTTTACGGATGACTTTTCAAGGTACGGTTATGTCTTCTTAATGAAACATAAGTCCGAAGCCTTTGGAAAATTCCAGGAATATAAGAATGAAGTAAAAAAACAAACCGGAAAAAGTATCAAGATTCTAAGATCGGATCGAGATGGTGAATACTTGAGTGCCGAGTTCCTGGACTATTTAGAAGAGAACGGAATTCTCTCTCAGCTTACTCCTCCATACACTCCGCAACATAACGGTGTATCGGAGAGACGGAACCGAACCCTATTGGATATGGTACGGTCCATGATGAGTAATGCTGAGTTACCGCGATCATTCTGGGGGTATGCGCTAGAATCAGCTGCATACCTTTTGAACCGAGTTCCCACTAAGACTGTGCCTACTACACCATATGAGATGTGGTGTGGGAAGAGACCTTATCTTAATCACATTAAGACATGGGGAAGTCCAGCTTTTGTCAAAAAGCAGCATGCGGACAAGCTCGAGGCACGCTCAGTAGAGTGCAAGTTTGTGGGATATCCAAAGAACTTCAAGGGATATTTCTTCTACTGCGAAGAGGAACAAAAGGTTTTTGTTTCTCGTCATGCCCACTTTCTAGAACACCAGTTCTTAGAGAAGGAAATTAATGGGAGCGCAGTAGAACTGGAAGAAATTCCAGAACCACAGACTATTACTGAAAGCTTAGTGGAACTAGAGGGTTCAAAAGAACAGGACATTTCTACGCCGCTCCGCAGGAGTAGTAGGCAGTCTCATCCGCCCGAGAGATACTACGGTTTTCTCATAGACGGGGATAGAGAGGATTGCATCATAGATTATGATGAGCCTACTAGCTTCCAGCAGGCTGTTCAGAGCGTTGACTCGGTAAAATGGCTGGATGCAATGCGGACCGAAATGGAGTCCATATATACCAACAAAGTATGGACGTTGGACATTGCTCCAGACGGGGTAAAACCTGTAGGATGCAAGTGGATCTTCAAAAGGAAGATTGGTGTAGATGGACAGGTTGAGTCCTGTAAAGCTAGACTTGTTGCTAAGGGTTTTCGTCAAAGACCTGGCTTGGACTATGACGAAACCTTTTCTCCAGTAGCTATGCTGAAATCCATTCGGATCCTTCTTGCCATTGCTGCCTTCCACGATTATGAGATTTGGCAGATGGACGTAAAGACCGCTTTTCTAAATGGAAATTTAGAGGAGTGTGTCTATATGGACTAGCCAGAGGGTTTCATTCAGAGTGGGAGCAGCGGAAAGGTGTGCAAGTTTCTTAAGTCCATCTACGGACTAAAGCAGGCATCGCGGAGTTGGAACATCTGTTTTGATGAGACGGTCAAGGAATTTGGCTATATCAAAAATCCAGATGAACCATGCATCTATAGTAGATTTGTAGCGAGAACTGTAGTATTCCTCGTTTTATACGTGGATGACATTCTCTTAATAGGAAATGACATTCTTATGCTACAATCTGTCAAAGGGTTCTTATCACACAGGTTCTCCATGAAAGACCTGGGTGATGCCTCATACATCCTGGGGATCCGGATCCATCGTGATAGATCCAAGAGGATATTAGGACTTTCACAGTCTAGGTACATCGACACCATACTGAAAAGATTCAGTATGGAAGATTCCAAGTGCGGTAACCTACCGGCTTGTCACGGGATCACCCACTCTAAAGAGATGTCTCCCAAGACTGATTTGGAGAGGGATCGCATGTCTGTTATACCCTACGCTTCTACGGTAGGTTCTATAATGTATGCGATGTTGTGTACCAGACCGGATGTAGCTTATACACTGAGTGTGGTAAGCCGGTATCAGTCAAACCCTGGGGAGAAACACTGGATAGCGGTAAAGAACATTCTCAAGTACCTGAGAAGGACTAAGGAGATGTTCTTGGTGTATGGCGGAAAAGATCTCCAGATCGAGGCCTTTGCTGACTCCAGCTTCCAGAGTGATAAGGATGATTCCAAGTCCATGTCGGGTTTTGTCTTTACCCTCAATGGAGGGGCGGTGTGTTGGAAGAGTTCCAAACAGGAAACCGTTGCAGACTCGACGATGGAAGCGGAATACATCGCTGTATCTGATGCCGCAAAAGAAGCTGTCTGGATGAGGAAGTTCTTGAAAGAACTTCAGGTGGTTCCGTCCATTGTTGATCCAATACCTCTGTATTGCGACAACAACGGGGCTATAGCTTTAGCGAAGGAACCCAGGTCCCATCAGAGATCCAGACACATCTTGAGGCGGTATCACCTGATCAGGGAGATCGTGGATCGCCAGGAGATCGAGGTTCGGAGGGTCGCTTCAGAAGATAACACTGCAGATCCATTCACCAAGGCCTTGCCCCAGACTTAGTTCGAGCTGCTGATCGAGATGATAGGTCTTCGATACGCCGGTACATGGCCTTAGTGCAAGTGGGAGATTGTTAGTGTATATGCCCTAGAGGCCATTACTGTATCATACTAGTTTGTATATTACTTAATGGAAGCTTGGGATATTCACAGTTGTATATACAATCTTGCTCAAAATAGTAGTATGCTACTTGGTTTTTTTCTACTTCAATGTGTACATGTGTTTATTTTAGTATATCACCTATACACATTAGTGGAGCCCTTAGGATCTTTGCTTGATTACCAGCGTTGTGATGGCAGTCACACTAGTGGGGGCTGGGTAATCTATAAGCACATCCTTATGCAGGTCCCTAGTCGCAGGACTATCGAGACAGGGCATCGATACTCCGGAGTAGACTAGCGCATGCGCTTCTCATCCCAGAGTGGGAGATGGTCTGTCCCACAGCCATCAGTACGTCGTACTGGAGATAGTATGCGGGTGCTCGTTAGGTTACGAGTACACTGGACAGGACACGTCGGGAACTGACCGGTTGGTATTATACCTATCGTCAGTTATCAGTTCCCAGGTGACATGAGTACAGCATAGTCCGCTGACTTGACATTGTCATTTCGCCTCGAGTGTGTTCCCACTGTACTTTGATTACTACCCTAACACGGCTCAAAGGAGTCATGCAAACAGGTAGTAGTTGGGTGCAGTCCCGAAGCACTTGGAGGCAGTGACGGTTAGACAGGATTCGTCTCTCCCGGTATTGGGGGTTGACATCGCGTTGTGTCTAGGAGAGCTATTACACGAGTAGTCCCTGGCCAGGGCAATCGAGATATACTGGTAGGCTTCCTGTGTTATCTCAGGGTGTTTTAGGCTTCACTCCGACACGACTGGTACCGCTATTAGGGGACTGACGTTTACCGCCCCCTAGGCCCGCCATGCGATGTATCAGATGAACAGACCGGACTGTACGGAGACTGTCACAGTCAGACTCAGTAGGAGTTTAGATGGGTTACACCTCGTCATTCTTCTTGTCGGCATCTACCTGGGGACCGTTACGCACAGCTAGTGCCGCTTGCGGTCTGTGGTTAAACCCACTGCCAGCGTAGTGTCGAGTCTTTTGAGTCCCACACAGAAAGCTATTCGCCTTTAGGCAAAAGAGTAGAGGTCGCATGGTTTTGCGACAGGTCGCA
The DNA here is from genome assembly GCA_030015575.1 of Agapanthus africanus. Lineage (NCBI taxonomy): Eukaryota > Viridiplantae > Streptophyta > Magnoliopsida > Asparagales > Amaryllidaceae > Agapanthus > Agapanthus africanus. Next base: position 449,283,514 of record JASDDO010000014.1, on the reverse strand, counting down.
TGGTTTTGCGACAGGGTTCGGTCACATCCGTGCACTTGTGCACGTACAGTGTCCGGACAGTTAACACTAGCGGGCTTTGGTTTAAGCCAGATCCTAGTGTACGTTTTGGGATTGGTTTTATCCAGTATGAATTCGTGTTCCTCGGAACGCGGATGCGGGTGTGTATGCACAGTTGACGGAGAGACAGAGAAAGAGGATTCTCATTAGGGTTGTTGACCGTTGATTGTTGACTATTGACTTTTTGCTCAACCCTAATGAGAATATGATATGTAATTAACAATAATATTAATTAAGTATTATAGTGACATGGTTGTTGAGGGGTTGACTTTGTTGACTTGTTGACTTTGTTGACCGGTTGACTAGGTTGGACTAGTTGACCATCATGATAACAATGGCTATCATTTCATGGCAAAGACTTTTGCTTGCTTGTTCTCTTGTGCAAAATGAGTGCATGAAATGATATGGCTATTGTAGCTTAAACCATCACTAATACTTGATTGCTATTATTGGTTATGATGGATTTGGATTATGAGAGACAAAAAGAGAAAAGTCTTGATCATTCTTTCATTTTCCTTTCTCTCTCTTGAGTTCTTGAGCTCTCATCTTCCTCCTCTTGCTCTCCCTCTCTTTAGTCTATGGTTCACTTGTCTCATGTGTTGAGAACCAAGAACCATAGAGAAAATCCCAACACACTCTCCTCTACTCACTCTAGTTCACAAGGTTTAGCAAACCGAGTGAACTAGTTTATTCACAGATCGAAGAAGAAGCCAAAGGTAGAAGCTTTCAGGTGGATCGATCTTCGGCGCAAGGAGACGACGGGGTGAAGCCGATCTGGACAACCATCGAGGCTTGAAGACGAAGGAGTTCAAGAAAGAAAGGTATAACCCCCTAACCGAGTAGTTAACAACTCCTAGTTAGGTTGTTAGTTAGATGTTTAACAAAGATCCGGTTTTGAGTCCATGTTACCGCCTCTAGAAAATTGTTTTTCATCAAATTCCGCATGCCCGAAAGTACCGGGAGAGGTAGCATGGACTTACAGGAATATCCTGCACCTCATTCTACGGGGAAAGAGCCGAGATCCCTTCACCGGGAGTGACCTCTTTAGCTATGGTTTTCGTCGCTATATTTTTATAAAAGCTATCCAGTTCCTTCAACGATATCAAGTTCATTACGTTAATGGTTTTTTGCCAAAAACCATTAGTAGCCTTTCGTCATTTCAGACGGGTAGCATGTAGTATTCATGCTAAGTTTGTTGGCCTTAGTCAAGGCATAGTGTATGGTAGCTGCTTGTTACCTTTCTGCTGCATAGATAGATGCGTTGGTTTGAGACAGTCGTATAGCCTTGTTGGCCCTAGTCAAGGGCTTGTACGGGTGGGTTCAAATTAACCTGTACAATGACGGGTAGAACTTGACATGTGACTTATGATTTGTTGGCCTTAGTCAAGGTCATAAGAGCATGTGGTAAAAATCACATCAGGAGTTTCTAAAGAAACTGAAACTTGCCAGATATGCGCATACCTTCTGGAGTGTGATAACGTGAGCGGATTCCGTCACGTTATCATGCGATGATAGTTGGATCCTAATTCCCACTGATGAGTTGGTTTACTCCTCGGGTGATCCCGACTAATTCTTCTTTCAGGTTTGGAGGAGAATTTGACGGTACAGTAGGAGGTTTCCTGATTAGATAAAGTGATAACCATTCTGATCTAGGTTAGAGTGCACGCAGAGTGTTTCTTTTCTCTCTCTCTTTGGCAGCGACCATTGACCCGACCCTAGACTATGACTCAGTGACCAAAATTAACCGAACCTTATTAAACACTGGCTTTTGGATTTTCAGAGTTGCAAACCTCATTGCCACTCTTACTTATACCCTTTTCTCCAGGACACCCCGTATTACTACGAACGTCCACTTCCATTGGACAAAACCATCATATGGTTATATACGAACTCGAAGGAATTTATTCGAGGATGGTTTCCGGTTCTGAAGAAAACGAATAGGACTATTCAGGAGATAGTACACCTATTACGCAAATTGGACAGTCTTCTTCCAGACCTTAGGCTGGTGTCGAACGGTGGGGAATGAAGAAAACCAATTATCATAACGATGGTGTACAGAAGGTATTAAGTAAAGACATATCAAGGGATTAGTAAGTGGGCAAAGTAAATTGCGACTGCTATTCACGACCAAACCAAGTATTTCATTACCAATCCCACTTCACCTTTGTATTTCTCCAGAACACTCCGTATCACTACGAAGATCTACAGTTATTTGGATACTCCATCGTATGGTTATATACGAACTCGAAAGGAACTTGTTCCAGTTCGGGGATGGATTCTGGTTCAGGAGAAATAGGAATAAGGTTTATTCGGTTGTCTTTTATCTTCACCTTCTCTCGCATTGCGAGTGCTCCTAGGATTAGGACAGTACACCCATTATGCTTATTGGATAGTCTTCTTCCAAACCATAGGCTAGTGCCGAATGGTAGGGAAGGAAGAAAACCATTTAGCCTAAAAGGGTGTGCATAAGGTAATGACTAAAGACATATAAAGGGATTTGGAAAAATGGCAAAGAATTACACGGTTACAGTTGTGAATCTGGATAATGGAAGAGGCATTACTAGGAATACCGGGATACTGTTAGTGTATATGCCCTAGAGGCCATTACTGTATCATACTAATATGTATATTACTTGATGGAAGCTTGGGATATTCACAGTTGTATAGACAATCTTGCTCGAAATAGTAGTATGCTACTTGGTTTGTCTCTGCTTTAATGTATACATGTGTTTCTTTATTATATCACATATACGCATTAGTAGAGCCCTTAGGATCTTTGCTTGATTACCGGCGTTGTGATGGCGATCACACTCGTGGGGGCAGGGTAATCTACAAGCACATCCTTATACACGTCCCTAGTCGTGGGACTATCGAGACAGGGCATCGATACTCCAGAGTAGAATAGCTTATACGCTTCTCATCCCAGCACGGGAGACGGTCTGTCCCACAGCCGTCAGTACGTCGTACTTGAGACAGTATGCGGGTGCTCGTTAGGTTACGAGTACACTGGACAGGACTCGTAGGGAACTGATGGTTGGTATTATACCAATCGTCAGTTATCAGTTCCCAGGTGACATGAGTACAGCTTAGTCTGCTGACTTGACACGGTCACTTCGCCTCGAGTGTGTTCCCACTGTTCTTTGATTTCCACCCTACCACGGTTCTACTGAGTCGTGCAAACAGGTAGTAGTTGGGTGCAGTCCCGAAGCACTTGGAGGCAGTGACGGTTTTTTTGACAGGATTCGTCTTTCCCTGTATTAGGGGTTGACATCGCGCTGTGTCTAGGAGAGCCATTACACATGTAGTCCCTGGCCAGGGCAAGCGAGATATACTGGTAGGTTTCCAGTGTCATCTCAGGGTGTTCTGGGCTACACTCCGACACGACTTGTACCGCTATTAGGGGACTGACGTTCGCCACCCCCTAGGCCCGCCATGCGATGTATCAGACGAACAGACCGGACTGTACGGAGATTGTCACATACAGGCTCAGTAGGAGTTCGGATGGGTTTACCTCATCGTCCTTCTTATCGACATCTACCTGGGGACCGTTACGTATAGCTTGTGCCGCTTGCGGTCTGTGGTTAAACCCACTGCCAGCGTAGTGTCGAGTCTTTAGAGTCCCACACAGAGAGTTTCCCTGCACTGAGCGAAACGTGTAGAGGCCGTATGGTTTTACGGCAGGGCTGCGATCACTTATATGTACTTGTGTGCGTATGTTGTTCGGGCAGGCAATATTATTGGGCTTTGGTTTAAGCCGGATCCTAGTATTGCACAGATGGATTTGTTTTGTCTTCTGTGCATCCGCATTCTACGGAATGCGGATGCAGGTGTGTATGCACAGTTTTCCGGAGCAATGAAGGAGGAGGTGCCTTATTAGGGTTTTGGCAGTTGTTTCGGCCAAAACCGTTATGTGGCAGGCTCATTAGGTTTTGACAGTTGATTCGGTCAAAACCATTCTGAGGCGGACTCATTAGGGTTTTGGCAATTCGTTTGGTCAAAACCATTATGAGCCGCAGACATCATTTACTAATCTTTTTAGTGATAATTTTATGATGGCTAATTGCATTGACCATTTGACCACCATGACCTCTCTTGACTTTGTTGACCGGTTGACCGGTGTTGACCATTGACCTTCATGAGAGGTCTACACTCTTCTTTTCATTTTCTTTTTCTTTTTGATTATGATAATGGTCATTTCAATGTAGCCATCAACTTTATCTTGATAGGATTGGTAATGATGATGTTTTGGGATTATTGAACCATGGTTCATTTTCTTTAGCTCATAATTTCTTTCTCATTCTCTCTCTTGCTCTTTCTCATGAGAAGAAAAGAAATGCTCCATGGTTGCTAGCTCCTCCTTCTTCCTCCTCTTGATTCATCTTTTGATCTCATGTGTTGAGAGAAAAAGATCCCACAAAGACAAACACTTCCATATATCTTCTCTACACATCCTAGGGCTTCTTGATTAGCAATCTTGTTGCCCTAGTTACCTTGGCTCGAGGTGGAGCTCGGTGTACATCTCTCGGGTGGATCGTCTTCGACTCAAGAAGGCCGCGGAGGTGACCAAAGTCCGGATCAACCCTCGGAGCATGGATGAACAAATGGCGCAGCGGAGTGAAGACCCGAAGGACCGGTATCGTGAGGTATAATTTCTACGGCATAGTAGTTAGCACCTCCTTTAGTTTGCTAGTTTCTAGTTTAGCAAAGATCCGGCTTTTACGGTCCATGTTACAAAGTCTAGAAAAAAATTTGTTTTACCGTTTCCGCAACCCCGAAAGTACCGGGAGAGGTAACGTGGACCTAACAGTGGTATCAGAGCCTAGCTAAACATAAACTAGCAAGTTAGCAAAGTATCTAGAATTTCGACCGGACGAAAAACCGCAAAACACCCCGGAAATTTCAAGTTTCTGCCGATTTTTAGATCTGTTCTAAAATTAATAAGTCATGCACTAAAAATCGGCTCAGGCTTTTGTTAGAACACTGGAGAAATTCGATCCCCTAGTTCGGTTAAAGCGCCGCGGAACAACGGCATAAGCTTGCTTATGCCGCGAAACCGCGGCCGAGTTAACTCGGTTGGGGTTCCTGTTTGTTGCAGTGTTCTTATATGGGTATTTTGGGATTTTTAGAATATGATTTTTCTGCCCAGATTTTCCAGAAAGCAAAACTTGTTTTTAGGGCTTAAAAATCCGTATTTTTGGTCGATTTTCTGTAGACTTTGGCTAATGGGTTGTATCTATGATGTGATATATGTATTGAACGTCTACTAATCGCTATACGTCGATAAGTGGGGGTTATACATATCTGTGATCTGTAATGCTGATGGTTTGTATATATGAACTCGTTGGATTGTCGCGGATGAATAGCCGGGGTGGATGTGAGATGAGAGTATCTTTTTCTTTCATTCATTGTTAAATTTGTAAATTGATGTAATATTATTTGTATGGCCGCACAACAGGGTCGGGGTTGTAGCCGTCATTGTATAATTTCTTTTTACTGTTTTTGCTCCTAGGATAGACCCAAGGTAGGGTGCACAAACTACCGGGTATCTCGAAGTGCCGAGTGGCCTACTCACGGGTTGAGGAAGGTTGATTCGCTTCGGGTACTTGGCGGGTAGTTTGCCGCACCCGTAGGGGTCTAGGGTGGGGTATTGTCTATTCATCGCGACCGTGTAATCCGCTTTTCGTTGCAGGCTCGAACGAATCGCGGGTTCCTAGTATATCCAAAGTGTTCATCTGTGATCTAGATTGGCTATCATTGCTGTATATCTATATATGATAACTATTTAGACGTTGCTTATGTTTTTCAGCCGCGCTAGCCCATCCTCCGCTCTGTCGTTAGTTAAGTAACCTAACGGGTGATGACGGGGCCCCGTGGCGAATGCGAATGGCATAAGCGTACGTCATATTTTGGTTGTTTTCTGCAATGGTTGGATTTAAATGATGGGACGCATTAAAAGAACTAATGCAAGAAAATAAACCTAAAAGACGTTGTTGGAACAATTTTTCAAAAAGCTGTTATTGCAAAGGACGTTCACTTTTGTTTTGCATATAGGTATTCGGTTATGAATGCCCAGCACCTCAGTCGACGAGGCAAGGGCCGAGATCCCTTCATCGGGAGTGACCCCTTGGACAAAAAGTTTGCGTCAGGGTAATAACTTCACTGTAGTCGATTATTCTTGCTTTGCATCGAGGTATTCAGTTTGGAATATCCTGCACCTCATTCGACGAGGAAAGAGCCGAGATCCCTTCACGGGGAGTGACCTCTTTAGCAAGAGTTTTTCGCCACTATATTTTCAAAAAGGGCTATCATATTCCTTCAACTACATCAAGTTCATTACGTTAACGGGTTTTTCGCCGAAAACCCAGCCGTAGCCCTCCGTCGTTTCAGATAATTAATACTTAGTATTCGTGCTGCGTTTGTTGATTATTCGTCAAGGCACAGTGAACGGTAGCTAAGTAATAATTCTCTGTTGCACTGATAGATGCGATTGGTTAGGACGGTCGCATGATTTTGTTGATCATTCGTCAAGGATCATGCGGGCGGGTCTAATGCAATCCTGGATAACGACGGGTTGAACTTGACTAGGACCTTTTGATTTGTTGATTATTCGTCAAGGTCATTTGGGTCCTAGGGGCAAAAATCCACATCGGGAGTTTCTAAAGAAACTGAAACCTGCAGATTCAGCATACCTTCTGGAGTGTGGTGACTAGAGTGGATTCCATCTGGGTCATCACACAATGATAGTTGGATCTCGATCCCACTGATGAGTTGGATTACTCTCGGGAGATTTTTTCACTTAACAATCAATGCTATAAACCAAGTAGGTGTCTAGAACGGTGTTAGCGGGGTTACGCCTCCAGGGAAAAGAGGTTATTTAATTAAGGAACTTCGCGAAAGCGTTGGAAAACCTCTCTCAAAGTACCAACACCAGCCTGGATGAAAAGTTAAGCAAGTATTGTGACGTGCGATTAATCCTGACTAGTTCTTCTTTTAAAAGGTTTTAAGAAGAATTTGAGGAAATAGTGGGAGACATCCTGGTTAGATAAACTAATAAACCAATCTAATCTTGCAAGAGCGCACGCTGAGTGTTTCTTTTCTCTCTCTCCAGGTAGCAACCATTTAACTCCCTAATCAAGATAAAAAAATGTATCGCTTGACCGATCCGAATTCTTATTCGGGGCTGGGGAACGTTGGTTCAGCTCTAACTTGCGACAACTGTCATAAGTATGAGCAAGGGAAAGGGGATTGTATGGATTCCCAGGATACCCAGTTTAAGAAGAAGCATGGTTTTGCATCTACATCAGATGTTCTTGTAATTGAGAACTGTTTTACGGTCAGCTCTACCTCCTGGGTACTTGATACCGGATCAGGATCTCATATCTGTAATTTATTGCAGGGACTGAGAAAAAGTAGGAAAGTTGCACCGGGTGATATGTCGCTCAGAGTAGCGAATGGAGCACAAGTTAATGCGGCAGCCGTCGGTGAATATCACCTAGTATTGCCAAATGGCAAGACTATGATTTTGAACGATTGCTACTATGTAACTTCCATGGTTTGCAACATAATATCAGTTTCTTTACTCGATAAAGATGGATATAACTTTGTTCTTGATAGAAATATCATGAAAATCTACCTTCATAAGGTAATGGTTGCAGAAGGTACACTGTGTAATGGTATCTACGTTCTAAATCAGAATACAGTTCTCAATATACAAAACACACGCAAGAGGAAGAATTCAGATACGAATGAATCCTACTTGTGACATTGTAGACTTGGTCATATCGGAGAGAAAAGACTTAGTAAGTTGCATAAAGATGGACTGTTGGATACGTTCGAGTTTTCATCATATGAAACTTGTCAGTCTTGTCTCAAAGAAAGATGACCAAATCTCCGTTCACCGGTAATGGAGAGAGGGCAGCAGAGCTCTTGGGACTCATACAAAGTGATGTATGTGGTCCGATGTCTATACATGCAAGGGGTGGGTTCTCGTACTTCATCACATTCACTGACGATCTCTCTAGATTCAGATATGTGTATCTTATGAAACACAAATCTGAAGCTTTTGACAAATTCAAGGAATTCAGAAACGAAGTAGAGAACCAGACTAGCAAAAGTATCAAGATCCTCCGGTCCGATAGAGGAGGGGAGTACTTAAGCACGGAATTCCTAGATTACTTAAAAGAGAATGGTATTCTCTCTCAGCTTACTCCTCCTTATACACCACAGCACAACAGTGTATCGGAGCGGAGGAATCATACCCTACTGGATATGGTTCGCTCCATGATGAGTAATGCCGAGTTGGCTCTTTCATTTTGAGGACATGCGCTTCAGACAGCGGCATACCTTTTGAATCAAGATCCGTCCAAATCTGTGCCTAAAACTCCATATGAAATATGGAGCAGTAAGAAGCCATGTCTTAAATTTATTAAGATATGGGGTTGTCCGGCCTATGTGAAAGCACAGAAACCGGACAAACTAGAGGCACGGTCAGTTCTGTGTAAATTTGTGGGATATCCTAAAGACTCACTAGGATATCTGTTCTACCACACTGAGGAACAGAAGGTGTTTGTATCTCGCCACGCTACCTTTTTAGAAAGGGAGTTTCTTGCAAAAGAAACTAGTGGGAGTTCGGTAGAACTGGAAGAAATTCAGCGACCACAAAATGTAACTGAAAATTTGGAGGAACCACTGAATTCAATAACCCCAAACGAACCTCAGCCACTCCGCAGATCTGGTAGGATTTCTCATCCGCCCGAGAGATACTACGGTTTTCTCATAGACGGGGATCGAGAGGATTGCATCTTGGAAGAAGATGACCCTACCAGTTTCAGGCAGGCCATTATCAGTAGGGACTCTGATAAGTGGCAAGAAGCAATGCAGTCCGAAATGGAGTCCATATACACCAATAAAGTGTGGACCTTGGATATTGCTCCTCCCGGGGTAAAACCCGTTGGATGCAAATGGATCTACAAAAGGAAACTTGGTGTGGATGGGAAGGTGGAGACCTATAAGGATAGACTCGTTGCAAAAGGTTTTCGTCAAAGACCTGGTTTGGACTATGATGAAACCTTTTCTCCAGTGGCTATGCTGAAATCCATTCGGATCATACTTGCCATTGCTGCCTTCCATGACTATGAAATCTGGCAGATGGACGTTAAAACGGCTTTTCTAAACGGCTGTTTGGAAGAGTGCGTTTACATGGATCAGCCAGAAGGTTTCATAGACAGTGGGAGCAGCGGGAAGGTGTGCAAGTTGCTTAAATCCATATGGATTAAAGCACGCATCGCGGAGCTGGAACATCTATTTTGATGAGGCAATCAAGGAATTTGATTTCATCAAGAACGAAGATGAACCTTGTGTCTATAAGAAGATTGTAGGACGAACTGTCGTGTTCCTAGTCTTGTACGTGGACGACATTCTTTTGATAGGAAATGACATTCCTATGCTACAATCGGTCAAGCTATTTTTGTCACAACGGTTCTCCATGAAGGACCTGGGTGATGCCTCGTACATTCTGGAGATCAAGATCTATAGAGATAGAACCAAGAGACTATTGGGAATTTCGCAGTCCAGGTACATAGAGACCGTACTAAAGAGATTTAGTATGGAGGATTCTAAGCGCGGTAACATACCCGCATTGCACGGAATTACCCTCTCCAAGAAGATGTCTCCTAAGACTGACGAGGAGAGGGTTCGCATGAGCACTATACCCTACGCTTTGGCGGTAGGATCTATAATGTATGCGATGCTATGTACAAGACCAGATGTAGCTTACGCGCTGAGCGTGGTGAGCCGGTATCAGTCAGACCCAGGTGAGGACCACTGGACAGCAGTGAAGAACATTCTCAAGTACCTGAGAAGGACTAAGGAGAAGTTCCTGGTTTACGGTAATGGAGACCTCAGGGTCGAGTCCTTTACCGATTCAAGCTTCCAGAGTGACAAAGATGACAGCAAGTCTATCTCGGGTTTTGTGTTTACCCTTAACGGATGGGCGGTATGTTGGAGGAGTTCAAACAGGATACCGTCGCAAACTCGACGATGGAGGCTGAATACATTGCTGCAAGCGATGCCGCAAAAGAGGCGGTCTGGATGAAGTAGTTCATTAGTGAACTTCAGGTGGTTCCGTCCATTGTTGACCCAATACCTTTGTATTGCGATAACAATGGGGCTATAGCTTTAGCGAAGGAACCAAGGTCCCATCAGAAATCCAGACACATCTTAAGGCGGTATCACCTGATCAGGGAGATCATTGATCGCCAGGAGATCGAGGTACGGAGAGTGGACACAAAAGACAACACGGCGGATCCATTCACGAAGGCTTTACCCCAGACTCAGTTCGAGCGGCTGATCGAGATGATAGGTCTTCGATACGCCAGTACATGGCCTTAGTGCAAGTGGGAGATTGTTAGTGTATATGCCCTAGAGGCCTTTACTGTAACATACTAATATGTATATTACTTGATGGAAGCTTGGGATATTCACAGTTGTATAGACAATCTTGCTCGAAATAGTAGTATGCTACTTGGTTTGTCTCTGCTTTAATGTATACATGTGTTTCTTTATTATATCACCTATACGCATTAGTAGAGCCCTTAGGATCTTTGCTTGATTACCGGCGTTGTGATGGCGATCACACTCGTGGGGGCTGGGTAATCTACAAGCACATCCTTATACACGTCCCTAGTCGTAGGATTATCGAGACAGGGCATCGATACTCCGGAGTAGACTAGCGTATACGCTTCTCATCCCAGCACGGGAGACGGTCTGTCCCATAGCCGTCAGTACGTCATACTTGAGATAGTATGCGGGTGCTCGTTAGGTTACGAGTACACTGGACAGGACTCGTCGGGAACCGATGGTTGGTATTATACCTATCGTCAGTTATCAGTTCCTAGGTGACATGAGTACAGCTTAGTCCGCTGACTTGACACTGTCACTTCGCCTCGAGTGTGTTCCCACTGTTCTTTGATTACCACCCTGTTAGGTCCACGTTACCTCTCCCGGTACTTGCGGGGTTGCGGAAACGGTAAATCAAAATTTTTTCTAAACTTTGTAACATGGACAGTAAAAGCCGGATCTTTGCTAAACTAAACTAGCATACTTGCAAAGAAGAGTTAACTACTCGGCAAAGTGGTTATACCTCAACTTGAACTCATTCACTTCTTGTTGTTGTTCTTCTATGATGTTCTTCTCTTCTTGTTGTTCTTTTCATTGCTTGCTCAAAGGTTGATCCGGACTTCGGTCACCTCCGCGGCCTCCTTGAGTCGAAGACGATCCACCCGAGAGATGTACACCGAGCTCCACCTCAAGCCGAGGTAACTAGGGCAAGGAGATTGCTAATCTAGAGGCCCTAGGTTGTGTAGAGAGGATGTATGGATGTGTTTGTCAAGTAGAATCCTTTTTCTCTCAACACATGAGATCAAAGGAGAAATCAAGAGGAGGAAGAAGAAGGAGATTATATAGCAACCATGGAGCTTCTCATTTCAAGAGAGAGAATGAGAATAAGCAAATGAAAAGCTTAACCAAGAGAAAAGCTAACCATGGTTGCAATAATGCATAAAACTCATCATTACAAATCCAATCAAGATAAAGGTGATGGCTACAAATGACATGACCATTATCATAACTAAATAAAAAGAAAACCAAAGAATACTTTAGATCTTCTAAGAAGGTCCAAGTCAACTTTGGTCAAAAAGTCAACAAAGTCAAGATGGTCAAATGGTCAATGTAATTAGCCATGACAAAATTATCAATGAAGGATTAGTAAATAATGTCCCCGGCTCATTATGGTTTTGACCAAACGAACTGTCGAAACCCTAATGAGTCCGCCTCAATATGGTTTTGACCGAATCAACTGTCAAAACCCTAATGAGCCTGCCACATAGCGGTTTTGGCCGAACCATCTGCCAAAACCCTAATGAGGCACCTCCTCCTTCATCGCTCCAGAAAACTGTGCATACACACCTGCATCCGTATTCCGTAGAATGCGGATGCGCAGAAGACAAAACACATCCATCCGTGCAATACTAGGATCTGGCTTAAACCAAAGCCTACTAGTACTGCCTGCCCGAACATCATACGCACACTAGTGTACGTAAGTGATCGCAGCCCTGCCGTAAAACCATACGGCCTCTACACGTTTCGCTCAGTGCAGGGAAACTCTCTGTGTGGGACTCTAAAGACTCGACACTACACTGGCAGTGGGTTTAACCACAGACCGCAAGCGGCACTAGCTGTACGTAACGGTCCCCAGGTAGATGTCGATAAGAAGGCCGATGAGGTAAACCCATCCGAACTCCTACTGAGTCTGTATGTGACAATCTCCGTACAGTCCGGTCTGTTCGTCTGATACATCGCATGGCGGGCCTAGGGGGGCGGCAAGCGTCAGACCCCTAATAGCGGTACAAGTCGTGTCGGAGTGAAGCCCAGAACACCCTGAGATAACACTGGAACCTACCAGTATATCTCGCTTGCCCTGGCCAGGGACTACTCGTGTAATGGCTCTCCTAGACACAGCGCGATGTCAACCCCCAATACCGGGAGAGACGAATCCTGTCTAACCGTCACTGCCTCCAAGTGCTTCGGGACTGCTCCCAACTACTACCTGTTTGCACGACTCAGTAGAGCCGTGGTAGGGTAGTAATCAAAGAACAGTGGGAACACACTCGAGGCGAAGTGACAGTGTCAAGTCAGCGGACTAAGCTGTACTCATGTCACCTGGGAACTGATAACTGACGATAGGTATAATACCAACCATCAGTTCCCGACGAGTCCTGTCCAGTGTACTCGTAACCTAACGAGCACCCGCATACTATCTCAAGTACGACGTACCGACGGCTGTGGGACAGACCGTCTCCCCTGCTGGGATGAGAAGCGCATACGCTAGTCTACTCCGGAGTATCGATGCCCTATCTCGGTACTCCCACGACTAGGGACGTGTATAAGGATGTGCTTGTAGATTACCCAGCCCCCACGAGTGTGATCGCCATCACAACGCCGGTAATCAAGCAAAGATCCTAAGGGCTCTACTAATGCGTATAGGTGATATAATAAATAAACACACATGTACACATTAAAGCAGAGACAAACCAAGTAGCATACTACTATATTGAGCAAGATTGTCTGTACAACTGTGAATATCCCAAGCTTCCATCAAGTAATATACATACTAGTATGATACAGTAATGGCCTCTAGGGCATATACACTAACAATCTCCCACTTGCACTAAGGCCATGTACTGGCGTATCGAAGACCTATCATCTCGATCAGCCGCTCGAACTGAGTCTGGGGTAAAGCCTTCGTGAATGGGTCCGCAGTGTTGTCCTTTGTGTCCACTCTCCGCACCTCGATCTCCTGTCGATCAATGATCTCCCTGATCAGGTGATACCGCCTTAAGATGTGCCTGGATTTCTGATGGGACCTTGGTTCCTTCGCTAAAGCTATAGCCCCATTGTTATCGCAATACAAAGGTATTGGGTCAACAATGGACGGAACTACCTGAAGTTCACTAGTGAACTTCTTTATCCAGACCGCCTCTTTTGCGGCATCGCTTGCAGCAATGTATTCAGCCTCCATCGTCGAGTCTGCGACGGTATCCTGCTTGGAACTCCTCCAACATACCGCCCCTCCGTTGAGGGTAAACAAAAAACCCGAGACAGACTTGCTGTCATCTTTGTCACTCTGGAAGCTTGAATCGGTAAAGGACTCGACCCTGAGGTCTCCATTACCGTAAACCAGGAACATCTCCTTAGTCCTTCTCAGGTACTTGAGAATGTTCTTCACTGCTGTCCAGTGGTCCTCCCCTGGGTCTAACTGATACCGGCTTACCGCGCTCAACGCGTAAGCTACATCTGGTCTTGTATATAGCATCGCATACATTATAGATCCTACCGCCGAAGCGTAGGGTATAGTGCTCATGCGAACCCTCTCCTCGTCAGTCTTAGGAGACATCTTCTTGGAGAGGGTAATTCCGTGTAATGAGGGTATGTTACCGCGCTTGGAACCCTCCATACTAAATCTCTTTAGTACGGTCTCTATGTACCTGGACTGTGAAAGTCCCAACAGTTTCTTGGATCTATCTCTATAGATCTTGATCCCCAGAATGTACGAGGCATCACCCAGGTCCTTCATAGAGAACCTTTGTGCCAAAAACAGCTTGACCGACTGTAGCATAGGAATATCATTTCCTATCAAAAGAATGTCGTCCACGTACAAGACTAGGAACACGACAGTTCGTCCTACAATCTTCTTATAAACACAGGGTTCATCTTCGTTCTTGATGAAATCAAATTCCTTGATTGCCTCATCAAAACAGATGTTCCAGCTCCGCGATGCCTGCTTTAATCCATAAATGGATTTAAGCAACTTGCACACCTTTCCGCTGCTCCCACTGTCTACGAAACCTTCTGGTTGATCCATGTAAACGCACTCTTCCAAACAACCGTTTAGAAAAGCCGTCTTAACATCCATCTGCCAGATTTCATAGTCATGGAAGGCCGCAATGGCAAGTAGGATCCGAATAGATTTTAGCATAGCCACCGGAGAAAAAGTCTCGTCATAGTCCAAACCAGGTCTTTGACGAAAACCTTTTGCAACGAGTCTAGCTTTATAGGTTTCCACCTGCCCATCTACACCAAGTTTCCTTTTGTAGATCCATTTGCATCCAACGGGTTTTACCCCAGGTGGAGCAATATCCAAGGTCCACACTTTATTGGCGTACATGGACTCCATTTCGGATTGCATTGCTTCTTGCCACTTATCAGAGTCCCTACTGATAATGGCCTGCCTGAAACTGGTAGGGTCATCTTCTTCCAAGATGCAATCCTCTCGATCCCCGTCAATGAGAAAACCGTAGTATCTCTCGGGCGGATGAGAAATCCTACCAGATCTGCGGAGTGGCTGAGGTTCGTTTGGGGTTATTGAATCTAGAGGTTCCTCCAAATCTTTTGTCAAAGTTTGTGTTTCTGGAATTTCATCCAGTTCTACCGTGCTGCCACTAAGGTTTTTAACAAGAAATTCTTTTTCTAAAAATGTGGCATTTCTTGAAACAATTATCTTCTGTTCCTCTGCATGGTAGAACAGATACCCACTTGAATCTTTTGGGTATCCCACAAACTTACACAAAACTGCCCGTGCCTCAAGTTTGTCTGGGTTCTGCTTTTTGACATAAGCTGGGCAACCCCAAATCTTAACACGTTTAAGATACAAACTCTTACCACTCCATATTTCATACGGAGTCTTAGGCACGGATTTGGATGGAACTTGATTCAATAGATGTGCTGCAGTTTGAAGTGCATATCCCCAGAATGAAAGAGGTAACTCAGCACTACTCATCATAGAGCGAACCATATCCAATAGGGTACGATTCCTCCGCTCCGATACACCGTTGTGCTGTGGTGTATAAGGAGGAGTAAGCTGAGAGAGAATACCATTCTCTTTTAAGTAATCTAGGAATTCCGTGCTTAAGTACTCCCCTCCCCTATCAGACCGGAGGATCTTGATACTTTTACCTGTCTGGTTCTCTACTTCCTTTCTGAATTCCTTGAATTTCTCAAAAGCTTCAGATTTGTGTTTCATCAGATACACATATCCGAACCTAGAGAGATCGTCAGTGAATGTGATGAAGTACGAGAACCCACCCCTTGCATGTATAGACATCGGACCACATACATCACTATGTACGAGTCCCAAGAGCTCTGCTGCTCTTTCTCCATGTCCGGTGAACGGAAATTTGGTCATCTTCCCTTTGAGACAAGACTGACAAGTTCCATAAGATGAAAACTCGAACGCATTCAAGAGTCCATCTTTATGCAACTTACTCAGTCTTTTCTCTCCGATATGACCAAGTCTACAATGTCACAAGTAGGATTCATTCGTATCTGAATTCTTCCTCTTGCGTGTGTTTTGTATATTGAGAACTGTATTCTGATTTAGAACGTAGATACCATTAAACAGTGTACCCTCTGCAACCAGTACCTCATCAAGGTAAATGTTCATGATATTCTTTTCAAGAACAAACTTATATCTATCTTTATCGAGTAAAGAAACTGATATGATGTTGCAAACCATGGAGGGTACATAGTAGCAATCGTTCAAAATCATAGTCTTGCCATTCGGCAATACTAGGTGATATTCACCGACGGCTGCCGCATTAACTTGTGCTCCGTTCGCTACTCTGAGCGACATATCACCCGGTGCAACTTTCCTACTTTTTCTCAGTCCTTGCAATAAATTACAGATATGAGATCCTGATCCGGTATCAAGTACCCAGGAGGTAGGGCTGACCGTAAAACAGTTCTCAATTACAAGAACACCTGAAGTAGATGCAAAACCATGCTTCTTCTTCAACTGGGTATCCTGGAAATCCATACTTTCCTCCTTCCCATTCTCATACTCATGACTGTTGTCACAAGTTAGAGCTGAACCAACTTTCCCCAGTCCCGAATAAGAATTCGGTTCGGTCAAGCGATACATTTTATTATCTTGATTAGGGCGTGAAAAGGTTGCTGCCTGGAGAGAGAGAAAAGAAACACTCAGCGTATGCTCTTGCAAGATTAGATTGGTTTATTAATTTATCTAACCAGGATGTCTCCCACTGTTTCCTCAAATTCTTCTTAAAACCTTTTTAAAAGAAGAACTAGCCGGGTTTTAATTCACGTCACAATACTTGCTTAACCTTTCAGCCAGGCTAGTGTCGGTACTTCGAGGGAGGTTTTCCAACGCTTTCGCGAAGTTCCTTAATTAAAGAACCTCTTTTCCCTGGGGGCGTAACCCCGCTAACACCTTTCTAGACACCTACTAGGTTTATAGCATTGATTGTTAAGTGAAATAATCTCCCGAGAGTAAACCAACTCATCAGTGGGATCGGGATCCAACTGTCATTGTGTGAAAACCTAGATGGAATCCACTCTAGTCACCACACTCCAGAAGGTATGCTAAATCTGCAAGTTTCAGTTCTTTTGAAACTCCCGATGTGGTTTTTGCCCCTAGGACCCAAGTGATCTTGACACAGTCAACAAATCAAAGAGTCCTAGTCAAGTTCATCCCGTCGTTGTCTTGATTGCATTAAACCCACCTGCAAAACCCTTGACACAGTCAACAAGGTTACACAAATGTCCTAACCAATCACATTGTATCCAGCAAATAAGCAACACTTAGCTACCGTTCACTGCGCCTTGACACAGTCAACAAACGCAGCACGAATACTAAGTATAACTTATAAGAAACGACGGAGGGCTACGGCTGGGTTTTTGGCGAAAAACCCGTTAACGTAATGAACTTGATATCGTTGAGGGAACATGATACAGGTTTTTGAAAAATATAGTGGCGAAAACTTTTTGCTAAAGAGGTCACTCCCTGCAAAGGGATCTCGGCTCTTTCCTCGTCGAATGAGGTGCAGGATATTCCAAATGAATACCTCGATGCAAAGCAAGAATAATCGACTATAATGAAGTTATTACCCTGACGCAAACTTTTGTCCAAGGGGTCACTCCCGGTGAAGGGATCTCGGCCCTTGCCTCGTCGACTGAGGTGCTGGGCATTCAGAACCGAATACCGCTATGCAAAACAAAAATGAACGTCCTTGCAATAACAGCTTTTTTTTTTTGAAAAACTTGTTCCAACAACGTCTTTTAGGTTTATTTTCTTGCATTAGTTCTTTTAATGCGTCCCATCATTTAAAACCTACCATTGCAGAAAACAACCAAAATATGACGTACGCTTATGCCATTCGCATTCGCCACGGGGCCCCGTCATCACCCGTTAGGTTACTTAACTAACGACAGAGCGGGGGCTGGGCTAGCGCGGCAGTAAAACATAAGCAACGCCTAAATAGAAAGCAATGATAGACATTACAGATCACAGATGAATACATTGGATATACTAGCAATCCGCAATCCTTTCGAGCCTGGAACGAAAAGCGGATAACACGGTCGCGGTGAATAGCCAAATATCCCACCCAAGACCCCTACGGGTGCGGCAAACTACCCGCCAAGTACCCGAAGCGAAGCAACCTCCCTCAATGCCATGAGTAGGCCACTCGGCACTTCGAGCTACCCGGTAGTTTGTGCACCCTCTCCATGGGTCTATCCTAGGAGCAAAAATAGTAAAAAGAATTATACAATGACGGCTACAACCCCGACCCGGTTGTGCGGCCAAACAAATAATAATTATTACGTCAATTTACATTTACAATGAATGAAAGAAAAACAAAAGCTCATCTCACATCCACCCCGGCTATTCACCCGCGACAGTCCAACACATTCATATACACATTCCAATATCAAACACAGATCATGTATAACCCCGACTAATCGACTTATAGCGATTAGCCGACGTTCAATACATGCAAACATCACAGATATAACCAACATAGCCAAAGTGCAGTGAAGTCCGGAAAAATATGGAATTATAGGACCCCAAAAGAAAATTTCTTTTCTGGAAAATCTGGGCACATATAATATATCTGAAAAATCACAAAATCCCACCAGAAGAACACTGCACGAAAAACGATGCAGAGAGGAAAACAAACCGCGGCGCTTCCGCGGCACATGCCCACCTCGTGCCGCGGAAGGGCGGCGCTTTGGATGAATTGGGGTATCGTTTTTCTTGGGCGTTCACAAAAAAACCTGAGACGAATTTACAAGTATAAAGTTTTTCATTTTGAGCCAAAAAAATTTCAACAGAAACTCAGGTTTTGTAAAGGTTTGGTTTTTGGATTTTTCCGGTTCCGAACTTCGTTACACTTCACTACCAAGCTAGTTTAAGTTTAGTTAGGCTCTGATACCACTGTTAGGTCCACGTTACCTCTCCCGGTACTTGCGGGGTTGCGGAAACGGTAAATCAAATTTTTTTCTAAACTTTGTAACATGGACCGTAAAAGCCGGATCTTTGCTAAACTAAACTAGCATACTTGCAAAGAAGAGTTAACTACTCGGCAAATTGGTTATACCTCAACTTGAACTCCTTCACTTCTTGTTGTTGTTCTTCTATGATGTTCTTCTCTTCTTGTTGTTCTTTTCATTGCTTGCTCAAATGTTGATCCGGACTTCGGTCACCTCCGCGGCCTCCTTGAGTCGAAGACGATCCACCCGAGAGATGTACACCGAGCTCCACCTCAAGCCGAGGTAACTAGGGCAAGGAGATTGCTAATCTAGAGGCCCTAGGTTGTGTAGAGAGGATGTATGGATGTGTTTGTCAAGTAGAATCCTTTTTCTCTCAACACATGAGATCAAAGGAGAAATCAAGAGGAGGAAGAAGAAGGAGATTATCTAGCAACCATGGAGCTTCTCATTTCAAGAGAGAGAATGAGAATAAGCAAATGAAAAGCTTAACCAAGAGAAAAGCTAACCATGGTTGCAATAATGCATAAAACTCATCATTACAAATCCAATCAAGATAAAGGTGATGGCTACAAATGACATGACCATTATCATAACTAAATAAAAAGAAAACCAAAGAATACTTTAGATCTTCTAAGAAGGTCCAAGTCAACTTTGGTCAAAAAGTCAACAAAGTCAAGATGGTCAAATGGTCAATGTAATTAGCCATGACAAAATTATCAATGAAAGGATTAGTAAATAATGTCCCCGGCTCATTATGGTTTTGACCAAACGAACTGTCGAAACCCTAATGAGTCCGCCTCAATATGGTTTTGACCGAATCAACTGTCAAAACCCTAATGAGCCTGCCACATAGCGGTTTTGGCCGAACCATCTGCCAAAACCCTAATGAGGCACCTCCTCCTTCATCGCTCCAGAAAACTGTGCATACACACCTGCATCCGTATTCCGTAGAATGCGGATGCGCAGAAGACAAAACACATCCATCCGTGCAATACTAGGATCTGGCTTAAACCAAAGCCCACTAGTACTCCCTGCCCGAACATCATACGCACACTAGTGTACGTAAGTGATCGCAGCCCTGCCGTAAAACCATACGGCCTCTACACGTTTCGCTCAGTGCAGGGAAACTCTCTGTGTGGGACTCTAAAGACTCGACACTACACTGGCAGTGGGTATAACCACAGACCGCAAGCGGCACTAGCTGTACGTAACGGTCCCCAGGTAGATGTCGATAAGAAGGCCGATGAGGTAAACCCATCCGAACTCCTACTGAGTCTGTATATGACAATCTCCGTACAGTCCGGTCTGTTCGTCTGATACATCGTATGGCGGGCCTAGGGGGCGGCAAGCGTCAGACCCTTAATAGCGGTACAAGTCGTGTCGGAGTGAAGCCCAGAACACCCTGAGATAACACTGGAACCTACCAGTATATCTCGCTTGCCCTGGCCAGGGACTACTCGTGTAATGGCTCTCCTAGACACAGCGCGATGTCAACCCCCAATACCGGGAGAGACGAATCCTGTCTAACCGTCACTGCCTCCAAGTGCTTCGGGACTGCTCCCAACTACTACCTGTTTGCACGACTCAGTAGAGCCGTGGTAGGGTAGTAATCAAAGAACAGTGGGAACACACTCGAGGCGAAGTGACAGTGTCAAGTCAGCGGACTAAGCTGTACTCATGTCACCTGGGAACTGATAACTGACGATAGGTATAATACCAACCATCAGTTCCCGACGAGTCCTGTCCAGTGTACTCGTAACCTAACGAGCACCCGCATACTATCTCAAGTACGACGTACCGACGGCTGTGGGACAGACCGTCTCCCCTGCTGGGATGAGAAGCGCATACGCTAGTCTACTCCGGAGTATCGATGCCCTATCTCGGTACTCCCACGACTAGGGACGTGTATAAGGATGTGCTTGTAGATTACCCAGCCCCCATGAGTGTGATCGCCATCACAACGCCGGTAATCAAGCAAAGATCCTAAGGGCTCTACTAATGCGTATAGGTGATATAATAAATAAACACACATGTACACATTAAAGCAGAGACAAACCAAGTAGCATACTACTATATTGAGCAAGATTGTCTGTACAACTGTGAATATCCCAAGCTTCCATCAAGTAATATACATACTAGTATGATACAGTAATGGCCTCTAGGGCATATACACTAACACACCCTACCACGGCTCTACTGAGTCATGCAAACAGGTAGTAGTTGGGTGCAGTCCCGAAGCACTTGGAGGCAGTGACGGTTAGACAGGATTCGTCTCTCCCGGTATTGGGGGTTGACATCGCGCTGTGTCTAGGAGAGCCATTACACATGTAGTCCCTGGCCAGGGCAAGCGAGATATACTGGTAGGTTTTCAGTGTCATCTCAGGGTGTTCTGGGGTACACTCTGACACGACTTGTACCGCTATTAGGGGTCTGACGTTCGCCACCCCCTAGGCCCGCCATGCGATGTATCAGACGAATAGACCGGACTGTACGGAGATTGTCACATACAGGCTCAGTAGGAGTTCGGATTGGTTTACCTCATCGGCCTTCTTATCGACATCTACCTAGGACCGTTACGTATAGCTAGTGCCGCTTGCGGTCTGTGGTTAAACCCACTGCCAGCGTAGTGTCGAGTCTTTAGAGTCCCACACAGAGAGTTTCCCTGCACTGAGCGAAACGTGTAGAGGCCGTATGGTTTTACGGCAGGGCTGTGATCACTTATGTGCACTTGTGTGCGTATGCTGTTCGGGGAGGCAATACTAGTGGGCTTTGGTTTAAGCCGGATCCTAGTATTGCACAGATTGATTTTTTTTGTCTTCTGTGCATCCGCATTCTACGGAATGCAGATGCAGGTGTGTATGTACAGTTTTCCGGAGCAATGAAGGAGGTGGTGCCTTATTAGGGTTTTGGCAGTTGTTTCGGCCAAAAACGTTATGTGGCGTGCATGGCGGTGCCCCGGCCTCCATCCCGAAGCCAAAATGCGGAAGCGGTGATAAACTTTAATTTTGCGAACTTAGCAAACCGGCACCACCGCGCACTAAAAACCCGGATCGAACCATTAATTAGTCCTAGCTAACTACAAGATAGGGAATAGAGATATACCGACTGATCCAAGTCCTCCGGTCTTCTCGTCGTCGTCCCGATCTCCCGCGGAAGCTCCGGTCTCCACCTTGTCGCCGGAAGTGCACCACATCGCCTTCTTCTTTTACGGGCTCCCACCTCAATGCCGAGGCAACTCGGGCACGAAGCTGGCTAGTCGACGTGCCCAAGATTTGCTGTAGAATGTAGTGTACAAGTCTCATTTTGGGGTTGTAGGAATTGCCTTTTGGTGGAGGGATGAACTATGGAGTTTGGAGATGGAACTTGTAGGAATTTTCCAAAGCCAAATGAGTGTAATCCCCTCATGTAAAAAATGGGACAGCCCCTAAAGAGAAATGGCCGGCCAATACAATGGGGAGGAGAGGATGAGGGAGTGGGTGTATCAATCAAAGAAAATAAGCCCACCACCATCCAAGAGAGAGAGAGGGTTGCAATGATAAACAATGATCACCAAATCAAAACCCACACTCAACCACCTACCACCAACCTCATCATCAACAACCATGATGAGCCAAAAGTCAAGCCATGATCAACTAAAGAAAGTCAAGGTATGGTGCTATAATCATGATGCAACAAAAATGCAAAGAACCCCTCCACAAATACTTATTTGCAACAATGCAAATAAGCCCTCCTCCACCAATTTTCGGCCAATGAACGATACAAAGGAAATTGGCCGAAACGGAAAGCAAACTAGCAACTCCAGAAAACTGGTCCCGTAATAAATTACAGGAAAACCCCGAAACTGTGCATACACACCCGCATTTGTATTCCGACCGAAATACAAATGCAATGAGACAAAATCTACACTGTACTATACTAGGATCCGGCTTAAACCAAAGCCGACTAGTTATATCTGTTCGATCCTGATCCGTGCAATACCGCACGTATCTGATCGAACCCTGCCATATATCCATACGGCCTATAGTACAAACTGTCCGATCCTGATCCGTGCAATACCGCACGTATCTGATCGGACCTTGCCATATCTCCATACGGCCTAGACAACCTTTCGCCCGAAAGCTGAGTAACTGAATGTGAGGGACTCTAAAGACTCGTCAACGCCTTGGTTGTGGATTTAACCACTAGCACGTCAGAGGTATAAGCCAATACGTAACGGGCTACCAGGTATTGACTAAAAGGGACGTCTGTGAGCGAACTCTGCCTGACAACCCTACTGAGCCTGTCAGTGACAATATCCGTACAGTCCGGTCCGTTCGTCTAGGAGCATCACATGGCGGGCCTAGGGGGGTGGTAAAAGTCAGAACCCCAAAAGCGGTACAAGTCGTGTAGGAGTGTAGCCCAGAACACCCTGAGATACTACTGGAATACCTACCAGTAAATCTCCTTGCCTCGGCCGGGGGCTTCGTGTAATGGCTCTCCTAGACACAGAGCGACCTCACCCCCAATACCGGGAGAGACGAACCCCTGAAGATGCGCTCACTGCCTCCATGTGGCTCGGGACTGTACCCAACTAAATCCTGTTTGCATGACTCCTTTGAGCCGTGGTAGGGTAGTAATCAAAGTACAGTGGGAACTCACACGAGACAAATGACGATCCCCAGGTCAATGAACTAACCTGTACACATGTCACCAGGGAACTGCCATCTGACGTCTGGTATATGACCAACTAGCATGTTCCCGGCGAGTCCTGTCCGGTGTACTCATAACCCAATGAGCACCTGTATACATTTTAGGTGATCCAACTGACACCAGTGGCTTGTGAGACCGACCACCGCCCCTTGTCGGGGTCTCGACTGTATACACTAGTCTACTCTGGAGTATCGATGCCCTGTCTCGAAACTCTCACGACTAGGGACCATTTAAGGATGTGCTTATAGACTACCAGCTCCCACGTATATGATCGCCCTCATACTGCTGGTGGTCTAGCAAGAATCCTAGGGGCTCTATCAACGTGCAATAGTGACCTGTCAGGTCACCTAAAGCAGTACACGATGATAAAGATAAACCAGATAGCAAATTATCATCTCGAGTAAGACTGTCCTATCGGGATAGGTCCTCCATCAATCATTGTAATCACGTGCCTGTGATCGAATAATTGAATCTGAGGGCACTATCTCCAACAATCTCCCACTTGCACTTAAGGCTAATTATTGCGATGTCGCATACTCACAGCACGTGTGATACCGAACACCCAACTCCTCTACTAGTCAGTCTCACAAAGCTCGCTTGCGAAACTACTGCGTTCGAGGAATAGCCTCAGTGAGTGGATCCGCTTTGTTGTTTCTTTCTATGTCTCTCTATATCTCAGGTTCGCAGTGAAACCCATCTCCCGAAATGAGCAATACCTGTCTTAGAATGTGTCTGGATGTCTGATGGGACCTAGCTCATAAATGAACTCCAAATCTAAACTTCTTAGACTGTATCATCAACTGAACTTAATCAGTATCCTGCGCCATGCCTCCCTCAGTATTGCCTTGGACCACCTGTCCAAAATACTGCCCCTCGTCAGAAGGAAAAACTATAACTCTGACAACCTCCTTGTCGTCCAGGTCACCTTGGAAGCCTGGAATGATAACTGTCTCCCAAATGAGGCTGTCGTTATCATATCCCTAGAACATCCACTTATGTTCTAAAACTGCTTCCGACTGTTTCTCCAGGATTGGATTAATGTCAACTTATTGCATCTAGTGCAAGAACAACATCTGGTGTGGTACTTGACATCTCATGATTGACACAATTGCCTAAGCAAGTGATCTGCCAATCATGCACATCCCTCTCTACTTTAGTCTATAAGACACCTTTAGAGAGGGTGACTCCATTACCTGCAGGTACACTGCCGTGCCAGGAGTCGTCCATTCTAATTACTCTTAGAATGCTGTCTAAGTACCCATAATTGGGAAACCACCCAAATCTAGATCTAAAACCATAGATCTAGTAACCAGTATGTCTGATATAATATCCAAGTCCCTTGTGGAGAAACCACTGTGTGACGACCAAAGTATAACCGATTGTAGTATAGGAGTTTCTTTTCCTACTCTGTGTATGTAATCCAATTACCAGGATATCACACCCTACTACCTTCTCAACAGATCCATTGTCACGACCCGAAAGTACGGAACATGACCGGCACTTAGACTACGAACGTCTCAAGGAGTACGTATGCTAAGTAAGCCGAAACCCAGAAATCCAAACCAAGAGAAGTAGTAGAGAATAGGAAGAACCATATCAAATCAACATGTATGCAACATAATATACAACGCCTAAAGGCGAGGATCACAACAGAAATGGAACTCAACCAGCAAGAAACTCAAGAAATATAACATGCTACTCTATGGTCGAAAGAATAACATTACTGGTCTCTATCTCAAAAAATACAAGTTTGGTTGATGGAACTTCTAGATACAACTGAAATATAATATACAAGGTATAATGATGGGTAAGATACAATAAACCCACCTACTAGTAAGTCACCCGAAAAGAAACCGTGCCCGCAAAGCCATAATGAAATCCGTACGGCAACACCTGCAAGAAACTGGGGCACAACGGGGGTGAGTTGCCAACTCGTGAGTAGAAAAAGATCTACGAACAGAAAATCGCATGAATAACGCAACCTAGGTCAATGATCATAATATATCCTCAAATATATGAATAACATGCAGCCTATAACAATGGCTAGGGTAATATCTAGCCCGAGTGTGATCTCATGTGCCCGTGTCAGTGCCTCAGGTAGCAATATATCATATGAATGAGGTATGAATGCATGAAAACAGAATACATGTAAATGAAGAAACTGTTTTCATAAATTAGTGAGATTTCCTTTGTATTTTTAAAATGAGGTATCATAAATGAAATCAGCATCAACAGTGTCTAGCATCGACACAAAACATAAATCTCGATGTCTCAAAACCTCAGGCTCCGGCCATCCGGACTGGCCTGTATCATCAAATCTCAGTACCTCAATATCCCGAAATCTCAATGTCTCAATCTCAATATCTAGGGCGCCGTCAGTCCAGACCGGCCCCTACCATCCATCTCAAGACCACGACGGTATCCTCCGGATATCCGACGCGTCGGGTAAAATCACCGGTAGGTAGTCTCCCCCTGCCAGGCTCATCGTCATCACCACGAGCTTCTTACCCCGGGGTACCTTACCGGGTCCACCATGTACCCGAAACGGTTCATCCAACTCCTCGAATCGGGTCTCCAAATCTATCAGCAAACTCATGGTGGACGACTCATACATCATGGGAAAAACCGCGCTTTTTATTTAAAAAGAGAAAGAAGTTTGTATATGTTTTGCGGTTTTCCCCAAATCCAGAAAATCTCATGGAAATCCAAAACCTCAATAGCACGTAAAAAGTGAATATATGCATGAGAATCCATGAATGCGGCATAACAATGAATAACAGTATGCATGAGGTAGCAGGTAATAACTATAATGTCTAAACTAACATATAAGGCAAGTACACTAATATCATGTCTAAACTATTAGCTAACAGGCTATGTCAAGCAATAATATTTTCTAAGGTGTACGTGACATGGCAATTACCGATGAATATGTGTGTGAGCCGGCAAGTAAGTGTACGTGGTACATACGCATCATCGGTAGTGGTGCTGGTGTCCTAACCACAAGATATCAACAGTAGAATATGAAGCATAATATAAGCATGTGATGCAGAGCAAACAACAATAATGAGCGGGAGCTGAATACTAGACGCAACGATAATTAATCTGTTTTAACCTAATATAAGTCCTATAATGGTGCCTTTTGAAATAACACGAATCGTGGGGTTTTGAAAATAGGGGCTACGGTGTTTTTAAGAAAGATGCGTTTTTTGAAATATCCGTAGGATCCCTTAGGCTGTCTTAAAAAAATACGCACGATTCGTAAGCTTTGAAATAGGTAGGAACCGAATCTAATCTAACAACTAACTAAACTAAAGGGCTACGCTATAAGCTAGACTACAGGTAAGGAAACCGCCTAACATCTGAGTCGATACATATACATACCTGTATATATATTAGTCGGTGATCCCGCCTCAATAATATCATATCCGATACCATATCTATAATCAGACATCCCAAGTCAAGAATGCGGATCAATCATCAAGATATAGCTCGTACGTAAATCCGTCGTACGGCATCCCCAAATCTGGGTACGGGTCAATATCATATTCCTCACACTATTCCTCTGGTATCCTCTTTATCCAAGATCATAGTCTAGGGTACTGATCTATGTCTAGTACAATACTAATATCCTCAATATACTCATGATCTGACTACTGATCGACAATCTCGTACAAACCGATATCGTCAGCACATATCATCATCAAGGGGTATACATCGCCCGATACGGCCTAATATCAATATCCTAGCATATTATGCCTCATATCACGATCACATGTCGACCATTTATTTATAACACTATTCACCCGTATCGCCGCCGCAAGATCCGCTATAACACCAGGACGTACCTTAAGTACGAATCCTGCCATATCACCGAGATCACAACCACAAACAAATCTCATCGACTCGGCTCAATCCCAAGTATCCTCCTCAAATCCGTATGTGAACACATAGTCCCATACCCATGTGAACATATAAATATATTCCCATACACGCACATATGAAATAAGGAATGTATGCAAGTATGTATATGTGTGTATGTGTAAGTGTAGTGCACCCACTACCTAAGGTTTCGTAACCATGCACCAATCCAACACCAATATCCATCTAAAATCAT
Organism: Agapanthus africanus; assembly: GCA_030015575.1. Lineage (NCBI taxonomy): Eukaryota > Viridiplantae > Streptophyta > Magnoliopsida > Asparagales > Amaryllidaceae > Agapanthus > Agapanthus africanus. Next base: position 449,255,811 of record JASDDO010000014.1, on the reverse strand, counting down.
CAATAATAAATCCTAACATATCATAAATTGTTGGTGTGTATACGCATCCGTATACATCACCACGGACTGCGGGGGTTCTATACGCCATCCACCCGACTTCTCCCCGTAGATATAAATCTACTCACCTGGTCCTCGCTAGCCGGTACCGACGTCGCCACGCGCTTGCTTGTCGTCTCGAAGTCCACATGGGGTTACCTACATATCATAACGCACCATATCACATTAAAACTAAATTCGAAATCGAAACGGCATACGAAAATCAAATCGGCACGCGTATCACGCATAGGTCCAAACCTATCGCCTACGCACGCAAGAATAGTCAAACCAACCCTCGATGTCGATGTACAAACGTCAAACCATCGAGAAAAATCCAATCACACTCATTTGCACATTCACGAACACAAATTTTAATATAAACTAGGTTAAAACTCACAAAAACCTCAATTTTGCTTAAAAAGTCATTTTTCCGAAAATCTAGCAAGCACAATTCGCCGTTTTTGTACAAAACAGGATGTTTAAATGAATGTAGCGGCCAATATATTTATTAAATATCTTAAATAAGTCGTATAAACAATTTCCGGAATTTAATCTCATTAAACTCCAAAAATCCTAATATTCTAGTTTACCAAAAATACCCTTTTTAACAATTTCAAAGCAAAATGCACAAACTACAATCTAGCTTAGAATTGCATGATCCAAAGCATTAAACCACACTTAATAAAGTTAATAATATGATAAAAACCCTAACCATATTTTTAATCTCACATATAAATGCATTTCACAAAACCCTAGTTTGCACAAAAAAAAGCTTAATTTGGACATTTTTCAAGTAACAACTTGTAATATGCAACTAGATAAATTTTAACAATTTTTCAAGATGTTAGCTCACATCACAAACCATGCACAAGTGATCACCACCCAATTTCAAAACAAAACCCTAACTAGAATTCCTTAATCATACAATTGAACCCACATAAAACCAAATTAACACTTAATTAAGCTAACTACAAGCAATTAACAACAATTTAAGCAAAAGGGTTAGAATTTACCCAAACAAATTGAAGATCCCACAAGCACACTTAGCCTCCCAAATAGCAATCTTGTTCCCTAGATCCATACTAGAATGGTCAAGTAAAAATGGGTAGGGATTAGATTTTGATTTTGTGGGATTTTTGAAGCATTTTGGATGATTTTTTGATGGAATTTTGTGATGAAATGAGAGGGGATTTTTTGTGAGGGGCTGCTGTTGGAGGGAGAGGGGAGGCTCGGCTGGAAATGGGGAGTGGAAGAGAGAGAGAGAGTGGTGTGGGTATAAGGAATGGTCAAAGTCAACAAAGTCAAGCTTCTTTCTTTATTAAACCCCTTTTTCTTTACTCTTCTCTTGATTTTTCTTTTAACAACTCAAGTGGGGAAGATGAGGGGGCACTTGGGCTGCTGATTTGGAGAGGGGAGAGAGGGTGTGGGTGAGTGTGGATGAGGGAAAAATGATAAATGATAAATATAATACCCCAAACATCCATTTACGCTAAAAAAAAACCTTTTTTTCTTCAATAATTTCTAAACCGTTTTGGCAAATGATTTCGTTCCAAAAACCACATGATAAAATTTTATTTAATGTTTTATGATGCACAAAATTTGTTTCAACTCATTCCAATTTGTAATTTTTCCTAATTAAATGTATTAGTGACGGCTTAAAATAATAATAAAATAATATTTTTTTCAGAAAATTTGAAATTTCACCCGCGGCTCAATAAACACCAAATAATAGCAATTTCATAGCTAGAATATGTATATTTAAATTTTATAATAAGATATTTGTATTTTGACTTTTTACAGAAAACCCCCTTATTTTACCGTTTTTTCGAAATTTCACCGAAACGATTTTCAAAACGTTACAATCTTCCCCCCTTAAAAAAATTCGGTCCCCGAATTTAAATTAAAACTCTCCCCAAATACTAAAACATCTAAACCAAAACCATCAAGTCGTTGGGGCTCCGAAATTGTAAATACATAAAACAATTCGTAGCGCATGAAAATGAGCATATAACTCAAATCACAACTCCGTCAAGCATCCCGCAATCATCGGAGTCATGGGGAAGACATCAATGCCAAATCCAAGGCAAAACCAATATGATATAACTCGAAACTATACATGTAAATATCGAATCTATATATGTATGTATCTGAAGGAAATGCATGCCAAATCTCTTTAAGTCGCTGTGCAGCGCGTATAACACTGCACAGTGGCGGACGTCTATCATAAGAAAATAACTATATACATATATACCTTTGTTTGAAATGTACGTTCCGCCGTTTTGGAAACAATTTAGAAGGGTCTCCTTGTTTTAAACATTTCGTGTCATATCAGACACGTAGGTAAATACTGAGGCTATAGCTCGCTTTTTGGAAATCCCTTCAATAACTATCAATGCATGCAAAATATATTCAGGTACTGTCCTTTGACTAGTCCTGCTCAGTACGAAAACACATAGCGATATCATAAAAACGTACTGCTCTATACGAAATCAATCCCAAAAATATGCACATAAATGCTACGTGCGCCTGGAAATCAAAATCCATGAATGTGCCATACATGCGCACAGAAACAACATCTAAGTGCATCAGGTGTGCACGAAACATCTGTCGTAGGCAACATGTGTGCCTGACAGCAAAATCGGGTGCATCTGACATGCACGAAAAATCTCGAATTAGTGCATCTGGTGTGCACCAAATCGCATCTCGTAACAGGCGCTAAAAATCCAATCCGGTGCATAAAATGCACAAAACAAATGTCGAGCATCACCCTCGAAATCGAAATCCAGTGTATCCAAGTGCACAAAATACATGTCACTGCACTGCCAGCATATATAAACTATACAGAGTACAGGAACCAAATCGCGTGCGTGCATACGCACAAAATCAACTCAACTGTTTAAAACCGTAAAATCACAAACATGTGAAACTAAAGCACGAAAACGATATCAAGTGCAACACTGTGCAAAGATCGTAAATCCTCAATCATCAAAATCAAATCATACGAATAAATCACCCAAAACATCGAAATCCATAATGGCGGAACAGTACCGCTCAAGTGCATCCTCTAAGAATCTCGGCCAACTGTCACGGTCCCTAGTGGGACGTCTCGTCGATGATCATGAACTCTGTCCTGCTGATGTGCGTAACCATGACCACTCCTGGGTCAAGGTCTTCACTGTGAATTACCAATCTTTCGGTCCATCGGCTCATCGGCCCTGTCAGGTGTGCTAACGGGGACGATTCCATTCTGGCACTTCTCTGGTCATCTCTTGGTCAATCATCGCGACCACTCGTAAGACAGCATATACTGGCGTCGGCCTCTGGCTCTCTGAATGTACGTGACACCTCTGATCCTGGGTGCAAGTATCATTGCAGCAGTGTCCTGGAAGGAATCCTGCTCACGGTCTCTTCCATGTCTCGTCTCTGCCAACTGTCCGGAATTCATTGTCCTTTCCTATATCTGCATCTTGCTCTGGAACGTCTGCATACTCATCGCAACTCCTTCTGGAAGGTAAGTCCAAGTACCATGCCTCGGCATGCGCATCACGTCTCTGATGTCGGCGGAGTGGAACGTCATCTCATCTAGATCTGGTGCGAACCTCTTACTCCACTTTTCTCTAATGTCGTCTGCTTTGGACTCGTCTCGTCGCGGCTGCATGGACTGAGCTCCAATGACTATCCTCGTATCTGGAGTCTCCCAAGAAATGCATCTCACCACCTAGCATCCGAATTAAGTCGAGCCATCCGATCGAGTCGTCAAAACCTCACAATCCCCCAAGAGCTCAACCTCTTGGGCACAGTTTAATAGTATCGAGTACATACCACAGCATCGGTGGTCCAGCCGTAGAAGGGCAAACCCAAGCCTCACTAATGGCGCCGTAGAACTGCCGCAAACCCGAAGGTTCAAAGGCTTTCACACGGTCATTAAGTCGAGTTAGGGTTTCATTCTTCTAGAGGGACCATAGAATTGCCTGCATGTCTTTCCGACTACTTTAAACTTGGAATAATAGGTTTCTGACATTCGATCGTCTCTGTCGACTCCCAACGTCTCCACGTGAAGTCGTCTCTAGCTGGAATCCATCTATCTGATGACCTCGCATCGGGTTAGGCGAACGATCCACATGTCCTAGTCATTCATCCACGATGACTAGCGACCTTCTATCATCTCTTAGTACAACTCGTTCTGCACTAACTCCAGCATCTGGGGCAATACCTCGTCGTTCGCAGCAATAACTGGCTCGCTCGTCTGCACGCCGAACAGTGCCTCGAACATCATGAATAAGCAACACACCAACGGTCATCAAGATCTGACTGGCCTCTATCATTAGCTCAATCCTCTAATGTCGATCAGCACATCCGAGTAACCTCATAAAGGCGATCCGCCAAACGCTCGTGGCGCGGAAACACAGTCAAAAGACACCTCTCTATAATCGGGTGTCGCCGGAATCATGCCCTGGTCAGTCCTCGTTCGTGCCGAGCTCGTGCTGACCGCAACTCTAGCCGTAGCTCTCCCTGCCCGTAATCGTGGCAGCAAAACCAAACTGGTACCGATGAGGCTAGATCAGGAAGGAATATAATACTGAACAAGGAAATGTACATCCTAAGGCTTCTTAAGTGGAGTGGCGTGTCGTAAATATGCCGCGGAACATACCAACGGTACGTCACTCTACTTTAGTCACCTATTCCATCAACCAAGGGTCATCCTACGCTCCGAAGGTAAAACCTAACGCTCTGATACCAACTTTGTCACGACCCGAAAGTACGGAACATGACCGGCACTTAGACTACAAACGTCTCAAGGAGTACGTATGCTAAGTAAGCCGAAACCCAGAAATCCAAACCAAGAGAAGTAGTAGAGAATAGGAAGAACCATATCAAATCAACATGTATGCAACATAATATACAACGCCTAAAGGCGAGGATCACAACAGAAATGGAACTCAACCAGCAAGAAACTCAAGAAATATAACATGCTACTCTATGGTCGAAAGAATAACATTACTGGTCTCTATCTCAAAAAATACAAGTTTGGTTGATGGAACTTCTAGATACAACTGAAATATAATATACAAGGTATAATGATGGGTAAGATACAATAAACCCACCTACTAGTAAGTCACCCGAAAAGAAACCGTGCCCGCAAAGCCATAATGAAATCCGTACGGCAACACCTGCAAGAAACTGGGGCACAACGGGGGTGAGTTGCCAACTCGTGAGTAGAAAAAGATCTACGAACAGAAAATCGCATGAATAACGCAACCTAGGTCAATGATCATAATATATCCTCAAATATATGAATAACATGCAGCCTATAACAATGGCTAGGGTAATATCTAGCCCGAGTGTGATCTCATGTGCCCGTGTCAGTGCCTCAGGTAGCAATATATCATATGAATGAGGTATGAATGCATGAAAACAGAATACATGTAAATGAAGAAACTGTTTTCATAAATTAGTGAGATTTCCTTTGTATTTTTAAAATGAGGTATCATAAATGAAATCAGCATCAACAGTGTCTAGCATCGACACAAAACATAAATCTCGATGTCTCAAAACCTCAGGCTCCGGCCATCCGGACTGGCCTGTATCATCAAATCTCAGTACCTCAATATCCCGAAATCTCAATGTCTCAATCTCAATATCTAGGGCGCCGTCAGTCCAGACCGGCCCCTACCATCCATCTCAAGACCACGACGGTATCCTCCGGATATCCGACGCGTCGGGTAAAATCACCGGTAGGTAGTCTCCCCCTGCCAGGCTCATCGTCATCACCACGAGCTTCTTACCCCGGGGTACCTTACCGGGTCCACCATGTACCCGAAACGGTTCATCCAACTCCTCGAATCGGGTCTCCAAATCTATCAGCAAACTCATGGTGGACGACTCATACATCATGGGAAAAACCGCGCTTTTTATTTAAAAAGAGAAAGAAGTTTGTATATGTTTTGCGGTTTTCCCCAAATCCAGAAAATCTCATGGAAATCCAAAACCTCAATAGCACGTAAAAAGTGAATATATGCATGAGAATCCATGAATGCGGCATAACAATGAATAACAGTATGCATGAGGTAGCAGGTAATAACTATAATGTCTAAACTAACATATAAGGCAAGTACACTAATATCATGTCTAAACTATTAGCTAACAGGCTATGTCAAGCAATAATATTTTCTAAGGTGTACGTGACATGGCAATTACCGATGAATATGTGTGTGAGCCGGCAAGTAAGTGTACGTGGTACATACGCATCATCGGTAGTGGTGCTGGTGTCCTAACCACAAGATATCAACAGTAGAATATGAAGCATAATATAAGCATGTGATGCAGAGCAAACAACAATAATGAGCGGGAGCTGAATACTAGACGCAACGATAATTAATCTGTTTTAACCTAATATAAGTCCTATAATGGTGCCTTTTGAAATAACACGAATCGTGGGGTTTTGAAAATAGGGGCTACGGTGTTTTTAAGAAAGATGCGTTTTTTGAAATATCCGTAGGATCCCTTAGGCTGTCTTAAAAAAATACGCACGATTCGTAAGCTTTGAAATAGGTAGGAACCGAATCTAATCTAACAACTAACTAAACTAAAGGGCTACGCTATAAGCTAGACTACAGGTAAGGAAACCGCCTAACATCTGAGTCGATACATATACATACCTGTATATATATTAGTCGGTGATCCCGCCTCAATAATATCATATCCGATACCATATCTATAATCAGACATCCCAAGTCAAGAATGCGGATCAATCATCAAGATATAGCTCGTACGTAAATCCGTCGTACGGCATCCCCAAATCTGGGTACGGGTCAATATCATATTCCTCACACTATTCCTCTGGTATCCTCTTTATCCAAGATCATAGTCTAGGGTACTGATCTATGTCTAGTACAATACTAATATCCTCAATATACTCATGATCTGACTACTGATCGACAATCTCGTACAAACCGATATCGTCAGCACATATCATCATCAAGGGGTATACATCGCCCGATACGGCCTAATATCAATATCCTAGCATATTATGCCTCATATCACGATCACATGTCGACCATTTATTTATAACACTATTCACCCGTATCGCCGCCGCAAGATCCGCTATAACACCAGGACGTACCTTAAGTACGAATCCTGCCATATCACCGAGATCACAACCACAAACAAATCTCATCGACTCGGCTCAATCCCAAGTATCCTCCTCAAATCCGTATGTGAACACATAGTCCCATACCCATGTGAACATATAAATATATTCCCATACACGCACATATGAAATAAGGAATGTATGCAAGTATGTATATGTGTGTATGTGTAAGTGTAGTGCACCCACTACCTAAGGTTTCGTAACCATGCACCAATCTAACACCAATATCCATCTAAAATCATCAATAATAAATCCTAACATATCATAAATTGTTGGTGTGTATACGCATCCGTATACATCACCACGGACTGCGGGGGTGCTATACGCCATCCACCCGACTTCTCCCCGTAGATATAAATCTACTCACCTGGTCCTCGCTAGCCGGTACCGACGTCGCCACGCGCTTGCTTGTCGTCTCGAAGTCCACATGGGGTTACCTACATATCATAACGCACCATATCACATTAAAACTAAATTCGAAATCGAAACGGCATACGAAAATCAAATCGGCACGCGTATCACGCATAGGTCCAAACCTATCGCCTACGCACGCAAGAATAGTCAAACCAACCCTCGATGTCGATGTACAAACGTCAAACCATCGAGAAAAATCCAATCACACTCATTTGCACATTCACGAACACAAATTTTAATATAAACTAGGTTAAAACTCACAAAAACCTCAATTTTGCTTAAAAAGTCATTTTTCCGAAAATCTAGCAAGCACAATTCGCCGTTTTTGTACAAAACAGGATGTTTAAATGAATGTAGCGGCCAATATATTTATTAAATATCTTAAATAAGTCGTATAAACAATTTCCGGAATTTAATCTCATTAAATTCCAAAAATCCTAATATTCTAGTTTACCAAAAATACCCTTTTTAACAATTTCAAAGCAAAATGCACAAACTACAATCTAGCTTAGAATTGCATGATCCAAAGCATTAAACCACACTTAATAAAGTTAATAATATGATAAAAACCCTAACCATATTTTTAATCTCACATATAAATGCATTTCACAAAACCCTAGTTTGCACAAAAAAAAGCTTAATTTGGACATTTTTCAAGTAACAACTTGTAATATGCAACTAGATAAATTTTAACAATTTTTCAAGATGTTAGCTCACATCACAAACCATGCACAAGTGATCACCACCCAATTTCAAAACAAAACCCTAACTAGAATTCCTTAATCATACAATTGAACCCACATAAAACCAAATTAACACTTAATTAAGCTAACTACAAGCAATTAACAACAATTTAAGCAAAAGGGTTAGAATTTACCCAAACAAATTGAAGATCCCACAAGCACACTTAGCCTCCCAAATAGCAATCTTGTTCCCTAGATCCATACTAGAATGGTCAAGTAAAAATGGGTAGGGATTAGATTTTGATTTTGTGGGATTTTTGAAGCATTTTGGATGATTTTTTGATGGAATTTTGTGATGAAATGAGAGGGGATTTTTTGTGAGGGGCTGCTGTTGGAGGGAGAGGGGAGGCTCGGCTGGAAATGGGGAGTGGAAGAGAGAGAGAGAGTGGTGTGGGTATAAGGAATGGTCAAAGTCAACAAAGTCAAGCTTCTTTCTTTATTAAACCCCTTTTTCTTTACTCTTCTCTTGATTTTTCTTTTAACAACTCAAGTGGGGAAGATGAGGGGGCACTTGGGCTGCTGATTTGGAGAGGGGAGAGAGGGTGTGGGTGAGTGTGGATGAGGGAAAAATGATAAATGATAAATATAATACCCCAAACATCCATTTACGCTAAAAAAAAACCTTTTTTTCTTCAATAATTTCTAAACCGTTTTGGCAAATGATTTCGTTCCAAAAACCACATGATAAAATTTTATTTAATGTTTTATGATGCACAAAATTTGTTTCAACTCATTCCAATTTGTAATTTTTCCTAATTAAATGTATTAGTGACGGCTTAAAATAATAATAAAATAATATTTTTTTCAGAAAATTTGAAATTTCACCCGCGGCTCAATAAACACCAAATAATAGCAATTTCATAGCTAGAATATGTATATTTAAATTTTATAATAAGATATTTGTATTTTGACTTTTTACAGAAAACCCCCTTATTTTACCGTTTTTTCGAAATTTCACCGAAACGATTTTCAAAACGTTACATCCATCCCCTATTCTGATGAAGTCAAACCCATGACTGTCACGTCAGAAATAGATGATCTATCTCCGCTACATCTGCTTTAGTCTATAAATAGACATAAGCTACCTGTCCACCAATGCTTCCGCTGCTCCCACTGACTACGACAACCCTCTTGCAGAGTCATATAGACGTACACTTCTAAAACTAGTTTAGAACGACGCTATACTCATCCTCCCGCCGGGTCTCGCAGCCTGGAACAACAGCAATGGTAATTGTGGGTAAACAAGAACTTCCCTGTCACCGTCCTTGAGGCTACCGTAGTACCTCTCGGGTGCCTGAAGTTACCCACCTTATCTGCGGAGTGGCCAATGGAATGTCATCCAGATTGAATCTTTAGGTTCCTATCAAATCTTCAGTAATCGTTTGTGGTTCTGGAATCACTTCCAGTTCTACCATACTCCCACTACTGTTTTCTGAAAAAATCCATTTTTAATAAAACTGTGGAGAGTCTAGAACAAATATTGCTATTGTTCATCCAGATCGTAGAAAGTCAACCCTCGTCATAGCATGGGTCAACCCACAAACAGCCATTACAGAAACGTGCCTTGAGTTGTCCAGTGTCTGGTTTTAATCATAAGCCGGAAAACTCCCCGTACCTTAACACCGTTAAGATATGAACTGTTCTATATCCAATATAGAACCAGAGGCACTGATTTAATTGAACCAGATTCAAATCATGTAGCTGTCTCCAGTGCATGTCAACTAAATGGAAGGAGGCCGATCAGCGTTACTAAACTTAGGAATGCTTCCAATTATGAATAACCTGAAAGAGAAGCAAGATCTCTTAATCATTACTATCAACTGAATACCATACACAAGTATCTACATCTTCTATCACTTTGAAGAATCCCGATACTTGCAATATCTGGTTCTCTACTTTATTCAAATCCTACAACTTCTCAAAATTCAGACCCTGTGTTTCCATGAAACATTTGTCTAAAAACTAGAGAAGTCATAAGTAAACCGAATATAGTACGAGGACCAACCCCTCTGTCCTGATGGACCCTGGACAACATACAATACTCTGTATAAGTCCCTTGAGTCTGATAACTCATTCACTGTGTGTCGTAGGTTGAAAACTGTACTATGGTTATGAAGAATTACACCGCTGTTTAATGCTCTTTACCTAATCATCCACTGATACAGGTAAATGTCACAGACATAATTTCAAAAAGGTATATCTCACTCTATGAAAATAGACGTACAGATATATCAATTTGAAATTGGTGCATAACAGCGGATATTCAAAACCAAATACTTGCCGACTGGCAAACAGTCCAGGTGACTTCCTCAAATATCACCGATTACAACGAATCCCAATATAATGAGGATAATCACCCAATTCCCAATAACTTACTCCTACTCATCATCTGTAAAACCATACAGATATGAGAATCGTACCTGGTAACTACATACCCTGGAGTAAGTATCTTATCGGGAAATCAGTTTTCCTTTAACAGTACACAGTGAGACTGAAACATTGAAACGTTTCGATGGGGTATCCTGGTATTCCTAGTAATGCCTCTTCCATTATCCATATTCACAACTGTAACCGTATATCTCTTTGCCACCTCTCCAAATCCCTTCATATGTCTTTAGTCTTTACCTTCTGCACACCCCTTAGGCCAAATGGTTTTCTTCCTTCCCTACCGTTCGGCACCAGCGTATGGTTTGGAAGAAGACTATCCAATAAGCATAATGGGTGTACTGTCCTAATCCTAGGAGCACTCGCAAAGCGAGAGAAGGTGAAGATAAAAGACAACCGAATAAAGCTTATTCCTATTTCTCCTGAACCAGAATCCATCCCCGAACTGGAACAAGTTCCTTTCGAGTCGTATATAACCATACGATGGAGTATCCAATAAACTGTGGATCTTCGTAGTGATACGGAGTGTCCTGGAGAAATACAAAGGTGATTTTAGGATTGGCGAAGAAATACTTGGTTTGGTCGTGAATATCAGTCGCAATTTACTTTGCCCTCTTACTAATTTCCTTGCTTTGTCTTAACTTAATACCTTCTGTACACCATCGTTAGGCTAATTGGTTTTCTTCATTCCCTACCGGTCGGCACCAGCCTAAGGTTTGGAAGAAGACTATCCAATTTGCCTAATAGGTGTACTACTCCTAAACCAAGGAGTAATCGCAACCGGAGAGGAGGCAAAAGGAAAAGACAACTGAATAGTCCTATTCGTTTTCTCCAGAACCGGAAACCATCCTCGAATAAATTCCTTCGAGTTCGTATCTAACCATACGATGGTTTTGTCCAATAGAAGTGGACGTTCGTAGTAATACGGGGTGTCCTGGAGAAAATGGTAAAAGTAGGAGTGGCAATGAGGTTTGCAACTCTGACAATCCATAAGCCAGTGTTAAGAAGGTTCGGTCAACTTGGTCACTGAGTCATTGTCTTAAGGTCGGGTCAATTGTCGCTGCCAAAGAGAGAGAGAAAAGAAACTCTCAGCGTGCACTCTAACCTAGATCAGAATGGTTACCAATTTATCTAATATGGAATCCTCCCACTGTACCGTCAAATTCTCCTCCAAACCTGAAAGAAGAATTAGTCGGGATCACCCGAGGAGTATACCAACTCATCAGTGTGAATCGGGATCCAACTATCATCGCATGATAACATGACGGAATCCGCTCACGTCATCACACTCCAGAAGGTATGCGCATATCTGGCAAGTTTCAGTTTCTTTTGAAACTCCCGATATGATTTCTGCCCCATGCTCTTATGACCTTGACTTTGGCCAACAAATCATAAGTCACATGTCAAGTTCTACCCGTCATTCTCCAGGTTGATTCGAATCCACCCGCACAAGCCCTTGACTTTGGCCAACAAGGCTATACGACTATTCCAAACCAACACATCTATCTATGCTGCATATGAATAACCAACAACTACCAAACACTGTGCCTTGACTTTGGCCAACAAACACAGCTTGAATACTTTTGACTACCCATATGAAACGACGGAGGGCTACGAATGGTTTCTGGCGAAAACCTTTAACGTAAAGAACTTGATATCGTTGAAGGAACGGATAGCTTTTTTAAAAATATAGTGACGAAAACCTTTACTTAAGAGGTCACTCCCTGCGAAGGGATCTCGGCTCTTTCCCCGTAGAATGAGGTGCAGGATATTCCAAATGAATACCACGGTGCAAAGCAAAAGTAATCGGCTATAGTGAAGTCATTGCCCTGACGCAAACTTTTTTTCCAAGGGGTCACTCCCGGTGAAAGGATCTCGGCCCTTGCCTCGTCGACTGAGGAGCAGGATATTCTAACTGAATACCACGATGCAAAACAAAAGTGAACATCCTTGCAATAACAGCTTTTTGAAAAGTGTTCCAACAACATCGGATTAGGTTTGTTTTTAACTTGCATTGATCCGAATCAACGCAGTCCCATCAATTGATCAAACCACAAAGAACGAAAATAATATGACGTACGTATATGCCTTCCGTATTCGCCACTGGGTCCCGTCATTACCCGTTAGGTTAGCTAACTAACGACAGAGCGGGGACTGGACTAGCGCGGATGTAAAACATATACAACATCTACTAATATATATACCAATATATTATATTTCGCTCAAGGCGTGATAAGAAATGCAACATCACAGTAATGTACAGCATCACAGAACAATACAGATATCTGGGATCCCCGGGTTTCACAGAGCCACTGCTGAAACCCGACGTTCCCCTGGTCGTGTGGATAGCCTGTGCAATGAAATCCTAGACCCCTACGGGCGCGGCAAGTCACCCGCCAAAACCTGAAGCGAGGCAGCCCCTTTCAGTACCGTGAATGGACCACCCGGCACTTCACGGAATCCGGTAACTTGGGCACCCCTCCTGGGTCAACCTGTACCCCCTACGAGTGCGGCGAATAGCCCGCCAATCCTAAAGTGAGGCCCCCTCCGTCTCAATGCCATGAGATGCGGGCCCGTTGCCCTCTGGAACCCGGCTATCCGTCCACCCCACCTTGGGGTAATCCTAGTACAGAAAGTAAAATATACATACAACGGGTACATCGACCGCAACCTGGCCGTGCCCTAAAATAATAATACAATCAGGCAGTGACGGCAGTCCACATGTCGGACACTCGCCCCGCAATATCAAATGTACATAATACAACCACAACTGTACTAGCATTGCATCCAGGCTATCCCCCACGACCGATCCGCAACATCACAGCAAAAACAGAACATCAACGTGAAAATCACGTTCGCAAAACCGTCTAACCGGGTATAGCAGTTAGACAGGATTTACCGATCAAGTGACATTCACGGTCGCAGATATAATGTAAATACGGTGAAATAATGTGTTTAAAATATCCGATCGATCAAATTTTAACAAGTGGGCCCCCAAGCATTACTGTAGCAGATCAAGAAATTCTGGGCCCAATGTTATTATTCCAAAACCCCAATTTTCACCCCAGAAAGATACTGTAGAAATTTGGTGCAGGGAACCCAAAATAGTGCGGCGGAACCGCGGCCCAAAGGGGTGTTTGGCCGCGGTTCCGCGCTCCTACAGTGGAGTTACTGCATCGAATTTTTACAGAACTCTTATATTTTCTGTTAGATCACTTTTCTGTAACCTGAAAAATTTTTGGACACCAAAAAATTTTAACAGAAAACTGATGCAAGCAAAAATGCTGATTTTGGAATTTTGGTCGATCGGAAAAGCAAAACACATTAAACAAAGCTAGACTAAGTTAATGGTGAGGCTCTGATACCACTGTAAGTGCACGGCGGCGCCCCGGCCTCCATCCCAAGGCCAAAATGCGGAAGCGGTGATAAACTTTAATTTTGCGAACTTAGCAAACCGGCACCACCGCGCACTAAAAACCCGGATCGAACCATTAATTAGTCCTAGCTAACTACAAGATAGGGAATAGAGATATACCGACTGATCCAAGTCCTCCGGTCTTCTCGTCGTCGTCCCGATCTCCCGCGGAAGCTCCGGTCTCCACCTCGTCGCCGGAAGTGCACCACATCGCCTACTTCTTTTACGGGCTCCCACCTCAATGCCGAGGCAACTCGGGCACGAAGCTGGCTAGTCGACGTGCCCAAGATTTGCTGTAGAATGTAGTGTACAAGTCTCATTTTGGGGTTGTAGGAATTGCCTTTTGGTGGAGGGATGAACTATGGAGTTTGGAGATGGAACTTGTAGGAATTTTCCAAAGCCAAATGAGTGTAATCCCCTCATGTAAAAAATGGGACAGCCCCTAAAGAGGAATGGCCGGCCACTACAATGGGGAGGAGAGGATGAGGGAGTGGGTGTATCAATCAAAGAAAATAAGCCCACCACCATCCAAGAGAGAGAGAGGGTTGCAATGATAAACAATGATCACCAAATCAAAACCCACACTCAACCACCTACCACCAACCTCATCATCAACAACCATGATGAGCCAAAAGTCAAGCCATGATCAACTAAAGAAAGTCAAGGTATGGTGCTATAATCATGATGCAACAAAAATGCAAAGAACCCCTCCACAAATACTTATTTGCAACAATGCAAATAAGCCCTCCTCCACCAATCTTCGGCCAATGAACGATACAAAGGAAATTGGCCGAAACGGAAAGCAAACTAGCAACTCCAGAAAACTGGTCCCGTAATAAATTACAGGAAAACCCCGAAACTGTGCATACACACCCGCATTTGTATTCCGACCGAAATACAAATGCAATGAGACAAAATCTACACTGTACTATACTAGGATCCGGCTTAAACCAAAGCCGGCTAGTAATATCTGTTCGATCCTGATCCGTGCAATACCGCACGTATCTGATCGAACCCTGCCATATATCCATACGGCCTATAGTACAAACTGTCCGATCCTGATCCGTGCAATACCGCACGTATCTGATCGGACCTTGCCATATCTCCATACGGCCTCTACAACCTTTCGCCCGAAAGCTGAGTAACTGAATGTGGGGGACTCTAAAGACTCGTCAACGCCTTGGTTATGGATTTAACCACTAGCACGTCAGAGGTATAAGCCAATACGTAACGGGCTACCAGGTATTGACTAAAAGGGACGTCTGTGAGCGAACTCAGCCTGACAACCCTACTGAGCCTGTCAGTGACATTATCCGTACAGTCCGGTCCGTTCGTCTATGAGCATCGCATGGTGGGCCTTGGGGGTTGGTAAAAGTCAGACCCCCAAAAGCGGTACAATTCGTGTCGGAGTGTAGCCCAGAACACCCTGAGACACTACTGGAATACCTACCAGTAAATCTCCTTGCCTCGGACGAGGGCTTCGTGTAATGGCTCTCCTAGACACAGCGCGACCTCTCCCCCAATACCGGGAGAGACGAACCCCTGAAGATGCGCTCACTGCCTCCATGTGGCTCGGGACTGTACCCAACTAAAACCTGTTTGCACGACTCCTTTGAGCCGTGGTAGGGTAGTAATCAAAGTACAGTGGGAACTCACACGAGACAAATGACGATCCCCAGGTCAATGAACTAACCTGTACACATGTCACCAGGGAACTGCCATCTGACGTCTGGTATATGACCAACTAGCATGTTCCCGGCGAGTCCTGTCCGGTGTACTCATAACCCAATGAGCACCTGTATACATCTTAGGTGATCCAACTGACACCAGTGGCTTGTGAGACCGGCCACCGCCCCTCGTCGGGGTCTCGACTGTATACACTAGTCTACTCTGGAGTATCGATGCCCTGTCTCGAAACTATCACGACTAGGGACCATTTAAGGATGTGCTTATAGACTACCAGCTCCCACGTATATGATCTCCCTCATACTGCTGCTGGTCAAGCAAGAATCCTAGGGGCTCTATCAACGTGCAATAGTGACATGTCAGGTCACCTAAAGCAGTACACGATGATAAAGATAAACCAGATAGCATACAATCATCTCGAGTAAGACTGTCCTATTAGGATAGGTCCCCCATCAATCATTGTAATCACGTGCCTGTGATCGAATAATTGAATCTGAGGGCACGATCTCCAACAGCAGGCTCATTGGGTTTTGACAGTTGATTCGGTCAAGTCCATTTTGAGGCGGACACATTAGGGTTTTGGCAATTCGTTTGGTCAAAACCATTATGAGCTGCGGACATCATTTACTAATCCTTTTAGTGATAATTTTATGATGGCTAATTGCATTGACCATTTGACCACCATGACCTCTCTTGACTTTGTTGACCGGTTGACCGGTGTTGACCATTGACCTTCATGAGAGGTCTACACTCTTCTTTTCATTTTCTTTTTCTTTTTGATTATGATAATGGCCATTTCAATGTAGCCATCAACTTTATCTTGATAGGATTGGTAATGATGATGTTTTGGGATTATTGAACCATGGTTCATTTTCTTTAGCTCATAATTTCTTTCTCATTCTCTCTCTTGCTCTTTCTCATGAGAAGAAAAGAAATGCTCCATGGTTGCTATCTCCTCTTTCCTCCTCCTCTTGATTCATCTTTTGATCTCATGTGTTGAGAGAAAAAGATCTCACAAAGACAAACACTTCCATATATCTTCTCTACACATCCTAGGGCTTCTTGACTAGCAATCTTGTTTCCCTAGTTACCTTGGCTCGAGGTGGAGCTCGGTGTACATCTCTCGGATGGATCGTCTTCGACTCAAGAAGGCCGCGGAGGTGACCAAAGTCCGGATCAACCCTCGGAGCATGGATGAATAAATGGCGCAGCGGCGTGAAGACCCGAAGGACCGGTATCGTGAGGTATAATTTCTACGGCATAGTAGTTAGCACCTCCTTTAGTTTGCTAGTTTCTAGTTTAGCAAAGATCCGGCTTTTACGGTCCATGTTACAAAGTCTAGTAAAATTTTTGTTTTACCGTTTCCGCAACCCCGAAAGTACCGGGAGAGGTAACGTGGACCTAACAGATACCCCATCGAAACATTTCAATGTTTCAGTTTCGCTGTGTACTGTTAAAGGAAAACTGATTTCCCAATCAAATCTTGCTCCAGGGTATGTATTTACCAGGTATGATTCTTACATCTATATGGTTTTACAGATGATGAGTGGGAGTAAGTTATTGGGAATTGGGTGATCATCCTCATTATATCGGGATTCGTTGTAATCGGTGATATTTGAGAAAGTCACCAGGGTTGTTTGCCGGACGGAAAATATTTTGTTTCGAATATCTGCTGTTATGCACCAATTTCAAACTAATATATATGTACGTGTATTTTTATAGAGTGAGATATATCTTTTTGAAATTATGTCTATGACATTTACCTATATCAATGGATGGTTAGGTAAGGAGCATTAAACAGCGGTGTAATTCTTCTTAACCATTAATACAGTTTTCAACCTACGACACACAGGGAATGAGTTATTAGACTCAAAGGACTTGTACAGAATATTGTATGTTGTCTAGCGTCCATTAGGACAGAGGGGTTGGTCCTCGTACTATATTCGGTTTACACTTCTCTAGTTCTTAGACAAGTGTTTCGTAGAAACACAAGGTCAGAGTTTTGAGAAGTTATAGGTATATGAATAAAGTAGAGAACCGGGTGTTGCAAGTATCGGGATTCTTCAAGGTGATCGAAGATGTAGATGCTTGTGTAGGGTATTCAATTGATAGTAATGATTAAGAGAACTTGCTTCTCTTTCAGATTACTCATAATTGAAAGCACTCCTAAGTTGAGTAATGCTGATCGGCCTCTTTCCATTTAGTTGACATGCACTGGAGACAGCTGCATGATTTGAATCTGGTTCAATTAAATCAGTGTCTCTGGTTCTATATTGGATATAGAACAGTTCATATCTTAACGATGTTAAGGTACGGGGAGTTGTCTGGCTTATGCTTAAAACCAGACTCTGGATAACTCACGACACGTTTCTGTAATGGCTGTTTGTGGGTTGACCCAGGCTATGACGAGGGTTGATTTTCTACCATCTGGAAGATCAATAGTGATATTGTTCTTGACTCGCCACAGTTTTAACAAAAATGGATTTTTTCAGAAAACAGTAGTGGGAGTATGGTAGAACTGGAAATGATTCCAGAACCGCAGACGATTACTGAAAATTTGATAAGAACCTAAAGATTCAATTTGGTTTGACATTCCATCGGCCACTCCGCAGATACGGTGGGTAACCTCAGGCACCCGAGGGGTACTCCGGTAGCTTCAAGGACGGTGACAGGGAGGTTCTTGTTTACCCAGACTTGCCATTGCTGTTGTTCCAGACTGTGAGACCCGGCGGGAGGATGAGTATAGCGTCGTTTTAAACTAGCTTTAGAAGTGTATGTGTATATGACTCTGCCAGAGGGTTGTCGTAGTCAGTGGGAGCAGCGGAAGCATTGGTGGACAAGTGGCTTATGTCTATTTATAGACTAAAGCAGATATAGCGGAGATAGATCATCTATTTCTGATGTGACAGTCATAGGTTTGACTTCATCAGAATATGGGATGGATCTGTTAAGAAGGTAGTAGGGTGTGATGTCCTGGTATTTGGATGACATACACAGAGTAGGAAGTGATATTCCTATACTACGATCGTTTATACTTTGGTTGTCACACAGTGGTTTCTCCACAAATGACTTGGATATTATATCAGACATTCTGGTTACTGGATCTAATGTTTTAGATCTAGATTTGGGTAGTTTCCCAATCTGGGTACTTAGACAACATTCTAAAGGTATTTAGAATGGACGACTCCTGGCATGGTGGTGTACCTGCAGGTGATGGAGTCACCCTCTCTAAAGGTGTCTTACAGACTAAAGGGGAGAGGGATGTACATGATTGGCAGATCACTTGCTTAGGCAATTGAGTCGATCATGAGTACCACACCAGATGTTGTTTTTGCAATAGATGCAATAAGTTAGTATTGATCCAATCCTGGAGAGACGGTCGGAAGCAGTTTTAGAACATAAGTGGATGTTCTAAGGATATGATAACGACAGCTTCGTTCGGGAAACAGTTATCATTCCAGGCTTCCAAGGTGACCTGGATGACAGAGAGGTTGTCAGAGTTATAGTTTTCCCTCTGACGAGGGGTAGTATTTTTGGACAGGTCGTCCAGGTGCATACTAAGGGAGGCATGGCGCAGGATACTGAATAAGTTCAGTTGACGATACAGTCTAAGAAGTTTGGATTTGGAGTTCATTTATGAGCTAGGTCCCATCAGACATCCACACACATTCTAAGACAAGTATTGCTCATTTCGGGAGATGGCTTTCTCCGCGAACTTGAGATATAGAGAGATATAGAAAGAAACATCAACGCGGATCCACTCGCTGAGGCTATTCCTTGAACGCAATAGTTTCGCAAACGGGATTTGTGAGACTGACTAGTAGAGGAGTTGGGTGTTCGGTATCACACGGGCTGTGAGTATGCGACATCGCAATAATTAGCCTTGAGTGCAAGTGGGAGATTGTTGGAGATAGTGCCCTCAGAGTCAATTATTGGATCACAGGCACGTGATTGCAATTATTGATGGAGGACCTATCCCGATAGGACAGTCTTACTCAAGATGATAGTATGCTATCTGGTTTATCTTTATCATCGTGTACTGCTTTAGATGACCTTAGAGGTCGCTATTACACGTTGATAGAGCCCCTAGGATTCTTGCTTGACTGCCAGCAGTATGAGGGCGATCATATACGTGAGAGGTGGTAGTCTATAAGCACATCCTTAAAAGGTCCCTAGTCGTGGGAGTTTCGAGATAGGGCATCGATACTCCAGAGTAGACTAGTGTATACAGTCGAGACCCCGACAAGGGGAGGTGGCCGGTCTCACAAGACATTGTTGTCAGTTGGTTCACCTAAGATGTATACAGGTAATCATTGGGTTATGACTACACCGGACAGGACTCACCGGGAATATGCTAGTTGGTCTTATACCAGACGTCAGATAGCAGTCCCCTGGTGATATGTGTACAGGTTAGTTCATCGACCTGAGATCGTCATTTGTCTCGTGTTAGTTCCCACTGTACTTTGATTACTACCCTACCACGCTCAAAGGAGACGGGCAAACAGGTTTTAGTTGGGTACAGTCCCGAGCCACATGGAGGCAGTGAGCAGATCTCCAGGGGTTCGTCTCTCCCGGTATTGGGGGTGAGGTCGCGCTGTGTCTAGGAGAGCCCTTACACGAAGTCCTTGGCCAAGGCACGAGATTTACTGGTAGGTATTCCAGTAGCATCTCTGGGTGCTCTGGGATACACTCCGACATGACTTGTACCGCTTTTGGGGGTTTGACTTTTACCAACCCCCTAGGCCCGCCATGCGATGCTCATAGACGAACGGACCGGACTACGGATATTGTCACTGACAGGCTTAGTAGAGTGTTAGGATTAGTTCGCTCATCGACGTCCCTTTTGGTCAATACCTGGTAGCCCGTTACGTATGGCTAATACCTCTGACGCGCTAGTGGTTAAATCCACAGCCAAAGTATTGACGAGTCTTTAGAGTCCCTCACAGACCGTTTTCTCATGTTTCGGACGAAACGCTGTAGAGGCCGTATGGAGATATGGCTGGGTTCGATTAGATACGTGCGGTATTGCACGGATCTTGATCGGACGGATAATACTAGCGGGATTTGGTTTAAGCCGGATCCTAGTATTGTCCAGTGTAGATTTTGTCTCATTGCATTTGTATTCGGTCGGAATACAAATGCGGGTATGTATATACAGTAGCGGGGTTTTCATGTAATTTATTACGGGATCAGTTTTCCGAGGTTGCCAGTTTGTTTTCCGTTTCGGCCATTTTCCTTTGTATCTTTTCTTGGCTGAAATTTGGTGGAGGAGGGCTTATTTGCAATTGTGCAAATAAGGGTTGTGGAGGGTGGTCTTTGCATATTGGTGGTTCATGATGGTTCCACCATCCATAGACTTTTTGACTCATGATGGCTTGACCTTTTCTTGATTGGATTGGTTATGATGAAAGGGGGTGTGGCTTGCTTTTTGCTTCATGATTATCCTATTCTCTCTTGCATCATTTTGGTACACACCCCCTTGGACTTTTTCCTCTCCCCTATTCTTTTTGCCATGGCCGGCCAAGCCAAGAGAGGGGCTGTCCAAAAATTGGGGTTGGGATTTTTTGATCTCTTTGGCTTTGTAAAATCCCCACATCTCCATCTCAAAAAGTTCATCTCATTTCCTCCACATTATGGCAACTTCAACCCCAAAGAGACATAGAGTTCTACAGTTAACCTACAGCATCCTTAGGCACGTCGGCTCGCCAATTCGTGCCCGAGTTGCCTCGGTCCAGAGGTGGGAGACCGTAAAAGAAGCCGGCGACGTGGTGCCCTTCCGGCGAGGAGGTGAAGACCAGAGATTCCGCGGGAGATCGGGAAGACGACGAGAAGACCGAAGGACACGGATCGCTCGGTATATCTCTCTACCCCTTCTCTAGTTAGCTAGGATTATGTTAATGGCCCGATCCGGGTTTATAGTGCGCGGTGGTACCGGTTCAAAAGTTAAAGTAAATTATCGTTTCCGCATTTTGGCCTCGGATTGACGGCCGGGGCGCCGCCGTGCACTTACACAGTGTACTCATAACCGAATGAGCACCTGTATACTATCTTAGGTGAACAAACTAACACCAATGGCTTGTGAGACCTGGCCACCGCCCCTCGTCGGGGACTCGATCAGTATACACTAGTCTACACTATAGTATCGATGCCCGGTCTCGATACTCCTACGACTAGGGACATTTAAGGATGTGCTTATAGACCCCAGCTCCCACGTATGTGATCGCCATCACAATGCTGGCAGTCAAGCAAGAATCCTATGGGCTCTATCAACACGTACATGATGATAAAGACAAACCGGATAGCATACTATCATCTTGAGTAAGACTGCTTTATCGGTATAGGTCCACACTCAATCATCATAATCACAAGTCCGCGACTATGATAATTGCCTTGAGGGCACTATAGCCAACAATCTCCCATTTGCACTTAAGGCCAATTATTGCGATGTCGCATACTCACAGCCCGTGTGATACCGAACTGTAAGTCGATGTAGTACACCCCAGTACTTATGGGGAGGCGGAATTTTCAAAAACAATCAAGTTTAAAGAACGAACATCGACTAACCGCTTGAATCGAAGCTAAACTATAAATAACCGTATTCTAAGAGTTTCATTTCACTTGTGATTAGGGATTATACCTAATGAAACCGGTCCTTCGTCTTTGTGTCCTCCTTTGTTCTCCTCGACCTTCTCTAGGTAGTAGACGATCCACCCGAGAGCAAAACACCAAGCTACACCTCTCACTTGAGGTAACTAATCAACTTTGATTGCTAATCAAAGATGAAAGGATGAGATAGAGTGATGGTTATGGATGCTTAAGTCTAACTAAACCTTTGATCTCAACACATGAGGATTAAGGATTAGTATCTTGAAGATGAGAGCTTGAGGAGAGAGAATATGAGATAAGATAATGAGAGGAGAGAGAGTGTATCATAATATATTATGAAGCATTCTCATTTATCAATAATGAATAAAAGAAATGAATAAGCATGCTTCATAAAATATCTAGTGGTGATTCATTAGCATGAGTCATTAAGCAATAAATGTGCATTAATGAAATGAATGAATCACCACCATGACTCACTTTCTTATCCAAAAGAAACCTCCTTAGTCACATCTTCTAGAAGCTTCTCGTACAATTACGAGAAAGCCCCTCCAATCAGCAAAAATACGGAAAAACTTTAGACTGTAAAAATCCAATAACCGGATACCAGTAACTGGCTTAAACCAATGCCGACTGGTAAAAACTGTCCGAAAGTCGTACGCGCGTAAACGCACGTATGCGTCCGAACCCTTTGTCGCAAAACCATGCAACCTCTATATCGTTTCGCCTGGAGTAGGAAACTCTCTGTGTGTGACTCTAGAGACTCGACTACTACGCTGGCAGTGGGTTTAACCACAGACCGCAAGCGGCACTAGCTGTACGTAACGGTCCCCAGGTAGTTGTCGATAAGAAAGCCGATGAGTAAACCCATCCGAACTCCTACTGAGTCTGATGTGACAATCTCCATACAGTCCGGTCCGTTCGTCCAAGACTATCGCATATCGGGCCTAGGGGGGCGGCAAGCGTCAGTCCCCTAATAGCGGTATAAGTCGTGTCGGAGTGAAGCCCATTACACCCTGAGAAACTACTGGAACCTACCAGCAAATCTCGCTTGCCCTGGCCAGGGACTTTGCGTAATGGCTCTCTGACACAGCACGATATCTACTCCCAATACCGGGAGGGACGAATCCTGTCTAACCGCCACTGCCTCCAAGTGCTCGGGACTGCACCCAACTGCCACCTGTTTGCACGACTCCTTTGAGCCGTGGTAGGGTAGCAATCTAAGAACAATGGGACACACTCGAGGCGAAGTAGCAGTGTCAAGTCTGCGGACTACGCTGTACTCATGTCACCTGGGAACTGTTCACTGACGACTGGTATCAAACCAACCAACAGTTCCCTGTGAGTCCTGTCCGGTGTACCCGTAACCTAACGAGCACCTGTATACTATCTCCAATACGACGTACTGACGGCTGTGGGACAGACCATCTCCCCAACTGGGATGAGAAGCGTACACACTAGTCTACTCCGGAGTATCGATGCTCTGTCTCGATAATCCAACGACCAGGGACCTGAATAAGGATGTGCTTATAGACTACCCAGCCCCCACTAGTGTGACTGCCATCACAACGCTGGTAGACAAGCAAGATCCTAAGAGCTCTATCAATACGTACACTCACATATTAAGATAGAAAAACCAAGTAGCATACTACCATGTTTAGCAAGACTGTTATATACATGTGAATATCCCAAGCTTCCATTAAGTAATATACAAGCTAGTATGATACAGTAATGGCCTTCTAGGGCATAAACACTAACAATCTCCCACTTGCACTAGGGCCATGTACTGGCATATCGTAGACCAATGATCTCGAGCAGCCTCTCGAACTGAATCTGAGGAAGGGTCTTCGTGAATGGATCAGCAATGTTCTCTTCTGAAGCAACTCTCCGAACCTCGATCTCCTGACGATCAATGATCTCCCTGATCAGGTGATACCGCCTCAAGATGTGTCTGGACTTCTGATGGGACCTTGGTTCCTTCGCTAAAGCTATAGCTCTGTTGTTGTCGCAATACAGAGGTATTGGATCAACTATGGTAGGAACCACCTGAAGTTCTGTTAGGAACTTCTTCATCCAGACTGCTTCTTTTGCGGCATCGCAAGCAGCTATATACTCCGCTTCCATCGTCGAGTCAGCAACGGTGTCCTGCTTGGAGCTCTTCCAGCATACCGCCCCTCCATTGAGGGTAAAGACATAACCCGACATGGACTTGGAATCGTCCTTATCACTGTGGAAGCCGGAATCAGCAAAGGCCTCCAACCTGAGGTCTTTTCCGCCGTAAACCAAGAACATCTCCTTAGTCCTCCTCAGGTACTTGAGAATATTCTTTACTGCTATCCAGTGTTTCTCCCCTGGGTCTGACTGATACCGGCTTACCACGCTTAGTGCGTAAGCTACATCTGGTCTGGTACACAACATCGCATACATTATAGAGCCTACCGCAGAAGCGTAGGGTATAATAGACATGCGTTCCCTTTCCAAATCAGTCTTGGGAGACATCTCTTTGGAGAGGGTGATTCCGTGACAAGCCGGTAGATTACCGCGCTTAGAATCTTCCATACTGAATCTTTTCAGTACAGTGTCGATATACCTGGACTGCGAAAGTCCCAACATCCTCTTGGATCTATCACGATAGATCCGGATCCTCAGAATGTAAGAGGCATCACCCAGGTCTTTCATGGAGAACCTGTGTGACAAGAATCCTTTGACAGATTGTAGCATAGGAATGTCATTTCCTATCAATAGAATGTCATCCACGTACAAGACGAGGAATACGACACTTCTGGCCACGACTTTACTATATATGCACGGTTCATCTGGATTTTTGATAAAGTCATATTCTTTGACTGTCTCATCAAAACAGATGTTCCAACTCCGCGATGCCTGCTTTAGTCCATAAATAGACTTAAGCAGCTTGCATACATTCCCGCTGCTCCCACTCTGATTGAAACCCTCTGGCTGATCCATATAGACGCTCTCTTCTAAATTTCCATTCAGAAAAGCCGTCTTTACGTCCATCTGCCAGATTTCATAATCATGGAAGCCAGCAATAGCAAGAAGGACCCGAATGGATTTGAGCATAGCCACTGGAGAAAAGGTTTCGTCATAGTCCAAACCAGGTCTTTGACGAAAACCCTTTGCAACAAGTCTAGCCTTATAGGTTTCCACCTGTCCATCTACACCAATCTTTTTCTTGAAGATCCATTTGCATCCTATGGGTTTTACCCCATCTGGAGCAAAGTCCAAAGTCCATACTTTGTTGGTGTACATGGACTCCATCTCGGTCCGCATTGCATCTAGCCATCGTACCGAGTCGCCGCTCTGGATGGCCTGCTGGAAGTCAGTAGGTTCATCATCATCTATGATGCAATCCTCTCTATCCCCGTCTATGAGAAAACCGTAGTATCTCTCAGGCGGATGAGACGGCCTACTACTCCTGCGGAGGGGTGCGGGAATGTTCTGTTCTTCTTGAACCTCTGGTTCTATCAAACTTTCAGTAACAGCTTGTGGTTCTGGAATTTCTTCCAGTTCTACTTCTCTCCCACTCTTCTGATTTTCTAAAAATTCAGTTTCTAAGAAGTGGGCATGACGAGAAACAAAAACCTTTTGTTCCTCTGCGTAATAGAAATAATATCCCTTGGAGTTCTTTGGATATCCCACAAGCTTACACAGTACTGAGCGTGCCTCGAGCTTGTCCACATGCTGCTTTTTTACAAAAGCTGGACACCCCCATGTCCTAAAATGTTTTAGACAGGGTTTCTTCCCACTCCACATCTGATATGGTGTGGTAGGCACAGTCTTGGTTGGAACCTGGTTCAAAAGATATGCCGCTGATTCTAGCGCATAACCCCAGAAAGATCGCGGTAACTCAGCATTACTCATCATGGATCGTACCATATCCAATAGGGTTCGATTCCGTCTCTCCGATACACCGTTGTGCTGTGGAGTGTATGGAGGAGTAAGCTGAGAGAGAATTCCTTTCTCTTTTAGGTAACCTAGGAACTCGGCACTTAAGTATTCTCCACCTCGATCAGATCTTAGTGTCTTAATACTTTTGCCTGTTTGGTTTTCCGCTTCACTCTTAAATTCCAGGAATTTCTCAAAAGCCTCTGATTTATGCTTCATTAAGAAAACATATCCATACCTAGAGAAACCATCTGTAAAAGTAATGAAGTAGGAATAACCACCTCTTGCATGTGTAGACATTGGACCACATACATCACTGTGTATGAGTCCTAAGAGCTCGCTCGCTCTTACTCCTTGTCCAGTAAATGGAGTCTTTGTCATCTTTCCATTGAGACAAGATTGACAAGTGTCATAGGTTTGATATTCGAACGTGTCCAAATATCCTTCTCTATGCAACTTAGTCAACCTTCTCTCATTGATGTGACCCAGTCTACAATGCCATAAGAAAGCTTTATTTAAATCTGGAGACTTTCTTTTTAGTGTGTTCTGGACATTGAAAATTTGGAGTTGGTTTAACACATATATGCCGTTATTTAGAGTACCGGACCCAATCAAACCATGATTAAGGTGGATGTTGACAACATCTCTTACAAACGTGAAATCATAACCTTTATTTGATAACAAGGAAACTGATATGATATTACACGTTAAGCTGGGTACAAAATAACAGTTATGTAAAACCAAAATGTGTCCACTCGTCAATCCTAGGTGATAATCCCCGACGGACGCAGCTCCCACGCTAGCTCCGTTAGCAACCCTGAGGATCATATCACCTTCCTTCAACACTCTACGGTTTCTCAGTGCCTGCAATGAATTGCAAATATGAGATCCTGATCCGGTATCCAATACCCAGGAAGTAGAGTTGATCGACAGACAATTCTCAATTACAAACACACCTGAAGTCGAAGCCACAGCTTGCTTCGGTTCCTGGTTCTTGGCGTTCCACGCCTTGCAATCCTTCTTCCAGTGCCCTTTCCTGTGACAATGGAAGCACTCATCCAGGCCAACTACCGGTGCTGTAAACTTTTTCTTTCCCTTCTTTCCTACCTTACTAACACCTCCTCTAGGTCTGGGTGCAGCCTTCTTCTTCCTTCCTTTGGCCCTAGCCTTGGACCCGGAAGAAGATGAACCGCCAACAAACATAGCGGGTGTTTCCCTTGCCTTCTGCAAGGTGCCCTCTGCACTCCTTAACATGTTCAGGAGTTCCGCAAGTTCAACTTCTTTTCCTTGAAGATTGAAGTTGAGGATAAACTGGGCGTAGGTGGGAGGAAGGGACTGGAGAACAAGGTCTGTATAGAGCTCATTATCCAAAGTCGTCCCAAGGTCCGCGAGCTCTTCAATATAGCCGATCATCTGTAGGACATGTTCACCTACCGATGACCCGACAGCCAACCTCGCTCGAAACAATTTCTTAGAGGTCTCGTATCTTGCTATACGAGATTGCTTTCCATAAAGTTCCTTTGTATGGAGAAATATGCCATCTAGGGACATATCCTCGTGCCTCCTCTGATGTTCATTGTTCATCGAGGCAAGCACGATGCACTTGGCTCTCGCGCAATCTAAATCCCAGGTTTTGCGGATTTCCTTATCCGCATTGCTGGATTTGGGACTAAGGACAGCAGGTGCTGTAGCGGTGAGGACGTACCCCAGTTTGTCATAGGTCAAAGCCATCTTGACATTCCGCAGCCAATCTTTATAGTTTGGCCCCGTCAGTATATTTTTCTCTAAAAGTAACTTAAGTCCAGTCATTTTCAGGGTCGCTGCAATTAGGAGAGAGAGAAGAAAACTCTTTAGCATGATGCTCTTGCAAGTTTAGATTGGTTTTTAGTTTATCTAAACTGGATGGCTCCCACTGTTTCTCGAATCCTTCCTCAAACCATAAAAGAAGAATTAGCCAAGACTATTCTCACCGTACAATACTTGCTTAACCGTTCAGCCAGGCCGGTGTCGATACTTCGAGGGAGGTTTTCCAACACTTTCGCGAAGTTCCTTAATTAAATAACCTCTTTTCTCTGGGGGCGTAACCCCGCTGACACTTTTCTGGACACCTACTAGGTTTATAGCATTGATCGTTAAGCGACGAATATCCTGATAAGTAGCATATACTCACAGTAGGATCGGGATCCAAATATCATCGTATGATAATGTTGAAGGAATCCTACCAACATTCATCAAACTCCAAATGGTATGCATCTCTTTGCAAATTTCAGTTTCTTTAGAAATTCCCGATATAAGTTTTTGCCCCATGCTCTTATGATCTTGACTAAGGGCCAACAAATCATAAGTCACAGGTCAAGTTCTGCCCATCATTATCCTGTTGATTTGAACCCATCCGTATACTCTTGACTAAGGGCCAAACAAAGTAATACGACTGTCCCAAACCAACTCATCTATCTATGCAACAAATGAATACCCCAGCAGCTACCAAACACTATGTCTTGACTAAGGGCCAAACAAACATAGCTTGAATACTACTGACCATTCATAAGAAATGACGGAGGGCTACGACTGGTTTTGGCGAAACCGTGAACGTAGTGAACTTGATATAACCGAAGGAACCTGATAGCTTTTAAAAGGAGTGGTTAAATCTTCGCATTTAAAAATATCTGTTTTAAAAATAACCGAGTGGTTTCTTTTAAATTGTTCCAACGATTTAAACTTTGGTTTGTTTTACTTTGCATTATAGATAATGCGTCCCATCATTAACCTATCATTGCAGAAAACAACGAAAATACAACGTCCTCTTATGCCATCCGCATTCGCCACTGGGTCCCGTCATCACCCGTTAGGTTACTTAACTAACGACAGAGCGGGGGCTGGGCTAGCGCGGGTGTAAAACATAAGTGACGTCTAAATAGCTACAATAAATATAGATATTTTACATTCGTCTGACGCAATGATATTCATTCCAGAACACAGATGAACAATATTGGATTTGCAAGCAATCTGTATTTCTTTTGAGCCTGCAAGAAAAGACAGATTACACAGTTGTGATGAATAGCCGTTACCCCACCCTCG
Organism: Agapanthus africanus; assembly: GCA_030015575.1. NCBI lineage: Eukaryota > Viridiplantae > Streptophyta > Magnoliopsida > Asparagales > Amaryllidaceae > Agapanthus > Agapanthus africanus. The sequence goes on along the minus strand of JASDDO010000014.1, from coordinate 449,226,395 downwards.
ACCCCTACGGGTACGGCAAACTACCCGCCCGGCAGTTTGTGTACCCCACCTTGGGTCAGTCCTAGGAGCAAAAACAGTAAAATGAAATAATACAACGGTGGCTACAACCGCAACCTGGAAGTGCCCCGCGAAAATAATATTACAACAAATTACATTTACAACAAATGAATTAAACAATAACCCATTGCTAACCCCGGCTATACACCACAACAGTCCAATACAGTTTATATGCACAAACAGATATAACCATTTCAGAAATGTGCAACCCCCTGCCAACCGACATACTAGCAGTTGGGGAAGGTTTACGAACACATTAAACAATCACAGATATAATCCAATATGCAAATACTGTACAATTCGATCGAATAAACAACATCAATATTGCTCCAAAATCTGCTCTGTTAAACAGTAACCTGAGCAATAATTAAACATTCCAGAAAACCCCAAATGTCACAGGGGACCCACACAAGAAAGACGAGTCCATGACTCGGCCAAAGCGCCGCGGAAGGGCGGCGGATCCCACCGATCCGCCGCGCTTACGCGGCCGAGTTGCCGATTCATGGGCTCGAATTTCTTGGGTGTTCTCCTGGACTCCTTTCTAGCTTTCTGAACACACCTGAAAAATTTTCTGACATCGTTTTAAATTCGACAGAAACTAGCATTTTTTAGGGTTTTCCGGTTTCGTTTTTCCGTTCGAAATTCGTACAAATTTGCGATTAAGTTATTTATTGTTTAGCGTGGCTTTGATACCACTGTAAGTCGATGTAGTACACCCCAGTACTTATGGGGAGGCAGAATTTTCAAAAACAATCAAGTTTAAAGAACGAACATCGACTAACCGCTTGAATCGAAGCTAAACTATAAATAACCGTATTCTAAGAGTTTCATTTCACTTGTGATTAGGGATTATACCTAATGAAACCGGTCCTTCGTCTTTGTGTTCTCCTTTGTTCTCCTCGACCTTCTCTAGGTAGTAGACGATCCACCCGAGAGCAAAACACCAAGCTACACCTCTCACTTGAGGTAACTAATCAACTTTGATTGCTAATCAAAGATGAAAGGATGAGATAGAGTGATGGTTATGGATGCTTAAGTCTAACTAAACCTTTGATCTCAACACATGAGGATTAAGGATTAGTATCTTGAAGATGAGAGCTTGAGGAGAGAGAATATGAGATAAGATAATGAGAGGAGAGAGAGTGTATCATAATATATTATGAAGCATTCTCATTTATCAATAATGAATAAAAGAAATGAATAAGCATGCTTCATAAAATATCTAGTGGTGATTCATTAGCATGAGTCATTAAGCAATAAATGTGCATTAATGAAATGAATGAATCACCACCATGACTCGCTTTCTTATCCAAAAGAAACCTCCTTAGTCACATCTTCTAGAAGCTTCTTGTACAATTACGAGAACGCCCCTCCAATCCGCAAAAATACGGAAAAACTTTAGACTGTAAAAATCCAATAACCGAATACCAGTAACTGGCTTAAACCAAAGCCGACTGGTAAAAACTGTCCGAAAGTCGTACGCGCGTAAACGCACGTATGCGTCCGAACCCTTTGTCGCAAAACCATGCAACCTCTATATCGTTTCGCCTGGAGTAGGAAACTCTCTGTGTGGGACTCTAGAGACTCGACTACTATGCTGGCAGTGGGTTTAACCACAGACCGCAAGCGGCACTAGCTGTACGTAACGGTCCCCAGGTAGTTGTCGATAAGAAGGCCGATGAGTAAACCCATCCGAACTCCTACTGAGTCTGATGTGACAATCTCCATACAGTCCGGTCCGTTCGTCCAAGACTATCGCATATCGGGCCTAGGGGGGCGGCAAGCGTCAGTCCCCTAATAGCGGTATAAGTCGTGTCGGAGTGAAGCCCATTACACCCTGAGAAACTACTGGAACCTACCAGCAAATCTCGCTTGCCCTGGCCAGGGACTTTGCGTAATGGCTCTCTGACACAGCACGATATCTACTCCCAATACCGGGAGGGACGAATCCTGTCTAACCGCCACTGCCTCCAAGTGCTCGGGACTGCACCCAACTGCCACCTGTTTGCACGACTCCTTTGAGCCGTGGTAGGGTAGCAATCTAAGAACAGTGGGATACACTCGAGGCGAAGTAGCAGTGTCAAGTCTGCGGACTACGCTGTACTCATGTCACCTGGGAACTGTTCACTGACGACTGGTATCAAACCAACCAACAGTTCCCTGTGAGTCCTGTCCGGTGTACCCGTAACCTAACGAGCACCTGTATACTATCTTCAGTACGACGTACTGACGGCTGTGGGACAGACCATCTCCCCAACTGGGATGAGAAGCGTACACACTAGTCTACTCCGGAGTATCGATGCTCTGTCTCGATAATCCAACGACCAGGGACCTGAATAAGGATGTGCTTGTAGACTACCCAGCCCCCACTAGTGTGACTGCCATCACAACGCTGGTAGACAATCAAGATCCTAAGAGCTCTATCAATACGTACACTCACATATTAAGATAGAAAAACCAAGTAGCATACTACCATGTTTAGCAAGACTGTTATATACATGTGAATATCCCAAGCTTCCATTAAGTAATATACAAGCTAGTATGATACAGTAATGGCCTTCTAGGGCATAAACACTAACACGAACACCCAACTTCTCTACTAATCAGTTTCGCAAAGCCCGTTTGCGAAAATGATTGCGTTCGAGAAATAGCCTTAGTGAGTGGATCCACTCCAATGTTTCTTTCTGTAACTCTCTTAATCTCAACTTCGTGGAGAAAACTATCTCCCGAAATGAGCAATACTTGTCTTAGAATTTGTCTGGATATCTGATGGGACCCAGTTCACAAAAGAACTCCAAATCCAGCAAACTACTTAGACTGTATCGTCCACTGAATTTAATCAGTATCCTGCGCCATGCCTTTCCTTAGTATCCGCTTGGACCACCTGTCCAACATATTGTTCCTCAAAAGAGGGAAAACCATAACACTGACAGCCACTCTGTCATCCAGGTCACCTTGGATGCCTGATATGATAACCGTCTCCTGAAGGAGGCTGCCGTTACCATATCCCAAGAACATTCACTTATGTTCATAAACTGCTTCCCAATGTTTCTCCAGGGTTAGATTAATATATCTTCTTATTGCACCTAGTGCAAAAGCAATATCTGGTGTGGTACTTGAAATTTCATGATTAACTCAATTGCCTAAGCAAGTGATATGCTAATCATGCAGATCCCTCTCCTCTTTAGTCTTTAAGACACCTTTAGAGAGGTTGACTCCATCACCTGCAGGTACACCACCATGCCAGGAGTCGTCCTTTTAATGTCAAAGCTCCCAGATTAGGATACTTCCCAAATCTTGATCTAAAACCATAGATCTAGTAACCAGAAACCTGATATTATATCCATATCCTATGTGGAGAAACAGCATTGTGACAACCAAAGTACAACCAATCGTAGTATAGCAATATCTCTTCCTATCAAGTGCATGTCATCCCAATACCTGGACATCACACTCTACTACCTTCTTACCAGATCCATCTCCTATTCTGATGAGGTCAAGACCTATGACTGTCACATCAAAAATAGATGATCTATTTCCGCTATACCTGCTTTAGTCTATAAATAGACATAAGCTACTTTCCTACTATGCTTCCGCTGCTCCCACTGACTACAACAACCCTCTGGCAGAGTCATATATACGTGCACTTCTAAAACTAGTTTAGAACGACGCTATACTCATCCTCCTGTCTGGTCTTATAGTCTAGAACAACAGCAATGACAAGTCTGGGTAAACAAGAACCTCCCTGTCACCGTCTCTGAGAAGACCGAAATACCTCTCGGGTGACTGAGGTTACCCACCAATTCTGCGGAGTGGCTAATGGAACATCGAAAACAATTGAATCTTCAGGTTCTAATAAATCTTCAGTAATCGTTTGTGGTTTTAGAATCACTTCCAGTTCTACCATACTCCCACTATTGCTTTTATGAAAAAATCCATTTTACTAAAACTGTGGCGAGTCAAGAACAATATAAATATTGATCTTCCTGATGGTAGAATGTTAACCCTCGTCAAAGCCCAGGATAACCCACAAACAACCATTACTGAAACGTGCCTTGAGTTTATCCGGATTCTGGTTTTAAGCATCAGCCGGACAACTCCCTGTACCTTAACATCGTTAAGATATAAATTGATTCTATATATATCTAATATAGAAACAAAAGCACAAATCTAATTTGAACTAGATTCAAAAACATGCAGCTTTCTCCAGTGCATATCAACCAAATGGAAAGACAATCAGCATTACTCATCTAGGAGTGCATCCATATATGAGTAACCCGAATGAGAAGCAAGTTCTCAAAACCATTACTATCAATGGAATACCAAACCCAAGTATCTACATCTTCGACTATTTCGAAGAATCCTGATACTTCTAACAAATGGTTCTCTACTTTATTCTTATACCTATAACTTTTGAATATCTGGACTTTGAATTTCAACGAAATACATGTCCAGAACTGGAGAAGTCTTAAGTAAACACAATATAGTACGAGTACCAACCCTTTATCATAATGGACACTGGACAATATACAATACTTTGTATAAGTCATCTGAGTTCAACAACTCAAACCCTGTGCGTCGTAGGTTGAAAAACTGTAGTATGGTTAAGAAGAATTACACCGCTGTTGAATGCACCTTACCTAATCACCAACCGATATAGGTAAATGTCACAGACATAATATCAAAAAGATATATCTCACTTTATAAAAATAAACGTACAGATATATCACTTCGAAATTGGTGCATAACAATGGATATTCAAAACCAAATATTTGCCATCCGGAAAAATACATATGATTTCCTCAAATATCACCAATTACAACGAATTCCGATATAACGAGGATCTAATCACCCAATTCCCAATATCTTACTCCCACTCACCATCTGTAATAACATACGGATGTGAGAAACTGATCTGGTAAATGCATACCCTAGAGTTAGATTCTTATTGGGAAAACAATTTTCAATTAACATCGCACAGTCGGACTGAAACATGAAAATGTTTCAAAAGAGTTAACTGGTATTCCTAGTAACGCCTCTTCCATTATCCTGATTCACGACAGTAACCATATACTTGCCTGCCCTCTCTGCAATCCCTTTATTATGTCTTTACTTATTACCTTATGTACACCTCTTTTACGCTAATTGGTTTTCTTCATTCCCTACCTTTCGGCCCCAGCCTAAGGTTTGGAAGAAGACTATACAATAAGCGTAATAGGTGTACTCTCCTAATCCTAGGAGCCCTCGAAACCTGAGAGAAGGTAAAGAGAAAAGACATCTGAATAATCCTATTCTTTTTCTCCTGAACCAGAATCCATCCTCGAAAAAGTTCCTTCGAGTTCGTATATAACCATACGATGGATTTATCCAATGGAAGTAGATATCCGTAGTGATACGGAGTGTCCTAGAGAAAAGCAAAGTTGATGTAGGAGAGGCAAGGGTATACACGGTTTTTGTCGTGAATGATGGTGATCACAATTTTCATTGCCATTATTCTAATCCCTTTATATGTCTTTACTTATTACCTTCTGTACACCACACTTATGCTTAATTGGTTTTCTTCCTTCCCTGCCGTTCGGCACCTGCCTATGGTTTGGAGGAAGACTATCCAATAAGCTCAATAGGTGTACCCTCTCCTAATCCAAGGAGCCCTCAAACCTGAGAGAAGGTAAAGAGAAAAGACAACCGAATAATCCTATTCAATCTCTCCAGAACTAGAATCCATCCTCGAAATAGTTCCTTCGAGTTCGTATATAACCATACGATGGATTTATCCAATGGAAGTGGATGTTCGTAATAATACGGGGTGTTCTGGAGAAATGCAAAGGTGATAAAGAAGTGGTATTGATGTATGCGACACCGTGACATTCCAAAAGTCAAAGTGTTTTAAGAAGGTTCGGTCAACTTGGTTCATGAGTTTCAGTCAAAGGTCGGGTCATAGTCGCAGCCAGAGAGAGAGAGAGAGAAAAGAAAAACTCAGCGTGCATTCTAACCTAGATCAGAATGGTTAATCATTTAATCTAATCTGGACGGCTCCCACTGTTTCTTCGAATTCTCCTCCAAACTTAATAGGAGAATTAGTCGGGATCACTCGAGGAGTAGTCCTACTCATCAGTGGGAATCGGGATCCAACTATCATCGCATGATAACTTGATGGAAGCCACTCAAGTCACCACACTCCAGAAGGTATGCGCAAGCCTGGAAATTTTCCTGTATGTTTGAAACTCCCGATATGTGTTTTTACCCCTAGGACCCAAGTGACCTTGACAATGCCAACATATCAAACAGTCCTAGTCAAGTTCAACCCGTCATTATCTTGATTGCGTTAAACCCACCCGTATGAATCCTTGACAATGCAACCATAACCGTACGACTGTCCTAACCAATCCACATATTTATGCGACAGAAAAGCATTACAGAGCTACCGAACACTACGCCTCGGCAATGCACGACATACGTAGCACGAATACTAAGCAATACTAATCTAAAATGACGGAGGGCTACAGCTGGTTTTTGGCGAAAAACCTTTAACGTAATGAACTTGATGTCGTTGAAGGAATCCAAGTGGTTTTATAAATATATAGTTGCAAAAACTTTTGATAAAAAGGTCACTCCCGGTGAAGGGATCTCGGCTCTTTCCCCGTCGAATGGGGTGCAGGATATCCCAAACTGAATACTACGATGCAAAGCAAAAGGAAACGACTATAGTAGAGTTATTACGTTGACGCAAACTTTTACCCAAGGGGTCACTCCCGATGAAGGGATCTCGGCCCTTGCCTCGTCGAATGAGGTGCGGGATATTCCAAATGAATACCACGATGCAAAGCAAAAGTGTACGTCTGTAATGTCAGTTTTTTAAAAAACTTGGTTCCAACTACATCATATATAGGTTTGCTTTATCCTTGCATTGATAAGAATCAATGCAGTCCCATCAATTAATCACACCAGAAAAGAACGAAAATAAAATGTACGTATATGCCATCCGTATTCGCCACTGGGTCCCGTCATCACCCGTTGGTTACTTAACTAACGACAGAGCGAGGACTGGGCTAGCGCGGGTGCAAAACATATACAACATCTACTAGTATATATAAATATATATATATATATATAACATTCGTCCCAGGCATGATATAAAGCAACATCACAGAAACATCACAGAATGGTGGATAAACTGGAGCCCCGGGTTTCACTTGAGCCGCAAGTGAGACCCGAAGTTCCCTGTCGTGTGGATAGCATGTGCAATGAAACCTAGACCCCTACGAGCGCGGCAAGTTACCCGCCAAAACCAGAAGTGAGGCAGCCCCCTTGAGCAATGTGAATGGACCGCCCAACACTTCAGGGAATCCGGTAACTTGAGCACCCCTCTTGGGTCACCTATACCCCCTACGAGTGTGGCGAATAGCCCGCCAATTCTAGAGTAGGGTCCCCTCCGTCCCAACGCCATGAGATGCGGACCAGTTTCCCTCTAGAATCTGGCTATTCGTACACCCCACCACGGGGTAATCCTAGTACAGAAAAGAAAATAATATACAAGGGTCACATCGACCTCAGCCCGGTCGTGCCCCAAAAGAATAATATACAAACTGGCAGTGACGACAGTCCACATGTCGGACGCTCGCCTCGTAATATCAAATGTACAAATGAAATAAAAACTGTACTATACATTGAACCACAGCTATCCACCACGACGATCCAACCAACATCACAGCACAACAAAGAACATCAACGTGAATGTCACGTTCGCAAACCCGTCTAAAAGACATATAGCAGTCAGACGGGTTTACCGATCAAATGACTTTCACTGTCGCAGAATATAATGTATGTACTGTTAAACCCACACTTAAAATATCGATCGACTAACTTCCAAATTGGCCCCAATAGCAAAACAATACTTCACTGAAACCTGGGCCAAAACAGAATATCAAAAAAATCACAATTACACAACAGGGGGCTACAGAAAAGATTTGGAAGCCCGTAGCTACTAAACGACCGAGGATCCGCCGCCAATGGGGGTTAGTGCGGCGGTTCCGCGGCGCGTTAGAGGCTTCAGGGGCTCAAATTTTTTCAGTTCCCTTATAATTGCCTGCAAGGATTTTTATGCTACTCCAAATAATTTTTTGAACACTTTTGAAAACGACAGCAAACCCAAAACTGAAATCGTGTTTTTTTGTAAATTCCGTCGATCGATCTTTTAAGCACGTTTAACCAAGCTAGTAAGGGGTTTAAAGGGTTCTCTGATACCATGAAGGGTCCCGGCAGCGCCTCGACCATCGAAACGCGGCCAAAATGCGGAACAAAAATTATTAAACCGGCGCTACCGATACCCGAATCCCGGATCGACCTTAAACCCTAAACTAGCAAGCTAACTAAGAGTTAGAAACTTTATACCGAGTTTATCCGTGTCCTTCGGTCTTCAGTCCAAGCTCCCAGCGGTTCTTTGACAAAGTTTGGTTGTCGGTCTTCCTCCATCTCCGATGATCCACCCGAGGGAAACGACGCAAGCTCCAGCTCGACGAACGAGGCTACCGGCTCTCCAAAGTTGCTAATGATGGAGAGTCGAGGTGTACGAAAGTGTCACTATATTTTCTCTCATCCCTTGAGCTCAAGAGAGCATCCATGGAAGATGAATGAAGGTGGTGATGAAGGCTTGGCATAAACAAAGGAAACGGCTAAGTCATTTTGAAGCATGAGAGAGTGAGAAAGAGCTAGCTTGTAATTAATCATGTAACCATGGAAAAATGAAACCCCCACTTCCAATAATGTGTCCGGCCCACTCTCTCTCTCTCCAATCAACAAAATCTCAATTTTCTTTTTACAATAAAATAACATGAACCATACTTTGTTCCATGCCCAAGACCATGCCTTTGCCACCTCACACCCTCCACCTCATTATCAAACAAATGATTTTTCTAAAAAGAAAAAATCAATAATGAGGTGGCACATCTTCTAGAAGCCATTCCGTATAAAATACGGAATACTTCCTGGTACATGTATCGAAATACATATACGCGTATTCGTACCAAATTACGAATAGCCGAGAGAGAAAACGAATAGTGAACAATAATACTAGAATACGTATATACAAATACATATATAAATTATTAAATCAAAATCCGATTTAATAATATGGCTTAATCCTAAGCCGCTAGTATTATCAACCGTCCGATCAAATTCTGCGCAGCAAGTGCACATATTTAATCGGACACCTGTATGTATCAACGTACGTCATGTACAACATATCGCCTGAACCATGAAAACACTATGTATGGGACTCTAAAGACTCGTCAATACATTGGCAGTAGGTTTAACCACAAGCACGTCAGCGGCACTAGCTGTACGTAACGGCTGCCCAGGTATTGAGCGAAAGGGAGGCCGACGAGAAAACTCATCCCGAACCCCTACTAAGCCTGTCAGTGAAAATATCTGTACAGTCCGGTCTGTTCATCTAAGAGTATCGCATATCGAGTCTAGGGGGTGGATAAAGTCAGACCCCTAACAACGCGATATTTAGTGTCGGCATGTTACCCATCACCACTTGAGAAACTATCAATCCCGAATCGGTAATTCTCATTCACCATGGCCATGGATTTCTGGTGATGGCCACCCGCACACAATGCGACATCAACCCCCGATACCGGGAGAGACGAATCCCCGACGATCCGATCACTGCCTCCATGAGGCTCGGGACTGTACCCAACTAAAACCTGTTTGCACGACTCCTTTGAGCTGTGGTAGGGTAGTAATCAAAGCACAGTGGGAAGTCACACAAGACAAATGACGATCTCAGGTCGACAGACTAACCTGTACACATGTCACCTGGGAACTGCTATCTGACAATAGGTATAATACCAATTAGCAGGTTCCCGGCGAGTCCATCTAGTGTACTCATAACCTAATGAGTACCTGTATACTATCTTAGGTGAACAAACTAACACCAATGGCTTGTGAGACCTGGCCACCGTCCCTCGTCGGGGTCTCGATCAGTATACACTAGTCTACACTGGAGTATCGATGCCCAGTCTCGATACTCCTACGACTAGGGACATTTAAGGATGTGCTTATAGACCCCCAGCTCCCACGTATGTGATCACCATCATAATGCTGGCAGTCTAGCAAGAATCCTATGGGCTCTATCAACACGTACATGATGATAAAGACAAACCAGATAGCATACTATCATCTTGAGTAAGACTGCTTTATCGGTATAGGTCCTCACTCAATCATCATAATCACAAGTCCGCGACTATGATAATTGCCATGAGGGCACTATAGCCAACACCGAGTTCCTGGGTTACCTAAAAGAGAATGGAATTCTCTCTCAACTTACTCCTCCATACACCCCACAACATAATAGTGTATCGGAGAGACGGAACCGAACCCTATTGGATATGGTACGTTCCATGATGAGTAACGCTGAGTTGCCGCGATCATTCTGGGGATATGCACTAGAATCAGCTGCATACCTTTTGAAGCGAGTTCCAACTAAGACAGTGCCTACCACATTATATCAGATGTGGAGTGGGAAAAAACCCTATCTTAAGCACATTAAGACATGGGGATGTCCACCTTTTGTCAAAAAGCAGCATGCGGACAAGCTCGAGGCACGCTCAGTACAGTGCAAGTTTGTGGGATATCCAAAGAACTCCAAGGGATATTTCTTCTATTGCGCAGAGGAACAAAATGATTTTGTTTCTCGTCATGCCTGCTTCTTGGAAACTGAATTTTTGGAAAATCAGATAAGTGGGAGCGCTATAGAACTGGAAAATATTCCAAAACCACAAGCTATTACTGAAAGCTTAGTGGAACCAAAGGGTTCGAAAGAACAGGACATTCATGCACCGCTCCGCAGGAGTAGTAGGCAGTCTCATCCGCCCGAAAGATACTACGGTTTTCTCATAGACGGTGATAGAGAGGATTGCATCATTGATAATGATGAGCTGACTAGCTTCCAGCAGGCCATTCAGAGCGCTGACTCGGTAAAATGGCTGGATGCAATGCAGACCAAAATGGAGTCCATGTACACCAACAAAGTATGGACTTTGGACGTTGCTCCAGAAGGGGTAAAACCCGTAGGCTGCAAATGGATCTTCAAAAGGAAGATTGGTGTAGATGGACAGGTTAAGACCTATAAGGCTAGACTTGTTGTAAAGGGTTTTCGTCAAAGATCTGGTTTGGACTATGATGAAACCTTTTCTCCAGTGGCAATGCTCAAATCCATTCGGATCCTTCTTGCCAATGCTGCCTTCCACGATTATGAGATTTGGCAGATGGACGTAAAGACCACTTTTCTAAATAGAAAGTTAGGGGAGTGTGTCTATATGGACCAGCCAGAGGGTTTCATTCAGAGTGGGAGCAGCGGGAAAGTGTGCAAGTTGCTTAAGTCCATTTATGGACTGAAGCAGTCATCGCGGAGTTGGAACATCTGTTTTGATGAGACGGTCAAAGAATTTGGCTTTATCAAAAATCCAGATGAACCATGCATCTATAGTAAAATTGTAGCACGAACTGTCGTATTCCTCGTTTTATACGTGGATGACATTCTCTTGATAGGAAATGACATTCCTATGCTACAATCTGTCAAAGGGTTCTTGTCACACAGGTTCTCCATGAAAGACCTGGGTGATGCCTCTTACATTCTGGGGATCCGGATCCATCGTGATAGGTCCAAGAGGATATTTGGACTTTCACAGTCCAGGTACATCGACACCATACTGAAAAGGTTCAGTATGGAAGATTCCAAGTGCGGTAATCTACCGGCTTGTCACGGGATCACCCTCTCCAAAGAAATGTCTCCCAAGACTGATTTAGAAAGGGATCGCATGTCTATTATACCCTATGCTTCTGCGGTAGGCTCTATAATGTATGCGATGTTGTGTACCAGATGTAGCTTATGCACTGAGTGTGGTAAGCCGGTATCAGTCAAACCCTGGGGAGAAGCACTGGAAAGCGGTAAAGAACATTCTGAAGTACCTGAGAAGGACTAAGGACATGTTTTTGGTTTACGGCGGAAAAGACCTCCAGATGGAGGCCTTTACTGACTCCAGCTTCTAAAGTGAAAAGGATGACTCCAAATCCATGTCGGGTTATGTCTTTACCCTCAATGGAGGGGTGGTGTGTTGGAAGAGTTCCAAACAGGAAACCGTTGCTGACTCGATGATGGAAGCGGAATATATCGCTGCATCTGATGCCGCAAAAGAAGCCGTCTGGATGAGGAAGTTCTTGACAGAACTTCAGGTGGTTCCATCCATTGTTGATCCAATACCTCTGTATTGTGACAACAACGGGGCTATAGCTTTAGCGAAGGAACCCAGGTCTCATCAGAAGTCCAGACACATCTTGAGGCGGTATCACCTGATAAGGGAGATCGTGGATCGCCGGGAGATCGAGGTTCGGAGGGTTGCTACAGAAGATAACACTGCAGATCTATTCACGAAGGCCTTACCCCAAACTCAGTTCGAGCGGCTAATCGAGATGATAGGTCTTCGATACACCAGTACATGGCCTTAGTGTAAGTGGGAGATTGTTAGTGTATATGCCGTAGAGGCCATTACTGTATCATACTAGTTTGTATATTACTTAATGGAAGCTTGGGATATTCACAGTTATATAGACAATCTTGCTCAAAATGGTAGTATGCTACTTAGTTTGTTTCTACTTTAATGTGTACATGTGTTTCTTTTAGCATATCGCCTATACACATTAGTGGAGCCCTTAGGATCTTTGCTTGATTACCAGCGTTGTGATGGCAGTCACACTAGTGGGGGCTGGGTAATCTACAAGCACATCCTTATTTAGGTCCCTAGTCGTAGGATTATAGAGATGGGGCATCGATACTCCGGAGTAGACTAGCGTATGCGGTTCTCATCACAGCAGGGGAGATGGTCTGTCCCACAGCCGTCAGTACGTGTACTTGAGATAGTATGCGGGTGCTCGTTAGGTTACGAGTACACTAGACAAGACTCGTCGGGAACTGTTGGTTGGTACTATACCTATTGTTAGTTATCAGTTCCTAGGTGACATGAGTACAGCTTAGTTCGCTGACTTGACACTGTCACTTCGCCTCGAGTGTGTTCCCACTGTTCTTAGATTGCTACCCTACCACGGCTCAAATGAGCCGTGCAAACAGGTAGCAGTTGGGTGCAGTCCCGAAGCACTTGGAGGCAGTGACGGTTAGACAGGATTAGTCTCTCCCAGTATTGGGGGCTGGTATCGTGCTGTGTCTAGGAGAGCCATTACATATGGTCGTCCCTGGCCAGGGCAAGCGAGATATACTGGTAGGTTTTCCAGTGTTGTCTCAGGGTGTTCTGGGCTACACCCCGACACGACTTGTACCGCTATTAGGGGACAGACGTTTACCGCCCTCCTAGGCCCGCTATGCGATATTCTCAGACGAATAGACCGGACCGTACGGAGATTGTTACATTCAGGCTCAGTAGGAGTTCGGATGGGTTCACCTCATCAGTCTTCTTATAGGCATCTACCTGGGGACTGTTACGTACAGCTAGTACCGCTTGCGGCCTGTGGTTAAACCCACTGCCAGCGTAGTGTCGAGTCTTTAGAGTCCCACACAGAGGGCTATTCGCCTTTGGGCAAAACAGAGTAGAGGTCGCATGGTTTTGCGACAGGGTTCTTTCACATCCGCGCACTTGTGCACGTTTGGTGTCCGGGCAGTTATTACTAGCGGGCTTTGGTTTAAGCCAGATCTTAGTATATATTTTGGGATTGGTTTTTATCTCATTGTATCTTTGTTCCTCGGAACACGGATGCAGATGTGTATGCACAGTTGTTTAAGTGCACGGCGGCGCCCCGGCCGTCAATCCGAGGTCAAAATGCGGAAACGATAATTTACTTTAACTTTTGAACCGGCACCACCACGCACTAAAATCCCGGATCGGGCCATTAATCTAAGACTAGCTAACTAGAGAAGGGGTAGAGTGATATACCGGGGGATCCGTGTCCTTCGGTCTTCTCGTCGTCGTCCCGATCTCCCCGCGGAATCTCCGGTCTTCACCTCCTCGCCGGAAGGGCACCACGTCGCCGGCTTCTTTTACGGGCTCCCACCTCTGGACCGAGGCAACTCGGGCACGAAGTTGGCGAGCCGACGTGCCCATGAGTGCTGTAGGTTGACTGTAGAACTCTATATCTCTTTGGGGTTGTGGAAGTTGCCATAATGTGGAGGAAATGAGATGTGGAATTTTTGTGGTGAACTTGGGGATTTTTAGCTAGCATGAAGAGAAAAATCCTCACTACAAAAATTGGGACAGCCCACTTTCTTGCTGGGCCGGCCATGGCAAGGAGAGAATCAATGAGGGAAGTGTGTGTGGCCAAATGAAAATGAGAGTGAGTCCAAATCAAGAGAGAGAGAGAGAGAGAGAGAGAGGATTATCATTATCAAAAGAAATGATCACAAACAAAAACCCACACTCCATCAACCATCATGAAACCACAAGTCAAGCCATGATGACTAAAAGAAAGTCAAATGAAGTCAAATGATGGTGCAACCATCATGAAGCAACAATATGCAAAGACCACCCTCCACAATGCCAATTTGCACAATTGCAAATAAGCCATCCTCCACCATTTTTCAGCCAAGGAAAGATACAAAGGAAAAATGCCGAAACGGAATGCAAACTGGCAACTTCATAAAACTGATCCCGTAATAAATTACAGGAAACCCCGCTACTGTATATACATACCTGCATTTGTATTCCGACCGAATACAAATGCAATGAGACAAAATCTACACTATACAATACTAGGATCCGGCTTAAACCAAAGCCCGCTAGTATTATCCATCCGATCATGGTCCCTGCAACACTGCACGTATCTGATCGAACCCTGCCATATCTCTATACGGCATCTACAGCGTTTCGCCCGAAACTTGAGAAAACGGTCTGTGGGGGGCTCTAAAGACTCGTCAATACTTTGGTTGTGGATTTAACCACTAGCAAGTCAGAGGTATTAGCCATACGTAACCTGCTACCAGGTATTGACCAAAAGGGACGTCGATGAGCGAACTCATCCTGACACCCTACTGAGCCTGTCAGTGACAATATCCGTACAGTCCGGTCCGTTCGTCTATGAGCATCGCATGGAGGGCCTAAGGGGTTGGTAAAAGTCAGACCCCCAAAAGTGGTACAAGTCGTGTCGGAGTGTAGCTCAGAACACCCTGAGATAATACTGGAATACCTACCAGTAAATCTCCTTCCTTGGCCAAGGACTTCGTGTAAGGGCTCTCCTAGACACAACGCGACCTCACCCGCAATACCGGGAGAGACGAACCCCTGCAGATCCGCTCACTGCCTCCATGTGGCTCGGGACTGTACCCAACTAAAACCTGTTTGGACGTCTCCTTTGAGCGTGGTAGGGTAGTAATCAAAGTACAGTGGGAACTCATATGAGACAAATGACGATCTCAGGTCGATGAACTAACCTGTACACATGTCACCAGGGAACTGCTATCTGACGTCAGGTATAAGACCAACTAGCATGTTCCCTGCGAGTCCTGTCCGGTGTACTAATAACCCAATGAGCACTTGCATACATCTTAGGTGAACCAACTGACACCAATGGCTTGTGAGACCGGCTACCGCCCCTCGTCGGGGTCTCAACTGTATACACTAGTCTACTCTGGAGTATCGATGCCCTGTCTCGAAACTCCCACGACTAGGGACCTTTTAAGGATGTGCTTATAGACTACCACCTCTCACATATATGATCGCCCTCATACTGCTGGCAGTCAAGCAAGAATCCTAGGTGCTCTATCAACGTGTAATAGAGACCTGTAAGGTCGCCTAAAGCAGTACACGATGATAAAGATAAACCAGATAGCATACTATCATCTTGAGTAAGACTGTCCTACTGGGACAGGTCCTCCATCAATCATTGCAATCACGTGCCTGTAATCCAATAATTGACTCTGAGGGCACTATCTCCAACAATCTCCCACTTGCACTCAAGGATAATTATTACGATGTCGCATACTCCCAGCCCGTGTGATACCGAACACCCAACTCCTCTACTAATCAGTCTCACAAAACCTGTTTGCTAAACTAATGCGTTCGAGGAATAGCCTCAGTGAGTGGATCCGCCTTGATGTTTCTTTCTATGTCTCTCTATATCTCAAGTTCGCGGAGAAAGCCATCTCCCGAAAATGAGCAATACCTGTCTTAGAATATGTCTGGATATCTGATGGGACCTAGCTCATAAATGAACTCCAAATCCAAACTTCTTAGACTGTATCGTCAACTGAACATAATCAGTATCCTGCGCCATCCTTCCCTCAGTATCCACCTGGACCACCTGTCCAAAATACTGCCCCTCGTCAGAAGGAAAATTATAACTCTGACAACCTCTCTGTCATCCAGGTCACCTTGGAAGCCTGGAGTGATAACCGTCTCCTGAATGAGGCTGATGCTATCATATCCCTAGAAGATCCACTTATGTTCTAAAATTGCTTCCGAATGTTTCTCCAGAATTCGATTAATATCAATTTATTGCATCTACTGCAAAAACAACATCTGGTGTGGTACTTGACATCTCATGATTGACTCAATTGCCTAAGCAAGTGATCTGCCAATCATGCACATTGATTGTTAAAGAATTCTCGGTTTGTGTAAATCGAATCAAATTGTCCCCGGCAACGGCGCCATTTGATTGATCCTAAATTTCTTGATTGGATGTAAAAGTATCAATTCAAATAATCCGCGGCAACGACGCCATTTGATTGTTAAAGAATTCTCGGTTTGTGTAAATAGAATCAAATAGTCCCCGGAAACGGCGCCATTTGATTGTTAAAGAATTCTCGGTTTGTGTAAATCGAATCAAATAGTCCCCGGAAACGGCGCCATTTGATTGAAAAAGATTTCGGATTGTGTAGTTGGAAAATTGTAAAGAAATCACAACCAAAAATTGTTTGACCGCAATCAACTACGGTGTCGGATGTAGATTGTAAGTGAGTGCGGATCGTCCACAGGGACAGTGTAATAGTTCGTCTTTTGAATTAGATGAGTCGAAAATTTAAAGAAAAGAAAAGAAACAATTTATGATTTGTAATTGAAATTCAAGAATTAGAAAACCTAGATCTAATAACAAGAAAACGATAGAATCAAGAATTGAGAATTTGTAGATTTCCAATCCAAATGTCAAGAATCGAAATGAGGCTCGTAGGAATCGATCGGATCTATAGAAGTGATGAAATCTAGAGATTACGTATTCTTATCCTTCGATGAATTGATACTAGATCGATGGTGATCGACAAGAATTAGGGATTTCTAGTGAAACTAGGGTTTCATCTTATCCCTTGTTCTTTCATCGATATCATTCATATTCTAGCCTCTAGTAATTTCAAGAAACGATCGTAGATCCCTAATTTCGAGCGATCACAATCAAGAAAGCATCGCAACGAAACTAGGTCATCGATTCTTGAATTTGCTAGGGTTTACAAAACTCGTAGGACTTAAAAATCATTTTAAAGATTTGTTACATCATCATTCTATTGATCGTCTCGGCTCCTTGACGAGCGGAGTTTTACTCAAACATCACAACAAGAACAACAATTACAAATTGAGATCTAATCATGATGCAAGACATTAAAGAAAGCAAGATTCAAGAATTTCACCTTTTATTTATATCAACAATTTCGTTACATTCGCTCAAGAACTACAAGAGGAAGCACTCGATCGTCGATTTGGCTTCGCTCGTCTCCGTGAGTCGCGGATCGACTTGGATCACTTGCCCGATTGAAGATCGGCTCGGCTCCTAAAAGGTTGAAGGCTTCTTACTTGATTGGTACTCAAGATCTTGAATTTGGAGTGGAATTACGGTTAGGGTTTCGCACAAGCCTTGTCACTGGACTTGTGGAAGAAGATGAAGAATTGAAGAAGACTAAAGATTATTGAACTAATGAAGAACAACCTCAACCCTTAGATCTAGGCTCCTATTTATAGATATCTAAACCCTAGATCTAGGATTTTAAATTTGAATTTCCATCCAAAAGTTTGTTGAGGAGATTTGAATTTCCCTCCAAAAGTTAGTTAGAGGAGAAGCTTCTAGATGTGATTAGTTAGGAGGGAGCTTCTAGAAGAGATTAGTTAGGAGCTTAATTAGGATTAGCCTTGCTTAATGATCTTTGCTGATCTGGCAGAAGACTTTGGAGAATTCTGGAATTTGACGTGTCAAAATGAGGTGTAGCCACTGAGAGAAGAATTATGCACCAAAATTCAAGTGATGACGTGGCAAAAGAGCCGCGGTTCCGCGTCATAAGCTGGCTCCCGCCGCGGTTCCGCGGCTCTTTGGGGGCTTCATGGCTTGAAACTTCAATGGTAATTCTTGGGCTGTCTTATGGGCCTTTATCTGATATGTTGAATTGTATTTCTCCCTTTGGATTGCTACCAGATCTGAAATCATGGAGTTGGTGTATTTTTTATCAGCTTCTTTTGACTTTGCTCCTGCAATTTCCTGCACAAATCTCGACACAAGTGTTGCGCAAATACAGAGATGATGCGATGCCATGAAATGCTGTCAATTTCCCTCAGAAATGTCGGTTTTAAAGTCTAACACATGCAATCTGATATTTCAGGACTGTTTTACTAATATGTGAAATATGAATACCGAACACTTCTAAATGAGTGCAAAAGATGGGGAAATTGCCTTGTTAAAATTACATTATTTTCGACTGATCACACATCCCTCTCCCCTTTAGTCTGTAAGACACCTTTAAAAAGGGCGACTCCATCACCTGCAGGTATACTACCGTGCCAGGAGTCGTCCATTCTAAAAACTCTTAGAATGCTGTCTAAGTACCCTGATTGGGAAACCACCCAAATCTAGATCTATAGATCTAGTAACCAGAATGTCTTGATATTATATCCAAGTCCTATGTGGAGAAACCACTGTGTGACAACCAAAGTATAACCGATCATAGTATAGGAATATCACTTCCTACTCTGTATATGTCATCCAAATACCAGGACATCACACCCTACTACCTTCTTAACAGATCCATTCCTTATTCTGATGAAGTCAAACCTATGACTGTCATGTCAGAAATAGATGATCTATCTCCGCTATATCTGCTTTTAGTCTATAAATAGACATAAGCCACATGTCCACCAATGCTTCCGCTGCTCCCACTGTCTACGACAACCCTCTGGCAGAGTCATATAAATGTACACTTCTAAAGATAGTTTAGAACGACGCTATACTCATCCTCCTGCTGGGTCTCGCATCCTGGAACAACAGCAATGGCAAGTCTGGGTAAACAAGAACCTCCCTGTCACCGTCCTTGAGGCTACCGGAGTACCTCTCGGGTGCCTGAGGTTATCCACCGTATCTGCGGAGTGGCCAATGGAAAGTCAAACCAGATTGAATCTTTAGGTTCTTATCAAATCTTCAGTAATCGTTTGCGGTTCTGGAATCACTTCCAGTTTTACCATACTCCCACTACTGTTTTCTGAAAAAATCCATTTTTGTTAAAACTGTGGCGAGTCTAGAACAATATCACTATTGATCTTCCAGAAGGTAGAAAGTCAACCCTCGTCATAGCCTGGGTCAACCCACAAACAGCCATTACAGAAATGTGCCTTGAGTTATCCAGAGTCTGGTTTTAAGCATAAGCCGGAAAACTCCCCGTACCTTAACATCGTTAAGATACGAACTGTTCTATATCCAATATAGAACCAGAGGCACTGATTTAATTGAACCAGATTCAAATCATGCAGCTGTCTCCAGTGCATGTCAACTAAATGAAGAAAGGACGATCAGCATTACTCAACTTAGGAGTGCTTCCAATTATGAGTAATCTGAAGGAGAAGCAAGTTCTTTAATCATTACTATCAACTGAATACCATACACAAGTATCTACATCTTCGATCAACTTGAAGAGTCCCGATACTTGCAACACCTGGTTCTCTACTTTATCCATATAACTATAACTTCTCAAAACTTAGACCCTATGTTTGTACGAAACACCTGTCTAAAAACTAATGAAGTCATAAGTAAACCGAATATAGTACGAGAACCAACCTCTCTGTCCTCATGGACGCTGGACAACATACAATACTCTGTATAAGTCCCTTGAGTCTGATAACTCAATCCCTTTGTGTCGTTGATTGAAAACTGTACTTATGGTTAAGAAGAATTACACCGCTGTTTAATGCTCCTTACCTAACCATCCACTGATTTAGGTAAATGTCATCGATATAATTTCAAAAAAGTATATCTCACTCTATAAAAATAGACGTACAGATATATCAATTTGAAATTGGTGCATGACATTGGATATTCAAAACCTAATATTTGCCGTCCGGCAAACAACCCAGGTGACTTTCTCAAATATCACCAATTACAACGAATTCCGATATAGTGAGGATGATCACCTAATTCCTAATAACTTACTCCCACTCATCATCTGTAAACCATACAAATGTGAGATTCATACCTGGTAAATACATACCCTGGAGCAAGTGTCTAATTGGGAAATCAGTTTTCTTTTAACAGTAACAGTGAAACTGAAACATTGAAATGTTTCGATGGGGTATCCGGGTATTCCTAGTAATGCCTTTTCCATTATCCAGATTCACAACTGTAACCGTATAATTCTTTACCATCTTTCCAAATCCCTTTATATGTCTTTAGTCATTATCTTCTGCACACCTTCTTAGGCTAAATGGTTTTCTTCCTTCCCTACCGTTCGACACCAGCCTATGGTTTGGAAGAAGACTATCCAATAAGCATAATGGGTTTACTGTACTAATCCTAGGAGCACTCGCAATGCGAGAGAAGGTGAAGATAAAAGACAACCGACTATTTCTCCTGAACCAGAATCCATCCCCGAACTGGAACAAGTTCCTTTCGAGTTCGTATATAACCATACGATGGAGTATCCAATAAACTGTGGATCGTCGTAGTGATACAGAGTGTCCTGGAGAAATAGAAAGGTGATTTAGGATTGGCGAAGAAATACTTGGTTTGGTCGTGAATAGCAGTCGCAATTTACTTTGCCCTCTTACTAATCCCTTTATTTGTCTTAACTTAATATCTTCTGTACACCATCGTTATGCTAATTGGTTTTCTTCATTCCCTACCGGTCGGCACCTGCCTATGGTTTGGAAGAACACTATCCAATTTTCATAATAGGTGTACTAAGGAGTACTCGCAACCTGAGAGAAGGTAAAAGGAAAAGACAACTGAATAGTCCTATCCGTTTTCTCCAGAACCGGAAACCATCCTGGAATAAATTCTTTCGAGTTCGTATATAACCATACGATGGTTTTATCCAATGGAAGTGGACGTTCGTAGTAATACGGGGTGTCCTGGAGAAAAGGGTAAAAGTAGGAGTGGCAATGAGGAATGCAACTCTGACAATCCAAAAGCCAGTGTTTAAGAAGGTTCGGTCAACTTGGTCACTGAGACATAGTCTAGGGTCGGGTCAATGGTCGCTGCCAAAGAGAGAGAGAAAAGAAACACTCAGCGTGCACTCTAACCTAGACTAGAGGTGCTTGAGAATGTTCTTTACTGCTATACAGTGCTTCTCCGCTGGGTCTGACTGATACCGGCTTATCACACTCAGTTCGTAAGCTACATCTGGTCTGGTGCACAACATCACATACATTATAGAGCCTACCGCAGAAGCGTAGGGTATAATAGACAAGTGTTCCCTTTCCAAATCAGTCTTGGAAGACATCTCTTTGGATAGGGTGATTCCGTGACAAGCCGTTAGATTACCGCGCTTAGAATCTTCCATACTGAATCTTTTCAGTACAGTGTCGATATACCTGGACTGCGAAAGTCCTAACATCCTCTTGGATCTATCACGATAGATCCGGATCCCCAGAATGTAAGAGGCATCACCCAGGTCTTTCATGGAGAACCCGTGTGACAAGAATCCTTTGACACATTGTAGCATAGGAATTCCATTTCCTATCAATAGAATGTCATCCACGTACAAGACGAGGAATACGACAGTTCTGGCAACAACTTTACTATATATGCATGGTTCATCTGGATTTTTCATAAAGTCATATTCTTTGACTGTTTCATCAAAATAGATGTTCCAACTCCGCGATGCCTGCTTTAGTCCATAAATGGACATAAGCAACTTGCATACTTTCCCGCTGCTCCCACTCTGATTGAAACCCTCTGGCTGATCCATATAGATGCACTCTTCTAAATTTCCATTCAGAAAAGCCATCTTTACGTCCATCTGCCAGATTTCATAATCATGGATGGCAGCAATAGCAAGAAGGACCCGAATGGAATTGAGCATAGCCACTGGAGCAAAAGTTTCGTCATAGTCCAAACCAGGTCTTTGACGAAAACCCTTTGCAACAAGTCTAGCCTTATAGGTTTCCACCTGTCCATCTACACCAATCTTTTTCTTGAAGATCCATTTGCATCATATGGGTTTTACCCCATCTGGTGTAAAGTCCAAAGTCCATACTTTGTTGGTGTACATGGACTCCATTTCGGTCCGCATTGCATCTAGCCATCGTACCGAGTCGCCGCTCTGGATGGCCTGCTGGAAGCTAGTAGGTTCATCATCATCTATGATGCAATCCTCTCTATCCCCATCTATGAGATAACCGTAGTATCTCTCAGGCGGATGAGACGGCCTACTACTCCTGCGGAGGGGTGCGGGAATGTCCTGTTCTTCTTGAGCTACCGGTTCTACCAAACTTTCAGTAGTAGTTTGCGGTTCTGGAATTTCTTCCAGTTCTTTTTCGCTCCTATTTATTTCCTTTTCTAAAAACTGATATTCAAGAAAATGGGCATTACGAGAAACAAACACCTTTTATTCCTCTGCGTAATAGAATAGATACCCTTTCGAGTTCTTTGGATATCCCACAAACTTACATTTTACTGATCGTGCCTCGAGCTTATCCACATGCTGCTTTTTAACAAAAGATGGACATCCCCATATTTTCAGATACTGAAGATAGGGTTTCTTCCCACTCCACATCTGATATGGCGTGGTAGGCACAGTCTTGGTAAGATCCATGTTCAAAAGATATGCCGCTGATTCTAGCGCATAACCCCAAAAAGATCGCGGTAACTCAGCATTACTCATCATGAAACGTACCAAATCCAATAGGGTTTGATTCCGTCTCTCCGATACACCGTTATGCTATGGAGTGTATGGAGGAGTAAGCTGAGAAAGAATTCCTTTCTCTTTTAGGTAACCTAGGAACTCGGCACTCAAGTATTCACCACCTCGATCAGATCTTAGTGTCTTGATACTTTTGCCGGTTTTGTTTTCTACTTCATTCTTGTACTCTTGGAATTTCTCAAAAGCCTCGGATTTATGTTTCATCAGATAAATGAATCTGTACCTTGAGTAATCATCCGTAAAAGTAATGAAATAGAAAAAACCAGCTCTTGCATGTGTAGACATTGGACCACATACATCGCTGTGTATGAGTCCTAAGAGCTCGCTCGCCCTTACTCCATGTCCAGTAAATGGAGTCTTTGTCATCTTTCCTTTGAGACAAGATTGACAAGTGGCATAAGTTTGATATTCGAACGAGTCCAAATATCCTTCTCTATGTAACTTAGTCAACCTTCTCTCATTGATGTGACCCAGTCTACAATGCCATAAGAAAGCTTTATTTAAATCTGGAGAATTTCTTTTTAGTGTGTTCTGTACATTGAAAATTTGGAGTTGGTTTAACACATATATACCGTTTTCCAGTGTACCGGACCCAATCAAACTATGATTAAGGTGGATATTAACAACATCACTTACAAACGTGAAATCATAACCTTTATTTGAAAACAAGGAAACAGATATGATATTACACGTTAAGCTGGGTACACAAAAACAGTTATGTAAAACCAAAATGTGTCCACTCGCCAATCCCAGGTGATAATCCTCTACGGACACAGCTCCCACGCTAGCTCCGTTAGCAACCATCAGGGTCATATCACCATCCTTCAGCACTCTACGATTTCTCAGTGCCTGCAATGAATTGCAAATATGAGATCCTGATCCATTTTCCAATACCCAGGAAGTAGAGTTGATTGACATACAATTCTCAATTACAAACACACCTGAAGTCGAAGCCACAGCTTGCTTCGGTTCCTGGTTCTTGGCGTTCCACGCCTTGCAATCCTTTTTCCAGTTCCCTTTCCTGTGACAATGGAAGCACTCATCCTGGGCCACTACCGGTACCGCAAACTTTTTCTTTCCCTTCCCACCCACCTTACTTAAACCTCCTCTAGGTTTGGTGGCGGCCTTCTTTTTCCTTCCTTTGGCCCTAGCCTTGGACCCGGAAGAAGAAGCACCGCTAACAAACATAGCGGGTGTTTCCCTTGCCTTCGGCAAGGTGCCCTCTGCACTCCACAACATGTTAAGGAGTTCCGGAAGTTCAGCTTCTTTTCTTTGAATGTTGAAGTTCAGAATAAACTGGGCGTAGATGGAAGTAAGGGACTGGAGAATAAGGTTTGTATAGAGCTCATTATCCAAAGTCGTCCCAAGGTCTGCGAGCTCTTCTATATAGCCGATCATCTTTAGGACATGTTCTCCTACCGATGATCCGAAAGCCAACCTCGCTCGAAACAAGTTCTTAGAGGTCTCGTATCTTTCAATACGAGATTGCTCTCCATAAAGTTCTTTTGTATTGAGAAATATGGCATCTAGTTCCATATCCTCGTGCCTCCTCTGATGTTCATTGTTCATCGAGGCAATCACGATGCACTTGGCTTTCGCGCAATCGAAATCCCAGGTTTTGCGGATTTCCTTATCCGCATTACTGGATTTGGGTCCAGGGACAGCAGGTGCCTTAGCGGTGAGGACGTACCCCAATTTGTCATAGGTCAAAGCCATTTTGACATTCCACAGCCAATCTTTATAGTTTGGCCCTGTCAGTATATTTTTCTCTTTTATAGGTCAAAGCCATTACTGTATATTTTTCGTGAAGTTCCTTAATTAAATAACCTCTTTTGTATTGAGAAATATGGCATCTAGTTCCTGTTAGTGTATATGCCCTAGAGGCCATTACTGTATCATACTAGTTTGTATATTACTTAATGGAAGCTTGGGATATTCACCTTGTATAAACAATCTTGCTCAATATAGTAGTATGCTACTTGGTTTGTCTCTACTTCAATGTGTACTTGTGTTTATTTTAGTATATCACTTATACGCATTAGTGGAGCCCTTAGGATCTTTGCTTGATTACCAGCGTTGTGATGGCAGTCACACTAGTGGGGGCTGGGTAATCTATAAGCACATCCTTATACAGGTCCCTAGTCGCAGGACTATCGAGATAGGGCATCGATACTCCGGAGTAGACTAGCGTATGCGCTTCTCATCCCAGTGTGGGAGATGGTCTGTCCCACAGCCATCAGTACGTCGTACTGGAGATAGTATACGGGTGCTCGTTGGGTTACGGGTATACTGGACAGGACTCGTCGGGAACTGACAGGTTGGTATTATACCTATCGTCAGTTATCAGTTCCCAGGTGAAATGAGTACAGCTTAGTCCGCTGACTTGACACTGGCACTTCGCCTCAAGTGTGTTCCCACTGCACTTTGATCACTACCCTACCACGGCTCAAAGGAGTCGTGCAAACAGGTGGTGGTTGGGTGCAGTCCCGAAGCACTTGGAGGCAGTGACGGTTAGACAGGATTCGTCTCTCCCGGTATTGGGGGTTGACATCGCGCTGTGTCTAGGAGAGCCATTACACGAGTAGTCCCTGGCCAGGGCAAGCGAGATATACTGGTAGGTTCCAGTGTTATCTCAGGGTGTTTTGGGCTTCACTCCGGCACGACTTGTACCGCTATTAGGGGACTGACGTTTTACCGCCCCCTAGGCCCGCCATGCGATGTATTAGACGAACAGACCGGACTGTACGGAGACTGTCACATTCAGACTCAGTAGGAGTTCCGATGGGGTTTCACCTCGTCAGCCTTCTTGTCGACATCTACCTGGGGACCGTTACGCACAGCTAGTGCCGCTTGCGGTCTGTGGTTAAACCCACTGCCAGCGTAGTGTCGAGTCTTTAGAGTCCCACACAGAGGGTATTCGCCTCTGGGCAAAACAGAGTAGAGGTCGCATGGTTTTGCGACAGGTTTCGTTCTCATCCGCGCACTTGTGCACGTTTGGAGTCCGGACGGATATAACTGGCTGGCTCTGGTTTGAGTCAGATACCGGTATATGTTTTGGGGTTGCTTTTATCTCTCAGTATTCATGTTCCTCGGAACAAGAATGCAGGTGTGTATGCACAAGTTTTTGAGGAGGAGGAAGATGACTTTCATTAGGGTTTCGGAACGGGTGCGTATGCACGGTTGACAGTCGTCTTTTTCCAAACCCTAATGGATTTGTTTTATATCAATTAATAATATATAATAAAATGAAATTGTGTTATGGTTGGTTTTTGTTGACTTGTTGACCATGGTTGACTTGTTGACCATGGTTGAAGCTTTGACCATCATCATTACAAAAGAAAGATGCTCTTTGTTTCTAGCAAATTCATTTAATGTTTGAAATGATAATGGTCATTATAAAACTTTCCATCAACCTTTTCATTTTCATTATTATTATTATTTGATAATTCTTTTTCTTTTGCATTATGGTTGCAAGAAAGAAAAAGATAGCTCATTCTATCATATTCATTCTCTCTCTTCACTTCATCTTCTTCTTCCTCTAGCTAAAGAGAACCCTTCTCATGTGTTGAGAATCCTTCTCTTTAAAAAGAAAAGCACCCCTTAGACACTCTCTACTCATTCTAGGTTCAAGGTTTAGCAAGCCGGAAACCCTAGTTCACTCAAAGCACGAGAAAGAGCCCAAAGGTCGAACCCTCGAGGTGGATCCATCTTCGACGGAAGAAGGCGACAAGAAGAGAACCATCAACCTCTACAAAGTTTGAAGAAGAAGGAGTTCAAGTTTAGGTATAACCATCTTCATCCGAGTAGCTAACTCTCTTTAGCAAAGTATGCTAGTTTTAGTTTAGTTAAAGATCCCGACTTTGCTTAGTCCATGTTGCCCCTTGCGCTAAAAATTTGATTTTTATACCGTTTCCGCCTCCCCGTAAGAACCGGGGGTCGCAACGTGGACTTACAGTGGTATCAGAGCCTAACTAAACTTAAACTAGCTTGGTAGTGAACTGTAATGAAGTTCGGAACCGAAAAAATCCAAAAACCAAACTTTTTCAAAATCCAAGTTTCTGTTAAAAATTTTTCTGGTCAAAACAAGATTTGTTATACACCTAAATTCGGCTCAGGGTTTTGTGTGAACACCCAAGAAAAACGATCCCCTAATTCGTTCAAACCGCCGCGGATCCGCCGCCTCACCTATTCATTGAGCCGCGGATCCGCTGCCGTTTGTCGTCTTCTGTGCATCGTTTTTCGTGCAGTGTGTGTCTGTGTTGGTTTTGGGATTTTTAAAATATGTTATATGTGCCCAGATTCTCCAGAACAGAAATTTACTTTTGGGGGCCTATAATTCCGTATTTTTTCCGAACTTCACTACACTTTGACTATGATGGTTATATCTGTGATGTTTGCATGTATTGAACGTCGGCTAATCGCTATAAGTCGATTAGTCGGGGTTATACATGATCTGTGTTTGATATTGGAATGTGTATATGAATGTGTTGGACTGTCGCGGGTGAATAGCCAGGGTGGATGTGAGATGAGCTTTTGTTTTTCTTTCATTCATTGTAAATGTAAATTGATGTAATTATATTATTTGTTTGGCCGCACAACCGGGTCGGGGTTGTAGCCGTCATTGTATAATTCTTTTTACTGTTTTTGCGCCTAGGATAGACCCATGGAGGGGTGCACAAACTGCCGAGTACTTGGCAGGTAGTTTGCCGCACCCGTAGGGGTCTTGGGTGGGGTATTTGGCTATTCACCGCGACCGTGTAATCCGCTTTTCGTTGCAGGCTCGAAAGGATTGCGGATTGCTAGTATATCCAATGTATTCATCTGTGATATGTAATGTCTATCATTGCTTTCTATTTAGGCGTTGCTTATGTTTTACAGCCGCGCTAGCCCAGCCCCCGCTCTGTCGTTAGTTAAGTAACCCAACGGGTGATGACGGGGCCCCGTGGCGAATGCATATGGCATAAGCGTACGTCATATTTTGGTTGTTTTCTGCAATGGTAGGATTTAAATGATGGGACGCATTAAAAGTACTAATGCAAGAATATCACGCATTAAAAGAACTAATGCAAGATAATAAACCAAGTTAAAATCGTTGGAACACTTTCGAAAAACCACTCGGTTCTTTTCAAAACTAACTTTCAAATGCGGAGTTTGAGCCACTCCTTCTAAAAGCTATCTCGTTCCATCGATTATATCAAGTTCACTACGTTCACGGTTTCGCCAAAACCATTCGTAGCCCTCCGTCGTTTCACATGAATAGTCAATAGTATTCAAGCTGTGTTTGTTGGCCAAAGTCAAGGCATAGTGATTGGTAGCTAGTGGGTATTCATGTGCAGCATAGATAGATGCGTTGGTTTGGAACAGTCGTACTGCCTTGTTGGCCAAAGTCAATGGTAGGTACGGGTGGATTCAAATTAACCTGAAGAACGACGGGTAGAACTTGACATGTGACTTATGATTTGTTGGCCAAAGTCAAGGTCATAAGAGCATGGGGCAAAAATCCACATCAGGAGTTTCATAAGTACTGAAACTTGCTAGATTTGCATACCATTTGGAGTGTGGTGATTCTGGTAGGATTCCTTCAGTTTCGTCACGCGATGATATTTGGATCCCGATCCTACTGTGAGTATATGCTACTCCTCGGGAAATTTCTCACTAAACGATCAATGCTATAAACCTAGTAGGTGCCTAGAAAGGTGTTAGCGGGGCTACGCCCCCAGGGAAAAGAGGTTATTTAATTAAGGAACTTCGCGAAAGCGTTGGAAAACCTCCCTCGAAGTACCGACACTGGCCTGGCTGAACGGTTAAGCAAGTATTGTACGGTGGGATTGATCCCGACTAATTCTTCCTTTATGGTTTGAGGAGGGATTCGAGAGACAGTGGGAGCCATCCTGTTTAGAAAAACTAAAAACCATTCTAAACTTGCAAGAGCATCGTGCTAAAGTGTTTCTTCTCTCTCTCCTAGTTGCAGCGACCAATCAACATGACTGGACTTAAGTTAGTTCTAGATAAAAATATACTGACAGGGCCAAACTATAAAGATTGGATCAGGAATGTCAAAATGGAAATCACTTACGACAAGCTGGGGTATCTTCTTACCACCAAAGCTCCCCCCGTCCCAGGTCCCACCTCCAGCGTCGCGGATAAGGAAATCCGTAAGACTTGGGAGATTGATAGCGCGAAGGCCAGGTGCCTCGTACTTGCCTCGATGGACAATGAACATCAGAGGAGGCACGAGAATATGGATCTGGAATCCATATTTCTTCATACAAAAGAACTGTATGGAGAGCAGTCTCGTATCGCAAGATACGAAGTGTCGAAGAAGTTGTTTTCGGCAAAGTTGGCCGTCGGATCATCGGTAGCGGAACACGTGCTTAAGATGATTGGCTACATTGAGGAGCTCGCTGACCTTGGGACCACGTTGGAGAATGAGCTCTATACGGACTTGATTCTTCAGTCCCTTCCTTCCACTTACGCCCAGTTCATCCTGAATTTCAACTTACAAGAAAAGGAAGTTGAACTTTCAGAACTCCTCAACATGCTGAGGAGTGCAGAGGGCACCCTACAGAAAGGTAGGGAAACATCCACTTTGTTTGTAGGAGGATCTTCTTCTTCTAGGTCCAAGGAGAAAGCCAAGGGAAAGAAGAGGAAAGCCCCCGCCAAACCAAGGGGCGGTGTTAGTAAAGTGGATACGAAGGGAAAGGCAAAGGCAACAATGAAAGCAGGGAAGCTTATAGGTAAAGAAGAATGCTTCTATTGTCATAAGAGTGGACACTGGAAGAATGATTGCAGGGCTTGGAAAGCCAGGACACAGGAATTGAAGCAGGTTGCGGCTTCAGCTTCAGGTGTGTATGTTATTGAAAACTGTCTTTCGATAAACTCTACTTCCTGGGTATTGGATACCGGATCAGGATCTCATATCTGTAATTCATTGCAGGCGTTGAGAAATCGTAGGTTTTTGAAGGCAGGTGACATGACCCTCAGAGTTGCAAACGGAGCTAGCATGGATGCTAAAGCCGTGGGGGACTATCACTTGGGAATGTCAGATGGGCATGTTTTGGTTTTGCGTAATTGCTTTTTTGTACCCAACGCAACTTGTAATATCATTTCTGTATCTTTGGTTTCTAAAGAAGGTTATGAATTTGCGTTTGTAAGTAATGTTGTAAACATTCACCTTAATCAAGTTCTGATTGGGTCAGGTACATTGAGCAATGGTATATACGTGTTAAACCAACCACAGATTTTCAATGTCCAGAATACACACAAAAGAAAGTCTCCTGACATCAATCAGGCTTTCTTATGGCATTGTAGACTGGGTCACATCAATGAGACACGGTTGACTAAGTTACGTAAAGAAGGATACTTGGATTCGTTCGAGTATCAGTCTTATGCCACTTGTGAATCTTGTCTCATGGGAAAGATGACAAAGACTCCGATCACTGGACACGGAGAAAGAGCGAGCGAGCTCTTGGGACTCGTACACAGCGACGTGTGCGTTCCAATGTCTACACATGCGCGAAGCGGTTACTCTTACTTCATTACTTTTACGGATGATTTCTCGAGGTACGGTTATGTCTTCTTAATGAAACATAAGTCCGAAGCCTTTGAAAAGTTCTAGGAATATAAGAATGAAGTAGAGAAACAGACCGGCAAAAGTATCAAGATTCTAAGATCGGATCGAGATGGAGAATACTTAAGTGCCGAGTTCCTGAATTATTTAAAAGAGAACGGAATTCTCTCTCAGCTTACTCCTCCATACACTCCGCAACACAACGGTGTATCGGAGAGACGGAACCGAACCCTATTGGATATGGTACGGTCCATGATGAGTAACGCTGAGTTACCGCGATCCTTCTGGGGTATGCGCTAGAATCAGCCGCGTACCTTTTGAACCGAGTTCCTACTAAGACTGTGCCTACTACACCATATGAGATGTGGAGTGGGAAGAGACCCTATCTTAAGCACATTAAGACATGGGGATGTCCAGCTTTTGTTAAAAAGCAGCATGCGGACAAGCTCGAGGCGCGCTCAGTACAGTGCAAGTTTGTGGGATATCCAAAGAACTCCAAAGGATATTTCTTCTACTGCGAAGAGGAACAAAAAGTTCTTGTTTCTCGTCATGCCTACTTCTTGGAAACTGAGTTTTTGGAAAACCAGATAAGTGGGAGCACAGTAGAACTGGAAGAAATTCCAGAACCACAAACCATTACTGAAAGCTTAGAGGAACCAGAGGGTTCGAAAGAACAGGACATTCCTACGCCGCTCCGCAGGAGTAGTAGGCAGTCTCATCCACCCGAGAGATACTACGGTTTTCTCATAGACGGGGATAGAGAGGATTTTATCATAGATTATGATGAGCCTACTAGCTTCCAGCAGGCCATTCAGAGCGTTTACTCGGTAAAATGGCTGGATGCAATGCGGACCAAAATGGAGTCCATGTACACCAACAAAGTTTGGACGTTGGACATTGCTCCAGACGGGGTAAAACCCGTAGGATGCAAGTGGATCTTCAAAAGGAAGATTGGTGTAGATGGACAGGTTGAGACCTATAAAGCTAGACTTGTAGCAAAGGGTTTCCGTCAAAGACCTGGCTTGGACTATGACGAAACCTTTTCTCCAGTGGCTATGCTGAAATCCATTCAGATCCTTCTTGCCATTGCTGCCTTCCACGATTATGAGATTTGGCAGATGGACGTAAAGACCGCTTTTCTAAATGGAAATTTAGAGGAGTGTGTCTATATGGATCAGCAAGAGGGTTTCATTCAGAGTGGGAGCAGCGGAAAGGTGTGCAAGTTGCTTAAGTCCATCTATGGACTAAAGCAGGCATCGCGGAGTTGGAACATCTGTTTTGATGAGACGGTTAAGGAATTTGGCTTTATCAAAAATCCAGATGAACCATGCATCTATAGTAGATTTGTAGCGAGAACTGTAGTATTCCTCGTTTTATACGTGGATGACATTCTCTTAATAGGAAATGACATTCCTATGCTACAATCCGTCAAGGGGTTCTTGTCGCACAGGTTCTCCATGAAAGACCTGGGTGATGCCTCATACATCCTGGGGATCCGGATCCATCGTGATAGATCCAAGAGGATATTAGGAATTTCTCAGTCCAGGTACATCGACACCATACTGAAGAGATTCAGTATGGAAGATCCAAGCGCAGTAACCTACCGGCTTGTCACGGGATCACCCTCTCTAAAGAGATGTCTCCCAAGACTGATTTGGAGAGGGATCGCATGTCTATTATACCCTACGCTTCTGCAGTAGGCTCTATAATGTATGCGATGTTGTGTACCAGACCGGATGTAGCTTATGCACTGAGTGTGGTAAGCCGGTATCAGTCAAACCCTGGGGAGAAACACTGGATAGCGGTAAAGAACATTCTCAAGTACCTGAGAAGGACTAAGGAGATGTTCTTGGTGTATGGCGGAAAAGACCTCCAGATCGAGGCCTTTGCTGACTCCAGCTTCCAGAGTGACAAGGATGATTCCAAGTCCATGTCGGATTTTGTCTTTACCCTCAATGGAGGGGCGGTGTGTTGGAAGAGCTCCAAACAGGAAACCGTTGCAGACTCGACTATGGAAGCGTAATATATCGCTGCATCTGATGCCGCAAAAGAAGCTGTCTGGATGAGGAAGTTCTTGAAAGAACTTCAGGTGGTTCCGTCCATTGTTGACCCAATACCTCTGTATTGCGACAACAACGGGGCTATAGCTTTAGCGAAGGAACCCAGGTCCCATCAGAGATCCAGGCACATCTTAAGGCGGTATCACCTGATCAGGGAGATCGTGGATCGCAAGGAGATCAAGGTTCGGAGGGTTGCTTCAGAAGAGAACACTGCAGATCCATTCACCAAGGCCCTACCCCAGACTCAGTTCGAGCGGCTGATCGAGATGATAGGTCTTCGATACGCCAGTACATGGCCTTAGTGCAAGTCGGAGATTGTTAGTGTATATGCCCTAGAGGCCATTACTATATCATACTAGTTTGTATATTACTTAATGGAAGCTTGGGATATTCACCTTGTATAAACAATCTTTCTCAATATAGTAGTATGCTACTTGGTTTGTCTCTACTTCAATGTGTACTTGTGTTTATTTTAGTATATCACTTATACGCATTAGTGGAGCCCTTAGGATCTTTGCTTGATTACCAGCGTTGTGATGGCAGTCACACTAGTGGGGGCTGGGTAATCTATAAGTACATCCTTATACAGGTCCCTAGTCGCAGGACTATCGAGATAGGGCATCGATACTCCGGAGTAGACTAGCGTATGCGCTTCTCATCCCAGTGTGGGAGATGGTCTGTTCCACAGCCATCAGTACGTCGTACTGGAGATAGTATACGGGTGCTCGTTGGGTTACGGGTACACTGGACAGGACTCGTCGGGAACTGACAGGTTGGTATTATACCTATCGTCAGTTATCAGTTCCCAGGTGACATGAGTACAGCTTAGTCCGCTGACTTGACACTGGCACTTCGCCTCAAGTGTGTTCCCACTGCACTTTGATCACTACCCTACCACGGCTCAAAGGAGTCGTGCAAACAGGTGGTGGTTGGGTGCAGTCCCGAAGCACTTGGAAGCAGTGATGGTTAGACAGGATTCGTCTCTCCCGGTATTGGGGGTTGACATCGCGCTGTGTCTAGGAGAGCCATTACACGAGTAGTCCCTGGCGAGGGCAAGCGAGATATACTTGTAGGTTCCAGTGTTATCTGAGGGTGTTTTGGGCTTCACTCCGGCACGACTTGTACCGCTATTAGGGGACTGACGTTTTACCGCCCCCTAGGCCCGCCATGCGATGTATTAGACGAACAGACCGGACTGTACGGAGACTGTCACATTCAGACTCAGTAGGAGTTCCGATGGGGTTTCACCTCGTCAGCCTTCTTGTCGACATCTACCTGGGGACCGTTACGCACAGCTAGTGCCGCTTGCGGTCTGTGGTTAAACCCACTGCCAGCGTAGTGTCGAATCTTTAGAGCCCACACAGAGGGTATTCGCCTCTGGGCAAAACAGAGTAGAGGTCGCATGGTTTTGCGACAGGTTTCGTTCTCATCCGCGCACTTGTGCACGTTTGGAGTCCGGACGGATATTACTGGCTGGCTCTGATTTGAGTCAGATACCGGTATATGTTTTGGGGTTGCTTTTATCTCTCAGTATTCATGTTCCTCGGAACAAGAATGCAGGTGTGTATGCACAAGTTTTTGAGGAGGAGGAAGATGACTTTCATTAGGGTTTCGGAACGGGTGCGTATGCACAGTTGACAGTCGTCTTTTTCCAAACCCTAATGGATTTGTATTATATCAATTAATAATATATAATAAAATGAAATTGTGTTATGGTTGGTTTTTTTTGACTTGTTGACCATGGTTGACTTGTTGACCATGGTTGAAGCTTTGACCATCATCATTACAAAAGAAAGATGCTCTTTGATTCTAGCAAATTCATTTAATGTTTGAAATGATAATGGTCATTCTAAAACTTTCCATCAACCTTTTCATTTTCATTATTATTATTATTTGATGATTCTTTTTCTTTTGCATTATGGTTGCAAGAAAGAAAAAGATAGCTCATTCTATCATATTCATTCTCTCTCTTCACTTCATCTTCTTCTTCCTCTAGCTAAAGAGAACCCTTCTCATGTGTTGAGAATCCTTCTCTTTAAAAAGAAAAGCACCCCTTAGACACTCTCTACTCATTCTAGGTTCAAGGTTTAGCAAGCCGGAAACCCTAGTTCACTCAAAGCACGAGAAAGAGCCCAAAGGTCGAACCCTCGAGGTGGATCCATCTTCGACGGAAGAAGGCGACAAGAAGAGAACCATCAACCTCTACAAAGTTTGAAGAAGAAGGAGTTCAAGTTTAGGTATAACCATCTTCATCCGAGTAGCTAACTCTCTTTAGCAAAGTATGCTAGTTTTAGTTTTGTTAAAGATCCCGACTTTGCTTAGTCCATGTTGCCTCTTGCGCTAAAAATTTGATTTTTATACCATTTCCGCCTCCCCGTAAGAACCAGGGTCGCAACGTGGACTTACAGTTCCATATCCTCGTGCCTCCTCTGATGTTCATTGTTCATCGAGGCAAGCACGATGCACTTGGCTTTCGCGCAATCGAAATCCCAGGTTTTGCGGATTTCCTTATCCGCATTACTGGATTTGGGACCTGGGACAGCAGGTGCCTTAGCGGTGAGGACGTACCTCAATTTTTTCATAGGTCAAAGCCATTTTGACATTCTGCAGCCAATCTTTATAGTTTGGCCCTGTCAGTATATTTTTCTCTAAAAGTAACTTAAGTCAAGTCATTTTCAGGGTCGCTGCAATTAGGAGAGAGAGAAGAAAACTCTTTAGCATGATGCTCTTGCAAGTTTAGAGTAGTTTTTAATTTATCTAAACTGGATGGCTCCCACTGTTTCTCGAATCCTTCCTCAAACTATAAAAGAAGAACTAGCCAGGATTATTCTCACTGTACAATACTTGCTTAACCGTTCAACCAGGCTGGTGTCGGTACTTTGAGGGAGGTTTTCCAACGCTTTCGCGAAGTTCCTTAATTAAATAACCTCTTTTCTCTGGGGGGGTAACCACGCTGACACCTTTCTCGACACCTACTTGGTTTATAGCATTGATTGTTAAGTGATGAATATCCTGATGAGTAGCATATACTCACAGTAGGATCGGGATCCAAATATCATCGTATGATAATGTTGAAGGAATCCTACAAACATTCATCAAATTTCAGTTTCTTTAGAAATTCCCGATATATATTTTTGCCCCATGCTCTTATGACCTTGGCGTTGATCAAAATGTCATAAGTCACATATCAAGTTCTACCCATCATTATCTTGTTAATTTGAACCCATCCGTACATATCCTTGACGTTGGCCAAAATGATAATACGACTGTCCCAAACTAACTCATCTATCTATGCAACAAATGAATACCCAGCAGCTACCAAACACTATGCCTTGGCGTTGGTTAAAATACATAGCTTGAATACTACTGAATACCCAAATGAAATGACGGAGGGCTACGAATGGTTTTGGAGAAACCGTGAACATAGTGAACTTGATATGATCGAAGGAACCTGATAGCTTTTAAAAGGAGTGGTTAAAGCTCCGCAATTAAAAATATCATCTGTTTTAAAATAACCGAGTGGTTTCTTTTAAATTGTTCCAACGATTCATCTTTTGGTTTATTTTCTTTGCATTATAAATAATGCGTCCCATCATTAACCTATCATTGCAGAAAACAACGAAAATACAACGTCCTCTTATGCCATCCGCATTCGCCACTGGGTCCCGTCATCACCCGTTAGGTTACTTAACTAACGGCAGAGCGGGGGCTGGGCTAGCGCGGGTGTAAAACATAAGTGACGTCTAAATAGCTATCATATATAGATATTGTACATTCGTCAGGAGCAATAATAGGCATTCCAGATCTCATATGAACTTTATTGGATTTGCAAGCAAACCGCGTTTGTTTAGAGCCTGCAACAAAAGACGGATTACACAGTTGTGATGAATAGCCATTACCCCACCCTAGACCCCTACGGGTACGGCAAACTACCCGCCAAATACCCGAAGTGAGTGGTCTCCCTCAACACAGTGAGTAGGCCACTAAGCACTTCAAAGTACCCGGTAGCTTGTGCACCGCACCTTGGGTCTATCCTAGGAGCAAAAACAGTAAAATGAAATAAGACAACGGTGGCTACAACCGCAACCTGGATGCGCCCCGCAAAATAATATTACAACATATTACAATTACATTGAATGAATGAATATAACAACCCATCTCAAACCCCGGCTAATCATCACAACAGTCCAATACAGTTCACAACCACAAGCAGTAAAAACCATTACAGAAATGTGCAACCCCCTGCCAACCGACATACTAGCATTTAGGGGAGGTTTACGAACACATTATACAAACACAGATATAATCAAATTGGCAAACTTTGAATAATTTCGATCGAGCAAACATATCAGATTCTACTACCAAAACTTCTCTGTGCACCTGAGACTTGAGCAATAAATAAACATTCCAAAAAATACATAAATATCACAGAAGAGTTACTGGTGGAAACTGGGTTGAATCGGCCCCAACTCGGCCGCGGATCCGCGGCAGATCGTTGGGATCGGCCGCGGTTTCGTGGCTGTATGGCCGATTCAGGAACCCATTTTTCACCAGTGTTCTTACAATTCTCTGTAGGTTATTCTGCAGCTCCCTGAAAAATTTTTAGAGCCTGTTTTAAATTCGACAGAAACTTGTGATATCGATGTCGTTTTTTGGTTCGTTTTGCGTTCGAAATTCATAAGACTTTGCTAATGAGTTAATTATTGTTTAGCGAGGCTCTGATACCACTATAAGTCAATGTATAACACCCCACGACTTGCGGGGAGGCGGAATAATTAAAAACAATCTTGTTTTAGGCGTAAACATCGACTAACCGAGAATCTTTGCTAAACTATAACTAACAAGAATCATAGAAGTTAACAGCTACTATGAAAAGTGATTATACCTATAGAACCGAGTCCTTCGTCTTTTCGTTCTCCACGTCCTTCTCAATGTAGTAGATGATCCACCCGAGAGCTATACTACAAGCTTCACCTCTAACTTGAGATAACTAGGTTTCTTAAATCTCTAATCTAAGTAACCTAGGTGATATAGAGAATGGTTAAGGATTAAGTAGTCTATTCTAATCCTTGGTCTCAACACAAGAGAGGGGAGGATTAGGGTTTGAAGAGAGAGAGCTTGACGAGAGAGAAAGTGAGCAAGAGAATGAGATGAGATAATGATCTATCATAATATATATGAAGCATTATTATTTATCCATAAAAGAAAATAAATGAATTAACAACCATGCTTCATAAATATAAATAGGTGATTCATCTCCATGAGTCATTAAGCATTTATGATGCATTAATGACATGGATGAATCACACAAATGAATCACTAATACATTTAATGCATATGCCACCTTAACCCCCAAGTCACCATCTTCTAGAAGCTTCTCGCGTAATTACGAGAACGCCCCTCCTATCCATGAAAACACGGAAAAACTTTAGACTGTATAAATCCAATAACCGGATACTAGAAACTGGCTTAAACCAAAGCCGACTAGTAAAAACTGTCCGGATGTCGTACGTGCGTAAACACACGTATGCGTCCGAACCTTTGTCGTAAAACCATACGACCTCTATATCGTTTCGCCTGGAGTAGGGAAACTCTCTGTGTGGGACTCTAGAGACTCGACTACTACGCTGGCCGTGGGTTTAACCACAGACTGCAAGCGGCATTAGCTGTATGTAACGGTCCCCAGGTAGATGTCGATAAGAAGGCCGATGAGGAAACCCATCCGAACTCCTACTGAGTCTGATGTGACAATCTCCGTACAGTCCGGTCTGTTCGTCTAAGACTATCGCATATCGGGCCTAGGGGGCGGCAAGCGTCAGTCCCCCAATAGCGGTATAAGTCATGTCGGAGTGAAGCCCATTACACCTTGAGAAACTACTGGAACCTACCAGCAAATCTCGCTTGCCCTGGCCAGGGACTTTGCGTAATGGCTCTCTGACACAGCGCGATATCAACTCCCAATACAGGGAGAGACGAATCCTGTCTAACCGCCACTGCCTCCAAGTGCTCGGGGCTGCACCCAACTTCTACCTGTTTGCACGACTCCTTTGAGCCGTGGTAGGGTAGCAATCTAAGAATAGTGGGACACACTCGAGGCGAAGTAGCAGTGTCAAGTCTGCGGACTATGCTGTAGTCATGTCACCTGGAAACTGTTAACTGACGACCAACCAACAGTTCCCTGTGAGTCCTGTCCGGTGTACCCGTAACCTAACAAGCACCTGCATACTATCTCCATTACGACGTACAGAAGGCTGTGGGATAGACCATCTCCCCAACTCGGATGAGAAGCGTACACACTTGTCTACTCTGGAGTATCAATGCCCTGTCTCGATAATCCTACGACTAGGGACTCGAATAAGAATGTGCTTGTAGACTACCCAGCCCCTACTAGTGTGACTGCCATCACAACGCTGGTAGTCAATCGAGATCCTAAGAGCTCTATCAATACGTATACTCATATATTAAGATAGAAAAAACCAAGTAGCATACTACCATGTTTAGCAAGACTGTTATATACATGTGAATATCCAAAGCTTCCATTAAGTAATATACAAACTAGTATGATACAATAATGGTCCCTAGGGCATATACACTAACAGGTAAAACTATGAAGGCATAAGAAAAATGAGCACTTGGCTCCACCACTTGGCAGCGGAACCGCCGCCTATACCATGTATTGGCCGCAGCTCCACCGCCCATATATGGAGTTAAGATCTCTATTTTCATGTTCTGCTTCATTTTGAAATTTTGGATTTTCTGGGTATTTTTTGTAAGGCTCAAGTTGTTGAGGTTTTTGTGAATTGCCGTTGTTTGAAATATTGATTGAAATGTTTAACATCATATATTATGCTATGGTTATGTAATACAATTTTTTGAATCCACACTAATTAGTTTTTGTGAAAACTAGGTATCGATTTGCAAATCTCGCATTTTAATCTCAAGTGATGGATTAGCACGGAGTTTGGATTTGGATCGAAACTCCGTCGTAATCTCGTATCGTACGCGAATAATCGCTGGGAGACACTAGTTGAAAGCCACGCCCCATTTCCCGACCAAGTGACTATAGGAGAACCCTATGGCTAAAAGTATCAACTCGGGTGCTTGCGGCCACGGTGTTCAGCCCAAGTTCACTTCGTTGATGGCTTCGGGGGTGCGGCCATCTACTAAAGTTCCCGACGAGCCTTCGAATCATTAATCGGGAATCTTGTTGAATTGCCCAGTTTAATTTTTGAAAAGTGTTTTCAATTCGAGACTTAAATGCAAGGTTTATAGGGTTAGGCATGAGATTCAGAATATGTGATAATCCGGGTTTATGATGTCTAAAGATGATGCAGATTCTAATTATTGCAGTTTTCATTTCTTTTCTGCGACCTTAAGTGCAATATGTAGTAGTATCCCCGATCTCATTGCTATACGACAACGACATTTATGATACATATATTTACTTACGTTGATAACATGTGATGTTATTGTGTTTCTATCGATATGTTATATTGGATCGTCATGATTGAATAGCCAGGGGTTTTACGTCAGATGAGAGTTTTTTAATTTTCAATCTTGTAAATATGTATATGTATATTCTTTTATTGGGACACTTCCGGGTTGAGCTTGTTGTCTCCATTTGATATATATTATTTACTTTACCGCATTACGATAGACCCAAGGCGAGGAGCATAAGTAACCGCGTTCTAGAGTCCAGTGGCAGGCCATCTCGAGAAGTTGAGATCGGTCACAAAACTTTAGAATTGGTATGGTTGTTTGCCACTCTCGTAGGGGTCTAGGGGTGTGGGCTTAGCTATTCATCACGATTGTGGAATCCGTGTTTTTCGTTACTGGCTTAATCTAAAACACGGACCTCCTAGTATATCCTATATTTCATATATATGCTTCTGCTGTTTCTGTAATGTGATGTGATCATATAACTGTGTGAAACGAATGTTACTTATAAATATATATATATATATATATATATATATATATTAGTAGACACTATATATGTTTTGCATCCGCGCTAGTCCTGACCCCACCCTGCCGTAAGTTAAGTAACCTAACGATGAAGACCCGGCCCCTATGGCAAATGCGGATGGCATATATGTGTGTTTTATTTTTGTTTCTTCTATGATATTTAGGAAACATAATTGATGCGACGTCATTAATAAGATTAATGAAAAGAAAAGAAACATAAAAGATGTTGTAGAATCAAATTTTTCAAAAAGGTAGCTCTAGTTTTTTCTTTGCATAGCGATTTCCATTATGAATATCCAGCACCTCATTCTGTAGCATTTTAGAAATATAAAATATTATTTTTGAAAATTAAATATTAAAATAATATATTTCGGAAAAACTATTCGATCTGCGATTTGGGGTTTTCGTAAAATGGAATAATTATATACAAATATTTGGAAAATTATTTGAGATTAATATGGTTTAGTTATTAAAAGGGTATTTATTTGGATTTGGGCATTTTATAAATAATTATGCAATTATTATATGCAAGTTTAAATTAAACTTGATTAGTGCACTACTAATCACGGTTAAGCCAAACCCGTATTTTTAAATATCCATGGCTAGTGCACCATGACATGCTACGTTTTGTTGCATGTTGCTTCTTTTGTATGCTTGATATTTGGTTTTTATGAGTAAAAAAGAAAATGAAAGAAAACAAAACAAAAGTCAAACGAGAGCATGGAGAACATGGGCTATGTGTGTGTGAGAGAGTGAGGGGTATCCTTCACCATCCTTCATTGTTTTCCCTAATCTTTCATTTCTTCAACTCCTTTTTTCCTTCATCTCCTTCTCCTCCTCCTTCACCCTCTTCTACCTCCATGGATCATTCCCTAAATCTTACCAAAACACCACACTTCATTCACCAAATATGACCACAACCTCATCCTACACACCCTAGTGAGCTCAAGTTTGGATTTTGAGCAACTTGCACCATCTTCGAATTTTCTTCCGTTACTCCAAGAGATATAACTCTCACATTTCATCTTTTTATATAGTTTTTTAGCCTACTATTCGTGTTTAGAGATCGTTCATGCGTGTTTGTGATCTTAGAAATTTCCTAGTTGATGTTTGGTGGATATTTGATATTCTGAAGTGGTAATTAAGGTGTAGTGAGTGTTTACATGACCTTAGATATGATTTCTGGCCAAGACTAGAAGACTAGAACCTAAATCCACGAACTTAGAATTTTTTCCGATGTCTGTTCTGTGAAGCTTTGAGGACTGCAGGGAATCTGGAGCAACATGGATTGTTTATAGGAAAATCAAACAACTTCATAAACCTAGTTGGACCACTAGAAGACCACAGCTAAAGAACGAGACACCAACTACACTTGGGGACTGGTGACACCGGGATTATAGCGATTCTCGCCGGCCATATTGTGAGCTATAGTGTTGGGGT
The DNA here is from genome assembly GCA_030015575.1 of Agapanthus africanus. Lineage (NCBI taxonomy): Eukaryota > Viridiplantae > Streptophyta > Magnoliopsida > Asparagales > Amaryllidaceae > Agapanthus > Agapanthus africanus. The sequence goes on along the minus strand of JASDDO010000014.1, from coordinate 449,184,193 downwards.
TTTGCCTGTAGCTCGTAGACCTTATAACCTAGCCCCTGTATTGTTAGTTTTGTCCCTATCTATCTGTGCAAGAATCTGCGAGTGATTTCCTCAGTTGCTGTATTATGTTTTCCGATATTTGAAACTTGGATTTATGAATTTCTTTATGTGATTCGGTCGTTAGACGTTTGTACATCAACGACGAGGATTATTGGGTTGTTTTTGCATGCGTAAGCTATAGGTTCTAACCTATAAGCAATTCGTGTGCCGTATCGGTTTTCGGACTTGATTTTAATGGCATTTCGATTGTGTGTTGATATGCAGGTACCTTTACGTGGACATCCGAGATGACGGAGCACATCGACTTAGACTAAGCGAGGATTTAGAAGGTGGGTAGATTTATATCTACGGGGGAAGTCGGGTTGATAGTGTATAGCACCCCCGCAACCATTGATATAGAAAATCGATATATAAATTATTTGGAGAAAAGATATGCTACGAACTTACGGTTATGATTACAGGTTTTAGTATGAGATGATATGATAAGAGATGACATTAGTGGATATGTTGGCTTGAGGATGCAAGGCAATGTACATATTATATTCATATGCCAATAGATGGTGTGAGATTATACATACATACAACTAAAAATATGATATATATATATATATATATACAAGATGACTTGATGTGTGACATTGATATGATGAAAAGAGAATGAGATGAAATAAGATGACTTGGCTTAATATGTCGATATACGGATGTGAGACGATATGAGAATATAGATAATTTTGCCAAGGCATGATATGAGTTTGATATAGATGTGACTTGAGTTATATGTTTACATATATATATATATATATATATATATATATATATATATTTGTATGAGAATAAAGAGTGATATGTTTTACTTGATCTTAGATCCGTACTCTTGTTTATGATATCGTACGATAGATCATACCGTATGAATTATGATATATGATATTTGACCCGTACCCTCGATTTTGAGGAGGCCATACGACTGACTGTACCGTACGAGATGTATATATGATGATTGATGCGTACTTTTGACTCGGGATGAGTTTAGCCTTTTAGTCTTTTAATTACTCAAGTAGATGTTTGAATAGGGTTCGAGTCATACCTATTTCAAAACTAACGAATCGTTATGAACTTTTAAATGATGATTTCAAGGAGACGCTGCAAAATTTTCAAATGGTATCTTTTCCAAACAATATCCTAGTCCCCTAATTCCTAAAACAACGATTCGTACTATTTTAATCTATAACTGTTTAACTGATACGTAGTTGCGTATTTTTATACTGTTCGCTCTTACGACTCCTTTATTCTGTTTACGCTCGTGAAACGATTTCATTCATTACGACACACACACACACGACGTTTCATACCCTTTTGTTTACATGACTTTGTCTGCTAGTACACCTGCACAATTACCAAAGATGCGCATGTTACACTTACACAGATTTGCCGGCTCACACATTCATCATATTACTATACCACTTACACAGTCGAATTGCTATATCATGGTATTATTCTTAATTGTAAAGTACATTCATTGTTCAGTATTATCATATGACACGTTTGCACGATATACTTGATATGCTCACATTACTGTTCTATGCTTGCATACATCGTACTTTTATGGTTGCATGCATTGAGAAACTGTTTTCATGAGATTTCTTGATTTAAGAACCGCAAATATATTTGAAAGGAAATTATAAACTGTATAAAAAATGCGGTTTCTTGTGATGAGATTTCGAGGCCTCCACCATAAGTTTTCTCGATTCTGGGATTGTTTTCGAGACCCGATTCGAGGAGTTGGACGAACCGTCTGTGGGTACATGTTGGATCCGGTAAGGTACCCCGGGGCAAGAAAAGATTGTTATGCAGTAGATGATGAGCCTGGCAGAGGGAGTACTACCTAGCGGTGATAGTTTGGACCCGGCAGTTATCCATAGGATACCGACCGGAGTCATTGGATAGATATGAGGGCTGATCAGAGGATGTGGCGCTTGAGATATGAGGATTAACGTGTCGATACTGGACACGGGTTTCATGATATTTCGAGTGTCGCTGTTGGACACTCAGGTTCCATGATTTGATGTGTCATTGATGGACACGTGTTGGTGATTCTCATATACATAAATGCATATGATTCAGATGTTGGTTTTTACATGTGTCATTAGCATTGATTATATTGTTGTTACATATGCATATATGGTCACCTTAGATATCATAGTATTACCTTCATGATACAGTAATGACCTAGGAATCGTTTTTTATTCGATTTCTACCTGCTGATGTTTTCTACTCATGAGTTGGCAACTCACCCCCATTGTGCCACAGTTTTCTTGCAGGTCCGACCGCTTGGATCAGTAGCGGTATCGCTGGCACACAGTTCCTTCAGGGTGTTTGCTTGGGTAGATGGGACACATTGGATCGTGCCCATTCTTGTATTATTATTCATGTTGTATCTAGATAAACTCCATCAGTCAGAAACTAGACTTGTATTGGCGAGACTTACAGCGATGGGTGTATGTTCGCTTCTTTAAGATGATGATGTCTTCCTTTATTTATTCTTTCTGTGTTTGATCTTCGCCGTTGGGCGTCGTATATATTGCTTACTTGCATGGTTGTGATTCCACTGATTGGCGAAGGGCTAGCTCCCGCTTGGGGATGCCTATATATACATATATATTGCTTGTATGATGTTTTTGGATCAAAATATACAAGGGAGGTGCTGCCCAAATTTTTAAAGACGAAAAATGTTTTCAACTATAGTATAATCCTCTTGGTTTTTCTTATATCCTTACCTATTCATTTTAAAGGAAAACTCGATTTCATTATACCTTTATTTCAAACTTCACCTCTATTATTTTCCTAAAAAGGTTTAGATTTCTGGGTTTTGGCTTACTTGAATTAGGTGGGGTCCTATAGATTTCACATGACTCAAGTGTCAGTCACGTACCTTTTTCAGTGTCGTGAAAAAGTTGGTATCAAAGCGTTAGGTTTAACCTTGGTTCGAGGTTAGGTTTGACTATGCGGAGTCTAGGGCGTATATATTTAGGAACCTAAGCTTGACCTTACGGAACTTAGACTTGGCTGAGGGGGTATCAGACCCGAACTTTCGTTACAAAGGTTGACCTTGATTGATGGAGTAGGTAGCTTGAGTAGAGTGACATACCGTGTGTATGTTCCGCTGCATACTTACGATACGATACTCCGTTTAGGTAAGCTTATGATGTACATATCTTGAGATGTGATTCTCTTCGTTCCTTTGATCTATCTTCATCGATACCTGCTTAAAGTTCCTTTCACCATGGTTTGAGCGCAGATTAAGCTTTTGCTAGAGATGCGGTCAGAGTGAGCTCGTCACGGACGAGGACTGACCATGATGTTTTTCTGGTGACATACGAACGCATCGGCATAGTTGTGTTGTGATCTCTCGTCAGAGGCGAGTGTTCAGTTTTACCCCGGATGATCGGGCTATTGATAGAGGCTGCTAGATTGAGAGGACTGTTGATGTACAGCCTACCTCAGAGATTACGATGTTGTATACCGTACAGACAAATGACCTAGCTGATTGCTGAGATTGAAGGGATGTAGCCTCCAGAGTTATGAGCTCAAACTGTTAGATATGTATGCCCTAGAGGCCATTATTGTATAGTACAGGTTTGTATAATACATTTTGGAGGCTTGGGATATATATATATAGTTTTACGACTGTCTTGCTCGATATAGTAGTATGCTACTTGGTTTGTTTCTATCTTAATATGTGTATATGTTTCTTTTAACATATCGCTAAAAACATATTGGTAGAGCCCTTAGGATCTTTGCTTGACTACCGGCGTTGTGATGGTGATCACACCAGTGGGGGCTGGGTAGTCTATAAGCACATCCTTATTTTGGTCCCTAGTCGTAGGATTATCGAGACAGGGCATCGATACTCCAGAGAAGACTGGTGCATACGCTTCTCTTCCCAGCAGGGGAGATGGTCTGTCCCACAGCCATTAGTACGTCGTACTGGAGATAGTATGCAGGTGTTCGTTAAGTTACGAGTACACTGGACATGACTCGTCGGGAACTGTTGGTTGGTATTATACCTATCGTCAGTTAACAGTTCCCAGGTGACATGAGTACAGCTTAGTCCGCTGACTTGACACTGTCACTTCGCCTCGAGTGTGTTCCCACTGTTCTTAGATTACTACCCTACCGCGGCTCTACTGAGTCGTGCAAACAGGTAGTAGTTGGGAGCAGTCCTGAAGCACTTGGAGGCAGTGATGGTTAGACAGGATTCGTCTCTCCCGGTATTGGAGTTTGATATTGCGTTGTGTCTAGGAGAGCCATTACACAAAGTCCCTGGCCAGGGCAAGCGAGAATTGCTGGTAGGTTTTCCAGTAGATTCTCAGGGTGTTTTGGGCTACACTCCGACACGACTTGTACCGCTATTAGGGGACTGACGTTTACCGCCACCCTAGGCCCGCCATGCGATACTCTCAGACGAACAGACCGGACTGTACGGAGATTGTCACATACAGGCTCAGTAGGAGTTCGGATGGGTTCACCTCATCAGTCTTCTCATCGGCATCTACCTGGGGACCGTTACGTACAGCTAGTGCCGCTTGCGGTCTGTGGTTAACCCCACTGCCAGCGTAGTGTCGAGTCTTTAGAGTCCCACACAGAGGGTTATTCGTCTTTGGGCAAAACAGAGTAGAGGTCGCATGGTTTTGCGACGGGGTTCGTTCACATCCGTGCACTTATGCACGTTTGGTGTCCGGACAGTTATTACTAGTGGGCTTTGGTTTAAGCTAGATCCTAGTATATGTTTTGGGGTTAGTTTTATCTCATTGTATTCGTGTTCCTCGGATCACGGATACGGGTGTGTATGCACAGTTGACTGAGGCAGAGGCAAAAGATTCTCATTAGGGTTATGGTGCGGGTGTGTATGCACAGTTGACTGTTGTCTTTTTCCAAACCCTAATGAGAATAGGAAATATGATTAATAATATTAGTTAACAATTATTGTGCCATGGTTGAGTTGAATTCTTGACTTTTGTTGACTTGTTGACTTAGTTGACCGGTTGACCAAAGTGGACTTGTTGACCATCATCATTTGTTTCCAAAGATGCTTCTTATTCTTTGCAAAAGCATTTAATGAATGAAATGATAATGGTCATTCATCAACTCACCATCACAAATTATTAATTATTATTATTATCATTTTTCTAAATTATGAGAGCATGGTTGTAAATTGTATCATTCTCACTTGCAACTTCTCTCTCATCCATTACTCTCCTTCTTCCTCTAGCTCAAGGAAAATCCCTCTCGTGAGTTGAGAACCATTTTCCTTTGAGATAAAACACCAAGACTACTCTATACTCTTTCTAGGGTTCTAGGTTTAGCAAACCAAGCACCTTAGTTACCTCTAGGTTGAGGTAGGAGCTCAAGTTCGAACCCTCGGGTGGATCTATCTTCGACAAAGAGGAGACGACGATGAGGAGCCGTACAAGCTACTACAATGAGCAAGTAAGGAGGAGAACAACAAGAAGAGAAGGAGTTCAAGACTAGGTATAACAATTCTACATAGTAATTAGAACTTGTAGATTTTGTGTTAGTTTTGTTTAGCCAAGATCCTTAATGAACGGTCCATGTTACCTAGTTGGGGAAAAAATTTCGTTTTACCTATTCCGCCTCCCCGAAAGGACCGGGGTGGGTAACGTGGACCTAACAGTGGCATCAGAGCCTAATTAAAGTAAACCTCGTTTTCCCAGAGGCGTAACCCCGTTAACACTTTTCTAGACACCTACTTGAATGACTAATTGTCCTGTGTAAAACTCTCCCAGGAGTAACTCTTACTCGCAGTGGGTATCGGGATCCAACTATCTCATAGGAGGTATGCAATCTCATTGAAAATTTCAACATTTGAAATTCCCGATAAAGCTTTTACCCCTAGTGTGCTATGACCTTGACGCATGCCAAACAACACATAGTCCACTAATCAAGTTCAACCCGTACATTTCGTGATTGAATTAAACCCACCCGTACGACCCTTGACGCATGCCAAACAACGCCGTACGAATACCCTAATCCAATCGCATCTCATGCTACAGATAAGTAATAATCAGCTACCGTACACTACGCCTTGACGCATGCCAAACTACCGTAGCACGAATACTAAATATTACTTATCTGAAATGACGGAGGGCTACGCAGGTTTTTCTGAAACCCTGAGCGTAATGAACTTGATATCGTCGTAGAATCAAGTGTTTTTGAAAAGGAGTGTTTTTGAGGCTTTTCTTAGTTTCGCTAAAGGGGTCACTCCCGGTGAAGGGATCGTCGGCCCTTTCCTCATCGAATAAGGTACAGGATATATCTTATATACCGCTGTGCAAAGAAAAACTTTAAAAGCAATCAAAAGACAAACCGAGTTTTGTAGCATCTGCCAGTTTCGCTAAAGAGGTCACTCCCGGTGAAGGGATCGTCGGCTCTTTCCTCATCGAATAAGGTGCAGGACATATCATATATATCACTGCGCAAAGCAAAACTGTAGCTACCCTTTTTATAAAGTTTTGATTCTACAACATCTTTAGGTTTCTTTTCTTTTTATTAATCTTATTAATAAAAATACCATCAGCTTATGCTTCCTAAGCATCACAGAAGAAACGAAAGCAGTAATATTTATATATCAGCATATATATATATAGTATAAGCATTCGTCTCAGGCAGTAATATGATCTCATCACAGAACATTGCAGCAGAAGAACATATATGAAATATTGGATATACTAGGACGTCCGTGTTTTCAACACGAGCCTGTATAAAACACGGATTCCACGGTCGCGACGAATAGCCAAACCCACATCCCAAGACCCCTACGAGAGCGGCAAGTAACACTGCCAATTCTAGGGTTAGGAGACCCGGTCTCGACTCCTCGAGATGGCCTCCCACTGGACCCTAGAACCCGGTTACTTGTGCTCCCCTCCTTGGGTCTACCTAATGCGGAAAAGTAAATAATATACACTGGTGACATCAACCACAACCTGGAAGTGCCCCAAATAAAAGAATAGTACATTAAAAATGAATTTTACATGAATGAAAATAAAAACCCTCATCTCACATAAAACCCCCGGCTATTCAGAACGCGACGATCCAATATAACATATCATAGCAACACATAATATCACATATCATCAACGTAAGTAAATATGCGCATCCCAATTGTCGTTGACATATAGCAACGAAACCGGCGATATCACATATTACACTTACGGTCACAGAAAAGAAAGTGTAAAACTACAATATTTGGAATTCACAATCACTTTAGACATCATAAATCCGAAATATCACATACTCCGTATTTCATGCCTAACTCTATGAATTCCAAATATTGTATCACATTCCAGATAAATAGACAGTATTAAACTTTTCGAACAGATAATCAAATACCCAAAATTTCCGAAAGTGCTCAACACTTGAGCGGAGTTCAAATAATCCTAGAATATGTCACACTACCGGTGATCCAGCCGTAGAAGGGTCAAGCCAACGCCTCACATGTGGCACGCCGTACTCCCCCAAACCCGAAGGTTCAAAAGGCAGTTCAAGACGGTCACATAATCGAGTTAAGGTTTGTTGTCTTCTAGAGGGTCCACCGCTTAACTTGTACAATTTTTCCGAAAGATTTAAACCCGATAAAAATTCAACACTTGAAAGTTTTACGTGCCGGGAAAAAGTGAGATAATGATATCCGTTCGAACTTTTTAACAATTTCTAAATATCCGGAAATAATAACGAATTTAAATTTTCCGATCGAATCTTCGATTACAAAATAAACCCCAGATTAAACAACACTTGAATCAATTTTGAAAATACCCAGAAGCATCAACAAGCACCTACGGTTATTACCATGAAAACCACGTGTCACAATTCCACAATTCCGCCGCGGGAAGCAGGTTCCCGCCGCGGTTCCGCCGCGCTTTGGTGGATTTGTGGGCCCGTGTTTCATGGTAATTCTTAGAATTCCCTGCTGATTTTTTTACGTATTTTTAATTCAGAAAAATCCCAGTTTTTGAAAAATTTCCAGAGAGGGGGTAAATTTTGTCGGTTCGGGTTCGATCGGCGTTTTAACTTCGTAAACACGTCGCCTAATGCTCTAGCTAGACTCTGATACCACTGTAGGGTTCCTAGGCACTGTTGTGAAGGTTCATAAGGCATCAAACATGCCCGGATAAAAATTTAGACGTGCCGAACAACCCAAAGACAGGATCTTTGCTAGATTATTAGGGTTAAGCATGCAAGATAATATCTTTTTATCTAAGTGTGAGGGATTACAACCTTTGTAGTCCGCTCCTTCGCTTCACAAGCTCCGAGTAGAAGTCCCTTCGCCGCGATCCACGATCTCCCGGACTCAAGAGAGGCTCCACGACTCGAATGATCCATGCTTGCTTGAAGTGTTCCAAATCTCCGATGATCTACGTCGAAGTTCCAATAACTCAAGCTTTCTCACTCTAAAGAGATGAACACACTAATCTCATGGGCTAAATGAGATTAGGATGAAGGAGTAGTATTTATGCTTTCTTTTTAATTCACTTTCTCACAATTTATCATCACAAATGGAATTTCTAGTGAGCTCAAAATCAAGAGAGAAGAAGAAGATAATGGAAAATGATAATGATAATTCCTTTTGTGAAGAATAGAAATAAAAGTATATGATTGATGTATCAACCATGGTCAAGGATGAGTGGCTAATAATGTGTAGAGAATAAACTAGAGTTAGGGTTTGGTTAGGTCAAGGTATGAGTCATGCAAAAATATCAACCATAATATCTTAAGCATGACAAAAACAAACCTTCTAGAAGGTGCAAGAAGAAGCCAACCCTAATCAAACCCTAATCCCTTTTAATCATCCTTAAACATGTTTAATAATAAATCATATCATGTCACAATAATATATATCACATATATATTATATATTTGCAACAAAAGAAAATAATACATTTAACATATATCGCATATATATCAATGTATCATCCAGTGAGAAAATGAAATAATAAAGCGAGCCAATATTAGATAATGTAATACAATATATCATATATATTATTATACATTAAATCATCGAATCAACACTTGATCCGACGATCCGGCTATATCGAATATTACCGACTAATATATCATGTACCGATTCATCGAATCAACACTTGATCCGATGACCCGGTTCATATCTAAATATCGCGAGAATATAATACGGTATCTCATATCGCATTATTCTCGGTCCTGCACATATCACATATGTGCCTCTACTCCGTTTCTCCTGAGCCAAGAAACCTCCGTGTAGGACTATAAAGAATCGTCAATACGCCGGTAGCAGGTGATTATCATATCAAACACCCACAAGCTGCAAGCGGTCAGCTAAACGTAACAGCCACCCAGGTATTGAGCGATCAGAAGATCAACAAGCTAGCCTGTGCGTTCTCCTGTGAATCCAATCAGTAACACTCCCGTACAGTCCGGTCTGTTCGTCTGATATGTCGCATATCAAGTCTAGGGGTGGTAAACGTCAGACCCCAGTAACCGATAAGTCGTGTCGATGTGTGGCTCATAACGGGTCGAGAAACTACTAGTAACACTTACCAGTAAATCTCTATATCAGCCCTGGCCAGGGACTTCCAGTTATAGCCAATCGAACACAGCACAACATCAACTCCCTATACCGGGAGAGACTAATCCCCTCCTATCGCTCATTGCCTCCATGTGATTCGGGACTGTACCCAAAAGCCACCGTTTTGCACGCCCTCTTGGACGTGGTAAGGTGGAAATCAAAGCACAGTGGGAATCACACAAGACTCTATGACGATCTCGGGTCTACAGACTACCCTGTACCAGTGTCACCGGAGAACTGCCATCTGACGTGTGGTATATCACCATCTGGGAGTTCTCGGCGAGTCAGTCCAGTGTACCCAGTCTCCACTGAGCACCCGTACACCATCTCTGATGTCAAACACCGATGGATATGGGATCATCCATCGCCCATCATATGGGTCAAGATGCGTATACGCTAGTCTACTCTGGTGTATCGATGCCCTGTCTCGATATACCCTCGACTAGGAACAGTTATAGGATGTACTCATCGACTACTATGGCCCCACTAGTATGATCTCATCATAATCCCAGTAGTCGAGTACAGATCCTAAGGGCTTTATCAACATGTGAGAGAAAAACAGTAAACCAATACAAGTCAACATGTTAAGATAAAGTGAAACCAAATAGCATACTATCATGACGAGCAAGAAAGTCCTCTCTGTATATATCTAAGCATCCATCATAATATACATCATATGTACAACAATGGCCTCTAGGGCATATACATAACTAACAGTAGTTTGCCGCACCCGTAGGGGTCTAGGGTGGGGTCTTGGCTATTCATCGCGACTGTGTAATCCGCTCTTCGTTACAGGCTCGTACGGAATGCGGATTCCTAGTATATCCAATGTGTTCTTCTGTGATCTGGAATGGCTATTATAGCATCTGACGAATGTGTATATATATCTATATGATATCTATTTAGGCCTTGCTTATGTTTTGCATCCACGCTAGTCCAGCCCCCGCTCTGTCGTTAGTTAAGTAACCTAACGGGTGATGACGGGACCCCGTGGCGAATGCGAATGGCATAAGCGTACGTCATATTTGCGTTGTTTTCTGCAATGGTAGGATTAACTGATGGGACGCATTAATTTAATGCAAAGAAAATAAACCAAAAAGACGTTGTTGGAACAATTTTCAAAAAGCTGTTATTGCAAGGATGTTCTCTTTTTTTGCATAGAGGTATTCGGTTATGAATGCCCAACACCTCATTCGACGAGGCAAGGGCCGAGATCCCTTCATCGGGAGTGACCCCTTGGACAAAAAGTTTGCGTCAGGGTAATAACTTCACTATAGTCGATTATTCTTGCTTTGCATCGAGGTATTCTATTTGGAATATCCTGCACCTCATTCGACGAGGAAAGAGCCGAGATCCCTTTATGGGGAGTGACCTCTTTAGCAAAAGTTTTCGCCACTATATTTTCGAAAAGGCAATCATGTTCCTTCAACTATATCAAGTTCATTACGTTAACGGGTTTTTCGCCAAAACCCAACCATAGCCCTCCGTCATTTCGGATAGGTATTGCTTAGTATTCGTGCTACGTATTTCGTGCTCAGCCGAGGCGTAGTGAACGGTAGCTATGTAATATTTTTCTGTAGCATAAAATGTGATTGGTTGGGACAGTCGTGCGGTCAATTTGGCTAAGTCAAGGACTCGTACGGGTGGGTCTAATGCAATCAAGAAAATGACGGGTTGAACTTGACTAGGATCCTTTGATATGTTGGCTCAGTCAAGGTCACTTGGGTCCTAGGGGTAAAAACCACATCTGGAGTTTCTAAAGAATCTGAAACTTGCAGATTTAGCATCCCTTCTAGAGTGTAGTGACTAGAGTGGATTCCATCTTGGTCATTACACGATGATAGTTGGATCCCGATCCCACTGATTGGTTGGATTACTCTCGGGAGAATATTTCACTTAACAATCAATGCTATAAACTACGTAGGTGTCTAGAACGGTGTTAGCGGGACTACGCCTCCAGGGAAAAGAGGTTATTTAATTAAGGAACTTCTCAAAAGCGTTGGAAAACCTCCCTCTACGTACCAACACCAGCCCAGCTGAATGGTTAAGCAAGTATTGTGACGTGCGATTAATCCTGACTAGTTCTTCTTTTAAGTTTTGAAGAAGAATTTGAGGAAACAGTGAGAGCCATCCTGATTAGTTAAATTAATAAACCAATCTAATCTTGCAAGAGCGCACGCTGAGTGTTTCTTTTCTCTCTCTCCTGGTAGTAGCCTTTTCACGCCCTAATCAAGATAATAAAATGTATCGCTTGACCGATCCGAATTCTTATTCGGGGCTGGGGAACGTTGGTTCGGCTCTAACTTACGTCAACAGTCATAAGTATGAGCAAGAGAAAGAGGATTGTATGGATTCCAAGGATACCCAGTTGAAGAAGAAGCATGGTTTTGCATCTACTTCAGGTGTTCTTGTAATTGAGAACTGTTTTACGGTCAGCCCTACCTCCTGGGTACTTGATACCGGATCAGGATCTCATATCTGTAATTTATTGCCGGGACTGATAAAAAGTAGGAGAGTTGTACCTGGTGATATGTCGCTCAGAGTAGCGAACGGAGAACAAGTTAATGCTGCAGCCGTCGGTGAATATCACCTAGTGTTGCCAAATGGAAATACTTTGATTTTGAACGATTGCTACTATGTACCTTCCATGGTTTACAACATCATATCAGCTTCTTTACTCAATAAAGATGGATATAACATTGTTCTTGATAGAAATATCATGAACATCTACCTTCATAAGGTGCAGGTTGCAGGAGGTACACTGTGTAATGGTATCTACGTTCTAAATCAGAATACAGTTCTCAATGTACAAAACACACACAAGAGGAAGAATTCAGATACGAATGAATCCTACTTGTGGTATTGTAGACTTGGTCATATCGGAGAGAAAAGACTAAATAAGTTGCATAAAGATGGACTCTTGAATACGTTCGAGTTTTCATCTTATGAAACTTGTCAGTCTTGTCTCAAAGGGAAGATGACCAAATCTCCGTTCACCGGACATGGAGAAAGGGCAGCAGAGCTCTTGGGACTCATACACATTGATGTATGTGGTCCGATGTCTATACATGTAAGGGGTGGGTTCTCATACTTCATCACATTCACTGACGATCTCTCTAGATTCGGATACGTGTATCTGATGAAACACAAATCCGAAACTTTTGAGAAATTCAAGGAATTCAGAAACGAAGTAGAGAACCAGACTGACAAAAGTATCAAGATCCTCCGATCGGATAGAGGAGGGGAGTACTTAAGCACAGAATTCCTAGATTACTTAAAAGAGAATGGTATTCTCTCTCAGCTTACTCCTCCTTATACACCACAGCACAACGGTGTATCGGAGCGGAGGAATCGTACCCTATTAGATATGGTTCTCTCGATGATGAGTAGTGCCGAGTTGCCTCTTTCATTTTGGGGACATGTGCTTTTGACAGCGGCATATCTATTGAATGATGTTCCGTCTAAATCTGTGCCTAAGACACCATTTAAGATATGGAATGGTAAAAGGCCATATCTTAAACGTATTAAGATATGGGGTTGTCCGGCCTATGTAAAAGTACAAAATCAGGAAAAACTGCAGGCACGTTCAGTTCTATGTAAATTTGTGGGATATCCTAAAAACTCTACAGGATATCTGTTCTACCATACAGAGGAACATAAGGTGTTTGTATCTCGCCACGCTGCCTTTTTAGAGTGGAAATTTCTTGCAAAAGAAACAAGTGGGAGTTCGGTAGAACTGGAAGAAATTCAGCGACCACAAAATGAAACTGAAAATTTGACAGAACCTCTGGATTCAATAACCCCGAATGAACCTCAGCCACTCCGTAGATCCGGTAGGATTTCTCATCCACCCGAGAGATACTACGGTTTTCTCATAGACGGGGATCGAGAGGATTGCATCTTGGAAGAAGATGACCCTACCAGTTTCAGGCAGGCCATTATCAGTAGGGACTCTGATAGGTGGCTGGATGCAATGCAATCCAAAATGGAGTCCATGTACACCAATAAAGTGTGGACCTTGGATATTGCTCCACCTGGGGTAAAACCCGTTGGATGCAAATGGATCTACAAAAAGAAACTTGGTGTAGATGGGCAGGTGGAAACCTATAAGGCTAGACTCGTTGCAAAAGGTTTTCGTCAAAGACCTGATTTGGACTATGACGAAACTTTTTCTCCAGTGGCTATGCTCAAATCAATTCGGATCCTGCTTGCCATTGCTGCCTTCCATGACTATGAAATCTGGCAAATGGACGTTAAAACGACTTTTCTAAACGGCTGTTTAGAAGAGTACGTTTACATGGATCAGCCAGAAGGTTTCGTGGACAGTGGGAGCAGCGGGAAGGTGTGCAAGTTACTCAAATCCATTTATGGATTGAAGCAGGCATCGCGGAGTTGGAACATCTATTTTGATGAGGCAATCAAAGAATTTGATTTCATCAAGAACGAAGATGAACCTTGTGTCTATAAGAAGATTGTAGGACGAACTGTCGTATTCCTAGTCTTGTACGTGGACGACATTCTTTTGATATGAAATGACATTCCTATGCTACAATCGGTCAAGCTATTCTTGTCACAACGGTTCTTCATGAAGGACCTGGGTGATGCCTCGTACATTCTGGGGATCAAGGTATTTAGAGATAGATCCAAGAGACTACTGGGAATTTCGCAGTCCAGGAACATAGAGACCGTACTAAAGAGATTTAGTATGGAGGATTCCAAGCGCGGTAACATACCCGCATTGCACGGAATTACCCTCTCTAAGAAGATGTCTCCTAAGACTGACGAGGAGAGAGTTCGCATGAACACTATACCCTACGCTTCGGCGGTAGGATCTATAATGTATGCGATGCTATGTACAAGACCAGATGTAGCTTACGTGCTGAGCGTGGTGAGCCGGTATCAGTCAGACCCAGGTGAGGACCACTGGACGGCAGTGAAGAACATTCTCAAGTACCTGAGAAGGACTAAGGAGATGTTCCTGGTTTAAGGTAATGGAGACCTCAGGGTCGAGTCCTTTACCGATTCAAGCTTCCAGAGTGACAAAGATGACAACAAGCCTTTCTCGGGTTTTGTGTTTACCCTCAACGGAGGGGCGGTATGTTGGTGGAGTTCCAAACAGGATACCGTCGCAGACTCGACAATGGAGGCTGAATACATTGCTACAAGCGATGCCGTAAAAGAGGCGGTCTGGATGAAGAAGTTCATTAGTGAACTTCGGGTGGTTCCGTCCATTGTTGACCCAATACCTTTGTATTGCGATAACAATGGGGCTATAGCTTTAGCGAAGGAACTAAGGTCCCATCAGTAATCCAGACACATCTTAAGGCGGTATCACTTGATCAGGGAGATCATTGATCGCAGGAGATCGAGGTACGGAGTGGACACAAAAGACAACACAGCGGATCCATTCACGAAGGCCCTCCCTCAAACACATTTCAAGCGACTTTTTGAGCTATTGGGTATGCGGTACGCCGGCAGGTGGCCTTAGTGCAGACGTTGGGTATGCGGTACACCAATTACTGGCCTTTAATGCAAGTGGGAGATTGTTAGATATGTATGCACTAGAGGCCATTATTGTATAGTACTGGTTTGTATAATACATTTTGGAGGCTTGGGATATATATATGGTTTTACGACAGTCTTGCTCGATATAATAGTATGCTACTTTGTTTGTTTCTATCTTAATATGTGTATATGTTTCTTTAAACATATTGCTAAAAACATATTGGTAGAGCCCTTAGGATCTTTGCTTGACTACCGGCGTTGTGATGACGATCACACAAGCGGGGGCTGAGTAGTCTATAAGAACATCCTTATTTTGGTCCCTAGCCGTAGGATTATCGAGACAGGGCATCGATACTCCAGAGTAGACTGGTGCATACGCTTCTCTTCCCAGCAGGAGAGATGGTCTGTCCCACAGCCATCAGTACGTCGCACTGGAGATAGTATGCAGGTGCTCGTTAGGTTACGAGTACACTGAACAGGACTCGTCGGGAACTGTTGGTTGGTATTATACCTATCGTCAGTTAACTGTTCCCAGGTGACATAAGTACAGCTTAGTCCGCTGACTTGACACTGTCACTTCGCCTCGAGTGTGTTCCTACTGTTCTTAGATTACTACCCTACCACGGCTCTACTGAGTCGTGCAAACAGGTAGTAGTTGGGAGCAGTCCCGAAGCACTTGGAGGCAGTGACGGTTAGACAGGATTCGTCTCTCCCGGTATTGGGGGTTGATATCGCGCTGTGTCTAGGAGAGCCATTACACAAATTCCCTGGCCAGGGCAAGCGAGAATTGCTGGTAGGTTTTCCAGTAGATTCTCAGGGTGCTTTGGGCTACACTCCGACACGACTTGTACCGCTATTAGGGGACTGATGTTTACCGCCCCCTTAGTCCCGCCCTGCGATACTCTCAGACGAACAGACTGGACTGTACGGAGATTGTCATATACAGGCTCAGTAGGAGTTCGGATGGGTTCACCTCATTAGTCTTCTCATCGGCATCTACCTGGGGACCGTTACGTACAGCTAGTGCCGCTTGCGGTCTGTGGTTAACCCCACTGCCAACGTAGTGTCGAGTCTTTAGAGTCCCACACAGAGGGTTATTCTCCTTTGGGAAAAACAGAGCAGTGGTCGCATGGTTTTGCGACGGGGTTCGTTCACATCCGCGCACTTATGCACGTTTGGTGTCTGGACAGTTATTACTAGCGGGCTTTGGTTTAAGCCAGATCCTAGTATATGTTTTGGGGTTAGTTTTATCTCATTGTATTCGTGTTCCTCGGATCACGGATACGGGTGTGTATGCACAGTTGACTGAGGCAGAGGCAGTGGATTCTCATTAGGGTTATGGTACGGGTGTGTATGCACAGTTGACTGTTGTCTTTTTCCAAACCCTAATGAGAATAGGAAATATGATTAATAAAATTAGTTAACAATTATTGCGCCATGGTTGAGTTGAATTCTTGACTTTTGTTGACTTGTTGACTTAGTTGACCGGTTGACCAAAGTGGACTTGTTGACCATCATCATTTGTTTTCAAAGATGCTTCTTATTCTTTGCAAAAGCATTTAATGAATGAAATGATAATGGTCATTCATCAACTCACCATCACAAATTGTTAATTATTATTATTATCATTTTTCTAAATTATGAGAGCATGGTTGTAAATTTTATCATTCTCACTTGCATCTTCTCTCTCATCCATTGCTCTCCTTCTTCCTCTAGCTCAAGGAAAATCCCTCTCATGAGTTGAGAACCATTTTCCTTTGAGATAAAACACCAAGACTACTCTATACTCTTTTTAGGGTTCTAGGTTTAGCAAACCAAGCACCTTAGTTACCTCTAGGTTGAGGTAGGAGCTCAAGTTCGAACCCTCAGGTGGATCTATCTTCGACAAAGAGGAGACGACGAGGAGGAGCTGTACAAACTATTACAAGGAGCAAGTAAGGAGGAGAAAAACAAGAAGAGAAGGAGTTCAAGACTAGGTATAACCATTCTACATAGTAGTTAGAACTTGTAGATTTTGTGTTAGTTTTGTTTAGCCAAGATCCTTAATGAACGGTTCATGTTACCTAGTTGGGAAATTTCTTTCGTTTTACCTATTCCGCCTCCCCGAAAGGACCGGGGTGGGTAACGTGGACCTAACACAAACCACTGGAGCTTTCAAACAGAGATGTGACAGAAGATCGCTAGTACATCTTGAATAGAGCAACGAAGATGATTCGTCTGTTTTTTATCCCTGATGCAGGCTTAGTTGAATTGAAGAATTCCAGTTTGAAGGATCTTACTCAGATCTAGAGTAAATCGAGCAAGACAGGACGTTGTTCGTTGGATGCACCGATGTGAGATCAGTAAGTTGACCAGCTTCGGATCGAAGGACCTTACCCAGAAGCGTTGTGAGTTGATCGTGAACGAAAGAATGAAGCGTATTCCTCCGATGTGTGGGACGAGTTCCCGAAAATGAAATCGGCTAAATATCTTCCACGGAGTGGTGAAGATACCTGAGTTCGTAATTTCGAGTCCGTGTGAAAGACTCCAGATTGACTGTAGCAGAGAACGAATTGCTGCACTTAGCCCGCAAGTTTTGACATCGACGTGGACGATGATGAGGACGGGTGAAACAATAGGTTCGTGATAGATGTTAACGAGTTGTGTTACTCCCCGTTGATACCAGAGGATTGACATGTATGCAGAGGCGTTGGATACGGCCGAATTCCAAAGGAAAGCCGTGTTGAGGACGCAGCTGTCCGGTTATGAGAAAAAGAGTTAAGCAAGAGTGCCAACCTTCGTATAGTTCAGCATAGATGAGATCGAAAGAGTCCTTAAGTAGGTTCTTTCCAGGATGCTACAGCGATAAAGATTTGCACCCAGGATCAGTTGTATCGTACATAATCAGAGGGCCAGATTCCACCGTCAGTAATGTGCTACCTTACGAGTGGTCAGGATAAATGGCAAAGCAAGGATCAGCGGAGTGCCAGAGCGGAAATGTTCCATTATTATACCCAACCAGGCCGATGAGCAGAAAGATTGTGAGATTGGTAATCCATAGAGAAAAGTAGGATCCAGAGACAGAGGACGCCAGACCGTGAGTAGGAGGTAAGCGGATGTTCTTGCTCTGCCAGCTTTGGGTGCACTGGCATTTTTCGACATTGAAGGAGGTGTACCTCAATGTCATTTATTACGATTTGTGTTTTGTGATCCGAGTATTACACTTTTATCGCTTGGATTTGAGTTTCATGATATTTGTTTTCGTGTACCATGACTGCACCTACTAGATATTTTCAATTGTGCATAGTTATTGCACTTGATTTATGTTTTATACACCGTCACATTGGTTTATGATTTGTGCATATCTATTGCACTTGATATCGATTTTGTGCCTGGGATACACATATTTATGATTCCGTGGATTTCCATACCGTCGATGAGATTTTGTGCATGTTGTACGCACTCGATTTGATTTATGCACTCGGTATAGCTTACATGTGCTCGAAGTTCATTGATATGGATTTTTTGCACGCAGTTGCACACACTTATGATTTTAATACACCTTGGCACGCTCGATGTTGTTTTTTTGCATATTTGAGATATTGATGCGTTTTCGGGCATCTAGTGCACCTGAGATTATGTTTTTGTGCATTTGTTGCACTAGATCTATGTTTTCGTGCACTGTTGCACTTGACATTCGTTTTCGTGCGCTTTACTGCTCTAGATGTTTTGTGCAGACCTAACGCACTTGATTTGGATTTGCGCGCATATTGGGCGCATGGTATGAGATTTTGTGCACACCGGATGCTCTTGATTGAGATTTTATTCGTGCATGTTAGTTGCACTGGGTTGAGATTTTCATGCACTTTAGATGCACTCGATATTATTGTCGTGCACACCCGTTGCACTTGACAGATGCTTCCATGCACACCTGTTGCACTTAGTTTGGCTTTTGTGCACATTCGTGGCACTTATATTTGTCTTGATTTTTCATGCGCACCAGACGCACGGATGTTAGATGCGCCTTTTTAGGCTGATTTTTGCTCTTCAGCATTATATTTGATGTTGGGTACTATATTATATAGTAGACGAGCAGGACTGTTCTGAGGACGGTACCTGAGTACTTTTGCATGCATAAAGGTTACCAAGAGGTTTTCAAAAAGGTGTTATTGTTAGTTATGTATATGCCCTAGAGGCCATTATTGTACATATGATGTATATTATAATGGATGCTTGGATATATATAGAGAGGACTTTCTTGCTCGTCATGATAGTATGCTATTTGGTTTTCCTTTATCTTAACATGTTGACTTATATTAGTTTACCGTCTTACTCTCACATGTTGATAAAGCCCTTAGGATCTGTACTCGACTACGGGGACTATGATGAGATCATACTAGTGGGGCCACGGTAGTCGATGAGTACATCCTATTACTGTTCCTAGTCGAGGGTGTGTCGAGACAGGGCATCGATACACCAGAGTAGACTAGCGTATACGCATCTTGACCCATATGATGGGCGATGGATGATCCCATATCCATCGGTGTTTTGACATCAGAGATGGTGTACGGGTCCTCAGTGGAGACTGGGTACACTGGACGGACTCTCCGAGAACTCCCAGATGGTGATATTCCACACGTCAGATGGCAGTTCTCCGGTGACACTGGTATAGGGTAGTCTGTAGACCCGAGATCGTCATAGAGTCTTGTGTGATTCCTACTATGCTTTGATTTCCACCTTACCATGTCCAAGAGGGCGTGCAAAACAGGTGGCTTTTGGGCACAGTCCCGAATCACATGGAGGCAATGAGCGATAGGAGGGGATTCGTCTCCCGGTATAGAGAGTTAATGTTGTGCAGTGTTCAATTGGCTATAACTGGAAGTCCCTGGCCAGGGCGGATATTGAGTACTACTGGTAAGTGCTATCAGTAGGTTCTCGACCTATTATGAGCCACACATATGTTAGTTATATTTATGCCCTAGAGGCCATTACTGTACATTGGATGTATATAGTAGTGGATGCTGGGATATATATAGATAGGACTTTGTTGCTCGACATGATAGTATGCTATCTGGTTGCTCTTTATCTTAACATGTATACTTTCTGTCTCTCTGATTACATGTTGATAAAGCCCTTAGGATGTGTACTCGACTTTCAGGACTATGATGTAGATCATACTAGTGGGTCCTAGGTAGTCAATGAGTACATCCTTCATTGTTCCTAGTCGTGGGAATATCGAGACGGGGCATCGATATTCCAGAGTAGACTAGCGTATATCTTCTCGACCCATGTGATGGGCGATGGATGATCCCATATCCATTGGTGTTTGACATCAGAGATGGTATGCGGGTGCTCAGTAGAGACTGGGTACACTGAACGGACTCGCTGAGAACTCCCAGATGGTATTATACCTCACCTCAGATGGCAGTTCTCTGGTGACACTGGTGTAGCTTAGTCTGTTGACCCGAGATCGTCATAGAGTCTTGTGTGTCTCCCACTGTGCTTTGATTTCAACCCTACCACGGCTCTACTGAGTCGTGCAAACAGGTGGTTTTTAGGTACAGTCCCGATTCACATGGAGGCAATGAGCGATAGGAGGGGATTCGTCTCTCCCGGTATTGGGGGTTGATGTTGCGCTATGCACGACTGGCCATAACTGGAAATCCCTGGCCAGGGTTGCAGTGATCTACTGGTAAGTGTTATCAGTAGTTTCACACATGTTATGGACCTCACGTCGGCATGACTTATCGAGCTACTAGGGTCTAACGTTTACCACCCCTAGGCGAGATATGCGACATATCAGACGAACAGGCCGGACTGTACGGTAAGTGTTATTGGTTGGATTCACAGGAGTGTGAGCGGGCTTGCTCGTCGATCTTCTGATCGCTCAATACCTGGGTGGCCGTTACGTTTAGCAGACCGCTTGCGGCTTGTGGGTGTTTGATATGATCATCACCTGCTGCCGGTGTATTGACGAGTTTTTAGAGTCCTACACAGAGGTTTCCTGGCTCAAGCGAAACGAAATAGGAGCGCATATGAGATATGTGCGGGACCGAGAATAATGTGTGTATGTGATACCGTATTCTATTCTCACGATGAATGTGTCGAATGGTTGTATGCGATATAACCTAGTTATCGAATCAATGATTGATTCGATAAGCCGATACATTGGATATTAGTCGGTTATATGCGATATGACCGGATCGTTAAATCAAGTGTTGATTTAATGATTTAATGCATAATTATATATTTGATATATTGCTTTGCATTAACTAGTATTGGTTCACTTTAAATGGATTTTCTCACTTGAAGTACACAAGTTGTATATGTGATATACTTTTGTGCACTTATTTGTATTATGTTTGATGATACATGCTAACTTGAGTTTGTGTGTATGATTAAACCATGGCTATATGAATGGTTAGGGTTTTGTTTACTTATTTATTTTGCTTATTTATTTTGGAAAAGATAAATAGAAATGGTGGCTTTCTTTGTTTCTTTCTTGAAGCTTCATGAAGTATTGAAAGCTTGACCATTTTGTTTGCTTCCCTTAACCTAACCATTCACCTAACCTTAGTTTAGTCTCTACACTTAACCATGGTTGGTATATGATAAGTATTCATTTTTATTTTCTATTTGGAAAATACTTATCATATTCTTTCTTCTTCTTCTTCATCAACAAGAAGAAAAGCTTGCCTCCATCAATGGCAACTTGAGAAAAAGAGTGAGAAATCCAATTTTAAAGTGAACCCACTTCCTATTTCTTCATCCTCTACAACTTGCCAAGTAGTATAGGGTGTTTTCTTCACAAGTTTCATGACTTGGTGAAGTTGGAGCTTGATCTTAAGTTGCCTCGACGTAGATCATCTTCGGCATTGAAGTCGACGACCTAGCCCGATCATTCTTTCGATGAAACCACCACAAGAGTCCGTGATCCAAAAGGTACAGCGGAGGGACTTCATCGTAGAGCTAAGGAAGTGGGGGATCGGATCTACAAAGGTTGTAGTCACTTCCCTTTTAGTTAAAGTTGTTAACTTGCATTGCATCGTCTATAAATCTAGTTAACGATCCGTATGAGGGTTTGTAGGCACATGAAATTTTTTTAATTGGGCATGTTTGATCACTTGTGAGACCTCATTAGTGTGCCTAGGAACCCTACAGTGGTATCAAAGCCTAGCTAGAGCTTTAGGCGATATGTAGACGAAGCTAGAAGTCCGATCGAACCCGATATCCCCCGATTTCAACCCTCTCTGTACAATTTTTCAAACAGTGGATTTTTGTGAATTAAAAATTCTCATAAAATTAAGCAGGAAAAACTAAGAATTATTGTGAAGTACGGTCCACTAAGTCAATAATTTGACCGCGGAACCGCGGCGAAACCATGGGTGTTGCGGCGGTTCCGCGGCCAAAATTTGGACTTAGTCCCTGAAATTTCATATATTTATTCTTAGGTCCTTTCTTGGAAATTTTTTATCCGAATTTTTTAATTCCTCTCAAATGTTGAGTATTCTAGGGTTTTATTGGGGACTCGTTAATTTGATCGGATAATTTAACTTCGTTTAAGTTTTTCCGGATATTTTAGAAACTGTTAAAAATTTCGACCGGATATAAATACCCACTTTTTCCCCTGTCGGGAAATTTCTAAGTATTGGATCTTTCCGTGGTTTAATAACATTCTAAGTAGTGCAAGTAACGCGATGGACCCTCTAGAAGACAACAAACCTTAACTCGATTATCTGACCGTCTTGAACTGCCCTTTGAACCTTAGGGTTTGGGGCAGTACGGCGTGCCACATGTGAGGCGTTGGCTTGACCCTTCTACGGCTGGACCGTTGGTACTGAGGCACGAAGTGAATGTTTTTAAACTTATTTCATGTGTTGAGCTATTTCGGGAAAACTTAGTTGTTCGATTGTTCGATCGGAAAGTTTAACATTTTTCTATTTATCCGGAATGTGATACAACATTTGGAATTCACAAGTAGTTATGAGATAACTGAATGAATGTTATAAACATAGCAGTTTAGTCTCACTTGATCGGTTGCCACGGAATTTTGATGTGATCAAAAGGTCGTCGCAATCACGTAGCGTACACGGATATTCGCCGGTAAACTTAATAGACAGCTACACCCCATAGCCCCGACCAAGTGACTGTAGGAGAACCCCGTTGCCGAAAGCATCCGTTTGGGTGCTCGCGGCAGCGGTGTTCCGCCTTAGTGCACTTCGTCGACAGTATCGGGGGTGCGGCCGCCTACTAAAGTTTGCGACGAGTATTCGATCAGGATGTCGGGAATCTTGCTGAATTGCCCGACTTGATATTGAAAAGAGTTTTTGATAATGAGACTAAAATGCGGGGTTTATAATTGTTAGGCATGCGATGTCTAAGTATTTCATTTGATTAGGCATGCGATGTCTAAAGAGGTTGCGGATTCCAACTGTTGTAGTTTTACACTTTCTTTTCTGTGACCGTAAGTGTAATATGTGATATCGCCGGTTTTGTTGCTATATGTCAACGACAATTGGGATGCGCATATTTACTTACGTTGATGACATGTGATGTTATGCGTTGCTGGATATGTTATATTGGATTGTCGTGTTTGAATAGCCGGGGGTTTTTATGTGAGATGAGTGTTTTTTCATTTTCATTCATGTAAAAACTTGTATGTAATATTCTTTTATTGGGGCACTTCCAGGTTGCGGATGATGTCACCATTTGTATATTATTTACTTTTCCGCATTAGGATAGACCCAAGGTGGGGATCACAAGTAACCGGGTTCTGGGGTCCAGTGGGAGACCAACTCGAGGAGTCGATTCCGGGTCTCCTAACCCTAGAATTTGTAGGGTTGCTTGCCGCTCTCGTAGGGGTCTAGGGATGTGGGATTGGCTATTCATCACGACTGTGGAATCCATGTTTTATACTGGCTCGTATTGAAAACACGGACATCCTAGTATATCCAATATTTCATATGATATATTCTGCTGCGTTATCTGTGATGTGATCATGTGATTTGTTCAGATAAATATTATATATAGTATATATGATATATTATATAGACGTTTCTTATGCTTTACACCCGCGCTAGCCCTGCCTCGCTCTGGCGTTAGTTACCTAACCTAACGGTGCAGATGGGACATCGAGGCGAATGCGGATGGCATAAGCGTACGTTATATTTATCTGTGATGTTTAGGTGGACTTAAATGATGGGATATTCATTAATATGATTAATGAAAGAAAATAAACCTAATTGATGTTGTGGAATCGAATTTCAAAATAAAAACAGGTAGCTACAGTTCTTGCTTTGCATCGCGGTGTCCTTGTAGAACATCCTGCACCTTATTCGATAGGGAAAGGACCGAGATCCCTTCACCGGGAGTAACTCCTTTAGCAATAACTGGCAGATGCTACAACCCTCCGTTTGTCTTTTGATTGCTTCTATAGTTTTTGCTTTGCACAGCGGTATATATGATATATCCTGCACCTTATTCGATGAGGAAAGGACCGACGATCCCTTCACCGGGAGTGACCCCTTTAGCAAAACTAGAAAAGCCTCAAAAACACTCCATTTAAAAACCATTTGATTCCGCAACGAGATCAAGTTCAAAGCGTTAAAGGTTTTCATAAAAACCATTCGCAACCCTCCGTCATTTTAGGAAGTAGAGTACTTAGTATTCGTGTTGTGTTTGTTGACCATAGTCAAGGCACAGTGTACGGTAGCTAAGTGATGTCTTCCTACACCGCATATGATGCGATTAGATAGGACAGTCGCGTGACTTTGTTGACCTTAGTTAAGGGTCATGTGGGTGGGTCTAATTAATCACGAAATGACGGGTAGAACTTGACTAGTGCTTATGATTTGTTGACCATAGTTAAGGTCATAAGTGCTAGGGGTAAAAACCATTATCGGGAGTTTCAAGTGTTGAAATTTGCAATGAGATTGCATACCTTCTATATGATAGTTGGATCCCGATACCCACTGCGAGTAATTGTTACTCCTGGGAGAGTTTTCCACTTTGCAATTAGCCGATCAAGTAGGTGTCTAGAAAGGTGTCAACGGGGTTACGCCTCTGGGAAAACGAGGTTTACTGTAATTAGGTCCGTGCGAAAGCACGTGGAACCTCCCTCAAAGTGTCGATACTGGCCTGGCTGAAAGATTGGCGAACTTGTAGAGTGTAATTAATCCCGGCTAGTCTTTCCTTTTAGGGTTTGAAGGAAGATTTGATAAAAATAGTGGGAACCATCCTGATTAGATAAAATAAATAACCAATCTAATCTTGCAAGAGCGCACGCAGAGTGTTTTCTTTTCTCTCTCTCCAGGTAGCGACCATATCACGCCTTAATCAAGATAATAATATGGATGTATTGACCGAACCCACTTGTTATACAGTGCTGGGGAACGTTGGTCACGCTCCAACTTATAATTGTTATAAGACAGAGTAGGAAATAGGGGAATACCAGAATTCCCATGCCGCCCAAACGAAGATAGTGCATATGATGCATCTCCTTCGGGTGTGTTCATTATACAGAACTGTTTCTCAGTATCCTCTGCATCCTGGGTATCTGATACCGGATCAGGATCCCAGATATGTAATCTGTTACATAGGGCTACAAAAAGGTAGAAAACTGAGAACGGGTGATACGTTTCATGAGACAGAAAACGGGGCAAGTGTTGCAGCCAAGACTGTTGGTCACTGTCACCCTGTATTACTAATACATTGATTCTGAACAAATGCTATTAGATACCGAACCTGATATACAAAATCATATCAATCTCTTTATTAGTAAAGAAATGATAAAATTTTGTATTAATGGATAATGTTTTGAACATTTCCTATATCAAAAGTTGATCGGTTCAGGCACGTTATCTAAAAGCATTGACGTTCTAAATCAAACTACAGTTCTTAGTATACAGAACACACACAAGAGGAAGTGTTCAGAAATGAACGAATCCATCTTGAGGCATTGTAGACTAGGTCATATCAATGCGACCCGACTGGCTGAAGTTGCATTTTAGATGCATATTTAAATCAGTTTGAATTTACATCTTCTGAAACTTGCCAGTCATGTCACAAAGATTAGATGACCATAGCTCTGCTTATTGGAAACAGAGAAAGAGTTAATGAACTCTTGGGACTGATACATGATGATGTATGTAAGGTCTTCTGTCTACACATGCCAGGACCGGTTCTTTGTACTTCTTTACGTTCTCTGATAATCTCTCAAGATTCAGACATATGTCCCTGTTGAAACACAAGTCCGAACCTTTTAAGATATTCACAGAATATAAGTTGGAAGTAGAGAACTAAAATATGGGTATAAGTATTATGTTCTATGACAAGATCAGGGAGGAGAATACTTGTGCATGGAATCCTTGGACTATTCTAAAGGAAAATGAGATTCTCTCTCAGTATTACTCCTCTGAATACACCACAACACAATGGTGTAACAGGGCGGAGCAATCGCACCGTATTAGATATGGTGTGCTCTATGATGAGTACTACTGAGTTACCTATTTCCTTTTGGGGTTGTGCACTTGAGAAGATGCATACCTATTGAATTAGATTCGAATCAAATCAGTGCCTACCACTCCATATAAGATATAGTATGGGAAGAGCCTATCTCTTAAGTAAGTTAAGATTCGGGATTGTCCGGCCTATGTCAAAAGCAAAATCCGGACAAAATCGAGGCAAGGTCAGTTCTGTAGAACTGGAAAGGTTCCAGCTATACAAAACTGCAGCTGATGATTTGACAGAACCAGAGGATTCAATAGTTCCCGACGAACCTCAGTCTCTCCGCCGATCTAGTAGGGTTCCTCATCCGCCTGAGAGATACCTCGGTTTCTCGATGACAGTGGGAGCGAGGAATGCATCATGAGATGATGACCCAATTAGTTTCGAGCAGGCCATCAAGAGTAGGGACTCTGTAAGAATGGCTGGATGCTTAGCGATCTGACATGGAATCCATGTACACCAGCAAAGTATAGACTTTGGCTGCTATATCTGAAGGGTTAAATTCCTATCAGGAGCAAGTATATCTTGAGAAGATTACTTGGTGTAGATGGAAAAGTTGAGACTTTCAAAGCTAAACTTGTTAAAGGTTTTTCGTCATCAACCAAGCGTGGATAATGATGAAACCTTTTCCAGGGACTATGCTTAAGTCCATCCAGATCCTACTTGCCATTACTACATACTATGGCTACGATATCTGGTGGTTGGGTGCCATGACTACTTTTCTAAATGATGTTTGAGAAGAGAACGTCTATAAGTACACAGCCAGAGGGCTTCGCAAACAGTGGGAGCAGCGGAAACGTGTGCAAGTTGCTTTACAGGATAAAGCAGGCATCGCGGAGTTGGGACATCTGTTTTGATGTGGTAGTCAAAGAGTTTGACTTCATCAAAATGGTAAATGAACCTTGTATATACAAAATGGTAGTAGAGAGTAAGTTGGCTGTCCTCGTATTGTACGTGGACAACATACTCTTGATAGGAAAATAGTTTCCTATACTACGCTCGGTCAATCTTCGCTTATCACAAGGATTCTCCAATAGGATCAAAGTGATACCTCCTAAATCCCGAGTTTTCATCTATGAAATAGATGTAATTGGATGCTATGATTCTTACTAGATGTAGTGAGATGGTATCAATCGATCCTGGGGAGAATCACTGGAAGTGTTCCAGGTTGATAAGGACGACTGAATGTCAGTCGCAGGCATTGTCTTTACCCTCAGTAAAAGGACGGTATGTTGGAAGAGTTCCAAGCTAGATACCGTGGCAAACTAGACGATAAAGGCTGGTAACATCGCTATTTAAGATACTACCAAAAAGGCTGTTTGGGTGTATAGTGGTTCATAAGATGAACTAGGTTCCCACCATTGTGTGACAATGGAAGTGTGGCTTTGGCCAAGGAACCATGGTCCCATCAGTGACCCAAACATATACTGAGGCAGCATCACCTGATCATGGAGATAGTTGATCTCCAGGGTGATCGAGGTTAGGAGAGTAGATTCAGAGGACAACACGGCGGATCCACTCACGAAGGCCTTTTCCTAAAGAGAGACTTATATGGGATGGTTGAGTATTAGATACTACAACCACTGCTAAAGATGGCCTTAGTGCAAGTGGGAGATTGTTAGTTATATGTATGCCCTAGAGGCCATTACTGTACATTGGATGTATATAGTAGTGGATGCTGGGATATATATAGGTAAGACTTTCTTGCTCGACATGATAATATGCTATCTGGTTGCTCTTTATCATAACATGTATACTTTCTGTCTCTCTGATTACATGTTGATAAAGCCCTTAGGATGTGTACTCGACTTCCAGGACTATGATGTAGATCATACTAGTGGGGCCTGGGTAGTCAATGGGTACATCCTTCATTGTTCCTAGTCGTGGGAATATCGAGACGGGGCATCGATATTCCAGAGTAGACTAGCGTATATCTTCTCGACCCATGTGATGGGCGATGGATGATCCCATATCCATTGGTGTTTGACATCAGAGATGGTATGCGGGTGCTCAGTAGAGACTGGGTACACTGAACGGACTCGCCGAGAACTCCCAGATGGTATTATACCTCACGTCAGATGGCAGTTCTCCGGTGACACTGGTGCAGCTTAGTCTGTTGACCCGAGATCGTCATAGAGTCTTGTGTGTCTCCCACTGTGCTTTGATTTCCACCCTACCACGGCTCTACTGAGTCGTGCAAACAGGTGGTTTTTGGGTACAGTCCCGATTCACATGGAGGCAATGAGCGATAGGAGGGGATTCGTCTCTCCCGGTATTGGGGGTTGATGTTGCGCTATGCACAACTGGCCATAACTGGAAATCCCTGCCCAGGGTTGCAGTGATCTACTGGTAAGTGTTATCAGTAGTTTCACACATGTTATGGACCTCACGTCGGCATGACTTATCGAGCTACTGGGGTCTGACGTTTACCACCCCTATGCGAGATATGCGACATATCAGACGAACAGACCGGACTGTACGGTAAGTGTTACTGGTTGGATTCACAGGAGTGTGAGCGGGCTTGCTCGTCGATCTTCTGATCGCTCAATACCCGGGTGGCCGTTACGTTTAGCAGACTGCTTGGGGCTTATGGGTGTTTGATATGATCATCACCTGCTGCCGGCGTATTGACGAGTATTTAGAGTCCTACACAGAGGTTTCCTGGCTCAAGCGAAACGAAATAGGAGCGCATATGAGATATGTGCGGGATCGAGAATAATGCGTATATGTGATACCGTATTCTATTCTCGCGATGAATGTGTCGAATGGTTGTATGCGATATAACCTGGTTATCGAATCAAGGATTGATTCGATAAGCCGATACATTGGATATTAGTCGGTTATATGCGATATGACCGGATCGTTAAATCAAGTGTTGATTTAATGATTTAATGAATAATTATATATTTGATATATTGCTTTGCATTAACTAGTATTGGTTCACTTTAAATGGATTTTCTCACTTGAAGTACACAAGTTGTATATGTGATATACTTTTGTGCACTTGTTTGTATCATGTTTGATGATACATGCTAACTTGAGTTTGTGTGTATGATTAAACCATGGTTATATGAATGGTTAGGGTTTTGTTTACTTATTCATTTATTTATTTTGTTTATTTATTTTGGACAAGATAAATAGAAATGGTGGCTTTCTTTGTTTCTTTCATGAAGCTTCATGAAGTGTTGAAAGCTTGACCATTTTGTTTGCGTCCCTTAACCTAACCATTCACCTAACCCTAATTTAGTCTCTACACTTAACCATGGTTGGTATATGATAAGTATTCATTTTTATTTTCTATTTGGAAAATACTTATCATATTCTTTCTTCTTCTTCTTCTTCTTCATCAACAAGAAGAAAAGTTTGCCTCCATCAATGGCAACTTGAGAAAAAGAGTGAGAAATCCAATTCTAAAGTAAACCCACTTCCTATTTCTTCATCTTCTACCACTTGCCAAGTAGTATAGGGTG
This sequence comes from Agapanthus africanus, assembly GCA_030015575.1. Lineage (NCBI taxonomy): Eukaryota > Viridiplantae > Streptophyta > Magnoliopsida > Asparagales > Amaryllidaceae > Agapanthus > Agapanthus africanus. Next base: position 449,154,079 of record JASDDO010000014.1, on the reverse strand, counting down.
TTTTCTTCACAAGTTTCATGACTTGGTGAAGTTGGAGCTTGATCTTGAGTTGCCTCGACGTAGATCATCTTCGGCATCGAAGTCGACGACCTAGCCCGAACATTCTTTCGATGAAACCACCGCGAGAGTCCGAGATCCAAAAGGTACAGCGGAGGGACTTCATCGTAGAGCTAAGGAAGTGGAGGACCAGATCTACAAAGGTTGTAGTCACTTCCCTTTTAGTGAAAGTTGTTATCTTGCATTGCATCGTCTATAAATCTAGTTAACGATCCGTATTAGGGTTTGTAGGCACATGAAAATTTTTGAATTGGGCATGTTTGATCACTTGTGGGACCTCATTAGTGTGCCTAGGAACCCTACAACTTCGACACGACTTATCGGTTACTGGGGTCTAACGTATACCATCCCTAGACTAGATATGCAACATATCAGACGAAGAGACCTGACTGTACGGGAGTGTTACTGATTGGATTCATAGGAGAATGTATAGGCTAGCTTGTTGATATTCTGATCGCTCAATACCAGGGTGGCTGTTACGTTTAGCTGACCGCTTGCAGCTTGTCGGTGTTTGATATGATCATCACCTGCTACCGGCGTATTGACGATTCATTAGAGTCCTACACAGAGGTTTCTTGACTCAGGAAAAACGGAGTAGGGGCACATATATGATATGTGCACGACCGAGAATAATGCGATATGAGATACCGTATTATATTCTCGCGATATTTAGGTATGCGCCGGGTCGTCGGATCAAGTGTTGATTCGATGAATCGGTACATGATATATTAGTCGGTTATATTCGATATAGCCGGATTGTCGGATCAAGTGTTGATTCGATAATTTAATGTATAATAATATATATGATATATTGCATTACATTATCTAATATTGGATCGCTTTATTATTTCATTTTCTCACCGGATAATACATTGATATATATGTGATATATATTAATTGTATTATTTTCTTTTTTTACAAATATATAATATATTTGTGATATATATTATTGTAACATGATATGATTACTAATGAAACATGTTTAGTGGAGATTAAACAAGTTTAGGGTTTGAATTGGGTTAGTTCTTTCATGAACATTCTAGAAGGTTTTCTTTTGTCTTGTGTTAAGATATTATGTTGATATTTTCTTATGACTCATTCATTAACTCAACCCAAACCCTAGCCTCAGTTAATTCTCTGTATGGGTTAGCCTAGTCATGGTTGACCATGGTTACATTATTAATCATATATCATTTCATTATTCATCACAAAAGGATTAATTCATTATTCTTCTTCTTCAACCTTGAGCTTTGAGAAAGCTTTCTTGGTTTTCTTCATGTGATGATTTTGTGTGAGAATTTGATATAAAAAGAAAGCATAAATACTACTCCATCATCCTCATCTAATCTAGCCAATTAGATTAGGGTGTTCACCTAATTAGAGAGAGAGAGAGCTTGAGTTATAGAAAGTTCGAGGTAGATCATCGGAGAAAAGGAAGACTACAAGCTAGCATGGATCGTTCGAGTTGTGGAGCCTCTCTTGAGTCCGGGAGATCATCGATCACGGCGAAAGGACTTCTACTCGGAGCTTATGAAGCGAAGGAGCGGACTACAAAGGTTTTAATCCCTCACTCTTAGTTGTAAAGATGCTTACTTGCATGTTAAACCCTAATAATCTAGCAAAGATCTCGGCTTTGGGTTGTTCGACACGTCTAAATTTTTATTCGGGCATGGTTGATGCCTTATTAACCCTTGAAAGAGTGCCTAGGAACCCTACAGTTATAGTCTCGCTATTTCCTACGTGTCCGTGAGTGACACGAACTTTTACGAAGGGAAACCTATGGGATGTTTCAAAAAGGGCGGAACACATATCTTAAGCAAACATATATAGACGTATATTTACTACTTTACAAATGAGCGTCCACCGCTTGTGCCGTGAGTTACGCATCACACGGCGATTCGGAAAATATTTGGCATGTGTTTTATCCAATTTTAGAGAAATTTAAAGGGATGCGTACTATATACGTATTATGATTTTGACTATAGTATATTTGGATTTCAGTAGTGGATTTAGAGATTTGTATTTCCATTATACCTTCAGTGATTGCATGACGCTTGACGGAGTTCGATTTTGAGTTTCACATTCGTTTTCATGCACACTCGATGCGCCGTGATATTCTTAAGTATTTCGTGATTTCGAAGCCCGTTGATTTGAGCTGATTATTGAAATGTTTTAGTATTTGGGGGTTTAAATTTAAATTTGGGGACCGAATTTATTTAAGGAGGGAAGATTGTAATATTTCAGAAATATAAAGTATTATTTTTGAAAATTTAATATTAAAATAATATATTTCGCGAAAACTATTCGATCTATGAATTGGGGTTTTTGTAAAATGGTATAAGTATATACCAATATTTAGAAAACTATTGGAGATTAATATGGTTTAGTTATTAAAAAGGTATTTATTTGGATTTGGGCATTTTATAAATAATTATGCAATTATTATATGCAAGTTAAAATTAAACTTGATTAGTGCACTACTAATTACGATTAAGCCAAATCCGTATTTTTAAATTTCTATGGCTAGTGCAAAATGACATGTTGCATTTTGTAGCATGTTGCTTCTTTAGTATGCTTGATATTTGGTTTTTATGAGTAAAAGAGAAAATAAAAGAAAAGAAAACAAAAGTCAAAATAGAGAATGGAGAGCATGGGCTATGTGTGTGTGTGAGAGAGGGGGGTATCCTTCACCATCCTTCATTGTTTTCCCTCGTCCTTCCTTTCTTCAACTCCTTCTCTCATTATTCTCCTTCTCCTCCTCCTTCACCCTCCCCTACCTCTATGGATCATTCCCAAAACCTTAGCAAAACACCACACTTCCTTCACCAAATATGACCACAACCTCATCCTACACACCCTAGTGAGCTCAAGTTTGGATTTTGAGCAACATGCACCATCTTAGAATTTTCTTCAGTTGCTCCAAAGGTATAGCTCTCACCTTTTGTAACGTTTTAGAAATCGTTTAGGTGATTTTCCGTTTTTAGGTAAAATAAATTGTATTTTCCGTAAAAACCATGAAGCGATCTTTTTGCAGTATAGAATGCATTGCACCTAGTTTAGCTGCTAGTTTACGGGTTTTTGTAAGCCACTGGTATTTTTTGTGCATTTTAATATTTTTCCTAATTAAAATATTATTTTAATACTTTATTTGTGCACATTATTTGTGGTAATTACATTTTTGGTTTGGGTTAATTGCTTCTAATGAGAATCTATGCTAAACTTATCACAAGAATTAGTCTTAATCCATTCTTGGCAAGTATCTTCATATTTTGTGATAAAGGAATTGATTTTAAAAGATAAGAAAAGAAAGGTGACATTTTGCATTAATGAGCTTTTATTACATTTGTTTTGCAAGAAATTTCCACACACTTCACAAACCCCCCTCCCCCATTTCTCCTCATGGCCGGCCACTTCTCCCTTGGCTGCCCCATCTGCTTCTTCATCTCATTTGCACTTCTTCTTGCTAAAATAAATCATCAAAAATCATAAATAATTCATATAAACTCAAATACAAATCATTTCCCTTCATTCTTCTTCACAAATCAAGCTTGGATCTTCTTTAAAGTTAGCATTTTGGAGGCAAAAATTGGATTTCTAGTTGCTTGATTTTGTATCTTTGTGGAGGTATAAACCCTAACCCTAAACTCTAATTGTTGCTTAATATTTTAACTAGCCTATTTATATGTTTAATTAAAGCTTTTAACTTCATGTTTAGAATTTCTAGAAAAGGGTTTGTGAAGATTAAGTTAAGGTTTTGTTTAGTGAATGGTTAAGTATGAAGTTTTATTCAAATGAAAACTTAACCTACTTGCTAGATTTGTTAAATGATATTTTTCTAATTATCTAATTAGCTTAATTACAAACTAGACTTATACTAAATCCTAATTAAGTGATATTAAAATTATAGTAAAGGTATGAATGGTTTAATCTTGCTATATTGTGATGTTTGTAAATTCTAGTTTTGGTAAAAACTTGTAGTTTTGAGCTAAAATGAAATATGTTGCTTACTTGATTTCGGTAAGTTTTGGCGTGAGTTTCTTTTGACGTTGCGATGTTATTTATATTAGATTCCACGCTATATCTTGTGTTGTGAATGCGCGATCGGTACGATCAGGGTCTAGGCTTGTTAGTTGTGTCTCTTTGCGTTCCTAACTAGGGTCGTGCCGATGTCGTTCGTGTCCTTGTGTAGCTTTTTCTCTTGAGTTGGTTTCGTAGTGTCGCTACGCGCGTTTGCCACTGAACGAATACTTGAGAGTATGTTTGGAGTTGGTGCGTTGGTCAAACGTAGTTGGTACGTGTTATTGGTCGATTGCTAATATATACTTGTTATATTGTTATATACTTTCAGGATCGCAGGTGGGGACTCCGGGCACTGCGAAGAAGGGAAAGCGAGTGGTTGGCTTTACTTAGCCACGATTGTTAGTGAGTAGATTTAACATCTACAGGGGAATCGCCCGCATGGCGTTATGCATCTGGGCTAGATTAAATGATATGACTATTAGTTAGATGTATACGGATATTGATTGTGCATGTGTACCTTTGTTGCATATCTCATTTCTTATTGTGCATGGACTTAGTATTAATAAGACACGACACCATTATTGACGGTTCATGTTTCACGAGCACTAATTGTATGCTACACACACACCGTCGATAATTTCCATGATACGGACAACACCTATACATATGTGATACTATATTGTTTAGGGACATTGAGACATGATCCTTATTTTCCTTGTGCATATGACATATAGTATACCTGTATACCTACATGCTCACACATATGCCTTAACTTGCATACATGCTAGTTACCCATATACCTATATGGTATTGTACCATTAGTGATAGGTATATACATATATGGGACATAGGTACATGTACATCTTGCATACATACTTACATATACCTGGAGGGTATTACATCATTATTGATAGGTAGATACACATATCTTGCTATGACAATATAGTTACACATACCTGGCTTTAGCTACATGTTCACCTTTATTTGTTGTTGTATGGACTTGGAGAAATTAGGAACCGCATGATATATATATATATATATATATATTAACTTGTTGCAGTTAAATAGCGGTTTTTCTTTTATATGCTCATATTACTGTTTCATGTTGTATATATTACATTCATGGATTTCATATGATGTTCTCTAATATTTTTACTCCTAAGTATATATAACAGTGGAATGGGACGCTGTTATATATGCATATATATATTAGTGGAATGTGACGCTAATATATATGTATTGATTCATGCAGTTATACTATTCATTACCTGATGTTTTCTGGATTTGAGGACCGTGGTTGTTTCATGAAATTTTGCATTATTTGAAAAACCCGGTTTTTCTTGATATGATATTTCAGCTTCCACCATGAGATTTCTCGGTTGTGAGCTTATATATACCCCATGCGAGAAGTGTAAGTCAATGTACAACACCCCACGACTTGCGGGGAGGCGGAATAATGAAAAACGATCTTGTTTAAAGTGTAAACATCGACTAACCGAGAATCTTTGCACAAACAATAACTAACAACAAACATAGGAGTTAACAACTACTATGAAAAGTGATTATACCTAAAGATCCAAGTCCTTCGTCTCGTCGTTCTCCACGTCCTCTCCGGCCTTCTCCAAGTAGTAGAAGATCCATCCGAGAGCTTTTACTACAAGCTTCACCTCAAACTAGAGGTAACTAGGTTTCTTAAACCGCTAATCTAAGCAACCTAGGTGATATAGAGAATGGTTAAGGATTAAGTAGTCTAATCTAATCCTTATACTCAACACATGAGAGGGGAGGATTAGGGTTTGAAGAGGGAGAGCTTGAGGAGAGAGAAAGTGAGCAATAGAATGGAATGAGATCATGAGCTATCATAATAAATATGAAGCATAAATAATAACAAGATAAATCAAGTAAATGTTTTAACAACCATGCTCCATAAATATCTAATGGGTGATTCATCTCCATGAGTCATTAAGCATTTATGATACATTAATGACATGGATAAATCACTCAAATGAGTCACTAATCCCATTTAATGCATATGCCACCTTAACCCCCAAGTCACCATCTTCTAGAAGCTTCTCGCACAATTACGAGAACGCCCTTCCTATCCGTGAAAACACAGAAAAACTTTAGACTGTATAAATCCAAAAACCAGATACTAGAAACTGGCTTAAACCAAAGCCGACTAGTAAAAACTGTCCGGATGTCGTACGTGCGTAAACACACGTATGCGTCCGAACCCTTGTCGTAAAACCATACGACCTCTATATCGTTTCTCCTGGAGTAGGGAAACTCTCTGTGTGGGACTCTAGAGACTCGACTACTACGCTGGCAGTGGGTTTAACCACAGACCGCAAGCGGCACTAGCTGTACGTAACGGTCCCCACGTAGATGTCGATAAGAAGGCCGTTGAGGAAACCCATCCGAACTCTTACTGAGTCTGATGTGACAATCTCTGTACAGTCCGGTCTGTTCGTCTAAGACTATCGCATATCGGGCGTAGGGGACGGCAAGCGTCAGTCCCCTAATAGCGGTATAAGTCGTGTCGGAGTGAAGCCCATTACACCTTGAGAAACTACTGGAACCTACCAGCAAATCTCGCTTGCCCTGGCCAGGGACTTTGCGTAATGGCTCTCTGACACAGCGCGATATCAACCCCCAATACCGGGAGAGACGAATCCTGTCTAACCGCTACTGCCTCCAAGTGCTCGGGACTGCACCCAATGTCTACCTGTTTGCACGACTCCTTTGAGCCGTAGTAGGGTAGCAATCTAAGAACAGTGGGACACACTCGAGGCGAAGTAGCAGTGTCAAGTCTACGGACTATGCTGTACTCATGTCACCTGGGAACTGTTCACTGACGACTGGTATAAAACCAACCAACAGTTCCTTGTGAGTCCTGTCCGGTGTACCCGTAACCTAACGAGTACCTGCATACTATCTCCAGTACGACGTACGGACGGCTGTGGGACAGACCATCTCCCCAACTGGGATGAGAAGCGTACACACTAGTCTACTCCGGAGTATCGATGCCCTGTCTCGATAATCCTACGACTAGGGACCTGAATAAGGATGTGCTTATAGACTACCCAGCTCCCACTAGTGTGACTGCCATCACAACGCTGGTAGTCAAGCAAGATCCTAAGAGCCATATCAATACGTATACTCACATATTAAGATAGAAAAAACCAAGTAGCATACTACCATGTTTAACAAGACTGTTATATACATGTGAATATCCCAAGCTTCCATTAAGTAATATTCAAACTAACAATCTCCCACTTGCACTAGGGCCATGTACTGGCATATCGAAGACCGATGATCTCGAGCAGCCTCTCGAATTGAATCTGAGGTAGGGCCTTTGTGAATGGATCAGCAATGTTCTCTTCAGTAGCAACTCTCCGAACCTCGATCTCCCGACGATCAATGATCTCCCTGATCAGGTAATACCGCCTTAAGATGTGTCTGGACTTCTGATAGGACCTTGGTTCTTCGCTAAAGCTATAGCTCCGTTTTTGTCGCAATACAGAGGTATTGGATCAACAATGGTAGGAGCCACCTGAAGTTCTGTTAGGAATTTCTTCATCCAGACCGCTTCTTTTGCGGCATCACAAGCAGCTATATACTCCGCTTCCATCGTCGAGTCAGCAACGGTGTCCTGCTTGGAGCTCTTCCAGCACACCGCCCCTCTATTGAGGGTAAAGACATAACCTGACATGGACTTGGAATCGTCCTTATCACTCTGGAAGCCGGAATCAGCATAGGCATCCATCCTGAGGTCTTTTCCGCTGTAAACCAAGAACATCTCCTTAGTCCTCCTCAGGTACTTGAGAATGTTCTTTACTGCTATCTAGTGCTTCTCCCCTGGATCTGACTGATACCGGCTTACCATGCTCAGTGCGTAAGCTACATCTGGTTTGGTGCACAACATCGCATACATTATAGAGCCTACCGCAGAAGCGTAGGGTATAATAGACATGCGTTCGCTTTCCAAATCAGTCTTGGGAGACAGCTCTTTGGATAGGGTGATTCCGTGACAAGCCGGTAGATTACCGTGCTTAGAATCTTCCATACTGAATCTTTTCAGTACAGTGTCGATATACTTGGACTGCGAAAGTCCCAACATCCTCTTGGATCTATCACGATAGATCCGGATCCCCGGAATGTAAGAGGCATCACCCAGGTCTTTCATGGAGAACCTGTGTGACAAGAATCCTTTGACAGATTGTAGCATAGGAATGTCATTTCCTATCAATAGAATGTCATCCACGTACAAGACGAGGAATACGACAGTTCTTGCTACAACTTTACTATATATTCACGGTTCATCTGGATTTTTGATAAAGTCATATTCTTTGACTGTTTCATCAAAACAGATGTTCCAACTCCGCGATGCCTGCTTCGTCCATAAATGGATTTAAGAAACTTGCATTCTTTTCCGCTGCTCCCACTGGCTGATCCATATAGACGCACTCTTCTAAATTACCATTCAGAAAAGCCGTCTTTACGTCCATCTGCCAGATTTCATAATCATGGAAGGCAGCAATAGCAAGAAGGACCCGAATGGATTTGAGCATAGCCACTGGAGAAAAAGTATCGTCATAGTCCAAACCAGGTCTTTGATGAAAACCCTTTGCAACAAGTCTAGCCTTATAGGTTTCCACCTGTCCATCTACACCAATCTTTTTCTTGAAGATCCATTTGCATCCTATGGGTTTTACCCCATCTGGAGCAAAGTCAAAAGTCCATACTTTGTTGGTGTACATGGACTCCATTTCGGTCCGCATTGCATCTAGCCATCGTACCGAGTCGCCGCTCTGGATGGCCTGCTGGAAGCCAGTAGGTTCATCATCATCTATGATGCAATCCTCTCTATCCCCATCTATGAGAAAACCGTAGTATCTCTCAGGCGGATGAGACGGCCTACTACTCCTGCGGAGGGGTGCGGGAATGTCCTGTTCTTCTTGAACTACTTGTTCTACCAAACTTTCAGTATTAGTTTGTGGTTCTGGAATTTCTTCAAGTTCTATTTCGCTCTGACTTATTTCCTTTTCTAAAAACTGCTTTTCCAGAAAATGGGCATTACGAGAAACAAAAACCTTTTGTTCCTCTGCGTAATAGAAATAATATCCCTTGGAGTTCTTTGGATATCCCACAAACTTACATTTTACAGATCGTGCCTCGAGCTTGTCCACATGCTGCTTTTTAACAAAAGCTGGACATCCCCAAATCTTCATATGCTGAAGATGGGGTTTCTTCCCACTCCACATCTGATATGGGGTGGTAGGCACAGTCTTGGTAGGAGCCCTGTTCAGAAGATATGCCGCTGAATCTAGCGCATAACCCCAAAAAGATCGCGGTAACTCAGCATTACTCATCATAGATCGTACCATATCCAATAGGGTACGATTCCGTCTCTCCGATACACCGTTATGATGTGGAGTGTAAGGAGGAGTAAGCTGAGAAAGAATTCCTTTCTCTTTTAGGTAACCTAGAAACTCGGCACTCAAGTATTCACCACCTCGATCAGATCTTAGTGGCTTGATACTTTTGCCGGTTTGGTTTTCTACTTCATTCTTATACTCTTAGAATTTCTCAAAAGCCTCGGATTTATGTTTCATCAGATAAATGAATTCGTACCTTGAGTAATCATCCATAAAAGTAATGAAATAGGAAAAACTACCTCTTGCATGTGTAGACATTGGACCACATACATCGCTGTGTATGAGTCCTAAGAGCTCGCTCGCTCTTACTCCATGTCCAGTAAATAGAGTCTTTGTCATCTTTCCTTTGAGACAAGATTGACAAGTGGCATAAGTTTGATATTCGAACGAGTCCAAATATTCTTCTCTATGTAACTTAGTCAACCTTCTCTTATTGATGTGACCTAGTCTACAATGCCATAAGAAAGCTTTATTTAAATCTTGAGACTTTCTTTTTAGTGTGTTCTGTACATTGAAAATTTAGAGTTGGCTTAACACATATATACCGTTATCCAGTGTACCAGACCCAATCAAACCATGATTAAGGTGGATGTTAACAACACCACTTCCAAACGTGAAATCATAACCTTTATTTGATAACAAGGAAACAGATATGATATTACATGTTAAGCTGGGTACACAAAAACAGTTATGTAAAACCAAAATGTGTCCACTCGTCAATCCCAGGTGATAATCCCCTACGGACACAGCTCCCACGCTAGCTCCGTTAGCAACCATCAGGGTCATATCACCTTCCTTCAGCACTCTACGGTTTCTCAGTGCCTGCAATGAATTGCAAATATGAGATCCTGATCCGGTATCCAATACCCAGGAAGTAGAGATGATTGATAGACAATTCTCAATTACAAACACACCTGACGTCGAAGCCACAGCTTGCTTCGGTTCCTGGTTCTTGGCGCTCCACGCCTTACAATCCTTTTTCCAGTGCCCTTTCCTATGACAATGGAAGCACTCATCCTGGGCCACTACTGGTACCGTAAACTTTTTCTTTCCCTTCCCTGCCACCTTACTAACAACTCCTCTAGGTCTGTTGGGGGCCTTATTCTTCCTTCCTTTGGTTTTAGCCTTGGACCCGGAAGAAGAAGTTGTTAGTTATTTGTATGCCCTAGAGGCCATTACTGTACATAGGATGTATATTGTAGTGGATGCTGGGTCATATATAGGGAGGACTTTCTTGCTCGACATGATAGTATGCAATCTGGTTGATCTTTACCTTAACGTGTACACTGATTGTCTCTCTGTTACATGTTGGTAAAGCCCTTAGGATGTGTGCTTGACTACCTGGACTATGATGCGGATCATACTAGTGGGGACATGGTAGTCCATAAGTACATCCTTCAAAGTCCCTAGTCGTGGGTGTATCGAGACGGGGCATCGATATACCAGAGTAGACTAGCGAATACCTTCTCGACCCATACAGATGGGCGATGGATGTGTTGGAGATAGTGCCCTCAGAGTCAATTATTGGATCACAGGCACGTGATTGCAATGATTGAGGGAGGACCTATCCCGGTAGGACAGTCTTACTCGAGATGATAGTATGCTATCTGGTTTACCTTTATCATCGTGTACTACTTCAGGTGACCTTACAGGTCGCTATTACACGCTGATAGAGCCCCTAGGATTCTTGCTTGACTGCCAGCAGTATGATGGCGATCATATACGTGAGAGCTGGTGGTCTATAAGCACATACTTAAAAGGTCCCAAGTCGTGGGAGTTTCGAGACAGGGCATCGATTCTCCAGAGTAGACTAGTGTATACAGTCAAGACCCTAACAAGGGGCGGTGGCCGGTCTCATAAGCCACTGGTGTCAGTTGGTTCACCTAAGATGTATACAGGTGCTCATTGGGTTATGAGTACACCGGACAGGACTCGCCGGGAACCTGCTAGTTGGTCTTATACCAGATGTCAGATAGTAGTTCCCTGGTGACATGTGTACAGGTTAGTTCATCGACCTGAGATCGTCATTTTTCTCGTGTGAGTTCCCACTGTACTTTGATTACTACCCTACCAGGCTCAAAGGAGTCGTGCAAACAGGTTTTAGTTGGGTACAGTCCCGAGCCACATGGAGGCAGTGAGCGGATCTGCAGGGGTTCGTCTCTCCCGGTATTGGGGTTGAGGTCGCGCTGTGTCTAGGAGAGCCATTACACAAAGCCCTCGGCCGAGGCAGGAGATTTACTGATAGGTATTCCAGTAGTATCTCAGGGCGTTCTGGGCTACACTCCGACACCACTTGTACCGCTTTTGGGGGTCTGACTTTTACTAACCCCCTAGGCCCGACATGCGATGCTCATAGACGAACGGACCGGACTGTACGGATATTGTCACTGACAGGCTCAGTAGGGTGTCAGGATGAGTTCGCTCATCGACGTCCCTTTTGGTCAATAGCTGGTGGACCGTCACGTATTGGCTTATACCTCTGACGTGCTAGTGGTTAAATCCACAGCCATAGTATTGACGAGTCTTTAGAGTCCACCACACTTTCAGTTACTCAAGTTTCGGGCGAAACGCTGTAGAGGCCGTATGGAGATATGGCAGGGTCCGATCAGATACGTGCGGTATTGCACGGATAAGGATCGGACGGTTTGCACTAGTGGCCATATTGATATATGGCAGGGTTCGATCTGATACGTGCGGTATTGCACGGATCAGGATCGGACGGATATTACTAGCCGGCTTTGGTTTAAGCGGATCCTAGTTTAGTACAGTGTAGATTTTTTCACTTTGCATTTGTATCCGGTCGGAATACAGATGCGGGTGTGTATGCACAGTATCGGGGTTTTTCTGTAATTTGTTACGGAACCAGTTTTCTGGAGTTGCCAGTTTGCATTCCGTTCCGGCCGGTTTTCCTTTGTTCTTTCCCGGCCGGACTTTTCTGATGGAGGGGGTTATTTGCAAGTTTGCAAATAACTTTTTGTGGAGGGTTTATTTATGAGATGATTAATTATGATAGCATCTTATCTATCATCATCACTTGCTTTTTGTTGATTTGAGGTGATTAGTAGTTGATATGAGTTTTGTTATCATTATGTTTGGCTATGGTCACCCCTTGCTTTTACTACCATTACCTTCCTTCTAAGGTTGTGGTTTTGTATTGCTTCCTCCACCATTCTCATTTGGAGATGGTAGATGCTTCACTTGAGAGAAAAAGAATGAGAGAGTTCATTTTGTTATGTGAGGAATTCTTCATCTCATCTTCTTCTTGCTAGAAAATTGAAAGCACCAATTTTCTTTACCTCTTCCTCCATCCATCAATGGCAACTACATAAACTCCAAGAGACAAAGTATCTACACTACATTCTACAGCAAACCTTGGGCATGTCGACTTGCCGGCTTCATGCTCGAGTTGCCTCGGTATTGAGGCGGGAGCCCGTAAAAGATGCAGGCGATGTGGTGCCCTTCCGGCGACGAGGCGACGACATGGAGACAGGACTTTCCGCGGGAGATCGGGACGATGAAGAGAAGACCGGAGGACTCGGATCACTTGGTATACTTCTCTTCCCATCTCTTGTTAGCTAGTATAGGTTAATGGTTAACGATCCGGGTTTTGTTGTCCGCGGTAGCGCCAGTTTCCAAGTAAGGAAAATTTATGATTCCGCATTTTGGCCTCGGTAAGACGGCCGGGGCGCTGCCGTGGCGCAACATGGTATCAGAGCCACGCCATTAACCTTGTCTAGCTTGCACTAACGTGTTTACAAGTTCGATCGATCGGATTTTCCAAAAGCCACATTTCTATGTCGCACTTTCTGTCGATTTTTTCCTTGCTCTAAAAATTATTTGGTACATTGGAAAATTACGTGCAGGGTTTTTTTTGAATTCTGTGAAAATTTGGTACGCTGATGTTACTGTAGCGCGGCGGTTTAGCGGCCAAAACCACGTTTTGGCCGCGGAAACGCCGCCGTTTTGTGGCCAAACCGTACCAAATTTCTACTGTGGTTTACTGACATGAAAATAGGGTTTCTGGTATATTCTTTTTGGGTCCAGATGTTTTTGAGTGCTACAGTTGTGCTTGGGGCCCACTTCGGAAAATTCAGTCGATTGAAAATTTTAAACTTGTTATTTCACAGTATTTACATTATATCTGCGACCGTGAATGTCACTTGATCGGTAAATCCTGTCTAACTGCTATAGCCCAGTTAGACAGATTTGCGAACGTGATTTTCACATTGATGTTCTGTGTTTATGCTGTGATGTTGCGGATCGGTCATGGGGTTAGCCTGGATGCAATGCTCGTACAGTTTTGTTTTATATGTACATTTGTTTTTGCGGGGCGAGCGTCCGACATGTGGACAGCCGTCACTGCCTGTTTGTATTATTCTTTTGGGGCACGACCTGGTTGCTGTCGATGTACCCGTTGTATGTATATTTTACTTTCTGTACTAGGATTACCCCGCGGAGGGGTGCACGGATAGCCGGGTTCTAGAGGGCAACGGGCCCACATCTCATGGCATTGAGACGGAGGGGGCTTCACTCTAGGATTGGCGGGCTATTTGCCGCACTCGTAGGGGGTACAGGTTGACCCGGGAGGGGTGCCCAAGTTACCGTATTCCATGAAGTGCTGGGTGGTCCATTCACGGTGCTGAAGGGGGCTGCCTCGCTTCAGGTTTTGGCGGGTGACTTGCCGCTCCCGTAGGGGTCTAGGATTTCATTGCACAAGCTATCCACACGACCAGGGGAACGTCGGGTTTCAGCAGTGGCTCTGTGAAACCCGGGGCTTCCAGATATCTGTATTGTTCTGTGATGCTGTACATTTATGTGATGTTGCATTTTATCACGCCTTGAGCGAAATATAATATATTGGTATATATATTAGTAGATGTTGTGTATGTTTTGCATCCGCGCTAGTCCAGTCCCCGCTCTGTCGTTAGTTAGCTAACCTAACGGGTAATGACGGGACCCAGTGGCGAATGCGGATGGCATATACGTACATCAGTATATTTTCGTTCTTTGTGGTGTGATCAATTGATGGGACTGCGTTGATTCAGATCAATGCAAGCTAAACAAACCTATTCTGATGTTGTTGGAACATTTTTCAAAAATCTGTTATTGCAAAGGCGTTCTCTTTTGTTTTGCATCGTGGTATTCAGTTGGAATATCCTGCTCCTCAGTCGACGAGGCAAGGGCCGAGATCCCTTCACCGGGAGTGACCACTTGGACAGAAGTTTGCGTCAGGGCATTAACTTCACTATAGCCGATTACTTTTGCTTTGCATCGTGGTATTCAGTTGGAATATCCTGCAACTCATTCTACGGGGAAAGAGCCGAGATCCCTTCACCGGGAGTGACATCTTTAGCAAAGGCTTTCGTCACTATATTTTTATAAAGGCTATGCAGTTCCTTCAACGATATCAAGTTCATTACGTTAAAAGTTTTTCGCCAAAAACTAGACGTATCCCTCCGTCATTTCTTACAAGTATTACTTAGTATTCGTGCTGCGTTTGTTGACTGTGTCAAGGAGTAGTGTGCGGTAGCTAAGTAGTGTTTGTTTGCCGCATATTAATGGGATTGGTTAGGACAGTCGTGCGGCCTTGTTGACTGTGTCAAGGGCTCGTACGGGTGGGTTTAATGCAATCCAGGATAATGACGGGTTGAACTTGACTAAGACTCTTTGATTTGTTGACTGTGTCAAGGTCACTTGGGTCCTAGGGGTAAAACTTTCATCGGGAGTTTCAAAAGAACTGAAACTTGCCAGGCATGCGCATACCTTCTGGAGTGTGGTGACTTGAGTGGATTCCGTCAAGTTATCATGCGATGATAGTTGGATCCCGATTCCCACTGATGAGTTAGTTTACTCCACGGGTGACCCCGACTAATTCTTCTTTCAGGTTTGGAGGAGAATTTGAGGTACAGTGGGAGGTTTCCAGATTAGACAAAGTGATAACCATTCTGATCTAGGTTAGAGTGCACGCTGAGTGTTTCTTTTCTCTCTCTCTGGCAGCGACCATTGGCCTGACCCTAAGACTATGACTCAGTAACCAAGTTGACCGAACCTTCTTAATACTGGCTTTTGGATTGTCAGAGTTGCAAACCTCATTGCCACTCCTACTTTTACCCTTTTCTCCAGGACACCCCGTATTACTACGAACGTCCACTTCCATTGGACAAAACCATCGTATGGTTATATACGAACTCGAAGGAATTCGAGGATGGTTTCCGGTTCTGGAGAAAACGGATAGGACTATTCAGTTGTCTTTTCCCTTTTACCTTCTCTCAAGTTGTGAGTACTCCTTGGTTTAGGAGATAGCACATCTATTACGCAAATTGGATAGTCTTCTTCCAAACCTTAGGCTGGTGCCGACCGGTAGGGAATGAAGAAAACCAATTAGCCTAAACGGTGTGCAGAAGGTATTAAGATTAAGATAAAGCAAGGGATTAGTAAGAGGGCAAAGTAAATTGCGACTACTATTCACGAGCAAACCAAGTATTTCTTCGCCAATCCTAAATCACCTTTGTATTTCTTCTAGACACTACGTATCACTACGAAGATCCATAGTTTATTAGATACTCCATCGTATGGTTATATACGAACTCGAAAGGAACTTGTTCCAGTTCGGGGATGGATTCTGGTCCGGAAGAAATAGGAATAAGGTTTATTCGGTTGTCTTTTATCTTCACCTTCTCTCGCTTTGTGAGTGCTCCTAGGATTAGGACAGTACACCCTTTATGCTTATTGGATAGTCTTCTTCCAAACCATAGGCTGGTGCCGAACGGTAGGGAAGGAAGAAAACCATTTGACCTAAAGGGGTGTGCAGACGGTAATGACTAAAGACATATAAAGGGATTTGGACAGATGGCAAAGAGATATACGGTTACAGTTGTGAATCTGGATAATGGAAGAGGCATTACTAAGAATACCGGAATACCCCACCGAAACATTTCAATGTTTCAGTTTCACTGTGTAATGTTAAAAGAAAACTGATTTCCCGATTAGATACTTACTCCAGGGTATGTATTTACCAGGTAAGATTCTCACATCTGTATGGTTTTACAGATGATGAGTGGGAGTAAGTTATTGGGAATAGGGTGATCATCCTCATTATATCGGGATTCGTTGTAATCGGTGATATTTGAGGAGATCATCTGGGCTGTTTGCCGGTCGGCAAATATTTGGTTTTGAATATCCGCTGTTGTGCACCAATTTCAAATTGATATATCTGTACGTCTATTTTCATAGAGTGAGATATACCTTTTGATATTATGTCGATGACATTTACCTGTATCAGTGGATGGTTAGGTAAGGAGCATTAAACAGCGGTGTAATTCTTCTTAACCATAAGTACAGTTTTCAACCTACGACGCACAGTGAAAGAGTTGTTAGACTCAGCGGACTTATACAGAGTATTGTATGTTGTCCAGTGTCCATTAGGACAGAGGGGTTGGTCCCCATACTATATTCTGTTTACTTTTAACTTCTCTAGTTCTTAGACATGTGTTTCGTAGGAACACAGGGTCTAAGTTTTGAGGAGTTATAGGTATTTGAATAGAGTAGAGAACCAGGTGTAGCAAGTATCGGGATTCTTCAAAGTGATCGAAGATGTAGATACTTGTGTATGGTGTTCAGTTGATAGTAATGATTAAGAGAACTTGCTTCTCTTTCAGGTTACTCATAATTGGAAGCATTCCTAAGTTGAGTGACGCTGATCGGCCTTTTTCCATTTTAGTTGACATACACTGGAGACAGCTGCATGATTTGAATCTGGTTCCGATTAAATCAGTGCTTCTGTTTCTATATTGGATATAGAACAGTTCATATCTTGACATTTTTAAGGTACGGGGAGTTGTCCGGCTTATGCTTAAAACCAGACTCTGGATAACTCAAGGCACGTTTCTGTAATGGCTGTTTGTGGGTTGACCCAGGCTATGACGAGGGTTGACTTTCTACCATCTGGAAGATCAATAGTGATATTGTTCTTAACTCGCCACATTTTTAAAAGAAATGGATTTTTCAGAAAACAGTAGTGGGAGTATGGTAGAACTGGAAGCGATTCCAGAACCGCAAACGATTACTGAAGATTTCATAAGAACCTAAAGATTCAATTTGGTTTGACATTCCATTGGCCACTCCGCAGATAAGGTGGGTAACTTCAGACACCCGAGAGGTGCTCCGGTAGCCTCAAGGACGGTGACAGGGAAGTTCTTGTTTACCCACACTTGCCTTTACTGTTGTTCCAGGCTGCGAGACCCGGCAGGAGGATGAGTATAGCGTCGTTCTAAACTAGCTTTAGAAGTGCATGTCTATATGACTCTGGCAGAGGGTTGTCGTATCCAGTGGGAGCAGCGGAAGCATTGGTGGACATCAGGCTTATGTCTATTTATAGACTAAAGTAGATATAGCGGAGATAGATCATCTATTTCTGATGTGACAGTCATAGGTTTGACGTCATCAGAATAGGGGATGGATCTGTTAAGAAGGTAGTAGGGTGTGATGTCCTGGTTTTGGATGACATACACAGAGTAGGAAAGGAAACTCCTATACTACGATCGCTTATACTTTGGTTGTCACACAGTGGTTTCTCCACACAGGACTTGGATATTATATCAGACATTCTGGTTACTAGATCTATGGTTTTAGATCTAGATTTGGGTGGTTTCCTAATCTGGGTACCTTGACAGCATTCTATGAGTATTTAGAATGGACGACTCCTGGCACGGTAATACACCTACAGGTAATGGATTCACCCTCTCTAAAGGTGTCTTACAGACTAAAGGGGAGAGGGATACACATGATTGACAGATCACTTGCTTAGGCAATTGAGTCAATCATGAGATGTCAAGTACCACACCAGATGTTGTTCTTGCAGTAGATGCAATAAGTTGATATTAATCCAATCCTGGAGAAACAATCGGAAGCAGTTTTAGGACATAAGTGCGTCTTCTAGGGAAGTGATAACGACAGCCTCTTTTAGGAGACGGTTATCACTCCAGGCTTCCAAGGTGACATGGGCGACAAGGAGGTTGTCAGAGTTGTAGTTTTTCCTTCTGACGAGGGGCAGTATTTTGGACAGGTGGTCCAAGGCAATACTGAGGGTGGCATGGCGCAGGATACTGATTAAGTTCAGTTGACGATACAGTCTAAGAAGTTTGGATTTGGAGTTCATTTATGAGCTAGGTCCCATTAGACATCCAGACACTCTAAGACAGGTATTGCTCATTTCGGGAGATGGTTTTCTCCGCGAACTTGAGATATAGAGAGACATAGAAAGAAACATCACAGCGGATCCACTCACTGAGGCTATTCCTCGAACGCAATAGTTTCGCAAACGAGCTTTGTGAGACTAACTAGTAGAGGAGTTGGGTGTTCGGTATCACACGGGCTGTGAGTATGCGACATCGCAATAATTAGCCTTGAGTGCAAGTGGGAGATTATTGGAGATAATGCCCTCAGAGTCAATTATTGGATCACAGGCACGTGATTGCAATGATTGAGGGAGGACCTATCCCGATAGGACAGTCTTACTCGAGATGATTGTATGCTATCTGGTTTACCTTTATCATCGTGTACTGCTTCAGGTGACCTTACAGGTCGCTATTACACGCTGATAGAGCCCCTAGGATTCTTTCTTGACTGCCAACAGTATGATGGCGATCATATACGTGAGAGCTGGTGGTCTATAAGCACATCCTTAAAAGGTCCCTAGTCATGGGAGTTTCGAGACAGGGCATCGATTCTCCAGAGTAGACTAGTGTATACAGTCGAGACCCCGACGAGGGGCGGTGGCCGGTCTCATAAGCCACTGGTGTCAGTTGGTTCACCTAAGATGTATACAGGTGCTCATTGGGTTATGAGTACACCGGACAGGACTCGTCGGGAACCTGCTAGTTGGTCTTATACCAGATGTCAGATAGCAGTTCCCTGGTGACATGTGTACAGGTTAGTTCATCGACCTGAGATCGCCATTTGTCTCGTGTGAGTTCCCACTGTACTTTGATTACTACCCTACCACGGCTCAAAGGAGTCGTGCAAACAGGTTTTAGTTGGGTACAGTCCCGAGCCACATGGAGGCAGTGAGCGGATCTGCAGGGGTTCGTCTCTCCCGGTATTAGGGGTGAGGTCGCGCTGTGTCTAGGAGAGCCATTACACAAAGCCCTCGGCCGAGGCAGGAGATTTACTGGTAGGTATTCCAGTAGTATCTCAGGGCGTTCTGGGCTACACTCCGACACGACTTGTACCGCTTTTGGGGGTCTGACTTTTACCAACCCCCTAGGCCCGACATGCGATGTGTTGGAGATAGTGCCCTCAGAGTCAATTATTAGGTCACAGGTACGTGATTGCAATGATTGATGGAGGACCTATCCCGATAGAACTGTCTTACTCGGGATGATAGTATGCTATCGGTTTACCTTTATCATCGTGTACTGCTTTAAGTGACCCGACAAGTCGCTATTACACGTTGATAGAGCCCCTAGGATTCTTGCTTGACCACCAGCAGTATGAGGGCGATCATATAAGTGGGAGCTGGGGGTCTATAAGAATATCCTTGAATGGTCCCTAGTCATGTGAGTTTCGAGACAGGGCATCGATACTCCAGAGTAGACTAGTGTATACAGTCGAGACCCCGACGAAGGGCGGTGGCCGGTCTCACAAGCCACTGGTGTCAGTTGGTTCACCTAAGATGTATACAGGTGCTCATTGGGTTATGAGTACACCGGACAGGACTCGCCGGGAACATGCTAGTTGGTCATATACCAGACGTCAGATGGCAGTTCCCTGGTGACATGTGTACAGGCTAGTTCATCGACCTGGGGATCGTCATTTGTCTCGTATGAGTTCCCACTGTACTTTGATTACTACCCTACCACGGCTCAAAGGATTCGTGCAAAAAGGTTTTAGTTGGGTACAGTCACGAGCCACATGGAGGTAGTGAGCGTATCTTCAGGGGTTCGTCTCTCCCGGTATTGGGGGTGAGGTCGTGCTGTGTCTAGGAGAGCCATTACACGAAGCCCTCGGCCGAGGCAAGGAGATTTACTGGTAGGTATTCCAGTAGTATCTCAGGGTGTTCTGGGCTACACTCCGACACGACTTGTACCGCTTTTGGGGGTCTGACTTTTACCAACCCCCTAGGCCCGCCATGCGATACTCATAGACGAACGGAACGGACTGTACGGATATTGTCACTGACAGGCTCAGTAGGGTTGTCAGGCTGAGTTCGCTCACAGACGTCCCTTTTAGTCAGTACCTGGTAGCCCGTCACATATTGGCTTATACCTCTGACGTGCTTGTTGTTAAATCCACAACCAAGGTGTTGACGAGTCTTTAGAGTCCCCCACATTCAGTTACTCAGCTTTCGGGCGAAAGGTTGTAGAGGCCGTATGGAGATATGGCAAGGTCCGATCAGATACGTGCGGTATTGCACGGATCAGGACAGTTTGTACTATAGGCCGTATGGTTATATGGCAGGGTTCGATCAGATACGTGCGGTATTGCACGGATCAGGATCGGACGGATATTACTAGCCGGCTTTGGTTTAAGCCGGATCCTAGTATAGTACTGTATAGATTTTGTCTCATTGCATTTGTATTTCGGTCGGAATACAAATGCGGGTGTGTATGCACAATATCGGGGTTTTCCTGTAATTTATTACGGGACCAGTTTTCTGGAGTTGCCAGTTTGCTTTCCGTTTCGGCCAATTTCCTTTGTATCGTTCATTGGCCGAAGATTGGTGGAGGAGGACTTATTTGCATTGTTGCAAATAGGCATTTGTGGAGGGGGTCTTTTGCATATTGCCATGTCATGATCACTTGACTTTTTGACTTCATCATGGTTGCTCCATACCTTGACCTTTTGACTTGACTTCTTGTCATGATGGCATGACTTTTGTAGACATGATTGTTGATGATGAGAGATGGTTGTTGGTTGAGTGTGGGTTTGATTTTGTGATGATTCTTTTTGCATGATAGCCTTCTCTCTCTCTCCATTGTATGATTGGGTGGCTCTCTCATTCTTTGTTACACTCTCCACTCTCTCATTCACCTCTCCACCATGTCATGGCCGGCCACTTGAATAAGTGGGTTGTCCAAAATTTTGGATGGGGATTTGTTGTTCTTTTCATGCTCCAAAAATCCCCAAGTCCCTCCATATAGTTCTTGTATCATCCCTCCATCAAAATGGCACCTCCTACAACCCCAAATGAGACATATAGATCCACACTATATTTTACAGCAAATCTTGGGCACGTCGACTAGCCAGCTTCGTGCCCGAGTTGCCTCGGTATTGAGGTGGGAGCCCGTAAAAGAACTAGGCGATGTGGTGCACTTCCGGCGACGAGGTGGAGACCGGAGCTTCCGCAGGAGATCGGGACGACGACGAGAAGACCGGAGGACTCGGATCTGTCGGTATATCTCTCTTCCCTTTCTTGAAGATAGCTAGGACTAGTTAGTGGTTCGATCCGGGTATTAGTGCGCGGCGGTTTGCCAGTTCAAGAAAATTTAAAGTTTATCACCGCTTCCGCATTTGGCCGTCGGATTGACGGCCGGGGCGCCGCCGTGCACTTACAGTGGTATCAGAGCCTCGCCATTAACTTAGTCTAGCTTGGTTTAATATGTTTTGCATTTCCGATCGACCAAAATTCCAAAATCTACATTTTTTGCTAGCGACAGTTTTCTGTTGAAATTTTTTGGTCTCCAAAAATTTTTCAGGTTGTATAAAAGTACTGTGCTGGAAAATCTAAGAGCTCTGTAAAAATTCGATGAAGTGACTCCACTGTGGGAGCGCGGAACCGCCGCAAGAACCCCCTTATCGCCGCGGTTCCGCCGCACACTGTGGGGATCCCTGCACCAAATTTCTACAGTGTCCTTCATGGGTTAAATTTGGGGTTTTGGAATATTAATATTGGGCCCAGAATTTCCTGATCTGCTACAGTAATGCTTGGGGACCCACTTGTTAAAATTTGATTGATCGGATTTTTTAAAGACATTATTTCACAGTATTTACATTATATTTGCGACCGTGAATGTCACTCGATCGGTAAATCCGGTCAAACTGCTATAGCCCGGTTAAACGGATTTGCGAACGTGACTTTCACGTTGATGTTCTGTTTTTGCTGTGATGTTGCGGATCGGTCGTGGGGGATAGCCTGGATGCAATGCAAGTACAGTTGTGGTTGTATTATGTACATTTGATTTTGCAGGGCGAGCGTCCGACATGTGGACTGCCGTCACTGCCTGATTGTATTATTATTTTGGGGCACGACCTGGTTGGGGTCGATGTACCCGTTGTATGTATATTTTACTTTCTGTACTAGGATTACCCCGCGGAGGGGTGCACGGATAGCCGGGTTCTAGAGGGCAACAAGCCCGCATCTCATGGCATTGAGACGGAGGGGGCTTAACTCTAGGATTGGCGGGCTATTCGCCGCACTCGTAGGGGGTACAGGTTGACCCATGAGGGGTGCCCAAGTTACCGGATTCCGTGAAGTGCTGGGTGGTCCATTCACGGTGCTGAAGGGGGCTGCCTCGCTTCAAGTTTTGGCGGGTGACTTGCCGCGCCCGTAGGGGTCTAGGATTTCATTGCACAGGCTATCCACACGACCAAGGGAACGTCGGGTTTCAGTAGTGGCTCTGTGAAACCCGGGGATCCCAGATATCTGTATTGTTTCTGTGATGCTGTTCATTCTCTGTGATGTTGCATTTTCTCACGCCTTGAGCGAATATAATATATTGGTATATATATTAGTAGATGTTGTATATGTTTTGCATCCGCGCAAGTCCAGTCCCCGCTCTGTCGTTAGTAAGCTAACCTAACGGGTAATGACGGGACCCAGTGGCGAATGCGGATGGCATATACGTACATCAGTATATTTTCGTTCTTTTTGGTGTGATCAATTAATGGGACTGCGTTGATTCGGATCAATGCAAGTTAAAAATAAACCTAATCTGATGTTGTTGGAACACTTTTCAAAAAGCTGTTATTGCAAGGATGTTCACTTTTGTTTTGCATCGCGATATTCAGTTGGAATATCCTGCTCCTCAGTCGACGAGGCAAGGGCCGAGATCCCTTCACCGGGAGTGACCCCTTGGATAAAAGTTTGCGTCAGGGCATTAACTTCACTATAGCCGATTACTTTTGCTTTGCATCGCGGTATTCATTTGGAATATCCTGCACCCCATTCTACGGGGAAAGAGCCGAGATCCCTTCACCGGTAGTGACCTCTTTAGCAACGGTTTTCGTCACTATATTATAAAAAGCTATCCGTTCCTTCGACGATATCAAGTTCTTTACGTTAAAGGCTTTCTCCAAAAACCATTCGTAGCCCTCCGTCGTTTCATATGGGTGGTCAGTAGTATTCAAGCTGTGTATGTTGGCCAAAGTCAAGGCACAGTGTTTGGTAGCTGTTGGTTATTCATATGCAGCATAGATAGATGCGTTGGTTTGGGACAGTCGTACTGCCATTTTGGCCAAAGTCAAGGGTAGGTACGGGTGGATTCAAATTAACCTGGAGAATGACGGGTAGAACTTGACATGTGACCTATGATATGTTGGCCAAAGTCAAGGTCATAAGAGCATGGGGCAAAAAGTCACATCGGGAGTTTCAAAAGAACTGAAACTTGCCAGATATGCGCATACCTTCTGGAGTGTGATGCCGTGAGCGGATTCCGTCACGTTATCATGCGATGATAGTTGGATCCCGATTCCCACTGATGAGTAAGTTTACTCCTCGGGTGATCCCGACTAATTCTTCTTTCAGGTTTGGAGGAGAATTTGACGGTACAGTGGGAGGATTCCAGATTAGATAAATTGGTAACCATTCTGATCTAGGTTAGAGTGCACGCTGAGTGTTTCTTTTCTCTCTCTCTCTCTGGCAGCGACCATTGACCCGACCCTAAGACTATGACTCAGTGACCAAGTTGACCGAACCTTCTTAAACACTGGCTTTTGGATTGTCAGAGTTGCAAACCTCATTGCCACTCCTACTTTTACCCTTTTCTCCAGGACACCCCGTATTACTACGAACGTCCACTTCCATTGGACAAAACCATCGTATGGTTAGATACGAACTCGAAAGAATTTATTCGAGGATGGTTTCAGGTTCTGGAGAAAACGAATAGGACTATTCAGTTGTCTTTTCCTTTTACCTTCTCTAAGGTTGCGAGTACTCCTTGGTTTAGGAGATAGTACACCTATTACGCAAATTGGATAGTCTTCTTCCAAACCTTAGGCTGGTGTCGACCGGTAGGGAATGAAGAAAACCAATTAGCATAACGATGGTGTGCAAAAGGTATTAAGTTAAGACAAAGCAAGGGATTAGTAAGAGGGCAAAGTAAATTGCAACAGATATTCACGACCAAACCAAGTATTCCTTCGCCAATCCTAAATCACCTTTGTATTTCTCCAGGACACTCCGTATCACTACGAAGATCCACAGTTTATTTGGATACTCCATCGTATGGTTATATACGAACTCGAAAGGAACTTGTTCCAGTTCGGGGATGGATTCTGGTTCAGGAGAAATAGGAATA
The DNA here is from genome assembly GCA_030015575.1 of Agapanthus africanus. Classification (NCBI taxonomy): domain Eukaryota; kingdom Viridiplantae; phylum Streptophyta; class Magnoliopsida; order Asparagales; family Amaryllidaceae; genus Agapanthus; species Agapanthus africanus. The sequence continues at coordinate 449,129,049 of JASDDO010000014.1, read as the reverse complement.
AGGTTTATTCGGTTGTCTTTTATCTTCACCCTCTCTCATTGCGAGTGTTCCTAGGATTGGGACAGTACACCCATTATGCTTATTGGATAGTCTTCTTCCAAAGCATAGGCTGGTGCCGAACGGTAGGGAAGGAAGAAAACCATTTGGCCTAAAGGGGTGTGCAGAAGGTAAAGACTAAAGACATATGAAGGGATTTGGAGAGGTGGCAAAGAGATATACGGTTACAGTTGTGAATCTGGATAATGGAAGAGGCATTACTAGGAATACCAGGATACCCCATCGAAACATTTCAATGTTTCAGCTTCACTGTGTAGTGTTAAAGGAAAACTGATTTCCCGATTAAACACTTGCTCCAGGGTATGTATTTACGAGGTATGATTCTCACATCTGTATGGTTTTACAGATGTTGAGTGGGAGTAAGTTATTGGGAATTGGGTGATCATCCTCATTATATCGGGATTCGTTGTAATGGGTAATATTTGAGGAAATCACCTGGGATGTTTGCCGGTCGGCAAATATTTGGTTTTGAATATCCGCTTTTATGCACCAATTTCAAATTGATATATCTGTACGTCTATTTTCATAGAGTGAGATATACCTTTCTGAAATTATGTCTATGACATTTACCTATATCAGTGGATGGTTAGGTAAGGAGTATTAAACAGCGGTGTAATTCTTCTTGACCATAAGTACAGTTTTCAACCTACGACACACAGTGAATGAGTTATCAGACTTAAGGGACTTGTACAGAGTATTGTATATTGTCCAGGGTCCATCTGGACAGAGGGGTTGGTCCTCATACTATATTCGGTTTACTTATGACTTCTCTAGTTTTTAGACAGGTGTTTCGTGGAAACACAGGGTCCGAATTTTGAGAAGTTATAGGTATTTGAATAGAGTAGAGAACCAGGTGTAGCAAGTATCGGGATTCTTCAAAGAGATCGAAGATGTAGATACTTGTGTATGGTATTCAGTTGGTAGTGGTGACTAAGAGAACTTGCTTCTCTTTCAGGTTACTCATAATTGGAAGCATTCCTAAGTTGAGTAACGCTGATCAGCCTCCTTCCATTTAGTTAACATGCACTGGAGACAGTTGCATGATTTGGATCTGGTTCAGTTAAATCAGTGCCTCTGGTCCTATATGGGATATAGAACAGTTCGTATCTTAACGTTGTTAAGGTACGGGGAGTTGTCCAGCTTATGATTAAAACCAGACTCTGGATAACTCAAGGCACGTTTCTGTAATGGCTGTTTGTGGGTTGACCCAGGCTATGACGAGGGTTGACTTTCTACCATCTGGATGAACAATAGCAATATTGTTCTAGACTCGCCACAGTTTTATTAAAAATGGATTTTTTCAGAAAACAGTAATGGGAGTATGGTAGAACTGGAAGTGATTCCAGAACCACAAACGATTACTGAAGATTTGATAAGGAACCTAAAGATTCAATCCGGATTGACATTCCATTGGCCACTCCGCAGATACGGTGGGTAATTTCAGGCACCCGAGAGGTACTCCGGTAGCCTCAAGGACGGTGACAGGGAAGTTCCTGTTTACCCACAATTACCATTGTTGTTGTTCCAGGCTGCGAGACCCGGCGGGAGGATGAGTATAGCGTCGTTCTAAACTAGTTTTAGAAGTGTACGTCTATATGACTCTGCCAGAGGGTTGTCGTAGTCAGTGGGAGCAGCGGAAGCATTGGTGGACAAGTAGCTTATGTCTATTTATAGACTAAAGCGGATGTAGCGGATATAGATCATCTATTTCTGACGTGACAGTCATGGGTTTGACTTCATCAGAATAGGGGATGGATCTGTTGAAAAGGTAGTAGGGTGTGATATCCTGGTATTTGGATGACATACACAGAGTAGGAAAGGAAACTCATGTGCTACAGTCGGTTATACTTTGGTCGTCACACAGTGGTTTCTCCACAAAGGAAATGGATTTTATATCAGACATACTGGTTACTAGATCTATGGTTTTAGATCTAGATTTGGGTAGTCTCCCAATCTGGGTACTTAGACAGCATCCTGAGAGTATTTAGAATGGACGACTCCTGGCACGGTAGTGTACCTGCAGGTAAAGGTGTCACCCTCTCTAAAGGTGTCTTATAGACTAAAGTAGAGAGGGATGTGCATGATTGGCAGATCACTTGCTCAGGCAATTGAGTCAATCGTGAGATGTCAAGTACCACACCAGATGTTGTTCTTGCACTAGATGCAATAAGTTGACATTAATCCAATCCCGGAGAGACAGTCGGAAGCAGTTTTAGAACATAAGTGGATGTTCTAGGGATATGATAACGACAGCCTCATTCGGGAGACAGTTATCATTCCAGGCTTCCAAGGTGACATGGACGACAAGGAGGTTGTCAGAGTTATAGTTTATCCTTCTGACGAGGGGCAGTATTTTGGACAGGTGGTCCAAGGCAATACTGAGGATGGCATGGCGCAGGATACTGATTAAGTTCAGTTGACGATACAGTCTAAGAAGTTTGGATTTGGAGTTCATTTATGAGCTATGTCCCATCAGACATCCAGACACATTCTAAGACAGGTATTGCTCATTTCGAGAGATGGGTTTCTCCGCGAACATGAGTTATAGAGAGACATAGAAAGAGACAACAAAGCGGATCCACTCACTAAGGCTATTCCTCGAACGCAATAGTTTCGCAAACGAGCTTTGTGAGACTGACTAGTAGAGGAGTTGGGTGTTCGGTATCACACGGGCTGTGAGTATGCGACATCGCAATAATTAGCCTTGAGTGCAAGTGGGAGATTGTTGGAGATAGTGCCCTCAGAGTCAATTATTAGGTCACAGGTACGTGATTGCAATGATTGATGGAGGACCTATCCCGGTAGGACAGTCTTACTCGGGATGATAGTATGCTATCTGGTTTACCTTTATCATCGTATACTGCTTTAAGTGACCTGACAAGTCGCTATTACACGTTGATAGAGCCCCTAGGATTCTTGCTTGACCTCCAGCAATATGAGGGCGATCATATAAGTGGGAGCTGGGGGTCTATAAGCATATCCTTGAATGGTCCCTAGTCGTGTGAGTTTCGAGACAGGGCATCGATACTCCAGAGTAGACTAGTGTAAACAGTCGAGTCCCCGACGAGGGGCGGTGGCCGGTCTCACAAGCCACTGGTGTCAGTTGGTTCACCTAAGATGTATACAGGTGCTCATTGGGTTATGAGTACACCGGACAGGACTCGCCGGGAACATGCTAGTTGGTCATATACCAGACGTCAGATGGCAGTTCCCTGGTGACATGTGTACAGGTTAGTTCATCGACCTGGGGATCGTCATTTGTCTCGTGTGAGTTTCCACTGTACTTTGATTACTACCCTACCACGGCTCAAAGGAGTCGTGCAAACAGGTTTTAGTTGGGTACAGTCCCGAGCCACATGGAGGCAGTGAGCGTATCTTCAGGGGTTCGTCTCTCCCGGTATTGGGGGTGAGGTCGTGGTGTGTCTAGGAGAGCCATTACACGAAGCCCTCGGCCGAGGCAAGGAGATTTACTGGTAGGTATTCCAGTAGTATCTCAGGGTGTTCTGGGCTACACTCCGACACGACTTGTACCACTTTTGGGGGTCTGACTTTTACCAACCCCCTAGGCCCGCCATGCGATACTCATAGACGAACGGACCGGACTGTACGGATATTGTCACTGACAGGCTCAGTAGGGTTGTCAGGATGAGTTCGCTCACAGACGTCTCTTTTAGTCAGTACCTGGTAGCCCGTCACGTATTGGCTTATACCTCTGACGTGCTAGTGGTTAAATCCACAACCAAGGTGTTGACGAGTCTTTAGAGTCCCCCACATTTAGTTACTCAGCTTTCGGGCGAAAGGTTGTAGAGGCCGTATGGAGATATGGCAAGGTCCGATCAGATACGTGCGGTATTGCACGGATCAGAATCAGACAGTTTGTACTATAGGCTGTATGGTTATATGGCAGGGTTCGATCAGATACGTGCGGTATTGCACGGATCAGGATCGAACAGATATTACTAGCCGGCTTAAGTTTAAGCCGGATCCTAGTATAGTACAGTGTAGATTTTATCTCATTGCATTTGTATTTCGGTCGGAATACAAATGTGGGTGTGTATGCACAGTATCGTGGTTTTCCTGTAATTTATTACGGGACCAGTTTTCTGGAGTTGCCAATTTGCTTTCCGTTTCGGCCAATTTCCTTTGTATCGTTCATTGGCCGAAGATTGGTGGAGGAGGGCTTATTTGCATTGATGCAAATAGGCATTTGTGGAGGGGGTCTTTTGAATATTGCCATGTCATGATCACTTGACTTTTTGACTTCATCATGGTTGCTCCATACCTTGACCTTTCGACTTGACTTCTTGTCATGATGGCATGACTTTTGTAGACATGATTGTTGATGATGAGAGATGGTTGTTGGTTGAGTGTGGGTTTGATTTTGTGATGATTCTTTTTGCATGATAGCCTTCTCTCTCTCTCCATTGTATGATTGGGTGGCTCTCTCATTCTTTGTTACACTCTCCACTCTCTCATTCACCTCTCCACCATGTCATGGCCGGCCACTTGAATAAGTGGGCTGTCCAAAATTTTGGATGGGGATTTGTTGTTCTTTTCATGCTCCAAAAATCCCCAAGTCCCTCCATATAGTTCTTGTATCATCCCTCCATCAAAATGGCACCTCCTACAACCCCAAATGAGACATATAGATCCGCACTATATTCTACAACAAATCTTGGGCACGTCGACTAGCCAGCTTCGTGCCCGAGTTGCCTCGGCATTGAGGTGGGAGCCCGTAAAAGAAGTAGGCGATGTGGTGCACTTCCGGCGACGAGGTGAAGACCGGAGCTTCCGCAGGAGATCGGGACAACGACGAGAAGACCGGAGGACTCGGATCTGTCGGTATATCTCTCTTCCCTTTCTTGAAGATAGCTAGGACTAGTTAGTGGTTCGATCCGGGTATTAGTGCGCGGCGGTTTACCAGTTCAAGAAAATTTAAAGTTTATCACCGCTTCCGCATTTGGCCGTCGGATTGACGGCCGGGGCGCCGCCGTGCACTTACACGATGCTCATAGACGAACGGACCGGACTGTACGGATATTGTCACTGACAGGCTCAGTTGGGTGTCAGGATGAGTTCGCTCATCGACGTCCCTTTTAGTCAATAGCTGGTGGCCCGTCACGTATTGGCTTATACCTCTGACGTGCTAGTGGTTAAATCCACAGCCATAGTATTGACGAGTCTTTAGAGTCCACCACACTTTCAGTTACTCAAGTTTCGGGCGAAACGCTGTAGAGGCCGTATGGAGATATGGCAGGGTCCTATCAGATACGTGCGGTATTGCGCGGATAAGGATCGGACGGTTTGTACTAGTGGCCGTATGGATATATAGCAGGGTTCGATCTGATACGTGCGGTATTGAACGGATCAGGATCGGACGGATATTACTAGCCGGCTTTGGTTTAAGCCGGATCCTAGTTTAGTACAGTGTAGATTTTGTCTCTTTGCATTTGTATCCGGTCGGAATACAGATGCGGGTGTGTATGCACAGTATCGGGGTTTTCCTGTAATTTGTTACGGGACCAGTTTTCTGGAGTTGCCAGTTTGTATTCCGTTCCAGCCGGTTTTCCTTTGTTCTTTCCCGGCCGGACTTTTCTGATGGAAGGGGTTATTTGCAAGTTTGTAAATAACATTTTGTGGAGGGTTTATTTGTGAGATTATTAATTATGATAGCATCTTATCTATCATCATCACTTGCTTTTTGTTGATTTGAGGTGATTAGTAGTTGATATGAGTTTTGTTATCATTATGTTTGGCTATGGTCACCCCTTGCTTTTACTACCATTACCTTCCTTCTAAGGTTGTGGTTTTGTATTGCTTCCTCCACCATTCTCATTTGGAGATGGTAGATGCTTCACTTGAGAGAAAAAGAATGAGAGAGTTCATTTTGTTATGTGAGGAATTCTTCATCTCATCTTCTTCTTGCTAGAAAATTGAAAACACCAATTTTCTTTACCTCTTCCTCCATCCATCAATGGCAACTACATAAACTCCAAGAGACAAAGTATCTACACTACATTCTACAGCAAACCTTGGGCATGTCGACTTGCCGGCTTCATGCTCGAGTTGCCTCGGTATTGAGGCGGGAGCCCGTAAAAGACGCAGGCGATGTGGTGCCCTTCCGGCGATGAGGCGACGACATGGAGACAGGACTTTCCGCGGGAGATCGGGACGATGAAGAGAAGACCGGAGGACTCGGATCACTTGGTATACTTCTCTTCCCATCTCTTGTTAGCTAGTATAGGTTAATGGTTAACGATCCGGGTTTTATTGTCCGCGGTAGCGCCAGTTTCCAAGTAAGGAAAATTTTTGATTCCGTATTTTGGCCTCGGTAAGACGGCCGGGGCGCTGCCGTGGCGCAACAGGATGATCCCATATCCATCGGTGTTTGACATCAAAGATGATATACGGGTGCTCAGTAGAGACTGGGTACACTGGACGGACTCGCCGAGAACTCCCAGATGGTATTATACCTCACGTCAGATGGCAGTTCTCAGGTGACACTGGTACAGAGTAGTCTGTTGACCCGAGATCGTCATAGAGTCTTGTGTGGTTCCCACTGTGCTCTGATACCACTGTTGGGTTCATAGGCACTCTAGTGAGGTCTCACAAGGCATCAACCATACCAATTTCAAAAATTCTAGATGCCGAGAAACCCGACTACGGATCGTCGGCTAGAAATCTAGGCGAAAAGATAATCTAGTTAACACTTAACTAAAATAATACGGAAATACAACCTTTGTAGATCCGGTGCTCCACCTCCATAGCTCCGCAACGAAGTCCCTTCGCTGTCCAAAAGAATTCCCGGGCTCTTGCGTCGGCTTCGTCGGAGAAATGGCGAGCTAGGTCGTCGATGTCCATGCCGAAGATGATCTACGTCGAGGCATCGCTAGATCAAGCTCCAACTTCACCAAGTCCAAAAACTTGTGAAGAAAACACACTCTACTACTTGGCAAGAGGTAGATGATGAAGAAATAGGAAGTGGGTAGACTTTAGAATTGGATTTCTCATTTGTTTGCTCAATTCACCATTGATGAAGTGAAGCTTCTTCTTTATCAAGTGAAGAAGAAGATGATGAAGAATATGATAAGTTAATTAAAAATAGATAATAAAAATGAACACTTATCATAATCTTAACCTTAGTTAAGTGTAGAGAATTGACTAAGGTTGGGTTGAATGGTTAGGGTTAAGTATGAGAACAAAAAGGTCAATTAGTCAAAGCTTCATGAAACTTCAACTAAAAACAAATGAAGCCACCATTCATTTATCTTTCAATTTATTCAAAATGAATAAATAAATAAGATAAATGAATAAGTAAAAACCTTAATCAACAACTTAACCAAGGTTAATTCTTTACACTTAACCTAAAAAGCATGTATCATCAAACATGATACAATCTTGTGTACAAAAGTATATCACATATACAATGTGCACAAACCAAGTGAGAAAATCCATTTAAATTGAACCAATACTAGTTAATGCAAAGTAATATATCAAATATATAATTATCCATTAAATCATTAAATCAACACTTGATTTAACGATCCGGTCATATCGCATACAACCGACTAATATCCAATGTATCGGTTTATCGAATCAATCCTTGATTCGATAACTAGGTTATATCGCATACAACCATTCGACACATTCTTCACGAGAATGGAATACGGTATCACATACACGCATTATTCTCGGTCCCGCACATATCTCATATGCGCTCCTATTTCGTTTCGCTTGAGCCAGGAAACCTCTGTGTAGGACTCTAAAGACTCGTCAATACGCCGGCAGCAGATGATGATCATATCAAACACCCACAAGCCGCAAGCGGTCTGCTAAACGTAACGGCCACCCGGGTAATGAGCGATGAGAAGATTGACGAGCAAGCCCGCTCACACTCCAGTGAATCCAACCAGTAACACTACCGTACAGTCCGGTCTGATCGTCTGATATGTCGCATATCTTGCCTAGGGGTGGTAAACGTCAGACCCTAATAGCTCGATAAGTCGTGTTGATATGAGGCTCATAACGGGTCGAGAAACTACTGGTAACACTTACCAGCAATTCTCTGATCAGCCCTGGCCAGGGACTTCCTGTTATAGCCAATCGAACACAGTGCAACATCAACCCCCTATACCGGGAGAGACGAATCCCCTCCTATCGCTCATTGCCTCCATGTGACTCGGGACTGTACCCAAAAACCACCGTTTTGCACGCCCTCTCAGATCGCTAAGCATCCAGCCATTCTTACAGAGTCTTACTCCTGATGGCCAGCTCGAAATTAGTTGGGTCATCATCTCATGATGCAATCCACGCTCCAACTGTCATAGAGAAACCTAAGTATCTTCCAAGAGGGCGTGCAAAACGGTGGTTTTTGGGTACAGTCCCGAGTCACATGGAGGCAATGAGCGATAGGAGGGGATTCGTCTCTCCCGGTATAGGGGGTTGATGTTGCACTGTGTTCGATTGGCTATAACAGGAAGTCCCTGGCCAGGGCTGATCAGAGAATTGCTGGTAAGTGTTACCAGTAGTTTCTCGACCCGTTATGAGCCTCATATCGACACGACTTATCGAGCTATTGGGGTCTGACGTTTACCACCCCTAGGCAAGATATGCGACATATCAGACGATCAGACCGGACTGTACGGTAGTGTTACTGGTTGGATTCACTGGAGTGTGAGCGGGCTTGCTCGTCGATCTTCTCATCGCTCAATACCCGGGTGGCCGTTACGTTTAGCAGACCGCTTGCGGCTTGTGGGTGTTTGATATGATCATCATCTGCTGCCGGCGTATTGACGAGTCTTTAGAGTCCTACACAGAGGTTTCCTGGCTCAAGCGAAACGAAATAGGAGCGCATATGAGATATGTGCGGGACCGAGAATAATGCGTGTATGTGATACCGTATTCCATTCTCGTGAAGAATGTGTCGAATGGTTGTATGCGATATAACCTAGTTATCGAATCAAGGATTGATTCGATAAACCGATACATTGGATATTAGTCGGTTGTATGCGATATGACCGGATCGTTAAATCAAGTGTTGATTTAATGATTTAATGCATAATTATATATTTGATATATTACTTTGCATTAACTAGTTTTGGTTCACTTTAAATGGATTTTCTCACTTGGTTTGTGCACATTGTATATGTGATATACTTTTGTACACAAGATTGTATCATGTTTGATGATACATGCTTTTTAGGTTAAGTGTAAAGAATTAACCTTGGTTAAGTTGTTGATTAGGGTTTTTACTTATTCATTTATCTTATTTATTTATTCATTTTGCATAAATTGAAAGATAAATGAATGGTGGCCTCATTTGTTTTTAGTTGAAGTTTCATGAAGCATTGACTAATTGACCTTTTTGTTCTCATCCTTAACCCTAACCATTCAACCCAACCTTAGTCAATACTCTACACTTAACTAAGGTTAAGATTATGATAAGTGTTCATTTTTATTATCTATTTTTAATTAACTTATCATATTCTTCATCTTCTTCTTCTTCACTTGATAAAGAAGAAGCTTCACTTCATCAATGGTGAATTGAGCAAACAAGTGAGAAATCCAATTCTAAAGTCTACCCACTTCCTATTTCTTCATCCTCTACCTCTTTCCAAGTAGTAGAGTGTGTTTTCTTCACAAGTTTTTGGACTTGGTGAAGTTGGAGCTTGATCTAGCGATGCCTCGACGTAGATCATCTTCGGCATGGACATCGACGACCTAGCTCGCCATTTCTCCGACGAAGCCGACGCAAGAGCCCGGGAATTCTTTTGGACAGCGAAGGGACTTCGTTGCGGAGCTATGGAGGTGGAGCACCGGATCTACAAAGGTTGTATTTCCGTATTCTTATAGTTAAGTGTTAACTAGATTATCTTTTCTCCTAGATTTCTAGCCGACGATCCGTAGTCGGGTTTCTCGGCACCTAGAATTTTTTAAATTGGCATGGTTGATGCCTTGTGAGACCTCACTAGAGTGCCTAGGAACCCTACAGAAGTACCGCGAACAAACATAGCGGGTGTTTCCCTTGCTTTCTGCAAGGTTCCCTCTGCACTCCTCATCATGTTAAGGAGTTCTGAAAGTTTAACTTCTTTTCTTTGAATGTTGAAGTTCAGAAAAAACTGGGCGTAGGTGGGAGGGAGGGACTGGAGAATAAGGTCTGTATAGTGCTCATTATCCAAAGTCGTCCCAAGGTCTGGGAGCTCTTCTATATAGCCGATCATCTTTAGGACATGTTCTCCTACCGATGACCCGACAGCCAACTTCGCTTGAAACAGCTTCTTTGAGGTCTCGTATCTTGCTATACGAGATTGCTCCCCATACAGATCTTTTGTATGGAGAAATATGGAGTCAAGATCCATATCCACGTGCCTCCTCTGATGTTCATTGTTCATCGAGGCAAGCACAATGCACTTGGCTTTCGCGCAATCTAAATCCCAGGTTTTGCGGATTTCCTTATCCGCATTACTGGATTTGGGACCTGGGACTTCAGGTGCCGTAGCGGTGAGGACGTACCCCAATTTGTCATAGGTCAAAGCCATTTTGACATTCCGCAGCCAATCTTTATAGTTTGGCCCTGTCAGTATATTTTTCTCTAAAAGTAACTTAAGTCCAGTCATTTTCAGGGTCGCTGCAATTAGGAGAGAGAGAAGAAAACTCTTTAGCACGATTCTCTTGCAAGTTTAGAGTGGTTTTTAGTTTATCTAAACTGGATGGCTCCCACTGTTTCTCGAATCCTTCCTCAAACCATAAAAGAAGAATTAGCCAGGACTATTCTCACTATACAATACTTGCTTAACCGTTCAGCCAGGCTGGTGTCGGTACTTCAAGGGAGGTTTTCCAACGCTTTCGCGAAGTTCCTTAATTAAATAACCTCTTTTCTCTGGGGGCGTAACCCCGCTGACACTTTTTTTGACACCTACTTGGTTTATAGCATTGATCGTTAAGCGACGAATATCCTGATGAGTAGCATATACTCACAGTAGGATCGGGATCTAAATATCATCGTATGATAATATTGAAGGAATGCTACCAACATTCATCAAACTCCAAATGGTATGCATCTCTTTGCAAATTTCAGTTTCTTTAGAAATTCCCGATATAAGTTTTTGCCCCATGCTCTTATGACCTTGGCTTTGGTCAAAATGTCATAAGTCACATGTCAAGTTCTACCCGTCATTATCTTGTCAATTTGAACCCATCCGTACATACCCCTGACTTTGGTCAAATGATAATAAGACTGTCCCAAACTAACTCATCTATCTATACAACAAATGAATACCCAGCAGCTACCAAACACTATGCCTTGACTTTGGCCAAAATGCATAGCTTGAATACTACTGAATACCCAAATGAAATGATGGAGGGCTACGAATGGTTTTGGCGAAACCGTGAACGTAGTGAACTTGATATGAACGAAGGAACCTGATAACTTTTAAAAGGAGTAGTTAAAGCTCCGCAATTAAAAATATCATCTTTTTTAAAATAACCGATTGGTTTCTTTTAAATTGTTCCAACGATTCAACTTTTTGGTTTATTTTCTTTGCATTATAAAATAATGCGTCCCATCTTTTAACCTATGATTGCAGAAAACAACGAAAATACAACGTCCTCTTATGCCATCCGCATTCGCCACGGGGTCCCGTCATCACCCGTTAGGTTACTTAACTAACGACAGAGCGGGGGCTGGGCTAGCGCGGGTGTAAAACATAAGTGACGTCTAAATAGCTATCATATATAGATATTGTACATTCGTCAGACGCAATAATAGGCATTCCAGATCTCATATGAACTTTATTGGATTTGCAAGCAATCCGTGTTTGTTTAGAGCCTGCAAAAAAGACGGATTACACAGTTGTGATGAATAGCCATTACCACACCCTAGACCCCTACGGGTACGGCAAACTACCCGCCTAATACCCGAAGTGAAACGGTCTCCCTCAACAAAGCGAGTAGGCTACTAAACACTTCAAAGTACCCGGTAGTTTGTGCACCCCATCTTGGGTCTATCCTAGGAGCAAAAACAGTAAAATGAAATAATACAATGGTGGCTACATCCGCAACTTGGATGCGTCCCGCAAAATAATATTACAATATATTACAATTATATTGAATGAATTAAAATAATAACCCATCACAAAACCCGGCTAATCATCACAACAGTCCAATACAGTTCACATCCACAAATAGTAAAAATCATTACAGAAATGTGCAACCCCCTGCCAACCGACATACTAGCAGTTAAGGGAGGTTTACGAACACATTATACAATCACAGATATAATCATATTAGCAAATATCGTAAAATTTCGATCGAGGAAAACACTTTAGATTCTACTGCAAAACTTCTCTGTGCACCTGAGATCTTAGCAGAAAATAAAATATCCAGAAATATCACTCTTAAGACAAAGGGCTCACCGGAAAAATTTGGGCAGACTCGTCCCTAACTCGGCCGCGGATCCGCGGCGGATCGAATGGATCCGCCGCGGTTCCGCGGTGAGTTAGCCGAGTTGGGGGTCCAAATTTCTTCAGTAGCCCTATAATTTCATGCTTGTTATTCTGCAGGTCCCTGAAAAATTTTTAGGGCCTGTTTTAAAATCGACAGAAACTGTGTTAATGCGACGATGTTTCCGGTTCTTTTTGCATTCGAAATTCTTACGACTTTGCTAATGAATTAATTATTGTTTAGCGAGGCTCTGATACCACTGTAAGTCGATGTACAACACCCCACGACTTGCGGGGAGGCGGAATAATGAAAAACGATCTTGTTTAAAGTATAAACATCGACTAACCGAGAATCTTTGCACAAACAATAACTAACAACAAACATTGGAGTTAACAACTACTATGAAAAGTGATTATACCTAAAGATCCGAGTCCTTCGTCTTGTCGTTCTCCACGTCCTCTCCGGCCTTCTCTAAGTAGTAGAAGATCCACCCGAGAGCTTTGACTACAAGCTTCACCTCAAACTAGAGGTAACTAGGTTTCTTAAACCGCTAATCTAAGCAACCTAGGTGATATAGAGAATGGTTAAGGATTAAGTAGTCTAATCTAATCCTTGTACTCAACACATGAGAGGGGAGGATTAGGGTTTGAAGAGGGAGAGCTTGAGGAGAGAGAAAGTGAGCAAGAGAATGGAATGAGATCTTGAGCTCTCATAATATATATGAAGCATAAATAATAACAAGATAAATCAAGTAAATGTTTTAACAACCATGCTCCATAAATATCTAATGGGTGATTCATCTCCATGAGTCATTAAGCATTTATGACATGGATGAATCACTCAAATAAGTCACTAATCCCATTTAATGCATATGCCACCTTAACCCCCAAGTCACAATCTTCTAGAAGCTTCTCGCACAATTACGAGAACTCCCCTCCTATCCGTGAAAACACGGAAAAACTTTAGACTGTATAAATCCAATAACCAGATACTAGAAACTGGCTTAAACCAAAGCCGACTAGTAAAAACTGTCCGGATGTCGTACGTGCGTAAACACACGTATGCGTCCGAACCCTTGTCGTAAAACCATACGACCTCTATATCGTTTCGCCTGGAGTAGGAAAACTCTCTGTGTGGGACTCTAGAGACTCGACTACTACGCTGGCAGTGGGTTTAACCATAGACCGCAAGCGGCACTAGCTGTACGTAACGGTCCCCAGGTAGATGTCGATTAGAAGGACGATGAGGAAACCCATCCGAACTCCTACTGAGTCTGATGTGACAATCTCCGTACAGTCTGGTCTGTTTGTCTAAGACTATCGCATATTGGGCCTAGGAGGCGGCAAGTGTCAGTCCCTTAATAGCGGTATAAGTCATGTCGGAGTGAAGCCCATTACACCCTGAGAAACTATTGGAACCTACCAGCAAATCTCGTTTGCCCTGGCCAGGGACTTTGCGTAATGGCTCTCTGACACAGCGCGATATCAACCCCTAATACCGGGAGAGACGAATCCTGTCTAACCGCTAATGCCTCCAAGTGCTCGGGACTACACCCAACTGCTACCTGTTTGCACGACTCCTTTGAGCCGTGGTAGGGTAGCAATCTAAGAACAGTGGGACACACTCGAGGCGAAGTAGCAGTGTCAAGTCTGCGGACTATGCTGTACTCATGTCACCTGGGAACTGTTCACTGACGACTGGTATAAAACCAACCAACAGTTCCCTATGAGTCCTGTCCGGTGTACCCATAACCTAACGAGCACCTGCATAATATCTCCAGTACAACGTACTGACGGCTGTGGGACATACCATCTCCCCAACTGGGATGAGAAGCGTACACACTTGTCTACTCCGGAGTATCGATGCCCTATCTCAATAATCCTACGACTAGGGACCTGAATAAGGATGTGCTTGTAGACTACCCAGCTCCCACTAGTGTGACTGCCATCACAACGCTGGTAGTCAAGCAAGATCCTAAGAGCTATATCAATACGTATACTCACATATTAAGATAGAAAAAACCAAGTAGCATACTACTATATTTAGCAAGACTGTTATATACATGTGAATATCCCAAGCTTCCATTAAGTAATATACAAACTAGTATGATACAATAATGGCCCCTAGGGCATATACAGTAACAAGGAGGTGTCGTGGGCCGTGTGAGGGTACATGGTGGAACCCAGTTGGTTACCCGGGGCAAGAAGATCGACGGTACATGCCGATGAGCCTGGCTGGGGGCGTGTGCCAACCGGTGATAGTATTTGGATTCGACGGATATCTGGGGGATACCGATCGAGGTTATGTACGCACTTGCCCTTGTCGATTGTGGGTGGTGGACACTCAGGTTCTATACGATGTACGTACATGACATAGGAGGGCCAGTCCCAGGTGACAGTGCCTCAGAGATGAGTATTTTTGTGTCGATGCTAGACACTTGTTTTCATGATGTTTTTGGGTGTAGATATTAGTCACTCAGGTTTCATAAGACTTACTCGATATTGGATACTGGTTATATGAGATTTACTTGATATTGGACACTCAGGATATATGAGATTTACTTGATGTTGGACACTCAGGATATATGATACTTACAGGATATAAGGGCAAATTTGGGGGCTTATTTGAGGAAATTTGGTATTTAGATTGTCTTGATGGACTTTGGTCCTACCACGATGTCAGGATTCCGTGAGGATGACATGTTTTATCCCATATTGCCATTTATTGTTCATGTATTAGTAGTACCTGATAGAGTACCTTACATGACTGTTGCATACATATTGCCATTTATTGCTATTAGCTTTTTGCATTAGATTCGCCCTGTACGTGCATACTTGCGATTATGTGCATATGTTGTTTACTATTCACGAGTTGGCAACTCACCCCCGTTGTGCCACAGTGTTTTGCAGGTAGTCCCTTAGGGCAGTCGCGACAGGGTTTTCATCTTTCGTATCATCTTCTGCAGCGGATACCGCTTCGGCTGACTGTGCACAGTTTTGCTATAGGTGGGTTTTGCGGCTATCCGATGTTGTTTATTGTTATCTTTGTACCATGTACTCTCTATCTACCACTTTCATTTATGACTTAGAGACTTGATGTGAGGACGATATTGTATGTTATTTTGTGACCTGGAGGTCTTTTATGCATTTTTTATTTATATCATCTTTTATTTCTTCGCTATGGTGTAGTATATATGTTGTGGTAGTTGTTTCCGCCTTTGGGCGTGGATTTTGCTCCCGTTGGGGTTGCTTTACTTATATTTATGTTGTACCCATTTTTGGAGTTAGTTTTTACAAAGGAGGTGCTGCCAAAATTTTTAAGAAACTAAATTGGACTTTAAAGAATTTGTACTCGAGATTTTCAAAAGTTTTAACAATGTTCGCATCACTTACTACTTTTGATGGTTTAGATTGCTGGGTTTTTGGCTTACTTAAATTGCGTTACGCCTGTAGATGTTGCGTAGTTTAAGGGCCGTCACGTGCCAATTTCGGCTCGTGACAAAGTTGGTATCAAAGGGCTAGGTTTTACCTTTCGGAGTGTAGGATGACCTTGGTATGATGGAGTAGGTAACTTAAGCAGAGTAACGTAGTGTGTGTATGTCCGCGGCATACTCACGACACGGTATTCCGCCTAAAGTGACCTATGTACTAATTGCTTGAAATTCATTCCTTGATGATACTTATCCTTATGATTCGATTTCCGTTTTTATATCGAATCCTTTTTCCATTTATAGCCTTTGCCGCCGATGACTATGAGGACTCAGAGAGGTGCAGCGAGGGCCGAGGTCAGAGTTGACTCGTGTGGGACGAGGACTGACCAGGATGGCACGCTCGTTGCACAGGAGTAGATGGATCCACCTTCGATAGATCGTATCGCTAGGCTTGAGGTAGAGATGCAGGACTTGCGACAGACGATGAGGTCTTTGGTTGAGGCCAGTAGAGCGCGGCGACAGGAGGTTGCCACCCCTGTTACCCAGTTTATCCTTTCGATCAGCACACAACATAGTGTTATGTATACAGCACCAGTGGACGCAGCCCTATTTGACGAGGAGCGTCTTTCGGAGACTTTGGGAGTTCGAGGATAGAGGAGGCTAGTGCAGGTGTACCAGCCCAGAGACAGATGTTCAGTTGCCGTGATAGGTTTCGTGCACATCGCGAGAGTAGCAGAGACTTAGGACGAGGAGAGTCGGTTAGCTAGATCAGCTGTTTGTTGTGTTAACTTATGTTAGCGATTCTTTTGTTGCGCGACACGTATTTCAGTCGTGTGCCAATCGGATAGGAGATAGAGATTCGTCCATCATTTTGATCCTTCTTGAGATGTTGGATTTGACATTCTCCTGGGCACAGACTGGTTAGCTACGTGCTAGGCGTCTGTGAACTGCCGCGAGAAAACAATCAGGTTTTGTTTTCCCGGCGAGTCAGTTCTTGTTGTGCGGGAGGACAGTGGTGCTGCACCTCACAGCATGAATTCAGCCTTTTTCGTTAGTCGGCTTTTGAGGAGAGGATGTCGAGGATTCTTGGCTTTCATTCGGGTTGCTGGAGCCACAGTGGGTTTGTTGGACCGGCTTTCCATCGTGCGAGAGTTTTTCGACGTTTTTCCAGATGAGCCGGCGGAGCTTAGGGATCTTAAGGATCAGCTGCAGAGTTGTTTGTTGGGGGACTTGTACGTCCAAGTGTTTCGCTTTGGGGAGCTCCTATTCTGTTCATCAAGAAAAGGACGGCAGTTTGAGGTTGTGTATTGATGGATCGTCAATGGAACCGAGTTACGGTGCGGATAGGTATCCTTTACCTCGCATTGACGATTTGTTCGAATTGCTCCAGAGTGCGAGACATTTCTAAGTTTGTTTGGGTTCAGGTCATCATTGGTTGCGGGTTCGGAGTAATGACATTTCGAAGACTGCTTTTATGCATGCTACGGGCAGTATGTGTTTTGGTGGTGTCGTTGGACTCACCAATGCCCTAGAAGCATTCGTGGATGTGATGAACCGGATTTTTTCAGGCCGTTCCTCGATCAGTTTATTTTTGTGTTAGTAATGTCATTCTGGTCTTTTCCAATGTGTCGTGAGGAACTTGAGCAGCACTTGAGAATTTGCTTGCAGACATTGGGAGGGTACCGGCTGTTTGCTAAATTCTCGGAGTGTTCCTACAGGCTTGATTGTGTTGACTCCTAAGGTCATGTGGTTACGGGAGACGGTTTTCGTACGGACCCGAGGAAGATCGAGGCCGTACAGCTTTAGCCATATTTATATCGGGGACTGAAGTCCGCAGCTTTTTGGGCTTAGCCAGTTTTTACCGCCGTTTCGTGCAGGACTGCTTGTGTAACGCTGCACCGTTGACTGGGTTGACCAGGAAGGGAGTTCCTTTTCTTTGGAATGAGGCATGCGTGCGGAGTTTTCGGCAGTTGAAGACTCGGTTGACAACTGCACCAGTTCTTTCTTTGCTTTCTGGTTTGGGAGACTTTGTGGTTTAACTGTGATGTTTCGCGAGTGGGGCTCGATCCTGTACTGATGTAGAGCGATGGAGTTATCGCTCATGCTTCTCGACAGTTGGAGGAAGTACGAGCAGGATATCCCACTCATGATCTGGAGATGGCCGCGGTGGTCATGCGTTGAAGATCTGAGGACACTACTTGTGCGGAGAGTCATGTCAGATTTTCATGGACCACCAGATTATAATGTACATCTTCCTGCAGTGGATTTTGATTGTTGAGACAGCGCCGTTGGATGGGGCTTATGAAGGATTGTGATTGTGAGATCCTTTGTTTCCCGTGGCAAGGCGATTGTGGTAGCTGATTCTTTGAGTCATAGGCCCGGGGGTAGCTTGTTCCAGTTGTGCGCAGTTCAGAGACAGCCTTCTTCAGATTTACAGTTCTTGTGTGATCGTGGAGTACAACTAGGTTCGCCTCTTCTAAAGGGGGAATAGCTTGCTCATGTCCGCGCCCGACCACTTTTCCTTAATCTCTTTCGCGAGGCACAGCCCGCCGATGCTCGTTTGTCAGAGATTCTTGAGCATGTTCGGCCGGGTAAAGATTCAGAGTCCTTGATTTGTGACCTGGGTATGCTACGTTTAGGGACGCGTTGGGTGTACTTGATACTGATGGGTAGAAACGCGAAATCCTAGACCAGGCACATCAGTCAGCTTTCTGTGTTCATTCAAGTTCCACCAATATGTGACGCGACTTGTGAGATAGTTACGGGTGGGCAAGGATGAAGAGTGAAGTTTCGGATTTCGTTTCGAGGTGTCTGTCTTGTTGCGAGCTAAGGTTGAGCATTTAAGACCGGCTGGAGAGTTGCAACGTTTCACCGTTCCAGAGTGGGAATAGGAGCAGATCTCCATGAATTTCGTTGTGGTGTCTACCCAGGTTTAGTCTGGGTGTGACTCCATTTGGGTGTTTGTTGTCTGGTTTTGCTCAGTTTGCTCTGTTGTTCTTCGGTAAGTTTGTACGTTTGCACGGAGTTCCTTCATGCGTTTTATCCAATAGAGGCACCCCATTCGCTAGCCGTCGTTGGCAGAAGCTTCAGGAAGCCTTGGGTACTGGTTGAGCTTTAGCTTCGCTTTACCATCTGTAGGCCGATGGTTTGTGAGAGCGGACTATACAGACTCTGGAAGATATGCTTGTGCGTACGTATTATTTGTTTGTTGGCAGTTGGGATCGTCACTTACCATTGATAGGATTCTCCTTCGATAGCTGTTATCAGGAGACATTCCAATTGGCAAGCTTTAGGCTTTGTTTGATAGGTGGTGTCGATCGCCAGTCTGTTTTGCTGACTCTGCCAGAGTAGGATTTGGACCCCAGCTAGTCATGAGACTACGGAGAAGATCCAGTTGATTCAGGTCAGGATGAGAGCGGCCCAGTGCAGACAGAAGTCTTACGTCGACCGTCGTTGTCGCAAACTTGAGTTCGTAGTGGGAGATCATGTATTCCTACGGATTTTTGCGATGAATGGCCTGTTGAGTTTTGGGAAGCTTAGTCCCAGATTGTTGGTCTTTTTGAGATCCTTGAAGCGAGTTAGTACTGTTGCCTATAATATGGCACTTCCGCCCAGATTTTTGAGTATTCACCCCGTATTCCTTGTGTCGATACTTCACAAATACCTTCATGACCTTTCTTACATGATTCAGCACCAGACCATTTAGCTTGGACGCGATCTTTCATTCACCAGCAGCCGATAGTTTTAGTGGATCGACAGGTAGAGGTACTTCGGTCAAGGGTCTTACCATCTGTGAAGGTTCTTTGGTGTAGCCGTCTAGTGAGGTGATCACTTGAGTGGCTGCGAGCGAGATGCAGAAGACTTTCCCTCATCTCTTTGAAGGTACACGTATATAAATTTTCAATTCGGGGACCGAATTTTTTTAAGGGGGTAAGATTGTAACGTTTTAGAAATCGTTTAGGTGATTTTCCATTTTTAAGTAAAATAAATTGTATTTTCCGTAAAATCCTAGAAGCGATCTTTTTGCAGTATAGAATGCACTGCACCTAGTTTAGCTAGGAAATTGCTAGTTTGCGGGTTTTTGTAAGCCACTGGTATTTTTGGTGCATTTTAATATCTTTCCTAATTAAAATATTATTTTAATACTTTATTTGTGCACTTTATTAGTGGTAATTACATTTTTGGTTTGGGTTAATTACTTCTAATGAGAATCTATGCTAAATTAATCACTAGAATTAGTCTTAATCCATTCTTGCCAAATATCTAGATATTTTGTGATAAAGAAATTGATTTTAAAAGAAAAGAAAAGAAAAGAAAAGTGGTATTTTTCATTAATGAGATTTTATTACATTTTTCTGTAAGAAATTTCCACACACTTCATAAAACATCCCCCCATATCTCCTCATGGCCGGCCACTTCTCCCTTAGCTGACCCATCTTCTTCTTCATCTCATTTGCACTTCTTCTTGCTAAAATAAATCATCAAAAATCCTAAATAATTCATACAAACTCAAATAAAAACCATTTCCCTTCATGCTTCTTCACAAATCAAGTTTGGATCTTCTTTAAAGTTAGCATTTTGGAGGCAAAAATTGGATTTCTAGTTGCTTGATTTTGTATCTTTGTGGAGATATAAACCCTAACCCTAAACTCTAATTGTTGCTTAATACTTTAACTAGCCTATTTAGATGTTTAATTAAAGCTTTTAATTTCATGTTTAGAATTTCTAGAAAAGGGTTTGTGAAGATTAAGTTAAGGTTTTGTTTAGTGAATGGTTAAGTATGAAGTTTTATTCAAATGAAAACTTAACCTACTTGCTAGATTTGTTAAATGATATTTTCATAATTATCTAATTAGCTTAATTACAAACTAGACTTTTACTAAATCCTAATTAAGTGAGACTAAAATTATAGTAAAGGTATGAATGGTTTAATCTTGCTATATTGTGATGTTTGTAAATTCTAGTTTTGGTAAAAACTTGTAGTTTGGAGCTAAAATGATATATGTTGCTTACTTGATTTCGGTAAGTTTCTTTTGACGTTACGACATTATTTATATTAGATTCCACGCTATATCTTGTGTTGTGAATGCACGATCGGTACGATCAGGTTCTAGGCTTTGTAGTTGTGTCGCTTTGCGTTCCTAGCTAGGGTCGTGCCGATGTCGTTCGTGTCTTTGTGTAGCTTTTGCTCTTGAGTTGGTTTCGTAGTGTCGCTACGCGCATTAGCCACTGGACGAAACTTGAGAGTATGTTTGGACTTAGTGCGTCGGTCAAACGTAGTTGGTACGTGTTATTAGTCGATTGCTAATATATACTTGTTATATTGTTATATGCTTTCAGGATCGCAGGCGGGGACTTCGGGCGCTGCGAAGAAAGGAAAGCGAGTGGTTGGTTTTACTTAGCCACGATTGTTAGTGGGTAGATTTAACATCTATAGGGGAATCACCAGCATGGCGTTATGCGTCTGGGCTAGATTAAATGATTTTACTATTAGTTAGATGTATACGGATATTGATTGTGCTGGTGTACCTTTGTTGCATATCTCATTTCCTATTGTGCATGGACTTAGTATTAATGAGACACAACACCATTATTGACGGTTCATGTTTCACGAGCACTAATTGTATGCTACACACACACCGTCGATAATTGCCATGACATGGACAACATCTATTCATATGTGATATTGTATTGTTTAGGGACATTGAGACATGATCCTTTTTCCTTCTGCATATGACATATAGCATACCTGTATACCTACATGCTCACACATATGCCTTGACATGCATACATGCTAGTTACCCATATACCTATATGGTATTGTACCATTAATGATAGGTATATACATATATGAGATATAGCTACATGTACATCTTGCATACATACTTACATATACCAGGAGGGTATTACATCATTATTGATAGGTAGATATACATATCTTGCTATGCCAATATGGTTACGCATACTTGGCTTTAGCTACATGTTCACATTTATTTGATGTTGTATGGACTTAGATAAATTAAGAACCGCATGATATATATATTAACTTGTTGCAGTTAAATAGTGGTTTTTTTTATATGCTCATATTACCGTTTCATGTTGCATATATTACATTCATGGATTTCATATGATGTTCTCTGATATTTTTACTCCTAAGTATATAACAGCGGAATGAGACGCTGTTATATATGCATATATATATATATATATATATGCATATATATATATATGCATATATATATATTGCAATGGGACGCTAATATATATGTATTGATTCATGCAGTTATACTATTCATTACTTGATGTTTTCTGGATTTGAGGACCGTGGTTGTTTCATGAAATTATGCATTATTTGAAAAACCCGGTTTCTCTCTTGATATGATATTTCAGCTTCCACCATGATATTTCTCGGTTGTGAGCTTATATATACCCCATGCGAGGAGGTGTCGTGGGCCGTGTGCGGGTACATGGTGGAACCCGGTTGGTTCCCCGGGGCAAGAAGATCGACGGTACATGCCGATGAGCCTGGCTGGGGGCGTTTTCCAACCGGTGATAGTATTTGGATTCGACGGATATCTGGGGGATACCAATCGAAGTTATGTACGCACATGCCCTTGTCGATTGTGGGTCGTGGACACTCAGGTTCCTTAGGATGTACGTACATGACATAGGAGAGCCAATTCCAGGTGATGGTGCCTCAGAGATGAGTATTTTTGTGTCGATGCTAGACACTTGTTTTCATGATGTTTTTGGGTGTAGATATTGGACACTCAGGTTTCTTGAGACTTACTCGATATTGGATACTGGTTATATGAGATTTACTTGATATTGGACACTCAGGATATATGAGATTTACTTGATGTTGGACACTCAGGATATATGATACATACAGGATATGAGGGCCAATTTGGGGGCAGATTTGAGGAAATTTGGAATTTAGATTGTCTTGATGGAATTTGGTCCTACCACGAGGTCAGGATTCCATGAGGATGACATGTTTTATCCCATATTGCCATTTATTGTTCATGTATTAGTAGTACCTGATAGAGTACCTTACATGACTGTTGCATACATATTGCCATTTATTGCTATCAGCTTTTTGCATTAGATTCGCATTGTACGTGCATACTTGCGATTACCTGCATATGTTGTTTACTATTCACGAGTTGGCAAATCACCCCCGTTGCGCCACAGTGTTTTGCAGGTAGTCCTTCAGGGCAGTCGCGGCAGGGTTTTCATCTTTCGTATCATATTTTGCAGCGGATACTGCTTCGGCTGACTGTGTGCAGTTTTGCTATAGGTAGGTTTTGCGGCTATCCGATGTTGTTTATTGTTATCTTTGTACAATGTACTCTCCATCTACCACTTTCATGTATGACTTAGAGACTTGATGTGAGGACGATATTGTATGTTATTTTGTGACTTGGAGGTCTTTTATGCAGTTTTTATTTATATTGTCTTTTATTTCTTCGCTACGGCGTCGTATATCTGTTGTGTTGGTTGTTTCCGCCTTTGAGCGTGGATTTTGCACCCGTTGGGGATGCTTTACTTATATTTATGTTGTACCCAATTTTGGGGTTAGTTTTTACAAAGGAGGTGCTGCCAAAATTTTTAAGAAACTAAATTGGACTTTAAAGAATTTGTACTCGAGATTTTCAAAAGTTTTAACAATGTTCTTATCACTTACTATTTTTTATGGTTTAGATTGCTGGGGTTTTGGCTTACTTAAATTGCGTTAGGCCTGTAGACGTTGCGTAGTTTAAGGGCCGTCACGTGCCAATTTTGGGTCGTGACACCTTTAATCTTGTTATCTAGTTTCTTAGACTTCTATTCGTGTTTAGAGATCGTTCATGCATGCTTGTGATCTTAGAAATTTCCTAGTTGATGTTTGGTGGAAGTTTGGTATTTTGAAGTGGTAATTGAGGTGTAGTGAGTGTTTACAATACCTTAGAGATGATTTCTGGCCAAGACTAGAAGACTAGAACCGAAAACCGCGAACTTAGAATTTGTCCAATGTCGGTTTTGTGAAGCTTTGAGGACTACATGGAATCTAGAGCAGTTTGGAGTGTTTATGTTGCGCCACGGCAGCGCCCCGGCCGTCTTACCGAGGCCAAAATGCGGAATCAAAAATTTTCCTTACATGGAAACTGGCGCTACCGCGGACAATTAAAACCCGGATCGTTAACCATTAACCTATGCTAGCTAACAAGAGATGGGAAGAGAAGTATACCAAGTGATCCGAGTCCTCCGGTCTTCTCTTCATCGTCCCGATCTCCCGCGGAAAGTCCTGTCTCCATGTCGTCGCCTCCTCGCCGGAAGGGCTCCACGTCGCCTGCATCTTTTACGGGCTCCCACCTCAATACCGAGGCAACTCGGGCACGAAGCTGGCAAGTCGACGTGCCCAAGATTTGCTGTAGAATGTAGTGTAGATGCTATATCTGATTTGGGGTTTTAGTTGCAATGGAGGATGAAGGAGGAGGTTAAGAAAATTGGTGCTTTCAATTTTCTAGCAAGAAGGATAGAGATGAAGAATTCCTCACATAACCAAAAAAATGAACTCTCTCATCTTTTTTCTCTCAAGTCAAGCCTCTCTCCTTTAGTGAGAATGGTGGAGGAAAAGCATCATGTAAAAGGGAGGTGAGTGTAGGAGAGCACAAAGGGTGACCACAACCAAACATCATGATAACAATATCATATCAAACTCTAATCAATTCAAATCACAAATCAAGTGATGTAAAGAGAATCAAATGATGGTTGAAAAGAAAAGATGCCATCATAATCAATACATATGCAAGAAAACCCTCCACAATATGTTATTTACAAACTTGCAAATAACACCCTCCATCGGAAAAGTCCGGCCGGGAAAGAACAAAGGAAAACCGGCCGGAACGGAATGCAAACTGGCAACTCCAGAAAACTGGTCCCGTAATAAATTACAGGAAAACCCCGATACTGTGCATACACACCCGCATCTGTATTCCGACCGGATACAAATGCAATGAGACAAAATCTACACTGTACTATACTAGGATCCGGCTTAAACCAAAGCCGGCTAGTAATATCCGTCCGATCCTGATCCGTGCAATACCGCACGTATCTGATCGAACCCTGCCATATAACCATACGGCCACTAGTAAAAAACGTCCGATCCGGATCCGTGCAATACCGCACGTATCTGATCGGACCCTGCCATATCTCCATACGGCCTCTACAGCGTTTCGCCCAAAACTTGAGTAACTGTATGTGTGGTGGACTCTAAAGACTCGTCAATACTATGGCTGTGGATTTAACCACTGGCATGTCAGAGGTATAAGCCAATACGTGACGGGCCACTAGCTATTGACCAAAAGGGACGTCGATAAGCGAACTCATCCTGACACCTTACTGAGCCTGTCAGTGACAATATCCGTACAGTCCGGTCCGTTCGTCTATGAGCATCGCATGGCAGGCCTAGGGGGTTGGTAAAAGTCAGACCCCCAAAAGCGGTACAAGTCGTGTCGGAGCGTAGCCCAGAACACCCTGAGATACTACTGGAATACCTACCAGTAAATCTCCTGCCTCGACCGAGGGCTTTGTGTAATGGCTCTCCTAGACACAGCGCGACCTGACCCCCAATACCGGGAGAGACGAACCCTTGCAGATCCGCTCACTGCCTCCATGTGGCTCGGGACTGTACCCAACTAAAACCTGTTTGCACGACTCCTTTGAGCCGTGGTAGGGTAGTAATCAAAGCACAGTGGGAACTCACACGAGACAAATGACGATCTCAGGTCGATGAACTAACCTGTACACATGTCACCAGGGAACTGCTATCTGACGTCTGGTATAAGACCAACTAGCATGTTCCCGGCGAGTCCTGTCCGGTGTACTCATAACCCAATGAGCACCTGTATAAATCTTAGGTGAACCAACTGACACCAGTGGCTTGTGAGACCGTCCACCGCCCCTCGTCGGGGTCTCGACTGTATACACTAGTCTACTAATGGAGTATCGATGCCCTGTCTCGAAACTCCTACGACTAGGGACCTTTTAAGGATGTTCTTATAGACCGCCAGCTCTCACGTATATGATCGTCATCATACTGCTGGTAGTCAAGAAAGAATCCTAGGGGCTATCAGCGTGTAATAGCGACATGTCAGGTCACCTAAAGCAGTACACGATGATAAAGATAAACCAGATAACATACTATCATCTCGAGTAAGACTGTCCTACCGGGATAGGTCCTCCCTCAATCATTGCAATCACGTGCCTGTGATCCAATAATTGACTCTGAGGGCACTATCTCCAACAATCTCCCACTTGCACTCAAGGCTAATTATTGTGATGTCGCATACTCACAGCCTGTGTTATACCGAACACCCAACTCCTCTACTAGTCAGTCTCACAAATCTCGTTTGCGAAACTATGGCGTTCGAGGAATAGCCTCAGTGAGTGGATTCGCTGTGATGTTTCTTTCTATGTCTCTCTATATCTCAAGTTCGCAGAGAAAACCATCTCCCGAAATGAGCAATACCTGTCTTAGAATGTGTCTGGATGTCTGATGGGACCTAGCTCATAATTGAACTCCAAATCCAAACCTCTTAGACTGTATCATCAACTGAACTTAATCAGTATCCTGCGCCATGCCTTCCCTCAGTATCTACCTGGACCATCTGTCCAAAATACTGTCCCTCGTCAAAGGGGAAAAACTATAACTCTGACAGCCACTCTTCCATCCTTGTCACCTTGGAAGCCTGGAATGATAACTGTCTCCTAAAAGGAGGCTGGTGTTATCACTTCCCTAGAACATCAACTTATGTTCTAAAACTGCTCCCGATTGTTTCTCCAGGATTGGATGAATATCAACTTATTGCACCTACTGCAAGAACAACATCTGGTGTGGTACTTGACATCTCATGATTGACTCAATTGCCTGAGCAAGTGATCTGCCAATCATGCACATCCTCTCCCCTTTAGTCTGTAAGACACCTTTAGAGAGGGTGACTCCATTACCTGCAGGTACACTACCATGCTAGGAGTCGTCCATTCTAAATACTCTTAGAATGCTGTCTAAGTACCCTGATTGGGAAACCAACCTAATCTAGATCTAAAACCATAGATCTAGTAGCCAGAATGTACGATATAATATCCAAGTCCTATATGGAGAAACCACTGTGTGACGACCAAAGTATAACCGATCGTAGTATAGGAATATCACTTCCTACTCTGTGTATGTCATCAAATACTAGGACATAACACCTTACTACCTTCTTAACAGATCCATCCCCTATTCTGATGAAGTCAAAACTACGACTGTCACATCAGAAATAGATGATCTATCTCCGCTATATCTGCTTTAGTCTATAAATAGACATAAGCCAACTGTCCACCAATGCTTCCGCTGCTCCCACTGACTACGACAACCCTCTGGCAGAGTCATATAGACGTACACCTCTAAAGCTAGTTTAGAACGACGCTATACTCATCCTCCTGCCGGGTCTCACAGTCTGGAACAACAGCAATAGCAAGTCTGGGTAAACAAGAACCTCCCTGCCACCGTCCTTGAGCATACCGAAGTACCTCTCGAGTGCCTGAGGTTACCCACCATATTTGCGGAGTGGCTAATGGAATGTCAAATCAGATTGAATCTTTAGGTTCCTATCAAATCTTTAGTAATCGTTTGCGGTTCTGGAATCACTTCCAGTTCTACCATACTCCCACTACTGTTTTCTGAAAAAATCCATTTTTAATAAAACTGTGGCGAGTCTAGAACAATATCACTATTGATCTTCCAGATGGTAGAAAGTCAACCCTCGTCATAGCCTGGGTCAACCCACAAACAGCCATTACAGAAACGTGCCTTGAGTTTTCAAGTGTCTGGTTTTAAGCATAAGCCGGACAACTCCCCGTACCATAACAATGTCAAGATATGAACTGTACTATATCCAATATAGAAACAGAGGCACTGATTTAATTGAACCAGATTCAAATCATGAAGCTGTCACCAGTGCATGTCAACTAAATTGAAGGAGGCCGATCAGCGTTACTCAACTTAGGAATGCTTCCATTTATGAGTAACCTGAAAGAGAAGCTAGTTCTCTTAATCATTACTATCAACTGAATACCATATACAAGTATCTACACCTTCGATCACTTTGAAGAATCCCGATACTTGCAATACCTGGTTCTCTACTTTATTCAAATACCTATAACTTCTCAAAATTCGGACCCTGTGTTTCCACGAAACACCTGTCGAAAAACTAGAGAAGTCATAAGTAAACCGAATATAGTACGAGGACCAACCCCTCTGTCTTGATAGACCCTGGACAACATACAATACTCTGTATAAGTCCCTTGAGTCTGATAACTCATTCACTGTGTGTCGTAGGTTGAAAACTGTACTTATGGTTAAGAAGAATTACACCGCTGTTTAATGCTCCTTACCTAACCATCCACTGATATAGGTAAATGTCATAGACATAATTTCAAAAAGGTATATCTCACTCTATAAAAATAGACGTACAGATATATCAATTTGAAATTGGTGCATAATAGCGGATATTCAAAACCAAATAATTGCCGTCCGGCAAACAACCCAGGTGACTTCCTCAAATATCACCGATTACAACGAATCCCGATATAATGAAGATGATCACCCAATTCCCAATAACTTACTCCCACTCATCATCTGTAAAACCATACAGATGTGAGAATCATACCTGGTAAATACATACCCTGGAGTAAGTGTCTAATCGGGAAATCAGTTTTCCTTTAACAGTACACAGTGAAACTGAAACATTGAAATGTTTCGTTGGGGTATCCTGGTATTCCTAGTAATGCCTCTTCCATTATCCAGATTCACAACTGTAACCTTGTAATTCTTTGCCATTTCTCCAAATCCCTTTATATGTCTTTAGTCATTACCTTCTGTACACCCCTTTAGGCCAAATGGTTTTCTTCCTTCCCTACCGTTCGGCACCAGCCTATGGTTTGGAAGAAGACTATCCAATAAGCATAATTGGTGTACTGTCCTAATCCTAGGAGCACTCGCAACGCGAGAGAAGGTGAAGATAAAAGACAACCGAATAAACCTTATTCCTATTTCTCCTGAACCAGAATCCATCCCCGAACTGGAACAAGTTCCTTTCGAGTTCGTATATAACCATACGATGGATTATCCAATAAACTTGGGATCTTCGTAGTGATACGGAGTGTCCTGGAGAAATACAAAGGTGATTTAGGATTGGCGAAGAAATACTTGGTTTGGTCGCGAATAGGAGTCACAATTTACTTTGCCCTCTTACTAATCCCTTGCTTTGTCTGAACTTAATACCTTCTGTACATCGTTTAGGCTAATTGGTTTTCTTCATTCCCTACCGGTCGGCACCAGCGTAAGGTTTGGAAGAAGACTATCCAATTTGCGTAATAGGTGTACTACTCCTAAACCAAGGAGTACTCTCAACCTGAGAGAAGGTGAAAAGAAAAGACAACTGAATAGTCCTATTCGTTTTCTCCAGAACCGGAAACCATCCTCGAATAAATTATTTCGAGTTCGTATCTAACCATACGATGGTTTTGTCCAATGGAAGTGGACGTTCGTAGTAATACGGGGTGTCCTGGAGAAAAGGGTAAAAGTAGGAGTGGCAATGAGGTTTGCAACTCTGATAATCCAAAAGCCAGTATTAAGAAGGTTCGGTTAATTTTGGTCACTGAGTTGTAGTCTTAGGGTCGGGTCAATGGTCACTGCCAAAGAGAGAGAGAAAAGAAACACTCAGCGTGCACTCTAGCCTAGATCAGAATGGACACCAATTTATCTAATCAGGAAACCTCCCACTGTAACGTCAAATTCTTCCCCAAACCTGAAAGAAGAATTAGCCGGGATCACCCGAGGAGTAAACTAACTCATCAGTGGGAATCGGGATCCAACTATCATCGCATGATAACGTGACGGAATCCACTCACGTCACCACACTCCAGAAGGTATGCGCATGCCTGGCAAGTTTCAGTTTCTTTAGAAACTCCCGATGTGATTTTTACCCCTAGGACCTAAGTGACCTTGACTGAGCCAACATATCAAAGGATCCTAGTCAAGTTCAACCCGTCATTATCTTGATTGCATTAGACCCACCCGCATGAATCCTTGACTGAGCCAAAATGACCGCACGACTGTCCTAACCAATCTCATATCCATGCAACAGAAAAGCACTACATAGCTACCGAACACTACGTCTCGGCTAAGCACGACATACGCAGCACGAATACTAAGTAATACTAATCTGAAATGACGGAGGGCTACGACTGGTTTTTGGCAAAAAACCTTTAACGTAATGAACTTGATATCGTTGAAGGAACTGCATAACTTTTTATAAAAATATAGTGACGAAAACCTTTGCTAAAGAGGTCACTCCCGGTGAAGGGATCTCGGCTCTTTCCCCGTAAAATGAGGTGCAGGATATTCCAACTGAATACCACGATGCAAAGCAAAAGTAATCGGCTATAGTGAAATTATTGCCCTGACGCAAAATTTTGTCCAAGGGGTCACTCCCGGTGAAGGGATCTCGGCCCTTGCCTCGTCGACTGAGGAGCAGGATATTCCAACTGAATACCACTGTGCAAAACAAAAGTGAACGTCCTTATAATAACAGCTTTTTGAAAAATTGTTCCAACAACATCAGAATAGGTTTGTTTATCTTGCATTGATCCGAATCAACGCAGTCCCATCAATTAATCACACCAATAAAGAACGAAAATAATGATGTACGTATATGCCATCCGCATTCGCCACTGGGTCCAGTCATCACCCGTTAGGTTACTTAACTAACGACAGAGCGGGGACTGGACTAGCGCGGATGCAAAACATATACAACATCTACTAATATATATACCAATATATTATATTCAGTCAAGGCGTGATAATAATGCAACATCAGAGAAATGTACAGCATCACAGAACAATACAGATATCTGGAAGCCCCGGGTTTCATAGAGCCGCTGCTGAAACCCGACGTTCCCCTGGTCGTGTGGATAGCATGTGCAATTAAAATCCTAGACCCCTACGGGCGCGGCAAGTCACCCACCAAAACCTGAAGCGAGGCAGCCCCCTTCAGCAACGTGAATGGACCACCCAGCACTTCACGGAATCCGGTAACTTGGGCACCCCTCCTGGGTCAACCTGTACCCCCTACGAGTGCGGCGAATAGCCCGCCAATCCTAGAGTGAAGCCCCCTCCGTCTCAATGCCAAGAGATGCGGGCCCGTTGCCCTCTAGAACCCGACTATCCGTGCACCCCTCCGCGGGGTAATCCTAGTACAGAAAGTAAAATATACATACACCGGGTACATCGACCGCAACCAGGTCGTGCCCCAAAAGAATAATACAATCAGGCAGTGACGGCAGTCCACATGTCGGATGCTCGCCCCATAATATCAAATGTACATATAAAACAAAACTGTACTAACATTGCATCCAGGCTATCCCCCACGACCGATCCGCAACATCACAGCATAAACACAGAACATCAACGTGAAAGTCACGTTCGCAAATCCGTCTAACCGGGCTATAGCAGTTAGACGAGATTTACCGATCAAGTGACATTCACGGTCGCAGATATAATGTAAATACTGTGAACTAGCAAGTTTAAAATATCCGATCGAACAAAATATACCAAGTGGGCCCCAAAGCATTACTGTAGCACTTGCAGAAAATCTGGGCCCAAACAAAATATACCAAAACCCTTATTTCCAGCCCACAAGCCCACTGTAAAAATATGGTGAAGTGATTCCAACTTCCTGCGGCGGAACCGCGGCCAAAGAGAGGTTAAGGCCGCGGTTCCGCGGTCGTACGGAAGGATTATGTTACCAAAGTTTTCCAGTGTTCTTAGGATTATCTGTACATCATTCTGCAACAACCTGAAAAATTTTTGGACTCCAAAAAATTCCGACAGAAACTGATGTGAAGAAAAATACGGTTTTCGGGATTTTTGTTCGATCGGGTCTTTAAACATACTAGAGCAAGCTAGACTAGGTTAATAGCGTGTCTCTGATACCATGTTGCGCCACGGCAGCGCCCCGGCCGTCTTACCGAGGCCAACATGCGGAATCAAAAATTTTCCTTACATGGAAACTGGCGCTACCGCGGACAATTAAAACCCGGATCGTTAACCATTAACCTATGCTAGCTAACAAGAGATGGGAAGAGAAGTATACTAAGTGATTCGAGTCCTCCGGTCTTCTCTTCATCGTCCCGATCTCCCGCGGAAAGTCCTGTCTCCATGTCGTCGCCTCCTCGCCGGAAGGGCACCACGTCGCCTGCATCTTTTACGGGCTCCCACCTCAATACCGAGGCAACTTGGGCACGAAGCTGGCAAGTCGACGTGTCCAAGATTTGCTGTAGAATGTAGTGTAGATGCTATATCTCATTTGGGGTTTTAGTTGCCATGGAGGATGAAGGAGGAGGTTATGAAAATTGGTGCTTTCAATTTTCTAGCAAGAAGGATAGAGATGATGTAACGTTTTGAAAATCGTTTCGGTGAAATTTCGGAAAATCGGTAAAATAAGGGGGTTTTCTGTAAAAAGTCAAAATACAAATATCTTCATTATAAAAATTAAATATATATATTCTAGCTATGTAATTGCTAGTATTTGGTGTTTATTGAGCCACTGGTGAAATTTCAAATTTTCTGAAAAAAATAATTATTTTAATATTATTTTAAGCCTTCACCAATACAGTTAATTAGGAATAATTACAAATTAGAATTGGTTAATACAAGTTTAGCGCACCATGGCACATCTAAACAATTACGGTAACATGTTCTATCAAAGAAAATTTTTGGTTGATTCTAGTTTACGTGTATAGAAAACATAACGGGATATTGAAATAAAAAAATAGAATTTTTGTTTCATGTGGCATTATTGAGCTAGGTGGGGTTTTCCTTGACTTGATAACTCCAACCCAAACCCACACACACCCACACAATGGCATGGCCGAACCATGGCTGCCCTCACCTTTTTCCCACTCCAAAAATTGAAGAGAAAACATAGAAGAGAAGATAAAATGACAAGGTTAATTAATTAAACAAAGAAGCATGGTGTAGTGTATGAGGTATGGGTGTGCTTTGACTTTTTCCAACTCACTTTCACCCCACCCCCATTCACAAAGCTCGGCTGATTGGCAGCCCCCCTTCATCTCACCATCTCATTTCATGCACAAAAAGATTCACTCAAAAGTCCAATAAAATCCACACATCTTGCCATTAACTCCTAATCAAATCTCTAACCTATTTTCCTTGGCCATTCAAGCATGGATTTTGGGAGTAAGAGAGTAGTTTTGGAGGCTAAGATTTTTGCTTGCTAGATCTCAATTTGTGAGGTATAAATATTTTCCCTAGGGTTTGATTATTGGTTAGTTTCTTAATTAAATTCTTTAGGTGTTTAATTATGGGTTTATTTGAGAGTTTGAAATGTTAAGAGAGAGAATTGGGCTCAAATTAGAGCTTTATCACTTGAATTAGTTATGATGTTTAGTCTAATATCTTGAGTTTTTGCAAAATGTAATCTAGTTGTTAATTTGCATATTGTTACTTGTAAATTGTTTTAATTAAGTTTGCTAGTAAACTAGGTTTTTAGGAACTAATTCAAAACATGAGATTTAAAATCTAGTAAAGGTTTTTATGACATAATTAACATTTTAAATTGTTGTTTAGCAACTTAGTTAATGCAAAACTTAGTTAGTTGATGAATTGTGAATTGTTACTTTGAAAATTGTTAAAATTGGTTTTGTTTGCAAACTAGATTTTTGAGATTAATATTAAGAGGTAAGTTTAAAATCTAATTAACATTGGTATGACTTAATTAAGTTATTTAATGAGCATTTTTGGCCATTTGAATCGTTAAAATCTATAGATTGGTTAAAATATCAAATTTTGAACAGAAATGGGAATTTGTGCTAATTAGATTTTTGGGAAATAAAACGATTTGTTTACTTTTATGATTTTGATGAATTAAAACCTATTTCATATATAATTTATTAATTTTGAAACCACGATTGGCATGTTTGAGTTTTTCGCGACCACTCGGCGTTTGTACGCCGATGTCGAGGGTTTTGGGTTGGTTTGAGAAAGCAACCATAGGTTTTGATCTATGTGAGATTCGCGTATCGTTTTGGTCATGAGTCGGATTTTAATGCGAAATGGTGCGTTATGATATGTAGGTACCCCATGTAGAATTCGATACGACAAGCAAGCGCGTGGCGACGTCGGCACCTGCGAGCGAGGACCAGGTGAGTAGATTTATATCTACGGGGAGAAGTCGGGTGGATGGCGTATAGCACCCCCGCAGTCCGTAGTATAGTTCATATATATATGTTTATATAGGTGTTTTATGTTACGAGAATGTTTATTCATGATATGATATTATGTTCATGGATTAGCTTTGGGTTAGTTGCGAAACCCTAGAGTGGTTGTTATACCCCCATACGCACACACAGACTTGCATACATTACTTTCTTGTGCGTAGATGGTGATGTGTATATATGTATATACGCGTGGGTATGGGACTATGCATATATACATTCATATACACATGCATGGATGATGAGGATAGTACTTGGGATTGAGACGAGTTGATGAGATCGGTGATATGGCAGGGTTCGTATTTGAGATACGACATGACGTTGTAGCGGGTCTTTGACGTAGTATTTCACACACGTGCATGCATACTTAGGCGGTATCAGTATTGTACTAGACGTAGATCAGTACCCCGATCATGATATTTGATAAAGAGGATACCAGATGAATATTATGATGAATATGATATTGACCCGTACCCAGATTTGGGATGCTGTACGACGGATTTACGTACGAGCTATATATTGATGATTGATCCGCACTCGACTTGGGAATGTCTGATTATAGATATGGTATCGGATGTGATATTATTGAGGCGGGATCACCGACTAATATATATATATATATATATATATATGTATGTATCGACTCAGATGTTAGGCGATTTCCTTACCTTCAGTTAGCCTGTTAGCTTAGCCCTATAGTTAGTATAGTTGGTAGACTAGATTCAACTCCTACCTATTTCAAAAGCTAACGAACCGCGGGTATTTTAAAAGACAGGTCAAGGGATTCTACGGATATTTCAAAAGACTTATCTTTTCTTAAAAACACCGTAGCCCTTATTTTCAAAACACCGCGATTCGTGTTATTTTTAAAAGGCACCATTGTTTGACTTATAGTTATCGTTGTGTCTAGTATTCTGCTCCCGCACATTATTGATGTTCGCTCCGCATCGCATATTCATATTGTGATTTCATATGCCATTGTTGATATTATGCTGTTAGGACACCAGCACCATTACCGATGATGCGTATGTACCACGTACACTTACTTGCCGGCTCACACACATCTTCATCGGTAATTGCCATGTCATGTACACCTTAGAAAATATTATTGCTTGACATAGCCTGTTAGCTAATAGTTTAGACATGATATTAGCGTACTTACCTTATATGTTAGTTTAGACATTGTAGTTATTACCTGCTACTTCATGCATACTGTTATTCATTGTTATGCCGCATTCATGGATTCTCATGCACATATTCACTATTTTACGTGTTATTGAGGTTTTGGATTCGGATTTCCATGAGATTTTCTGGATTTGGAGGAAAACCGCAAAAAAACATAAATAAACCTTTTCTCTCTTTTAAAATAAAAAGTGCGGTTTTCCCATGATGTATGAGTCGTCCACCATGAGTTTGCTGATGGATTTCGAGACCCGATTCGAGGAGATGGATGAACCGTTTCGGGTACATGGTAGGCCCGGTAAGGTACCCCGGGGCAAGAAGCGCGTGGTGATGACGATGTGAGCCTGGCAGGAGGAGACTACCTACCGGTGATTTTACCCGACGCGTCGGATATCCGGAGGATACCGTCGTGGTCTTGAGATGGATGGTAGGGGCCGGTCTGGACTGACGGCGCCCTAGATATTGTGATTGAGACGTTGAGATTTCGAGATATTGAGGTACAGAGACCGTGATACAGAGATATCGAGATATTGGGATTACGTTTTGTGCCGATGCTAGGCACTGTTTTATGCTGATTTCATTATGATACCTCATTTTAAAAATACAAAGGAAATCTCACTAAATTATGAAAACAGTTTTTCATTTACATGTATTCTGTTTTCATGCATTCATACCTCATTCATATGATTTATTGTTACCTGAGGCACTGACACGGGCACATGAGATTACACTCGGGTTAAATATTTACCCTAGCCTTGTTATAGGTTGCATGTCATTCATATATTTGAGGATATATTATGATCATTGACCTAGGTTGCGTTATTTATCCGATTTCTGTGCGTAGATGTTTTTCTATTCACGAGTTGGCAACTCACCCCCGTTGTGCCCCAGTTTCTTGCAGGTTTTGCCGTACAGGTTCCATTATGGCTTTGCGGGAACATCTTCTTCAGGTGAGTTGCTAGTAGGTGGGTTATTTGTATCATATCCATCATTATACATTGTATATTATTATTCAGTTGTATCTAGAAGTTCCCTCAACCAAACATGTATTTATT
Organism: Agapanthus africanus; assembly: GCA_030015575.1. Taxonomy (NCBI): domain Eukaryota; kingdom Viridiplantae; phylum Streptophyta; class Magnoliopsida; order Asparagales; family Amaryllidaceae; genus Agapanthus; species Agapanthus africanus. The sequence goes on along the minus strand of JASDDO010000014.1, from coordinate 449,092,557 downwards.
TTGAGATAGAGACCAGTGATGTTATTTCTTCGACCTTAGAGCCGCGCGTTATATTTCTGTGGTTTTCTTGTGGTTTTAAGTTCCCTTTTGAAATTTGATCCTCGCCGTTGGCGTTGTATATTATATTGCTTGTATGGTTGTGACCGTCGATTGACGAAGAGCTAGCTCCCGCTTAGGGATGCCTTTTTATTGATTTCGTATACTATTCATGTTGTATCCCGTTTGGGGGCCAGTATTTACAAAGGAGACTGTGCCGAAATTTTTAGGAAATTTTTGATGTTTTTAGAAACCCGCATAATTCGGCTTATGCTATTGAAACTACTTGTTTTAAATTGGTTTTCCTTCACTCTACTACTTTTCTTGGTTTGGATTTCTGGGGTTTCGGTTTACTTAGATTACGTACGCCTCGAGACGTTCGTAGTTTAAGTGCCGGTCTTGTTCCGTACTTTCGGGACGTGACAGATGAAGAATTCGTCACATAACCAAAAAAATGAACTCTCTCATCTTTTTTCTCTCAAGTCAAGCCTCTCTCCTCTAGTGAGAATGGTGGAGGAAAAGCATCATGTAAAAGGGAGGTGAGTGTAGGAGAGCACAAATGGTGACCACAACCAAACATCATGATAACAATATCATATCAAACTCTAATCAATTCAAATCACAAATCAAGTGATGTAAAAAGAATCAAATGATGGTTGAAAAGAAAAGATGCAATCATAATCAATACATATGCAAGAAACCCCTCCACAATATGTTATTTGCAAACTTGCAAATAACACCCTCCATCGGAAAAGTCCGGCCGGGAAAGAACAAAGGAAAACCGGCCGGAACGGAATGCAAACTGGCAACTCCAGAAAACTGGTCCCGTAATAAATTACAGGAAAACCCCGATACTGTGCATACACACCCGCATCTATATTCCGACCGGATACAAATGCAATGAGACAAAATCTACACTGTACTATACTAGGATCCGGCTTAAACCAAAGCCGGCTAGTAATATCCGTCTGATCCTGATCCGTACAATACCGCACGTATCTGATCGAACCCTGCCATATAACCATACGGCCACTAGTATAAAACGTCCGATCCTGATCCGTGCAATACCGCACGTATCTAATCGGACCCTGCCATATCTCCATACGGCCTCTACAGCGTTTCGCCCGAAACTTGAGTAACTGTATGTGTGGTGGACTCTAAAGACTCGTCAATACTATGGCTGTGGATTTAACCACTGGCACGTCAGAGGTATAAGCCAATACGTGACGAGCCACCAGCTATTGACCAAAAGGGACGTCGATGAGCGAACTCATCCTGGCACCCTACTGAGCCTGTCAGTGACAATATCCGTACTGTCCGGTCCGTTCGTCTATGAGCATCGCATGGCGGGCCTAGGGGGTTGGTAAAAGTCAGACCCCCAAAAGCGGTACAAGTCGTGTCGGAGAGTAGCCCAGAACACCCTGAGATACTACTGGATTACCTACCAGTAAATCTCCTGCCTCGGCCGAGGGCTTTGTGTAATGGCTCTCCTAGACACAGCGCGACCTCACCCCCAATACCGGGAGAGACGAACCCCTGCAGATCCGCTCACTGCCTCCATGTGGCTCGGGACTGTACCCAACTAAAACCTGTTTGCACGACTCCTTTGAGCTGTGGTAGGGTAGTAATCAAAGCACAGTGGGAACTCACACGAGACAAATGATGATCTCAGGTCGATGAACTAACCTGTACACATGTCACCAGGGAACAGCTATCTGACGTCTGGTATAAGACCAACTAGCATGTTCCCGGCGAGTCCTGTCCGGTGTACTCATAACCCAATGAGCACCTGTATACATCTTAGGTGAACCAACTGACACCAGTGGCTTATGAGACCGGCCACTGCCCCTCGTCGGGGTCTCGACTGTATACACTAGTCTACTAATGGAATATCGATGCCCTGTCTCGAAACTCCTACGACTAGGGACCTTTTAAGGATGTGCTTATAGACCGCCATCTCTCACGTATATGATCGCCATCATACTGCTGGTAGTCAAGAAAGAATCCTAGGGGCTCTATCAACGTGTAATAGCGACATGTCAGGTCACCTAAAGCAGTACACGATGATAAAGATAAACCAGATAGCATACTATCATCTCGAGTAAGACTGTCCTACCGGGATAGGTCCTCGCTCAATCATTGCAATCACGTGCCTGTGACCCAATAATTGACTCTGAGGGCACTATCTCCAACAGTTTATAGGAAAATCAAACAACTTCATAAACCTACATAAACCACTAGAAGATCACAGCTGAAGAACGAGACACCAACTACACTTGGGGACCGGCGACACCGGGATTTTGGAGATGCTCGCCGTCCATAGTGTGAGCTATGGTGTTGGGGTTTTGCCTGTAGCTCGTACACCTTATAACCTAGTCCATGTAATGTTAGTTTTGTCCCTATCTATCTGTGTAAGAATCTGGGAGTGATTTCCTCAGTTACCGTATTATGTTTTCCAGTAGTTGAAACTTTGATTTATGAATTTCTTGATGTGATTTGGTCGTTGGACGTTTGTACATCAACGAAGAGGGTTATTTGGATGTTTGTGCATGCATAAGCTATAGGATCTAACCTATAAGCAATTCGTGAGCCGTATCAGTTTTTGGACTTGATTTTAAAAGCATTTCGATTGTGTGTTGATATGTAGGTACCTTCGCGTAGACTTCCGAGACGACGAAGCAAATCGACTTCGAATAAGCGAGGATTTGGCAGGTGAGTAAATTTATATCTGCGGGGGAAGTCGAGTGGATGGCGTATGCACCCCCGCAACCATTGATATGGAAAATCAATATATAAATTTTATTTGGAGAAAAGATATACTACGAACTTACGGATATGATTAAAGGTTTTAGTATGAGATGATTTGATAAAAGATGACATTAGTGGATATGTTGACTTGGTGATGCAAGGCAATGTACATTTTATATTCATATGCCGATAGATGGTGTGAGATTATACATTGATAAAACTGAAAATATGATATACAGACACACACACACACAAGATGACTAGATGTGGGACATTGATATGATGAAAAGAGAATGTGATGAAATAAGATGACTTGACTTAATATGTCGATGTACGGATGTGAGACGATATGAGAATATAGATATATTTTCCAAGGCATGATATGAATTTGATATAGATGTGACTTGAGTTATATGTGTACATATATATATATATATATTTATATGAGAATAAAGAGTGATATGTTATACATGACCTTCCGTACTCTTATTTATGATATCGTACGACGGATCATACCGTACGAATTATGATATATGATATTTGACTCGTACCCTCGATTTTGAGGAGGCCGTACGACAGACTGTAACGTACGAGATGTATATATGATGATGTTGGGTTCCCTCGTGTCGCCGTTGGGATTCGGGAGGTGATCGCACGCTTTTGGCGTGTCGGATGTTCTAATTTCTAAAGTTATAACCGCGATCAGGACGGTGTCGCTTTGCAGCTAGTCGGTTGAGCACGGGTCGATCCACAGGGAGATGGTTGTATGTCCGTTCGAGTTTTAGACGAGTTAATAAAGAATGTGTATATGTTTGTTCAAATCTAACCTATGTGTTTTATATGCACGTATAAAGTTGTTAAGAAAAAGATACGAAAGTGTAAGCTAAAGAAATCCGCACTCAAAACCTTTGAGCCGAGTCTTGACCAATTGAAGCTAGAGCAATCGGCAACAACGTGGATTAGGATACTTAAGCACGGTATTCGTGGAATCCGGCTTATTGACCCTTGTCCGTCCGTTCTTGTCTCTTGCTTTCACCTCCGGCCAAACCGATTGTAAGTGCACGGCGGCGCCCCGGCCTCCATCCCGAGGCCAAAATGCGGAAGCGGTGATATACTTAAATTTTTCATGAACTGGCACCACCGCGCACTAATATCCGGATCGAACCATTAACTAGTCCTAGCTAACTACAAGACGGGTTAGAGAGATATACCGACTGATCCGAGTCCTCCGGTCTTCTCGTCGTCGTCCCGATCACCTGCGGAAACTCCGGTCGTCGTCTCCTTGCCGGAAGGGCACCACATCGTCTGCATCTTTTACGGGCTCCCACATCAATGCCGAGGCAACTCGGGCACGAAGCTGGCTAGTCGACGTGCCCAAGATTTGCTGTAGAGTCTGTAGTGCTCAAGTCTCATTTGGGGTTGTCGGAATTGCCATTTTGGTGGAGGGATGAACTATGGAGTTTGGAGATTGATCTTATGGGATTTTTGCAACATGAAATGAGCCAAAAAACCCACACCAAAAATTTGGACAGCCCCTAATGGGAGTAGCCGGCCTCTTTTGTGAATTGGGAGAGTGAGAATGAGAGTTGTGTTGTATCAAAGATAATAGGAGCCATACCAAATCCAAGGGAGAGAGAGAGAAGGCTATCATGCAAAAAGAAATGATCACAAGCCTAAACTAACACTCCAACAACCTCATCATCAACAACCATGATGACAAACTATAACCAACACTCCACTACAACTATCACCTCACAAAGTCAAGCAATGATATAAGAAGAAGTCAAGGTCAAAGAATGGTGCAACCATCATGATACAAGGAAACATGCAAAGACCCCCTTCACAAATACTTATTTGCAACAATGCAAATAAGCCCTCCTCCACCAAACTTCGGCCAATGAACGATACAAAGGAAATTGGCCGAAACGGAAAGCAAACTGGCAACTCCAGAAAACTGGTCCCGTAATAAATTACAGGAAAACCCCCGATACTGTGCATACACACCCGCATTTGTATTCCGACCGAAATACAAATGCAATGAGACAAAATCTACACTGTACTATACTAGGATCCGGCTTAAACCAAAGCCGGCTAGTAATATCCGTTCGATCCTAATCCGTGCAATACCGCACGTATCTGATCGAACCCTGCCATATATCCATACGGCCTATAGTACAAACTGTCCGATCCAGATCCGTACAATACCACACGTATCTGATCGGACCCTGCCATATCTCCATACGGCCTCTACAACTTTTCGCCCGAAAGCTGAGTAACTGAATGTGGGGGACTCTAAAGACTCGTCAACACTTTGGTTGTGGATTTAACCACTAGCACGTTAGAGGTATAAGCCAATACGTAACGGGCTACCAGGTATTGACTAAAAGGGACGTCTGTGAGCGAACTCAGTCTGACAACCCTACTGAGCCTGTCAGTGACAATATCCGTACAGTCCGGTCCGTTCGTCTATGAGCATCGCTTGCGGGCCTAGGGGTTGGTAAAAGTCAGATCCCCAAAAGCGGTACAAGTCGTGTCGGAGTGTAGCCCAGAACACCCTGAGATACTACTGGAATACCTACCAGTAAATCTCCTGGCCTCGGCCGAGGGCTTCGTGTAATGGCTCTCCTAGACACAGCGCGATCTCACCCCCAATACCGGGAGAGACGAACCCCTGAAGATGCACTCACTGCCTCCATGTGGCTCGGGACTGTACCCAACTAAAACCTGTTTGCACGACTCCTTTGAGCCGTGGTAGGGTAGTAATCAAAGTACAGTGGGAACTCACACGAGACAAATGACGATCCCCAGGTCGATGAACTAACCTGTACACATGTCACCAGGGAACTGCCATCTGACGTCTGGTATATGACCAACTAGCATGTTCCCGGCGAGTCCTGTCCGGTGTACTCATAACCCAATGAGCACCTGTATACATCTTAGGTGAACGAACTGACACCATTGGCTTGTGAGACTGGCCACCGCCCCTCGTCGGGGTCTCGAATGTACACACTAGTCTACTCTGGAGTATCGATGCCCTATCTCGAAACTCCCACGACTAGGGACCATTTAAGGATGTGCTTATAGACTACCAGCTCCCACGTATATGATCGCCCTCATACTGCTGGTGGTCAAGCAAGAATCCTAGGGGCTCTATCAACGTGCAATAGTGACCTGTCAGGTCACCTAAAGCAGTACACGATGATAAAGATAAACCAGATAGCATACTATCATCTCGAGTAAGACTGTCCTATCAGGATAGGTCCTCCATCAATCATTGTAATTACGTGCCTATGATCCAATAATTGACTCTGAGGGCACTATCTCCAACACCGATCACAACCGGTCGTGGTTAGGAATCACCGTTACCTTGGTAGGGTAGGGTGCCTAACGGAGCGCTTGCGTAACATTTGGGCGGAGTTCAAAGGAAAATAACGGGAAAAGGAAATGAGGAATGAAACCTTAACTTACAATATTGTATTTATTCTTAACAACAATATATTACAACCATTCACAAAACGAACCAAAAAGAGCAAAAGATAAGATAAACAAAGAAAAGAAAAGATTGCAAGCAAGTAATTAAAAGTGCATGAAAGTAAAGCAAGTATGAAAGTGCAAGAAAGTAAATGAGCAAGAAATGAAACTAGGAACCATAGAACCCAAAACAAGACATGGGTTCAATAACCAAATCTTAAACTTGCAAGCTCAATTAAGAGGTTGCAAGATTAAGAAAAGGAAAAGAACTCATGGAGAACGAAGCACAAAGGAGAGAACATTATTGATTCCAAAATGATACTACCCCTTGAGATCAATGAACAAAGATTAAACTGGCAAGCTCACTTAAGAGGTTGCAAGATCAAGTTAAGGTAGAGAGCTCAAGGGGGAAGCTAAGCAAAAGAATGATACAAAATAACCCTCATCTTTATTTAACATCCACTCAAAAGTTCTCACAACAATTTAATGGAGGAAAGATGAAGAAGAAGAAGAAGTTAAACTAAAAACTAACAAAAAGTGGGCATAAGAATGAAAATTCAAGGCTTGGCAAGTTCTGGGCTATTTGTAGGCAGGAAACAGAGAACCTAGGGCAACATTCTGACCCTACATGATATTACCAAACAGTCCCCCAAAAATCATCAATTGAAGAGTCTATACGTCCGCGGTTCCGCGGCCTAAGCACGCTTATGCCGCGGAACCGCGGCCATAAAGAGTAATTGGTGCCTCGTTTTTTGTGGTTTTCCCTGGTTCTCTGTACTCTTCAGTGTGGTATATGTTGTTTCTCAGAATCTCTTCACAATGCTTCCAGAATTTCAGCATATCAAAAAGGTGATGTGATGTGGATCTTTTGCCATGATTTTCTTGAGCTCCGCGTAGATATGTTGGATCTTGTGTTGACATTGAGCTTTGAGCATGAAAATGACAATCGATTTGCCATTTTGTCCTTTAAACTGGTGTGCGGCAACACGGATAGAGAGCGGAGACCCGTGTTTATCTGTGGTTGGCAGTAATCCGGAATTTGTCGTGCTTTTTCATGAATTTCACTGTTTAGAGCTGAGAACCTGTATTCTGCAATTAACTAGCAAACACGGCTCAAGAGTACCTACTGATAAGCAAACGAGCATAAGAATGGGCGGTATAAAATGCAATATTCTGGTACGAACAAATACCCCCAAACTTAACTTTTGCTCGTCCCGAGCAAAACCAATTATTCACAAAAAAAGTTCTAACCGCACTTTCGCAGGGAACACGATTGCACTGAGCATGTGCAATAAGCCGTTAAACCTCTAGGTGTCCCTAGTAGGAGGAGTGTTGTCTCCTGAGGGTTTTCAGCGGATTACACCCACAAAATCCCGTCAAGCTAGTGTCATAAGTTAACATCGATTCTACTCCTACAGTTTAGTATTTACGTTAGAAACTCTATTATCCTAAGTTAGAAATATCCAACCCTTATTTTTGACACCTCCTATCTATTTAACCTTAGGTCCTATACGTTCCAAAAAAGTTTAGAAAGATGTTGGTTCTCTTAAGTTTTCCTTCTAAAGTGCGGCCTCAAATCAGGGATTTTTATCAACTTTTATAGAAAACATAAGTCTTATCTTTTATTTCTATCTTTTCTCCAAACATTGATTGTATATCCCTACGTGTGTGTATATTTGCACCCCTACACTCAAGAATTCAATTCAAGCTATAATACCCTTCCCTAATACCTAATACTACTTCTTTTCATTAAGGATGGACGGATTTGCTCGCACACCTTTCATGCGACTATTAATGCTTCTTGAGGCACTAACAGCCGATTACTGAATGTGTGAGCTTAAAGCGTAAATGGCAGTTTCCGGGTCTTGACTTTATTTATTTATTTTTCTTTTATTTTTCTTTTTCAAGACCGGATATATTTTTCAATATACTTTTTGGTGTTTAGCTTTAAATACCGTTTTTTTTCTTTCATACTAGGCTTTCAGGTAAGAGTATTTCTAGGTATCCTCAACTATCCCAAGTTTCAAGGTGCGTGTAAGTGCAGTTTGTAGGGTATATACTTTCTAAATTTGAACTCAAGAAAAAAACTATTTTTCAGACTTATCCTACAGTAAAGCTTCAATACTTTCCCTTCATCTTGACTTAACTCAAGAACTGAACTCAAGATTACCTATTTCTCAAAAAAAACTGTAAGGACGTATTCTTACCAAAGTCAGACAGAATGAGGGTTATTTTTAGGATTTTCAATTCCTAAGCCTAGAATTTAGTTATTTCTAACATATCAACTAAACTTTCAGAATAAAAATCTAAGTTACCCAATTAGCTAACTTGACGACAAAGTTTTTATATTTTTGGAAATTTTTTGATTTTTGTGGGTTTTTAATAAGATTTGCAAATGTTATACAAATGAATGCGAAGGAAGAAAGCTTACCGAGCACACCCCCAAACTTAAATTTGACAGTGCCCTCACTGTCAGGCTATACCAAGAGGGTCAAAATTGTCGGCGCTCTCCCTAAAAACAAATTATATACAAAACAAAAAGGAAAACAAAGAATATATACAAAAAAAGGGTCCCCCCCAAACTTAAGTAAAACAGTGTTTCCATTGTTAAGCGTTGAAATTCAAGATTAGGGGGGAAAGAGAACAGTTTCAAACTATACAAGGCCTTACACAGGCCAAAAGAGAGCACCAACCATTCAAAGATTTTATCTCTATAATGTGCTGGTTGGTGAAAGAACACGGAGAGGTAAGAAATGGAGAATACGCGAGACCGAATGGAGATAGAAGCTGGATACGATCTCGGTATATGAGAAGAAGAATCGCGGAAGGGAGAAAGAAGTGGAATACGAACTTGAGGGTGGAAATGGATTGAATAAATTAGTACAATCTGTAATGATCGATGTGAAAAGATGGATTGTACTAATTTATCAATATGGCAAGAAATTGGGTCAAATCCCTCAAGGTTCGTGAGAAACCATGAGTACGCCGAACTCGGTAAACCAGACATATGAAATGAAAGTGAGACGGTTTCTTGCAAGGTCAGAACGATGGAAAGGATGGAGGTAGGTGATTGAGAAAGGTTATCGGTTAAAGGTTCAGGAGGGTGTACACAGTCAATGAAAGGAATATGATGAATTGGAAAATCCGACATCAATTAAAACTGGTTCATCCTCAAAAATATCCTCAAAAATCTCCTCAAAGTTAAGCACATACATGCATTTATCCTCAAAATCCAGACGCGTATGGGGTTCGGGAAAAACATTTAATGACTCGGGATGATGAATTGGAGAGAAAAACTCAGCCAAATCTAAGGGTTCATCATCCAAAATATTCCCAGCGTCAATATCCTCAATCAAGTGAAAATATATATTCTCAGACACCTCAACAAAAGCATGGATATCAATCATTTCAGGTTCTAGAGTGGAGGTGTAGAGGTCAAAAAGATTGGGTGTGGTTTCACTCAAAAGGGACCCTTCACAATCGGGCAAATCAAACACTAGAAAGTCACACAACTCATTATCTGTTATATCTTTAATCAATGAATCGTTTGGAACACTAGATAGACATTCAAAACCGGAGTTGTGGGATTCAAGTTGAAACGGGTAGGCTTGATTCGGAAGGGGGTACAGCTCACTCTCTCTACTCAAATTCTCAACCTGTCCTGCCGCCTCTTCATACATTGGAAAATTTGGAGCTAGTTGAAAACTAGCTACCGGGTCACTAGGTTGTATGAAAGCGGCCATGGACGCATTCATTTCCATCATCTGTTGCTACGACGCTACCCTAAAGTCTTCCAAAGACTGTTCCAGACTAGACATGGGTTGTGAAGGGGTTTCAGTAAAAGATTCAAAGTTGTTTGGATACTGAAAAATCCCAAAAGGATGTGGAGAAGCAATGTCTAGGGAAGTTGCAAACGTCGGGTAGGATTGATAGGAATTGAATGGTTGGACAGGAGTATGATCAACATTTGGATAAGAAGGTGAATAGAATTGTTGATCCAAAGAATTGGAAGTGGAGAATGGAGTGAAAGAATGGCTACGGGATTGTTCGATTCGCTCTGCAATAGACATAGGTCTTGGAGTTACAACAGGACTCGGAGAAGGAGTATCAACGTAAGAAGGAGTGAATGTTTGAAATGGTTGATACGAAGTGGATTGCGGAGTCAAATTGTTCGTCCTAGACGCGTCTTTCCGATCTTTCAAAGTGATTTTGGGCATGGATGGATCGTTCGAAGTTCGGCCAAAACAAGAACCGTAAGAAGTAATGTCTGGTTGTGGGTACCAAAGTTCGGCAAGAGTTTTTCTAGGCGGAGTACCCATGATATGAAGAGAGAAAGAAAGAAAGGCAGAGAAAAGGAGGGGAAAAAGAATGTGATTTTTTTAGTTAGTTATTAACAAAAGAATGAAATATACACACAAAAAGAATCTGGACAAAAACAATCACGACACAAAAATACCACACACCTAATCGTTCTAGGGTTCACCTAGGTCAACTAGACCTGTTCCAGAACTTGATTGTCGAAGTAAAACTGTGTCAAGAAACGGGCTTAAGATACACTGATCCCGAGGCCAGGTAAGTGCAGAGATAAGGGGAGGTTTTCCGACGCTTTCGCGAAGGTCCTTAATTAAATAACCCTTTCTCTTTTGGCGGTTTCGCCGTTAACACTTTCCTAGACACCCCGTAAACAATGTACCATTAAGCGAGGTTCTAAACACAGTTAACTTCTCCTAGTGAGCGCGAAGTCCTTAAGGCTTAAAGTCTAGTTTCTTTTAAAGTTTGCGCGGGTAAACGTTATGCTCAAGTTCATGATTTGTGGGCCACGGAAAAGGTGATGAAATCCTTTACCGTATATTGTGGGGTTCGCTTGCCCTTAAATCCGTATTAATGTATGCAATGCGCAATTTAATAAAAATTCTATAAAGAATCAAACAATCGTTTTTTATATTAAGCACGGCACTGCAACAAATACGGGTTAGTCAATTTTTTGGCGTTTGGTAGCGTCTTGCAAAAAATCCTGCAAAGATATTATAGTGGATGCGTCGGATTTGAGAAGAAGGTGTTAGTAAAGTACGTACCGTTAAGTTTTCGGTTTTAGAAAACCCCCGTTGAATCAAATCCGGTAAGCTTAAAAAGTTCGCTTGCGCGGGTCAAACTACCCGGATCTTTGGCACTATACTTTGCAATCACCTTAGCCATGAACGTACACTTTGCTCCCCACAATCGCAGTTCGCAAATCCGCAAAAATCTGCAGAAAATACAGTATGGTGGAATTCACAGAGAAGATAAAAGAAAATAAAAAGGGGTGGAGAAAAATTGGGCACAGAGGCCTCAATGGGACCGCGGAACCGCCGCTCAAGGCACCTTTTGACCGCGGTTCCGCGGTCAAAATGTTGACTTGGGGATTTGTCTTTGGTCAACGAACTCCACTTCTTCTCTTCCCCAAAATAAAAACCTCTGTTTTCTTTTTGGATTACTGTACTTGCTCCAGATTAGCCTGCACACTTGCTCACAAAAATTATCAAAAAAAACAAAAAGATTTTATTTTTATTTATTTATAGATATATACAAAAAGAATATTAACCTGAATAACAAGAAAGAAAATACGCTACCGTCTCCCCGGCAACGGCGCCATTTGATCGCACGCTTTTGGCGTGTCGGATGTTCAAAGTTCTAAAGTTATAACCGCGATCAGGACGGTGTCGCTATGCAGCTAGCCGGTTGAGCACGGGTCGATCCATAGGGAGATGGTTGTATGTCCGTTCGAGTTTTAGATGAGTTAATAAAGAATGTGTATATGTTTGTTCAAATCTAACCTATGTGTTTTATATGCACGTATAAAGTTGTTAAGAAAAAGATACGAAAGTGTAAGCTAAAGAAATCCGCACTCAAAACCTTTGAGCCGATTCTTGACCAATTGAAGCTAGAGCAATCGGCAACAACGTGGATTAGGGTACTTAAGCACGGTATTCGTGGAATCCGGCTTATTGACCCTTGTCCATCCGTTCTTGTCTATTGCTTTCGCCTCCGACCAAACCGAACGCAACCGGTCGCGGTTAGGAATCACCGTTACCTTGTTAGGATAGGGTGCCTAACGGAGCGCTTGCGTAACGTTTGGGCGGAGTTCAAAGGAAAATAACAGGAAAAGGAAATGTGGAATGAAACCTTAACTTACAATATTGTACTTATTCTTAACAACAACATATTACAACCATTCACAAAACGAACCAAAAAGAGCAAAAGATAAGATAAACAAAGAAAAGAAAAGATTACAAGCAAGTAATTAAAAGTGCATGGAATTTAAGTGCATGAAAGTAAAGCAAGTATTAAAGTGCAAGAAAGTAAATGAGCAAGAAATGAAACTAGGAACCATAGAACCCAAAATAAGACATGGTTCAATAACCAAATCTTAAACTTGCAAGCTCAATTTAGAGGTTGCAAGATCAAGAAAAGGCAAAGAACTCATGGAGAATGAAGCACAAAGGAGAGAACATTATTGATTCCAAAATGATACAACCCCTTGAGATCAATGACCAAAGCTTAAACTGGCAAGCTCACTTAAGAGGTTGCAAAATCAAGTTAAGGTAGAGAGCTCAAGGGGGAAGCTAAGCAAAAGAATGAGACAAAATAACCCTCATCTTCATTTAACATCCACTCAAAAGTTCTCACAACAATTTAATGGAGGAAAGATGATGAAGAAGAAGAAGTTAAACTAAAAACTAACAAAAAGTAGGCATAAGAATGAACATTCAAGGCTTGGCAAGTTCTGGGCTATTTATAGGCAGGAAACAGAGAACCTAGGGCAACATTCTGACCCTACATGATATTACCAAACAGCCCCCCAAAAATTATCAATTGAAGAGTCTATACGGCCGCGGTTCCGCGGCCTAAGCACGCTTATGCCGCGGAACCGCGGCCATAAAGAGGAATTGGTGCCTCGTTTTTTTTGGTTTCCCTGGTTCTCTGTACTCTTCAGTGTGGTATATGTTGTTTCTCAGAATCCCTTCACAATGCTTCGAGAATTTCAGCATATCAAAAAGGTAATGTGATGTGGATCTTTTGCCATGATTTTCTTGAGCTCCGTGTAGATATGTTGGATCTTGTGTTGACATTGAGCTTTGTGCATGAAAATGACAATCGATTTGCCATTTTGTCCCTTAAACTGGTGTGCGGCAACACGGATAGAGAGCGGAGACCCGTGTTTATCTGTGGTTGGCTGTAATCCGGAATCTGTCGTGCTTTTTCATGAATTTCACTGTTTAGAGCTGAGAACCCGTATTCTGCAATTAACTAGCAAACACGGCTCAAGAGTACCTACCGATAAGCAAACTAGCATAAGAATGGGCGGTATAAAATGCAATATTCTGGTATGAACAGGAGGCATCGACCATAACGTTTTCAAAAAATTGGCGCGCTAAAGAACCCAAATGCTAGAATCTAAACTAGAGAATTAGAAGAACAAGCATGTAAACATCTTTACATCTAAGTGAACTAGGAATACAACCTTTGTGGTGTAGGGTTACCTAGCACGACAACAAGGTTTCGGGAGCCATCGTCCATGCCGTTTTCAAATTTTTTCCGTACTAAAGAACCCTAACCCTAGAATCTTAACTAGAGATTTAGACGAATTAACAATGTAAACAACTTTACATCTAAGTGAATGAGGAATACAACCTTTGTAGACCGGTCCTTCACTTCTAAAGCTCCATGTAGTAGTCCCTTCGCTCCGAGTAGTGAACACCCGAACTCTAGTATGGGTTCACATGAAGAAATGAACAAGCTTGCTTGAAGTCTTTAAGGACGAAGATGATCTACGTCGAGGAGACTCAAGCTCATGCTACCTCTTCACTAATGGTAGATTAGTGAAGCAAACACCCTAAACTAAATGGATAATATAGTAGAGGATGATGAAGTAGGAATTGAGCTCACTTTAGATTAATTTTTCTCACAATATTTCATCACCGTTTCAAAAGCTAGAAAGCTTTTCCATGAGGAAGAAGAAGATGATGTGGAGAAGAGACTAAAACTCATGAGGTGAGAATAGAAAGCATGGGTGAGTTAGTGTCATACCCTAACTCATGTAGAGAATAAACTATAGCTAACAATAATGGTTAGGTTAATAAATATCTATAAGTAAAACAAAATTAGTGGACTTGGTCAATGGTTCCACAAGCTTCCACAAGCTTATAGCCATAACAAATTTCCATCGAATTTTGAACTCCTTAGATAAATATAAACCCTTCATTATATCAAGCATGGTGTAATTCTCATACACCCATGTATCATGTGGCATCTAGCATGACACAAAAAATGTACATTAATATATATCACTTATATACTATATGCACACAAGTGAGAAAAAGAAATGTTTAAGTGAGATAATATTAGTTAATGTAAGTTAATATATCAAATATATAATTATAAATTAAATTATCAAATCAATACTTGATTTAATAATCCAGCTATATCACATACAACCGACTAATATCATATGAATTAACTAATCGAATCAGCACTTGATCCGATAACCCGGCTATATCACATATAACCGACCGATATCACACATCGCGAGAATAGAATGCGGTTTCACATACGCGCATTAATCTCGGTCCCGCACATATCATATATGTGCTCCTACTTCGTTTCTCATGAACCAGGAAACCTCTGTGTAGGACTCTAAAGACTCGTCAATACGCCGGTAGTAGGTGATGATCATATCAAACACCCACAAGTCGCAAGCGGTCTGCTAAACGTAACGGCCACCCGGGTATTGAGCGATCAGAAGATCAACAAGTAAGCCTGCTCATACTCCTGCGAATCTAATCAGTAACACTACCGTACAGTCCGGTCTCTTCGTCAGATATGTCGCATATCACAGCCTGGGGGTGGTAAACGTCAGACCCCAATAGCCTGATAAGTTATGCCGACTTGAGGTCCATAACGGTTCGAGAAACTACTAATAAAACTTACCAGTAAATCGCAGCAACCCTGGCTAGGGATTTCCTGTTATGGCCAATGGAGCATAGCGCAACATCAACCCCCAATACCGGGAGAGACGAAATCCCATCGCATCGCTCATTGCCTCCATGTGACTTGGGACTGTACCCAAAAACCACATGTTTGCACGACTCCGTAAGGCCATGGTAGGGTTGAAATCAAAGCAAAGTGGGAGACACACAAGACTCTATGACGATCTCGGGTCGACATACTAACCTATACCAGTGTCACCAGAAAAATGCTATCTGACGTGAGGTATAATACCATCTAGGAGTTCTCGGCGAGTCCTGTTCAGTGTATCCAGTCTCCACTGAGCACCCGTATAACTTCTCTGATGTCAAACACCAATGGATGTGGGACATCCATCACCCATCATATGGGTCAAGAAGCGTATACGCTAGTCTACTCTGGAATATCGATGCCTTATCTCGATACTCCCACGACTAGGAACATTTGAAGGATGTACTCTCAGACTACCCAGAACCTACTAGTATGATCTCTATCGTAATCCTGGAAGTCAAGTACACATCCTAAGGGCTTTATCAACATATAACAGAGAGACAGTAAGTGTACATGTTATGATAAAGATCAACCAGATAGCATACTATCATATCGAGCAAGAAAGTCCTTCCTATGTATGTCCAAGCATCCACTATAATATACATAATATGTACAATAATGGCCTCTAGGGCATACATATAACTAACATGTAGACCGGTCCTTCACTTCAATAGCTCCGTGTAGTAGTCCCTTCGCTCCAAGTAGGGATCTGCCGGACTCTAGTGAGGCTCCACAAGGTGTAATGAACAAGCTTGCTTGAAGTCTTTGAGGCTGAAGATGATCTACGTGGAGGAGAAACTAACACAAGCTATCCCTTCACTAAGTGATGAACTAGTGAAGAAACAACCCAATCTAAATGTCTAGTAGAGAAGAGGTTAATGAAGTAGGAATTTTGCTAACTTTAGAAATTATTTTTTCACTATTTTTCTTCACCTCTCATGAAACTAGAAAGCTTGAGGAAGGAGATGAAGAAAGCAACCATGGAATGAAGCAAGTGAAGAATGAATCAAGTATATGAGAATAGCAACCATGGGTGAGTTAGTATCATATGAACTCATGTAGAAACTAAACCATGGCTATACAATAATGGTTAAGTTAATAAATATCTTCAAGTAAAACAAAATTAGTGGACTTGGTCAATGGTTCCACAAGCTTCTACAAGCTTCAACCATGTGACTAATTTCCAACTAATTTGATTTACTTTAAATAAATAAAACCCAGCATTATTATAAGCATGGTGTGAGTCTCATACACCCATATATCATGTGGCATCAAGCATGATACAAAAGATGTACATTAATATATATCACGTATATACTAAGTGTACACTAGTGAGAAAAAGAAATCTTAAGTGAGCTAATATTAGTTAGTGTAAGTTAATATATCAAATATATAATTATACATTAAATTATTAAATCAACACTTGATTTAATAATCTGGGTATATCACATACAACCGACTAATATCAAATGTATCAACTTGTCGAATCAACACTTGACTCGACAGCCCGGTTATATCACATAAAACCGACCGATATCACATATGCCGAGAATAGAATATGGTATCACATACGCGTTTTAATCTCGGTCCCACACATATCATATATGTGCTCCTACTTCATTTCGCTTGAGCCAGGAAACCTCTGTGTAGGACTCTAAAGACTCGTCAATACGCCGACATTCGGTGGTGATCATATAAGTCACCCACAAACCGCAAGCGGTCTTCTAAACGTAACGGTTGTTCATACCATAATTCTGCATTATTATATTCCCCATTCTTATTCATTTTACAAATAAACAGGTGCTTTTGACCCATGTCTGCTACATAGTTGCAGGTTACAGGTTCTCGGAACAAAAAACAGTGAAAAAGATGAAAAGATGATATAAAAGTGAGACTACGACCGACAAATGGAAGAATCTTGATCAAGCCTACAGTTTGAAGGCTAAATGTAGATCAATGAACAAGTTCACAAGTACAAAGGCAGTGCAAGGTTCAAGACTTCGACACGAAGCAAGCGGTAAAAGTCCACGACTCTATTCACTGTGGAAATCTGGAAGAAATCTAGAAGACGATCTGAGAAACCAAGTGAAGAAAATAGGAGAAACAAAGAAACAGAAGAAGACCAGAAAAATTGAGCACACAAGCTCCCTACATGGCCGCGGAACCGCGGCCAAACAGGGGTTTTGGCCGCGGTTCCGCGGCCATAAAGAGCCCGTGTCGGTGGAAATTTGTGTCGGTGCGTCGACGCGTTGACTAGTCTTCTTAGGGGTATACTTTTAATTGCAGATATGACACGATTGTAACCCTAGGGTTTCTATGTTCTATAAATAGAAACCCTAAAACCTCTTTTAGGTTATGCCTCTTTTTATTTCATCTATTCAGAATTTAATTCATGTGTAAATGTTTGGAGAGAGCCATCAATAAAGTAAGTAAATTTATTTCATTGCCTTAGTTAATTTTTATTCTGCCTTAGTATAATTTCATTATCTGCCCTAGTTAGATAGTTAGAAATGTTAATCAATTCCCTAAAGAGTGAGTAGTCTCCTCGCTTGTTAGGGTTAGATTTGGGGAAGGCTTGAGAGATGAAAATCTCTCACCCCTTTCTTGCCCATCACATATAATTAATAGGACTCCATGCATACGTACACACACCGTTCCCTACAGCACCCTATCCCAAGAGGTAGCGGTGATACCATAGTATAAACGACCGGTTGCGTATGTTTTCCATGGAGGTTAGGGTAAGAATTAAGAAAGGAAGGACAAGAACCTAGAGGAAGAAATATCGTTTCTTCCCGATGGTACTAATCCCTTTATTGATTATTACCATAACACCTAAAAGAGAACTAAATTAGGGTATTGAAAGCGGCGAGGAAATCTTCAATTTCCAAACTTAACCTAAACCTAACCCTAGCAAGATTCTAGTCTTAGTATAAACCAGTTTAGTTTTTAGCGATAATCCATTCACACCGTTTGGAATTAACTCATTAGACAAAATTAGGAAATACACAAAATCCCTGTGGACCGACCCGTACTCACCGGCTTGCTACCAAGCAACGCCGTTCTTGATTGCGGTTAACAAAATATTTTTGATTCATCTTTTGAAAACGCACACGCGAAAACTACAACAATCAAATGGCGTCGTTGCCGGGGATGGCGTAGTATTTTCTATTTGCAATTTCGGGTTAATATAAAATATAAAAATCATAAAAATCGAAAAATTAAAAAAAAATTATATAAAAATTTTATCATCTTTTTATTGTCTGAAGGGTTTTTCGTGTGAATTTTTGCAGGAACGACGAACGAGTTCGGATTTGGAAAAATCCAGAGAGCAAAACAGAAAACGACATATCTGAACAACAGAGGAAAATAAGAACAGAGGAGCAGAAAATTCCTCGGGATCTGAACCACTCAACAGACCGCGGAACCGCGGTCGGGAAGGGCTTTGGGCGGCGAAACCGCGGCGGCCTGGTGACGTTAGCAGGTGGAAAAAGCGCTGCAAGTTCTCTTTTCTCCTTCTCTGCAACCCCAATATCTCCTCTGTAAAATTTCCTGCAGGATTCTTTGTGCCAAAAATTTCTCCCCCTTCCAATAATTGATCTTGTGCAGGATTCTTTGCGCCGCGCTAAAAATAAAAAATTGTTTGCAAGTGGTTGTTTACTGTTTTGCATATTTAATCGGACTTTAAGGTGCTTGAAACCAATCCAGATTGGGTGGGGATTTCATCACCCTTCTCAGGACCCCAGAAACCACATAAGGCATATTGCATTGACTATCATTTAATTACAAAAGATTAGACTCAGCCCTAAGGACTTCGCGCTCAATAGGATAGAGGAACAGTTGTAGGCATCGACCGTTGATCCTAACCTGACTTTGTGGTGTCTAGGAAAGTGGTTACTTAATTAGTCCCACTACTTACGTAGTGGAGAACCTCCCACTTACCTGGCACTTACCTGGCCACAATTGGCGGTGAGGAGGCGGTTTGAGGTCCTACTTCTTGCCCTTTGGAACAGTTAGGAGCTGTCTAGCTGACCTAGGTGACCCTAGATCTAGGCCTGATTGTGCATTTGTGGTTGATTGAACGTGTGTCTAAGTCTTTTATCAAAAATCTTTTTTGCAAAAAGCCCCACATAAAAAAAAATAAGGAATTTTTTTTACAAAAACTTGCAACTTATCGCTAAGAAATCCGTGCACCCCACATACACCCACTTTCTTCTCATTAACGTTTTCTTACCTCCACATTCTGTTCTTCATCTCTTTGACTACACTACCTCTTTAGTGTATGTCCGGTTGGACTAGGGACACTAGCGCCCGATTAGTCCGTGTCTCGTTGGTACCGACCGACGACGCTTTCGACTCCGAAGTCGAAATTCCTTCCACTTCCTTACCTTCACCTTCACATTCTTCCTCCGAAGGGATGTCGGGATATAATCTTAACAACACCTTACCCACGGGACTGATTCCACCTCCGTTAGGTGCGAATAACCTGTTAGTGTATATGCCCTAGAGGCCATTACTGTATCATACTAGCTTGTATATTACTTGATGGAAGCTTGGGATATTCACAGTTGTATAGACAATCTTGCTCAAAATGGTAGTATGCTACTTGGTTTGTCTCTACATCAATATGTGCATGTGTTTCTTTTAGCATATCGCTTATATACATATTAGTAGAGCCCTTAGGATCTTTGCTTGATTATCAGCATTGTGATGGCGCTCACACTCGTGGGGGCTGGGTAATCCATAAGCACATCCTTATACAGGTCCCTAGTCGTTGGACTATCGAGTCAGGGCATCGATACTCCAGAGTAGACTAGCATATGCGCTTCTCATCGCAGCGGGGGAGAAGGTCTGTCCCACAGCCGTCAGTACGTCGTACTTGAGATAGTATGCGGGTGCTCGTTAGGTTACGAGTACACTGGACAGGACTCGTCGGGAACTGTTGGTTGGTATTATACCTATCGTCAGTTATCAGTTCCCAGGTGACATGAGTACAGCTTAGTCCGCCGACTTGACACTGTTACTTTTCCTCAAGTGTGTTCCCACTGTACTTAGATTACTACCCTACCACGGCTCAAAGGAGTCGTGCAAACAGGTAGTTGTTGGGTGCAGTCCCGAAGCACTTGGAGGTAGTGACGGTTAGACAGGATTCGTCTCTCCCGGTATTGGGGGTTGACATCGCGCTGTGTCTAGGAGAGCCATTACACAAGTAGTCCCTGGCCAGGGCAAGCGAGATATACTGGTAGGTTTCCAGTGTTATCTCAGGGTGTTCTGGGCTACGCTCCGACACGACTTGTACCGCTATTAGGGGACTGACGTCCACCGCCCCCTAGGCCCGCCATGTGATGTATCAGACGAACAGACCGGACTGTACGGAGATTGTCACATACAGGCTCAGTAGGAGTTCGGATGGATTTACCTCATCGGCCTTCTTATCGACATCTACCTGGGGACCTTTACATACAGCTAGTGCCGCTTGCGGTCTGTGGTTAAACCCACTGCCGGCGTAGTGTCGAGTCTTTAGAGTCCCACACAGAGAGTTTCCCTGCACTGAGCGAAAACGTGTAGAGGCCGTATGGTTTTACGGCAGGGCTACGATCACTTACGTGCACTTGTGTGCGTATGTTGTTCGGGCAGGCAATACTAGTGGGCTTTGGTTTAAGCCAGATCCTAGTATTGCACAGATGGATTTGATTTGTCTTCTGTGCATTCGCATTCTACGGAATGCGGATGCGGGTGTGTATGCACAGTTTTGAGGAGCGATGAAGGAGGAGGTGCTCCATTAGGGTTTTGGCAGATGGTTCGGCCAAAACAGTAATGTGGCACACTCATTAGGGTTTTGACAGTTCGTTTGGTCAAAACCGTTATGGGCCGGAGACATTGTTTACTAATCCTTTTAGTGATAGATTAGTGATGGCTAATTGCATTGACTATTTGGCCACTTAGACCTCTCTTGACTTTGTTGACCCGTTGGCCGTGTTGACCATTGACCTTCAAGAGAGATCTACACTCTTCTTTCATTTTCTTTTTAATTCTTGAGTTATGATAATGGTCAATTCAATGTGCCATCAACACTATCATGATAAGATTAGTAATGATGATTTTAGTGTATTATTGCAACCATGGTTCATTTCATTTGGCTTAATCTTTTCATTATTCTCTTCTCATTCTCTCTCTTGAAATGAGAAGAAAAGAAAAGCTCCATGGTTGCTAAGCTCTCTCCTTCTTCTTCCTCCTCTTGATCTCATCTTTTGATCTCATGTGTTGAGAGAAAAAGATCCCACAAAGACAAATACATCGATACATCTCCTCTGCACATCCTAGGGCTTCTTGACGAGCAATCTCTTTACCCTAGTAGCCTCGGCTCGAGGTGGAGCTCGGTGTACATTTCTCGTGTGGATCGTCTTCGACTCAAGAAGGCCGCGGAGGTGCCCAAGGTCCGGATCGACGTTTGGAGCTTGGATGGACGAGCGGGACAGCGGAATGAAGACCCGAAGGACCGGTTCCGTGTGGGATACCTTCTACAGCATAGTAGTTAAAACCTCTTGTAGTTTACTAGTTACTTGTTTAGCAAAGATCCGTGCTTTTGAGTCCATGTTGCCTTGCGCCAAATCATTGTTTTTCGCCGTTTCCGCCTCCCCGTAAGAACCGGGGTGAGCAACGTGGACTTATAGTGGTATCAGAGCCTAGCTAAACATAAACTAGTAAGTTAGCAAAGTGTTTAGAATATCGATCGGAAAAAAGTCGCAAAACACGTCCGCAAAACCTCAAGTTTCTGTTGATTTTCATACAGCTCAAAAAGTGATTTAAAATATCTGAAAAATCATCTTAGGGTTTTGTAAAAACACTGCAGAAAAACGATCTAGTGACTCGATCAAACGACCGCGGTTCCACGGCAATAACATGCTCTTTGCCGCGGTTCCGGGGCCGATTCGACTCGGCAATGGATTGGGTTTTGTGCAGTGTTTTAGTTTGGCTGTTTTGGGATTTTTAAGACATGTTTTTTCCACCCAGAATTTCCAGAGAGAAAATTGACTTTTGGGGTGGTTATAAATCCGTATTTTGATCGATATTCCGTAGACTTTGGCTAATGGATATTATCTGTGATGTGATGTATGTATTGAACGTCCGCTAATCGCTATACGTCGATTAGTGGGGGTTATACATATCTGTGATCTATAATGTTGATGGTTTGTGTATATGAACTCGATGGATTGTCGCGGATGAATAGCCGGGAATGTGTGTGAGATGAGAGTTTCTTTTTCTTTCATTCATTGGAAAAATTTGTAAATTGATGTAATATTATTTGTTTGGCCGCACAACCGGATCGAGGTTGTAGCCGTCATTGTATAATTTCTTTTTACTGTTTTTGCTCCTAGGATATACCCAAGGTGGGGTGCACAAACTACCGGGTATCTCGAAGTGCCGAGCGGCCTACTCACGGTGTTGAGGGAGGTTGCTTCGCTTCGGGTACTTGGCGGGTTGTTTGCCGCACCCGTAGGGGTCTAGGGTGGGGTTTGGCTATTCATCGCGACCGTGTAATCCACTTTTCGTTGCAGGCTCGAACGAATCGCGGATTCCTAGTATATCCAAAGTATTCATCTGTGATCTGTAATAGCTATCATTGCTATATATCTATATATGGTATCTATTTAGGCGTTGCTTATGTTTTTCAGCAGCGCTAGCCCAGCCCCCGCTCTGTCGTTAGTTAAGTAACCTAACGGGTGATGACGGGGCCCCGTGGCGAATGTGAATGGCATAAGCGTACATCATATTTTGGTTGTTTTCTGCAATGGTAGAAATAAATGATGGGACGCATTAAAAGAACTAATGCAAGAAAAATAAACCAAGTAAAAGTCGTTGGAACACTTTCAAAACCACTCGGTTCTTTTCAAAAACCAGCTTTTTAAACGCGGAGCTTGAACCACTCCTTTTAAAAGCTATCTCGTTCCATCGATTATATCAAGTTCACTACGTTCACGGTTTCGCCAAAACCATTCGTAGCCCTCCGTCATTTCGGTTAAATATTCAGTAGTATTCAAGCTATGTATTTTGACCTTCGCCAATGCATAGTGATTGGTAGCTGCTGAATATTTATCTGTAGCATAGATAGATGCGTTGGTTTGGGACAGTCGTACTACTATTTTGGCCTTTGTCAAAGGTATGTACGGGTGGGTTCAAATTAACCTGGATAATGACGGGTAGAACTTGACATGTGACTTATGATATGTTTGGCTTCGTCAAGGTCATAAGAGCATGGGGAAAAAATCCACATCGGGAGTTTCAAAATTACTGAAACTTGCTAGCGCTGCATACCATTTGGAGTGTGATGATTCTGGTAGGATTCCTTCAGTTTTATCACGCGATGATATTTGGATCCCGATCCTACTGTGAGTATATGCTACTCCTCGTGAACTTTCTTACATAACGATCAATGCTATAAACCAAGTAGGTGTCTAGAAAGGTGTTAGCGGGGCTACGCCCACAGGGAAAAGAGGTTACTTAATTAAGGAACTTCGCGAAAGCGTTGCAAAACCTCCCTCGAAGTACCGACACTGGCCTGGCTGAACGGTTAAGCAAGTATTCTATGGTGAGATTGGTCCTGACTAATTCTTCCTTTATAGTTTGAGGAGGGATTCGAGAGACAGTGGGAGCCAACCTGTTTGGATAAATTAAAAACCAATCTAAAGTTGCAAGAGCATCATGCTGAGTGTTTTCTTCTCTCTCTCTTAATTGCAGCGACCCAGTGACCGCACCTAGGTTACATCTAGATAATAAAATGACTGAATCTGACATTTATGACTGGCGAAGGTCTATCCAGATGTCCATTACCCATAACAAGCTGGGACACCTCTTGACTGATCCAACCCCTGCCGTCTCAGGTCCAGTTTCCCCTGTCACGGATATTGATATCCGTAGGACATCAGAAGAAGACTGTGCGAAAGCCAAGTGCCTCGTGTTAGCCTCAGTTGATGGTATTGTTGGAGATAGTGCCCTCATAGTCAATTATTGGATCGCAGGTACGTGATTGCAATGATTGCGGAGGACCTATCCCGGTAGGACAGTCTTACTCGAGATGATAGTATGCTATCTGGTTTGCCTTTATCAGTCGTGTACATGTTCAGGTGACTGATTGCATGTTACACTTTGATAGAGCCCTTAGGATCTTGCTTTACTACCAACAGTATGATGGCGATCATATACATGAGAGTTGGGTAGTTTATATGCATATCCTTAATTGTGGTCCCTAGTCGTGGGAGTTTCGAGACAGGGCATCGATACTCCGGAGTAGACTAGTGTGTACAGTCGAGACCCCGACGAGGGGCGGTGGCCGGTCTCACAAGCCACTGGTGTAAGTTGGATCACCTAAGATGTATACAGGTGCTCATTGGGTTATGAGTATACCGGACAGGACTCGCCGGGAATCTGCTAGTTAGTACTATACCTATCGTCAGATAGCAGTTCCCTGGTGACATTTGTACAGGTTAGTTCATCGACCTGAGGTCGTCATTTGTCTCGTGTGAGTTCCCACTGTGCTTTGATTTCTACCCTACCACGGCTCAAAGGAGTCGTGCAAACAGGTAGTTTTTGGGTACAGTCCCGAGCCATATGGAGGCACGTGAGCGGATCGGCAGGGGATTCGTCTCTCCCGGTATTGGGGGCGAGATCGTGCTGTGTCTAGGAGAGCCATTACACAAAGCCCACGGCCGTGGCAGGAGATTTACTGGTAGGTACTCCAGTAGTATCTCAGGGTGTTATTGGGCTTCACTCCGACACGACTTATACTGCTATTGGGGGTCTGACATTGCTAGCCCCCTAGGCGGATATGCGATACTCATTGACGAACGGACCGGACTGTATATACATTGTCACTGTTAGGCTCAGTAGGGTTTTCTGGATGAGTTCACTCATCGGCCTCCCTTGAGTGCGCTCATCGGTCTCCCTTGAGGTCAGTCCGTGGGCAGCCGTTACGCATTGCTAGTGCCGCTGACGGTTTGTGGTTAAACCCACTGCCAGGGTACTGACGAGTCATTAGAGTCCCCCACAGACAGTTTCCCAAGTTCGGGCGAAACGTTGTAGAGGCCGTATGGTTTTATGGAAGGGTTCGGAAAATGCACGTGCGTTTACGCACGTGTTATTTTTCGGGCAGATAATACTGGTCGGCTTTGGTTTAAGCCGGATCCGAGTATTATATTGAGTAGGTATAATATCTTTGTCTCAGTTGCATTTGTATTCGGTCGTAATACAAATGCGGGTATATTTATACAGTTTCGGGGTTATCCTGAAAGTCGTTTCAGGATTACTTTTGGAAGTTGCCAGTTTCCAGTTTTCTATCAGCCGTCTTTTAACATTCGGTTAAAGACGGATTTGTCTTTTCTTGAGATGAGTGTGGATTCTTCTAGAAGGTTCTAGATGAGGTGACTAGGATTAATTGGTGTTTAGTTTTCATTGGTTGCATTTAATGGTTCATTAATGCTTGATGAGGTGTTTAAGTGATTCATGCTTTAGCATTAAAGCTTTTTGTTTAGCTAAGGATATTTCTTCTTGATCTTTTGAGTGAGAAGCTTTCTTGTGATCACCCCCCCTCTCCTACGGTCACCTCCCTCTTGCTATATATGGCCGGCCCCCTTCCTCACTCTCTCACTTGATGTTTCATTTGTAGAAAAAGATATGATAGTATTTGGGGTGCATGGAATTTTACAGTTCATTTCATTCCATCACCCGATTTCCACGGCAACTTCATTAACCGATCGTCCACGTATTTGGACGAAGTGAGACAAAGTCATCTACTCATTCTCTACATCATTCTTGGTCGTCTCTTTTAGCAAACTTGACGATCGAGTTGCCTCGAGTCAGAGGCGGGAGCCCGTTTAAAGAACCGATCATGTGGTGCCACCTCGACGAGGAGATCGGAGATCGACGAGATCGGAGCAGCCGCAACGGAGCGTGGGATGATGGTTGAAGAACGAAGGACTCGGATCGTTCGGTACAATCTTTCTACACTCTTTACAGTTTGTTAGTATAGCAATAATGGAAGATCCGGGTTAAAGTATACGATAGCGCCAGTTAAAAAGTTTTGTTCCGCATTTTGGCGTCTGTAGACTGCCGGGGCGCTAGCGTAGACTTACAGTGGTATCAGAGCCTCACCATTTTGCTATGCTAACTTGTGCTAACGCGTTTAAAACATCGATCCGACCGGAAAACTAAAAACTACGATTTCTTGCTCGACAGTTTCTGTTAATTTTAAATGGCTTCAAAATTCATTTCTGGATGTCTTAAAAATCAAAGCAGGCTTTTTTAGGAAAACTGCAGAAATTCGACAGTGTGATGTTACTGTTGAAGCGCGGATCCGCGGCCCAAGCATGGGTTTGGCCGCGGATCCGCCGCAGTCAAGTCACATCACTTGGCGAAATTTCTACAGTGTATTTTATGTTGGATTTTGGGGGTTTTGGTATATATCATTTGGGCCCAGGTTTTGTTACTGTTCTGCAGATTTTCGTGGGGCCCACTTCTTGATATTTGGTCGATCGAAATTTAAACACGTTAGTTTATAGTGCTTACATTATATCTCCGACCGGGAATGTCATTTGATCGGTAAACCGCGTCTGATTGCTATAGTTCTTTTAGACGGGTTTGCGAACGTGACATTCGCGTTGATGTTCTGTGTTGTGCTGTGATGTTGCGGATTTGTCGTGGTGGATAGCAGTGTGCAATGGTAGTACAGTTTGTGTTTATTTGTACATTTGATATTGCGGGGCGAGCGTCCAACTTGTGGACTGCCGTCACTGCCTGTTGTATAATATTCTTTTGGGGCACGACCAGGTTGCGGTCGATGTACCTGTTGTACTATTTTTCATTACTGTACTAGGTTTTGCCCCGAGACGGAGTGCACGTATAGCCGGGTTCGGGAAAGCAACGGGTCCGCATCTCATGGATTTGAGAGGCAGAGGGGCCCCACTTCAGAATTGGCAGACTATTCGCCGCACTCGTAGGGGGTACAGGTTGACCCAAGGAGGGGTGCTCAATTTACCGGATTCCGTGAAGTGCCGGGTGTTCCATTCACTATGCTGTGGGGACTGCCTCGCTTCAGGTTTTGGCGGGTAACTTGCCGCACCCGTAGGGGTCTAGGTTTCATTGCACAGGCTATCCACACGACAGGGGAACGTCGGGTTTCAGCAGCGGCTCTGTGAAACTCGGGGATCCCAGATATCTGTATTGTTCTGTGATGCTTATTACTTTTCTGTAATGTTGCATATTATCACGCCTGGAGCGATTATTGTATATTGGCTTATATACTATTAGATGTTGTATATGTTTTACACCCGCGCTAGTCCAGTCCCCGCTCTGTCGTTAGTTAAGTAACCTAACGGGTGATGACGGGACCCAGAGACGAATTCGGATGGCATATACATACATTTTATTTTCGTTCTTTTCTGGTGTGATTGATTGATGGGACTGCGTTGATTCTGATCAATGCAAAGTTATAACAAACCTGTTTACAGTTGTTGGAACAATTTAAAAAGTGTTATTGCAAAGACGTTTTCTTTTGTTATGCATAGCGGTATTCAGTGGAATATCCTGCACCTCATTCGACGGGGCAAGGGCCGATATCCCTTCACCGGGACTGACCCCTTGGGCAGAAGTTTGCGTCAGTGTAATAACTTCACTATAGTCGATTACAAGTTGATGTGCATAGCGGTATTCAGTGGAATATCCTGCACCTCATTCCACGAGGAAAGAGCCGAGATCCCTTTACCGGGAATAACCTCTTTAGCAAAAGGTTTTCGCCACTATATTTTAAAAAGCTATCAGGTTCCTTCAGCGATATCAAGTTCACTACGCTAAAGGTTTTTTCGCCAAAAACCAGCCGTAGCCCTCCGTCACTTCTTTTGGGTATTTAGTAGTATTCAAGCTATGCATTTTAGCCAAAGTTAAGGCATAGTGTTTGGTAGCTGCTGGGTATTCAATTGTTGCATAGATTGATGAGTCAGTTTGGGACAGTCGTTCTGCCGATTGGCCAAAGTCAGGGGCATGTGCGGGTGGGTTCAAATTGACAAGATAGTGACGGGTAGAACTTGGCATGTGACTTATGACACTTTGACCAAAGCCAAGGTTATAAGAGCATGGGGCAAAAATAATATCAGGAGTTTCTAAAGAAACTGAAACTTGCCGAGTATGCGCATACCTTCTGGAGTATGAGTAACGTGGATGCATTCCATCACGTTATCATGCGATGAGAGTTGGATCCTGATTCCCACTGATGAGTTGGTTTACTCTTCGGGTGATCCCGATTGATTCTTCTTTAGGTTTGGAGGAGAATTTGACAGGACGGTGGGAGGTTTCCGGATTAGATAAAGTGATGACCATTCTAATCTAGGTTAGAGTGCACGCAGAGTATTTCTTTTCTCTCTCTCTCTTTGGCAGCGACCTTTGACCGACCCTAGACTATGACTTAGTGACCAGGTTGACCGAACCTTCTTAAAATACTGGCTTTTGGATTGTCTATATTGCATAAGTCATTGCCACTCCTTCTTTTACCCTTTGCATTTCTCAGAACACCCGTATTACTACGGATATCCACTTCCATTGGATAGATCCATCGTATGGTTATATACGAACTCGAAGGAACTTCTTCGAGGATGGATCCAGGTTCAGGAGAAAGAGAATTGGTTTATTCAGTTGTCTTTTATTATCACCTTCTCTCAGGTTGCGAGAGCTCCTTGGTTTAGGAGTGTACACCTATTACGCTTATTGGATAGTCTTATTCCAAACCATAGGCTGGTGCCGAAAGGTAGGGAATGAAGAAAACCAATTAGCCTAAGTAGGGTGTGCAGAAGGTAATATGTAAAGACAAAATAAAGGGATTAGAAAGAGGGCAAAGTAAATTGCGACTGATATCATTCACGACTAAAACCGCGTACTTCATCGCCGCTCCTATTTCACCTTTAAAAGAATAAGGTATTATTCAGTTGTCTTTTATCGTCACCTTCTCTCGAGATGCGAGTACTCCTTGGTTTAGGAGGGTACACCTATTATGCTTACTGGATAGTCTTCTTCCAAACCATAAGCTGGTGCCGAACGGTAGGGAAGGAAGAAAACCATTTAGCCTAACGATGGTGTACAGAAGGTAACGACTAAAGACAAATTAAGGGATTTGGAGAGATGGCAATAAAATATACGGTTGAAGTCATGAATTGGATTATGGAAAAGGCATTGCTATGAATACCAGGATACCCCTACGAAACATTTTCATGTTTCAGTGCATTGTTAAAGAAAAACTGTTTTCCCGATTAGACATTTACTCCAAAGGTATGTATTTACCAGGTTTCATTCTCATATCTGTATGGTTTTACAGATGATGAGTGGGAGTAAGATATTGGGAATTAGGTGATTATCCTCATTATATCGGAATTCGTTGTAATTGGTGATATTTGAGGAAATCGCCAGGGTACAGTTTTCCACCTACAACGCACAGGTTTTGAGTTGTTTAACTCAGCGGACCTATACAGAGTATTGTATGTTGTCCAGTGTCCATCAGGACAAAGGGGTAGGTCCTCGTACTATGTTCTGTTTACTTATAACTTCTCTAGTATTTAGACGAGTGTTTCGTAGAAATACAAGGTCTAAGTTTTGAGAAGTTGTGGGTATAAGAATAAAGTAGAGAACCAGGTATAACAAGTATCGGGATTCTTCAAAGAGATCGAAGATGTAGATTCTTGTGATTGGTATTCAGATGATAGTGATGGTTTTGAGAAACGTGTTTCTCTTTTAGGTTACTCATAATTAGATGGATTCCTAAGTTGAGTAATGCTGATTAGCCTCTTTCCATTAAGTTGATATGCACTGGAGACAGCTGCATGATTTGAATATGGTTCCAAATTAAAATTAGTGCCAAAGTTTCTATATTGGATATAGAATAGTTCGTACATTAAAAAAAATTAAGGTACAGGGAGTTGTCCAGCTTTTGATTAAAACCAGACTCTGGATAACTCAGGGCACGATTCTGTAATGGCTGTTTGTGGGTTGACCCTGGCTATGACAAGGGTTGATATTCTACCATTTGGAAGATCAATAGTGATATTGTTCTTAACTCGCCACAGTTTTAGTAAAAATGGATCTTTTTCAGAAAACAGTAGTGGGAGTATGGTAGAACTGGAAGTGATTCCAGAACCGCGAACGATTATGGAAAATTTAATAGGACCTATACATTCAATCAGGATTGACATTCCAATAGCCACTCCGCAGATATGGTAGATAACCTCAGACACCCGAGAGGTACTTCGGTAAGCTCAAAGACGGTGACAGGGAGGTTCTTATCTACCAAGACTTGACACTGCTGTTGTTCCAGGTTATGAGACCCGGTAGGAGGGTTGTCGTAGCCAGTGGGAGCAGCAGAAGCATAGTGGGCAAGTAGCTTATGTCTATTTATAGACTAGAGCAGTTATAGCGGAGATAGATCATCTGATTTTGATGTGACAGTCATGGGTTTGACTTCAATCAGAATAAGGGATGGATCTGTTAAGAAGGTAGTAGGGTGTGATGTCATGGTATCTGGATGACATACACAGAGTGGGAAGTAAAATTCCTATACTACGATCGGTTGTACTATGGTCGTCACACAATTGTTTCTCCAGACAGGACATGGATATAATATTAGACATTCTGGTTTCTGGATCTATGGTTTTAGATCTAGATTTGGGTGGTTTCCCAATGTGGGTACTTTGACAGATATTCTAATGGTTTTTAGAATAGTTGACTCCTAGCATGGTAGTGTACCTGCAGGTGATGGAGTCACCCTCTCTAAAGGTGTCATATAGACTAAAGGGGAGAGGGATGTGCATGATTGGCAGATCACTTGCTTAGGCAATTGAGTCAATCATGAGATGTCAAGTACCACACCAAATGTTAGTTTTGCACTAGATGCAATAAGTTTGTATTAATCCAATCGTGGAGAAATATAAGGAAGCAGTTTTAGAACATAAGTACATGTTCTACGGATTTGATGACGGCAGCCTCCTTTGGGAGACGATTATCATTCCAGGCTTCAAAGGTGAGATGGATGACAGAGTGATTGTCAGAGTTATAGTTTTTCCCTCTGACGAAGAGGGACAGTATTATGGACAGGTGGTCCAAGAGGATACTGTGGGAAGCAAGGTGCCCGATACTGATTAGGTTCAGTGATCGATTCAGTCTAAGAAGTTTGGATATGGAGTTCATTTATGAACTAAGGTCCCATCAGATATCCAGACATGTTCTAAGACAGGTATTACTCAATTCGGGAGATGGTTTTCTCCGCGAACTTGAGATTAAGAGAGATATAGAAAGATACTTCTAGGCGGGTCCACTCACTGAGGCTATTTCTCGAACACAATAGTTTTACAAACGGGCTTTGTGAAACTGATTAGTAGAGGAGTTGGATGTTCGGTTTCACACGGGCTGTGAGTAGTCGACATCGCAATATTAGCCTTGAGTGCAAGTGGGAGATTGTTGGAGATAGTGCCCTCATAGTCAATTATTGGATCGCAGGTACGTGATTGCAATGATTGCGGAGGACCTATCCTGGTAGGACAGTCTTACTCGAGATGATAGTATGCTATCTGGTTTGCCTTTATCAGTCGTGTACATGTTCAGGTGACTGATTGCATGTTACACTTTGATAGAGCCCTTAGGATCTTGCTTTACTACCAACAGTATGATGGCGATCATATACGTGAGAGTTGGGTAGTTTATATGCATATCCTTAATTGTGGTCCCTAGTCGTGGGAGTTTCGAGACAGGGCATCGATACTCCGGAGTAGACTAGTGTGTACAGTCGAGACCCCGACGAGGGGCGGTGGCCGGTCTCACAAGCCACTGGTGTAAGTTGGATCACCTAAGATGTATACAGGTGCTCATTGGGTTATGAGTACACCGGACAGGACTCGCCGGGAATCTGCTAGTTAGTACTATACCTATCGTCAGATAGCAGTTCCCTGGTGACATGTGTACAGGTTAGTTCATCGACCTAAGGTCGTCATTTGTCTCGTGTGAGTTCCCACTGCGCTTTGATTTCTCCCCTACCACGGCTCAAAGGAGTCGTGCAAACAGGTAGTTTTTGGGTACAGTCCCGAGCCATATGGAGGCACGTGAGCGGATCGGCAGGGGATTCGTCTCTCCCGGTATTGGGGGCGAGATCGTGCTGTGTCTAGGAGAGCCATTACACAAAGCCCACGGCCGTGGCAGGAGATTTACTGGTAGGTACTCCAGTAGTATCTCAGGGTGTTATTGGGCTTCAC
This sequence comes from Agapanthus africanus, assembly GCA_030015575.1. Lineage (NCBI taxonomy): Eukaryota > Viridiplantae > Streptophyta > Magnoliopsida > Asparagales > Amaryllidaceae > Agapanthus > Agapanthus africanus. Next base: position 449,059,975 of record JASDDO010000014.1, on the reverse strand, counting down.
TCCGACACGACTTATACTGCTATTGGGGGTCTGACGTTGCTAGCCCCCTAGGCGGATATGCGATACTCATTGACGAACGGACCGGACTGTATATACATTGTCACTGTTAGGCTCAGTAGGGTTTTCTGGATGAGTTCACTCATCGGCCTCCCTTGAGTGCGCTCATCGGTCTCCCTTGAGGTCAGTCCGTGGGCAGCCGTTACGCATTGCTAGTGCCGCTGACGGTTTGTGATTAAACCCACTGCCAGGGTACTGACGAGTCATTAGAGTCCCCCACAGACAGTTTCCCAAGTTCGGGCGAAACGTTGTAGAGACCGTATGGTTTTATGGCAGGGTTCGGAAAATGCACGTGCGTTTACGCACGAGTTATTTTTCGGGCAGATAATACTGGTCGGCTTTGGTTTAAGCCGGATCCGAGTATTATATTGAGTAGGTATAATATCTTTGTCTCAGTTGCATTTGTATTCGGTCGTAATACAAATGCGGGTATATTTATACAGTTTCGGGGTTATCCTGAAAGTCGTTTCAGGATTACTTTTGGAAGTTGCCAGTTTCCAGTTTTCTATCAGCCGTCTTTTAACATTCGGTTAAAGACGGATTTGTCTTTTTTTGAGATGAGTGTGGATTCTTCTAGAAGGTTCTAGATAAGGTGACTAGGATTAATTGGTGTTAAGTTTTCAGTGGTTGCATTTAATGGTTCATTAATGCTTGATGAGGTGTTTAAGTGATTCATGCTTTAGCATTAAAGCTTTTTGTTTAGCTAAGGATATTTCTTCTTGATCTTTTGAGTGAGAAGCTTTCTTGTGATCACCCCCCTCTCCTACGGTCACCTCCCTCTTGCTATATATGGCCGGCCCCCTTCCTCACTCTCTCACTTGATGTTTCATTTGTAGAAAAAGATATGATAGTATTTGGGGTGCATGGAATTTTACAGTTCATTTCATTCCATCACCCGATTTCCACGGCAACTTCATTAACCGATCGTCCACGGATTTGGACGAAGTGAGACAAAGTCATCTACTCATTCTCTACATCATTCTTGGTCGTCTCTTTTAGCAAACTTGACGATCGAGTTGCCTCGAGTCAGAGGCGGGAGCCCGTTTAAAGAACCGATCATGTGGTGCCACCTCGACGAGGAGATCGGAGATCGACGAGATCGGAGCAGCCGCAACGGAGCGTGGGATGATGGTTGAAGAACGAAGGACTCGGATCGTTCGGTACAATCTTTCTACACTCTTTACAGTTTGTTAGTATAGCAATAATGGAAGATCCGGGTTAAAGTATACGATAGCGCCAGTTAAAAAGTTTTGTTCCGCATTTTGGCGTCTGTAGACTGCCGGGGCGCTAGCGTAGACTTACAGGTATATACCAGAGGCTGCACGAGAAGATGGACTCAGCTTCTATCTTCCTCCATAACAAAGTTTTATATGGAGAGCAATCTCGTATCGCAAGATATGAGACCTCGAACGAAATACTTCCAGCGAGGTCGACTATCGGGTCATCTGTAGGGGGCAACGTCCTTACAGAGACCAGCTCTTTTGAGCTCTCGGACCTGAAGACCACGTTGAAGAACGGGTCAGATGCTGACTTAGTTCAACAGTCTCTACCTACTACCCTGAAGGAAACCAGGGAAGTAGAAAGAAAGAGAAGGGCAGAAGTTTCGGGAATGGATGTAGAAAAGGAGGGATGTTCCTATTGTTACGGGAATGAACATGGGCAGAAGGATTGCAGGGCTTGCAAAGCCAGTAGCCAGAATTCGAAGCATGTTGTGGCTTCGACTTCGGGTGTGTTTGTAATAGAGAACTGTATGTCAGTTAACCCTACTTCCTGGGTATTGGATACCGGATCATGATCTCATATCTGTAATTCGTTACAGGCTCTGAGAAACCGTAGGGTTATCAGGAAAGGTGATATGACTCTCAGGGTTGCTAACGGAATGAGCATGTATGCTGTATCCATAGGGGAATATCATCTAGGACTGACTACTGGGCAGATATTGATTCTGCGTAACTGTTTTTATGTACCAGGTGCGACTTGTAACATCATATCTGTATCCTTACTTTCTAAGGAAGGATATGATTTTACTTTTGTAAGCGATGTAGTAAATATCCACCTAAATCAAGTACTGATTGGGTCAGGTACATTGAAATACGGTATATACGTTTTGAATCAAGCTCAGGTCTTCAGTGTCCAGAACACACTTAAAAGAAAGTCTCCAGAATTAAATCAGGCTTTCTTATGGCATTGTAGACTGGGTCACATTAATGAGACACGGTTGATAAAGTTACATAAAGAAGGATACTTGGATCCGTTCGAGTACCAGTCTTATGCCATTTGTGAATCTTGTCTCATAGGAAAGATGACAAAGACTCCGTTCACTGGACACGGAGAAAGAGCGAGCGAGCTCTTGGGACTCATACACAGTGATGTATGTGGTCCAATGTCTACACATGCACGAAGTGGTTATTCATACTTCATTACTTTCACAATGATTTCTCTAGGTATGGGCATGTCTTCTTGATGAAGCACAAATCCGAGGCCTTTGTGAAATTTCAGGAATATAAGAATGAAGTTGAAAAACAAACAGGCAAAAGTATCAAGACACTGAGATCTGATCGAGGTGGTGAATACTTGAGTGCCGAGTTTCTGGGCTACTTAAAAGAGAATGGAATTCTCTCTCAGCTTACTCCTCCATACACACCACAACACAACGGTGTATCGTAAAGGCGGAATCGAACCCTATTGGATATGGTTCGTTCCATGATGAGTAAGGATGAGTTACCGCGATCCTTCTGGGGTTATGCACTAGAATCAGCTGCATATCTTTTGAACAAGGTTCCCTCCAAGACTGTGCCTACCACACCATATCAGATGTGGTGTGGGAAGAAACCCTGTCTTAAGTATCTGAAGATATGGGGATGTCCAGCTTTTGTAAAAAAGCAGCATGCGGAAAAGCTCGAGGCACGCTCAGTACTGTGTAAGTTTATGGGATACCCAAAGAACTCCAGGGGGTATTTTTTCTATTACGCAGAGGAACAAAAGGTTTTTGTTTCTCGTCATGCCCACTTTCTGGAACATCAGTTTTTAGAAAAAGAAGCAAGTGGGAGCGTAGTAGAACTGGAAGAAATTCCAGAACCACAAGCTATTACTGAAAGCTTGGAAGAACCAGAAGTTTCAAGAGAACCGGACATCCCAGCGCCACTCTGCAGGAGTAGTAGACAGTCTCATCCGCCCGAGAGATACTACGGTTTTCTCATAGACTGGGATAGAGAGGATTGCGCCATGGATTATGGTGAGCCTACTAGCTTCCAGCAAGCCATTCAGAGCGGTGACTCGGTAAAATGGCTGGATGCAATGCAGGCCGAGATGGAGTCTATGTACACCAACAAAGTTTGGACTTTGGACTTTGCTCCAGAAGGGGTAAAACCCGTAGGCTGCAAATGGATCTACAGAAAGAAGATTGGTGTAGATGGGCAGGTTGAGACCTATAAAGCTAGACTTGTTGCAAAGGGTTTTCGTCAAAGACCTGGTTTGGACTATGACGAGACCTTTTCTCCAGTGGCAATACTGAAATCCATTCGGATCCTTCTTGCCATTGCTGCCTTCCACGATTATGAAATCTGGCAGATGGACGTAAAGACGGCTTTCCTAAATGGAAATTTGGAAGAGTGTGTCTATATGGATCAGCCGGAGGGATTCATTCAGAGTGGGAGCAGCGGTAGTGTGTGCAAGTTGCTCAAGTCCATTTATGGACTTAAGCAGGCATCGCGGAGTTGGAACATCTGCTTTGATGATACTGTCAAAGAATTCAACTTTATCAAAAACCCAGATGAACCATGCATTTACAGTAAGATTGTAGGGAGAACTGTGGTATTCCTCGTCTTGTACGTGGATGACATTCTCCTAATAGGAAATGATATTCCTATGCTACAGTCAGTCAAAGGATTCTTGTCGCAGAGGTTCTCCATGAAGGACCTGGGCGATGCCAACTACATTCTGGGGATCCAGATCTATCGTGATAGATCTAAGAGGATGTTGGGACTTTCACAGTCAAGGTACATCGACACCATACTGAAAAGATTCAGTATGGAAGATTCCAAGCGCGGTAATTTACCGGCTTGTCACGGGATCACCCTCTCCAAAGAGATGTCTCCCAAGACTGATTTGGAAAGGGATCGCATGTCTATTATACCCTACGCTTCTGCGGTAGGCTCTATAATGTATGCGATGTTGTGTACCAGACCACATGTAGCATACGCATTGAGCATTGTAAGCCGGTATCAGTCAAACCCAGGGGAGAAACACTGGATAGCGGTAAAGAACATTCTCAAGTACCTAAGAAGGACTAAGCAGATGTTCTTGGTGTATGGCGGAAAAGACCTCCAGCTCGAGGCCTTTGCTGACTCCAGCTTCCAGAGTGACAAGGATGACTCCAAGTCCATGTCGGGTTATGTCTTTACCATCAATGGAGGGACGGTTTGCTGGAAGAGTTCCAAGAAGGAGACCGTTGCAGACTCAACTATGGAAGCGGAGTACATAGCTGCTTGCGATGCCGCAAAGGAAGCTGTCTGGATGAAGAAGTTCCTCGCGGAGCTTCAGGTGGTTCCTACCATTGTTGATCCAATACCGCTGTATTGCGACAACAACAGCGCTATAGCTTTAGCGAAGGAACCCAGGTCCCATCAGAAGTCTAAGAACATTTTGAGGCGGTACCACCTGATCAGGGAGATCGTAGATCGCCGGGAGATCGAGGTGAAGAGAGTAAATACGGAGAACAACACTGTAGATCCACTCACGAAGGCCCTACACCAGACTCAGTTCGAGCGGCTGATCGAGATGATAGGTCTTCGATACGCCAGTACATGGCCTTAGTGCAAGTGGGAGATTGTTAGTGTATATGCCCTAGAGGCCATTACTGTATCATACTAGCTTGTATATTACTTGATGGAAGCTTGGGATATTCACAGTTGTATAGACAATCTTACTCAAAATGGTAGTATGCTACTTGGTTTGTCTCTACTTCAATATGTGCATGTGTTTATTTTAGCATATCGCTTATATACATATTAGTAGAGCCCTTGGGATCTTTGCTTGATTACCAGCGTTGTGATGGCGCTCACACTCGTGGGGGCTGGGTAATCCATACGCACATACTTATACAGGTCCCTAGTCGTTGGACTATCGAGACAGGGCATCGATACTCCGGAGTAGACTAGCATATGCGCTTCTCATCCCAGCGGGGGAGACGGTCTGTCCCACAGCCGTCAGTACGTCGTATTTGAGATAGTATGCGGGTGATCGTTAGGTTACGAGTACACTGGACAGGACTCGTCGGGAACTGTTGGTTGGTATTATACCTATCATTAGTTATCAGTTCCCAGGTAACATGAGTACAGCTTAGTCCGCCGACTTGACACTGTCACTTCGCCTCGAGTGTGTTCCCACTGTACTTAGATTACTACCCTACCACGGCTCAAATGAGTCATGCAAACAGGTAGTAGTTGGGTGTAGTCCCGAAGCACTTAGAGGCAGTGACGTTTAGACAGGATTCGTCTCTCCCGGTATTGGGGGTTGACATCGCGCTGTGTCTAGGAGAGCTATTACACAAGTAGTCCTTGGCCAGGGCAAGCGAGATATACTGGTAGGTTTCCAGTGTCATCTCAGGGTGTTCTGGGCTACACTCCGACACGACTTGTACCGCTATTAGGGGACTGACGTTCACCGCCCCCTAGGCCCGCCATGCGATGTATCAGAAGAACAAACCGGACTATATGGATATTGTTACATACAGGCTCAGTAGGAGTTCGGATGGGTTTACCTCATCGGCCTTCTTATCGACATCTACCTGGGGACCGTTACGTACAGCTAGTGCCTCTTGCGGTCTGTGGTTAAACCCACTGCCAGCGTAGTGTCGAGTCTTTAGAGTCCCACACAGAGAGTTTCCCTGCACCGAGCGAAACGTGTAGAGGCCGTATGGTTTTACGGCAGGGCTACGATCACTTACGTGCACTTGTGTGCGTATGTTGTTCGGGCAGGCAATACTAGTGGGCTTTGGTTTAAGCCAGATCCTAGTATTGCACAGATGGATTTGATTTGTCTTCTGTGCATTCGCATTCTACGGAATGCGGATGCGGGTGTGTATGCACAGTTTTGAGGAGCGATGAAGGAGGAGGTGCCCCATTAGGGTTTTGGCAGATGGTTCGGCCAAAACCGTAATGTGGCACACTCATTAGGGTTTTGACAGTTCGTTTGGTCAAAACCGTTATGAGCCGGAGACATTGTTTACTAATCCTTTTAGTGATAGATTAGTGATGGCTAATTGCATTGACCATTTGACGACTTAGACCTCTCTTGACTTTGTTGACCCGTTGACCGTGTTGACCATTGACCTTCAAGAGAGATCTACACTCTTCTTTCATTTTCTTTTTAATTCTTGAGTTATGATAATAGTCAATTCAATGTGTCATCAACTCTATCATGATAGGATTAGTAATGATGATTTTAGTGTATTATTACAACCATGGTTCATTTCATTTGGCTTAATCTTTTCATTATTCTCTTCTCATTCTCTCTCTTGAAATGAGAAGAAAAGAAAAGCGCCATGGTTGCTAAGCTTTCTCCTTATTCTTCCTCCTCTTGTTCTCTTCTTTTGATCTCATGTGTTGAGAGAAAAAGATCCCACAAAGACAAATACATCCATACATCTCCTCTACACATCCTAGGGCTTCTTGACTAGCAATCTCTTCACCCTAGTTGCCTCGGCTCGAGGTGGAGCTCGGTGTACATCTCTCGGGTGGATCGTCTTCGACTCAAGAAGGCCGCGGAGGTGCCCAAGGTCCGGATCGACGCTTGGAGCTTGGATGGACGAGCGGGACAGCGGAATAAAGACCCGAAGGACCGATTCCTTGAGGTATACCTTCTACAGCATAGTAGTTAAAACCTCTTGTAGTTTACTAGTTACTTGTTTAGCAAAGATCCGTGCTTTTGAGTCCATGTTGCCTTGCGCCAAATCATTGTTTTTCGCCGTTTCCTCCTCCCCGTTAAAACCGGGGTGAGCAATGTGGACTTACATAACCCGCAACACCCGCCTGTTGAAGCGCCCCAACGGATCGCGCTCCAGGATCTTTTCTACCATGTCCGCACCGCCTTACTTACTTGTCTCTCACTGCCACCGGCAAATGGGGACAATTTTGAGATCAAACCCCACTTCATCAACATGTTGCCAAAATTTCACGGACTGGAATCCGAAGATGCCTATATCTTCATAAAAAAATTCCAAAACGTTTGCGCAATGATGAAAACAACCCAACTTCCAGATGATGCTATAAGGCTAAGGGTCATTCCTTTCACTTTATGTGACTTAGCCGAGAAGTGGTTATATAGCACAGCATCACATTCAATTAAAAATTGGCAAGAGTTTATTAAAGCTTTTCTTAAAAAGTTTTATCCACATCACAAGACCGCGAGAATTCGTAATGAGATTATTCAATTTTCTCATCTTCCTTCCGAACCCTTTTGGAAGTGTTTTGAAAGATTTAAAGACCTACTTGTTCAATGCCCTCACCATGGTATCGAAAATTGGAAACTTTGCCAAACTTTATACAAGGGATTGAACCCAGCAACGAAGCAGTTGCTGGAAACCATTTGTCAAGGTCACTTTCTAACCAAATCTAGTGAGGAAGCTTGGTAGTTTCTCGAGGATCTTGCTGAACAAAAACTTTAGTGGGAAAGCACTAAGACCACCTCATCTCCTTCTATTGGTCAGTCTAGGGAAGGCATACATCAATTAGATATGTCGATTGCAATGAAGGACGAAATGGCCGCACTTATGAAAAAGATAGAAGCAATTGAGACCAAAATCTCATCGCCTTCTCCTGCCCCTGCTTTACCCCCATGAACTGTTTGTGCTTGTTGTTCTGATCCATCACATCTTACCGAAGAGTGTCCTTACAATCCACCTGTTCAAGGACACGATCAAGTCAATGCTGCCTTTCCGCAACGACAAAGAAATGATCCATACACTTCGACTTATAATCCGGGTTGGAGGAGTCACCCCAATTTTGCTTGGAATCAAAATCAACAATTCCAAGGAAACAACAACTTTCAAAGGCCTCCTCCTCCACAACAACAAGCACCCCAACAAACTCAATACCAACAACCTTTCCAACCACAACCTTACCCAAATCAAACGAACAATTTTGTGCCTAACAATTTTTGCCCTCAAAACAATTTTGTTCAACCAAATGATGATAAGGTTACCTCGCTAGAAAGAAGTCTAGATGCTTTTCTCAAACAATCTACACAATCCGCAGCAAGGTTGGAGACTTCCATTCAGTCTTTGGTGCACAACAATGCTTCACACGATCAAAGCATCAATCTATTGAGGTACAAATTGCACAACTAACTGCTGCGTTGAGCGAGCGAGAAAAGGGAAAGCTTCCATCTCAACCATTGCCAAATCCCGATCACACACACAACGCACATGTTGCATATGAACAACAAAATTATAATGTAAATGTTATGACCACGTTGAGATCTGGAAGAGTGTTGAATAATAATGTGGGTATTAGTAATGACACCCCTGCCGGTGGTTCTTCTTCATCTTCTTCTTCTTCGTCTTCTTCTTCGTCTTCTTCGTTAGAGCCTATTCTTCATTGTTCACAAGGCTCTACTTCTTCTAGTTTGTACGGACCTACTTCTCACTTCATGAACATACCACCACTGGGATCCGTTCCAACTCCGCAATCTAATCCACAAAAATTGGACTCAACAGATTTTCAAAATGTTCCATTTCCAAACAGGTTGAGATCCAGTAAACCAACTCCACAAATGGAGAAGATTGTGGAGTTATTTAAACATGTTAGCATAAATATACCTCTCTTGGAAGCAATCCAACAAGTCCCTTCGTATGCGAAAATCTTAAAGGGCTTATGCACCTCGAAGAGAAAGTCTTAGACACCCAAGAAAGTGCTAGTAGCTAGTGCCGTGAGCAATGCTATTAACCAACGTCAACCCTTACCCAAAAACGAAAGGACCCTGGCTGTCCTACAATTTCAATAACAATTGGGGATAAGAACATCAATCACGCACTTTTAGATCTTGGGTCTTGTGTTAACCTGCTTCCCTACTCCGTGTACGAGCAATTATGTGTTGGAGAGTTGAAACCCACTCGTTGTACTCTCCAAATGGCTGATCGATCAATCATCCATCCTAGGGGTGAGTTAGAGGATGTGTTGATCAAAGTAGGGGACTTCATATTCCCCGTTGATTTTATTGTTATGGACACAAAACCTGTTGCTAACCCATGGAACCAAATTCCGGTGATCCTCGGTCGACCATTTTTGGCCACTTCCAATGCTGTAATAAATTTTCGCAATGGCTCTATGACTCTATCCTTCGGGAAGATGTCTAGTGAGTTCAATATTTACAAGATAGGAAGTCTGCCCCCCATACCTAAAACTATTACATGAGAAGTTTGCTCGATTCACGAAATCACGCAGGAGGACTGCGAGCTTGAAAAATTTCTGTTTGATGACAACAGTTTTGACGCCACTAGTGCGTCCCTCCTTGAATCTAACACAGTTGGCACAACCGATATTGATTATGAATGTTTCACTTTTTCGGACAATTTTGACGACTCACCGCCCAAATATGAGTCCTTTGAATTTTTGGAGGAGTTAGTTGAACCATCCGATTCGGTTATTTGCAGTGATTTCGAACCATTGTTGGAATCCTTTGAGTTCGAGATAGCCTCCCTAATTTTACCTTCAATTGTTTCGCTTCCGAAACTCGAACTCAAGTCTTTGCTGTCTCACCTTAAATACGCTTATCTAGGTGAGAATGAGACCTTTCCCGTTATCATATCGGCATCTCTAGCTCTCGAGCAAGAGAAAGCCCTTTTAATAGTCCTACAAGATAACCGGCAAGCGTTCGGATGGACTATGGCGGACATCGAGGAGATTAGTTCCCTCATAATTAAATATCATATGCATATGATGGATGATGCCAAGTCAATAAAGGATCCATTGAAACATCTCGGGGATTGTGTGGATAATCAACCTCCTCCTTTAGAAGTTGAACCACCCCCTTTTCTTTTAATAAGCTACGATAATGCCAATATTCCACTGATTTCTGATCATTCCCATTCTCGTTTTGATTCATTATCACCTCATATCTCTTCACTTCCACGTACATACAGACACTTTACATACCACCACTTATCTCTTCCCCAATTCTTCTTGGCTCGGTACAACATGTTTTTCCACCGACCGATACTCTACACAGATAAATTATTCAACTGGTTGGTGTTGACTTTTGGTCTTTGCAAAGTTTGGCATTGACTTGTAACATCGTTTAACTTAAGTTTAGGGGAAACTTTTGGTATATATATTTTGTTTTTCTTTTAACAATAATTTTTTTTTGTAAATAAATAAACAGGGGAATACCGGCCATTTTCGACCCTCTTGGTGTAGCCTGACAGTGAGGACACTGTCAAGTTTAAGTTTGGAGATATGCTCGGGAAGCCTTCTTCCTTCGCATTCATGTTTATATTTTTGCATTTGCATACTTATTTTAAAACCCTTAAAAAATTGAAAAATTACAAAAATTATAAAAATTGAAAAGTTCAATTTTGGCCATATTTGACTTAAGTTTGACATGACGGTTGACTAACTAGGAAAAACTAGATTCTCAACTTAGTAAATTAAAAACCCTAAAAAATAACCTTTCTTAAAATTTAACGGTAGAAAGTATATGTCTTTGTAGTTTATTTAGAAATAGGCAAATTTCGAGTTCACTTCTTGGGCTAAGTCAAAACAAGGGAAAAGTATTGATATCTTTATTAAAGTATAAGTTTGAAAAATAATTCCTAAGCTTAAGTCTAGATTCTGAAAATATATACCCTACAAATTGCACAAACACGAACCTTGAAACTTGGAATAGTAGAAAAGACCTTGAAATGGTCTTGTTTAAAGTCCTTAGTACAAAGAAAAATAAAATAAAAATACAAGTGTGAATAAAGTGATAAAAAAATGAACACTGGTTTTTGTAATTACTTATGGCTGCATTAATAGATAAAAATATTTAGCGAGGGTGCTTCATCACCTAGTGCCTTAGACCAACTGGTTTGGGAGTCACTTCTAAAAGCCTTAGGGATTAAAAGACTAGGAATTATGCCTTAATTTGCAAACACAATTTATAATCGGTCGTTGGTACCTCAAGAAATATCAACGGCCGCATGAAGAATGTGTGGGCAATTTCATCTGAAAATCCACCAACTAAAAATACTTTGGACGATGGACAAGAGTATAATAGCTTGATTTGAATTTCCAAGTGTAGGGGTGATATATACACACATGTGGGGGGTATATGATTGAGATTTAGATGAGAGATAGGAATGAAAAATAGGACTTATATTTTTAATAGAGATGATAAAAATTCCTAAGTTGAGATGTAATCCTAGAAGGAAAACTTAACAGATACCAAAAGCTAAGTAAATTCACAAGAATATATATAATCCTAAGTTAAATGATAAGGAAGCGTGAAAAATATGGGTGGATAATTTATGAGTCGAAGATAATAGAATTCTTTGTTAGAAAACCTAATTGGAGAATAAAAGTCAATGGGCCTAATTGATAGGATTTTGTGGGTAGTATCAGCTGAAAACCCTCAGGAGACAACACTCCTCGTACTAGGGACACCTAGAGGTTTAACGGCTTGTTGCACGAGCTCAGTGCAATCGCGTTTCCCTGCGAAAGTGAGGCTAGGTCTTTTTCGAGAATAAAAGTAGGTTTGCTCGAGGACGAGCAAAATATAAGTTTGGGGGTATTTGTTCATACCATAATTCTGCATTATTATATTCCCCATTCTTATTCATTTTACAAATAAACAAGTGCTTTTGACCCATGTCTACTACATAGTTGCAGGTTATAGGTTCTCGGAACAAAAAACAGTGAAAAAGATGAAAAGATGATACAAAAGTGAGACTACGACCGACAAATGGAAGAATCTTGATCAAGCTTACAGTTTGAAGGCTAAATGTAGATCAATGAACAAGTTCACAAGTACAAAGGCAGTGCAAGGATCAAAACTTCTACACGAAGTAAGCGGTAAAAGTCCACGACTTTATTCACTGTGGAAATCTGGAAGAAATGTAGAAGACGGTCTGAGAAACCAAGTGAAGAAAATAGGAGAAACAAAGCAACAGAAGAAGACCAGAAAAATTGAGCACACAAGCTCCCTACATGGCCGCGGAACCGCGGCCAAACAGGGGTTTTGGCCGTGGTTCTGCGGCTATAAAGAGCCCGTGTCGGTGGAAATTTGTGTCGGTGCGTCGGCGTGTTGACTAGTCTTCTTAGGGGTATACTTGTAATTGCAGATATGACGCGATTGTAACCCTAGGGTTTTTATGTTCTATAAATAGAAACCCTAAAACCTTTTTTAGGTTATGACCACTTTTTATTTCATCTATTCAGAATTTAATTCCTGTGTAAATGTTTGGAGAGCGCCATCAATAAAGTAAGTAAATTTATTTCATTGCCTTAGTTAATTTTTATTCTTCCTTAGTATAATTTCATTCTCTGCCCTAGTTAGATAGTTAGAAATGTTAATCAATTCCCTAATGAGTGAGTAGTCTCCTCGCTTGTTAGGGTTAGATTTGGGGAAGGCTTGGGAGATGAAAATCTCTCACCCCTTTCTTGCCCATCACATATAATTAATAGGACTCCATCCATACGTACACACACCGTTCCCTACGGCACCCTATCCCACGAGGTAGCGGTGATACCGTAGTATAAATGACCGGTTGCGTATGTTTTCCATGGAGGTTAGGGTAAGAATTAAGAAAGAAATGATAAGAACCTAGAGGAAGAAACATCATTTCATCCCGATGGTACTAATCCCCTTTATTAATTATTACCATAACACCTAAAAGAGATCTAAATTAGGGCATTGAAAGCGGTGAGGAAATCTTCAATTTCCAAACTTAACCTAAACCTAACCCCAGCAAGATTGTAGTCTTAGAATAAATCAGTTTAGTTTTTAGCGATAATCCATTCACACCGTTTGGAATTAACTCGTTACACCAAATTAGGAAATACACAAAATCTCTGTGGACCAATCCGTACTCAACGGCTACCTACCAAGCGACGCCGTTCTTGATTGCGGTTAACAAAATATTTTTTATTCATGTTTTGAAAACGCACACGCAAAAACTACAACAATCAACGGCCACATGGGTATTGATCGATCAGAAGATCAACAAGCAAGCCTGCTCGTAATCCTGTGAATCCAATCAGTAACACTACCGTACAATCCGGTCTCTTCGTCTGATATGTCGCAGATCACAGCCTGTGGGTGGTATTACGTCAGACCCCAATAGCTTGATAAGTCATGCCGTTGTGAGGTTCATAACGGTTCGAGAAACTACTGGTAACACTTACGAGTTGTTCTCAGCAACCCTGGCCAGGGATTTCCTGTTATGGCCAATCGAGCATAGCGCAACATCAACCCCCAATACTGAGAGAGACGAATCCCCTCCTATCGCTCATTGCCTCCATGTGACTCGGGACTGTACCCAAAAACCACCGTTTTGCACGATCTCTTGAACGTGGTAAGGAGGAAATCAAAGCACAGTGGGAATCACACAAGGCTCTATGACGATCTCGGGTCGACAGACTAACCTGGACCAGTGTCACCAGAGAACTGCTATCTGACGATAGGTATAATACCATCTAGGAGTTCTCGGCGAGTCCGTTCAGTGTACCTAATATCCACTGAGCACCCTTATACCTTCTCTGATGTCAAAAACCAATGGATGTGGGATCATCCATCGCCCATCATATGGGTCAAGAAGCGTATACGCTAGTCTACTCTGGAATATTGATGCCCTGTCTCGATACTCCCACGACTATGAACATTTGAAGGATGTACTTACCGACTACCCTGGTCCCCACTAGTATGATCTCCATCACAATCCCGGTAGTCAAGTACTCATCCTAAGGGCTTTATCAACATGTTATAGAGAGACAATACGTGTACATGTTAAGATAAAGTGCAACCAGATAGCATACTATCATGTTGAGCAAGAAAGTCCTCACTATATATGTCCAAGCATCCACTACAATATACATTGTATGTATAGTAATGGCCTCTAAGGCATACAAATTACTAACAGATGATTGATCCATACGTTTGACTCGGGATGAGTTTAGACTTTTAGTCTTTTAATTACTCAAGTAGATGTTAGAATAGGGTTCGAGTCATATCTATTTCAAAATTAACGAATAGTTACGCACTTTTAAATGATGATTTCAAGAAGACGCTTCAAACTTTTCAAATGGTATCTTTTCCAGACAATATCATAGTCCCCTATTTCCTAAAACAACGATTCATACTATTTTAAACTATAACTGTATGACTCATACGTAGTTGTGTATTTTTATACTGTTCGCACTTACGATTCCTTTATTCTGTTTACGCTCGCATTATGATTTCTTTCATTATGATATATATATATATACACACACGACGTTTAATACCCTTTTGTTTACACGACTTCGTCTGTTAGTACACCTGCACAATTACTAATGATGTGCTCGTTACACTTACACATCTTTGCCGGCTCACACATTCATCATCGGTAATTGCTATATCATGGTATTATTCTTAATTTTAAAGTACGTTCATTGTTCAGTATTATCATATGACACGTTTGCACGATATACTTGATATGCTCACATTACAATTCTATGCTTGCATACATCGTACTTTTATGGTTGCATACAATGAGATACTATTTTCATGAGATTTCTGGATTTGAAAACCATAGATATATTTCAAAGGAAATTAATTGTTTTAAAAACGTGGTTTCTCGTGATGTGATTTCGAGGCGTCCACCATAAGTTTTCTCGGTTCTGAGATTGTTTTCGAGACCCGATTCAAGGAATTGGACGAACCGTCTGCGGATACATGGTGGACTCGATAAGGTGCCCCAGGGCAAGAAAGGATTGTTGTGCAGTAGACAATGAGCCTGGCAGAGGGAGTACTACCTACCGGTGATAGTTTGGACCCGGCGGTTATCCGGAGGATATCGACCGGAGTCGTGAGATAGATATGAGGGCCGATCAGAGGATGCGGCGCCTGAGATATGAGGATTTACATGTCGATGCTGGACACGGGTTTCATGATGTTTCGAGTGTCGCTGTTGGACACTCAGGTTCCATGATTTGATGTGTCGTAGATGGACACGCGTTGGTGATTCTCATATACAAACATGCGTATGATTCAGATGTTGGTTTTTACATGTGTCATTGGCAATGATTATATTGTTGTTACATATGCATATTTTGTCACCCTAGATATCATAGTATTACCTTCATTGTTTATTCGATTTCTACCTGCTGATGTTTTCTTCTCACGATTTGGCAACTCACCCATGTTGTGCCACAGTTTTTTTGCAGGTCCGACCGCTTGGATCAGTAGTGGTATCGCTGGCACACAGTTCCTTCAGGGTGTTTGCTTGGGTAGATGAGACACATTAGATTGTGACCATTCTTGTATTATTATTCATGTTGTATCTAGATAAACTCCATCAGTCAGAAACTAGACTTGTATTGGCGAGACTTAGAGCGATGGGTGTATGTTCGCTTCTTTGAGATGATGATGTCTTCCTTTATTTATTCTTTCTGTGTTTGATCTTCGCCGTTGGTTGTCGTATATATTACTTACTTGCGTGGTTGTGATTCCGCCGATTGGCGAAGAGCTAGCTCCCGCTTGGGATGCCTATATATATATTGCTTGTATGTGATTTTTGGATCAAAATATACAAGGGAGGTGCTGCCCAAATTTTTAAAGACGAAAAATGTTTTCAACTATAGTATAATCCACTTGCTTTTTCATATATCTTTACCTATGCATTTTAAAGGAAAACTCGATTTCATTATACCTTTATTTCAAATTTCACCTCTATTATTTCCCTAAAAAGGTTTAGATTTCTGGCCTTTGGCATACTTGAATTAGGTGGGGTCCTATAGACTTCATATGATTCAAGTGCCAGTCACGTGCCTTTTTCCGGGTCGTGACACATTCGATGAGGAATGAGCCTATATCCCTTCACCGGGAATGACCACTTTAGCAAAACTGGCATGTGCTACAATCCACTCGGTTTGTTTTGAAAACTAATCGATTTTTAAAGCGGAGCTTAAACCACCCCTTTTCAAATCACTGGATTCTACAACGATATTAAGTTCATTATGTTAATGGTTTTCATCAAAACCAGTCGTAGCCCTCCATCATTTCAGATAGGTAGTATTTAGTATTCGTGCTGCGTTTGTCGACCTTGTAAAGGCGTAGTTTTCGGTAGCTGATTAGTGCTTTTCTGCCGCATGCTAATGCGATTGGTTAGGGTAGTCGTACGGCTTTGTTGACCTTGTCAAGGGTTTTGCGGGTGAGTCTAATTCAGTCACGAAATGATAGGTTGAACTTCACTTGCACTTTATGGTTTGTTGATCTTGTCAAGGTCATAAACCGTATGGGGTAAAAACAGATATCAGGAATTTCAAGTGTTGAAATTTACAATGAGACTGCATACCTTTTATGTGATAGTTGGATCCCGATACCCACTGCGAGTAAGTGTTACTCCTAAGAGAGTTTTCCACTTTACAATTAGCTAATCCAGTAGGTGTCTAAGAAAGGTGTTAACGGGGTTATGCCCTTGCGGAAATGAGGTTATTTAATTAGTTCCATGCGAAAGCACGGGGAGACTCACTCGGAGTACCAACACCTGCCTGGCTGACCGATTAGCGAACTTATAGGGTGTAATTAATCCCAGCTAATCTTACCTTTTAGGATTTGAAGGAAGATTTGATAAAAACAGTGGGATCCATCCTGATTAGATAAGATAATAACTAGTCTAATCTTGCAAGAGCGCACGCTAAAGTGTTTTCTTCTCTCTCTCCAGGTAGCGACCATGTCATGCCCTAATCAAGATAATATTATGGATGTATTGACCGAACTCGCTTATTATACTGGGTTGGGGAACGTTGGTTCCGCCCTATCTTATGATAACAGTCATGAGTCTGGGCAAAGGAAAGGGGAATGCAAGGATTACCACGCAACCCGAATGAAGAGAGAGAATTTTGATGCATCTTATTCGGGTGTATTAGTTATTGAGAATTGTTTATCAATCTGCTCTACGTCCTAGGTTGTAACACTTTGGAATGCGACTAGTGTTAATTGTGCATTAATGAGGGGTTTTAAGGAAAAGTTTACGAAATTGGGTTACTCACATTTTATAACAATTAATTAGTATTTTTATATTATTTTTTATGGCTTGCACACACTTGTGCATGTTAATGTGAGGGTATATTAGTGTTAACCTTGGTTAGCAATCATAACACCTTAAGCTAAACCTTGCCCAAATCAACCTTGCCTTAACCTTCCCATGATAATTGTGTATGAGAAAATATCTAGTTTGGATGAGAGAGAGGTGGCAAGATGAGTCTAGAAGCATTAATGGTGGCATTAATGGAGGTGAGGGAGAGAGTGAGCATAAGGTTTTGTTTCACGCTACACTCACCCCTCACCATTATTTCTCTCTCACTCTCTCATTCTCTTTCACTCTCAATTATTCTTCATCTCTTCACTCCCACAACTTAAACCTCACTCCCTCTTCACAAAAACCTTGCTAAACTTCACAAAATCCCATTTAAACACTTCAAAAGTCCTGTTTTAGCCACTTGGTTGCCTTGGAGCTTGGAAAGCTAGGATTTTTGAGCAAGAGTGGTTAGGTAATGACCTCAAACTGATATTTAGGAGTTATTTTATTGGGTTACCTTGAAGTTATGGTTTAGAACACTAAAGGTAGCATTTTGTGCAAAATATCGTATTTTTAGTGTCAAGTTGTGTCTCTGAGATCTGCTGTAGAACCAGGTGTTTTCTGGAAAAGTTCCCATCACAGTGACATAGTGTTGAGATATAGAACCCACCATAAAAACCTGAGACCACCCCTTAATGTTTGGGCCGCAAATTTAATGGTTCTGGCCGTAAATTGCGGCCAGAGTGGGGGCTGGGGTGTTGGGGTTTGGGCGTAGAGTCCTTGCGATTGTAGGTAGTCTCGTGGCACTTGCAACTTTCACCAATTGTTTGTGTATAAAAATCCATGACTACTTTGCTTTATTCTGGTGTTTTGAGTACGCGTGTTACGTTATCCGACACGGTTCGTGATCTGGTGTGCTGCTACACTTGGGCTGGTGTTAGTGTGTCGCCATGCACGTTAGCCGTTGGCGAACACTTGTGGGTCGGATTGGAGTTGGTGCGTTGGTCAAACGTTTTGTGTACGTGATATTGATCAATGTCTGAGATTTGCACTGGTTATGTTTTGTGTTAATAGGATTGCAGGAGGGGACTTCGGACGCTACGACGAAAGGGAAGCAGGTGGTTGGATTTACCTAGCCCGCGACTGTCGGTGAGTAGATTTAACATCTACGAGGAATTCGCCCGAATGGCGTTATGCGTCAGGGCTAGATATGATATGATATTAGCCGCATTTTATTTATATTGCACATATAAAGATTGTGCATAAAACTTCATTGCATACTATTATTTGATGTGCTTGGAAACTGCACTATTATTGACGTTTCATGTTGCACGAGCACTGATTGTATGCCACTCACACCGTCAATAATTGCCATGACACGTACAACACTTATGCATACGTGAGATTGTATTGGTTGAGGGCTTGAGACATGATCCTTATTTTATTGTACACATGACATATAGCATACCTGTATACCTACATGCTTACACATATGCCTTGCCATGCCTACATGTTAGCTACACATATCCCTGGAGGGTATTACATCATTACTGATAGGTAGATACACATATTTTGCTATACCGACATGATTACGCATACCTGGCTATAGCTATATGTTCACCTTTATATGATGTTGCGTTTGGTTTCGGAGAAATTAGGAATCGCATGATATACTTAATAACTTGTTGCAGTTAAATAGCGGTTTTTCCATTATATGCACATATTACTGTTTCATGTTGCATATATTTTATTTCATGGTTTTCGTATTGATATATGGATTTCATATGATGTTTCCTGGATGTTTTGGTCCTGCATATATATATATATATATATCAGTGGTATAGGACGCCGATATATATATATCGGTGGTATGGTACGCTATTATATATATGTACACCTATATAATATATATCATCATAATAATTTATGCATGTATTTTTATTCATTGCGATGTGAGGGGCCGATGTGCCCGATGTGAGGGGCCGATGTGCCCGATACGATGGGCGATATGGGGGCCGATGTGAGGGAAATTGGGAATTTAGATTGTCTTGATGGACACTGGTCCGCCACGATGAGGATTTCCGTGAGGATGACATGTTTTATCCCATACTCCGCATTTATTCTATATGCTTTGCTTCATGTATTAGTAGTACCTGATAGAGTACCTTTAATGATAGTTGCATATTCATATTGTCATACTTATGCTACCAGCTTACATGTGATTGATTATTGCTGTTAGTGCATACTTGCGATTACAGTATGATATTATTTACTATTCACGAGTTGGCAACTCATCCCCCGTTGTGCCGCAGGGTTTTTCAAGTCTGATCATCAGAGTGGTCGCGGCAGGACGCCTTATTATCTCTACTTTTGTGGATACCGCTACGGTTGGCTGTGAGGCCGTTTGCTTTAGGTGGGTTGCGGTTATCCGATGATATACATTGTATATTTCTTGTATCTAGTACTCTCCATTTACCACCTTCATGTATTGACTTAGAGACGAGTTGTGAGGATCGATATTGTATTTTCTTTGACTCTGGTTGTCGGGCTCGTGTGAGCCGGCCTTTTTATATATGTGGATTATCATTTCTTCGCTACAGCGTCGTATATTTGTTGTGGTGGTTGTTTCCGCCGTTGGGCGAGATTTGCTCGCATTGGGGATGCTTTACTTTTATCTTATGTTTGTACCCGTTTCGGGGCGAGTTTTTATAAAGGAGGTGCTGCCGAAATTTTTATGAAAAAGAACTTAAGCTTTAAAGTTTAGCATCGAGATTTTTAAAGTGTTCAATCTTTTCCTACTTGTAATGGTTTAGATTGTTGGGTTTTCATCTTACTTAAATTGCGTTGCTCTTGGTGACGTTACGTAGTCTAAGTGCCGGTCATGTGCCCAAATTGGGTCGTGACATGGGTATTAAATACCGGATCAGGATCACACATTTGTAATCTGTTACAAGGGTTAAGGAAAAGTAGAGAACTGTGAAGGATGATATGTCTCTCAGAGTAGGAAATTGAGCAATTGTTGCTGCCGAAGCTGTTAGTGATATATGACCTAAAGGCCATTATTGTATAGTACTGGATTGTATATTACATTTTGGATGCTTGGGATATACACAGATATAATAACAGTCTTGCTCAATATGATAGTATGCTATCTGGTTTGATTCTATCTTAATATGTGTATATGTTTCTTTTAGCATATCGCTAATACATATTGATAGAGCCCTTCGGATCTTTGCTTGACTACCAACGTTGTGATGGCAGTCACACTAGTGGGGGATGGGTAGTCTATAAGCACATCCTTAAGATTGTCCCTAGTCGTAGGATTATCGAGAGAGTGCATCGATACTCCAGAGTAGAGTAGTGTATACGCTTCTCATCCCCAGTCAGGGGAGGTGGCCTATCCCGCAACCATTGGTATGCCATAACAGAGATAGTATACATGTGCTCATTTTGTTAAGAATTACACTGAACGGACTCGAAAGGAACTGCAGGTTAGTATTATACCTATTTTCAGTTAGCAGTTCCCGGGTGACACGAGTACAGGTTAGTCCGTTGACTTGACATCACTATTCGTCTCTAGTGTGTTCCCACTGTACTTAGATTATTACCCTACAACGGCTCAAATGAGTCATGCAAATAGGTAGTAGTTGGGTGCAGTCCTGAAGCACTTGGAGGCAGTAGTGGATAGAAAGGATTCGCCTCTCCGAGTATTGGGAGTTGATATTGCGCAGTGTTCGGATAGCCAATACACAAAGTCCCTGGCCAGGGCAAGTGAGATTTACAGGTTGGTACATCAGTAGTTTCTCAGGGTGTATTGGGCTCTACACCGACATGACTTATTGCGCTATTAGAGGTCTGGCGTTTACCACCCCCAAGTCCTGATATGCGATACTCTTAGACGAACAGACCGGACTGTATGGAGATTTTCTTGGATAAGCTCAGTAGGGGTTCAGATGAGTTCGCTCGTCGTCCTTCTTTTCGACAGGTACCTGGGTAGCCGTTACGTACAGCTAGTGCTGTTGACGGACTTGTGGTTAAACCCACTGCCAGCTTAATATCGAGTCTTTAGAGTCCCATACAGAGGGTTTCTCTGGTTCAGGAGAAACGATGTTGAGGTCGTATGGTTTTACGTGCAGGGTTCCGATCATATACATGTACTGGCTACACGGATGTTGTTCGGACGGATAATACTAGTGGGCTTTGGATTAAGCCTGATTCTAGTACTATATTATTGAATTATTATCATCTCATTGTATTCGTATTTTTGCAGTATGAATACAGGTTTGTATATACGGTGATTCCATTCTTGTAATTTTACAAATGGTGCTTCTAGAAAGGGACACCCCATTATTGGATTTATCTATTTTTGGAAAATAGATTATTGAGATGGAAAATGGAGATATTTCTGGTATGGATGAAGCGTGGATAATTCTTTTGTTTATTGGTTTGGACTTACTATTGAAGCATGGCTACAATTTTCTATTGAAAATTATTACATGCTTTATGTGAGAAAAGAATGAGCCATTATTCACTAGCCTCAAGACTTGCTCTTTTGCTCATTTTCTCTCTCTTCATTTTTTCTTCTCCTTCTTCCTCAAGACCCTAAACCTTTACATGTGTTGTGGACTGATTGATGTAAATTCGGATGTGTAGTATGAATCAATTCAAAAGGTCCCCTAAAACGGCACCATTTGATTGAAACTGTTTCTTGTGTCGGTATTAGAAAATTTATAAAGAACTTCACAACCAAAAATTATATTGACCGCAATCAAACTACGGTGTCAATTATAGTTCATGAATGAGTGCGGATCGTCCACAGGGATTGCACGATTTGTTTGTATTATGATATGCTTGAATTGAAAAGTTAAACTAAGATAAACGAAAACATGATTCAAGAGTTTTGATTTTCATGTGTCACTATTCTATTCAAGAATCAAGAAAAAGATAAACAGTCAAGAATCGGTGTATCGATGATATTTCCAATCAACAATCAAGAATCTAAAAGAGGCTCGTAGGAATCGATCGGATCGATAGACGTGATGTAATCTAAAGATATCGTGTTCTTGTCCTTCGAAGGATTGATACTAGATCGATGATCATCGACGAGAGTTAGGGCTTTCTCGTGAAACTAGGGTTTCATCTCATAACCCTTGTTCTTTCGTCGATATCATTCCTTTTCTAGCCTCTACCAAATTCAAGAAATGATCGTAACTCCCCAATTTCGAACGATGTCAATCAAGAAAGCATCGAAACAAAAATGGGTCGTCGTTTCTTGAACTTGCTAGGGTTTACAAAGCTCGTAGGACTCAAGAATCGATTAAAGCTATGTTACATCATCATCCTATTGACCGTCTCGACTCCTCGACGAGCGGAGTTTTATTCACACATCACCACACAGAAAATATTCACGAATTGTAAAGATGTCATGATGCAGAATTTAAAGAAAACAAGATAAAAGAATATCACCTTTATTTATCTCAACAATTTTGATTACATTTGCTTCAAGAACTACAAGAAGGAGAATCTAGATTGTTGATCGGGCGTCGCTCGGCTTCATGAGTCGTGGATCGGCTCGGATCGCTTACTCCGTTGAAGATCGGCTCCGCTCCTAAAGGTTGTCGGGCTTCTTGCTTAATGTGTACTCGGGATCTTGACTTTTGGAGTTGGAATTAGGGTTAGGGTTTCACACAAGCCCTGTCACTAGACTTGTGGAAGAAGAAGAAGAAGATGAAGAGAGAGAGAGATTGGGGATAGATTCACTAATTGGATGAATAATTCCCAAGGTTGAATCCAATTTTATAATGAGCCTAGGGTCTTATTTATAAAGCATCCAAACCCTAGGTTTAAGTTTGAAATGGTAGTTCCCTCCCAAAGTTTGTTGAGTAGTTTCTAGAAAGAGTTTGTTAGGAGCTAGCTTAGGGTTTAAGCTAGGGTTTAGGGGGAAGGTTCTAGAATGATAGGCTAGTTTAGTGTAGATCAAAGTGTTTGCTGATCTGGTAGAAACCCCTGGAGTCTTCTGGAAGTTGGAGTGCATTTCTGAACTGTAGGCCCTCAATGAAGCATTTTGGTGCAAAATTTGCTGTCTGACTCCATGGACCCACCGCGGATCCGCGGCATTAGCAAGCCCCTGCCGTGGATCCGCGGCCATGTTGGAGGCTTGGGCCTTGATTCTTTTGGTGATGCTTTGTACTGTATTTTAGGGCTTTGTCTGATATGTTGATTTGCAATTTCTCTTTTGTAATGATACCAGATCTGAAATTAGTGAGTTGACGTATCTTTTGAGCGGTGTAATGTTCGAGCAAGCTTTCCTTTTCCTGCACAGACTTCGAAACACGGGTTGCGACATATAGAATTATTGCGATGCCATGCAATGCAGTCAATTTCCCTAGAAATGCCGGTTTTAAGATCTAATACATGTAATCTGATATTTTGCGACAGTTTTGCTAATATGTAAAATATGAATGCCGTACACTTCTAAATGAGTGCAAATGATGAGGAAATTGCCGGCTAAAATATACAATATTTTCGACTGATCATGAACCCTAGGGTCATTTGAGATAAAATACTCCAATAAACACCCTGCATCACCTAAGCTATCTAGATTAGCGAAGTAGGTACCTTAGTTTCCTCGGTTTAGAGGTTGGATCTTGAACCATAGACTCTTGGGGTGGATCGTCTTCGACAAGAGGAGGCCGATGACCAAGCTAGATCTGCAACTTCGAGGAGCTCAAGTTGAGGAGAAGAAGACCCGAAGGACTTGAATCAAGTAGGTATAAAATTCTTTGATAGTAGTTTAGAACCTCCAAGTGTTTAACTAGTTAATGTTTTCGAGAAGATCCTGTATATAGGTCGATGTTGGAAGTATAAAAATCGTTTTGTAAATTCCTCTTCCCCACAAGTGTGTGGGGTGTGCGACATCGACTTACAGTGGTATCAGAGCCTACTTAAACTTTAACTAGTTTGTTAGCAAGTGTTTAGAACTTCGATCGATGGAAATTACCTGAAATTGCATTTTCAAATATTTCTTGCTGTCTAAATTTTAAACATGCTTAAAAAATTATTTCAGTGACTTCAAAATTACATGCATGCTTTTATAGGACCAAGGAAAAAATTCTAGCAAATAATCTCCTAATTATACTGCTAATTCGAGGCCAAATAGGTCATTTGGTCGCGGATTCGTGGCCTAATTATGGATATATTGCTCCCTTTTTTTCTGGGGTTCAGGTTCTTGGAAATATGATTTTTGGTACCTTTTGTTAGGAATATGCATGCCCTAGAAGCCATTATTGTATGATATAGTGGATGCTTGGACATATATATAGAGGAATTTCTTGCTTGACATGAGAGTATGCTATCCGGTTGCTCTTTATCTTAACATGCATACTTGTATTATTATACTGTCTCTCTGATATATGTTGATAAAGACCTTAGGATGTGGACTTGACTACCAGGACTATGATGCAGATATGTTGGGATCCGGCACCCGCGCCGCGGAGGCCGCTGCCGAGCTAGAAGCTAAAACGAAAATTTGTTGCGAGCACCGGACTCCCGTGAATCCCAGGATTCGAACCATATACCTAAACTAGCTAATCTATAAGTGTAATGGGTTGAGAAATACAACCTTTGTCATGTGTCCACCCAATTATGGAAGACCCCTCATAGCTCGTTGCTGCCAGGATCGCGCTTGAGCATTGACCAACTTTGCCGAAGACGATCCACCCGAGGGAACACGGAGGAGGCTCGAACCGACGATATAAAGACGCTAGGTTTGGATATCCGGTGATGTATGAATACTCCACTAAATTTTTCTCTCTAGGATCTTGCTCAAACATTGAAGCAAGAAGAAGAAGAAGTTGGAGAAGATGAAGCATGAACTATGAGCCATGGAGCTCAAGCCAAGGAGAAGAATAGTCATCTAGTCCAATGGTAAAAAGAAATGGCTACTATATAAAGAACCATGCACCAATATTGCAACCAAATGAGAAAAAACATTTTAAATAAAAGCCATGCTTTTCTACAATGTAGTACCATGCTTCATCAACTCAACATGCCACCTTATTTCCCTTTTAATTTTCTAAATAGAAAATTAAATATGAGGTGTCCATCTTCTAGAAACATTGCTATATAAATATGGAATACTTCACCTGGTATATGTATTGCTACATATACGTGTATCCGTGTAAAAATACGGATAGCACCAAAGAGAGAAAATAAATATTGAACAATATGTAATACCCCAGGTGGAGTTGGGGTTTATACCACCTACCCCGTGAGAAGTGAGATGTTATCCGGTATCGAGGTGGGGATGTAACCGATACGGATGCACACGGGGACCCACCAGAACAATGGGGAGTATCGAATTCCATTCCGAAAGAGGGCACGATCTGAACTATAAATGGAATGATACCACTCTTATAACACAGAGGCGCCTTTTGGATGAATCAGAACTCCGGAGTTTGAAGAACTCCGTAGTTAAGCATGCTTGAGCCAGAGAAATTCTGGGATGGGTGGCCTACTTGGGAGTAGCCCCGGGTTCATTCAAAGGGACAAAACCGTGCGGTTTCGGCCAGAGCGGACAATACCATCTGTGTTTGGGGGTTGGTCGTGACAAATATGGTATCAGAGCCGGTCCCTCAAAAGTAGGTCTGTGGTTCGAGTACGAACCATTGTTCTAAGTGGGGGTGAATGTAATACCGCAGGTGGAGTTGAGGCTGAATACCACCTACCCCGTGAGAAGTGAGATGTTATTTGGTATCGAGGTAGGGATGTAACCGATACGGATGCACACGGGGACCGACCAGAACAATGGAGAGTATCGAATTCCATTCCGAAAGAGGGCACGATCTGAACTATAAATTGAATGATACCACTCTTATAACACAGAGGCAACTTTTGGATGAATCGAAACTCCGGAGTTTGAAGAACTCCGTATTTAAGCGTGCTTGAGCCAGAGAAATTCTGGGATGGGTGACCTACTAGGAAGTAGCCCTGAGTTCATTCAAAGGGACAAAACCGTGCGGTTTCGGCCAGAGCGGACAATACCATCTGTGTTTGGGGGTGGGTCCTGACACTCTGATACCACTGTAAGTCGACGTTACACACCCCACATAATGCGGGGAGGCGAAAAACGATCATTTTCAATCAAGGTAACATCGACTATGCATAAGGATCTTTGCTAAACCCCAACTAACAATCAAACTAGGAGTTGTAACTACTATGTTAGATGATTATACCTTAAGATACTAGTCCTTCTTGTTCTTGTTGTCCTCCTCCTCCTCGGCCTCCTCAAATTGAAGAAGATCCACCCGAGAGTGCCTACTTTGAGCTTTGACCTCTAAGATGAGGTAACTAAGTGGCTTAGAGTGCAAATCTAAGTGAACTAGATAATATAGAGTGTGATTAAGGATTTGTTAGCCTCACTAACCCAACGATTCTCAACTCATAAGACAATTAGGGTTAAGATTAAGAAGAGAGAGCTTGAGGAGAGAGAAAGTGTTTGTGATAATGATAAGAAGTTCCCTCATGTTTGAAAAATTATGAAGCATAAAAATATCTCACTAAAATATCTAGTAAAATATCAACCATGCTTCATTTAATTCATAAGATTAATCATCTCCATGAGTCATAGTTCATTTAATGAAAACAACACAACATTTCCTCCACCTCATTTAAGTTTAAATCAAAAGATAAAAACCTTAATGAGTCATCTTCTTCTAGAAGCTTCCCGACAAATTACGAGAATGCCCCTCCCATCCGTATTTACAAAAAACATTAATATAATGAGACTAAATAAATCCAATAATCTAATACTAGGATCCGGCTTAAACCAATGCCCACTAGTATATACCGTCCGAATATCAAACGTGCACAAGTACACATATATGTCCGAACCCTGTCATAAAACCATACGACCTCTATATCGTTTCGGCCGAAGCAGGGAAACCCTCTTTGTGGGACTTTAAAGACTCGACACTACGCTGGCAGTGGGTTTAACCACAGGCCGCAAGCAGTACTAGCTATACGTAACGGTCCCCAGGTAGATGTTGATAAGAATGTCATTGAGGAAACCCATTCGAACTCCTATTGAGCCTGTCTGTGGCAATCTGCGTACAGTCCGGTCTGTTCATCTAAGAGTGTTGAATATCGGGCGTAGGGGGGCGGCAAGCGTCAGACCCCTAATAGCGGTATAAGTCATGTCGGTGTACAACCCAAAACATCCCGAGAAACTACTGGAGCACCTACCAGTAAATCTCACTTGCCCTGGCCAGGGACTTTGTGTAATGGCGTTCCGAACACAGCGCGACATCAACCCCCAATACCGGGAGAGACGAATCCTATCTAACCACCACTGCCTCGAAGTGCTTTGGGATTGCACCCAACTGCTACCTATTTGCACGACTCAATAGAGCCGTGGTAGGGTAGTAATCTAAGAACAGTGGTGTAACGTTTTGAAAATCGTTTCGGTGAAATTTCGGAAAATCGGTAAAATAAGGGGGTTTTCCGTAAAAAGTCAAAATATAAATATCTTTTAATATAAAATTAAATATACATATTCTAGCTACATAATTATGAGTATTTGGTGTTTAATGAGCCACTGGTAAAATTTCTAATTTTCTGAAATTTTTTCCGAAATTAAGTATTTTAACATTATTTTAAGCCGTCACTAATACATTTAATTAGGGAAAATTATAAATTGGAATGTGTTAAAACAAATTTTGTGCATCATAACACATTAAACAAAATTTTAACATGTTGTTTTTGAAATGAAATGAAGTTGTCAAACGGTTTTAGAAAATATCGAAGAAAAAGGCTTAAATGGTGAAAATAAGTTAAATAGATATTGGGGTATAACATTTATCTTTTTTCCCTCACCCACACTCACCCACACCCTCTCTCCTCTCCCCAAATCAGCAGCCCCAAGTTCCCCCCCTCATTTCCCCACTTGTTTTTGCAAAAATAAAACAAATGAAAAGAAAAGAAATAGAAATAAAAGGAAATGAAGTAAGGTGTAAACATGTGAGGTATGGGTTCTTTGACTTGGACTTTTTCCCCACCTCACTCTCTCACCTCTCCTCCCCATTTTGGCCGACCCCAATAGCAGCAGTCCCCCCCATTTTCCCTTCTCTTTTCTCTTCAAAAATTCATCAAAAATCCACCAAAAATCCCATAAACTCAAAATCCAATCCCTACCCATTTTTCTTTAGCCTATCTAGCATGGATCTTGGGAACAAGATGGCAATTTTAGAGGCTAGATTTCAAGTTGGATCAATTGGTTATGAGGTATAAAAATCTTAACCTTTTTGTTAAATTGTTTGCTATTACTTTAATTATACTAAATTAGATGTTAATTATGTTTTTTTATTGCAAGGTTTAACCTTCAAGAGAAGGATTTCTAAAATTCTAGTTAGAGTTTTACTACATCATTAGGGTTACAATGTGTAGATTATCATCTTAAGGAAATGAAAACCTAATCTAGTTGCTAGTTTGCATTTTTGTTAATTTAAATTTGTAATAATTATATAAATTGCAAACTAGATTTTAAAATATATATATATATATATATATATATATATATTGATGAGATAAAATTCTAATTAGGGTTTCATGACATTATTAACATTATAAATTGTGGTTTAATACTTTAGTGTATGCAAAACTAAGCTTAATTGTTAAATTGTGAATTTTGCTTTAAAAAGTGTTAAAATCGGATATTTTTGCAAACCAGGAATTTGGAATTAATACAAATTGATGAGATTAAAATATGGAAGTGATTTGTATGACCTAATTATGATATTTAATGTGCATTTTGGTCATTTGAATCGTTAAAATATGTAGATTGGTTAAAACAACAAGTTTTGAACCGAAATAGGAATTTGTGCTAACTAGGTTTTTGGGAAATAAAACGATTTGTTTAATTTTATGGTTTTGATGAATTAAACCCTATTTCTTATACAGTTAGTGAATTTTGAAACCATGATTGGTACGTTTGGTGTTTTTCTCGATCAATCAGCGTTTGTACGCCGATGTCGAGGGTTTTTCGGTTGATTTGTGAAAGCAAACCATAGGTTTGACCTATGTAAGATTCGTGTGTCGTTTTGGTCATGAGTCGGATTTTAATGCGATACGGTGCATTTTGATATGTAGGTACCCTCACGAGGAATTCGAGACGACAAGAAAGCATGTGGCGACGTCGGCACCGGCGAGCGAAGATCAGGTGAGTAGATTTATATCTACGGAGAGAAGTCGGGTGGATGGCGTATAGCACCCCCGCAAAGTTATGAGAAATGATGTGATATGGTAACGATATAATCTTATATGTTATTGTGAGATACGTACACCTAGTAAGAGAAGCCTTAGGAGCTTATGGATTAGTGTTAGCGATGAACGGAGGAAGGTTTTGGTTGGTTTCTAAATCGCAACCCAAGAGTAAGGTTTTGCATAGACGCACACATACACACTTGCATACGTCATTTTATTGTGCGTATATAGGATATGTATATATTTATATATACACATAGGTATGGGACTATATATATATATATACATGGATAATGAGGATAGTGGATGATAGTTGGGGATGAGTCGATGAGTTTGGGCTTGATGCCACGACATCGGTGATATGATTTGGATCGTATTATGAGATGCGAAATGTGATGATAGCGGATCGGTAGGCGATTTGTTTCATACACACGCATTTATATATATGTTGATGATATTAGTAGTGTACTAGACTTAGATCAGTACCCCCTACCCACGATATGTGATAATGTGGATACCAGATGAATAATAAGATAAATGTGATATTGACCCGTACTCAGTTTGGGATGTCGTACGATGGATTTACCGTACGAGCTATATATTAATGATAGATCCGCACTCTTGATTTGAGGATGTCATATCAGATGGTGTATCGTATGGGATACCATTGAGGCGGGATCACCGACTATTATACAGACAGATATATATCGACTCAGATGTAGGTGGTTTCCGTACCCCTTTCGATCGGTTGTTAGTTATACCTGTAGTTTACCAAGTAGATGTCAGACAGGACCCGAGTCATACCTATTTCCAAAATTGACGAATCGTGAGAATTTTAAAGAAATACCAAGGGTTACTACTGATATTTTAAAAGACGTATATTTTCTTAAAAACACTGTAGTCCTTATTTTCAAAGACCACGATTTGTACTATTTCAAACGGCAAAACAGTATAATACATGTATAGTAAGGTAGATTCCTTGTTGTTATGTTATTATTCATGTTCCGCATATTATTGTTGTATTTACTATTCATTTCCTTATTATGTTGTTATCGCCTCATTGCATGTTATTGTGTACGTAGTAATTATGAAACCATGTTGTTAGGACACCAGCACCATTACTGATGACGCATATACTCCACGTACACTCGCTTGCCGGCTAACACACATCTTAATCGGTAATTGCCATGTCACGTACACTTTAGAAAATACTATTTCAGTGACATAGCTTGCTTGCTGATAGTTGTAATATGTTATAGTTTCCATATGCTAGTTTAATTATTGCATTCACTGCATGATATCAGATGCATCCATATACTCATTGGTTATGCAGTATTATGGAGATTTATGCCGGTATTCACTGTTTATTGGTATCATGATTTTGATGATTTCGTATTTACATGAGATTTTTGGATTTGGGGGAAAACCGCAAGGATTTAATAAAAGCTTAGTATCATCATTTTAAAATGCAAATTGCGGTTTTCTCGTGATGTATGAGTTGTCCACCATGAGTTTTCATGATTGCTGTTGGATTTGGAAACCCGATTCGAGGAGTTGGATGAACCGTCTCGGGTACATGGTGGGCACGGTATGGTACCCCGGGGCAAGAAGCTCGAGTTGTATTCGATGAGCCTGGCAGGGGAGAACTACATACCGGTGATAATACTTGTACTCGTCGGTTATCCGGAGGATATCGGCCGGAGTCATGTGATGGATACAAGCCGATCCGTTCTGCCGGAGCCCGCGGGCCGATCCCGCAGAAGATACGGATGCCTGAGATATTGAGATTTGAGATTTAAGATATTGGGATTTGATACTTAGATACTGAGACTTA
This sequence comes from Agapanthus africanus, assembly GCA_030015575.1. Taxonomy (NCBI): domain Eukaryota; kingdom Viridiplantae; phylum Streptophyta; class Magnoliopsida; order Asparagales; family Amaryllidaceae; genus Agapanthus; species Agapanthus africanus. The sequence goes on along the minus strand of JASDDO010000014.1, from coordinate 449,028,569 downwards.
TGTTTTGTGTCGATGCTTGACACTGATTTCTCAGTTGCATTCATTGATGATACATGATTGACATACATATAGAAATCTCATTGATTAAAGAAAACAGTTGTCTCACTCATGATATATTCTGTTTCCATTCGTAACGTATTTATACATCATATATCTGATATGTTGCTATCCGAGGCACTGACACGAGCAGGTAGTATTACACTATATATAGTTGGACCAGGAATCTTTTTATTTGAGGATATTACCTGATATGACCTAGGATAGTGTTATGCATGCGATTTCTACTCGTAGATGTTTTCTACTCACGAGCGGGCAACTCACCCCCGTTGTGCCACAATTCTTTGCAGGTTTTGCCGTACAGGTTCTTGGCGGCTTTGCTGGCACACTGTTCTTTCCGGGTTATTGCTTTGGCAGGCAGGTTCTTTGCATCAGGACCAGATTGTATATTTGAGAGAGATAGAAAACCAGATTGTATCTAGAAACTCCATCAACCAGATTGTATATTTGAGAGAGATAGAAAACCAGACCTGTTATGCTTTCGACCTTAGAGTCGCGCGTTGTATTATTATGGCTTTCATGTTGTTTTGAGTTTCTTTGAGTTTTGATCCCCGCCTTTCGTCGTTGTATTTTATTTCTTGCATGGTTGTGACCGTCGATTGACGAAGAGCTAGCTTCCGCTCGGGGATGCCTTTTTACTTATTTCGTATACTATTTATGTTGTATCCCGTTTGGGGCCAGTATTTACAAAGGAGACTCTGCCGAAATTTTCAAAAAATACTTGAGATTTTAAAAATACATACTTCGGTCTATGTTGATTAAAACAACTTGTTTTCAATTGGTTTTTCCTTCACTATACGGCTTCCTTGGTTTTGATTTCTGGGTTTTGGCTTACTTAGATTATGTACGCCTCGAGACGTTTCGTAATTTAAGTGTCGGTCACGTTGCGTACTTTTCGGGTCGTGACAAAGTTTGTATCAGAGCGTTAGGTTTTACCTTCGGAGTGTAGGATGACCCTTGGTTGATGGAGTAGGTAGCTTGAGTAGAGTGACGTATCATACGTATGTTCCGCGGCATACTTACGATACGATACTCCGCTTAAGAAGCCTTAGGATGTACATTTACTTGCACAGTATTATATTCCTTCCTATGATATAGCCTCATCGGTACCAGTTTATGGTTTTGTTATCACGGTGGTATGGGCAGAGAGAGCTACGGCTAGAGTTGCGGTCAGCACGAGCTCGTCACGAATGAGGAATGACCAGGGCGTTATTATAGGGACATACGATTGCATAGGGAGGCGCCGTTTTATTGCGTTTTCGCGCTACGAGTGTTTGATGGATCGCTTTTACGAGATTTCTGGGACGTGCAGATCAGCACCATAGGATTGGGCCACTTCTAGAGGCCAACCGGATTGTGATGACCATCAGAGCACAAATTATTTGATGATTGAGGCACTGTTCAGCGTGCGGACGAATGAGCCAGCGATTTCGACGAATGAAAAGATATCGCCCCAAATGTTTGAAGCTAACGCCACACGAGTTATACTTCGAGATATGATAGAAGATCGCTAGTCCCCAGAGATAAAAGACTAGGACATGTGATTCATTGCCTACCCCGATGCGAGGTCATCAGATTGATTGGTTCCAGTTCGAGACGACTTCATGCAGATACGTTGAGAGTCGATAGAGATGATCGAATGTCAGAAACCCATTTTTCCAAGTTTAAAGTATTCGGAAAACAATGCAAGCAATTCTATGGACCCTCTAGAAGAATGAAACCCTAACTCGACGTAATGACCATGGAACGCCGGTGAACCTTAGGGTTTGCGGTAGTTCAGCGGTGCCATTAGTGAGGCTTGGGTCTGCCCTTCTACGGTTGGTCCATAGGTGATGTAGCATATATTCGATACCATTAAACTGTACCCAAGATGTTGAGCTCTTGGGGGATTATAAGGTTTTGACAAATCGATCGGATGATTCGACTTCATTCGGATATCAGGTGATGAGATGCATTGCTTGGGAGACTCCAGATACGAGTATAACAGTTGAAGCGCAGTCCTTGCAGCCACGGAGAGACGAGTCCGAAGCAGTCGACATTAGAAAAAAGTGGAGTAAGAGGTTCGTACGAGATCTTGATGAGATGACGTTCCACTACGCCGACATCACAGATATGATACGCATGCAGAGGTGTTGTATAAGAATATATCTTCCAGAGGGAGTCGTGATGAGTATGCAGCCATTCCGGAACTAGATATAGATTTAGTAGGAGATGATAACTTCCGGGCAGTTCGGCAGGAATGAAATTTGTGAGAGACCCCGACAAGATCTTTCTGGAAATACTAAACGAGAAGACCTGGACCCAGGAGCGGTCATATGACGCACACTCAGTAGGCCAGAGTCTGGCATCGTCGACGAGACATGTTATTTGTAACCATGATAAGTTGACCAGAGATCTTTAGAGGATGTGTCAGAGCGGACTGCTTCCGTTATCGTTTCTATATTGTACCGTTGAGCCGAGGAGCTATGTACTTAGCAATCTGCAGTGAGAGACGAGAGCCTAAAGGCACTGTGCGACATGCCATGATCAGAAGGCAAGTAGATATCTTACTCTGCTAGCATTGGATGCACCGACACCTTCTCGACTTTGAAGGACGGACATATCGACGACAATAATTATAAGTTGTGATTTTGTGATTGACTATCACGTATCCGTCACTTTGGATTTTCAGTATTTTTTTGGGTGATTTATTTCATGATTGAGTTTTGATGAACGAGTTTCATGATATTTGATTTCATGCCTATGGCAAGCATACGATTTGACTTATGCTTTCGGCATAGTTTTCACGCACTTTTAGTATTTGACTCGATTTTGTGCACGCTGATGCACATGATTGTGAGATTATATACTACGATATACCTGATTTGGATTTGGATTGAGATATGTTGTATACCGTCGATTTCGATATTCGATATTTGTTTTCGTGCACCTTGTACACTTGACTTGGATTTTGCGCATACTTGACGCGCTTGATGCGATTTTGGTGCACACCAGATGCACTAAATCGAGATTCTTCGTGCATATCAGATGCACCTGGTTTTGCTGTCAGGCACACACGTTGCCTTTGACAGGTGTTTTCATGCACACCTGTTGCACTTAGATTTTGTTTCCGTGTACATGTATGGAACATTCATGGATTTCGATTTCCGTGCGCACCAGACGCACGTGGATTTCATATATATATGTGGGATTGATTTCTTTTGGAGAAGTATATTTATGATGCTTGCTATTTGATTTAGTACTGTGCAGGACTAGTCAGAGGACAGTACCTGAGTATATTTTGCATGCATTGATAGTTATCGAAGGGATTTCCAATGAGGAGCTATAGTCTCAGTATTTACCTACGTGTCCGAGATGACGCGAAACATTTTATAAACGAAACCCTTCTAAAATTGCTTTCAAACGGTGGGACGTGCATATTAAACAAAGGATATATATATATATATAGTTATTTTCTTACGATAGACGTCCGTCACTGTACAGTGTTGCGAACATCGCCCGACGATTTGAAAAAGGTTTGGCATGAATTGCTTCCAGATGTTTTAATGTTGTATATCATGTTTGTTTTCATATTAGATCTTGACACTGATGTCTTCCCCATTACTCCGATGATTGCGGGATGCTTGACGGAGTTTTGATTTTGGTATATATATATATATGTTTTTGATGCGCATGCAGTGCGCTACGATGTGTTTTATGCATTTATGATTTCGGAGCCCCGATGACTTGATGGTGTAGGGTTGCAAAGCACTGCCACAAGGGTCTACGAGGCATCAACCTTGCCCGATTAAAAATTTAGCCGTGCCGAACAACCCAAAGCCGGATCATTAAACTAGAGTTTATGCGAAAACTAACATGTTAAACACTTTAACACTAAGTGAGAGGGATTACAACCTTTGTAGATCCGGTCCTTCACTTCTTAAGCTCCGTGTTGAAGTCCCTTCGCTGCGATCATCGTGTTCCGAACTCTCGAGAGGCTCCGCGAAGAGAAAGGTGCAAGCTTGCTTCCGATCTTCGATAACAAAGGTGATCTACATTGAAGTTTCGTTAACACAAGCTCTCACTCTCTAAAAGAAGTGAACACCCTCATCTAAATGGCAAGGATAGATGAGGATGATGAAGTAGGATTTTTGCTCTCTTTTGTTTTCATATTCTCACATATAAACATCACTTATGAAAAAGCTAGTGAAGCTTTTCATCAAGGAGGAAAAAGGAAGAAGGAAGAAGAAGAGCTCAATCCTTTTGTGATGAATAATGAATTGTTTTAGTGGTTACAAATCTAACCAAGGGTTAAGCATGAAGGTGTTAACCATTGTAGAGAATTAACTAGAGTTAATGGTTTGGATTGGGTTAATATATTATCTGTTAGTTGTATGTATGCCCTAGAGGCTAGTATTGTACAGATGATGTATATTATATTGGATGCTTGGACATATATAGAGATGACTTTCTTGCTCTATATGATAGTATGCTATCTGGTTGATCTTTATTTTAACATGTATACTTGTCTCTTTATACTGTCTAATAGTTACATGTTGGTAAAGCCCTTAGGATGTGTACTTGACTACCTGGACTATGATGCGGATCATACTAGTGTGGACATGGTAGTCAATAAGTACATCCTTCAAGGTCCCTAGTCGTGGGTGTATCGAGACGGGGCATCGATATACCAGAGTAGACTAGCGTATACGCTTCTCGACCCATGAGATGGGCGATGGATGATCCCATATCCATTGGTGTTTGACATCAGAGATGGTATACGGGTGCTCAGTGGAGACTGGGTACACTGGACGGACTCGCCATGAACTCCCAGATGGTATTATACCTCACGTCAGATGGCAGTTCTCAGGTGACACTTGTGCAGGTTAGTCTGTAGACCCGAGATCGTCATAGAGTCTTGTGTGATTCCCACTGTGCTTTGATTTCCACCTTACCACGTCCATGAGGACGTGCAAAACGGTGGTTTTTGGGTACAGTCCCGAGTCACATGGAGGCAATGAGCGATAGGAGGGGTTTCGTCTCTCCCGGTATTAGGGGTTGATGTTGCATTGTGCTCGATTGGCCGTAACAGGGAAGTCCCTGGCCAGGGCTGATTCAGAGATTTGCTGGTAAGTGTTACCAGTAGTTTCTCAACCCGTTATGAGCCTCACATCGGCACGACTTATCGGTTATTGGGGTCTGACGTTTACCACCCCTAGACTTGATATGCGACATATCAGACGAGGAGACCGGACTGTACGGGAAGTGTTGCCGGTTGGCTCGACGGGAGTTGTAGCAGGTTCGCTTGTTCTCTTCTGATCTCTCAATACCCGGGTGGCCGTTACGTTTAGCTGACCGCTTGCGGCTTGGGGGTGCTTTATATGATCATCACCCACTGCCGGCGTATTGACGAGTCTCAGAGTCCCACAATGGAGTTTCCTAGTCCAGGCGAAACGTTGTGGTGCGCGTATGCGATATGCGCATGGACCCGATTAAAATGCGCGTATAGGATACCGTGTATTGATCGGGCGGTTGCTTTTGGTAGGGGTCATATGTGATATGCCGGATTGATAAATCAAGTGTTGATTTATCATTGAACCATTAGCTTCTCACTTGAAATCCTTTCTTGAGTTAGTTGGATGTATGCATGCATCTATGCCTTCTTATTTATTCATGCACATATGGATGTACATATACACATACATACATACATACATCTTTCATGGTTGATTATACAAGGAAATGGTGGCAATATAAGACTCACACCATGGCTTTATTTATGAATTATTATTGTAAATATACTAAATCATAAAAGGAAAGAAAAGGTTCATTATTGATTTGTTCTACACTCTTCTTTTGACCTAACCATTCTCACCCACCTTTTAACCTTTGGTAAAGTTTCCTTTTGTGTTTTAACTATAGTACAATAATGATTCAACCATGGTTTGAGATGATAGATAGAAAAATATATATTGATATATTTTTCCATTTTCTATTAAGAGTTATTCTTATCATCTTCTCATATTGCCATCATCTTCTTCTTCCTCTCTCAACTTGCTCTCTAGTTCTTTGTAGTGAGCAATATACTCATCAAGATTGGATTTTGAAGTGAGAAAGAGAACCACAACACCATTCTACACAAGTCTAGCCCACTTGTTTGGAGTGTTAACTTGATTTCGTTCACTTGATCGGATAAAGTCGCAAGCTTGGACAAAGCGGACTCCGGGTGGATCATCGGTGACCTCGAGGAGTTCAAGCGGAGTTCTTTCAAACCCTAAGTAGCCGTGGAGTCTAGCGTAGGGAGCTACAAAGGTTGTACTCTCTAAACCCTAGCATTTCTTTCATATGATGATGTGAAAGCTTTGAAACCCTAATCGATTCTAGGAACGATTCTTTGTTAGTTAACTTAGCACCCTAAAGACTCCACTTTTGGTTCATGTGTTGCTCCCAAATCCTTCATGTGGTGCTAGGCTAACCTTTCATTGGTATCAGAGCCAACCTAGAACATTAGGCGACACCTTTACGAAGTTAAAACTCCGATCGAACCGAAAATACGGATTTTTGGGTGCTCTCTGGACTTTTTTCAAAATCTGGTTATTTTCAGAATTAAAAATACTTAAAAAATACAGCAGGAAAATATAAGAAAACCTATGAAAAACGAACCCATGATCTGAACAAACCGCAGCGGAACCGCGGCAAAACTTGGCTTAGGCCGCGGCTCCGCGGCCATATAATGGCTTCATGGCTTCCTTTTTGCACAGTAACTCCTTACACTGCTTGTACATTGTTTTGAGTATGTTTAATCTGAATATACTGTTGAAAATTCTGGAGATGGTTTTGGAATCGACGATTCGATCGGAATTTTCATTTCGTTTCTTTTCCGGATAAATTAGAATGTATTGAAGTATTTGAACGAGTATCATTTGCTCACTTTTCACGGGGTTTAAAATCTTTCGGAAATACGTGCAAGTTTGTTTGTGGTGGACCCTCTAGAAGACAACAAACCTTAACTCGATTATGTGACCGTCTTGAACTGCCTTTTGAACCTTAGGGTTTGGGGCAGTACGGCGTGCCACATGTGAGGCGTTGGCTTGACCCTTCTGCGGCTGGACCGCTACCACTGTGTCACACTCCGGATTTTTGAACTCCGCTCAAGTGTTGAGGTTTAGGGAATTTTGGGTATTTGATCATTCGTTCGAAAACTTTAATGCCGTCTAATTATCTGGAATGAGATGCAATGTGTGGAATTCATATTATAAGACATGAAATACGAGGTATGTGATACTTCGCATTTACGATGTCTAAAGAGAATGTGGATTCCAGATATTGCAGTTTTACACTTTCTTTTCTGTGACCGTAAGTGTAGTATGTATTTACCGATTGTCGTTGCTATACGTCGACGACAATCGGTGTATGCATACTTACTTACGTTGATGATATGAGATATTATGTGTTGCTGAGATATGATGTGCAGGATTGTCGCAATTGAATAGCCGGGGGTTTTATGTGAGATGAGAGTTTTATATTATCATTCATGTAAATTCAAATGTAATGTAATATTCTTTTATTTGGGGCACTTCCGGGTTGAGGTCGATGCCACCTGTGTTGTATATTATTTACTTTTCCGCATTAGGATGGACCCAAGGAGGGGAGCACGGGTGACCGGGTTCTGGGGTTCAGTAGGAGGCCATCTCGAGGAGTCGGACCGGGTCTCCTAAACTCCAGAATTGGTAGGGTCGCTTGCCGCTCTCGTAGGGGTCCAGGGTGTGGGCTTGGCTATTCGTCGCGACCGTGGAATCCGTATTTTCTATTATTGGCTAGATACTAACCTAGTATATCCCATATTATATCTATGTTTCTGCTGTGATATCTGTGATGTGATCATTTGATATGTTCTGATGGATACAGTATATAGTATATATGATATATATTATATAGACGTTACTTATGTTTTACACCCGCACTAGCCCTGCCCTGCTCTGTCGTTAGTTACCTAACCTAACGGTGCACGAGGGGACATCGAGGCGAATGCGGATGGCATAAGTGTACGTCGTATTTATCTGTGATGTTTAGGTAACTTAAATGATGGGACTTCATTAATGTGATTAATGAAAGAAAAGAAACCTAAAAGATGTTGTAGAATCAAAAATTTAAATAAAAGGGTAGCTACAGTTTTGCTTTGCATAGTGGTATATATGATATACCCTGCACCTTATTCGATGGGGAAAGAGCCGAGATCCTTTCACCAGGAGTGACCTCTTTAGCAAAACTGGCAGATGTTACAACACTCGGTTTGACTTTTGACTGCTTTTGGAGTTTTGCTTTGCACAGTGATATATATGATATATCCTGCACCTCATTCGACGAGGAAAGGGCCGACGATCCCTTCACCGGGAGTGACCCCTTTAGCAAAACTAGAAAAGCCTCAAAATTGTAAGTCTACGCTAGCGCCCTGGCAGTCTACAGACGCCAAATGCGGAACAAAAAACTTTTAACTAGCGCTATCGTATACTTTAACCCGGATCTGCCATTATTGCTAAACTAACAAACTGTAAAGAGTGTAGAAAGGTTATACCGAACGATCCAAGTCCTTCGTTCTTCAACCATCATCCCACGCTCCGTTGCGGCTGCTCCGATCTCGTCGATCTCCGATATCCTCGTCGAGGTGGCACCACGTCGACGATTCTTTAAACGGGCTCCTGCCTCTCACTTGAGGCAACTCGATCGTCAAGTTTGCTAAAATAGACGACCAAGAATGATGTACAGAATGAGTAGATGACTTTGTCTCACTTCGTCCAAGTCCGTGGACGATCGGTTAATGAAGTTGCCGAGGGAATTGGGTGATGGAATGAAATGAGCTGTGAATTCCATACACCCCAAAATCTATCATAATCTTTTTCTACAAAATTAATCAAGCAAGAACCATATGAGGGGAGGGGAAGGCCGGCTACATATATGGAGGAGGGAGGTGAGTGTAGGAGAGGTCAAGGGGGTGACCATAAAAGAAAGCTTCTCACTCAAAATATCCTTAAGAAAACAAGAAGCTTTAATGATAATGCATGAGTCACTAATACACATCATCAAGCCTTTAATGCAACCAATGAAAACACAACACCAATTAATCCTAGTCACCTCATCTAGATGCTTCTAGAACACTGACTCACCTCATCTGAAGAAAAGATAGATCCGTCTTTAACCGAATGTTAAAAGACGGCTGATAGAAAACTGGAAACCGGCAACTTCCAAAAGTGATCCTGAAACGACTTTCAGGATAACCCCGAAACTGTATAAATATACCCGCATTTGTATTACGACCGAATACAAATGCAACTGAGACAAAGATATTATACCTACTCAATATAATACTCGGATCCGGCTTAAACCAAAGCCGACCAGTATCATCTGCCCGAAAAATAACACGTGCGTAAACGCACGTGCATTTTCCGAACCCTGCCATAAAACCATACGGCCTCTACAACGTTTCGCCCGAACTTGAGAAACTGTCTGTTGGGGACTCTAATGACTCGTCAGTACCCTGGCAGTGGGTTTAACCACAAACCGTCAGCGGCACTAGCAATGCGTAACGGCTGCCCATGGACTGACCTCAAGGGAGGCCGATAAGCGAACTCATCCGGAAACCCTACTGAGCCTAACAGTGACAATGTATATACAGTCCGGTCCGTTCGTCTATGAGTATCTCATATCTTCCTGGGGGGCTAGAAACGTCAGACCCCCAATAGCAGTATAAGTCGTGTCGGAGTGAAGCCCAATAACACCCTGAGATACTACTGGAGTACCTACCAGTAAATCTCCTGCCACGGCCGTGGGCTTTGTGTAATGGCTCTTCTAGACACAGCACGATCTCGCCCCCAATACCGGAGAGACGAATCCCCTGCCGATCCGTTCATGTGCCTCCATATGGCTCGGGACTGTACCCAAAAGCTACCTGTTTGCACGACTCCTTTGAGCCGTGGTAGGGTAGAAATCAAAGCACAGTGGGAACTCACACGAGACAAATGACGACCTCAGGTCGATGAACTAACCTGTACACATGTCACCAGGGAACTGCTATCTGACGATAGATATTGTACTAACTAGCAGATTCCCGGCGAGTCCTGTCCGGTGTACTCATAACCCAATGAGCACCTGTATACATCTTAGGTGATCCAACTGACACCAGTGGCTTGTGAGACCGGCCACCGCCCCTCGTCGGGGTCTCTACTGTACACACTAGTCTACTCCGGAGTATCGATGCCCCTGTCTCGAAACTCCCACGACTAGGGACCACAATTAAGGATATGCGTATAAACCACCCAACTCTCACGTATATGATCGCCATCATACTGTTGGTGGTAAAGCAAGATCCTAAGGGCTCTATCAAAGTGTAACATGTAATCAGTCACCTGAACATGTACACGACTGATAAAGGCAAACCAGATAGCATACTATCATCTCGAGTAAGACTGTCATACCGGTATAGGTCCTCTGCAATCATTGCAATCACATACCTGCGATCCAATAATTGACTATGAGGGCACTATCTCCAACAATCTACCACTTGCACTCAAGGCTAATTATTGCGATGTCGACTACTCACAGTGTTAGTTATATGTATGCCCTAGAGGCCATTACTGTACATACGATGTATATTGTAGTGGATGCTAGGACATATATAGGGAGGACTTTCTTGCTCGACATGATAGTAAGCTATCTGGTTGTACTTTATCTTAACATGTACTCTGATTGTCTTTATATTACATGTTGATAAAGCCCTTAGGATATGTACTCGACTACTGGGACTATGATGAGATCATACTAGTGGGGCCACGGTAGTCGATGAGTACATCCTATAACTGTTCCTAGTCGAGGGTGTATCGAGACAGGGCATCGATACACCAGAGTAGACTAGCGTATACGCATCTTGACCCATATGATGGGCGATGGATGATCCCATATCCATCGGTGTTTGACATCAAGGATGGTGTACGGGTGCTCAGTGGAGACTGGGTACACTCGACGGACTCGCCGAGAACTCCCAAATGGTATTATACCATACGTCAGATGGCAGTTCTCCGGTGACACTGGTACAGAGTAGTCTGTTGACCCGAGATCGTCATAGAGTCTTGTGTGGTTCCCACTGTGCTTTGATTTCCATCATACCACGTCCAAGAGGGCATGCAAAAAGGTGGCTTTTGGGTACAGTCCCGAATCACATGGAGGCAATGAGCGATAGGAGGGGATTCGTCTCTCCCGGTATAGGGAGTTGATGTTGTGCTGTGTTCGATTGGCTATAACCGGAAATCCCTGGCCAGGGTTGCTGAGATTTACTGGTAAGTGTTATCAGTATTTTCTCGAACTGTTATAGACCTCATATCGACACGACTTATCGAGCTACTGGGTCTGACGTTTACCACCCCTAGGCGAGATATGCGACATATCAGACGACGAGACCGGACTGTATGGGAGTGTTACTGTTTGGATTCACAGGAGAAGTTACAGGCTTGCTTGTTGATCTTCTGAGCGCTCAATACCTGGGTAGCTGTTACGTTTAGCTGACCGCTTGCAGCTTGTGGGTGTTTGATATGATCATCACCTACTGCCGGCGTATTGACGATTCTTTAGAGTCCTACACAGAGGTTTCTTGACTCAGGCAAAACGGAGTAGGAGCACATATGTGATATGTGCGGGACCGAGGATAATGCGATATGTGATACCGTATTATATTCTCGCGATATTTGATATCAGCCGGGTCATCGGATCAAGTGTTGATTCGATGAATCGGTACATATAAATATTAGTCGGTTATATGCGATATAGCCGGATTGTCGGATCAAATGTTGATTCGATAATTTAATGTATAATAATATATTTGATATATTAAATTACATTAACTAATATTTGCTCAATAAAAGATTCTTTTTCTCACTCGGGTAATACATTGATATATATGCGATATATGTTAATTGTATTATTTTATTTTGTTACGATAAATATTGTATATGTGATATATAATATTGTAACATGATATGATAAATAATGCAACTTAATTAGTGGAGTTTAAACATGTTTAGGGTTTGGATTAGGGTTAAACTTTCTAGAAGTTTCTAGAAGATTTTATTTTGTTTTGTGAAAGATATTTGTTCATGACTCATGCTTTAACCAAACCCAAACCCTAACCGTAGTCTATTCTCTACAATGGTTAAGTGAACCATGGTTGCATAATCTATCATATTATTCTTTCTATTCATCACAAATGATTAATCTTCTTCTTCCTCCTTCATTCTTCCATGAAAAAGCTTGCTTGATTTTTCAAAGGTGATGAATAATTGTGAGAAAAAGATAAATAAATAGAGCAAAAATCCTACTTCATCATCCTCATCTTCCCTTGCCATTTAGATGAGGGTGTTCACATCATTTCATGAGTGTTAGCTTGTGTTAAAGAAACTTCGAGGTAGATCATCTTAGTATCGAAGATCGGAAGCAAAGGTTGCGTCTTTCTCTTCGTGGAACCTCTCGAGAGTCCGGATCCCGATGATCGCAGCGAAGGGACCACAACACGGAGCATATGAAGTGAAGGACCGGATCTACAAAGGTTGTAATCCCTCTCACTTAGTGTTAAAGTGTTTAGCATGTTGTTTTCGCCTAATCTCTAGTTTAAAGTTCCGTATTCGGGTTGTTCGGCACGGCTAAATTTTTATTCGGGCATGGTTGATGCCTCGTAGACCCTTGTGCGTGTGCCTAGCAACCCTACAGTGGTATCAGAGCCAAGCTAGAGCTTTAGGCGAAGTCTAGACGAAGTTTAAAGTCCGATCGAACCCGGAAAACCCGAAACCCAAAACTCAAAATTGCTCTATGGAAATTTTCTAAAACCTGGGATTTTTCCAAATTAAAAATATCCAAAAATTACAGCAGGTAATTATAAGAATTACTGTGAAGCACGTGAGCATAATTCGACAAAAGTAGCGCGGAACCGCGGCCCCACCCCAGCATGCGCGGCGGTTCCGCGGCCACGTGGTCGATTCATGGCACGTGCGTTTCACAGTAACTCCTATTTTTTAATGTTGTATTTTCTGGAAATTTTTATTTTTTATTATTCAACTGTTGAATTATCTGGGTTGTATTGGGGACTTAAAGATTTGATCGGATATTTTAACTTTGTTTAGTTTTGTCCGGATAATTTTTAGAAACTGTTAAAAAGTTCGAACGGATATCAATAACTCAATTTTTCCCCTATCGGAAAATTTTTCAAAAGTTGGATTTTTCTCGTGTTTAAGAATGTTCTAAGTCATGCAAGTAACTCGATAGACCCTCTAGAAGACAACAAACCTTAACTCGATTATGTGACCGTCTTGAACTACCCTTCGAACCTTAGGGTTTGGGGCAGTACGGCGTGCCACATGTGAGGCGTTGGCTTGACCCTTCTACGGCTGGACCATTGGTACTGTGGCATGTAATGAACGTTTTTAAACTGATTTCAAGTGTTGAGATATATTGGGGAAATCTTGGGTGCTTGATGATTCGATCGGAAAGTTTAACTTTTTCTATTTATCTGGAATGTGATACAATAATTGGAATCCACAAATAGTTATGAGATAACTGATTTGAATATTATAAACATAGTAGTTTAGTCTCAGTTGATCGATTGCTACGGAATTTTGATGTGATCAAAAGTCCGTCGCAATCACGTAGCGTACGCGGATACTCGCCGGGTAAACTTAATAGACAGCCTCACTCCATAGCCCCGACCAAGTGACCGTAGGAGAACCCCGTCGCCGAAAGCATCCGTTCGGGTGCTCCCGGTAGCGGTGTTCCTCCTTGGTGCACTTCGTCGACGGTATCGGGGGTGCGGCCGTCTACTAAAGTTTGCGATGAGCATTCGATCAGGATGTCGGGAATCTTGTTGAATTGCCCGACTTGATATTGAAAAGTGTTTTCGATAATGAGACTAAAATGCGGAGTTTATAAAAGTTAGGCATGTGATGTCTAAGGAATTCATTTGGTTAGGCATGCGATGTCTAAAGAGGTTGTGGATTCCAACTGTTGTAGTTTTACACTTTCTTTTCTGTGACCATAAGCGTAGTATGTGGTGTATTTCCGGCTTCGTTGCTATACATCAACGACAATCGGGATACGCATACTTGCTTACGTTGATGATATGAGATATTATGTGTTGCTGTGATATGTTATATTGGATCGTCGCGTTTGAATAGCCGGGGGTTTTATGTGAGATGAGAGGTTTTCTTTTTCATTCATGTAAAATTCATTTGTATGTAATATTCTTTTATTGGGGCACTTCCAGGTAGCGGAAGATGTCACCGTTGTATATTATTTACTTTTCCGCATTAGGTAGACCCAAGGCGGGGATCACAAGTAACCGGGTTCTTGGGTCCAGTGGGAGACCATCTCGAGGAGTCGAGACCGGGTCTCCTAACCCTAGAATTGGCAGTGTTACTTGCCGCTCTCGTAGGGGTCTAGGGATGTGGGTTTGGCTATTCATCGCGACCGTGGAATCCGTGTTTTATACAGGCTCGTATTGAAAACACGGACGTCCTAGTATATCCAATATTTCATATATGTTCTTCTGCTGCATTGTTCTGTGATGAGATCATATTACTGCCTGAGACGAATGTTTATATATTATATATATGAGATATATGTTATATTGCAGATTTCGTTTCAAAAGAGATGCTTGTGAAGCATAATTAAAATGGGACTTCATTAATGAGATTAATGAAATAAAAGAAACCTAAGATGTTGTAGAAACTTGTATATAAAAACTGTTAGCTCTAGTTCTTGCTTTGCATAGCGGTGTTCCTTGTAGAACATCCAGCACCTTATTCGATAAGGAAAGGACCGAGATCCCTTCACCGGGAGTGACTCCTTTAGCAATAACTGGCAGATGCTACAAACTCGGTTTGTCTTTTTGACTGCTTCTATAGTTCTTGCTTTGTACAGCGGTATATGTGATATACCCTGCACCTTATTCGATGAGGAAAGGGCCGACGATCCCTTCACCGGGAGTGACCCCTTTAGCAAAACTAGAAAAGCCTCAAAAACACTCCATTTAAAATCACTCGATTCTACAACTATATCAAGTTCATTACGCAAAGGGTTTTCTGAAAAACCCGTCGTAGCCCTCCGTCATTTCAGATAAGTAATAGTTAGTATTCGTGCTGCGTTTGTTGACCTTGTCAAGGCGTAGTGTGCGGTAGCTGATTACTGCTTATCTGTATAAGCATATGATGTGATTGATTTAGGGTAGTCGTGCGACCTTGTTGACCTCTGTCAAGGGTCGTGCGGGTGGGTTTACTTCAATCAGGAAATGACGGGTTGAACTTGACTTGCGGTCTATGGTTTGTTGACCTTGTCAAGGCTATAGATTGCTTGGGGCAAAATATTATTGGGAATTTCAAGTGTTGAAATTTGCAATGAGATTGCATACCTTCTATAAGATAGTTGGATCTCGATACCCGCTGCGAGTAAGAGTTACTCCTAGGAGAGTTTTACACATTACAATTAGCCGATCAAGTAGGTGTCTAGAAAGGTGTTAACGGGGTTACGCCTCTGGGAAAATGAGGTTTACTGTAATTAGGTTCGTGCGAAAGCACGGGGGACCTCCCTCAAAGTACCGACACTGGCCTGGCTGAAAGATTGGCGAACTTGTAGCACGTAATTAATCCCGGCTAGTCTTTCCTTTTAGGGTTTGAAGGAAGATTTGACTAAAACAGTGGGAGACATCCTGATTAGATATATTAGATAACCAATCTAATCTTGCAAGAGCATACGCTGAGTGTTTTCTTCTCTCTCTCTCCAGGTAGCGACCATATCACGCCTTAATCAAGATAATAAAACGGATATATTGACTGAACCCTCCTGTTATACTGAGCTGGGGAACGTTGGTCCCGCTCCAACTTATAATTGTTATAAGACAGAGCAGGAAATTGGGGAATACCAGATTTCCCATACCGCCCAAACGAAGAAAGTGCATGCTGATGCATCGTCTTCGGGTGTGTTCATTACACAGAACTGTTTCTCAGTATCCTTTACGTCCTGGGTATGTGATACCGGATCAGGATCCCGTATATGTAATCTGTTACATGAGCTATAGATAGGTAAAGAACTGAGAACGGATGATAAGTTTCATGAGACAGAAAACGGTCCAAGTGTTGTAGCCAAGTCTGTTGGTCACTGTCACCCTGTATTACTAGAATACATTGATTCTGAACAAATGTTATTAGATACCGAACCTGATATACAAAATCATATCAGTCTCTTTATTAGTAAAGAAAGGATATAATTTTGTATTGTTGGATAATGTTTTGAACATTTCCTATATCAAGAGTTGATCGGTTCAGGCACGTTATCTAAAAGCATTGACGTTCTAAATCAAACTACAGTTCTTAGTATATAGAACACACACAAGAGGAAGAGTTCAGAAATGAACAAATCCTTCTTGAGGCATTGTAGACTAGGTCATATCAATGCGACCCGACTGGCTGAAGTTACATTTAGATGCATATTTAAATTAGTTTGAATTTACATCTTTTGAAACTTGCCTGTCATGTCACAAAGATAAGATGACCACAGCTCTGTTTATTGGAAACAGAGAAAGAGTTAGTGAACTTTTGGGATTGATACATGCTGATATATGAAAGTCCCCTTTCTACACATGCCAAGATTGGTTCTTTGTACTTCATTACATTCTCTGATAATCTCTTAAGATTCAGACATGTGTTCCTGTTGAAATATAAGTCCGAAGCTTTTGAGATATTCACAGAATATAAGTTAGAAGTAGAGAACCAAAATACGGGTAAAAGTATTATGTCCTTTGATGAGATCAAGGAGGAGAATACTTGAGCACGGAATTCCTGGACTATTCTAAAGGAGAATGAGATTCTCTCTCAGCATTACTCCTCCGTATACACCATAGCACGATGGTATATCGGGGCGGAGCAATAGCACCCTATGTGATATGGTGTGCTCTATGATGAGTACTACTGAGTTGCCTATTTCCTTTTGGGAGTTATGCACTTGAGAAGCTGCATACCTATTGAATAGGGTTCAAATCAAATCAGTAACCTACCACTTCATATGTGATATGGAATGGGAAGAGCCCATATCTTAAGTTTGTTAAGATTTGGGGTTATCCGGCCTATGTCTAAAAGCAAAATCCGGACAAGCTCGAGGCAAGGTCTGTTATGTAGAACTGGAATGGTTCCAGCTATACAAACTGCAGCTGATGATTTGGTAGAACCAAAAGATTCAATAGTTTCCAACGAACCTCAGCCTCTCCGCCGATCTAGTACGGTTTCTCACCCACCTAAGAGATACTTCGGTTTCTCTATGACAGTGGGAGCGAGGATTGCATCATGAGATGATGACCTAACTAGTTTCGAGCTGGCCATCAGGGGTGGGACTCTGTAAGAATGGCTGGATGCTTATCGATCTGAGATAGAATCCTTATACACCAACAAAGTATAGACTTTGGTTGCTTTATCTGAAGGGTTAAATCCCCATCAGGAGCAAGTATATCTTGAGAAGATTACTTGGTGTACATTGAAAAGTTGAGACTTTCAAAGCTAGACTTGTTAAAGGTTTGCATCATAGACCAGGTATGGATTATGTTGAAACCTTTTCTAAGGATCTATGCTTAAGTCCATCCAGATCCTACTTGCCACGGCTACATACCATGACTACGATATCTGGTGGTTGGGTGTCATGACTGCTTTTCTAAATGATGTTTTAGAAAAGAGCGTCTATAAGTACACAGCCAGAGGGCTTCGTAGACAGTGGGAGCAGCGGAAACGTGTGCAAGATGTTTTATATGATAAAACAGGCATCGCGAAGTTGGAACATCTGTTTTGATGTGGTAGTCAAAGAGTTTGACTTCATCAAAATGGTAGATGAACCTTGTATATACAAAAAGGTAGTAGGGAGTATGGTGGTGATCCTCGTAGAGTACGTGGATGACATACTCTTGATAGGGAAGGAGTTTCCTATGCTACGCTCGGTCAATCTCCGCTTATCACAAGGATTCTCCATATAGGATCAAAGTGATACCTACTAAATCCTAGGTTTGGGGTCTATGAGATAGATCTAATTGGATGTTAGGACACTCACTAGTTGTAGTGAGATGGTATCAATCGATCCTGGGGAGAATTACTGGAAAGGTTCCAGAGTGATAAGGACGACTGAATGTCAGTCGCAGGCATTGTCTATACCCTCAGTGGAGGGACGGTATGTTGGAAGAGTTCCAAGCTAGATACCGTGACATACTAGGCGATTAAAGGCAAGATACATCGTTACAAAGGATGCTACCAAAGAGGCAGTCTGGATATATATAAGTTCATAAGATGAACTTCGTTCCTACCATTGTGTGACAATGGAGTTGTGGCTTTAGCCAAGGAACTACCGTCCCATCAGAAATCCAGATATAATTCTTAGGCAGTATCACCTGATCATGGAGATGGTTGATCTCCAGGGAGATCGAGGTTAGGAGAGTAGACACAGAGGACAACAGCGCGGATCCACTCACATAGGCCTTTTTCCCAGTAGAGACTTTTACGGGATGGTTGAGTATGAGATACTTCAACCGCAGCTAATTGTTGGGTATGCGATACCATAACAGATGGCCCTAGTGCAAGTGGGAGATTGTTAGTTATATGTATGCCCTAGAGGCCATTACTGTACATACGATGTATATTGTAGTGGATGCTAGGACATATATAGGGAGGACTTTCTTGCTCGACATGATAGTATGCTATCTGGTTGTACTTTATCTTAACATGTACTCTGATTATCTCTATATTACATGTTGATAAAGCCCTTAGGATATGTACTCGACTACTGGGACTATGATGAGATCATACTAGTGGGGCCACGGTAGTCGATGAGTACATCCTATAACTGTTCCTAGTCGAGGGTGTATCGAGACAGGGCATCGATACACCAGAGTAGACTAGCGTATACGCATCTTGACCCATATGATGGGCGATGGATGATCCCATATCCATCGGTGTTTGACATCAAGGATGGTGTACGGGTGCTCAGTGGAGACTGGGTACACTCGACGGACTCGCCGAGAACTCCCAGATGGTATTATACCATACGTCAGATGGCAGTTCTCCGGGGACACTGGTACAGAGTAGTCTGTTGACCCGAGATCGTCATAGAGTCTTGTGTGGTTCCCACTGTGCTTTGATTTCCATCATACCACGTCCAAGAGGGCGTGCAAAAAGGTGGCTTTTGGGTACAGTCCCGAATCACATGGAGGCAATGAGCGATAGGAGGGGATTCGTCTCTCCCGGTATAGGGAGTTGATGTTGTGCTGTGTTCGATTGGCTATAACCGGAAATCCCTGGCCAGGGTTGCTGAGATTTACTGGTAAGTGTTATCAGTAGTTTCTCGAACTGTTATAGACCTTATATCGACACGACTTATCGAGCTACTGGGGTCTGACGTTTACCACCCCTAGGCGAGATATGCGACATATCAGACGACGAGACCGGACTGTACGGGAGTGTTACTGTTTGGATTCACAGGAGAAGTTACAGGCTTGCTTGTTGATCTTCTGAGCGCTCAATACCTGGGTAGCTGTTACGTTTAGCTGACCGCTTGCAGCTTGTGGGTGTTTGATATGATCATCACCTACTGCCGGCGTATTGACGATTCTTTAGAGTCCTACACAGAGGTTTCTTGACTCAGGCAAAATGGAGTAGGAGCACATATGTGATATGTGCGGGACCGAGGATAATGCGATATGTGATACCGTATTATATTCTCGCGATATTTGATATCAGCCGGGTCATCGGATCAAGTGTTGATTCGATGAATCGGTACGGATAAATATTAGTCGGTTATATGCGATATAGCCGGATTGTCGGATCAAGTGTTGATTCGATAATTTAATGTATAATAATATATTTGATATATTAAATTACATTAACTAATATTTGCTCACTAAAAGGTTCTTTTTCTCACTCGGGTAATACATTGATATATATGCGATATATGTTAATTGTATTATTTTATTTTGTTACGATAAATATTGTATATGTGATATATAATATTGTAACATGATATGATAAATAATGCAACTTAATTAGTGGAGTTTAAACATGTTTAGGGTTTGGATTAGGGTTAAACTTTCTAGAAGTTTCTAGAAGATTTTATTTTGTTTTGTGAAAGATATTTGTTCATGACTCATGCTTTAACCAAACCCAAACCCTAACCCTAGTCTATTCTCTACAATGGTTAAGTGAACCATGGTTGCATAATCTATCATATTATTCTTTCTATTCATCACAAATGATTAATCCTCTTCTTCCTCCTTCATTCTTCCATGAAAAAGCTTGCTTGATTTTTCAAAGGTGATGAATAATTGTGAGAAAAAGATAAATAAATAGAGCAAAAATCCTACTTCATCATCCTCATCTTCCCTTGCCATTTAGATGAGGGTGTTCACATCATTTCATGAGTGTTAGCTTGTGTTAAAGAAACTTCGAGGTAGATCATCTTAGTATCGAAGATCGGAAGCAAAGGTTGCGTCTTTCTCTTCGTGGAATCTCTCGAGAGTCTGGATCCCGATGATCGCAGCGAAGGGACCACAACACGGAGCATATGAAGTGAAGGACCAGATCTACTAAGGTTGTAATCCCTCTCACTTAGTGTTGTTTAGCATGTTGTTTTCGCCTAATCTCTAGTTTAAAGTTCCGTATTCGGGTTGTTCGGCACGGCTAAATTTTTATTCGGGCATGGTTGATGCCTCGTAGACCCTTGTGCGCGTGCCTAGCAACCCTACACACAGCCCGTGTGAAACCGAACATCCAACTCCTCTACTAATCAGTTTCACAAAGCCCGTTTGTAAAACTATTGTGTTCGAGAAATAGCCTTAGTGAGTGGATCCGCCTAGAAGTTTCTTTCTATATCTCTCTTAATCTCAAGTTCGCGGAGAAAGCCATCTCCCGAATCGAGTAAAACCTGTCTTAGAATATGTCTGGATATCTGATGGGACCCTAGTTCATAAATGAACTCCAAATCCAAACTTCTTAGACTGTATCGATCACTGAACCTAATCAGTATCCGGCACCATGCCTCCCACAGTATTCTCTTGGACCACCTGTCCATAATACTGTCCCTCTTCGTCAGAGGGATAAACTATAATTCTGACAATCACTCTGTCAACCATGTCACCTTTGAAGCCTAGAATGATAACCGTCTCCCGAAAGAGGCTGCCGTCATCAAATCCGTAGAACATGTACTTATGTTCTAAAACTGCTTCCTTTTGTTTCTCCAGGATTGGATTAATACAAACTTATTGCATCTAGTGCAAAAACAACAATTGGTGTGGTACTTGACATCTCATGATTGACTCAATTGTCTAAGCAAGTGATCTGCCAATCATGCACATCCCTCTCCCCTTTAGTCTGTAAGACATCTTTAGAGAGGGTGACTCCATCACCTGCAGGTACACCACCATGCTAGGAGTCATCTATTCTAAAAACCATTAGAATACTGTCAAAGTACCACATTGGGAAACTACCCAAATCCAGATCTAAAACCATAGATCTAGAAACCAAAATGTCAAATATTATATCCATATCCTGTCTGGAGAAACAACTGTGTGACTACCACAGTACAACCGATCGTAGAATAGGAATTTTACTTCCTACTCTGTGTATGTCATCCAGATACCATGACATCACACCCTACTACCTCCTTAACAGATCCATCCCCTATTCTGATTGAAGTCAAACCCATGACTGTCATATCAAAATTAGATGATCTACCTCCGCTATAACTGCTCTAGTCTATAAATAGACATAAGCTACTTGCCCACCATGCTTCCGTTGCTCCCACTGACTACGAAAACCCTCCTACCGGGTCTCATAACCTGGAACAACAGTAGTGTCAAGTCTGGGTAGATAAGAACCTCCCTGTCACCGTCCTTGAGGCTACCGAAGTACCTCTCGGGTGTCTGAGGTTACCCACCATATCTGCGGAGTGGCTATTGGAATGTCAAACCTGATTGAATATATAGGTCCTATTAAATTTTCCGTAATCGTTCGCGGTTCTGGAATCACTTCCAGTTCTACCATACTCCCACTACTGTTTTCTGAAAAAGATCCATTTTACTAAAACTGTGGCGAGTCAAGAACAATATCACTATTGATCTTCCAAATGGTAGAATATCAACCCTCGTCATAGCCAGGGTCAACCCACAAACAGCCACTACAGAAACGTGCCCTGAGTTATCCAGAGTCTGGTTTTAAGCATAAGCTGGACAACTCCCCGTACCTTAACATCTTTTAAGGTACGATCTATTCTATATCCAATACAGAAACTTTGGCACTTATTTAATTGGAACCAAGATTCAATCCATGCAGCTGTCTCCCGTGCATATCAACTTAATGGAAAGAGGCTAATCAGCATTACTCAACTTAGGAATCCATCCAATTATGAGTAACCTAAAAGAGAAACACGTTTCTCAAAACCATCACTATCATCTGAATACCAGTCACAAGAATCTACATCTTCTATCTCTTTGAAGAATCCCGATACTTGTGACACCTGGTTCTCTACTTTATTCTTATACCCACAACTTCTCAAAACTTAGACCATGTATTTCTACGAAACACTTGTCTAAATACTAGAGAAGTTATAAGTAAACAGAACATAGTACGAGGACCTACCCCTTTGTCCTGATGGACACTTGGACAACATACAATACTCTGTATAAGTCTGCTGAGTTAAACAACTCAAACCTATGCGTTGTAGGTGGAAAACTGTACCCTGGCGATTTCCTCAAATATCACCAATTACAACGAATTCCGATATAATGAGGATAATCACCTAATTCCCAATATCTTACTCCCAATCATCATCTGTAAAACCATACAGATATGAGAATGAAACCTGGTAAATACATACCCTTGGATTAAGTGTCTAATCGGGAAAACAGTTTTTCTTTTAACAATGCACTGAAACATGAAAATGTTTCGTAGGGGTATCCTGGTATTCATAGCAATGCCTCTTCCATAATCGAATTCATGACTTCAACCGTATATTTTATTGCCATCTCTCCAAATCCCTTTATTTGTCTTTAGTCGTTACCTTCTGTACACCATCGTTAGGCTAAATGGTTTTCTTCCTTCCCTACCGTTCGGCACCAGCCTATGGTTTGGAAGAAGACTATCCAGTAAGCATAATAGGTGTACCCTCCTAAACCAAGGAGTACTCGCAACTGAGAGAAGGTGATGATAAAAGACAACTGAATAATACCTTATTCTTTTAAAGGTGAAATAGGAGTGGCGATGAAGTACGCGGTTTTGGTCGTGAATGATATCAGTCGCAATTTACTTTGCCCTCTTTCTAATCCCTTTATTTTGTCTTTACATATTACCTTCTGCACACCCTACTTAGGCTAATTGGTTTTCTTCATTCCCTACCTTTTGGCACCAGCCTATGGTTTGGAATAAGACTATCCAATAAGCGTAATAGGTGTACTCTCCTAAACCAAGGAGCTCTCGCAACCTGAGAGAAGGTGACAATAAAAGACAACTGAATAAACCAATTCTATTTCTCCTGAACCTGGATCCATCCTCGAAGAAGTCCCTTCGAGTTCGTATATAACCATACGATGGATCTATCCAATGGATGTGGATATCCGTAGTAATACGGGTGTTCTGAGAAATGCAAAGGGTAAAGGAAGGAGTGGCAAAGACTTATGCAACTCAGACAATCCAAAAGCCAGTATTTTAAGAAGGTTCGGTCAACCTGGTCACTGAGTCATAGTCTAGGGTCGGTCAATGGTCGCTGCCAAAGAGAGAGAGAGAAAAGAAACACTCTGCGTGCACTCTAACCTAGATCAGAATGGTCATCACTTTATCTAATCCGGAAACCTCCCACTGTCCTGTCAAATTCTCCTCCAAACCTAAAGAAGAATCAATCGGAATCACCGAAGAGTAAACCAACTCATCAGTGGGAATCGGGATCCAACTCTCATCGCATGATAACATGACGGAATCCACTGGCGTTATCACACTCCAGAAGGTATGCGCATGCCTGGAAAGTTTCAGTTTCTTTAGAAACTCCCGATATTATTTTTGCCCCATGTTCTTATGACCTTGGCGAAAGTCAACAAATCATAAGTCACATGTCAAGTCCTGCCCGTTATTATCTTGTTAATTTGAACCTACCCGCACATACCCTTGACGAAAGCCAACAAGGTAATACGACTGTCCCAAACCAACACATCTATCTATGCAACAAATGAATACCCCAGCAACTACCAAACACTATACCTTGACGAAAGCCAACAAACATAGCTTGAATATTACTGACCATCCATAAGAAACGACGGAGGGCTATCGCTGGTTTTTGGCGAAAAACCTTTAACGTAATGAACTTGATCTCGTTGAAGGAACCTGATAGCTTTTTAAAATATAGTGGCGAAAACCTTTTGCTAAAGAGGTCACTCCCGGTAAAGGGATCTCGGCTCTTTCCTCGTGGAATGAGGTGCAGGATATTCCACTGAATACCGCTATGCAAAGCAACTTGTAATCGACTATAGTGAAGTTATTACTCTGACGCAAACTTCTGTCCAAGGGGTCAGTCCCGGTGAAGGGATATCGGCCCTTGCCCCGTCGAATGAGGTGCAGGATATTCCAACCGAATATCTCTATGCATAACAAAAGAAAACGTCTTTGCAATAACACTTTTTAAATTTGTTCCAACAACATCCAAACAGATTTGTTTTACTTTGCATTGATCAGAATCAACACAGTCCCATCATTTAATCACACCAGAAAAGAACGAAAATAAAATGTACGTATATGCCATCCGCATTCGTCACTGGGTCCCGTCATCACTCGTTAGGTTACATAACTAACGACAGAGCGGGGACTGGACTAGCGCGGGTGTAAAACATATACAACATCTAATAGTATATAAACCAATATACAATAATCGCTCCAGGCGTGATAATATGCAACATTACAGAAAAGTAATAAGCATCACAGAACAATACAGATAATCTGGGATCCCCGAGTTTCACAAAGCCGCTCCTGAAACTCGACGTTCCCCTGTCGTGTGGATAGCCTGTGCAATGAAACCTAGACCCCTACGGGTGCGGCAAGTTACCCGCCAAAACCTGAAGCGAGGCAGCCCCCTACAGCATAGTGAATGGACCACCCAGCACTCCACGGAATCCGGTAATCTTGGGCACCCCTCCTTGGGTCAACCTGTACCCCCTACGAGTGCGGCGAATAGTCTGCCAATTCTAGAGTGGGGCCCCTCTGCCTCTTAAAGCCATGAGATGCGGACCCGTTGCCCTCCCGAACCCGGCTATCCGTGCACTTCGTCGTGGGGCAAAACCTAGTACAGTAATGAAAAATAGTACAATAGGTACATCGACCGCAACCTGGTCGTGCCCCAAAAGAATATTATACAACAGGCAGTGACGGCAGTCCACAAGTTGGACGCTCGCCCCGCAATATCAAATGTACAAATAAACACAAACTGTACTATCATTGCACACTGCTATCCACCACGACAAATCCGCAACATCACAGCACAAAACAAAACATCAACGCGAATGTCACATTCGCAAACCCGTCTAAAAGAACTATAGCAATCAAACGCGGTTTACCGATCAAATGACATTCCCGGTCGGAGATATAATGTAAGCACTGTAAACTAACATGTTTAAATTTCGATCGACAAAATATCAAGAAGTGGGCCCCACGACTTACTGGTGAACAGTAATAAAACCTGGGCCCAAATGATATATACCAAAACCCCCAAAATCCAGAGAAGAAACCCACTGTACGAATTTGGGGCCACGATCTCACTGTATGGCCGCGGAAGCGCGGTCAAACCATGGGTTTGACCGCGTTTCCGCGGCGGTATTATTGAGTCACGTGCCCAAATTTCTACTGTGTTCTTAGAAAAGCCTGCTGAATTTTCTGTGATGTGTAAAATTAATTTTGGAACCCTTTTAAAATCGACAGAAACTCAGAATTTGGATTTTGCAGTTTTTCATTTCCGGTTAGATCGATATTTTAAACGCGTTAGCACAAGTTAGTATAGCAAAATGGTTAGGCTCTGATACCACTATAAATCTACGCTAGCGCCCCGGCAGTCTACAGACGCCAAATGCGGAACAAAAAACTTTTAACTGGCGCTATCGTATACTTTAACCCGGATCTGCCATTATTGCTAAACTAACAAACTGTAAAGAGTGTAGAAAGGTTATACCGAACGATCCGAGTCCTTCGTTCTTCAACCATCATCCCACGCTCCGTTGCGGCTGCTCCGATCTCGTCGATCTCCGATATACTCGTCGAGGTGGCACCACGTCGACGATTCTTTAAACGGGCTCCTGCCTCTGACTTGAGGCAACTCGATCGTCAAGTTTGCCAAAAGAGACGACCAAGAATGATGTAGAGAATGAGTAGATGACTTTGTCTCACTTCGTCCAAGTCCGTGGACAATCGGTTAATGAAGTTGCCGAGGGAATTGGGTGATGGAATGAAATGAGCTGTGAATTCCATACACCCCAAAATCTATCATAATCTTTTTCTACAAAATTAATCAAGCAAGAACCATATGAGGGGAGGGGAAGGCCGGCCACATATATGGAGGAGGGAGGTGAGTGTAGGAGAGGTCAAGGGGGTGACCATAAAAGAAAGCTTCTCACTCAAAATATCCTTAAGAAAACAAGAAGCTTTAATGATAATGCATGAGTCACTAATACACATCATCAAGCCTTTAATGCAACCAATGAAAACACAACACCAATTAATCCTAGTCACCTCATCTAGATGCTTCTAGAACACTGACTCACCTCATCAGAAGAAAAGATAAATTCGTCTTTAACCGAATGTTAAAAGACGGCTGATAGAAAACAGGAAACTGGCAACTTCCAAAAGTGATCCTGAAACGACTTTCATGATAACCCCGAAACTGTATAAATATACCCGCATTTGTATTACGACCGAATACAAATGCAACTGAGACAAAGATATTATACCTACTCAATATAATACTTGGATCCGGCTTAAACCAAAGCCGACCATTATCATCAGCCCGAAAAATAACACGTGCGTAAACGCACGTGCATTTTCCGAACCCTGCCATAAAGCCATACGGCCTCTACAACGTTTCGCCCGAACTTGGGAAACAGTCTGTGGGGGCCTCTAATGACTCGTCAGTACCCTGGCAGTGGGTTTAACCACAAACCGTCAGCAGCAATAGCAATGCGTAACGGCTGCCCATGGACTGACCTCAAGGGAGGCCGATGAGCGAACTCATCCGGAAACCCTACTGAGCCTAACAGTGAAAATGTATATACAGTCCGGTCCGTTCGTCTATGAGTATCGCATATCTGCCTAGGGGGCTAGAAACATCAGACCCCCAATAGCAGTATAAGTCGTGTCGGAGTGAAGCCCAATAACACCCTGAGATACTACTGGAGTACCTACCAGTAAATCTCCTGCCACGGCCGTGGGCGTAGACACAGCACGATCTCGCCCCCAATACCGGGAGAGACGAATCCCCTGCCGATCCGCTCACGTGCCTCCATATAGCTCGTGACTGTACCCAAAAGCTATCTGTTTGCACGACTCCTTTGAGCCGTGGTAGGGTAGAAATCAAAGTACAGTGGGAACTCACACGAGACAAATGACGACCTCAGGTCGATGAACTAACCTGTACACATGTCACCAGGGAACTGCTATCTGACGATAGATATAGTACTAACTAGCAGATTCCCGGCGAGTCCTGTCCGGTGTACTCATAACCCAATGAGCACCTGTATACATCTTAGGTGATCCAACTGACACCAGTGGCTTGTGAGACCGGCCACCGCCCCTCGTCGGGGTCTCGACTGTACACACTAGTCTACTCCGGAGTATCGATGCCCCTGTCTCGAAACTCCCACGACTAGGGACCACAATTAAGGATATGCGTATAAACCACCCAACTCTCACGTATATGATCGCCATCATACTGTTGGTGGTAAAGCAAGATCCTAATGGCTCTATCAAAGTGTAACATGTATTCAGTCACCTGAACATGTACACGACTAATAAAGGCAAACCAGATAGCATACTATCATCTCGAGTAAGACTGTCATACCGGTATAGGTCCTCCGCAATCATTGCAATCACGTACCTGCGATCCAATAATTGACTATGAGGGCACTATCTCCAACAAAAATCACTCCATTTCAAAACTTTACTTGATTCTACAACGATATCAAGTTCATTACGCAATAGGTTTTTCAGAAAAACCTGACGTAGCCCTCCGTCATTTCAGATAAGAACTGTTTAGTATTCGTGCTACGTTTGTTGGCCTTTGTCAAGGCGTAGTGTGCGGTAGCTGAATGGTGCTTATCTGCTTATGCATGTGATGTAGATTGTTTCAGGATAGTCGTACGACCTTGTTGGCCTTTGTCAAGGGTCGTGCGGGTGGGTTTGATTCAATCAAGAAATGACGGGTTGAACTTGACTAGCATCCTGTGATTTGTTGGCCTTTGTCAAGGTCATAGGACGCTAGGGGCAAAATATTATTGCGAATTTCAAGTGTTGAAATTTGCAATGAGATTTCATACCTTCTATGAGATAGTTGGATCCCGATACCCACTGCGAGTAAGAGTTACTCCTGGGAGAGTTTTACACATTACAATTAGCCGATCAAGTAGATGTCTAGAATGGTGTCAACGGGGTTACGCCTCTGGGAAAACGAGGTTTACTTTAATTAGGTCCGTGCGAAAGCACGGGGAACCTCCCTCAAAGTACCGACACTGGCCTGGCTGAAAGATTGGCGAAGTTGTAGGGTGTAATTAATCCCGGCTAGTCTTTCCTTTTAGGGTTTGAAGGAAGATTTGATAAAAACAAGTGGGAGCCATCCTGATTAGATAAGATAATAACCAATCTGATCTTGCAAGAGCATACGCTAAAGTGTTTTCTTCTCTCTCTCTCCAGGTAGCGACCATGTCATGCCCTAATAAAGATAATAATATGGATGTATTGACTGAACCTGCATGTTATACTGTGCTGGGGAACGTTGGTTCCGTTCTTTCTTATAAGAGTTATAGGAATGAACAGGACATAGGGGAATACCAGGATTCCCAAGCCACCCAAATGAAGAAAGTACATGATGATGCATTTTCTTCAGGTGTGTTCGTTACAGAAAACTGTTTCTCCATTTGCCCTACGTCCTGGGTATTAGATACCGGGTCAGGATCCCATATATGTAATCAGTTACATGGGCTTAGAAAAGGTAGAGAACTTGGAGAAGGTGATAAAGACATAAGAGTTGGAATTAGTGCTATTGTTTCAGCTAAGACTGTCGGGGAATATCACCTTGCATTACCTACTGGTAATACTTTGGTTCTGAACGAATGCTATTACATGCCGAACCTCATATGCAACATTATATCGGTTTCTTTGTTGAGTAAAGAGAGATATAATTTTGTATTACAGGATAATGTTATGAACATTTTCCGTAACCCAAAGTTGGTTGGATCAAGCACGTTATGTAATGGCATTTATATTCTAAATCAATCAACAGTTCTGAGCATAACAAACACACACAAGAGGAAGAGTTCAGAAATGAACGAATCCTTCTTGTGGCATTGTAGACTCGGTCATATAAATGCGACACGACTGGCTAAGTTGCATAAGGATGGATATTTGAATCCGTTTGAATTTTCATCTTATGACACTTGCCAGTCATGTCTCAAAGGCAAGATGACCAAAACTCCGTTTACGGGACACGGAGAAAGAGTTACTGAACTCTTGGGACTGATACATAGTGATGTATGCGGTCCCATGTCTACACATGCCAAGGATGGTTCATCGTACTTCATTACATTCACTGACGATCTCTCTAGATTCGGATATGTGTTCCTGATGAAACACAAATCAGAAGCTTTTGAGAAATTTAGAGAATATAAACAAGAAGTCGAAAACCAAACCGGAAAAAGTATTAAAATCCTTCGATCTGATCGAGGAGGTGAATACTTGAGCAATGAATTCCTGGACTTCCTAAAAGAGAATGGGATTCTCTCTCAGCTGACTCCTCCATATACATCACAGCACAATGGTGTATCGGAGCGGAGGAACCGCACCCTATTAGATATGGTGCGCTCTATGATGAGCACAGCTGAGTTACCTATTTCCTTCTGGGGATATGCGCTGGAAACAGCAGCATACCTATTGAATCAAGTTCCAACTAAATCTGTACCTACCACACCATATGAGATATGGAGTGGGAAGAGACCATGTCTTAAAGGAGTTAAGATATGGGGTTGCCCGGCCTATGTCAAGAGGCAAAATCCGGACAAACTCGAGGCGCGGTCAGTTCTGTGCAAGTTTGTGGGATATCCCAAACATTCATATGGATATCTTTTCTACCATACAGAGGAACAAAAAGTGTTTGTTTCTCGACATGCTACCTTTTTGGAAAAGGAATTTCTTGCAAAAGAAATTAGTGGCGATAAGGTAGAACTGGAAGAAATTCCGGCTACACAAACTCAAACTGAAGATTTAGTGGAACCAGAGGATTCAGTAGCTCCCAACGAACCTCAGCCTCTCCGTCGATCTAGTAGGGTTCCTCGCCAACCTGAGAGATACTACGGTTTTATCATGGATGGTGGGAGCGAGGATTGCATCATAGAGGATGATGACCTAACTAGCTTCGAGCAGGCCATCACGAGTAGGGACTCAGTGAAATGGCTGGATGCTATGCGATACGAGATGGAATCCATGTACACCAACAAAGTATGGACTTTGGAAGTTGCTCCTGAAGGGGTAAAACCCATTGGGAGCAAGTGGATTTTCAAGAAAAAACTTGGTGTAGATGGGAAAGTGGAGACTTTCAAAGCTGGACTTGTTGCAAATGGTTTTCGTCAAAGACCAGGTGTGGACTATGACGAAACCTTTTCTCCAGTGGCTATGCTTAAATCCATCCGGATCATGCTTGCCGTCGCTGCATATTATGACTACGAAATCTGGCAAATGGATGTTAAGACCGCCTTTCTAAATGGTGATTTAGAAGAGTGCGTGTACATGACTCAGCCAGAGGGCTTCGTAGACAGTGGGAGCAGCGGGAAGGTGTGCAAGCTACTTAAATCCATTTATGGATTAAAGCAAGCATCGCGGAGTTGGAACATCTGCTTTGACGTCGTTATCAAAGAGTTTGATTTCATCAAAAATGTAGATGAACCTTATATCTAAAAGAAGGTGGCAGAGAGTAAGGTTGTCTTCCTCGTATTGTATATGGACGACATATTCTTGATAGGAAATGATATTCCTATGCTGCAATCGGTCAAGCTCTTCTTATTACAAAGATTCTCAATGAAAGATCTTGGTGATGCCTCCTGCATATTGGGAATTAGGATCTATAAAGATAGATCCAAACGGATACTGGGATTGTCCCAATCCAGGGACATTGACACCATACTAAAGAGGTTTAGTGTGGAAGAATCCAAGCGTGGGAACTTACCCATGATCTCTGGAGTCACTCTCTCTAAAGAGATGTCTCCCAAGACTGATTTGGAGAGAGCTCACATGCAAGGGATACCCTATGCTTCGGCTGTAGGCTCTATCATGTACGCGATGCTGTGTACCAGACCCGAGGTAGCATACTCACTAAGTGCAGTGAGCAGGTATCAAGCTGATCCTGGAGAGAGTCACTGGACAGCTGTGAAGAGCATTCTCAAGTACTTACGAAGGACTAAAGAGATGCTCTTGGTGTATGGTAACGGAGAACTCCAAGTGGAGTCCTTTACCGATTCGAGCTTCCAGAGTGATAAGGACGACTCTAAGTCGCAGTCGGGATTTGTCTTTACCCTTTACGGACGGGCGGTTAGCTGGAAGAGTTCCAAGCAGGAAACCGTGGCAGACTCGACGATGGAGGCTGAATACATCGCTGCCAACGATGCTGCCAAAGAGGCTGTCTGGATCAAGAAGTTCATTACTGAACTTGGAGTGGTTCCATCCATTGAGCATCCAATACCTTTGTATTGCGATAACAATGGAGCGGTGGCTTTGGCCAAGGAACCCAGGTCCCATCAGCGATCCAGGCATATTCTGAGGCGATATCACCTGATCCGGGAGATAGTTGTTCGCCGGGAGATCGAGGTCAGGAAGGTTGACACGAAGAATAACACAGCGGATCCACTCACGAAGGCCATTCCCCAGATACAGTTTGAGAGACTCTTCGGGATGCTCGGTATGCGATACTACAACAGCGGGCCCTAGTGCAAGTGGGTGATTGTTAGTTGTATGTATGCCCTAGAGGCCAGTATTGTACAGATGATGTATATTATATTGGATGCTTGGACATATATAGAGATGAATTTCTTGCTCTATATGATAGTATGCTATCTGGTTGATCTTTATCTTAACATGTATACTTGTCTCTTTATACTGTCTAATAGTTACATGTTGGTAAAGCCCTTAGGATGTGTACTTGACTACCTGGACTATGATGCGGATCATACTAGTGGGGACATGGTAGTCCATAAGTTCATCCTTCAAGGTCCCTAGTCGTGGGTGTATCGAGACGGGGCATCGATATACCTGAGTAGACTAGCGTATACGCTTCTCGACCCATGAGATGGGCGATGGATGATCCCATATCCATTGGTGTTTGACATCAGAGATGGTATACGGGTGCTCAGTGGAGACTGGGTACAATGGACGGACTCGCCGAGAACTCCTAGATGGTATTATACCTCACGTCAGATGGCAGTTCTCAGGTGACACTTGTGCAGGTTAGTCTGTAGACCCGAGATCGTCATAGAGTCTTGTGTGATTCCCACTGTGCTTTGATTTCCACCTTACCACGTCCATGAGGACGTGCAAAACGGTGGTTTTTGGGTACAGTCCCGAGTCACATGGAGGCAATGAGCGATAGGAGGGGTTTCGTCTCTCCCGGTATTGGGGGTTGATGTTGCACTGTGCTCGATTGGCCGTAACAGGGAAGTCCCTGGCCAAGGCTGATTCAGAGATTTGCTGGTAAGTGTTACCAGTAGTTTCTCGACCCGTTATGAGCCTCACATCGGCACGACTTATCGGTTATTGGGGTCTGACGTTTACCACCCCTAGACTTGATATGCGACATATCAGACGAGGAGACCGGACTGTACGGGAAGTGTTGCCGGTTGGCTCGACGGGAGTTGTAGTAGGTTCGTTTGTTCTCTTCTGATCGCTCAATACCCGGGTGGCCGTTACGTTTAGCTGACCGCTTGCGGCTTAGGGGTGCTTGATATGATCATCATCCACTGCCGGCGTATTGACGAGTCTCAGAGTCCCACAATCGAGTTTCCTAGTCCAGGCGAAACGTTGTGGTGCGCGTATGCGATATGCGCATAGACCCGATTAAAATGCGTGTATAGGATACCGTGTATTGATCGGGCGGTTTGCTTTTGGTAGGGGTCATATGTGATATGGCCGGATTGATTTATCATTTAACCATTAGCTTCTCACTTGAAATCCTTTCTTGAGTTAGTTGGATGTATACATATATGTATGCCTTCTTATTTATTCATGCACATATGGATGTACATATACACATACATACATCTTTCATGGTTGATTATACAAGGAAATGGTGGCAATATAAGACTCACACCATGGTTTTATTTATGAATTATTATTGTAAATATACTAAATCATAAAAGGAAAGAAAAGGTTCATTATTGATTTGTTCTACACTCTTCTTTTGACCTAACCATTCTCACCCACCTTTTAACATTTGGTAAAGTTTCCTTTTTTGTTTCTACTATAGTACAATAATGATTCAACCATGGTTTGAGATGATAGATAGAAAAATATATATTGATATATTTTTCCATTTTCTATTAAGAGTTATTCTTATCATCTTCTTATATTGCCATCATCTTCTTCTTCCTCTCTCAACTTGCTCTCTAGTTCTTTGTAGTGAGCAATATACTCATCAAGATTGGATTTTGAAGTGAGAAAGAGAACCACAACACCATTCTACACAAGTCTAGCCCACTTGTTTGGAGTGTTAACTTGATTTCGTTCACTTGATCGGATAAAGTCGCAAGCTTGGACAAAGCGGACTCCGGGTGGATCATCGGTGACCTCGAGGAGTTCAAGTGGAGTTCTTTCAAACCCCAAGTAGCCCAGGAGTCTAGCGTAGGGAGCTACAAAGGTTGTACTCTCTAAACCCTAGCATTTCTTTCATATGATGATGTGAAAGCTTTGAAATCCTAATCGATTCTAGGAACGATTCTTTGTTTGTTAACTTAGCACCCTAAAGACTCCACTTTTGGTTCATGTGTTTCTCCCAAATCCTTCATGTGGTGCTAGGCTAACCTTTCAATATCTTCACAAAATATCAAGCAAAACACAAAGCCAAAGCTTCATGAAGCTTCATGGAAGCTTCATGCAAAAGCTAACCCTAATCCAAACCTTAACCAAGTTTAAACACTAAACCATTGTTAAATTTGTAACCCTAACATGTTACAATATTATATATCGCATATACAGTATATTTTGTAACAATAGAAAATAATACAATTAACATATATCGCATATATATCAATATATTACCCCGTGAGAAAATGAATCTTTTAGTGAGCTAATATTAGTTAATGTAATTTAATATATCATATATATTATTATACATTAAATTATCGAATCAACTCTTGATCCGAAAATCCGGTTATATCGCATATAACCGACTAATAAAATGACCGGGCTATATCACATATACCCGGCCGATATCTCATATCGCGAGAATCCAATACGGTATCACATACCGCATTATCCTCGGTCCCGCACTATCACATATGTGCTCCTACTCCGTTTTGCCAGAGTCAAGAAACCTCTGTGTAGGACTCTAAAGAATCTTCAATACACCGGCAGTAGGTGATGATCATATCAAACACCCACAAGCTGCAAGCGGTCAGCTAAACGTAACAGCTACCCAGTTATTGAGGGCTCAGAAGATCAACAAGCAAGCCTGTACATTCTCCTGTGAATCCAATCAGTAACACTCCCGTACAGTCCGGTCTCGTTGTCTGATATGTCGCATATCTCGCCTAGGGGTGGTAAACGTCAGACCCCAGTAGCTTGATAAGTCGTGTCGATATGAGGTCTATAACAGTTCGAGAAACTACTGATAACACTTACCAGTAAATCTCAGCAACCCTGGCCATGGATTTCCGGTTATAGCCAATCGAACACAGCACAACATCAACTCCCTGTACCGGGAGAGACGAATCCCCTCCTATCGCTCATTGCCTCCATGTGATTCGGGACTGTACCCAAAAGCCACCTTTTTGCACGCCCTCTTGGACGTGGTATGATGGAAATCAAAGCACAATGGGAATCACATAAGACTCTATGACGATCTCGGGTCAACAGACTACTCTGTACCAGTGTCACCGGAGAACTGCCATCTGACGTAAGGTATAATACCATCTGGGAGTTCTCGGCGAGTCCGTCCAGTGTACCCAGTCTCTACTGAGCACCCGTACACCATCCTTGATGTCAAACACCGATGGATATGGGATCATCCATCGCCCATCATATGGGTCAAGATGTCTATACGCTAGTCTACTCTGATCCATCGATGGCCTGTCTCGATACACCCTCAACTAGGAACAGTTATAGGATGTACTCGTTGACTACCGTGGCCCTACTAGTATGATCTCATCATAGTCCCAGTAGTCGAGTACATATCCTAAGGGATTTATTAACATGTAACATAGAGACTATCAGAGTACATGTTAAGATAAAGTACAACCAGATAGCATACTATCATGTCGAGCAAGAAAGTCCTCCATATATATGTCCAAGCATCCATTACAATATACATCATATGTACAGTAATGGCCTCTACGGCATACATATAACTAACATATGGTTTCGCTGAAATGTTTTAGTATTTGGGAGGAGTTTTAATTTAAATTCGGGGATCGAATTTTTTTAAGGGGGGAAGATTGTAACGTTTTGAAAATCGTTTCGGTGAAATTTGGGAAAATCGAAAAATAACGGGATTTTCCGTAAAAAGTCAAAATATAAATATCTTTTAATATAAAATTAAATATACATATTCTAGATATATAATTCCGAAATTAAATATTTTAACATTATTTTAAGCTGTCACTAATACATTTAATTAGGGAAAATTACAAATTGGAATGGGTTGAAAAAAAATTTGTACATCATAACACATAAAAAATAAATTTAACATGTTGTTTTTGAAATGAAATGAAGTTGTCAAACGGTTTTAGAAAATATCGAAGAAAAAAGCTTAAATGGTGAAAATAAGTTAAATAGATATTGGGGTATAACATTTATCTTTTTTCCCTCAACCACACTCAACCACACTCTCTCTCCTCTCCCCAAATCAGCAGCCCCAAGTTGTCCCCCCTCATTTCCCCACTTGTTTTTGCAAAAAGAAAACAAATGAAAAGAAAAGTTAAAGAATTAAAAGGAAATGAAGTAAGGTGTAAACATGTGAGGTATGGGTTCTTTGACTTGGATTTTTCCCCGCCTCACTCTCCCACCTATCCTCCCTATTTTGGACGACCCCAATAGCAGCAGCAGCCCCACCATTTTCCCTTCTCTTTTCTCTTCAAAAATGCATAAAAAATTCACCAAAAATCCCACAAGCTCAAAATCCAATCCCTACATATTTTTCTTTAGCCTATCTAGCATGGATCTAGGGAACAAGATGTCAATTTCAGAGGCTAGATTTCAAGTTGGATCTATGGGTTGTGAGGTATAAAAATCTTAACCTTTTTGTTAAATTGTTTGCTATTACTTTAATTCAACTAAATTAGATGTTAATTATGATTTTTATTGCAAGGTCTAACCTTCAAGAGAAGGATTTCTAAAATTTTAGTTAGGCTTTTACTACATCATTAGGGTTACAATGTGTAGATTATCATCTTAAGGAAATGAAAACCTAATCTAGTTGCTAGTTTGCATTTTTGTTAATTTAAATTTGTAATAATTATATAAATCGCAAACTAGGGTTTTAAAATATATATATTTTGGTGAGATAAAATTCTAATTAAGGTTTCATGACATTATTAACATTATAAATTGTGGTTTAATACTTTAGTATATGCAAAACCAAGCTTAATTGTTAAATTGTGAATTTTGCTTTTAAAAGTGTTAAAATCGGGTATTTTTGCAAACTAGGAATTTGGAATTAATACAAATTGATGAGATTAAAATATGGAAGTGATTTGTATGACCTAATTATGATATTTAATGAACATTTTGGCCATTTGAATCGTTAAATAATGTAGATTGGTTAAAACATCAAGTTTTGAACCAAAATGGGAATTTGTGCTAACTAGGTTTTTGGGAAATAAAACGATTTGTTTAATTTTATGGTTTTGATGAATTAAACCATATTTCTTATATAGTTAGTGAGTTCTGAAACCATGATTGGTACGTTTGGTGTTTTTCTCGCTCAATCGGCGTTTGTACACCGTTGTCGAGGGTTTTTGGGTTGATTTGTGAAAGCAAACCATAGGGTTGACGTATGTCAGATTCGTGTATTGTTTTGGTCATGAATCGGATTTTAATGCGATATGGTGCGTTATGATATGTAGATACCCTCACGAGGACTTCGCGACGACAAGCAAGCGCGTGACGATGTCGGCACCGACGAGCGAAGATCAGGTGAGTAGATTTATATTTACGGGGAGAAGTCGGGCGGAGTAGTCTTCAAAATCCGATTTTTCTTGGTCCAAAGTGTTTGTAGGAAGCTTGTGAGTGTTTTTAATGAAGTGGGGATGATGTTTTGGGTTGTTTTTGGTGATGTTTGAGAGGGTTTTGTGGAGGATGGAGATTGGCGCTGCCATGATGAAGGAGAAGGAAAGAGGAATGAGTGAAGTGAGAATGATCCAAGCCCAAGGTTGACCCCTCACCCTCTCTCTCTCTCTTGCCCATACCTCCATTCATTATCATTTTCCTTTTTCTTTTCTCTCTCATTTTAAAACCCAAACCAAAACAAAGAAAAGCCATGTAGGAAAATGCAATAAGTGTGAAAAATGGGACATTGTGCTTGTCATGTGCACAAAACCGGATTAATGCAAGATTAGCGATATTTAATCGCGATTAGCATTAAAATGGAATAAAAGAAATCTTAAGAATTATAATTTGCTTAAATCATATAGAACACCCTCATTTTCGTAATTCCTATAATTTTTCAAATATTTTCCACTTTATCGGTTTTTAATTATACCGCAAATTAAAATATTCACAATATTTATTATTTAATTTTAAAAATTCCCAAAAAATAATATTTTATTTTTTTGAAATGTTACAATCTTCCCCCCTTAAATAAATTCGGTCCCCGAATTTAAATTTAAACCACCAAATACTAAAACATTTAAATAATCAACTTAAATCAACGGGGCTCCGAAATCACGGAAGATACAGGAATAACACAGCGCGTCAAGTGCGCATGAAAACGAGTACAACTCAAAATCGAACTCCGTCAAGCGTCGCGCAAATCACCGGATTTTCACGCATATCCTCGGAGTTACAATGGAGATACAGATCTCGAAATTCACTACTGAAATCCAATATGCACTAGTCAAATACTATAATACATATATAATACGCATCCTTGGAAAAATCCTTTAAACTGAATAAAACACATGCGAAAATCCTTTCTGAATCGCCGTGTGATGCGTAGCTCATGGCATAAGTGACGGACGCTCATTTGTAAAGTAATAAACATATGTTCATATAGGTTTTGCTCAAATATACGTCCCGTCCATTTTGAAATATACCAAAAAAGTTTTCCTTTATAAACGTTCTTGTCGCTCACGGACACATAGGAAATAGCGAGACTGTAGCTCCTTTTTGAAAACCTCTGGTTAAATGTTTAATGCATGCAAAATACTCAGGTACTATCCTCAGATCAGTCTTGTTCGGTTACTACATAATATGGTACCCATCATGAAAACAAATTGCCTCAAAGAAAAATTAGCCTCAAAAGGCGTATTCAATAATCACGTGCTTCTGGTGCGCACGGAAATCAAATCCAAATACAAGTACTACGAACGTGCACAAAAGAAAAACTAAGTGCAACGGGTGTGCATGAAAGCATCTATCCAGTGCAACGGGTGTGCACGACAACAACATCTAGTGCATCTATAGTGCACGAAAATCTCAATCCAGTGCAACTAACATGCACGAATGAAAATCCCAAATCGAGTGCATCCGGTGTGCACAAAATCCAATATCGAGTGCCAAATATGCACAAAAATCCAATCCAAGCGTGTCAGGTTCGTAAAAAGCATCTAGTGCAGTAGCATGTACGAAAACGCACAGCAGGTGTCAACGCGCACGAAAAATGCAATCTGATAACGCAAATGCTCAAAGACATAAATCGGGTGCAACTAAGGCACGAAGTATAAAGCCGGTGCATCCAATGCACAACATACCATGATGGTGCAACAATGCACAAAATACGAATCTGGTGCAACAAATGCACAAAACACAAATCGGGTGCATCCAGTGCACGAAATACAAATCCAGTGCATGCAAATGCACAAAGTATAAATCTGGTGCAATAAATGCACGGAAACTCATCAATAACTCAATGCGTATAAAAGCAATACCGAGTGTACCAAGGTGTATGAAATCATAAACATGTGCAACCGTTTGCACAAAACATGTATCAATGCACTGCAAGCATATATGAGGTATACCGAGTGCTAAATCAAATCGAGTGCATACCACATGCACAAAATCAAATCAACCGTATGAAATCCACAAAATCATAACCACGTGCTACCAAACTACAAAACCGATATCAAGTGCAATAAATATGCATAAATCATAAACCAACACAACGGTGTATAAAGTATATCTCAAGTGCAATAACTACGCACCAAATATAAATCCCCAGTAGGTGCAGCGATGGTGCAGGAAAACAATATCATGAAACTCAATCATCAAAACTCAAATCCAAGCGATATAAGCGTGATACTCGGATCATAAATGCAAATCGCAGCAAATGACATTGAGGTACACCTTCTACAATGTCGAAAAAATGTCGGTGCGCCCCAGAACTGGCAGAGAAAGAACATCCGCCTTCCTCCTGCTCACGGTCTGGTGTCCTCTGTCTCTGGGTCCTCATTTTCACTGTGGATTACCAATCTCGCAATCCATCGGCTCGTCGGCTCGGTCAAATGTGCTAACGGAAACTATTCCGCTATGGCACTTCTCTGGTCATCCTTCGGCTAATTATCATGACCACTCATAAACCAGCACGTCACTGGCGTCGGCATCTGGCCCTCTAAATACTCGTGACACAACTGGTCCTCTGTGAAAATATCATCGCAGCAGTGTCCTGGATGGAACCTTCTCAGGGTCTCTTCCGCTCTCGCCTATGCCAAACTGTATGGAGGCTGGTACTCTTGCATAATCTTTTCTCGTTTTTCTGGACATCTGCGTTCTCAGCACAGCATCTCCTCAGGAACTGGCTGTATCCCAACACCTCTGTATACACATCAGATCTCTAATCTCAACAGGGAGTAAGGACAACTCGTCAGCATCTCGCATGAACCCCTGGTCACACTCGGCTGTATCATCGTAGACTTTGACGTCACGTCACGCTATCTGCGTACTGCAAATGTTCTCGGCTACAATCAATCCGAAGTCTCTCACACGGACTCAAAATCATGAACTCCGTATCTTCATCACCCTGTAGAAGATCTCTTTCCGAACACGTCCTCGGTGACTCGTCCCAACCATCTGAGGAATACTCAATACACGTCCGTTCTCGATCAACTCATAATGCATCTGGGTGAGGTCCTCTATCCGAAGCTGGTCAGCTTGCTGATCTCTCATCACATGATATCCGGACGACGTTAAACATGTCGATCGATTTATCAAAGTCCCATAATTCCCCGAAAGCTCAACACCTGAGCACAGTCTAATAATATCTGCCACAGTATCTATGGACCAACCATAGAAGGGAAAACCCAAGCCTCGCCGATGGCACAGCTGAACTGCTGCAAACCCAAAGGTTCAAAAGCGGTTCCAAGATCATCAGGTCGAGTTAGGGTTTCATTATTCTAGAGGGTCCAAAGAATTACTTGCATGTTCCTTCGAATACTTTAAGCTTGGAAAAATGGATTTCTGACATTCGTTCGAACTTTTTAACTTCGCCTGGACGACACGAGAATACCCTTCGTCCGCACGCTAAGCATTGCCTCAATCCTCCAGGAAAGACGATACATCATCTGTTATCTCTGGATCGATCTACTCTATATCTGAGTAAGACTCTCTATACTGGAAATCTTCAACTCAACTGGGTCTGCGTCGGCGCATCTGACGAATCACCTTCGTCTCTCAACTCAGGATAGACTAGCAATCAACTGTCGTATCTCTGCCTGAAAGCTCCAGCGATCTCAGCTCGTAAGCTCTGGAAGCGACATCACATCAATCTCAGCAACATCTGGGTCATTTGTCCATACGGTAGACGACATCACAATCTCTGAGGTAGGTTGTACATCAACAGTCCTCTCGCAACTGGCAGCTCTAACAAAGGCCCGATCATCCGGTGTAAAACCAAACACTCGCCTCAACAAGAGGTCACAACTCAAACACTACATCGGGACGTTCCCATATCACCGAAAAACACAATGGTCAGTCCTCGTCCATGAAGAGCTCGGCCTGACCGCAACACTAGCAGCAGCTTAACCTGTGCTCAAACCATGTTGACTGGAACCTCAATCGCGTGTCGACGAAAACAGATCAAGGGCATGGAAGGAAACGACAGATCCAGAATAGATGCATGATCATAAGAAGAAACAGCATCAATGAAAGTATGATCATGGAAATGAATAGAATCAAGGATCTCAAATCGATGTATAATTATAGGTACGAAGAGAATCACAGATCTCAAAATATGTACATCCTAAAGTTTCTTAAGTGGAGTATCATATCGTAAATATGCCGCGAAACATACGTACGGTACACTCCATCAATCAGGGTCAGCCTATGTAACAAAAGTTCGGGCCTAATACCCCCCGTACAAGTCTAAGTTCCATATGGTCAAGCCTAGGTTTTGAAATACATACCAGCCCTAGACTCCGCATAGTCAAACATAGACTCGAACCAAGGTTAAACCTAGCGCTCTGATACCAACTTTGTCATGACCCGAAATATTAGCTCGTGACCGGCAATTAAATTACGCCATGTCTAAAGGCGTCACGTAATTCAAGTAAGCCGAAACCCAAAAATCTAAACCTTTTTAAGAAAAATCAAGGAGGTGAAGTTTTGAAATAAGGGTATAATGAAATCAAGTTTTCTTAAATACACAGAAAAGGAACATGAATAATGCAAGTGAAATTTACTAGTTTGAAAACATGTTTCATCTTTTAAAAATTTTGGCAGCAGCACCTTTGTATATTTTAATCCAAAACCACAATACAACATAATGATAAAGGCATCCCCAAGCGGGAGCTAGCACTTCTCT
This sequence comes from Agapanthus africanus, assembly GCA_030015575.1. Taxonomy (NCBI): domain Eukaryota; kingdom Viridiplantae; phylum Streptophyta; class Magnoliopsida; order Asparagales; family Amaryllidaceae; genus Agapanthus; species Agapanthus africanus. The sequence continues at coordinate 448,986,032 of JASDDO010000014.1, read as the reverse complement.
AATCGGCGGATCACAACCACGCAAGACAATACATATAAGTATACGACGCCCAACGGCGAGGATACACACAAAAGATAATGAAAAGAAAGACATCAAAACCACAAGTAGCAGAAATCCCCTCGCTCTAAGTCTCGCAACCACAAGTTTCACTAAGTCTCATTACTTATACAATTACTAAATTTGATTGATGGAGTTGACTATATACAATATAAAATAAGAATGCAATAGTTGTACGATCCAGCATGTACCACCTACCAAAATAACTCGACCGAATGCAACTGTGTGCCAGCGATGCCGCTACCGATCCATGATGCCAACCTGCAAGAACTGTGGCACAACGGGGGTGAGTTACCAACTCGTGAGTAGAAAAACATCTACAGATAGAAATCGAATAAACAACAACTCCTAAGTCAACTATATCATAAAGGTAATACTATGATATCCAGGATGACCGTATCTGTATATGTTCCAACAATGTAATCAATGCCAATCGGCATGTGGATATCATCCAACAATATAATCAATGTCTGTATGCATGAGGATCCCGTCCACGTGTCAACCAATGATGTTGGAGATAATGCCCTCAGAGTCAATTATTGGATCACACGTACGTGATTGCGGTGATTGAGGGAGGACCTATCCCGATAGGACAGTCTTACTCGAGATGATAGTATGCTATCTGGTTTACCTTTATCATCGTGTACTGTTTTAGGTGACCTGACACGTCGCTATTACACGTTGATAGAGCCCCTAGGATTCTATCCTTGACCACCAGCAGTATGAGGGCGATCATATACGTAGGAGCTGGTAGTCTATAAGCATATCCTTAAATGGTCCCTAGTCGTGTGGTTTCGAGACAGGGCATCGATACTCCATAGTAGACTAGTGTATACAGTCGAGACCCCGACGAGGGGCGGTGGCCGGTCTCATAAGCCACTGGTGTTAGTTGGATCACCTAAGATGTATACAGGTGCTCATTGGGTTATGAGTACACCGGACAGGACTCGCCGGGAACATGCTAGTTGGTCATATACCAGACGTCAGATGGCAGTTCCCTGGTGACATGTGTGCAGGTTAGTTCATCGACCTGGGGATCGTCATTTGTCTCGTGTGAGTTCCCACTGTACTTTGATTACTACCCTACCACGGCTCAAAGGAGTCGTGCAAACAGGTTTTAGTTGGGTACAGTCCCGAGCCACATGGAGGCAGTGAGAGCATCTTCAGGGGTTCGTCTCTCCCGGTATTGGGGGTGAGGTCGTGCTGTGTCTAGGAGAGCCATTACACAAAGCCCTCGGCCGAGGCAAGGAGATTTACTGGTAGGTATTCCAGTAGTATCTCAGGGTGTTCTGGGCTACACTCCGACACGACTTGTACCGCTTTTGGGGTTCTGACTTTACCAACCCCCTAGGCCCGCCATGCGATGCTCATAGACGAACGGACCGGACTGTACGGATATTGTCACTGACAGGCTCAGTAGGGTGTCAGGATGAGTTCGCTCATCGACGTCCCTTTTTAGTCAGTACCTGGTAGCCCGTTATGTATTGGCTTATACCTCTGACGTGCTAGTGGTTAAATCCACAACCAAGGTGTTGACGAGTCTTTAGAGTCCCCCACATTCAGTTACTCAGCTTTCGGGCGAAAGGTTGTAGAGGCCGTATGGAGATATGGCAAGGTCCGATCAGATACGTGCGGTATTGCACGGATCAGGATCGGACAGTTTGTACTATAGGCCGTATGGATATATGGCAGGGTTCGATCAGATACGTGCGGTATTGCACGGATCAGGATCGAACGGATATTACTGGCCGGCTTTGGTTTAAGCCGGATCCTAATATAGTACAGTGTAGATTTTGTCTCATAGCATTTGTATTTCGGTCGAAATACAGATGCGGGTGTGTATGCACAGTATCGGGGTTTTCCTGTAATTTATTACGGGACCAGTTTTCTGGAGTTGCCAGTTTGCTTTAAGTTTCGGCCGATTTCCTTTTTATCGTTCATTGGCCGAAGATTGGTGGAGGAGGGCTTATTTGCATTGTTGCAAATAAGTATTTGTGGAGGGGTTTCCTTGCATATTCTTGTGTCATGATAGCCATTCCTTGACCTTGACTTCTTGACTTCTCCATCATGGCTTGACTTTCATATGATATGGTTTTCATGATGGTTGTGGTGGAGTGAGGTTCTCTTTTGGTGATCATTTCTTTGCATGATTTGGTTGTTGAGTGTTGGTGTTTCTATTGTGATCATTATTCCATATGATAACCATTCCTCTCTCTCTCTCTTGGTAGAGATGAGAATGGCTCCCATTTTTTTGAGTTTTCTTGCACCATCTCATTTCTCTCCTCCACATTAGTCTTGTATCATCCCTCCACCAAAATGGCATCTCCATGAACCCCAAAGTGAGACTTGAGTCCTACACAATATTCTACAGCGAATCTTGGGCACGTCGAGTAGCCGGCTTCGTGCCCGAGTTGCCTCGGCATTGAGGTAGGAGCCCGTAAACGATGAAGGCGATGTGGTGCACTTCCGGCGACGAGGAGGAGACGCGACATTCCGCAGGAGATCGGGACGGCGACGAGAATACCGGAGGACTCGGATCTGTCGGTATACTTCTCTTCCCTATCTTGTAGTTAGCTTAGACTTGTTAATTGTTACGATCCGGATGTTCAGTGCGCGGTGGTGCCGGTTTGCTAAGTCCGCAAAATTTAAGTTTATCACCGCTTCCGCATTCCGGGGTCGGATTGACGGCCGGGGCGCCGCCGTGCACTTACAGTGGTATCAAAGCCTCGCTATTAACTTCGTCTAGCTTTCGTTTGATGTGTTTTGCGGTTCCGATCGACCAAAATTCCAAAAACTCATTTTTACCTCACATCAGTTTTCTGTTACGATTTTTTAGTCTCGAAAAATTTTTCAGGTTGTAAAATATTGATGTACTGGAAAATCTAAGAGCTCTGTAAAAATTCGATGAGGTGACTCCACAGTGGGAGCGCGGAACCGCCGCGAAAACCCCCTTCCCGCCGCCCTTCCGCCGCACACTGTGGGGATCACTGCACCATTTTTTTACAGAGGCTTTCTGGGTTTAAAATATGGGTTTTGGAATGTTAAAATTGGGCCCAGGTTTTCTGTGAGTGCTACAGTTTTGATTGGGGGCCCACTTGTTAATTTTTGGTCAATCGGAAAATTTTAAACACATTTTTCACAGTATTTACATTATATCTGCGACCGTGAATGTCACTTGATCGGTAAATCCGGTCTAACTGCTATAGCCCGGTTAGACGGATTTGCGAACGTGACTTTCACGTTGATGTTGTATGTTTATCCTGTGATGTTGTGGATCGGTCGTGGGGGATAGCCTGGATGCAATGCTAGTACAGTTGTGGTTGTATTATGTACATTTGATATTGCGGGGCGAGCGTCCGACATGCGGACTGCCGTCACTGCCAGTTTGTATTATTTTTTTTGGGGCACGGCTAGGTTGCGGTCGTTGTACCCGGTGTATGTATATTTTACTTTCTGTACTAGGATTACCCCGCGGAGGGGTGCACGGATAGCCGGGTTCTAAGGGGCAACAAGCCCGCATCTCATGGCATTGAGACGGAGGGGGCTTCACTCTAGGATTGGCGGGCTATTCGCCGCACTCGTAGGGGGTACAGGTTGACCCAGGAGGGGTGCCCAAGTTACCGGATTCCGTGAAGTGCTGGGTGGTCCATTCACGGCGCTGAAGGGGGCTGCCTCGGTTCAGGTTTTGGCGGGTAACTTGCCGCGCCCGTAGGGGTCTAGGATTTCATTGCCCAGGCTATCCACACGACCAGGGGAACGTCGGGTTTCAGTAGTGGCTCTGTGAAACCCGGGGATCCCAGATATCTGTATTGTTTCTGTGATGCTGTTCATTCTTTGTGATGTTGCATTTCTTTCACGCCTTGAGCGAAATATAATATATTGGTATATATATTAGTAGATGTTGTATATGTTTTGCATCCGCGCTAGTCCAGTCCCCGCTCTGTCGTTAGTTAGCTAACCTAACGGGTAATGACGGGACCCAGTGGCGAATGCGGATGGCATATACGTACATCAGTATATTTTCGTTCTTTTTAGTGTGATCAATTGATGGGACTGCATTGATTCGGATCAATGCAAGTTAAAAACAAACCTAATCTGATGTTGTTGGAACACTTTTCAAAAAGCTGTTATTGCAAGGACGTTCACTTTTGTTTTGCATCGTGATATTCAGTTGGAATATCCTTCTCCTCAGTCGACGAGGCAAGGGCCGAGATCCCTTCACCGGGAGTGACCCCTTGGACAAAAAGTTTGCGTCAGGGCAATGACTTCACTATAGCCGATTACTTTTGCTTTGCATCGCGGTATTCATTTGGAATATCCTGCAACCCATTCTACGGGGAAAGAGCCGAGATCCCTTCACCGGGAGTGACCTCTTTAACAACGGTTTTCGTCACTGTATTTTTAAAAGCTATCCGTTCCTTCGACGATATCAAGTTCTTTACGTTAAAGGTTTTCGCCAGAAACCATTCGTAGCCCTCCATCATTTCAGTTAAATATTCGGTAGTATTCAAGCTATGTATTTTGACCTCACGCCAAGGCATAGTGATTGGTAGCTGCCGGGTATTTATCTGTTGCATATATAGATGCGTTGGTTTGGGACAGTCGTACTACTATTTTGGCCTACGTCAAGGGTATGTACGGGTGGATTCAAATTAACCTGGATAATGATGGGTAGAACTTGACATGTGACTTATGATATTTTGACCTCACGCCAAGGTCATAAGAGCATGGGGCAGAAATCACATCGGGAGTTTCAAAAGAACTGAAACTTGCCAGATATGCGCATACCTTCTGGAGTGTGATACCGTGAGCGGATTCCGTCACGTTATCATGCGATGAGAGTTGGATCCCGATTCCCACTGATGAGTTAGTTTACTCCTCGGGTAACCCCGACTAATTCTTCTTTCAGGTTTGGAGGAGAATTTGACGGTACAGTGGGAGGTTTCCAGATTAGATAAATTGGTAACCATTCTGATCTAGGTTAGAGTGCACGCTGAGTGTTTCTTTTCTCTCTCTCTTTGGTAGCGACCATTGACCCGACCCTAAGACTATGACTCAGTGACCAAAGTTGACCGAACCTTCTAAACACTGGCTTTTGGATTGTCAGAGTTGCAAACCTCATTGCCACTCCTACTTTTACCCTTTTCTCCAGGACACCCCGTATTACTACGAACGTCCACTTCCATTGGACAAAACCATCGTATGGTTAGATACGAACTCGAAAGAATTTATTCGAGGATGGTTTCAGGTTCTGGAGAAAACGGATAGGATTATTCAGTTGTCTTTTCCTTTTACCCTCTCTCCGGTTACGAGTACTCCTTGGTTTAGGGGTAGTACACCTATTACGCAAATTGGATTGTCTTCTTCCAAACCTTAGGCTGGTGGCGACCGGTAGGGAATGAAGAAAACCAATTAGCATAACAATGGTGTGCAGAAGGTATTAAGTTAAGACAAAACAAGGGATTAGTAAGAGGGCAAAGTAAATTGCAACAAATATTCACGAACAAACCAAGTATTCCTTCGCCAATCCTAAATCAACTTTGTATTTCTCCAGGAGGCTCCGTATCACTACGAAGATCCACAGTTTATTGGATACTCCATCGTATGGTTATATACGAACTCGAAAGGAACTTGTTCCAGTTCGGGGATGGATTCTGGTTCAGGAGAAATAGGAATAAGAGTTATTCAGGTGTCTTTTATCTTCACCTTATCTCACATTGCGAGTGTTCCTGGGATTGGGACAGTACACCCACTATGCTTATTGGATAGTCTTCTTCCAAACCATAGGCTGGTGCCGAACGGTAGGGAAGGAAGAAAACCATTTGGCCTAAAGGGGTGTGCAGAAGGTAAAGACTAAAGACAAATGAAGGGATTTGGAGAGGTGGCAAAGAATTACACGGTTACAGTTGTGAATCTGGAGACTGGAAGAGGCATTACTAGGAATACCAGGATACCCCTACGAAACATTTCAATGTTTCAGTCTCACTGTGTACTGTTAAAGGAAAGCTGATTTCCCGACTAGATACTTACTCCAGGGTATGTATTTACCTGGCATGATTCTCACATCTGTATGGTTTTACAGATGATGAGTGGGAGTAAGTTGTTGGGAATTGGGTGACTATCCTCATTATATCGGGATTCGTTGCAATCGGTGATATTTGAGGAAATCACCTGGGTTGTTTGCCGGTCGGCAAATATTTGGTTTTGAATATCCGCTGTTATGCACCAATTTCAAATCGATATATCTGTACGTCTATTTTCATAGAGTGAGATATACTTTTTGAAATTATGTCGATGACATTTACCTATACTAGTGGATGGTTAGGTAAGGAGCATTAAACAGCGGTGTAATTCTTCTTAACCATAAGTACAGTTTTCAACCTACGACACACAGTGAATGAGTTATCAAACTCAAGGGACTTATACAGAGTATTGTATGTTGTCCAGGGTCCATCAGGACAGAGCGGTTGGTCCTCGTACTATATTCGGTTTACTTATGACTTCTCTAGTTTTTAGACAGGTGTTTCGTGGAAACACATGGTCCGAATTTTGAGAAGTTATAGGTATTTGAATAGAGTAGAGAACCAGGTATAGCAAGTATCGGGATTCTTCAAAGTGATCGAAGATGTAGATACTTGTCAATGGTATTCAGTTGCTAGTAATGATAAAGAGATCTTGCTTCTCTTTCAGGTTACTCATGATTGGAAGCATTCCTAAGTTGAGTAACGCTGATCGGCCTCCTTCCATTTTAGTTGACATGCACTGGAGACAGTTGCATGATTTGGATCTGGTTCAGTTAAATCAGTGCCTCTGGTCCTATATGGGATATAGAACAGTTCATATCTTAACATTGTTAAGATACGGGGAGTTGTCCGGTTTATGCTTAAAACCAGACATTGGACAACTCAATGCACGTTTCTGTAATGGCTGTTTGTGGGTTGACCCAGGCTATGACGAGGGTTGACTTTCTACCATCTGGATGAACAATAGCGATATTGTTCTAGACTCGCCATAGTTTTATTAAAAATGGATTTTTTCAGAAAACAGTAGTGGGAGTATGGTAGAACTGGAAGTGATTCCAGAACCACAAACGATTACAAAAGATTTGATAAGGAACCTAAAGATTCAATCTGGATTGACATTCCATTGACCACTCCGCAGATGAGGTGGGTAACTTCAGGCACCCGAAAGGTACTACGGTAGCCTCAAGGACGGTGACAGGGAAGTTCTTGTTTACCCACAATTAGCATTGCTGTTGTTCCAGGCTGCGAGACCCGGCGGGAGGATGAGTATAGCATCGTTCTGAACTCGCTTCAGAAGTGTACGTGTATATGACTCTGCCAGAGGGTTGTCGTAGACAGAGGGAGCAGCGGAAGCATTGGTGGACAGGTAGCTTATGTCTATTTATAGACTAAAGCAGATGTAGCGGAGATAGATCATCTATTTCTGACGTGACAGTCATGGGTTTGACTTCATCAGAATAGGGGATGGATCTGTTGAGGAGGTACTAAGGGTGTGATGTCATGGTATTTGGATGACATACACAGTGTAGGAAGTGAAATTCCTACACTACAATCGGTTATACTTTGGTCGTCACACAGTTGTTTCACCACAAAGGAAATGGATTTTATATCAGACATACTGGTTACTAGATCTATGGTTTTAGATCTAGATTTGGGTGGTTTCCCAATCAGGGTACTTGACAGCATTCTAAGAGTATTTAGAATGGACGACTCCATGCACGGTAGTGTACCTGCAGAAAATGGAGTCACCCTCTCTAAAGGTGTCTTACAGACTAAAGGGGAGAGGGACGTGCATGATTGGCAGATCACTTGCTCAGGCAATTGAGTCAATCATGAGATGTCAAGTACCACACCAGATATTGTTCTTGCACTAGATGCAATAAGTTGACATTGATCCAATCCTGGAGAAGCAGTCGGAAGCAGTTTTGGAACATAAGTGGATGTTCTAGGGATATGATAACGACAGTCCCATTCGGGAGACAGTTATCATTCCAGGCTTCCAACGTGACCTGGACGACAAGGAGGTTGTCAGAGTTATAGTTTTTCCTTCTGACGAGGGGCAGTATCTTGGACAGGTGATCCAAGGCAATACTGAGGGAGGCATGGCGCAGGATACTGATTAAGTTCAGTTGACGATACAGTCTAAGAAGTTTGGATTTGGAGTTCATTTATGAGCTAGGTCCCATCAGACATCCAGACACATTCTAAGACATGTATTGCTCTTTTCGGGAGATGGTTTTCTCCGCGAACTTGAGATATAGAGAGACATAGAAAGAGACATCAAGGCGGATCCACTCACTGAGGCTATTCCTCGAACGCAATAGTTTCGCAAACGAGCTTTGTGAGACTGACTAGTAGAGGAGTTGGGTGTTCGGTATCACACGGGCTGTGAGTATGCGACATCGCAATAATTAGCCTTAAGTGCAAGTGGGAGATTGTTGGAGATAATGCCCTCAGAGTCAATTATTGGATCACAGGTACGTGATTGCGGTGATTGAGGGAGGACCTATCCCGGTAGGACAGTCTTACTCGAGATGATAGTATGCTATCTGGTTTACCTTTATCATCGTGTACTGTTTTAGGTGACCTGACACGTCGCTATTACACGTTGATAGAGCCCCTAGGATTCTATGCTTGACCACCAGCAGTATGAGGGCGATCATATACGTGGGAGCTGGTAGTCTATAAGCATATCCTTAAATGGTCCCTAGTCGTGTGAGTTTCGAGACAGGGCATCGATACTCCATAGTAGACTAGTGTATACAGTCGAGACCCCGACGAGGGGCGGTGGCCGGTCTCACAAGCCACTGGTGTTAGTTGGTTCACCTAAGATGTATATAGGTGCTCATTGGGTTATGAGTACACCGGACAGGACTCACCGGGAACATGCTAGTTGGTCATATACCAGACGTCAGATGGCAGTTCCCTGGTGACATGTGTGCAGGTTAGTTCATCGACCTGGGGATCGTCATTTGTCTCGTGTGAGTTCCCACTGTACTTTGATTACTACCCTACCACGGCTCAAAGGAGTCGGGCAAACAGGTTTTAGTTGGGTACAGTCCCGAGCCACATGGAGGCAGTGAGCGCATCTTCAGGGGTTCGTCTCTCCCGGTATTGGGGGTGAGGTCGTGCTGTGTCTAGGAAAGCCATTACACGAAGCCCTCGGCAGAGGCAAGGAGATTTACTGGTAGGTATTCCAGTAGTATCTCAGGGTGTTCTGGGCTACACTCCGACACGACTTGTACCGCTTTTAGGGGTCTAACTTTACCAACCCCCTAGGCCCGCCATGCGATGCTCATAGACGAACGGACCGGACTGTACGGATATTGTCACTGACAGGCTCAGTAGGGTGTCAGGATGAGTTCGCTCATCGACGTCCCTTTTTAGTCAGTACCTGGTAGCCCGTTACGTATTGGCTTATACCTCTGACGTGCTAGTGGTTAAATCCACAACCAAGGTGTTGACGAGTCTTTAGAGTCCCCCACATTCAGTTACTCAGCTTTCGGGCGAAACGTTGTAGAGGCCGTATGGAGATATGGCAAGGTCCGATCAGATACGTGCGGTATTGCACGGATCAGGATCGGACAGTTTGTACTATAGGCCGTATGGATATATGGCAGGGTTAGATCAGATACGTGCGGTATTGCACGGATCAGGATCGAACGGATATTACTGGCCGGCTTTGGTTTAAGCCGGATCCTAATATAGTACAGTGTAGATTTTGTCTCATAGCATTTGTATTTCGGTCGAAATACAGATGCGGGTGTGTATGCACAGTATCGGGGTTTTCCTGTAATTTATTACGGGACCAGTTTTCTGGAGTTGCCAGTTTGCTTTTAGTTTCGGCCGATTTCCTTTGTATCGTTCATTGGCCGAAGATTGGTGGAGGAGGGCTTATTTGCATTGTTGCAAATAAGTATTTGTGGAGGGGTTTCCTTGCATATTCTTGTGTCATGATAGCCATTCCTTGACCTTGACTTCTTGACTTCTCCATCATGGCTAGACTTTCATATGACATGGTTTTCATGATGGTTGTGGTGGAGTGAGGTTCTCTTTTGGTGATCATTTCTTTGCATGATTTGGTTGTTGAGTGTTGGTGTTTCTATTGTGATCATTATTCCATATGATAACCATTCCTCTCTCTCTCTTGGTAGAGATGAGAATGGCTCCCATTTTTTTGAGTTTTCTTGCACCATCTCATTTCTCTCCTCCACATTAGTCTTGTATCATCCCTCCACCAAAATGGCATCTCCATGAACCCCAAAGTGAGACTTGAGTCCTACACAATATTCTACAGCGAATCTTAGGCACGTCGAGTAGCCGGCTTCGTGCCCGAGTTGCCTCGGCATTGAGGTGGGAGCCCGTAAACGATGAAGGCGATGTGGTGCACTTCCGGCGACGAGGAGGAGACGCGACATTCCGCAGGAGATCGGGACGGCGACGAGAAGACCGGAGGACTCGGATCTGTCGGTATACTTCTCTTCCCTATCTTGTAGTTAGCTTAGACTTGTTAATGGTTACGATCCGGATGTTCAGTGCGCGGTGGTGCCGGTTTGCTAAGTCCGCAAAATTTAAGTTTATCACCGCTTCCGCATTCCGGCGTCGGATTGACGGCCGGGGCGCCGCCGTGCGCTTACAGAACCAATGACACAACAACATCATGCATGTAAATATCATAAAAGCATATGCATGGATGTATGAGGATATAAATCAACGTGTGTCCCTCGCGACACATCAGAATCATAGAACCTAGGTGTCCAGCATCGACACTCGAAAACATCATGAAACCCGTGTCCAGCATCGACACGTAAATCCTCATATCTCGTGCTCCGTCAGTACAGATCGGCCCATAGGCTACATCAGTCCGGATCGCCCCAGATCATCTCTCGGCTCCGGTCGGTATCCTTCGGATATCCGCCGAGCCCAAATACTATCACCGGTAGGTAGTAGTCCCTCTGCCAGGATCACCGTCTACTGCACATCAATCCTTTCTCGTCCTGGGGTACCATACCGGGTCCACCTTGTACCCGCAATCGGCCTCATCCAGCTCCTCGAATCGGGTTTCACATGTCGCACGTCGCAGAACCGATAAAACGCATGGTGGACGCACTGAAATATCATATCAAGAGAAACCGGGTTTTTAAAACAGTACATGCTTTCTTTTGAAATAGCCACGGTTCTCAAATCCAGAAATCTCATGAAAACAGCATATCTCAATGCGTAAAAGCGTAAAGCATGATGTATGCGAAATATAACAGAAATGTAAGCATAACCGTATATCATGCAACATGGAACAATAATATGACAATATCAGTATATCATGCGACATGTCGTAATGATATGAACATAGCAAGTAAATCATGCAAGGAGTCATATCATGATGCCGCAGTCCTACTATGTAGTGACATAGCAATTATCGATGATGAAGTGTGTGAGCCGGCCAATCTGTGTAAGTGTAACATACGCATCATCGATAATGGTGTAGGTGTACGATCACAGGTATATGTAATGCAATGAGAGTGACATGAGCGTAGCATAAAGTAAATCATATGCAAATGCTGACAGGTATACATATCTAACATGACCGAGTCGGTGAATCTATCAATCGGCATCCATCCTCACAACATCACGTACGGTATAATCCATCGTACGGCATCCTCTAGTCAAGGGTATGAATCAAATATCAAGTCAAACTCATCAAGTACGGAAAATCATCGTACGGCGGCATTAAACCATTAGGGATCCTATCAACTTATATGACAATGAGGGTACGTCCTAATGTCACGTACAGCCTATCATTCATGATTCACAATATGTATACACGTATATTTCCATATACTTATGTCCCAATTCACATCCATAACAATCTCATATCAGGGGATCGGCAAGGTATTAATCCTCTCAATCGACTCGTATCCGTATACCAACATATCATCATATCACATGCCAAATCGTATTCTCTTTTCATCGCATCTATATCTCACATAAGGTAAATTTACAATTACATTCTACCTTTACTATAAGCACTTGTTGTTAGTTATATGTATGCCCTAGAGGCCATTACTGTACATGAGATGTATATTGTAGTGGATGCTGGGACATATATAGGTAGGACTTTCTTTCTCGACATGATAGTACGCTATCTGGTTGCTCTTTATCTTAACATGTATACTTGCAGTCTCTATATTACATGTTGATAAAGCCCTTAGGATGTATACTCGACTTGCAGTACTATGATGTAGATCATACTAGTGGGGCCTGGGTAGTCAATGAGTACATCCTTCAATGTTCCTAGTCGTGGGAATATCGAGACGGGGCATCGATATTCCTGAGTAGACTAGCATATATCTTCTCGACCCATGTGATGGGCGATGGATGATCCCATATCCATTGGTGTTTGACATCAGAGATGGTATGCGGGTGCTCAGTGGTGACTGGGTACACTGAACGGACTCGCCGAGAACTCCCTGATGGTATTATACCTCACGTCAGATGGCAGTTCTCTGGTGACACTGGTACAGCTTAGTCTGTTGACCCGAGATCGTCATAGAGTCTTGTGTGTCTCCCACTGTGCTTTGATTTCCACCCTACCATGGCTCTACTGAGTCATGCAAAGAGGTGATTTTTGGGTACAGTCCCGATTCACATGGAGGCAATGAGCGATAGGAGGGGATTCGTCTCTCCCGGTATTGGGGGTTGATGTTGCGCTATGCTCGACTGGCCATAACTGGAAATCCCTAGCCAGGGTTGCAGTGATTTACTGTTAAGTGTTATCAGTAGTTTCATGCTTGTTCTGGACCATACATCGACATGACTTATCAAGCTACTTGGGTCTGACGTTCACCACCCCTAGGCGAGGATGCGACATATCAGATGAACAGACCGGACTGTACGGTAAGTGTTACTGGTTGGATTCATAGGAGTGTGAGCAGGCTTGCTCGTTGATCTTCTGATCGCTCAATAACCGTGTGGCCGTTACATTTAGTAGACCGCTTGCGGCTTGTGGGTGATTGATATGATCACCACCTACTGCCGGCGTATTGACGAGTCTTTAGAGTCCTACACAGGGGTTTCCTGGCTCAAGCGAAATGAAATAGGAGCGCATATGTGATATGTGCGGGACCGAGATTGATGCGATATGAGATACCATATTATATTCTCGCGATTTGTGACATTGATCGGTTGTATGCGATATAGCCGGGTTATCGGATCATGTGTTGATTCGATAAGTTATTACTTTTGATATTAGTCGGTTATAGCAGGATTATTAAATCAAGAGTTGATTTAATAATATAATGTATAATTATATATTTGATAAATTACATTACATTAATTAGTATTAGCTCACTTAAGAATTGTTTTCTCACTAGTTTGTGCATAAGTGTATATGTGATATATATTTGTGTACATATGTTTGTGTCATACTTGATGATACACACAAGATGGGTCTATGAGACTTATACCAAGATTAGGTTTAAGATTAGGGTTATTGTTTTATCTTAAGATTTGACAAAAGAATTAAACTTGGTCAAAGTTATCAAGCTTGAAGAAGCTTGGAGAAATTTTGACAAAGTCCACTCTTTTGTCATTTCTCTTGATATTCTTTAACCTAACCCTTAACCTAATACCTTGGTCAACTCTCTACATGAGTTAAGCATGAGGGCTTAACTCAACCATGGTGCCATAATTAAAAGGATAAGCTTTCTTTTGGATGAGATGATGATTTATTCTTTCTTCTTCTTCTTGTTCATCAAGCTCCATCAAAAAGCTTGCTAGCTCCAATGGTGCCATGAGAAAAAGTGTGAGAAAAACAATTCTAAAGTGAGCCCACTTCCTATTTCTTCATCCTCTACTACTTTCCATGTAGTATAGGGTGTTCTCTTCACAAAGTTCTTGACCAAGTGAAGGAATAGCTTGAGTTGGAGTCTCCCCGACGTAGATCATCTTCGGCCTCGAAGTCAACGACCTAGCCCGCTCTTTTCTCCGATGAAACCAACGCTAGGGTCCGGGATCCCGATGATCGCAGCGAAGGGACGTCAACACAGAGCTTTAGAAGTGAAGGACCGGATCTACAAAGGTTGTATTCCCATTCACTTAGTAGCAAAGTAGTTTGCATGCTTGTAGTTTTGCCTTACCTCTAGTAAACGATCTTGCATAGGGTTGTTCGGCACATAAAAATTTGATTTTGGCATGGTTGATGCCTTGTAGAACCTCATGAGTGTGCCTAGGAACCCTACAATAGTATCAGAGCCTAGCTAGAGCTTTAGGCGAAGTGTAGACGAAGTTAGAAACTCGATCGAACCCCGAAACCCTAAACTACACCCTTCTCTGTACTTTTTTTAAAACTGTGGATTTTTCCTAATTAAAAAATGCTCAGAAAATAGAGCAGGGAGATATAAGGTTAACTGTACAAAACGAAGCCCTAACTCTACTGTAGCGCCGCGGAACCGCGGCCTTACCCTGCATTTGGCGGCGGTTCCGCGGCCGTATGTAATGGTTATAGATTCTTTTTCATACAGTAATGCCCGTATCTAATTCCTCTGTTTTCTGGGAATTTTTAATTTATACTCAAGAGTTGAGTTTTCTAGGTTGTATTGGGGACTCGATGATTCGATCGGATTATTTAACTTTGTTTATTTTGTTTTTCCGGGTATTTTAGAACGGGTTAAAATGTTCGACCGGATATCAATATCTCACCTTTTCCCCTGCCGGAAAATTTCCAAGTGTTGGATTTTTCCGTAGTTTAAGAGCATTCTATCTAGTGCAAGTAACGCGATGACCCTCTAGAAGACAACAAACCTTAACTCGATTATGTGACCGTCTTGAAACTGCCTTTTGAACCTTAGGGTTTGGGGAAGTAAGGCGTGCCATATGTGAGGCATTGGCTTGACCCTTCTACGGCTGGACCGTTGGTATTGTGGCATGAAATGGATGTTTTAAAACTCCTCTCATGTGTTGAGCTATTGGGAAAACTTGGGTGTTTGATTGTTCGATCGGAAAGTTCAACATTGTCTATTTATCTGGATTGTGATACAATATTTGGAATCCACAAGTTGTTATGAGATAACTAATTTGAATGTTATAAATCTAGTAGTTTAGTCTCACTTGATCGGTTGCCACGGGATTTTGATGTGATCAAAAGTCCGTCGCAATCACGTTGCGTACGCGGATACTCGCCGGTAAACTTAATAGATAGCCATGCCCCATAGCCCCGACCAAGTGACTGTAGGAGAACACCGTCGCCAAAAGCATCCGTTCGGGTGCTCACGGCAGCGGTGTTCCGCCTTAGTGCACTTCGTTGACGGTATCGGGGGTGCGACCGTCTACTAAAGTTTACGACGAGCATTCCTTCAGGATGTCGGGAATCTTGTTGAATTGCCCGACTTGATATTGAAAAGTGTTTTCGATTCTGAGACTAAAATGCGGGGTTTATAATTGTTAGGCATGCGATGTCTAAGGAGGTTGCGGATTTCAACTGTTGTAGTTTTACACTTTCTTTTCTGCGACCGTAAGTGTAATATGTGATATCGCCGGTTTCGTTGCTATATGTCAACGACAATTGGGATGGGCATATTTACTTACGTTGATGACATGTGATGTTATATGTTGCTGGATATGTTATATTGGATCGTCGTGTTTGAATAGACGGTTTTTTTTTATGTGAGATGAGTGTTTTTCATTTTCATTCATGTAAAATTAATTGTATGTAATATTCTTTTATTGGGGCACTTCCGGGTCGAGGATGATGTCACCATTGTATATTATTTACTTTTCCGCATTAGGATAGTGTTGGAGATCGTGCCCTCAGAGTCAATTATTGGATCACAGGCACGTGATTGCAATGATTGAGAGAGGACCAATCCCGGTAGGACAGTCTTACTCGAGATGATAGTATGCTATCTGGTTTATCTTTATCATCGTGTACTGCTTTAGGTGACCTGACATGTCGCTATTATACGTTGATAGAGCTCCTAGGATTCTTGCTTGACTACCAGCAGTATGATGGTGATCATATACGTGGGAGCTGGTAGTCTATAAGCACATCCTTAAAAGGTCCCTAGTCGTAGGAGTTTCGAGACAGGGCATCGATACTCCATTAGTAGACTAGTGTATACAGTCGAGACCCCGACGAGGGGCGGTGGCCGGTCTCACAAGCCACTGGTGTCAGTTGGTTCACCTAAGATGTACACAGGTGCTCATTGGGTTATGAGTACACCGGACAGCACTCGCCGGGAACCTGCTAGTTGGTCTTATACCAGATGTCAGATAGCAGTTCCCTGGTGACATGTGTGCAGGTTAGTTCATCGACCTAAGATCGTCATTTGTCTCGTGTGAGTTCCCACTGTGCTTTGATTACTACCCTACCACGGCTCAAAGGAGTCATGCAAACAGGTTTTAGTTGGGTACAGTCCCGAGCCACATGGAGGCGGTGAGCGGATCTGCAGGGGTTCGTCTCTCCCGGTATTGGGGGTGAGGTCGCGCTGTGTCTAGGAGAGCCATTACACAAAGCACTCGGCCGAGGCAGGAGATTTACTGGTAGGTATTCCAGTTGTATCTCAGGGTGTTCTGGGCTACACTCTGACACGACTTGTACCGCTTTGGGAGTCTGACTTTTACCAACCCCCTAGGCCCGCTATGCGATACTCATAGACGAACGGACCGGACTGTACGGATATTGTCACTGATAGGCTCAGTAGGGTGTCAGGATGAGTTCGCTCATCGACGTCCCTTTTGGTCAATAGCTGGTGGCCCGTCACGTATTGGCTTATACCTCTGACGTGCTAGTGGTTAAATCCACAACCATAGTATTGACGAGTCTTTAGAGTCCACCACACTTTCAGTTACTCAAGCTTTCGGGCGAAACGCTGTAGAGGCCGTATGGAGATATGGCAGGGTTCGATCAGATACGTGCGGTATTGCACGGATCGTGATCAGACGGATTTTACTAGCCGGCTTTGGCTTAAGCCGGATCCTAGTATTAGATAGTGTAGTTTAGTCTCATTGCATTTGTATCCGGTCGGAATACAGATGCGGGTGTGTATGCACAATATCGGGGTTTTCCTGTAATTTATTACGGGACCAGTTTTCTGGAGTTGCCAGTTTGCATTCCGTTCCGACCGGTTTTCCTTTGTTCTTTCCCGGCCGGACTTTTCCGATGGAGGGGGTTATTTGCAAGTTTGCAAATAACAATTGTGGAGGGAGTTTCTTGCAAATGTTTCGATTATGATGGCATCTTTTCTTTTCAACCATCATTTGATTCTCTTTACTTCACTAAAAGCTGATTAGAGTTTGATGTGAGTTAGTTATGATGATGTTTGGATATGGTCACCTCTTACCTTTTACTACACTCACCTCCCTCTTGCATTTGGTATTCCTTCCTCCACCATTCTCATTTTGGAGAAGGTTGAACACATTTTTGAGAGAAGATAAGATGAGAGTTTCATTCTTGAGAGTGTGGCATTCTTGATCTCATTTTCATGCTAGAAAAATGCAAGCACCATTTTTCTTATCTTGATTCCTCCATCATCTTCAAAGGCAACAAACCCCAAATGAGACATATGCTCTACACCACACATTCTACAGCAAATCTTGGACGCGTCGGCTAGCCTACTTCGCGCCCGAGTTGCCTCGGTATTGAGGTGGGAGCCCGTAAAAGATACAGGCGATGTGGTGCCCTTCCGGCGAGGAGGCGACGACATGGAGACAGGACTTTCCGCGGGCGATCGGGACGATAACGAGAAGACCGGAGGACTCGGATCACTCGGTATATCTCTCACCCTTTCTCTTGATATCTAGTATCGGTTAATGGTTATGATCCGGGTATATTGTCCCCGGTAGCGCCAGTTTCCGAGTAAGGAAAATTTTTGATTCCGCATTTTGGCCTCGGTAAGACGGCCGGGGCGCTGCCGTGGCGCAACATGGTATCAGAGCCACGCCATTAACTTCGTCTAGCTTTGTTTGATGTGTTTGCATTTCCGATCAACCAAAATTCCAAAAACCCGCGTTTTTCTTTACATCAGTTTTCTGTCGAAATTTTTTTGCTGTCGAAATTTTTCAGGTTGTCTCAGAATGATGTGCAGGGAGTTCTAAGAACACTGGAAAAATTCGATAACACGATCCCTCCGTACGACCGCGGAACCGCGGCCTTAACCCCTCTTTGGCTGCGGTTCCGCCGCAGGAATGAGGGATCATGTCATCGTTTTTCTGCAGTGGGCTTGTGGGCTGAAAATAGGGGTTTTGGAATATTAATATTGGGCCCAGAATTTCTGTGAGTGCTACAGTATTGCTTTGGGGCCCACTTGTTAATTTTTGATCGATCGGATATTTTAAACACATTATTTCACAGTATTTACATTATATCTGCGACCGTGAATGTCACTCGATCGGTAAATCCCGTCTAACTGCTATAGCCCGGTTAGACGGATTTGCGAACGTGATTTTAACGTTGATGTTCTGTGTTCATGCTGTGATGTTGCGGATCGGTCGTGGGGGATAGCCTGGATGCAATGTTAGTACAGTTTTATTTTATATGTACATTTGATATTGCGGGGCGAGCGTCCGACATGTGGACTGCCGTCACTGCCTGATTGTATTATTCTTTTGGGGCACGACCTGGTTGCGGTCGATGTACCCGGTGTATGTATATTTTACTTTCTGTACTAGGATTACCCCGCGGAGGGGTGCACGGATAGCCGGGTTCTAGAGGGCAACGGGCCCGCATCTCATGGCATTGAGACGGAGGGGGCTTCACTCCAGGATTGGCGGGCTATTCGCCGCACTCGTAGGGTGTACAGGTTGACCCATGAGGGGTGCCCAAGTTACCGGATTCCGTGAAGTGCTGGGTGGTCCATTCACGGAGCTGGAGGGGACTGCCTCGCTTCAGGTCTTGGCGGGTGACTTTCCGCACCCGTAGGGGTCTAGGATTTCATTGCACAGGCTATCCACACGACCAGGGGAACGTTGGGTTTCAGCAGCGGCTCTTTGAAACCCGGGGCTTCCAGATATCTGTATTGTTCTGTGTTGCTGTACATTTCTGTGATGTTGCATTTTTATCACGCGTTGAGCGAATATAATATATTGGTATATATATTAGTAGATGTTGTATATGTTTTGCATCCGCGCTAGTCCAGTCCCCGCTCTGTCGTTAGTTAAGTAACCTAACGGGTGATGACGGGACCCAGTGGCGAATGCGGATGGCATATACGCACATCATTATTTTCGTTCTTTATTGGTTTTATTAATTGATGGGACTGCGTTGATTCGGATCAATGCAAGATAAACAAACCTATTCTGATGTTGTTGGAACATTTTTCAAAAAGCTGTTATTGCAAGGACGTTCTCTTTTGTTTTGCATTGTGGTATTCAGTTGGAATATCCTGCTCCTCAGTCGACGAGGCAAGAGCCGAGATCCCTTCACCGGGAGTGACCCCTTGGACAAAACTTTGCGTCAGGGCAATAACTTCACTATAGCCGATTACTTTTGCTTTGCATCGTGGTATTCAGTTGGAATATCCTGCACCTCATTCTACGGGGAAAGAGCCGAGTTCCCTTCACCGGGAGTGACCTCTTTAGCAAAGGTTTTCGTCACTATATTTTTATAAAAAGTTATCCAGTTCCTTCAACGATATCAAGTTCATTACGGTAAAAGGTTTTTCGCCAAAAACCATTCGTAGCCCTCCGTCATTTCAGATTAGTATTACTTAGTATTCGTGCTGCGTATTTCGTGCTTAGCCGAGGCGTAGTGTTCGGTAGCTATGTAGTGCTTTTCTGTTGCATGGATATGAGATTGGTTAGGACAGTCGTGCGGTCATTTTGGCTCAGTCAAGGATTCGTGCGGGTGGGTCTAATGCAATCAAGATTATGACGGGTTGAACTTGACTATGATCCTTTGATATATTGGCTCAGTCAAGGTCACTTGGGTCCTAGGGGTAAAAATCACATCGGGAGTTTCTAAAGAAACTGAAACTTGCCAGGCATGCGCATACCTTCTGGAGTGTGATGACTTGAGTGGATTCCGTCAAGTTATCATGCGATGATAGTTGGATCCCGATTCCCACAGATGAGTTGGTTTACTCATCGGGTGATCCCGACTAATTATTCTTTCAGGTTTGGAGGAGAATTTGAGGTGACAGTGGGAGGTTTCCAGATTAGACAAAGTGATAACCATTCTGATCTAGGTTAGAGTGCACGGTGAGTGTTTCTTTTCTCTCTCTCTTTGGCAGCGACCATTGACCCGACCCTAAGACTATGACTCAGTGACCAAATTGACTGAACCTTCTTAACACTGGCTTTTGGATTGTCTGAGTCGCTAACCTCATTGCCACTCCTACTTTTACCCTCTTCTCCAGGACACCCTGTATTACTACGAACGTCCACTTCCCTTGGACAAAACCATTGTATGGTTATATACGAACTCGAAGGACTTCGAGGATGGTTTCTGGTTCTGGAGAAAACGGATAGGACTATTCAGTTGTCTTTTCTTTTCACCTTCTCTCAGGTTGCGAGTACTCCTTGGTTTAGGAGTAGTACACCTATTACGCAAATTGGATAGTCTTCTTCCAAACCATAGGCTGGTGCCGACCGGTAGGGAATGAAGAAAACCAGTTAGCCTAAACGGTGTACAGAAGGTATTAAGTTAAGACAAAGCAAGGGATTAGTAGGAGGGCAAAGTAAATTGCGACTGATATTCACGACCAAACCATGTATTTCTTCGCTAATCCTAAATCACCATTGTATTTCTCCAGGACACTCCGTATCACTACGAAGATCCACAGTTTATTGGATACTCCATCGTATGGTTATATACGAACTCGAAAGG
This sequence comes from Agapanthus africanus, assembly GCA_030015575.1. Lineage (NCBI taxonomy): Eukaryota > Viridiplantae > Streptophyta > Magnoliopsida > Asparagales > Amaryllidaceae > Agapanthus > Agapanthus africanus. The sequence goes on along the minus strand of JASDDO010000014.1, from coordinate 448,965,134 downwards.
AACTTGTTCCACTTCGGGGATGGATTTTGGTTCAGGAGAAATAGGATTAAGGTTTATTCGGTTGTCTTTTATCTTCACCTTCTCTCGCATTGCGAGTGCTCCTAGGATTAGGACAGTACACCCTTTATGCTTATTGGATAGTCTTCTTCCAAACCATAGGCTGGTGCCGAACGGTAGGGATGGAAGAAAACCATTTGGCCTAAAGGGGTGTACAGAAGGTAATGACTAAAGACATATAAAGGGATTTGGAGAGATGGCAAAGAGATATACGGTTACAGTTGTGAATCTGGATAATGGAAGAGGCATTACTAGGAATACCAGGATACCCCATCGAAACATTTCAATGTTTCAGTTTCACTGTGTACTGTTAAAGGAAAAACTGATTTCCCGATTAGACACTTACTCCAGGGTATTTATTTACCAGGCATGATTCTCACATCTGTATGGTTTTACAGATGATGAGTGGGAGTAAGTTATTGGGAATTGGGTGATCATCCTCATTATATCGGGATTCGTTGTAATCGGTGATATTTGAGGAAATCACCTGGGCTGTTTGTCGGTCGGCAAATATTTGGTTTTGAATATCCGCTGTTATGCACCAATTTCTAATCGATATATCTGTACGTCTATTTTCATAGAGTGAGATATACTTTTTGAAATTATGTCAGTGACATTTACCTATATCAGTGGATGGTTAGGTAAGGAGCATTAAACAGCGGTGTAATTCTTCTTAACCATAAGTACAGTTTTCAACCTACCACACGCAGTGAATGAGTTATCTGACTCAAGGGACTTATACAGGGTATTGTATGTTGTCCAGGGTCCATCAGGACAGAGGGGTTGGTCCTCGTACTATATTCAGTTTACTTATGACTTCTCTAGTTTTTAGACAGGTGTTTCGTGGAAACACAGGGTCTGAATTTTGAGAAGTTATAGGTATTTGAAAAAAGTAGAGAACCAGGTATTGCAAGTATCGGGATTCTTCAAGGAGATCGAAGATGTAGATACTTGTATATGGTATTCAGTTGATAGTAATGATTAAGAGAACTTGCTTCTCTTTCAGGTTACTCATAATTGGAAGTATTCCTAAGTTGAGTAACGCTGATCGGCCTTTTTCCATTTAGTTGACATGCACTGGAGACAGCTGCATGATTTGAATCTGGTTCCAATTAAATCAGTGCCTCTGTTTCTATATTGGATATAGAACAGTTCATATCTTGACATTGTTAAGGTACGGGGAGTTGTCCGGCTTATGCTTAAAACTAGACTCTGGATAACTCGAGGCACGTTTCTGTAATGGCTGTTTGTGGGTTGACCCAGGCTATGACGAGGGTTGATTTTCTACCATCTGGAAGATCAATAGTGATATTGTTCTAGACTCGCCACAGTTTTATTAAAAATGGATTTTTTCAGAAAACAGTAGTGGGAGTATGGTAGAACTGGAAGTGATTCCAGAACCGCAAACGATTACTGAAGATTTGATAAGAACCTAAAGATTCAATCTGTTTTGACATTCCATTGGCCACTCCGCAGATATGATGGGTAACCTCAGGCACTCGAGAGGTACTTCGGTATGCTCAAGGACGGTGGCAGGGAGGTTCTTGTTTACCCAGACATACCATTGCTGTTGTTCCAGACTGTGAGACCCGGCAGGAGGATGAGTATAGCGTCGTTCTAAACTAGCATTAGAAGTGCACGTCTATATGACTCTGGCAGAGGGTTGTCGTAGTCAGTGGGAGCAGCGGAAGCATTGGTGGTCATCAGGCTTATGTCTATTTATAGACTAAAGCAGTTACAGCGGAGATAGATCATCTATTTCTGATGTGACAGTCATAGGTTTGACTTCATCAGAATAGGGGATGGATCTGTTAAGAAGATAGTAGAGTGTGATGTCCTGGTATTTGGATGACATACACAGAGTAGGAAGTGATATTCCTATACTACGATCGGTTATACTTTGGTTGTCACACAGTAGTTTCTCCACACAGGACTTGGATATTATATCAGACATTCTGGTTACTAGATCTATGGTTTTAGATCTGGATTTGGGTAGTTTCCCAATCTGGGTACCTTGACAGCATTTTATGAGTATTTAGAATGGACGACTCCTGGCACGGTAGTGTACCTGCAGGTGATGGAGTCACCCTCTCTAAAGGTGTCTTACAGACTAAAGAGGAGAGGGATACGCATGATTGACATATCACTTGCTTAGGCAATTGAGTCAATCATGAGATGTCAAGTACCACACCAGATGTTGTTCTTGCAGTAGATGCAATAAGTTGATATTGATCCAATCCTGGAGAAACAGTCGGAAGCAGTTTTAGAACATAAGTTGATGTTCTAGGGATATGATAACGGCAGCCTCCTTTAGGAGACGGTTATCATTCCAGGCTTCCAAGGTGACCTGGATGGCAGAGTGGCTGTCAGAGTTATAGTTTTCCCTCTGACGAGGGGCAGTATATTGGACATGTGGTCCAGGTGGATACTGAGGGAAGGCATGGCGCAGGATACTGATTAAGTTCAGTTGACGATACAGTCTAAGAAGTCTGGATTTGGAGTTCTTTTATGAACTAGGTCCCATCAGACATCCAGACGTTCCAAGACAGGTATTGCTCATTTCGGGAGATGGCTTTGTCCGCGAACTTGAGATATAGAGAGACATAGAAAGAAACTTTCACTGCGGATCCACTCACTGAGGCTATTCCTCGATTGCAATAGTTTCGCAAACGGGTTTTGTGAGACTGACTAGTAGAGGAGTTGGGTGTTCGGTATCACACGGGCTGTGAGTATGCGACATCGCAATAATTAGCCTTGAGTGCAAGTGGGAGATTGTTGGAGATCGTGCCCTCAGAGTCAATTATTGGATCACAGGCACGTGATTGCAATGATTGAGGGAGGACCAATCCCGGTAGGACAGTCTTACTCGAGATGATAGTATGCTATCTGGTTTATCTTTATCATCGTGTACTGCTTTAGGTGACCTGACATGTCGCTATTACACGTTGATAGAGCCCCTAGGATTCTTTCTTGACTACCAGCAGTATGATGGCGATCATATACGTGGGAGCTGGTATTCTATAAGCACATCCTTAAAAGGTCCCTAGTCGTAGGAGTTTCGAGACAGGGCATCGATACTCCATTAGTAGACTAGTGTATACAGTCGAGACCCCGACGAGGGGCGGTGGCCGGTCTCATAAGCCACTGGTGTCAGTTGGTTCACCTAAGATGTATACAGGTGCTCATTGGGTTATGAGTACACCGGACAAGACTCGCCGGGAACCTGCTAGTTGGTCTTATACCAGATGTCAGATAGCAGTTCCCTGGTGACATGTGTGCAGGTTAGTTCATCGACCTGAGATCATCATTTGTCTCGTGTGAGTTCCCACTGTGCTTTGATTAATACCCTACCACGGCTCAAAGGAGTCGTGCAAACAGGTTTTAGTTGGGTACAGTCCCGAGCCACATGGAGGCAGTGAGAGGATCTGCAGGGGTTCGTCTCTCCCGGTATTGGGGGTGAGGTCGGGCTGTGTCTAGGATAGCCATTACACAAAGCCCTCGGCCGAGGCAGGTGATTTACTTGTAGGTATTCCAGTAGTATCTCAGGGTGTTCTGGGCTACACTCTGACACGACTTGTACCGCTTTGGGGGTCTGACTTTTACCAACCCCCTAGGCCCGCCATGCGATACTCATAGACGAACGGACCGGACTGTACGGATATTGTCACTGACAGGCTCAGTAGGGTGTCAGGATGAGTTCGCTCATCGACGTCCCTTTTGGTCAATAGCTGGTGGCCCGTCAGGTATTGGCTTATACCTCTGACGTGCTAGTGGTTAAATCCACAACCATAGTATTGACGAGTCTTTAGAGTCCACCACACTTTCAGTTACTCAAGCTTTCGGGCGAAACGCTGTAGAGGCCGTATGGAGATATGGCAGGGTTCGATCAGATACGTGCGGTATTGCACGGATCGTGATCGGACGGATTTTACTAGCCGGCTTTGGCTTAAGCCGGATCCTAGTATTAGATAGTGTAGTTTTGTCTCATTGCATTTGTATCAGGTCGGAATACAGATGCGGGTGTGTATGCACAGTATCGGGGATTTCCTGTAATTTATTACGGGACCAGTTTTCTGGAGTTGCCAGTTTGCATTCCGTTCCGGCCGGTTTTCCTTTGTTCTTTCCCGGCCGGACTTTTCCGATGGAGGGGGTTATTTGCAAGTTTGCAAATAACAATTGTGGAGGGAGTTTCTTGCAAATGTTTTGATTATGATGGCATCTTTTCTTTTCAACCATCATTTGATTCTCTTTACATCACTAAAAGATGATTAGAGTTTGATGTGAGTTAGTTATGATGATGTTTGGATATGGTCACCTCTTACCTTTTACTACACTCACCTCCCTCTTGCATTTGGTATTCCTTCCTCCACCATTCTCATTTTGGAGATGGTTGAACACATTTTTGAGAGAAGATAAGATGAGAGTTTCATTCCTGAGAGTGTGGCATTCTTGATCTCATTTTCATGCTAGAAAAATGCAAGCACCATTTTTCTTATCTTGATTCCTCCATCATCTTCAAAGGCAACAAACCCCAAATGAGACATAGGCTCTACACTACACATTCTACAGCAAATCTTGGACGGGTTGGCTAGCCTACTTCGCGTCCGAGTTGCCTCGGTATTGAGGTGGGAGCCCGTAAAAGATACAGGCGATGTGGTGCCCTTCCGGCGAAGAGGCGACGACATGGAGACAGGACTTTCCGCGGGAGATCGGGACGATGACGAGAAGACCGGAGGACTCGGATTACTCGGTATATCTCTCACCCTTTCTCTTGATAGTTAGTATCGGTTAATGGTTACGATCCGGGTATATTGTCCGCGGTAGCGCCAGTTTCCGAGTAAGGAAAATTTTTGATTCCGCATTTTGGCCTCGGTAAGACGGCCGGGGCGCTGCCATGGCGCAACAGATAGACCCAAGGCGGGGAGCACAAGTAACCGGGTTCTATAGTCCAGTGGGAGACCATCTCGAGGAGTCGAGTCCCGGTCTCCTAACTCTAGAATTGGTAGGGTTTCTTGTCTCTCTCGTAGGGGTCTAGGGGTGTGGGATTGGCTATTCATCACGACCGTGGAATCCGTGTTTTATATAGGCTCAAAATAAAACACGGACGTCCTAGTATATCCAATATTTCATATGATATTTTCTGCTATGTTATTTGTGATGTGATCTTGTGATTTGTTCAGATAGATATTGTATATAGTATATATGATATATTATATAGACGTTGCTTATGTTTTACACCCGCGCTAGCCCTGCCCCGCTCTGCTGTTAGTTACCTAACCTAACGGTGCAGACTGGACATCGATGAGAATGCGGATGGCATAAGCATACGTTGTATTTATCTGTGATGTTTAGGTGGACTTAAATGATGGGACATTCATTAATGAGATTTATGAAAGAAGATAAACCTAAATGATGTTGTGGAATCGAATTTCAAAAATCAGGTAGCTCTAGTTGTTGCTTTGCATAGCGGTGTTCCTTGTAGAACATCCAGCACCTTATTCGATAAGAAAAGAGCCGACGATCCCTTCACCGGGAGTGACCTCTTTAGCAATAATTAGCAAATGCTACAACCTTTGGTTTGTCTTTTGATTGCTTTTATAGTTCTTGCTTTGCATAGTGGTATTTTGAATATCCTGCACCTCATTTGATGAGGAAAGAGCCGAGATCCCTTCACCGGGAGTGACCTCTTTAGCGAAACTAGCAAAAGCCTAAAAAACACTCCATTTAAAACCATTTGATTCCGCAACGAGATCAAGTTCAAAGCGTTAAAGGTTTTATTAAAAACCATCCGCAACCCTCCGTCATTTTAGGAAGTAGAGTACTTAGTATTCGTGCTGTGTTTGTTGACCATAGTCAAGGCACAGTGTACGGTAGCTAAGTGATGTCTTCCTACAGCGCATATGATGCGATTAGTTAGGACAGTCGCATGACTTTGTTGACCTTTGTTAAGGTTCATGTGGGTGGGTCTAATTAATCACGAAATGAAGGGTAGAACTTGACTAGTGCTTATGATTTGTTGACCATAGTTAAGGTCATAAGTGCTAGGGGTAAAAACCTTTATCGGGAGTTTCAAGTGTTGAAATTTGCAATGGGATTTCATACCTTCTATATGATAGTTGGATCCCGAAACCCACTGCGAGTATTTGTTATTCCTGCGAGAGTTTTCCACTTTACAATTAGCCGATCAAGTAGGTGTCTAGAAAGGTGTCAACGGGGTTACGCCCCTTGGAAAACGAGCTTTACTTTAATTAGGTCCGTGCGAAAGCACGGGGAACCTCCCTCAAAGTACCGGCACTGGTCTGGCTGAAAGATTGGCGAACTTGTAGAGTGTAGTTAATCTAGGCTAGTCTTCCCTTTTAAGGTTTGAAGGAAGATTTGATAAAAACAGTGGGAGCCATCCTGATTAGATAAAATATATTACCAATCTAATCTTGCAAGAGCGCACGCAGAGTATTTTCTTCTCTCTCTCTCTCTAGGTAGCGACCATGTCACGCCTTAATCAAGATAATAATATGGATGTATTGACCGAACCCGCTTGTTATACTGAGCTGGGGAACGTTGGTCCCGATCCAACTTATAATTGTTATAAGACAGAGCAAGAAATAGGGGAATACCTGGATTCCCATGCCGCCCAAACGAAGAAAGTGCATGATGATGCATCTTCTTCGAATGTGTTCATTACAAAGAACTGTTTCTCTGTATCCTCTGCGTCCTGGGTATTTGATACCGGATCAGGATCCCAGATATGTAATCTGTTACATAGGGCTACAGAAAGGTAGAGAACTGAGAACGGGTGATAAGTTTCATGAGACACAAAACGGTGCAAGTGTTGCAGCCAAGTCTGTTGGTCACTATCATCCTATATTACTAAAATACACTGATTCTGAATGAATGTTATTAGATACCAAACCTGATATACAACATCATATCAATCTCTTTATTTACTAAAGAAGGATATAATTTTGTATTGTTGGATAATGTTTTGCACATATCCTATATCAAGGGTTGATCGGTTCAGGCACGTTATCTAAAAGCATGTACATTCTAAATCAGACCACAGTTCTTAACGTACAGAACACACACAAGACGAAGAGTTCAGAATTGAACGATTCCTTCTTGAGGTATTGTAGACTAGGTCATATCAATGTGACCCGACTAGCTAAAGTTACATTTAGATGGATATTTAAATCAGTTTGAATTTACATCTTGTGAAACTTTCCCGTCATGTCACAAAGATAAGATGACCATAGCTCTGTTTACTCGAAACAGAGAAAGAGTCAGTGAACTCTTGGGACTGATACAGAGTGATGTATAAAGGTCCCCGGTCTACATATGCCAGGACTGGTTCTTTGTACTTCCATACATTCACTGATGATCTCTCAAGATTCGGACACATGTTCCTGTTGAAACACATGTCTGAACCTTTTGAGAAATTCAAAGAATATAAGTTAGAAGTAGAGAACCAATACAGGTATAAGTATTATGTCCTATGATAAGATCAGGGAGGAGAATACTTGTGCATGGAATTCTTGGACTATTCTAAAGGAGAATGAGATTCTCTCTCAGTGTTACTCCTCTGTATACACCACAGCACAATGGTGTATCGGGGCGGAGCAATCACACCCTATATGATATGGTGTGCTCTATGATGAGCACTGCTGAGTTACCTATTTTTTGTGGGGGGTTGTGCACTTGAGAAGCTGCATACCTATTGAATTAGATTCCAATCAAATCAATGCCTACCACTCCATATGAGATATAGTATGGGAAGAGCCCATCTCTTAAGTAAGTTAAGATTTAGGGTTGTCCGGCCTATGTCAAAAGCAAAATCCGGACAAGATCGATGTAAGGTCCGTTCTGTAGAACTGGAAGGAGTTCCAGCTATACAAACTACAACTAATGATTTGACAGAACCACAGGATTCAATAGTCCCCGACGAACCTCAGCCTCTCCGCCGACCTGGTAGGGTTCCTCATCCGCCTGAGAGATACTTCGGTTTCTCGATGACAGTGGGAGCGAGTATTGCATCATGAGATGATGACCCAACTAGTTTCGAACAGGCCATCAAGAGTGGGGACTCTGTAAGAATGGCTGGATGCTTAGCGATCTGAGATGGAATCCGTGTATACCGACAAAGTATGGACTTTGGTTGCTATATCTGAAGGGTTGAATCCCCATCAGGAGCAAGTATATCTTGAGAAGATTACTTGGTATAGATGGAAAAGTTGAGACTTTCAAAGCTAGACTTGTTAGTGGTTTTCATCATCGACCAGGCGTGGAAAATGATGAAATCTTTTCCAGTGGCTATGCTTAAGTCCATCAGGATCCTACTTGCCATGGCTACATACTATGATTACGATATCTGGTGGTTGGGTGTCATGACTGCTTTTCTAAATACTAATTTAGAAGAGAACGTCTATAAGTACACAGCCAGAGGGATTCGTAAACAGTGGGAGCAGCAGAAACGTGTGCAAATTGCTTTACAGATTAAAGCAGGCATCGCGGAGTTGAAACGTCTGTTTTGATGTGGTAGTCAAAGAGTTTGACTTCATCAAAATGGTAGATGAACCTTGTATATACAAAAAGGTAGTAGAGAGTAAGGTGGTCATCCTTGTATTGTACGTGGACAACATACTCTTGATAGGAAAAGAGTTTCCTATGCTACGCTCGGTCAATCTCCTCTTATCACATGCATTCTCCATATAGGATCAAAGTGATACCTCCAAAATCCTGGGTTTTGGATCTATGAGAAAGATCTAAATGGTGTTAGTTGTATGCACACCCTCATGGACGTGGTAAGGTGGAAATCAAAGCACAGTGGGAATCACACAAGACTCTATGACAATCTCGGGTCTACAGACTAACCTGCACAAGTGTCACCTGAGAACTGCCATATGACGTGAGGTATAATACTATCTGGGAGTTCTCGGCGAGTCTGTCCAGTGTACCCAGTCTCCACTGAGCACCCGTACACCATCTCAGATGTCAAACACCAATGGATATGGGATCATCCATCGCCCATCTCATGGGTCGAGAGGCGTATACGCTAGTCTACACTGGTATATCGATGCCCCGTCTCGATACACCCACGACTAGGGACCTTGAAGGATGTACTAATGGACTACCATGTCCCCACTAGTATGATCCGCATCATAGTCCAGGTAGTCAAGTACACATCCTAAGGGCTTTACCAACATGTAACTCTAAGACAGTATAAAGAGACAAGTATACATGTTAAGATAAAGAGTAACCAGATAGCATACTATCATATCGAGCAAGAAAGTCATCTCTATATATGTCCAAGCATCCAATATAATACATCATCTGTACAATACTGGCCTCTAGGGCATATATACAACTAACAATCTCCCACTTGCACTAGGGCCAGCTGCTGTAGTATCGCATACCGAGCATCCCGAAGAGTCTCTCAAACTGTGTCTGGGGAATGGCCTTCGTGAGTGGATCCGCTGTATTATTCTTCGTGTCAACCCTCCTGACCTCGATCTCTCGGCGATCAACTATCTCCCGGATCAGGTGATACCGCCTCAGAATATGCCTGGATCGCTGAGGGGACCTAGGTTCCTTGGCCAAAGCCACCGCTCCATTGTTATAACAATACAAAGGTATTGAATGCTCAATGGATGGAACCACTCCAAGTTCAGTAATGAACTTCTTGATCCAGACAGCCTCTTTGGCAGCATCGTTGGCAGCGATGTATTCAGCCTCCATCATCGAGTCTGCCACGGTTTCCAGCTTGGAACTCTTCCTGCTAACCGCCCCTCCGTAAAGGGTAAAGACAAATCCCGACTGCGGCTTAGAGTCGTCCTTATCACTGTGGAAGCTCGAATCTGTAAAGGACTCCACTTGGAGTTCTCCGTTACAATACACCAAGAGCCTCTCTTTTGTCCTTCGTAAGTACTTGAGAATGCTCTTCACAGCTGTCCAGTGACTCTCTCCAGGATCAGCTTGATACCTGCTCACTACACTTAGTGAGTATGCTACATCGGGTCTGGTACATAGCATCGCGTACATGATAGAGCCTACAGCCGAAGCATAGGGTATCCCTTGCATGCGAGCTCTCTCCAAATCAGTCTTGGGAGACATCTCTTTGGAGAGAATGACTCCAGAGATCGTGGGTAAATTCCCACGCTTGGATTCTTCCATACTAAACTTCTTTAGTATGGTGTCAATGTACCTGGATTGGGACAATCCCAATATCCGTTTGGATCTATCTCTATAGATCCTAATTCCCAATATGCAGGAGGCATCACCAAGAACATTCATTGAGAATCTTTGTGATAAGAAGAGCTTGACCGATTGCTGCATAGGAATGCCATTTCCTATCAAGAGTATGTCGTCCATGTACAATACGAGGAAGACAACCTTACTCTCTGCCACCTTCTTGTAGATACAAGGTTCATCTACGTTTTTGACGAAATCAAACTCTTTAATAACGACGTCAAAGCAGATGTTCCAACTCCGCGATGCTTGCTTTAATCCATAAATGGATTTAAGCAACTTGCACACCTTCCCGCTGCTCCCACTATCTACGAAGCCCTCTGGCTGAGTCATGTACACGCACTCTTCTAAATCACCGTTTAGAAAGGCGGTCTTAACATTCATTTGCCAGATTTCGTAGTCATGATATGCAGCGATGGCAAGCATGATCCGGATGGATTTAAGCATAGCCACTAGAGAAAAGGTTTCGTCATAGTCCACACCTGGTCTTTGACGAAAACCTTTTGCAACAAGTCTAGCTTTGAAAGTCTCCACTTTCCCATCTACACCAAGTTTTTTCTTGAAGATCCACTTGCTCCCAATGGGTTTTACCCCTTCAGGAGCAACTTCCAAAGTCCATACTTTGTTGGTGTACATGGATTCCATCTCGGACCGCATTGCATCCAGCCATTTCTCTGAGTCCTTACTCATGATGGCCTGCATGAAGCTAGTTGGGTTATCATCCTCCATGATGCAATCCTCGCTCCTACCGTCCATGAGAAAACCGTAGTATCTCTCAGGTTGGCGAGGAACCCTACTAGATCGGCGGAGAGGCTGGGGTTCATTGGGAGCTACTGAATCCTCTGGTTCTACTAAATCTTCAGTTTGAGTTTGTGTAGCCGGAATTTCTTCCAGTTCTACCTTGTCGCCACTAATTTCTTTTGTAAGAAATTCCTTTTCTAAAAAGGTGGCATGTCGCGAAACAAACACTTTTTGTTCCTCAGTATGGTACAAAAGATATCCATGTGAATGTTTGGGATATCCCACAAACTTTCATAAAACTGACCGTGCCTCGAGTTTGTCCGGATTTTGTGTTTTAACATAGGCCGGACAACCCCATATCTTAACACGTTTAAGACATGGTCTCTTCCCACTCCATATCTCATATGGTGTGGTAGGTACAGATTTAGATGGAACTTGATTCAATAGGTATGCCGCAGTTTCCAGCGCATACCCCCAGAAGGAAATAGGCAACTTAGCTGTGCTCATCATAGAGCGCACCATATCTAATAGGGTGCGGTTCCTCTGTTCAGATACACCGTTGTGCTGTGGTGTATATGGAGGAGTCATCTGAGAGAGAATCCCATTCTTTTTTAGGAAGTCTAGGAATTCATTGCTCAAGTATTCACCTCCTCGATCAGATCGTAGGATTTTAATACTTTTTCCGGTTTGGTTCTGGACTTCTTGTTTATATTCTCTAAATTTCTCAAAAGCTTCAGACTTGTGTCTCATCAGGAACACATATCCGAATCTAGAGAGATCGTCAGTGAATGTAATGAAGTACGCAGAACCATTCCTGGCATGTGTAGACATTGGACCGTATACATCACTATGCACCAGTCCCAACAGTTCCGTAACTCTTTCTCCATGTCCCATAAACGGAGTTTTGGTCATCTTGCCTTTGAGACATGACTGGCAAGTGTCATAAGATGAAAATTTTGGGTACAGTCCCGAGTCACATGGAGGCAATGAGCGATAGGAGGGGTTTCATCTCTCCCGGTATTGGGGGTTGATGTTGCGCTCTGCTTGATTGGCCGTAACAGGGAAGTCCCTGGCCAGGGCTGTTTTAGAGATTTGCTGGTAAGTGTTACCAGTAGTTTCTCGACCCGTTATGAGCCTCACATCGGCACGACTTATCAGCTATTGGGGTCTGACGTTCACCACCCCTAGACTTGATATACGACATATCAGACGAGGAGACCGGACTGTACGGGAAGTGTTGCCGATTGGCTCAACGGGAGTTGTAGCAGGTTCGCTTGTTTTCTTCTGATCGCTCAATACCCGGGTGGCCATTACGTTTAGCTGACCGCTTGCGGCTTGGGGGTGCTTGATATGATCATCACCGACTGCCGGCGTATTGACGAGTCTTAGAGTCCCACAATGGAGTTTCCTAGTCCAGGCGAAACGTTGTGGTGCGCGTATGCGATATGCGCATGGACCCGATTAAAATGCGCGTATAGGATACCGTATATTGATCGGGCTGCTTGCTTTTGTTGGGGTCATATGTGATATGGCCGGATTGATAAATCAAGTGTTGATTTATCATTTAACCATTAGTTTCTCACTTGAAATCCTTTCTTGAGTTTGATGGATGCATGCATGCATATATGCCTTCTTTATAGATTCATGCACATTTGGATGTACATACACATATACATACATACATCCTTCATGGTTGTACATACATGAAAATGGTGGCAATATAAGACTCACACCATGGTTTTATATATGGATTTTATTGCATTTGATTTAAAACAAAAAGGAAAAAGGAAAATGGTTATCATTGATTTGTTTCTACACTCTTCTTTTGACCTAACCATCCTCACCCACCTTTTAACCTAGGGTAAACTTTCCTTTTGTGCTTTAACTCAAGTTCAATAAGATATTCATTGTTTAACCATGGTTTGAGATGAGAACAAGAAAATATATATACATATATTTTCATTTTTCTTAATAAGAGTTATTCTTTTCACTTTTGGAAAAAATATAGCCATCATCTTCTTCTTCTTCTCTCACTTGCTCTCTAGACTTTTGTAGTGAGCAAATTACATAACAAGATTGGATTTTGAAGTGAGAATAAGAACCACAATATCATTCTACACAAGTTTAGCCCACTTGTTTAGAGTGTTATTTTCATTTCTTCTTTTGAAAAGTGAAGTTGCAAGCTTGGACTAGGAGCTTCGAGTGGATCGTCGTGGACATTAGGAGACCTCAAGCGAACCATCCTCCAACCCTCAAGTGGCCAAGGAGTCTAGCGTAGGGAGCTACAAAGGTTGTACTCTCAAAACCCTAGCATTTCTTTCATGTGATGATGTGAAGTTTTAGAAACCCTAATTTTTCTAGGAACGATCCGATGCTTGTTAACTTAGCACCCTAAAAATTCCATCTTTGGTACATGTGATTCATCCAAACCCTTCATGAGGTGCTAGGCTAACCCAACAAATGGATGTTAGGATTCTCACTAGGTGTAGTAAGATGGTATCAATGGATCATGGGGAGAATCACTGGAAAGGTTCCAGGGTGATAAGGACGACTGAATGTCAGTCGTAGGCATTGTCTTTACCCTCAGGGGAGGGACGGTATGTTGGAAGAGTTTTAAGAGAGATACCGTGGCAAACTAGACGATAAAGGCTGGTGACATTGCTATCATAGATACTACCAAAGAGGCAGTTTGGGTTAATATTGGTTCATAAGATGAACTAGGTTCCTACCATTGTGTGACAATGGAAGTGTGGCTTTGGCCCAGGAACCCCGGTCCCATCAGTGACCCAGACATATTCTGAGGCAGCATCACCCGATCATGGAGATAGTAGATCTCCAGGGTGATCGAGGTTAGGAGAGTAGACTCAGAGGACAACACGGCGGATCCACTCACAAAGGCCTTTTCCTAGAGAGAGACTTTTATGGGATGGTTGAGTATGAGATACTACAACCACTGCTACAGATGGCCCTAGTGCAAGTGGGAGATTGTTAGTTATATGTATACCCTAGAGGCCATTACTGTATATGAGATGTATATTGTAGTGGATGCTGGGACATATATAGGTAGGACTTTCTTGCTCGACATGATAGTACTCTATCTGGTTGCTCTTTATCTTAACTTGTATACTTGCAGTCTCTCTATTACATGTTGATAAAGCCCTTAGGATGTGTACTCGACTTGCAGGACTATGATGTAGATCATACTAGTGGGGCCTGGGTAGTCAATGAGTACATCCTTCAATGTTCCTGGTCGTGGGAATATCGAGACGGGGCATCGATATTCTTGAGTAGACTAGCATATATCTTCTCGACCCATGTGATGGGCGATGGATGATCCCATATCCATTGGTGTTTGACATCAGAGATGGTATGCGGGTGCTCAGTGGTGACTGGGTATACTGAACAGACTCGCCGAGAACTCCCAGATGGTATTATACCTCACGTCAGTTGGCAGTTCTCTGGTGACACTGGTACAGCTTAGTCTGTTGACCCGAGATCGTCATAGCGTCTTGTGTGTCTCCCACTGTGCTTTGATTTCCACCCTACCACAGCTCTACTGAGTCATGCAAATAGGTGGTTTTTGGGTACAGTCCCGATTCACATGGAGGCAATGAGCGATAGGAGGGGATTAGTCTCTCCCGGTATTGGGGGTTGATATTGCGCTATGCTCGACTGACCATAACTGGAAATCCCTAGACAGGGTTGCAGTGATTTACTGGTAAGTATTATCAGTAGTTTCACGCTTGTTGTGGACCTTACATCGGTATGACTTATCAAGCTACTGGGGTCTGACGTTCGCCACCTCTAAACGAGATATGCGACATATCAGACGAACAGACCGGACTGTGCGGTAAGTGTTACTGGTTGGATTCACAGGAGTGTGAGCAGGCTTGCTCGTTGATCTTCTGATCGCTCAATACCCAGGTGGCCGTTTCGTTTAGCAGACCGCTTGCGGCTTGTGGGTGATTGGTATGATCACCACCTACTGCCGGCGTATTGACGAGTCTTTAGAGTCCTACACAGGGGTTTCCTGGCTCAAGCGAAACGAAATAGGAGCGCATATGTGATATGTGCGGGACCGAGATTGATGCGATATGAGATACCATATTCTATTCTCGCGATTTGTGACATTGATCGGTTGTATGCGATATAGCCGGGTTATCGGATCAAGTGTTGATTCGATAAGTCGTTACTTTTGATATTAGTCGGTTATAGCCGGATTATTAAATCAAGAGTTGATTTAATAATATAATGTATAATTATATATTTGATATATTACATTACATTAACTAGTATTAGCTCTCTTAAGAATTGTTTTCTCACTAGTTTGTGCATAAGTGTATATGTGATATATATTTGTGTACATATGTTTTTGTCATACTTGATGATACACACAAGATGGGTGTATCAGACTTATACCAAGATTAGGTTTAAGATTAGGGTTATTGTTGTATCTTAAGATTTGACAAAAGAATTAAACTTGGTCAAAGTTTTCAAGCTTGAAGAAGCTTGGAGAAATTTTGACAAAGTCCACTCTTTTGTCATTTCTCTTGATATTCTTTACCCTAACCCTTAACCTAATACCTTGGTCAATTCTCTACTTGAGTTAAGCATGAGGGCTTAACTCAACCATGGTGCCATAATTAAAAGGATAAGCTTTCTTTTGGATGAGATGATGATTTATTCTTTCTTCTTCTTCTTCATCTTCATCAAGCTCCATCAAAAAGCTTGCTAGCTCCAATGGTGCCATGAGAAAAAGTGTGAGAAAAACAATTCTAAAGTGAGCCCACTTCCTATTTATTCATCCTCTACTACTTACCATGTAGTATAGGGTGTTCTTTTCACAAAGTTCTTGACCAAGTGAAGGAATAGCTTGAGTTTGAGTCTCTCCGACGTAGATCATCTTCGGCCTCGAAGTCAACGACCTAGCCCGCTCTTTTCTCCGATGAAACCAACGCTAGGGTCCGGGATCCCGATGATCGCAGTGAAGGGACGTCAACACGGAGCTTTAGAAGTGAAGGACCGGATCTACAAAGGTTGTATTCCCATTCACTTAGTAGCAAAGTAGTTTGCTTGCTTGTAGTTTCGCCTTACCACTAGTAAACGATCTTGCATAGGGTTGTTCGACACATAAAATTTTTATTTTGGCATGGTTGATGCCTTGTAGAACCTCATGAGTGTGCCTAGGAACCCTACACATGTATCTAATCTAACATACACACCTGAACCATACAATCAATTTTTAAAAGATGCGAATCGTAGTTTTCAAAGTCGGGGCTATGGTGTTTTTAAGGAAAAGGTATCATTTGAAAATCCGTAACATCCCTCAAGGTATCTGTTTAAAAGATGCATACGATTCTTCAGTTTGGAAATAGGTATGGTTCAGATGACACATTTACGTCGGCTATCTAGTCTTATAGTATCCAATACTGCAATATCGTCGAACATCATCCCCGAATCCCATCATCACATATTAGTCGTATCATATCACTTCTAACTATTATTTAGTTTCTAATATGGTTTCTCTAACTATCTTTTAACTCTATTTATAGTTTTCTATTTAAGATCCACTTAACCATATTCTATATATAAATCGGTTTCCATCAAAGTTTTCGGGGGTGCTATACGCCATCCACCCGACTTCCCTTGTAGATATAGATCAACTCACCTTGATCCTCGCTCGCTGGAGTCGATGACGCCACGCTCTCCTCGTCGTCTCGAATTCCATGTGGGATACCTACAACCAATACACAATCGCAAATGCGTTTTAAAAATCAAGGCGGAAAACCAAAACGGCACACGCTTCGCTCATGGGTTAAAACCTATAGCCTTGCATGAAAAACACGACCAATAGCACTAGTCGTTGACGTTCAAACGCCACACGACGGAAACACAATATCAAATAAAAAATCCAAATTCATAAAAAGCCACAAAACAATTTCAGAAACTATGTAAAACACTTCCAGATTTTCCTCAGGAGACAATTAGCCAATTTTGCATAGAGGAGGGGTCTAATTAACAGATTTAGGAGCTACAGAAGAAACAAGGGGCCAAACCATCCTAACCTGAACGCAATTTGCGGCCAGGATGAATAAAATTGCGGCCAAGTGGAGGGCATTGGGGCTCGGGTCTTTGTGGTAGCTTCCTTGGTGCTTGCACATCACTCAGTGTTTGCTAAATAAATCCTAGTGTCCCCGGGTGTTAGCAGATATCAATTTTCCTTCACAATTTCCTGAAAAATACGGTATCGGGGTTTCTAGGTTCGTATTGCAGGGTTTAATAAGTCTATGGTTTAAGTCTTTAATCACACCTTAAAGGGGTTGTATGTTCTCTACTAACCTCAATTACACCATAGCAACTCAAGAATTCCTCAAACCCTAACTAGGAATTTTCTAAGTTCACAAAACCACTCAATATCGATACTAAACATATATGGATGCTTAAGGAATTGAAATACTACACTAATGGTGGAGAAATTACCTCATTTGGCAACTCAAGAAAATTCTTGAGTTGTCCTAAGTCTTCAAAATCCGATTTTTCTTGGTCCAAAGTGTTTGTAGGAAGCTTGGGCATGTTTTTAATGAAGTGGGGATGATGTTTTGGGTTGTTTTTGGTGATTTTTGAGAGGGTTTTGTGGAGGAGGGTGATGGGGGCTGCCATGATGAAGGAGAAGGAGAGAGGAATGAGTGAAGTGAGAATGATCCAAGCCCAAGGTTGACCCCTCACCCCCTCTCTCTCTTGCCCATACCTTCATTCTTTATCATTTTCCTTTTTCTTTTCTCTCTCATTTTAAAACCCAAACCAAAACAAAGAAAAGCCATGTAGGAAAATGCAATAAGTGTGAAAAATGTGACATGGTGCATGTCATGTGCACAAAACTGGATTAATGCAAGATTAGCGATATTTAATCACGATTAACATTAAAATGGAATAAAATAAATCATAAGAATTATAATTTGCTTAAATCATATAGAACACCCTCATTTCCATAATTCCTGTAATTTTCCAAATATTTTCCACTTTATCGGTATTTAATTATACCGCATATTAAAATATTCACAATATTTATTATTTAATTTTAAAAATTCCCAAAAAATAATATTTTATTTTTCTGAAATGTTACAACCGTGTTTCATTGATGTGACCGAGTCTACAATGCCATATTGTTGTCGTGCACACCCATTGCACTGGACAGATGCTTTCGTGCACACCCGTTGCACTTAGTTTGGTTTTATGCACATTCGTAGCACTTGTATTTGGCTTTGGTATCCGTGCGCACCAGACACACGCGATTGTTGGATATGCCTTTCGAGGCTGATTTTGCTTTTGAGCACTTGTTTCTTGTTGGGCACTATATTGTGTAGTAGCCGAACAGGACTGATCTGAGGACAGCACCTGAGTACTTTGCAATCATAAAAAGTTATACAAGAGCCTTTAAAAAAAACGAGCTATATTCTCTCTATTTCCTACGTGTCCGTGAGCGGCACGAACGTTTACAAAGGAAAACCTTTTGAGATATTTTAAAAGAGCGGAACGTATATTTTAGCAAAACAAATATAAACATATATTATTACTTTACAAATGAGCGTCCGCCACTTCTGCCGTGAGCTATGCATCACACGACGTTTCAGAAAAGATTTTGCATGTGTTATATTCAGTTTTTGAAGGTTTTTCCAAGGATTCGTAATATACACGTATTATAGTATTTGACTGGTGCATATTGGATTTCAGTAATGGATTTCGAGATCTGTATCTCCATTGTATCTCTGAGGATATGCGTGCAAATCCGATGATTTGCATGACGCTTGACGGAGTTCGATTTTGAGTTTCGTACTCATTTACAGGCGCACTCGATGCGCTGTGTTATTCCTATATCTTCCGTGATTTCGGAGCCCCGTTGACTTGAACTGATTATTGAAATGTTTTATCATTTGGGGGTTTAAATTTAAATTCGGGGACCAAATTTATTTAAGGGGGGAAGATTGTAACATTTCAGAAAATATACAATATTATTTTTGGTATTTAATATTAAAATAATATATTTCACGAAAACTACCCGATTTGCGAAATTAGGGTTTTCGTAAAATGGTCCAATAATTGTGAAATAATTGGGGATTAAAATGATTTATTCATTTAAAAATTTATTTATCGGATTTGGTATTTTTATAATTTATTATATGCAGTTTAAATAAAAAATTATTAGTGCAATGCTAATCGCGATTAAGCCAAATCCGTGTTTCTACAGTTTTCCATGGCTAGTGCACCATGTCATGTTGCATTTTGGTTACATGTTGTGTTCTTGTGTTGTTTTTAGGGTATTATGTGGTTTGGGTTTAAAAAGAAAAGAAAAACAGAAACGGTATTATTGAGAGGGTGAGAATAAGAGAGAGTGAGGGTAAGGAAAAGAGTTAGAATAAGAGAGAGAGAGGGAATCCACCATTATTCACTGTCATTATTTTCTTCATCATCTTCCTCCTCATATCCTTTCACCTTCACCCCAATGATCCATCTTCAAACCTTCTTCAAAACCCTATACCCCCTTCACAAAAGTTGATCCCCACCTCACCCTCAACATAGTGGATCAATCAAAGTTAGATTTTGAAGACTTTAGGAAGCTAGGGTTTTTTTTGAGTTGCCCAAATGAGATATAATTCTTTTCACTTAGTTTAGTTTTAAGTTTCCTAGCATCCTAGTTTAGTTTAAAGTTGAACTTGTTAGATTTGTGATGTTTGGAAAATTTATAGAGAAGCGTTTGAGTGTTTGTGAGGGATCATGATCTGTAGTGGGTATCTACAAGACCCTAGTGGTGTTATTACTGACCTAGAATAGAGAATAGAACCCAAAACACGAACATAGGATTTCCCGAAGTCGGATTTGTGATAGATTGTGAAGGTATATGGGAATCTGGAATGACCCGAGACCACTATAAATTAAGTTCCCTTGACAGTGAGACGTGCAGGGAACAATGAATCACCCCCTGAAACCTGAGCCCCTACCCTCGATTTCTATCCGCAGATTTATTGATTTGGGCCGCAATTTGCGGCCATGTTTTGAGGAAACGTGTTGAAATTTGGACCATGGCTTCGTTAGATGATATCTAGAGCAACCCTGTATGCAAAATTCTCTAGTTTGGCCCAGGGTGAAATCTGGAAGTGATTTCCTTCGTTGCTGAATTTGGTTTCCCGATTTCTGAACTTGGGTTTTGGGTATTTGATATTGTATTTGGTCGTTGGATATTTGTACGTCAACGACGAGGGTTATTTGGTTGTTTTTTCATGCGTAGGATATAAGTTCTAACCTATGAGCGCACCGTGTGTCATTTTTGTTTTCCGGACTTGATTTTAATAGCAATGTGACTATGTATTTATTGTAGGTACCTTCGCATGGATTCCGAGACGACGGAGCATGGCGTCATCGACTTCGGCAAGCAAGGATCAAGGTGAGTAGATTTATATCTACGGGGGAAGTTGGGTGGATGGCGTATAGCACCCCCGCAAATTATAAATGGAAACCGATCTATAGGATACAGTCATAGAAACCTAGATTAGAAAACTAAGGATATGGTTAAAAAGATAATTAGAGATGATATGAGTGATTGAATATATATATCTAGATATGAGATGAAAGCTTTAGGGATAGGACGCTTGACATGATACGTTAGAAATAATGTCACGAATTGATATATAAGGACATGAAAAGTGAATGTGAATCACGACTTATAGATATAGGTAGTGCACGAGAATAAGTATGAGATTTAGAGTAGCAGGACATGAGATTTATCAGATATGATATATATATGTAATTTATCTGATATGGGATATAAATGTGATGAAAGGAATGTACGATGTGATATGATGACTTGATTGATCTGTCGGTATACGGATGCGAGTCGATATGTGACGATTGATACCTTTGCCGGTCCCCTGATATGAAATTGTTATGGATGCGACCTGGGACATAGGTATATATATATAATGTTTTGGATCATGAGTGACATGTTGTACGAGACGTTAGGTTCGTACCCTCATTGTCAAATAGGTTGACAGAATCCCTAATCGTTTAAAGCCTCCGTATGATGGATTACCGCACGTGATGAGTTTGACTTGATAATTGATCTATACCCTTGACTAGAGGATGCCGTATGATGCATCAAACCGTACGTGATGTTGTGAGACTGGATAGCCAACGTAAATGTGTCATCCGAACCATACATATTTCCAAACTGAAGAATCGTATGCATCTCTTAAATAGATACCTTGAGGGACGTTATGGATTTTCAAATGATGTCTTTTCCTTAAAAACACCGTAGCTCTTACTTTCAAAACTACGATTCGCATCTTTAAAAACTGATCATATGGTTTCGGTGTAGATGTTAGATTAGATGTGTATGTTTATAGCATTTCGTTTATGATGTACCTTATGCCACGTTCATGTTATTCTCATTACAATACATATACTTATACTAGTACACCTACACCATTATCGATGATGCGTGTGTTACGCTTACACAGATTGGCCGGCTCACACACTTCATCATCGATAATTGCTATGTCACTACGCAGTAGAATTGCGGCATCATGATATGACTCCTTGCAAGACTTACTTGCTATGTTTACATCATTACGATATGTCGCATGATATACCGATATTGTCACATCACTGTTCCTTGTTGCATGATATACAGATATGCTCACATTTCTGCTATATGTTTGCATACATTATGCTTTACGATTATATGCATTGAGATGCTGTTTTCATGAGATTTCTGGATTTGAGAACCGTGCTTATTTCAAAGGAAAGATGTATTGTTTTAAAAACCCGGTTTCTCATGATATGATATTTTGAGACGTCCATCATGTGTTTTCTCGGTTCTGAGATTGGCATGTGAAACCCGATTCGATTAGCGGTAGGCACCGTCTGCGGGTATATGGTGGACCCGGTGAGGTACCCTGGGGAAAGAAGACTCGTATTTGTTAGACTGTGAGCCTGGCATGGGAGCACTACCTACCGGTGATAGTATTTGGACCTGGCGGTTATCCGGAGGATACCGATCGGAGTCATGAGATGGATATGAGGGCCGACCAGATTATGTGGCGCCTGAGGGCCGATCTGAGGATGCGGCGCCTGAGATATGAGGATTTACGTGTCGATACTGGACACGAGTTTCATGATGTTTCGAGCGTCGATGCTGGACACTCAGCTTCCATGATTTTGATGTGTCGCGAGGGACACTCGTTGATTTATATCCTCATTCTTTCATGCATATGTAAGTCTACGCTAGCGCCCCGGCAGTCTACAGACGCCAAATGCGGAATAAAAACTTTTAAACTGGCGCTATCGTATACTTTAACCCGGATCTGCCATTATTGCTAAACTAACAAACAGTAAAGAGTGTAGGAAAGTTATACCGAACGATCCGAGTCCTTCGTTCTTCAACCATCATCCCACGCTCCGTTGCGGCTGCTCCGATCTCGTCGATCTCCGATCTCCTCGTCGAGGTGGCACCACATGATCGGTTCTTTAAACGGGCTCCCGCCTCTGACTCGAGGCAACTCGATCGTCAAGTTTGCTAAAAGAGACGACCAAGAATGATGTAGAGATTGAGTAGATGACTTTGTCTCACTTCGTCCAAGTCCGTGGACGATCGGTTAATGAAGTTGCCATGGAAATCGGGTGATGGAATGAAATGAACTGTAAAATTCCATACACCCCGAATACTATCATAATCTTTTCTAACCAAAATGAAACATCAAGTGAGAGTGAGGAGAGAGAGGAGGCCGGCCACTTTTATATGATGGAGGGAGGTGACCGTAGGAGCAAGTGGTGACCATAAGCTAAAAGCTTCTCACTTCAAAATATCTTAAGCAATCCAAAAGGAATTAAAAACAAAGCATGAGTCATTAGGCTAGTCATCAAAAAACCATTAATGCACTAATGAGTCATGAAGCCTAGTCATCATCTAGAACCTTCTAGAAACTTCTATAAGCACTGACTCACCATATCTGAAGAAAAGATAAATCCGTCTTTAACCGAATGTTAAAAGACGGCTGATAGAAAACTGGAAACTGGCAACTTCCAAAAGTGATCCTGAAACGAATTTCAGGACAACCCCGAATCTGTATAAATATACCCGCATTTGTATTACGACCGAATACAAATGCAACTGAGAAAAATATATTATACCTGCTCAATATAATACTCGGATCCGGCTTAAACCAAAGCCGACCAGTATTATCTGGCCGAAAAAATAACACGTGCGTAAACGCACGTGCATTTTCCGAACCCTGCCATAAAACCATACGGCCTCTACAACGTTTCGCCCGAACTTGGGAAACTGCCTGTGGGGGACTCTAATGACTCGTCAGCACCATGGCAGTGGGTTTAACCACAAACCGTCAGCGGCACTAGCAATGCGTAACGGCTGCCCATGGACTGACCTCAAGGGAAGCTGATGAGCAAACTCAAGGGAGGCCGATGAGCGAACTCATCCAGAAACCCTACTGAGCCTAACAGTGACAATGTATATACAGTCCGGTCCGTTCGTCAATGAGTATCGCATATCCGCCTAGGGGGCTAGCAACGTCAGACACCCAATAGCAGTATAAGTCGTGTCGGAGTGAAGCCTCAATACACCCTGAGATACTACTGGAGTACCTACCAGTAAATCTCCTACCATGGCCATGGATTTGTGTAATGGCTCTCCTAGTCACAGCACGATCTCGCCCCCAATACCGGGAGAGACGAATCCCCTGCCGATCCGCTCACGTGCCTCCATATGGCTCGGGACTGTACCCAAAAGCTACCTGTTTGCACGACTCCTTTGAGCCGTGGTAGGGTAGAAATCAAAGCACAGTGGGAACTCACACGAGACAAATGACGACCTCAGGTCGATGAACTAACCTGTACACATGTCACCAGGGAACAGCTATCTGACGGTAGATATAATACTAACTAGCAGATTCCCGGCAAGTCCTGTCCGGTGTACTCATAACCCAATGAGCACCTGTATACATCTTAGGTGATCCAACTGACACCAGTGGCTTATGAGACCGGCCACCGCCCCTCGTCGGGGTCTCGACTGTACACACTAGTCTACTCCGGAGTATCAATGCCCTGTCTCGAAACTCCCACGACTAGGGACCACAATTAAGGATATGCATATAAACTACCCAACTCTCACGTATATGATCGCCATCATACTGTTGGTAGTAAAGCAAGATCCTAAGGGCTCTATCAAAGTGTAACATGCAATCAGTCACCTGAACATGTACACGACTGATAAAGGAAAACCAGATAGCATACTATCATCTCGAGTAAGACTGTCCTACCGGGATCGGTCCTCCGCAATCATTGCAATCACGTACCTGCGATCCAATAATTGACTATGAGGGCACTATCTCCAACAATCTCCCACTTGCACTCAAGGCTAATATTGCGATGTCGACTACTCACAGCCCGTGTGAAACCGAACATCCAACTCCTCTACTAATCAATTTCACAAAGCCCGTTTGTAAAACTATTGTGTTCGAGAAATAGCCTCAGTGAGTGGATCCGCCTAGAAGTTTCTTTCTATATCTCTCTTAATCTCAAGTTCGCGGAGAAAACCATCTCCCGAATTGAGTAATACCTGTCTTAGAACATGTCTGGATATCTGATGGGACCATAGTTCATAAATGAACTCCATATCCAAACTTCTTAGACTGAATCGATCACTGAACCTAATCAGTATCGGGCACCTTGCTTCCCACAGTATCCTCTTGGACCACCTGTCCATAATACTATCCCTCTTCGTCAGAGGGAAAAACTAAAACTCTGACAGTCACTCTGTCATCCACGTCACCTTTGAAGCCTGGAATGATAATCGTCTCCCGAAGGAGGCTGCCGTCATCAAATCCGTAGAACATGTACTTATGTTCTAAAACTGCTTCCTTATGTTTCTCCAGGATTGGATTAATAAAAACTTATTGCATCTAGTGCA
This sequence comes from Agapanthus africanus, assembly GCA_030015575.1. Lineage (NCBI taxonomy): Eukaryota > Viridiplantae > Streptophyta > Magnoliopsida > Asparagales > Amaryllidaceae > Agapanthus > Agapanthus africanus. The sequence continues at coordinate 448,940,119 of JASDDO010000014.1, read as the reverse complement.
AAACCAACATTTGGTGTGGTACTTGACATCTCATGATTGACTCAATTGCCTAAGCAAGTGATCTGCCAATCATGCACATCCCTCTCCCCTTTAGTCTATAAGACACCTTTAGAGAGGGTGACTCCATCACCTGCAGGTACACCACCATGCTAGGAGTCAACTATTCCAAAAACCATTAGAATATCTGTCAAAGTACCCACATTGGGAAACTACCCAAATCCAGATCTAAAACCATAGATCTAGAAACCAGAATGTCAAATATTATATCCATATCCTGTCTGGAGAAACAACTGTGTGACGACCACAGTACAACCGATCGTAGTATTGGAATTTTACTTCCTACTATGTGTATGTCATCCATATACCATGACATCACACCCTACTACCTTCTTAACTGATCCATCCCCTATTCTGATTGAAGTCAAACCCATGACTGTCACATCAAAATTAGATGATCTATCTCCGCTATAACTGCTCAAGTCTATAAATAGATATAAGCTACTTGCCCACTATGCTTCCGATGCTCCCACTGACTACGACAACCCTCCTACCGGGTCTCATAACCTGGAACAACAGTAGTGTCAAGTCTTGGTAGATAAGAACCTCCCTGTCACCGTCCTTGAGGCTACCGAAGTACCTCTCGGGTGTCTGAGGTTACCTACCATACCTGCGGAGTGGCAATTGGAATGTCAAACCTGATTGAATGTATAGGTCCTATTAAATTTTCCGTAATCGTTCGCGGTTCTGGAATCACTTCCAGTTCTACCATACTCACACTACTGTTTTCTGAAAAAGATCCATTTTACTAAAACTGTGGCGAGTCAAGAACAATATCACTATTGATCTTCGAAATGGTAGAATATCAACCCTCGTCATAGCCAGGGTCAACCCACAAAACAGCCATTACAGAAACGTGCCCTGAGTTATCCAGAGTCTGGTTTTAAGCATAAGCTGGACAACTCCCCGTACCTTAATTTCTTTTAAGGTACGATCTATTCTATATCCAATATAGAAACTTTGGCACTAATTTAATTGGAACCATATTCAAACTATGCAGCTGTCTCCAGTGCATATCAACTTAATGGAAAGAGGCTAATCAGCATTGCTCAACTTAGGAATCCATCCAATTATGAGTAACTTGAAAGAGAAACACGTTTCTCAAAACCATCACTATCATCTGAATACCAATCACAAGAATCTACATCTTCGATCTCTTTGAAGAATCCCGATACTTGTGATACCTGGTTCTCTACTTTATTCTTATACCCACAACTTCTCAAAACTTAGACCATGTATTTCTACGAAACACTCGTCTAAATACTAGAGAAGTTATAAGTAAACAGAACATAGTACGAGGACCTACCCCTTTGTCCTGATGGACACTGGACAACATACAATACTCTGTATAAGTCCGCTGAGTTAAACAACTCAAAACCTGTGCGTTGTAGGTGGAAAACTGTACCCTGGCGATTTCCTCAAATATCACCAATTACAACGAATTCCGATATAATGAGGATAATCACCTAATTCCCAATATCTTACTCCCACTCATCATCTGTAAAACCATACTGATATGAGAATGAAACCTGGTAAATACATACTCTTGGAGTAAGTGTCTAATCGGGAAAACAGTTTTTCCTTTAACAATGCACTGAAACATGAAAATATTTCGTAGGGGTATCCTGGTATTCATAGCAATGCCTTTTCCATAATCCAATTCATGACTTCAACTGTATACTTTATTGCCGTCTCTCCAAATCCCTTTATTTGTCTTTAGTCGTTACCTTCTGTACACCATCGTTAGGCTAACTGGTTTTCTTCCTTCCCTACCGTTCGGCACCAGCCTATGGTTTGGAAGAAGACTATCCAGTAAGCATAATAGGTGTACCCTCTTAAACCAAGGAGTACTCGCATCTCGAGAGAAGGTGATGATAAAAGACAACTGAATAATACCTTATTCTTTTAAAGGTGAAATAGGAGTGGCGATGAAGTACGCGGATTTGGTCGTGAATGATATCAGTCGCAATTTACTTTGCCCTCTTTCTAATCCCTTTATTTTGTCTTTACATATTACCTTCTGCACACCCTACTTAGGCTAATTGGTTTTCTTCATTCCCTACCTTTCGGCACCAGCCTATGGTTTGGAATAAGACTATCCAATAAGCGTAATAGGTGTACTCTCCTAAACCAAGGAGCTCTCGCAACCTGAGAGAAGGTGATAATAAAAGACAACTGAATAAACCAATTCTATTTCTCCTGAACCTGGATCCATCTTCGAAGAAGTCCCTTCGAGTTCGTATATAACCATACGATGGATCTATCCAATGGAAGTGGATATCCGTAGTAATACGGGTGTTCTGAGAAATGCAAAGGGTAAAAGAAGGAGTGGCAATGACTTATGCAACTCAGACAATCCAAAAGCCAGTATTTTAAGAAGGTTCGGTCAACCTGGTCACTGAGTCATAGTCTAGGGTCGGTCAAAGGTCGCTGCCAAAGAGAGAGAGAGAAAAGAAACACTCTGCGTGCACTCTAACCTAGATCAGAATGGTCATCACTTTATCTAATCCGGAAACCTCCCACTGTCCTGTCAAATTCTCCTCCAAACCTAAAGAAGAATCAATCGGGATTACCCGAAGAGTAAACCAACTCATCAGTGGGAATCGGGATCCAACTCTCATCGCATGATAACGTGATGGAATGCATCCACGTTACTCATACTCCAGAAGGTATGCGCATACTTGGCAAGTTTCAGTTTCTTTAGAAACTCCCGATATGATTTTTGCCCCATGCTCTTATGATCGTGACTAAGGGCCAGCCCACCATAAGTCACATGTCAAGTTCTTTCCATCATTATCTTGTTAATTTGAACCCACCCGTACTCGCCCTTGACTAAGGGCCAACAAGGCTGTACGACTGTCCCAAACCAACTCATCTATCTATGCAACATGTGAACACCCCAGCAGCTACCAATCACTATGTCCTAGCTAAGGGCTAGACCAACATAGCTTGAATACTACTGACCATCCATATGAAATGACGGAGGGCTACGGCTGGTTTTTGGCGAAAAACCTTTAGCGTAGTGAACTTGATATCGCTGAAGGAACCTGATAGCTTTTTTAAAATATAGTGGCGAAAACCTTTTGCTAAAGAGGTCACTCCCGATAAAGGGATCTCGGCTCTTTCCTCGTGGAATGAGGTGCAGGATATTCCACTGAATACCGCTATGCAAAGCAACATGTAATCGACTATAGTGTAGTTATTACCCTGACGCAAACTTCTGCCCAAGGGGTCAGTCCCGGTGAAGGGATATCAACCCTTGCCCCGTCGAATGAGGTGCAGGATATTCCACTGAATACCGCTATGCATAACAAAAGAAAACGTCTTTGCAATAACACTTTTTAAATTGTTCCAACAACTGTATACAGGTTTGTTTTACTTTGCATTGATCAGAATCAACACAGTCCCATCATTCAATCACACCAGAAAAGAACGAAAATAAAATGTACGTATATGCCATCCGCATTCGTCACTGGGTCCCGTCATCACCCGTTAGGTTACTTAACTAACGACAGAGCGGGGACTGGACTAGCGCGGGTGTAAAACATATACAACATCTAATAGTATATAAACCAATATACATAATCGCTCCAGGCGTGATAATATGCAACATTACAGAAAAGTAATAAGCATCACAGAACAATACAGATATCTGGGATCCCCGGGTTTCACAGAGCCGCTGCTGAAACCCGACGTTCCCCTGTCGTGTGGATAGCCTGTGCAATGAAACCTAGACCCCTACGGGTGCGGCAAGTTACCCGCCAAAACCTGAAGCGAGGTAGTCCCCACAGCATAGTGAATGGAACACCCGGCACTTCACGGAATCCGGTAAATTGAGCACCCCTCCTTGGGTCAACCTGTACCCCCTACGAGTGCGGCGAATAGTCTGCCAATTCTGAAGTGGGACCCCTCTGCCTCTCAAAGCCATGAGATGCGGACCCGTTGCCCTCCCGAACCCGGCTATCCGTGCACTCCGTCTCGGGGCAAAACCTAGTACAGTAATGAAAAATAGTACAATAGGTACATCGACCGCAACCTGGTCATGCCCCAAAAGAATATTAAACAACAGGCAGTGACGGCAGTCCACAAGTTGGACGCTCGCCCCGCAATATCAAATGTACAAATAAACACAAACTGTACTACCATTGCATACTGCTATCCACCACGACAAATCCGCAACATCGCAGCACAGCACAGAACATCAACGCGAATGTCACGTTCGCAAACCCGTCTAAAAGAACTATAGCAATCGGACGCGGTTTACCGATCAAATGACATTCCCGGTCGGAGATATAATGTAAGCACTGTAAACTAACGCGTTTAAATTTCGATCGACCAAAGACCAAATATCAAAAAGTGGGCCCCACGGCTTACTGGTGAACAGTAACAAAACCTGGGCGCAAATGATATATACCAAAAATCACAAAATCCCAAATAAAGCCAACTGAGAAAAATTGGTGCACTGTTCCTTCTGAAGCGCGGCGGTTCCGCGGTGAAACCCTAGTTTTGACCGCGGAAGCGCGGCGCTTTAGTAGGATCACGTGACCATTTTTTCTCTGATGTCTTAAAAAACCCTGCACTGATTTTTCAGACATGTAGAATTAAATTTTGAGACCGTTTAAAAACAACAGAAACTGTCGGGCATGGATTTTGTGTTTTTCGATTTTCGGTCGGATCGATGTTTTAAACGCGTTAGCACAAGTTAGAATAGCAAAATGGTGAGGCTTTGATACCACTGTAAGTCTACGCTAGCGCCCCGGCAGTCTACAGACGCCAAATGCGGAATAAAAACTTTTAAACTGGCGCCATCGTATACTTTAACCCGGATCTGCCATTATTGCTAAACTAACAAACAGTAAAGAGTGTAGGAAAGTTATACCGAACGATCCGAGTCCTTCGTTCTTCAACCATCATCCCACGCTCCGTTGCGGCTGCTCCGATCTCGTCGATCTCCGATCTCCTCGTCGAGGTGGCACCACATGATCGGTTCTTTAAACGGGCTCCCGCCTCTGACTCGAGGCAACTCGATCGTCAAGTTTGCTAAAAGAGACGACCAAGAATGATGTAGAGATTGAGTAGATGACTTTGTCTCACTTCGTCCAAGTCCGTGGACGATCGTTTAATGAAGTTGCCGTGGAAATCGGGTGATGGAATGAAATGAACTGTAAAATTCCATACACCCCGAATACTATCATAATCTTTTCTAACCAAAATGAAACATCAAGTGAGAGTGAGGAGAGAGAGGAGGCCGGCCACTTTTATATGATGGAGGGAGGTGACCGTAGGAGCAAGTGGTGACCATAAGCTAAAAGCTTCTCACTTCAAAATATCTTAAGCAATCCAAAAGGAATTAATAACAAAGCATGAGTCATTAGGCTAGTCATCAAAAAACCATTAATGCACTAATGAGTCATGAAGCCTAGTCATCATCTAGAACCTTCTAGAAACTTCTAGAAGCACTGACTCACCATATCTGAAGAAAAGATAAATCCGTCTTTAACCGAATGTTAAAAGACGGCTGATAGAAAACTGGAAACTGGCACCTTCCAAAAGTGATCCTGAAACGAATTTCAGGACAACCCCGAATCTGTATAAATATACCCGCATTTGTATTACGACCGAATACAAATGCAACTGAGACAAAGATATTATACCTACTCAATATAATACTCGGATCCGGCTTAAACCAAAGCCGACCAGTATTATCTGCCCGAAAAAATAACACGTGCGTAAACGCAACTGCATTTTCCGAACCCTGCCATAAAACCATACGGCCTCTACAACGTTTCGCCCGAACTTGGGAAACTGCCTGTGGGGGAATCTAATGACTCGTCAGCACCATGGCAGTGGGTTTAACCACAAACCGTCAGCGGCACTAGCAATGCGTAACGGCTGCCCATGGACTGACCTCAAGGGAAGCTGATGAGCAAACTCAAGGGAGGCCGATGAGCGAACTCATCCAGAAACCCTACTGAGCCTAACAGTGACAATGTATATACAGTCCGGTCCGTTCATCAATGAGTATCGCATATCCGCCTAGGGGGCTAGCAACGTCAGACCCCCAATAGCAGTATAAGTCGTGTCGGGGTGAAGCCTCAATACACCCTGAGATACTACTGGAGTACCTACCAGTAAATCTCCTACCATGGCCATGGATTTGTGTAATGGCTCTCCTAGACACAGCACGATCTCGCCCCCAATACCGGGAGAGACGAATCCCCTGCCGATCCGCTCACGTGCCTCCATATGGCTCGGGACTGTACCCAAAAGCTACCTGTTTGCACGACTCCTTTGAGCCGTGGTAGGGTAAAAATCAAAGCACAGTAGGAACTCACACGAGACAAATGACGACCTCAGGTCGATGAACTAACCTGTACACATGTCACCAGGGAACTGCTATCTGACGGTAGATATAATACTAACTAGCAGATTCCCGGCGAGTCATGTCCGGTGTACTCATAATCCAATGAGCACCTGTATACATCTTAGGTGATCCAACTGACACCAGTGGCTTGTGAGACCGGCCACCGCCCCTCGTCGGGGTCTCGACTGTACACACTAGTCTACTCCGGAGTATCGATGCCCTGTCTCGAAACTCCCACGACTAGGGACCAAAATTATGGATATGCATATAAACTACCCAACTCTCACGTATATGATCGCCATCATACTGTTGGTAGTAAAGCAAGATCCTAAGGGCTCTATCAAAGTGTAACATGCAATCAGTCACCTGAACATGTACACGACTGATAAAGGCAAACCAGATAGCATACAATCATCTCGAGTAAGACTGTCCTACCGGGATAGGTCCTCCGCAATCATTGAAATCACGTACCTGCGATCCAATAATTGACTATGAGGGCACTATCTCCAACAGCATATGCTTTTATGATATTTACATGCATGACGTTGTTGTGTCATTGATGGACACATGGATGAGATCCACATGCATACATGCATTGATTATATAGTTGGATGATATCCACATGCAGATAGGCATTGAGTATATTGTTGGCGCATATGTAGATACGGTCACCTTAGATATCATATTATTACCTTTATGATATAGTTGACCTAGGAAATTGTTATTTTATTCGATTTCTACCTGATGATGTTTTCTACTCACGAGTTGGCAACTCACCCCTGTTGTGCCACAGTTCTTGCAGGTTGACCGCATGGTTCAGTAGAGGCATCGCTGGCACATAGCTGCATTCGGGTGCTTTGCTTTGGTAGGTGGTACATGTTGGATCGTACCCCTCTTGTATTTATTATTCCTATTGTATCTAGTTAACTCCATCAAATCAGAAACTAGTATTTGTATAAGTAGTAAGAATTAGCAAGACTTGTAGTTGCGAGACTTGAGCGATGTGTTATATGCTCGCTTGGTGGGTTTGATTTCTTGCTTTACCTTATCTTTTGTGGTGATATTCATCGTTGCGCGTCATATACATATATACTGTCTTGCGTGGTTGTGAATCCGCCGATTGGCGAAGAGCGAACTCCCGCTTGGGGATGCCTTTATCATTATCTTACATATGTGGTTTTGGATCAAAATATACAAAGGAGGTGCTGCCCAAATTTTTTAAAGACGAAACATGTTTTTCAACTTGCATAATCCATTTGTATTTTCATGTTCCCTCATCTATGTATTTAAGAAAACTTTTTAATTTCATCATACCTTTATTTCAAAATTTCACCTCTTTTATTTCTTAAAAAGTTTTAGATTTCTGGGTTTCGGCGTACTTGAATTACGTTACTCATGTAGACGTGGCGTGATTTAAGTGCCGGTCACGAACTAAATTTTAGGTCGTGACAAAGTTGGTATCGGAGCGCTAAGTTTAACCTTGGTTCGAGTCTAGGTTTGACTATGTGGAGTCTGGGGCGTAATTTATTTCGGAACCTAGGCTTGACCTTACGGAACTTAGACTTGAACATGGGGGTATTAGACCCGAACTTTCGTTTCATAGGTTGACCCTGATTGATGTAGTGGGTAGCTTGAGTAGAGTGACTTACCGTATGTATGTTCCGCGGCATATTTACGATACGATAATTCACTTAAGAAACCTTAGGATACGTGTATGTGATATCGTATTGTAATCTGACAATTATCTGGTATCGGTTAGGTCATATGTGATATGACCAGATTATCGAATCAAGTGTTGATTTGATAATGTGATATTCAGATAAATGATATTAGTCGGTTATATGTGATATAACCGGATTATTAGATCAAGTGTTGATTTAATAATGTGATATATATTATATATGATATAATTATATCTTAACTAATATCATTAGCTCACTAATTGCTTTATTTATATATGTATATATATTAATGTATATTGGATATATATAAATAAATATATATATATATATAAATAAATATATATATATATATATTATATTATATAAAGAATGACAGGTTTTTCTATTTTTAGAAAATGGAAAAATGAGGTGTAAATTGTGGAGATATTTTGGGTATGGATGAGGCATGGGCTTATATGGTTTTTTATTACTCTTGACTCACTATTCAAGCAGGGTTGCAATTTTGAATTGCAATTTATTCCATGATTGAATTAGTGGGGAGAGAGATGATTCATATTATTGTTTCTACACTTGCTTCATGCTTAATGCCTTAGCCATTTCCTTGAGTTTCTTCTTCCTCTTGATCTCTACAATTTATTCATCTCACCTCCAAGCTCAAACCCTCATATGAGATGTGAATCATTGAGATTGTGAGTAACCTAGTGAGCTTATCATATCCACTACTTCTTCATCCCACACTAAACTAGCAATTTAGTGTGGTGTGTTTCATACACTAAAGAAGTTTAGTGTAGAGTTAGCTTGATCTAGAGGAACTTCGGGTGGATCGTCTTTAGCGCGATGATCATGAAGGAAGGTCATTCAAAGTCTCAAAAGAAGCCTAGTGGAGTCACGTGACTGCTACACGGAGCAAGTGAAGTGAAGGACCGTATACAAAGGTTGTATTCTTGTTCTCTTTTGATGTAAAAGTAGTTTACATTAGCTATTGTCTAAATCTCTAGTTAAAGAATCTTTGTTTAGGGTTGCTTAGCATGACAATTTTTGAAAATGGCATGGAAGATGCCTCCCGAAACCTTGTTGTCGTGCTAGGGACCCTTACAGTGGTATCGCTCGAACCAGGAAACTTCTGTGTGGACTCTAAAGACTCGTCAATACGCCGGCAATAGGTGATGATCACATCAGTCACCTACAAGCCGTCTGCGGTACTAGCTGGACGTAACGGCTACCCGGGTATTGAGCGATATGAAGATCAATAAGCAAGCTTGTCCATACTCTCCATGAAGCCTATCAGTAACACTACCGTATAGTCCGGTCTCTTCGTCTGATATGTCGCATATCATATCTAGGGGTGGAAATCGTCAGATCTCAGTAACGTGATAAGTCATGCCAATGTCTGGCCTATAACTGTCCAAGAAACTACTGATAACATTTATCAGTAAATCTCGGCAGCATCCCTGGCCAGGGACTTCCAGTTATAGCCAATCGAGCATAGCGCAACATCAACCCCCAATACCGGGAGAGACGAAACCCCTTATATCGATCATTGTCTCCATGTGACTCAGGACTGTACCTAAAATCTACCTATTTGCACGACTCCTTTGAGCCGTGGTAGGGAGGAAATCAAAGCACAGTGGGATCCACACAAGTCTCTATGACGATCTTGGGTCTATAGACTAACCTGTACCAGTGTCACCAGAGGACTGCTATCTGACAATAGGTATACTACCATATAGGAGTCCTCGGCGAGTCCTGCTCAGTGTACCTAGTATCCACTGAGCACCCGTATACCATCTTTGATGTCAAACACCAATGGATTTGGGATCATCCATCGCCCATCATATGGGTCAAGAAGCGTATACGCTAGTCTACTCTGGAATATCGATGCCCTGTCCCGATATTCCGTCAACTAGGAACAATTAAAGGATGTACTTATGAACTACCTTGGCCCCACTAGTATGATCTCCATCATAATCCTGGTAGTCATGTACATATCCTAAGGGCTTTATCAATATGTGAGAGCTAGACAGTATCAAAATACAAGTCTACATATTAAGACAAAGAATAACCAGATATCATACTATTATGTCGAGCAAGAAAGTCCTCTATATATATATCCGACCATCCACTATAATATACATCATATGTACAATAATGGCCTCTAGGGCATACATATAACTAACATGTATCATACTGGTTTGTATATTACTTAATGGAAGCTTGGGATATACATGGATATAGTAACAGTTTTGCTCGAAATGGTAGTATGCTACATGGTTTTTTTCTACCTCAATATATGCATGTGATTTTGCATATCGCATATGCATATTGGTAGAGCCCTTAGGATCTTTGCTTGACTACCAGCGTTGTGATGGCAGTCACACTAGTGGGGGCTGGGTAGTCTATAAGCATATCCTTATACAGGTCCCTAGTTGTAGGATTATCGAGACAGGGCATCGATACTCCAGAGTAGACTAGTGTATACGCTTCTCATCCCAGCAGGGGAGATGGTCTGTCCCACAGTTATTAGTACATCATAATAGAGATAGTATGCAGGTGCTCATTAAGTTATGAGTACACTGGACAGGACTCATTGGGGACTGTAGGTGGGTATTATACCTATCGTCGGGTAGCAGTTCCCAGATGACATGAGTACAGCTTAGTCCGTTGACTTGACACTGCTACTTCGCCTCGAGTGTGTTCCCACTGTTCTTTGATTACTATCCTACCACGGCTCAAAGTAGTCGTAGAAATAGGTAGTAGTTGGGTGCAGTCCAGAAGCACTTGCAGGCAGTGGCGGTTAGATAGGATTCGTCTCTCCAGGTATTGGGGGTTAATATCAAGCTGTGTTCGGAAGGACATTACACAAAGTCCTTGGCCAAGGCAAGCGAGATTTATTGGTTGGTACTCCATTAGTTTCTCGGGGTGTTTTGGCCTATTCTCTGACACGACTTATTGCGCTATTAAGGGTCTGACGATTACCACCCCTAGGCTTGATATGCGATACTCTTAGACAAACAGACTGGACTGTACGGAGATTGTCACAGATAGGCTCAGTAGGAATTTGGATGATTTTTATCATCGGCCTTCATATCAACATATACCTGTGTTGGAGATAGTGCCCTCAGAGTCAATTATTGGATCACAGGCACGTGATTGCAATGATTGAGGGAGGACCTATTCCGGTAGGACAGTCTTACTCAAGATGATAGTATGCTATCTGGTTTATCTTTATCATCGTATACTGCTTTAGGTGACCTTACAGGTCACTATTGCACGTTGATAGAGCCCCTAGGATTCTTGCTTGACTGCCAGCAGTATGAGGGCGATTATATACGTGAGAGCTAGTAGTCTATAAGCACATCCTTAAAAGGTCCCTAGTCGTGGGAGTTTCGAGACATGGCATCGATACTCCAGAGTAGACTAGTGTATACAGTCGAGACCCCGGCGAGGGGCGGTGGCCGGTCTCACAAGCCACTGGTGTCAGTTGGTTCACCTAAGATGTATACAGGTGCTTATTGGGTTTTGAGTACACCGGACAGGACTCGCCGGGAACATGCTAGTTGGTCTTATACCTGACGTCAGATAGCAGTTCCCTGGTGACATGTGTACAGGTTAGTTCATCGACCAGAGATCGTCATTTGTCTCGTGTGAGTTCCCACCGTACATTGATTACTACCCTACCATGCTCAAAGGAGACGTGCAAACAGGTTTTAGTTGTGTACAGTCCTGGGCCATATGGAGGCAGTGAGCGGATCTGCAAGGGTTCGTCTCTCCCGGTATTGGGGGTGAGGTCGCGCTGTGTCTAGGAGAGCCATTACACGAAGTCCTTGGCCAAGGCAGGAGATTTACTGGTAGGTATTCCAGTAGTATCTCAGGGTGTTCTGGGCTACACTCCGACACGACTTGTACCGCTTTTGGGGGTCTGACTTTTACCAATCCCCTAAGCCCGCCATGCGATGCTCATAGATGAACGGACCGGACTGTATGGATATTGTCACTAACAGGCTAAGTAGGGTGTCAGGATGAGTTCGCTCATCGACGTCCCTTTCGGTCATTACCTGGTAGCCCGTTACGTATGGCTAATACCTCTGACGTGCTAGTGGTTAAATTCACAACCAAAATATTGACGAGTCTTTAGAGTCTCCCACAGACCAGTTTCTCAAGTTTCGGGCGAAACGCTGTAGAGGCCGTATGGAGATATGGCAGGGTTCGATCAGATACGTGCGGTATTGCACGGATCATGATCGGACGGTTAATACTACCGGGCTTTGGTTTAAGCCGGATCCTAGTATTGTACTGTGTAGATTTGTCTCATTGCATTTGTATTTCGGTCGGAATACAAATACGGGTATGTAAATACAGTAGCGGGATTCCCTGTAATTTATTACGGGATCAGTTTTATGAAGTTGCCAGTTTGCTTTCCGTTTCGGCCATTTTCCTTTGTTTCTTTCCTTAGCTGAAAATTAGTGGAGGAGGGCTTATTTGCAATTGTGCAAATTAGCATTGTGGAGGGTGTTATTTGCAAGTTGTTGCTTCATGATGATTGTACCATCATTTGAGCACTTCACTTCATGATTGCTTGACTTTGAATGTGATGATGGTTGATGGAGTGTTGGACTTTGATTGTGATCATTGCTTATTATCATAAACCTTTTCTCTCTCTTTGATTATTGGCTCACTCACTCACCTCATTCATTCTCACCATTCTCTCATTCCTCACTCATGGCCGGCCACTAAAGGGGAGGGGCTGTCCCAATTTTTGGGAGTGCCATTTCATCTCATTTGCTTGCAAAATTCTCTTGGTTCTCCTCCAAAAGTTGATACTTCATTACCTCCACCAAAAAGGGCAAGTTCTAATACCCCAAAAGAGACATAGAGTTCTACAGTTAACCTACAGCATCCTTGGGCACGTCGGCTCGCCAACTTCATGCCCGAGTTGCCTCGGTCCAGAGGTGGGAGCCTGTAAAAGAAGTCGGCGACGTGGTGCACTTACGGCGAGGAGTTGAAGACCGGAGATTCCGCGGGGAGATCGGGACGACGACGAGAAGACCGAAGGACACGGATCGCTCGGTATATCTCTCTACCCCTTCTCTAGTTAGCTAGGACTATGTTAATGGACCGATCCTAGATTTTTGTGCACGGTGGTGCCGGTTCAAAAGTTAAAGTAAAGCATCATTTCCGCATTTTGGCCTCGGATTGACGGACAGGGCGCCGCCGTGCACTTACATGGTATCAGAGCCATGCTATTAACATAGTCTAGCTTGCTCTAACGTGTTTACAAGTTCAATCGATCGGAATTTCTAAAAACCGCGTTTTCATTGCATCAGTTTTCTGTCGAAATTTTTTTAGCTCAAAAATTTTTTCAGTACATTGCAGAAATACATGCAGGGAATTATAAGCATTCTGTGAAAATTTGGTTGCATGTTCTCACTATTCCACCACGGAACCACGGCCAAACCCATGCTTGGGCCGCGGTTCCGCCGCCACTTTGGATGTTCAATGCACCAATTTTTTACAGAGGCCTTCTGACTTGAAAATGGGGTTTTTGGTATATTATTTTTTTTGGGCCCAGAATTTCTTTATGTGCTACAGTAGTGCTTGGGGCCGACATGGGTAAATTTGATCGATCGAATATTTTAAACATGTTAGTTCACAGTATTTACATTATATCTGCGACCGTGAATGTCACTTGATCGGTAAATCCTGTCTAACTGCTATAGCCCGGTTAGACGGATTTGCGAACGTGACATTCACGTTGATGTTCTGTGATTGTGCTGTGATGTTGCGGATTGGTCGTGGGGGATATCCTGGATGCAATGTTAGTACAGTTTTGGTTCAATTATGTACATTTTTTATTGTAGGGCGAGCGTCCGACATGTGGACTGACGTCACTGCCTGTTTGTATATTATTCTTTTGGGGTACGACCGGGGTGAGGTCGATGTACCCGTTGTATGTATATTTTACTTTCTGTACTGGGATTACCCAAAGGTGGGGTGCACGGATATCCGGGTTCTAGAGGGAAACGGGCCCGCATCTCATGGCATTGAGACGGAGGGGGCTTCACTCTAGAATTGGCGGGCTATTCACCGCACTGGTAGGGGGTACAAGTTGACCCAGGAGTGGTGCCCAAGTTACCAGATTCCGTGAAGTGCCGGGTGGTCCATTCACGTTGCTGAAGGAGGCTGCCTCGCTTCAGGTTTTGGCAGGTAACTTGCCACGCCCGTAGGGGTCTAGGATTTCATTGCACAGGCTATCCACACGACCAGGGGAACGTCGGGTTTCAGTAGCGGCTCTATGAAACCAGGGGATCCCAGATATCTGTATTGTTCTGTGATGCTTATTACATTTCTGTGATGTTGCATTTTATCACGACTTGAGCGAATATTATATATTGATATATATACTAGTAGATGTTGTATATATTTTGCATCCGCGCTAGTCGTGTCCCCGCTATGTCGTTAGTTAAGTATCCTAACGGGTAATGACGGGACCTAGTGGCGAATGCGGATGGCATATACGTACATCATTATTTTCGTTCTTTATTGGTGTGATCAATTGATGGGACTGCAATGATTCGGATCAATGCAAGTTAAACAAACCAATTCTGATGTTGTTGGAACACTTTTCAAAAAGCAGTTTTTGCAAGGACGTTCACTTTTGTTTTGCACAGTGGTATTCAGTTGGAATATCCTGCACCTCAGTCGACGAGGCAAGGGCCGAGATCCCTTCACCGGGAGTGACCCCTTGGACAGAAGTTTGCGTCAGGGCAATAACTTCCCTATAGTCGTTTACTTTTGCTTTGCATCATGGTATTCAGTTGGAATATCCTGCACCTCATTCTACGGGGAAAGAGCCGAGATCCCTTCACCTGGAGTGACCTCTTTAGCAAAGGTTTTCGTCACTATTTTTATAAAGCCATCCGGTTCCTTCAACGATATCAAGTTCATTACGTTAAAGGTTTTTCGCCAGAAACCATTCGTAGCCCTCCGTCGTTTCAGACGGGTAGCACGTAGTATTCATGCTATGTTTGTTGACCTTGGTCAAGGCATAGTGTGTGGTAGCTGCTTGTTACGTTTCTGCTGCATAGATAGATGCGTTGGTTTGGGACAGCCGTATAGCCTTGTTGACCTTCGTCAAGGGCTTGTACGGGTGGGTTCAAATTAACCTGGACAATGACGGGTAGAACTTGACATATGACTTATGATTTGTTGACCTTCGTCAAGGTCATAAGAGAATGGGGCAAAAATCACATCGGGAGTTTCTAAAGAAACTGAAACTTGCCAGATATGCGTATACCTTCTGGAGTGTGATAACGTTAGCGGATTCCGTCACATTATCATGCGATGATAGTTGGATCCCGATTCGCACTGATGAGTTGGTTTACTCCTCGGGTGATCTCGACAAATTCTTCTTTCAGGTTTGGAGGAGAATTGGACGTTATAGTGGGAGGTTTCCTGATTAGATAAAGTGATAACCATTCTGATCTATGTTAAAGTGCACGCTCAGTGTTTCTTTTCTCTCTCTCTTTGGCCGCGACCATGACCCGACCCTAGACTATGACTCAGTGACCAAAATTAACCGAAACTTCTTAAAATACTGGCTTTTGGATTGTCTGAGTTACATACCTCGTTGCCACTCCTACTTTTACACTTTTCTCCAGGACACCCCGTATTACTACGAACGTACACTTCCATTGGACAAAACCATCGTATGGTTATATACGAACACGAAGGAATTTATTCGAGGATGGTTTCCGGTTCTGGAGAAAACGAATAGGACTATTCAGTTGTCTTTTCCTTTTACCTTCTCTCAGGTTGCGAGTACTCCTTGGTTTAGGAGATATTACACCTATTACGCAAATTGGATAGTCTTCTTCCAAACCATAGGCAGGTGCCGACCGGTAGGGAATGAAGAAAACCAATTAGCATAACGATGGTGTACAGAAGGTATTAAGTAAAGACATATCAAGGGATTAGTAAGAGGGCAAAGTAAATTGCGACTGCTATCCACGACCAAACCAAGTATTTCTTCGCCAATCCAAAATCACCATTGTATTTCTCCTGGACACTCCGTATCACTACGAAGATCCACAGTTTATTGGATACTCCATCGTATGGTTATATACGAACTCGAAATGAACTTGTTCCAGTTCGGGGATGGATTCTGGTTTAGGAGAAATAGGAATAAGGTTTATTCGGTTGTCTTTTATCTTCACCTTTTCTCGCATTGCGAGTGATCCTAGGATTTGGACAGTACACCCATTATGCTTATTGGATAGTCTTCTTCCAAACCATAGGCTGGTGCCGAATGGTAGGGAAGGAAGAAAACCATTCAGCCTAAGAGGGTGTGTAGAAGGTAATGACTAAAGACATATAAAGGGATTTGGAAAGATGGCAAAGAATTATACGGTTAAAGTTGTGAATTTGATAATGGAAGAGGCATTACTAGGAATACCCGGATACCCCATCGAAACATTTCAATGTTTCAGTTTCACTGTGTACTGTTAAAAAGAAAACTGATTTCCCAATTAGTCCTTACTCCGGGTATGTATTTACCAGGTATGATTCTCACATCTGTATGGTTGTACAGATGATGAGTGGGAGTAAGTTATTGGGAATTAGGTGATCATCCTCATTATATCGGGATTCGTTGTAATTGGTGATATTTGAGGAAATCACCTAGGTTGTTTGCCGGACGGCAAATATTTGGTTTTGAATATCCGTTGTTATGCACCAATTTCAAATTGATATATCTGTACGTCTATTTTTATAGAGTGAGATGTATCTTTTTTAAATTATGTCTATGACATTTACCTATATCAGTGGATGGTTAGGTAAGGAGCATTAAACAGCGGTGTAATTCTTCTTAACCATAAGTACAGTTTTCAACCTACGACTCACAGTGAATGAGTCACTTGACTCAAGGGACTTATACAGAGTATTGTATGTTGTCAAGTGTCCATTAGGACAGAGAGGTAGGTCCTCATACTATATTCGGTTTACTTATGACTTCTCTGGTTCTTAGACAAGAGTTTCGTAGAAACACAGGGTCCAAATTTTGAGAAGTCATAGGTATGTGGATAAAGTAGAGAACCAGGTGTTGCAAGTATCGGGATTCTTCAAGGTGATCGACGATGTAGATACTTATATATGGTATTCAGTTGATAGTAATGATTAAGAGAACTTGCTTCTCCTTCAGGTTACTCATAATTGGAAGCATTCCTAAGTTGAGTAATGCTGATCGACCTCTCTCCATTTAGTTGACATGCATTGGAGACAGCTGCATGATTTGAATCTAGTTCAATTAAATCAGTGCCTCTGTTTCTATATTGGATATAGAACAGTTCATATCTTGACATTGTTAAGGTACGGGGAATTGTCCAGCTTATGCTTAAAAACAGACTCTGGATAACTCAAGGCACGTTTCTGTAATGGCTGTTTGTGGGTTGACCCAGTGTAACATTTCGAAATAATAAAAATATTATTTTTGGGAAATTTATAAATTAATATTACTTTATTGAATATTTTAATAATTCGGTATAATTAAATACAGATAAATGGAGAAAAATTTGGAAAAAATCGCTAATCGAGTTTTCTGGCAATTCTGTGCAAAACATGCACATATCATTTCCTACACTTGTGTTGCATTTTTCTTGCCATGGTTTTATTTTGGGGTTCACTATTTGAGTGAGAAGGAATTTGAGGGAAAAGAAAAGAATGCAAAAAGGAAAAGGATTATAATATGGTGGTAGGTGGATGAGAGAGAGAAAAGAGAGGGGGTAGCTTTGACTTAGCCATTTCCCTTCACTTCCTCAACTCACTTTCTCTCTCCCTCTTCCCCTTCAGCTGCTGCTGCTGCCACTCATCTCCCTCTCCTCTTCATTAGCCCCAAATCACCATGAAAACTACACCAACACCCCATCTTCATTTCACAAAAAATGTGCACAAGCTCGAGATCTACACATAGGACCAAGAAAGCAAAGATTTTGGCCACTAGGGGCAACTCAAGAAAATTCTTGAGTTGCCAAATGAGGTATTTACTGAACGCTTAGCTTAGTTTTAGTATTACTTATACCCGATGTTTAGTTTAGAACCGATATTGTGTGTTTTTGTGGATTGGAGAAAAACCTAGTTAGGGTTTGAGGGAATTTTGGGTTGTAATGTGAAATTGAGCTCAGTTGAGGTTAGATAAACACCCTAGTGCATGAATTGAGACCCCAACCTGAGAGTTAAAACCCAAAATACGGATTTAGAAACCGATATCGGAAAAGTTATGAAATCTGGGAATCTTTTATGAGATCTGCTCTCACCCGAGACATCCTAAAATAAAATTGAATGGACAGTGACATGTGCAGGCACCCAGGAAGCTACCGCCAAGACCCTAGCCCCTAACTCCATGACCCGGCCGCCAATTAATTCCCTCTGGCCTGAAATTGCGGCCAGACCTGCACCAATTTGGGTCGTTCTGGTTCTGCTTCTCCTACATCTGTAGTTTAGGCCCCTGGCATGTATAGATTTGTCTAATTTGACCTAGGGTGAAATCTGGAGCCTATTTCCTTAATTGCTGTTTTGGATTCGTGTTTCCCTATTTCCTATTTTTAATTCTGAATTTGTGTATTGTGTTTTACCTCGACTATTTGGCGTTTATACGACGATATCGAGTGTTGTTGATGGGTTTGGAAGGCGTTGTCCATAGGTTCTAACCTATAGATCTTAACGTATCGTTTTGAGATTCGTATGCTGTTTTAGTTCGGAATTGGTTTTGATACGCATTTGCGATACGTTAATGTGTAGGTACCCCATGAAGACTTCGGGACGACAAGCAAACGCGTGGTGACGTCGATAATGAAGACGCAAGGTGAGTAGATTATATCTACGGGAGGAAGTCGGGGGATGATGTATAGCACCCCCGCAGTCCGTAGTTGATATACTATATGATAGTTATAATGTTTCATGGATATTGTGTTAGGTGTTTTATGGATAGTTTAGGCTTAGAAGTAAACTAGTGTAGTTCATAGCCACGAACCCTAGAATAGGTTTACACCCACACGCACACCCTTGCATATTCACTATACTTACACCGTGTTGATGATGATATTGGATGACTTTAGAGATGAGTCGATGATATTGGGCTTGGTGCCGTGAGATCGGTGATTTGATATGATTCGTATTTAGGATACGATATGTGATTCTTAGCGGGCCTCTGGGCATGTGTTTTACCCCCGCATTCATAATTATATAGATGGTACCGATTTGTACTAGACTTAGATTCAGTATCCCAGATTATGTGTTATGATGATAAGAATACCAGGTACTTGATGAGATAATGTGATATTGACCCGTACCCAGCTATTGGGATGTCGTACGACGATTTACCGTACGAGCTTTATATTGATGATAGATCCGCACTCATGACTTGAGGATTGTCATATGATATACTGTATTGTACGCGATA
This sequence comes from Agapanthus africanus, assembly GCA_030015575.1. Classification (NCBI taxonomy): domain Eukaryota; kingdom Viridiplantae; phylum Streptophyta; class Magnoliopsida; order Asparagales; family Amaryllidaceae; genus Agapanthus; species Agapanthus africanus. The sequence continues at coordinate 448,920,564 of JASDDO010000014.1, read as the reverse complement.
CTATTGAGGCGGGATCACCGACTATTATATGTATATATATTTATATCGACTTAGATTTAGGTGGATTCCATGCCCCTCCCGGTTGACTTGATACTTAGATCTGTGGTTTGCATAATAGATGTTAGACTAGACCCAAGTCATACTTATTACAAAAACCCCGATTTGTCTTATTTCAAATGGCAAGATGCATTATTATTCATTTACCATTTATTCTACGGCTCGCATTGCATTGCATGCTCATATGTTATTGATTCATATTCCTTGTGCATATGCCTTTACATAGTTGCATGCTAATATTAGTGTTCTTGTTGCATGTATTATAATTCATGGATTTCGCACTGTGATATGGTTGCATATGATGATTCTGGATTGTTTTACTCCTGCGTATATATATCAGTGGTATGGGACGCTGAAATATATATGTATACCCATAGAGTATATATATATTAGTGGTATGTGTTGGAGATAGTAACCTCAGAGTCAATTATTGGATCACAGGCACGTGATTGCAATGATTGAGGGAGGACCTGTCCCAGTAGGACAGTCTTACTCGAGATGATAGTATGCTATCTGGTTTATCTTTATCGTTGTGTACTGCTTTAGGTGACCTGACAGGTCGCTATTACACGTTGGTAGAGCACCTAGGATTCTTGCTTGACTGCCAGCAGTATGAGGGCGATCATATACATGAGAGCTGGTGGTCTATAAGCACATCCTTAAAAGGTCCCTAGTCGTGGGAGTTTCGAGACAGGGCGTCGATTCTCCAGAGTAGACTAGTGTATACAGTCGAGAGCCCGACGAGGGGCGGTGGCCCGTCTCACAAGCCACTGGTGTCAGTTGGTTCACCTAAGATGTATACAGGTGCTCATTGGGTTATGAGTACACCGGACAGGACTCGCCGGGAACATGCTAGTTGGTCTTATACCTGACGTCAAATAGCAGTTCCCTGGTGACAAGTGTACAGGTTAGTTCATCGACCTGTGGATCGTCATTTGTCTCGTGTGAGTTCCCACTGTACTTTGATTACTATCCTACCATGCTCAAAGGAGACGTGCAAACAGGTTTTAGTTGGGTACAGTCCCGAGCCACATGGAGGCAGTGAGCGGATCTTCAGGGGTTCGTCTCTCCCGGTATTGGGGGTGAGGTCGCGCTGTGTCTAGGAGAGCCATTACACGAAGCCCTCGGCCGAGGCAGGAGATTTACTGGTAGGTATTCCAGTAGTATCTCATGGTGTTCTGGGCGGCTACACTCCGACACGATTTGTACCGCTTTTAGGGGTCTGACTTTTACCAACCCCCTAGGCCCGCCATGCGATGCTCATAGACGAACGGACCGGACTGTACAGATATTGTCACTGACAGGCTCAGTAGGGTGTCAGGATGAGTTCGCTCATCGACGTCCCTTTTGGTCAATAGCTGGTGGCCCGTCACGTATGGCTAATACCTCTGACGTGCTAGTGGTTAAATCCACAGCCATGGTATTGACGAGTCTTTAGAGTCCACCACACATTCAGTTACTCAATCTTTCGGGCGAAAAGCTGTAGAGGCCGTATGGAGATATGGCACGGTTCGATCAGATACGTGCGGTATTGCACGAATCAGGATCAGACGGTTAGTACTAGAGGCCATATGGGTATATGGCAGGGTTCGATCCGATACGTGCGGTATTGCGCGGATCAGGATCGGACGAATAATACTAGCCGGCTTTGGATTAAGCCGGATCCTCGTATAGTACAGTGTAGATTTTGTCTCATTGCATTTGTATTTCGGTCGGAATACAAATGCGGGTGTGTATACACAGTATCGGGGTTTTTCCTGTTATTTATTACGGGACCAGTTTTCTGGAGTTGCCAGTTTGCATTCCGTTTCGGCCATATTTCTTTGTATCCTTCATTGGCCGAAGATTAGTGGAGGAGGGCTTATTTGCATTTGTGCAAATAAGCAATTTGGAAGGGGGTCTTTGCATATTGTTGGTTCATGATGATTCTACCAACCTTGACTTCTTGACTTCATGATGGTTTATGATGGTTGGACTTTGTTTTGTGATGAGTGATAGTTGAGTGAGGTTCTTGCTTTGTGATCATTGTCTTTCATGATCACACTTTCTCTCTCTTGCTTCATGTGGTAGGCTCACTCACTCCCTTCACTTTGAAGTGGCCGGCCATTTTCTTGGGGGGCTGAAATTTTTGGGGGTGTTTTTGAGCTCTCATTTTGGTTTGAGAATACTCTCTAGTTCATCTCAAAATTTCCATATATCATTTCCTCCACCAAATGGCAACCTCCACTACCCCAAAATGAGATATGGTTCTACACGTATTCTACAGCAAACCTTGGGCACGTCGACTCGCCAGCTTCGTGCCCGAGTTGCCTCAGTATAGAGGCGGGAGCCCGTAAAAGAAGCAGGCGACGTGGTGCCCTTCCGGCGACGAGGTGGAGACCGGAGATTCCACGGGAGATCGGGACGACGACAAGAAGACCGGAGGACTCGGATCACTCGGTATATCTCTCTTCCCCATCTTGGAGTTAGCTAGGACTAGTTAATGGCCCGATCCGGGTTTTTAGTGCGCGGTGGTGCCGGTTCAAGAAAATTAAAGTTAGCCATCGCTTCCGCATTTGGCCTCGGGATGGAGGCCGGGGCGCCGCCGTGCACTTACAGTGGTATCAGAGCCTCGCCATTAACATAGTCTAGCTTTGTCTAATGTGTTTTACACTTCCGATCGAACAAATGTTCCGAAAACCCAATAACACATGCATCAGTTTTCTGTTGATTTTTTTCTGGCTCGAAATTTTTTTCAGGTTGTTGAATAGTGATGTACTGGAAGTTATAAGCATTCTGTAGAAATTCGATACAGTAACTCGACAATGGGAGGGCGGAACCGCGGCCAAACCCCCCTTGGGCCGCGGTTCCGCCGCACATTGATGTCCTTGCCGTATCAAATTTCTGCAGTTGCTTTCTGGGTTGTAATTAGGGTTTTTGGAATATTAATTTTGGGCCCAGAATTTCTTGATGTGCTACAATAGTACTTGGGGCCCACTTGTTAAAATTTGATCGATCGGATATTTTAAACACATTAGTTCACAGTATTTACTTTATATCTGCGACCGTGAATGTCACTTGATCGGTAAATCCAGTCTAACTGCTATAGCCCGGTTAGACGGATTTGCGAACGTGACTTTCACGTTGATGTTATGTGTTATGCTGTGATGTTGCGGATCGGTCGTGGGGGATAGCCTGGATGCAATGCTAGTACAGTTGTGGTTGTATTATGTACATTTGATATTGCGGGGCGAGCGTCCGACATGTGGACTGCCGTCACTGCCTGATTGTATTATTATTTTGGGGCACGACTAGGTTGCGGTCGATGTACCCGTTGTATGTATATTTTACTTTCTGTACTAGGATTACCCCAAGGAGGGGTGCATAGATAGCCGGATTCTAGAAGGCAACAAGCCCGCATCTCATGGCATTGGGACGGAGGGGGCTTCACTCTAAAATTGGCGGGCTATTCGCCGCACTCGTAGGGGGTACTGGTTGACCCTGGAGGGGTGCCCAAGTTACCGGATTCCGTGAAGTGCTGGGTGGTCCATTCACGGTGCTGAAGGGGGATGCCTTGCTTCAGGTTTTGGCGGGTAACTTGCCGCGCCCGTAGGGGTCTAGGATTTCATTGCAGAGGCCATCCACACGACCAGGGGAACGTCGGGTTTCAGTAGTGGCTCTGTGAAACCCGGGGATCCCAGATATCTGTATTGTTCTGTGATGCTGTACATTTCAGTGATGTTGCATTTTATCACGCCTTGAGCGAAATATAATATATTGGTATATATATTAGTAGATGTTGTATATGTTTTGCATCCGCGCTAGTCCAGTCCCCGCTCTGTCGTTAGTTAGCTAACCTAACGGGTAATGACGGGACCCAGTGGCGAATGCGGATGGCATATACGTACATCATTATATTTTCGTTCTTTGTGGTGTGATCAATTGATGGGACTGCGTTGATTCGGATCAATGCATGTTAAAAACAAACCTAATCTGATGTTGTTGGAACACTTTTCAAAAGGCTGTTATTGCAAGGACGTTCTCTTTTGTTTTGCATCGTGGTATTCAGTTGGAATATCCTGCACCTCAGTCGACGAGGCAAGGGCCGAGATCCCTTCACCAGGAGTGACCCCTTGGACAGAAGTTTACGTCAGGGCAATAACTTCACTATAGCCGATTACTTTTGCTTTGCATCGTGGTATTCAGTTGGAATATCCTGCACCTCATTCTACGGGGAAAGAGCCGAGATCCCTTCACCGGGAGTGACCTCTTTAGCAATGGTTTTCGTCACTATATTTTAAAAGCTATCCGTTCCTTCAACGATATCAAGTTCTTTACGTTAAAGGTTTTCGCCAGAAACCATTCGTAGCCCTCCATCGTTTCATATGGGTAGTCAATAGTATTCAAGCTGTGTTTGTTGGCCAAAGTCAAGGCACGGTGTTTGGTAGCTGTTGGGTATTCATATGCAGCATAGAGAGAAGCGTTGGTTTGGGACAGTCGTACTACCTTGTTGGCCAAAGTCAAGGGTATGTACGGGTGGGTTCAAATTGACCTAGAGAATGACGGGTAGAACTTGACATGTGACTTATGATTTGTTGGCCAAAGTCAAGGTCATAAGAGCATGGGGCAGAAATCACATCGGGAGTTTCTAAAGAAACTGAAACTTGCCAGATATGCGCATACCTTCTGGAGTGTGATGACGTGAGCGGATTCCGTCACGTTATCATGCGATGATAGTTGGATCCCGATTCCCACTGATGAGTTAGTTTACTCCTCGGGTGACCCCGACTAATTCTTCTTTTAGGTTTGGAGGAGAATTTGAGGTAACAGTGGGAGGTTTCCAGATTAGATAAATTGGTAACCATTCTGATCTAGGTTAGAGTGCATGCTGAGTGTTACTTTTCTCTCTCTCTTTGGCAGTGACCATTGACCCGACCCTAAGACTATGACTTAGTGACCAAGTTGACCGAACCTTCTTAAACACTGGCTTTTGGATTGTCAGAGTTGCAAACCTCATTGCCACTCCTACTTTTACCCCTTTCTCCAGGACACCCCGTATTACTACGAACGTCCACTTCCATTGGACAAAACCAACGTATGGTTAGATACGAACTCGAAGGAATTTATTCGAGGATGGTTTCCGGTTCTGGAGAAAAAGGATAGGACTATTCAGTTGTCTTTTCCTTTTACCTTCTCTCAGGTTGCGAGTACTCCTTGGTTTAGGAGATAGTACACCTATTACGCAAATTAGATAGTCTTCTTCCAAACCTTAGGCTGGTGCCGACCGGTAGGGAATGAAGAAAACCAGTTAGCCTAAACGGTGTGCAGAAGGTATTAAGTTAAGACAAAGCAAGGGATTAGTAAGAGGGCAAAGTAAATTGCGACTGCTATTCACGACCAAACCAAGTATTTCTTCGCCAATCCTAAATCACCTTTGTATTTTCTCCAGGACACTCCGTATCACTACGAATATCCATAGATTATTGGATACTCCATCGTATGGTTATATACGAACTCGAAAGGAACTTGTTCCAGTTCGGGGATGGATTCTAGTTCAGGAGAAATAGGAATAATGTTTATTCGGTTGTCTTTTATCTTCACCTTCTCTCACTTTGCGAGTGTTCATAGGATTAGGACAGTACACCAATTATGCTTATTGGATAGTCTTCTTCCAAACCATAGGCTGGTGCCAAACGGTAGGGAAGGAAGAAAACCATTTGGCCTAAAGGGGTGTGCAGAAGGTAATGACTAAAGACATATAAAGGGATTTGGAGAGGTGGCAAAGAATTATACGGTTACAGTCGTGAATCTGGAAGAGGCATTACTAGGAATACCGGGATACCCCATCGAAATATTTCAATGTTTCAGTTTCACTGTGTACTATTAAAGGAAAACCGATTTCCCGATTAGACACTTTCTCCAGGGTATGTATTTACCAGGTATGATTCTCACATCTGTATGGTTTTACAGATGATTAGTGGGAGTAAGCTATTGGGAATTGGGTGATCATCCTCATTATATCGGGATTCGTTGTAATCAGTGATATTTGAGGAAATCACCTGGGCTGTTTGCCGGTCGGCAAATATTTGGTTTTGAATATCCGCTGTTATGCACCAATTTCAAATCGATATATCTGTACGTCTATTTTCATAGAGTGAGATATACTTTTTGAAATTATGTCGATGATATTTACCTATATCAGTGGATGGTTAGGTAAGGAGCATTAAATAGCGGTGTAATTCTTCATAACCAAAGGTACAGTTTTCAACCTACGACACACAGTGAATGAGTTATCAGACTCAAGGGACTTATACAGAGTATTGTATGTTGTCCAGGGTCCATCAGGACATAGGGGTTGGTCCTCGTACTATATTCGGTTTACTTATGACTTCTCTAGTTTTTAGACAGGTGTTTCGTGGAAACACAGGGTCTGAATTTTGAGAAGTTGTAGGTATTTGAATAAAGTAGAGAACCAGATATTGCAAGTATCGGGATTCTTCAAAGTGATCGAAGATGTAGATACTTGAGTATGGTATTCAGATGATAGTAATGATTAAGAGATCTTGCTTCTCTTTCAGGTTATTCATAATTGGAAGCATTCCTAAGTAGAGTAACGCTGATCGGCACTTTTTCCATTTAGTTGACATGCACTGGAGACAGCTGCATGATTTGAATCTGGTTCAATTAAATCAGTGCCTCTGGTTCTATATTGGATATAGTACAGTTCATATCTTAACGATGTTAAGGTACAGGGAGTTGTCCGGCTTATGATTAAAACCAGACACTGGACAACTCAAGGCACGTTTCTGTAATGGTTGTTTGTGGGTTGACCCAGGCTATGACGAGGGTTGACTTTCTACCATCTGGAAGATCAATAGTGATATTGTTCTAGACTCGCCACAGTTTTATTAAAAATGGATTTTTTCAGAAAACAGTAGTGGGAGTATGGTAGAACTGGAAGTGTTCCAGAACCACAAACGATTACTGAAGATTTCATAGGAACCTAAAGATTCAATCTGGATTGACATTCCATTGGCCACTCCGCAGATTTGGTGGGTAACTTCAGGCACCCTAGAGGTACTCCGGTAGCCTCAAGGACGGTGACAGGGAAGTTCTTGTTTACCCACACTTTCCATTGTTGTTGTTCCAGGCTGCAAGACCCGGCAGGAGGATGAGTATAGCGTCCTTCTGAACTGGCTTCAGAAGTGTACGTGTATATGACTCTGCCAGAGGGTTGTCGTAGTCAGTGGGAGCAGCGGAAGCATTGGTAAACAGGTGGCTTATGTCTATTTATAGACTAATGCAGATGTAGCGGAGATAGATCATCAATTTCTGATGTGACAGTCATAGGTTTGACTTCATCAGAATAGGGGATGGATCTGTTGAGAAGGTAGTAGGGTGTGATGTCATGGTACATGGATGACATACACAGAGTAGGAAAAGAAACTCCTATACTACGATCGGTTATACTTTGGTCGTCACACAGTAGTTTCTCCACATGGGACTTGGACATTATATCAGACATACTGGTTACTAGATCTATGGTTTTAGATCTAGATTTGGATGGTTTCCCAATTAAGGGTACTTAAACAACATTCTAAGAGTATTTAGAATGGACGACTCCTGGCATGGTAGTGTACCTGCAGGTGATGGAGTCACCCTCTCTAAAGGTGTCTTACAGACTAAAGGGGAGAGGGACGTGCATGATTGGCAGATCACTTGCTCAGGCAATTGAGTCAATCATGAGATGTCAAGTACCACACCAGATGTTGTTCTTGCACTAGATGCAATAAGTTGACATTGATCCAATCCTGGAGATACAGTAGGAAGCAGTTTTAGAACATAAGTGGATGTTCTAGGGATATGATAACGACAGCCTCATTCGGGAGACAGTTATCATTCCAGGCTTCCAAGGTGACATGGACGACAAGGAGGTTGTCAGAGTTATAGTTTTTCCTTCTGACGAGGGGCAGTATTTTGGACAGGTGGTCCAAGGCGATACTGAGGGAGGCATGGCGCAGGATACTGATTAAGTTCAGTTGACGATACAGTCTAAAAAGTTTGGATTTGGAGTTCATTTATGAGCTAGGTCCCATCAGACATCCAGACACATTCTAAGACAGGTATTGCTCATTTCGGGAGATGGGTTTCTCCGCGAACTTGAGATATGGAGAGACATAGAGAGAAACTTCAAAGTGGATCCACTCACTGAGGCTATTCCTCGAACGCAATAGTTTCGCAAGCGAGCTTTGTGAGACTGACCAGTAGAGGAGTTGGGTGTTCGGTATCACACGGGCTGTGAGTATGCGACATCGCAATAATTAGCCTTAAGTGCAAGTGGGAGATTGTTGGAGATAGTGCCCTCAGAGTCAATTATTGGATCACAGGCACTTGTTTGCAATGATTGAGGGAGGACCTTTCCCAGTAGGACAGTCTTACTCGAGATGATAGTATGCTATCTGGTTTATCTTTATCATTGTGTACTGCTTTAGGTGACCTGAGAGGTCACTATTACACGTTGGTAGAGCCCCTAGGATTCTTGCTTGACTGCCAGCAGTATGAGGGCGATCATATACGTGAGAGCTGTTGGTCTATAAGCACATCCTTAAAAGGTCCCTAGTCGTGGGAGTTTCGAGACAGGGCATCGATTCTCCAGAGTAGACTAGTGTATACAGTCGAGACCCCGACGAGGGGCGGTGGCCGGTCTCACAAGCCACTGGTGTCAGTTGGTTCACCTAAGATGTATACAGGTGCTCATTGGGTTATGAGTACACCGGACAGGACTCGCCGGGAACATGCTAGTTGGTCTTATACCCGACGTCAGATAGCAGTTCCTTGGTGACATGTGTACAGCTTAGTTCATCGACCTGTGGATCGTCATTTGTCTCGTGTGAGTTCCCACTGTACTTTGATTACTACCCTACCACGCTCAAAAGAGACGTGCAAACAGGTTTTAGTTGGGTACAGTCCCGAGCCACATGGAGGCAGTGAGCGGATCTTCAGGGGTTCGTCTCTCCCGGTATTGGGGGTGAGGTCGCGCTGTGTCTAGGAGAGCCATTAAACGAAGTCCTCGGCCGAGGCAGGAGATTAACTGGTAGTTATTCCAGTAGTATCTCAGGGTGTTCTGGGCTACACTCCGACACGACTTGTACCGCTTTTGGGGGTCTGACTTTTACCAACTCCCTAGGCCCGCCATGCGATGCTCATAGACGAACGGACCGGACTGTACAGATATTGTCACTGACAGACTCAGTAGGGTGTCAGGATGAGTTCGCTCATCGACGTCCCTTTTGGTCAATAGCTGGTGGCCCGTCACGTATGGCTAATACCTCTGACGTGCTAGTGGTTAAATCCACAGCCATAGTATTGACGAGTCTTTAGAGTCCACCACACATTCAGTTACTCAAGCTTTCGGGCGAAAAGCTGTAGAGGCCGTATGGAGATATGGCACGGTTCGATCAGATACGTGCGATATTGCACGGATCAGGATCGGACGGTTAGTACTAGAGGCCGTATGGGTATATGGCAGGGTTCCATCAGATACGTGCGGTATTGCGCGGATCAGGATCGGACGGATAATACTAGCCGGCTTTGGTTTAAGCCGGATCCTAGTATAGTACAGTGTAGATTTTGTCTCATTGCATTTGTATTTCGGTCGGAATACAAATGCGGGTGTGTGTACACAGTATCGGGGTTTTTCCTGTAATTTATTACGGGACCAGTTTTCTGGAGTTGCCAGTTTGCTTTCCGTTTCGGCCATATTTCTTTGTATCTTTCATTGGCCGAAGATTGGTGGAGGAGGGCTTATTTGCATTTGTGCAAATAAGCAATTTGGAAGGGGGTCTTTGCATATTGTTGGTTCATGATGATTCTACCAACCTTGACTTCTTGACTTCATGATGGTTGGACTTTGTTTTGTGATGAGTGATAGTTGAGTGAGGTTCTTGCTTTGTGATCATTGTCTTTCATCATCACACTTTCTCTCTCTTGCTTCATGTGGTAGGCTCACTCACTCCCTTCACATTGAAGTGGCCGGCCATTTGCTTGGGGGGCTAAAATTTTTGGGGGTGTTTTTGAGCTCTCATTTTGGTTTCAAAATACTCTCTAGTTCATCACAAAATTTCCATATATCATTTCCTCCACCAAATGGCAACCTCCACTACCCCAAAATGAGACATGGTTCTCCACGTATTCTACAGCAAACCTTGGGCACGTCGACTCGCCAGCTTCGTGCCCGAGTTGCCTCGGTATAGAGGCGGGAGCCCATAAAAGAATCAGGCGACGTGGTGCCCTTCCGGCGACGAGGTGGAGACCGGAGATTCCGCGGGAGATCGGGACGACGACGAGAAGACCGGAGGACTCAGATCACTCGGTATATCTCTCTTCCCCATCTTGGAGTTAGCTAGGACTAGTTAATGGCCCGATCCGGGTTTTTAGTGCGCGGTGGTGCCAGTTCAAGAAAATTAAAGTTAGCCATCGCTTCCGCATTTGGCCTCGGGATGGAGGCCGGGGCGCCGCCGTGCACTTACAGTATAGGACGCTGATATATATACACGTACTTAATATATCATCATGATGATCTATGCAAATTTACATATGCATTGTGAGAGGAGCCTATGTGCTCGGAGCCTATGAGCTCGATGTGAGAGGAGGTTATGTGCTCGGAGCCTATAAGCTCGATGTGAGAGGAGCCTATGTGCTCGGAGCCTATGAGCTCGATGTGAGAGGAGCCTATGTGCACGGAGCCTATAAGCTCGATGTGAGAGGAGCCTATGTGCTCGGAGCCTATGAGCTCGATGTGAAAGGAGCCTATGAGCTCGATTTGAGAGGAATCTATGTGCTCGGGGCCTTTATGGCCGATGGTATATTATATCTCCCCTACCCCACATTTATTGTATATGCATTGCATCACATATTAGTAGTACCTAATAGAGTACATTCATGAATGCTGCATACATGTCGGATACATTATATATGGGTTTCAGTTGATATTGAGATATATAGTTTGTGTCAATGCTCGACGTTGATTTTCTGATGATTTCATTCATGATATCTCCTGTTTTCATTTTACCGCATACATACATCATATTTATGATATATTGTTACGTGAGGCACTGGCACGAGTACTTGGCACCACACTTATGTTCAGATGTTACATTGCCACTTTACTATGCTTCAAATTTATTCATTTGAGGTTTATATTATATCTGATCGTTTTGACTTAGGTTTATGTCATGCTTCCAATTTCTTCTTGTAGATATTTTCTATTCACGAGTTGGCAACTCACCCACGTTGTGCCACAGTTCTTGCAGGTTTTGCCGTACAGGTTCCATAGCGGCATATCCGGCACATTGCTTCCTCTGCGGGTGATTTGCTTGGTAGGTGGGTTCTTTGCATCAGAACCACCCTTGTATATGTATTATTCTTTGTATCTAGAAATTCCATCAACCAAAACTTGTATATTGTTTCAGACTCAGACACTAGTGATGTATTATTTTGACCTTAAAGTCGCGCTTAGTAGTGTTAAGGTTTTCATGTTATTGTGAGTTTCTTTTGAGTTTGATCCTCGCCCTTCGGCGTTGTATATTATATTGCTTGTGTGGGTTGTGCTCTTTGTTTATGCGTAGTAAGTGTTAGATAAAATGCCTCAAGGGAAAATAATTTACAATATATGTTTCTTTACTCTTAAAATGGTTTTAGATTTCTGGGCTTTTAGCTTACTTGGATTAGATGGAGTCCTATAGACTTCATATGGTTCAAGGGCCAGTCACGTGCTCTTTCGGGTCGTGACAAAGTTGGTATCAGAGCGCTAGGTTAACCTTGGTTCGAGTCTATGTTTGACTATGTAGAGCCTAGGGCGTCTATATATATACGGAACTTAGGCTTGACCTTACGGAACTTAGACTTAGTCGAGGGGGTATTAGACCCGAACTTTCGTCGCGTAGGATGACCCTTGGTTGATGGAATAGGTGACTAAAATAGAGTGACGTACCGTGGGTATGTTCCGCGGCATACTTACGATACGCTACTCCGCTTAAGGAACCTTAGGATGCATATATTTTCGAGATCAGTGATTCTCTTCATATCCATGATTATACATCCATTTGAGATCCTCGATGCTATTAGTTCCATGATCACACTTTCATTGATGTTGTTCCTTCTTAGGAACATGTATCCACTCTGGATCTGTTGTTTTCTTTCTTGCCATTGATCTGCTCTCTTCGATACTCGATTTAGGTTCCTGTCGCCATTGTTTGAGCGCAGTTGGGCTGCTGCTAGGGTTATGATCAGGGCAAGCTCGTCTGGTACGAGGGCCGACCATTGTGTTTTCTGGTGACATGGGAACGTCTCGAGTTAGTACTGGTTATTGTGACCTCAAGTGGAGGCGAGTGCTTGGTTTTACACCGGATGATCGGGCCATTGTTAGAGCTGTCAGTTGAGAGAGGACTGTTGATGTATAACATACCTCAGAGTTTATGATGTTGCCTATCATGCAGACAGATGGGCTAGCTGTTGCTGAGATTGATGGGATGTCACTTCCGGAGCTTGCGAGCTGAGATCGTCGGAGCTTCTAGGCAGATATGAGATAGATGATAGCTTGTCTACCCGATTTGAGAGACGAAGGTGATTCGTTCGATGTATGCGCCGGAGCAGGCCCAGTTGAGTTGAAGATTTCCCGTATGGAGAGTCTTACTCAGATCTAGAGCAGACCAATTTAGAGATGACCGCTAGTGTATCGCCTTTCCTGGAGGATTGAGGTGTTGTTCAGCGTACAGGCGAAGGATCCAGTTGTTGCTGCGAACAACGAGATGTTGCCCCGGATGTTGGATCTATTGAGGTACGAGTTGTACTATAAGATGATAGAAGGTCGTTAGTCATCGAGGACGAATAATTAGGACATGCGGATTGTTCGCCTACCCCGATGTGAGGTCATCAGATAGAATGATTCCTGCTAGAGGCAACTTCCTGCAGGTTCGTTGAGAGTCGATTGAGACGATCGAATGTCAGGAGCCCATTTTCCAAGTTTAAAGTATTCAGAAAGACATGCAAGTGATTCTATGGACCATCTAGAAGAATGAAACCCTAACTCGACTTAATGACCGTGTGAAAGCCTTTGAACCTTAGGGTTTGCGGCAGTTCCGCGGTGCCATTAGTGAGGCTTGGGTTTTCCCTTCTACGGCTGGACCACTGATGCTGTGGTATGTGCTCGATTTTATTAAACTGTACCCAAGATGTTGATCTCTTGGGGGATTATGAGGGTCTGACGATTCGGTCGGATGATTCGACATCATTTGGATATCATGTGATGGGACACACTGCTGGGGAGACTCCAGATAAGAGGATAGCCGTTAGAGCGCAGTCCGTGCAGCCACAATGAGACGAGTCCAAATCAGTCGACATTGAAGCAGGGTGAAGTAAAGAGTTCGCAAGAGATTTCGACGCGATGACGTCCCACTCCGCTGACATCAGAGATGTGATACGCACGCAGAGGCATTGTATATGAATATACCTTCCAGAAGGAGTTATGACGAGCATGCAGCCATTCCGGAACAAGAATTTGCTTCAGCAATGGATGATGACTTCTGGGAAATTTGGCAGGAATGAGATTTGAGAGAGACCTCGACAGGACCTTTCTGGAATACTATACGAGAAGACCTAGACCCAGGAGTGGTCATATTGCGCACACCCAGCAGGCCAGAGTTCGGCATCGTCGACGAGGTAGTTGACAAGGTTCGGATAAAGGACCTTACCCAGAGGCGTTGCGAGTTGATCGAGGACGGACGAGTATTGAGTATTCATCCGATGGTTGGGACGTATTCTCGAGGACCTGTTCGGCCAGACATCTTCTACAGAATAATGAAGCTACAGAGTACGCGATTTCGAGTCCGTGCGAGAGACTTCGGATTGACCGTGGCCGAGAACAGTGAAGTGCGTAGATAAAATGGCATGACGTCATAGTGGACAACGATAGAGACAAGTGGAACCAGAGGTTCGTGTGAGACGCTGACGAGCTGTCGTTACTTCCCGTCGAGACTAGAGACCTGATATACTTACTGAGGCATTGGGATGCGACCGATTTCCGAGAAAATGCTGTGCTGAGGACGCAGATGTCCATCGAGCGAGAAAAGAGATATGCAAAAGTACCAGCCTCTGTACAGACCGGCATAGGCAAGATCGAAAGAGACCTTGAGCGGGATTCCTTCTAGGACACTGCTGCCATGATATTTGCACCCAGGATCGGATGTGTAATGTGTATTCAGAGGACCAGAGGCCGATGCTAGTGACATGCTGCTTTACAAGTGGTCGTGAGGATTGACCGAGAGATGACCAGAGAAGTGCCATAACGGAATCGTCCCCGTTTGCACACCTGACAGGGCCGATGAACCGATTGATTGGAAATTGGTAATCCGCAGAGGAGATAAGGACCCAGAGACAGAAGACGCCAGACCGTAAGCAAGAGGCAAGTAGATATCTTGCGCTGCTAGCATTGGATGCACCCTTAGTGTTTTGAGGTACGATTTTGGTGCACACCAGATGCACTAAATCGGGTTTCATTGTGCATGTCAGATGCACCTGGTTTTGCTGTCAGGCACACCCGTTGCCTATGACAGATGTTGTGTGCACACCCGTTGCACCTGTATGGTACTTATGTGGATTTTGTTTTCCGTGCCCACCTGACGCACGGGGTATTCTTATATACGCCTTAGGATTGATGTTTGTGGAGCCCCGACAATTTGGATTTTTGCTGAAATGTTTTAGTACTTGGGGGTTTAAATTTAAATTCGGGGACCGAATTTATTTAAGGGAGGTAGATTGTAACATTTCGAAATAATAAAAATATTATTTTTGGGAAATTTATAAATTAATATTACTTTATTGAATATTTTAATAATTCGGTATAATTAAATACAAATAAATGGAGAAAAATTTGGAAAAAATCGCTAATCGGGTTTTCTGGCAATTCTGTGCAAAACATGCACATATCATTTCCTACACTTGTGTTGCATTTTTCTTGCCATGGTTTTATTTTGGGGTTCACTATTTGAGTGAGAAGGAATTTGAGGGAAATGAAAAGAAAGGAAAAAGGAAAAGGATTATAATATGGTGGTAGGTGGATGAGAGAGAGAAAAGAGAGGGGGTAGCTTTGACTTAGCCATTTCCCTTCACTTCCTCAACTCACTTTCTCTCTCCCTCTTCCCCTTCAGCTGCTGCTGCTGCCCCTCATTTCCCTCCCCTCTTCATTAGCCCCAAATCACCATGAAAACTACACCAACACCCCATCTTCATTTCACAAAAAATGTGCACAAGCTCGAGATCTACACATAGGACCAAGAAAGCAAAGATTTTGGCCACTAGGGGCAACTCAAGAAAAGTCTTGAGTTGCCAAATGAGGTATTTACTGAACCCTTAGCTTAGTTTTAGTATTACTTATACCCCATGTTTAGTTTAGAACCGATATTATGTGTTTTTGTGGATTGGAGAAAAACCTAGTTAGGGTTTGAGGGAATTTTGGGTTGTAATATGAAATTGAGCTCAGTTGAGTTTAGATAAATACCCTAGTGCATGAATTGAGACCCCAACCTGAGAGTTGAAACCTGAAATACGGATTTAGAAACCGATATCGGAAAAGTTATGAAATCTGGGAAGCTTTTATGAGATCTGCTATCACGTGAGACATCCTAAAATAAAATTGAATGGACAGTGACATGTGCAGGCACCCAGGAAGCTACCACCAAGACCCTAGCCCCTAACTCCAAGACCCGGCCGCCAATTAATTCCCTCTGGACGCAAATTGCGGCCAGACCTGCACCAATTTGGGTCGTTTTGGTTCTGCTGCTCCTACATCTGTAGTTTAGGCCCCTGGCATGTATAGATTTGTCTAATTTGACCTAGGATGAAATCTGGAGCCTATTTCCTTAATTGCTGTTTGTTAGTGTATATGCCCTAGAGGCCATTACTGTATCATACTAGTTTGTATATTACTTAATGGAAGCTTGGGATATTCACAGTTGTATATACAATCTTGCTCGAAATGGTAGTATGCTACTTGGTTTGTCTCTGCTTTAATATGTGCATGTGTTTCTTTTAGCATATTGCAGATATACATATTAGTAGAGCCCTTAGGATCTTTGCTTGATTACCAGCGTTGTGATGGCGCTCGCACTCGTGGGAGCTGGGTAATCTATAAGCACATCCTTATACTGGTCCCTGGTCGTTGGACTATCGAGACAGGGCATCGATACTCCGGAGTAGACTAGCGTATGCGCTTCTCATCCCAGTGTGGGAGACGGTCTGTCCCACAGCCGTTAGTACGTCGTACTTGGGATAGTATGCGGGTGCTCGTTAGGTTACGAGTACACTGGACAGGACTCGTCGGGAACTGTTGGTTGGTAATATACCTATCGTCAGTTATCAGTTCCCAGGTGACATGAGTACAGCTTAGTCCGCTGACTTGACACTGTCACTTCGCCTCGAGTGTGTTCCCACTGCACTTTGATTACTACCCTACCACGGCTCAGAGGAGTCGTGCAAACAGGTAGTTTTTGGGTGCAGTCCCGAAGCACTTGGAGGCAGTGACGGTTAGACAGGATTCGTCTCTCCCGGTATTGGGGGTTGACATCGCGCTGTGTCTAGGAGAGCCATTACACGAGTAGTCCCTGGCCAGGGCAAGCGAGATATACTGGTAGGTTTCCAGTGTTATCTCAGGGTGTTCTGGGCTTCACTCCGACACGACTTGTACCGCTATTAGGGGACTGACGTTCACCGCCCCCCTAGGCCCGCCATGCGATGTATCAGACGAACAGACCGGACTGTACGGAGATTGTCACATACAGGCTCAGTAGGAGTGCAGATGGGGTTCACCTCGTCAGTCTTCTTATCGACATCTACCTGGGGACCGTTACGTACAGCTAGTGCCGCTTGCGGTCTGTGGTTAAACCCACTGCCAGCGTAGTGTCGAGTCTTTAGAGTCCCACACAGAGAGCTATTCGCCTTTAGGCAAAACGAGTAGAGGTCGCATGGTTTTGCGACAGGGTTCGTTCGCATCCGCGCACTTGTGCACGGTTGCTGTCCGGACAGTTTATACTAGCGGGCTTTGGTTTAAGCCGGATCCTAGTATATGATTTGAGATTGGTTTTTCTCATTGTGTTCGTGTTCCTCGGATCACGAATGCGGGTGCGTATGCACAGTTGCTTGAGATTGAGGGAGAGGACCTTGTTTAGGGTTAATGACTTTTGTCATTTTATTAACCCTATTGTTTTTGTGTGTATTATTGTTAATTGATAATTAGCTTAATTATTGTGCATGGTTGTTGTTGTTGACACTTTGACTTTGTTGACTTGTTGACCAAGTTGACAATTTGACCATGATCATTTCATTTGGAAGATGCTCTTTGATTCTTGCAATTTGCATTAATAATGAAATGATAATGGTCACCTCATGATTTACCATGACAATTTTCAAGCTAATTATACAATTAAAATAACTCACACATATTAGTGAGAATGGCTCACTAATTTATCATTCTATCATATCTTTTCTCTCTCTTGCTCATCCTCTCCCTCAAGCTCTCTCCCTCTCATGTGTTGAGAAACAAAAAGCTTGAGAAAAACCTTCACTTGATCTTCTCTACTCACTTCTAGGGTTCAAGTCTTAGCATTTCTTGCACTCTAGTTACTCCTAGCTTGGAGTTGAAGCTAAAGGTGGTGGCTTTCAAGTGGATCTTTCTTTGACGGAAGAAGACTAGCAAGGTGAGGCCCTTCTATCATCCCGACGAGCAAGGAGAGAAGGACTAAAGACCAAAGGTATAACCTTTCCATCACTTAGCTACTTTGTAGTTAGGGTTAGCAAGTTTTAGTTTAGCAAAGATCCTCACAAGCTTGGTCCATGTTGCCTAAGTCATTAAAAATTCGTTTTTTATTATGTTTTCCGCCTCCCCGTAAGTACCGGGGTGGGCAACACGGACTTACAGTGGTATCAGAGCCTAACTAAACTCAAACTAGCTAGGTAGTGAAGTGTAACGAAGTTTCGAAACCGAAAAATCCAAAAACCGAACTTTGAAAAACCCTAGTTTCTGTTGAAATTTTTTCTGCTCAAAATAGAAAACTTTATATCTGTAAATTCATCTCAGGGTTTTTAAAAAACACCCATGAAAAACGAGACAGAGAATCATCCAAACCGCCGCGCTTCCGCCGCACGAGGTAGGCTCGTGCCGCGGAAGCGCCGCGGTTTGATGACGTCACTGCATCGTTTTTCGTGCAGTGTCTTACTGTGTTGATTTTGGGATTTTTAGGATATATATTATATGCCCAGATTTTCCAGAACTAAAATTTGCTTTTGTGGGCCTATAAATCCGTATTTTTTCGGAACTTCACTACGCTTTAACTACATCGGTTATATCTGTAATGCTTGCATGTATTGAACGTCGGCTAATCGCTATAAGACGATTAGTCGGGGTTATACATGATCTGTGATTGCTATTGGTTTGTGGATATGAATGGATTGGATTGTCGCGGGTGAATGGCCGGGGTGGATGTGAGATGAGCGTTGTTTTTCTTTCATTCATTTGTAACATGTAAATTGATGTAATAATATTCTTTGTATGGCCGCACAACCGGGTCGGGGTTGTAGCCGTCATTGTATTATTCTTTTTACTGTTTTTGCTCCTAGGATAGACCCATGGAGGGGTTGCACAAACTACCGGGTATCTCGAAGTGCCGAGTGGCCTACTCACGGTGGTGAGGGAGGTTGCTTCGCTTCGGGTGCTTGGCGGGTAGTTTGCCGCACCCGTAGGGGTCTTGGGTGGGGTATTGGCTATTCACCGCGACCGTGTAATCCGCTTTGCGTTGCAGGCTCGAACGCATTGCGGATTCCTAGTATATCCAATGTATTCATCTGTGATCTGTAATGTCTATCATTGCTGTATATATATATAAATAACTATTTAGGCGTTGCTTATGTTTTACAGCCGCGCTAGCCCAGCCCCCGCTCTGTCGTTAGTTAAGTAACCTAACGGGTGATGACGGGGCCCCGTGGCGAATGCGAATGGCATAAGCGTACGTCATATTTTGGTTGTTTTCTGCAATGGTAGGATTAAATGATGGGACGCATTAAAAGAACTAATGCAAGAAATAAACCAAGTAAAAGTCGATTGGAACACTTTGAAAACCACTCGGTTCTTTTTCAAAACTGAACTTTTAAACGCGGAGCTTGAACCACTCCTTTTAAAAGCTATCTCGTTCCATCGATTATATCAAGTTCACTACGTTCACGGTTTCGCCAAAACCATCCGTAGCCCTCCATCATTTCGGTTAAATATTCGGTAGTATTCAAGCTATGTATTTTGACCTCACGCCAAGGCATAGTGATTGGTAGCTGCCGGATATTTATCCGTTGCATAGATAGAATGGGTTGATTTGAGACAGTCGTACTGCCATTTTGGCCTACGTCAAGGGTAGGTACGGGTGGGTTCAAATTAACCAGGATAATGATGGGAAGAACTTGACATGTGACTTTTGACATTTTGACCTCACGCCAAGGTCATAAGAGCATGGGGCAAAAATCCACATCGGGAGTTTCATAAGCACTGAAACTTGCTAGCGTTGCATACCATTTGGAGTGTGATGATTCTGGTAGGATTCCTTCGGTTTTATCACACGATGATATTTGGATCCCGATCCTACTGTGGGTATATGCTACTCCTCGGGAAAACTCTCACTTAACGATCAATGCTATAAACCTAGTAGGTGCCTAGAAAGGTGTTAGCGGGGTTACGCCCCCAGGGAAAAGAGGTTACTTAATTAAGGAACTTCGCGAAAGCGTTGGAAAACCTCCCTCGAAGTACCGACACTGGCCTGGCTGAACGGTTAAGCAAGTATTGTACGGTGAGAATGATCCCGGCTAATCCTTTTCTTTATGGTTTGAGAAGGGATTCGAGAAACAGTGGGAGCCATCCAGTTTAGACAAACTAAAAACCACTCTAAACTTGCAAGAGCATCATGCTAAAGTGTTTCTTTTCTCTCTCCTAATTGCAGCGACCATTCAACATGACCGGACTTAAGTTACTGTTAGATAAAAATAAATTGACAGGGCCAAACTACAAAGATTGGCTCAGGAATGTCAAGATTGCAATCACCTATGACAAGCTGGGGTATCTTCTTACCACCAAAGCTCCCCCTGTCCCTGGTCCAACTTCCAGTATCGCGGATAAGGAAATCCGCAAGACTTGGGAGATTGATAGCGCGAAGGCCAAGTGCCTCCTGCTTGCCTCGATGGACAACGAACATCAGAGGAGGCATGAGAATATGGACATGGAATCCATATTGCTCCATACAAAAGAACTGTATGGAGAGCAATCACGTATCGCGAGATACGAAGCTTCGAAAAGGTTATTTTCGACAAGAATGGCCGTCGGATCATCAGTAGCCGAGCATGTGCTAAAGATGATCGGCTACATTGAGGAGCTCGCTGACCTAGGGATCACATTGGAGAGTGAGCTATATACGGATATAGTTCTCCAGTCCCTTCCTTCCACTTACGCCCAGTTCATACTGAACTTTAACCTACAAGAAAAAGAGGTTGAACTTTCAGAGCTCCTCAACATGCTGAGGAGCGCAGAGGGCACCCTACAGAAAGGTAGGGAGACATCCACTTTGTTTGTAGGAGGATCTTCCTCTTCTAGGTCCAGGGCGAAAGCCAAGGGCAAGAAGAAGAAAGCCCCCGCCAAACCAAGAGGCGGTGTCAGTAAAGTGGATACGAAGGGAAAGGGTAAAGCAACAAAGGTAGCGGGGAAGCTTGTGGATAAGGAGGAATGCTTCTTTTGTCATAAGAAAGGACACTGGAAGAGTGATTGCAGGGCCTGGAAGGCCAGAACACAGGAATTGAAGCAGGTTGCAGCTTCAGCTTCAGGTGTGTATGTTATTGAAAACTGTCTATCAATAAACTCTGCATCCTGGGTATTGGATACCGGATCAGGATCTCATATCTGTAATTCTTTGCAGGCATTGAGAAAGCGTAGAGTTTTGAAGGCAGGTGACATGACCCTCAGAGTTGCGAACGGTGCTAGCATGGATGCAGAGGCCGTGGGGGACTATCACCTGGGATTATCTGATGGACACTTTTTGGTTTTGCGTAGTTGTTATTATGTACCAAATGCAACCTGTAATATCATATCTGTATCTTTATTATCTAAAGAAGGTTATGAATTTGCATTTGTAAGTAATGTAGTGAACATTCACCTTAATCAAGTTTTGATTGGGTCAGGTACATTAAACAACGGTATTTACGTTTTAAACCAACCACAGGTTTTCAATATCCAGAATACACACAAAAGAAAGTCTCCAGAAATTAATAAAACTTTCTTATGGCATTGTAGACTGGGTCACATCAATGAGAGAAGATTGACTAAGTTACATACTGAAGGATATTTGGATCCGTTCGAATATCAATCGTATGCAACTTGTCAATCCTGTCTCAAAGGAAAGATGACAAAGGCTCCGTTTTCTGGACACGGAGAAAGAGCGAGCGAGCTCTTGGGACTCGTACACAGCGACGTGTGCGGTCCAATGTCTACACATGCGCGAAGCGGTTTTTCTTACTTCATTACTTTTACGGATGATTTCTCAAGATTCGGACACATCTTCTTAATGAAGCATAAATCCGAAGCTTTTGATAAGTTCCAGGAATATAAGAATGAAGTAGAAAACCAGACCGGCAAAAGTATCAAGATCCTAAGATCGGATCGAGGAGGAGAATACTTAAGTGCCGAATTCCTGAATTACTTAAAAGAGAATGGAATTCTCTCTCAGCTTACTCCTCCATACACTCCGCAACATAACGGTGTATCGGAGAGACGGAACCGGACCCTATTGGATATGGTACGGTCCATGATGAGTAACGCTGAGTTACCGCGATCGTTCTGGGGATATGCACTAGAAACAGCTGCATATCTTTTGAACCGTGTTCCCACTAAGACTGTGCCTACCACACCATATGAGTTATGGAGTGGGAAGAAACCCTGTCTTCAATACTTGAAGATTTGGGGATGTCCAGCTTATGTCAAAAAGCAGCATACGGACAAGCTCGAGGCACGCTCAGTACTGTGCAAGTTTGTGGGATACCCAAAGAACTCCAGGGGGTATCTTTTCTATTACGCAGAGGAACAAAAAGTCCTTGTTTCTCGTAATGCCCACTTTCTGGAACATCAGTTTTTAGAAAAAGAATTAAGTGGGAGCGCGATAGAACTGGAAGAAATTCCAGAACCGCAAGCTATTACTGAAAGCTTAGAAGAACCAGAGGGTTCAAAAGAACAGGACATTCCTATGCCACTCCGCAGAAGTAGTAGGCAGTCTCATCCGCCCGAGAGGTACTACGGTTTTCTCATTGACGGGGATAGAGAGGATTGCATCCTGGATTGTGATGAGCCTACTAGCTTCCAGCAAGCCATTCAGAGCGTCGACTCGGTAAAATGGCTGGATGCAATGCGGACCGAGATGGAGTCCATGTACACCAACAAAGTATGGACGTTGGACATTGCTCCAGACGGGGTGAAACCCGTAGGATGCAAGTGGATCTTCAAAAGGAAGATTGGTGTAGATGGACAGGTTGAGACCTATAAAGCTAGACTGGTAGCAAAGGGTTTTCGTCAGCGACCTGGCTTGGACTATGACGAAACCTTTTCTCCAGTAGCTATGCTGAAATCCATTCGGATCCTTCTTGCCATCGCTGCTTTCCACGATTATGAGATCTGGCAGATGGACGTAAAGACAGCTTTTCTAAATGGTCATTTAGAGGAGTGTGTCTATATGGATCAGCCAGAGGGTTTCATTCAGGGTGGGAGCAGCGGAAAGGTGTGCAAGTTGCTCAAGTCCATTTATGGACTCAAGCAGGCATCGCGGAGTTGGAACATCTGCTTTGATGAGACAGTCAAAGAATTTGGCTTTATCAAAAATCCAGATGAACCATGCATCTATTGTAGATTTGTAGCGAGAACTGTAGTATTCCTCGTTTTATACGTGGATGACATTCTCTTAATAGGAAATGACATTCCTATACTACAATCTGTCAAGGGGTTCTTGTCACAAAGGTTCTCCATGAAAGACCTGGGTGATGCCTCATACATTCTGGGTATCCGGATCTACCGTGACAGATCCAAGAGGATATTAGGACTCTCACAGTCCAGGTACATCGAAACCATACTGAAGAGATTCAGTATGGAAGATTCCAAGCGCGGTAATCTACCGGCTTGTCACGGGATCACCCTCTCCAAAGAGATGTCTCCTAAGACTGATTTGGAGAGGGATCGCATGTCTATTATACCCTACGCTTCTGCGGTAGGCTCTATAATGTATGCGATGTTGTGTACCAGACCGGATGTGGCTTATGCACTGAGTGTGGTAAGCAGGTATCAGTCAAACCCAGGGGAGAAACATTGGATAGCAGTAAAGAACATTCTCAAGTACCTGAGAAGGACTAAGGAGATGTTCTTGGTGTATGGCGGAAAAGACCTGCAGATTGAGGCCCTTGCTGACTCCAGCTTCCAGAGTGACAAGGATGATTCCAAGTCCATGTCGGGTTTTGTCTTTACCCTCAATGGAGGGGCGGTGTGTTGGAAGAGCTCCAAACAGGAAACCGTTGCTGACTCGACTATGGAAGCGGAATACATCGCTGCATCTGATGCCGCAAAAGAAGCTGTCTGGATGAGGAAGTTCTTGAAAGAACTTCAGGTGGTTCCGTCCATTGTTGACCCAATACCTCTGTATTGTGACAACAACGGGGCTATAGCTTTAGCGAAGGAACCCAGGTCCCATCAGAAATCCAGACACATCTTAAGGCGGTATCACCTGATCAGGGAGATCGTAGATCGCCAGGAGATCGAGGTCCGGAGAGTTGCATCAGAGGATAACACAGCAGATCCATTCACCAAGGCCTTGCCCCAGACTCAGTTCGAGCGGCTGATCGAGATGATAGGTCTTCGATACGCCAGTACATGGCCTTAGTGCAAGTGGGAGATTGTTAGTGTATATGCCCTAGAGGCCATTACTGTATCATACTAGTTTGTATATTACTTAATGGAAGCTTGGGATATTCACAGTTGTATATACAATCTTGCTCGAAATGGTAGTATGCTACTTGGTTTGTCTCTGCTTTAATATGTGCATGTGTTTCTTTTAGCATATTGCAGATATACATATTAGTAGAGCCCTTAGGATCTTTGCTTGATTACCAGCGTTGTGATGGCGCTCGCACTCGTGGGAGCTGGGTAATCTATAAGCACATCCTTATACTGGTCCCTGGTCGTTGGACTATCGAGACAGGGCATCGATACTCCGGAGTAGACTAGCGTATGCGCTTCTCATCCCAGTGTGGGAGACGGTCTGTCCCACAGCCGTTAGTACGTCGTACTTGGGATAGTATGCGGGTGCTCGTTAGGTTATGAGTACACTGGACAGGACTCGTCGGGAACTGTTGGTTGGTAATATACCTATCGTCAGTTATCAGTTCCCAGGTGACATGAGTACAGCTTAGTCCGCTGACTTGACACTGTCACTTCGCCTCGAGTGTGTTCCCACTGCACTTTGATTACTACCCTACCACGGCTCAGAGGAGTCGTGCAAACAGGTAGTTTTTGGGTGCAGTCCCGAAGCACTTGGAGGCAGTGACGGTTAGACAGGATTCGTCTCTCCCGGTATTGGGGGTTGACATCGCGCTGTGTCTAGGAGAGCCATTACACGAGTAGTCCCTGGCCAGGGCAAGCGAGATATACTGGTAGGTTTCCAGTGTTATCTCAGGGTGTTCTGGGCTTCACTCCGACACGACTTGTACCGCTATTAGGGGACTGACGTTCACCGCCCCCCTAGGCCCGCCATGCGATGTATCAGACGAACAGACCGGACTGTACGGAGATTGTCACATACAGGCTCAGTAGGAGTGCAGATGGGGTTCACCTCGTCAGTCTTCTTATCGACATCTACCTGGGGACCGTTACGTACAGCTAGTGCCGCTTGCGGTCTGTGGTTAAACCCACTGCCAGCGTAGTGTCGAGTCTTTAGAGTCCCACACAGAGAGCTATTCGCCTTTAGGCAAAACGAGTAGAGGTCGCATGGTTTTGCGACAGGGTTCGTTCGCATCCGCGCACTTGTGCACGGTTGCTGTCCGGACAGTTTATACTAGCGGGCTTTGGTTTAAGCCGGATCCTAGTATATGATTTGAGATTGGTTTTTCTCATTGTGTTCGTGTTCCTCGGATCACGAATGCGGGTGCGTATGCACAGTTGCTTGAGATTGAGGGAGAGGACCTTGTTTAGGGTTAATGACTTTTGTCATTTTATTAACCCTATTGTTTTTGTGTGTATTATTGTTAATTGATAATTAGCTTAATTATTGTGCATGGTTGTTGTTGTTGACACTTTGACTTTGTTGACTTGTTGACCAAGTTGACAATTTGACCATGATCATTTCATTTGGAAGATGCTCTTTGATTCTTGCAATTTGCATTAATAATGAAATGATAATGGTCACCTCATGATTTACCATGACAATTTTCAAGCTAATTATACAATTAAAATAACTCACACATATTAGTGAGAATGGCTCACTAATTTATCATTCTATCATATCTTTTCTCTCTCTTGCTCATCCTCTCCCTCAAGCTCTCTCCCTCTCATGTGTTGAGAAACAAAAAGCTTGAGAAAAACCTTCACTTGATCTTCTCTACTCACTTCTAGGGTTCAAGTCTTAACATTTCTTGCACTCTAGTTACTCCTAGCTTGGAGTTGAAGCTAAAGGTGGTTGCTTTCAAGTGGATCTTTCTTTGACGGAAGAAGACTAGCAAGGTGAGGCCCTTCTATCATCCCGACGAGCAAGGAGAGAAGGACTAAAGACCAAAGGTATAACCTTTCCATCACTTAGCTACTTTGTAGTTAGGGTTAGCAAGTTTTAGTTTAGCAAAGATCCTCACAAGCTTGGTCCATGTTGCCTAAGTCATTAAAAATTCGTTTTTTATTATGTTTTCCGCCTCCCCGTAAGTACCGGGGTGGGCAACACGGACTTACACTGTTTTGGATTCGTGTTTCTGTATTCCGTATTTTTAATTCTGAATTTGTGTATTGTGTTTTACCTCGACTATTTGGCGTTTATACGACCATATCGAGGGTTGTTGATGGGTTTGGAAGGCGTTGTCCATAGTTTCTAACCTATATATCTTAGCGTATCGTTTTGAGATTCGTATGCCGTTTTAGTTTGGAATTGGTTTTGATACGCGTTTGCGATACGTTAATGTGTAGGTACCCTTTGAAGACTTCGGGACGACAAGCAAACGCGTGGTGACGTCAACAATGATGACGCAAGGTGAGTAGATTATATCTACAGGGGGATGTCGGGGGATGACGTATAGCACCCCCGCAATCCGTAGTTAATATACTATATGATAGTTATAATGTGTTATGGATATTGTGTTAGGTGTTTTATGGATTGTTTAGGCTTAGAAGTAAACTAGTGTAGTTCATAGCCACGAACCCTAGAATAGGTTTACACCCACGCGCACACCCTTGCATATTCACTATACTTACACCGTGTTGATGATGATATTGGATGGCTTTAGAGATGAGTCGATGATATTGGGCTTGGTGCCGTGAGATCGGTGATTTGATATGATTCGTATTTGGGATACGATATGTGATTCTTAGCGGGCCTTTGGGCATGTGTTTTACCCCCGCATTCATAATTATATAGATGGTACCGATTTTTATTAGACTTAGATTCAGTATCCCAGATTATGTGTTATAATGATAAGAATACCAGGTACTTGATGAGATAATGTGATATTGACCCGTACCCAGCTATTGGGATGTCGTACGACGATTTACCGTACGAGCTTTATATTGATGATAGATCCGCACTCAAGACTTGAGGATTGTCATATGATATACTGTATTGTACGCGATACTATTCAGGCGGGATCACCGACTATTATATGTATATATATTTATATCGACTTAGATTTAGGTGGATTCCATACCCCTCCCGTTTGACTTGATACTTAGATCTGTGGTTTGCATAATAGATGTTAGACTAGACCCAAGTCATACCTATTACAAAAACCCCGATTTGTCTTATTTCAAATGGCAAGCTGCATTATTAATCATTTACCATTTATTCTACGGCTCGCATTGCATTGCATGCTCATATGTTATTGATTTATATTCCTTGTGCATATGCCTTTACATAGTTGCATGCTTATATTAGTGTTCTTGTTGCATGTATTATAATTCATGGATTTCGCACTGTGATATGGTTGCATATGATGATTCTGGATTGTTTTACTCCTGCGTATATATATCAATGGTATGGGACGCTGAAATATATATATATACCCATAGAGTATATATATATTAGTGGTATGGGACGCTGATATATATATACGCATACTTAATATATCATCATGATGATCTATGCAAATTTACATATGCATTATGAGAGGAGCCTATGTGCTCGGAGCCTATGAGCTCGATGTGAGAGGAGCTTATTTGCTCGGAGCCTATGAGCTCGATGTGAGAGGAGCCTATGTGCTCGGAGCCTATGTGCTCGATGTGAGAGGAGCCTATGTGCTCGGAGCCTATGAGCTTGATGTGAGAGGAACCTATATGCTCGGAGCCTATGTGCTCGGAGCCTATGAGCTTGATGTGAGAGGAACCTATATGCTCGGAGCCTATGAGCTCGATTTGAGAGGAGCCTGTGTGCTCGGGGCCTGATTAGTCGAAAATATTGTATATTTTAGCCGGCAATTTCCTCATCATTTGCATCCATATAGAAGTGTTCGGCATTCATATTTTACATATTAGTAAAACTGTCGCAAAATATCAGATTACATGTGTTAGACCCTAAAACCGGCACTATACAGGAAATTGACCGCGTTTCATGGCATCGCATCATCCCTACATTTGCGCAACACTTGTTTTGAGATCTGTGCAGGAAAATCCAGCAGAAAGGCTAAAATTTACAGGGTACAGCTAAAACGTTACGCCAACTCAATGATTTCAGATCTGGTATCAATCCAAAAGGGAAAATAAAAATCAACATATCAGATAAAGCCCTAAATGTTGTACCAAGAACATACCAGGAAGCCCAAGGCCCAATCCCTACAAAGTGCCACGGATCCGCGGCAGGAGCCTGCTTGCGCCGCGGATCCGCGGTGGGACCAAGGAATTAGCTCCTCATTTTTGGTGCACAACTCCAAGTTCAGCTCCTACAGTTCAGAATAACACTCCAATCTCCAGAAGACTCCAGAGACTTCTGCCAGATCAGTAAGCTTTTGATCAATACTAAACTAGCCTATCATTCTAGAACCTTCTCCCTAAACCCTAGCTTAAACCCTAAGCTAAGCCTAACAAACTCTTTCTAGAAGTCTTTCAACAAACTTTTGGAGGGAACTCAAAGGCTTAGGGTTTGGGTGCTTTATAAATAAGACCCTAGGCTCACTTGTAAATCATCTTGATTCATCTTGGAATCTAATCATTTTTTAGCCAATTTAGAGCCATTCTCTCTCTCTTCATCATCTTCTTCCACAAATCTAGTGAGAGGATTTGTATGAAACCCTAACCCTAATTCCATTCAAAAGCCAAGATCCCGAGTACCCATTCAAGCAAGAAGCCTTGCAACCTTTTAGGAGCCGAGCCGGTCTTCAACGGAGCAAGTGGTCTAAGCCGATTCGCGACTCACGGAGCCGAGCGAAGCCAAGTCGACAGTTTAATTCTCCTCTTGTAGTTCTTGAGCGACTGTAATCAAATTGTTGATATAAATAAAAGGTGAAATTCTTTTATCTTGTTTTCTTTAAATTCTTGCATCATGAGTCAATCTAAATTTCTTGTTATAATTCTTGTTGTGATTCTTGAGTAATACTCCGCTCGTCGAGGAGTCGAGACGGTCAATAGAATGATGATGTAATATATCTTAAATCGATTCTTGATTCCTACGAGTTTTGTAAACCCTAGCAAATTCAAGAACCGACAACCCATTTCGTTGCGATGCTTTCTTGATTGATATCGCTCGAAATTGGGGAGTTACGATCGTTTCTTGAAATTGCTAGAGGCTAGAATCTGAATGAAATCAACGAAAGAACAAGGGTTAAACGATGAAACCCTAGTTTCATCAGGAAAGCCCTAACTCTCGTCGATCATCATCGATCTAGTATCAATCCTTCGAAGGACAAGAACACGAAATCTTTAGATTACATCACGTCTATCGATCCGATCGATTCCTACGAGCCTCATTTAGATTCTTGACATTTTGTTTGGAAATATTATCGAAACCCAATTCTTGATTGTTTATCAGTTTCCTGATTCTTGATTAAACACGTGACACTTGAATCAATTGATAAATTCTTGAATCATGTTTTCTTTTCTTTTCGATTAACTTTTCGATTCAAACAAAGCAAATATAAAAACGAATCGCACAATCCCTGTGGACGATCCGCACTCACATACAATCTACATCCGACACCGTAGTTGATTGCGGTCAAATAATTCTTTGATTGTGATTCTATTCATTCTCTAAAACGACACACAAAGAAAGAATCAATCAAATGGCGCCGTTGCCGGGGATCGCGCGCTAATTCGTTTCATATTATAGTTTGAATTGAAAGAATTATTTCATTGTTATTTTGAGATCAAAATTCGTGCAAACCCTAAACGATTTGTGGTGTGTCATTGCAAGGAAATCTGGAGCTGTTTGGCAATTGAGGAAAATTTTTGGAAAATTCCAGAGAGCTGGAATTATCAACAGGAAGCTGCTGAAAAATTTTGGTGCATCGTTCCCATTGTTTGACCGTGGAAGGGCGGCAAAATGCCCCTATTGCGGCGGTTCCACGGCTACCTGAAGCCTTCTCTGTGCAATTTTTCCTCTGTAAGTTCCTTAACTTCTCCCTCTCCTCTTTTTAGCTCCAACTAATAATTTTCTGCAGGATTCTTTGCAAATAATCGCAGCTCGCAAATTGCAAAATTAAATTTGTGCATGATTTTGTTTCTTGGTTGTTTTGCATTATAAATACGGATATTAAGGGGCACGACCAAATCCAAATTAGGTGGGGATTTCATTACCCTTCCTAGGCCCCGAAAACCACCAAACTTGCATCCGCATTGACCCACATTAACTAAAAGAAATCTAGAGATGACTCTAAGTACTGTCGCGCTCAATTAGGACAGAAAAAGGCCGTGGGTAATTCATTGCTTATCCGCGTTTTCCTGTGGTGCCTAAGGCGAGTGTGTCTAAGGCTAGTGGTTATTAATTAGGCCCACTACTTACGTAGTGGAGTGCCTTCCCACTTACCTGGCACTTATCCGGCCACAGGGGAACAAAGAGGCAGTGGAGGATTCTATCCCGCGACTTGTCTTTTGGTAGTTAGGAGCGGTCTAGAGACGGACCTAGGTGACCACTAGATTCTAGGGTTTGTGTGATGCATTTGTTGTGTCGCATCATTTTTTTAAAAATCCATCCCTTTTTCAAAAGCAAACACCGCATTCATTTCCCCCTAATTATAAGCCAACGCTGCCACTTGTACTAACCCTTTTTAGTACAAGATAGGCTGGACACGGGATTCTAGTGCCCGTTTAGTCCGCGTACCCTTTATCGACTCCGAAGTCGATATTTCTCCATTTACCTTTTCTTTACCTACTACCACACCCACACCGATGGATCCGAATCCATCAAACTTCTTTAACCCAAATCTGCCGCCGTCCGTTGGTGCGCAGAATCCACCCCGCATCTCTCTCCAGGAGAGATGCTATCCACTTAGAGGTCCTCTTTCGACCTGCTTATCCACACCACCAGCCAATGGGGATAACTTTGAGATTAAGCCCCAGTATATCAATCTTTTAACCAAATTCGACGGATTCGAGACTGAGGACGCTTACGTTTTCATTACAAAATTTGAAAACGTATGTGCAATGATGGGTACGTCACAACTTTCAGTGGATGCGATGCATCTAGGACTTCTTCCATTTACATTGTGCGATATAGCCGAGAAGTGGCTATATAACACTACCGCACACTCTATTACGAATTGGGAATAATTCGTCGCTGCATTCCTTAAGAAATTTTACCCAATCTAAAAGATAGCTCGAATCCGTACCGAACTGAATCAATTTGCCCAGCTCCCTACCGAACCATTTTAAAAATGCTTTGAACGTTTCAAGGAACTTTTGGTTCAGTGTCCTCATCACGGCATTCCTAGATGGGAGCTTTGCCGAATCATTTATGAGGGCATTAACTCAAACACTAAACATAGCCTTGAAAACATGTGTCAAGGTACATTTATGACTAAGGATGATGGGGAAGCTTGGAAGTACTTAGAAGAGTTCGCTGAAAAATCACTACAGTGGGAGAGTGGAACCCAACCATTGAATAGGGGTGGCGTACACCAAATAGATGTGTCCATAGGTGTTCGAGCTGAGATGGCAGCAATGCAAAAGAAGCTCGACGCGATGTAACACAAATTTTCTGCAGCCTCCCTAAACCCAATGTCACTCCCCAAAACTGTTTGTGGGTGCTGTTCTGATCCGTCTCATTTAACAGAAGAATGTCCATTAAACTCTGCGTTTCAAGGTCACGAGCATTCTAATGCCGCATTTCAAAGACCTCGAAACGATCCATATTCTTCCACGTACAATCAGGGTTTGAGGAATCACCCGAATTTCGCTTGGAACCAAAACCAATCTCAAAACACGGTTCCAAACACGAATAATTTTCAAAGGGCTCTTCCTCCACAACAACAGCAACCCCTTCAACTCACTCAGCACCCCTACCAGTCACAAAATTTCCAAAATCAGGGCAACAATCCTGCACAGTCTAATCCTATGCAGTTGTCCTGTTCTGACGAATTCTCTCAATTCACTCAAACCATGAAATCACTTTTATCAAATTACATAGAGGTTTCGACTGAGGTTAGATCTTCCGTCAGTGAGATAAAGAAAAACTCAGCGTCCCAAGCTGAGAGTATCAGATCGATGGAAGCTGAAATCGCACGCCTAAAAGCCGAAATGAGTGCGAGAGAAAAAGGGAAACTTCCCTCTCAACCCCTACAGAATCCTGGGCATTACAAAGTAAATGCCATCACAACGTTGAGATCGGGAAGAGTGCTGAACAATCATGTCGGGGAAAGTATTGATGATACTGAAAATCATATCAACACCCCGGCTGAGACCTTTCCACACACACACACTTCTCCTTCTGATCCTTCTTCTTCTACCACACCATCTTCTCACGAGCCTATTCTCCATTTCCCTTTAGGCTCGACACCTTCTCCCAACCCTTATAGTTCTCCACAGACGGTCCCCACACCTCTTTTGGGACCTCGTCTACCCCCTCTTCCTTCTCCTATGATGGACCCTGCGCTTATTGCGAAAGCTCCTTACCTGAACCGGTTAAGGGGTAACAGAACGAGTCCTCATATGGAGAAAATTAAAGAAATGTTCAAACAGGTTAACATCAATATCCCTCTCCTAGATGCGATTCAACAAGTCCCCGCTTATGCGAAAATTCTTAAGGACTTGTGCACTAGGAAGAGGAAGACTCAAGTGCCGAAGAAGGTCTTTATGTCTAATAATATCAGCATTGCTTTTATTCCCCAGCTACCAAAGAAACGAAAGGACCCAGGATGTCCTACAATATCGATTTCTATTGGGGGTAAAAACATAAATCGTGCACTTTTAGACCTTGGCGCAAGTGTTAACCTGCTCCCTTATTCTGTCTATGAGCAATTAGGGATTGGAGAGCCGGAACCTGCTCACTGCACTCTCCAGATGGCAGACCGATCTATCACCAAACCAAGGGGTGAATTAGAGGATGTGTTGATAAAGGTCGGGGAATTTGTTTTCCCTGTAGACTTCATTGTACTCGACACACATCCTGTAGCAAAACCCCGGGGCCAAATTCCGGTGATTCTAGGTCGTCCTTTCCTTGCCACTTCCAACGCTGTTATAAACTGTAGAAACGGTTCAATGAACTTATCATTTGGAAATATGACCATTGAACTAAATATCTATAAAGTTGGAAGTCAGCCATCAGAACCCTCTGCTCATATTTTAGATGTGTGCTCTGTCCATAAGATCGCTCCCGATAGTTGTGGAGCTGAGAAACTTTGCTTTACTGATCTCGATGACATTACCACATCTCTATTTGACTTTACACAAGATCTTAGTGAGGACACTTTACCTGCACTTGAGTCCTGCATTTCTGACTTTTCTCCACCCGAGTCTGTATCTTTCACAGGCTCTGAGCTTCTTTGTAAATCCAAAAATCATTCAATGATCCCTCCTTCTATCAATTCTCCGCCCGAATTAGATCTCAAAATTTTACCCTCTCATCTGAAATATGCTTATTTAGGTGAGAAAGAGTTTTTACCGGTTATAATTTCCGCTTCTCTAGCATTAGAGCAAGAGAATGCACTTTTATCGGTATTGAGATCTAACAAAGAGGCGTTTGGTTGGAGTATGGCGGACATCAAAGGGATTAGTCCCTTGATCGTTGAACATCATATACATGTGATGGATGATGCCAGACCAACCCGAGAACCACAGAGACGGTTGAATCCCGTCATGAAGGAAGCGGTCATGAAAGAGATCGTCAAATGCTTAGATAATGGTATTATATACCCCATCTCCGATAGCCAATGGGTGAGTCCTATACATGTCGTTCCTAAGAAATCCGGCATCACTGTTATAACCAATGAGGCGAATGAGTTGATTCAGACACGCACCCAAACTGGGTGGCGTCTATGTATCGATTATAGAAAACTCAACGCTGCTACAAGAAAAGACCATTTTCCTCTACCATTCATTGATCAAATGCTGGAACGCTTAGCAGGACGAGAGTATTATTGTTTTATGGACGGATACTCAGGTTATAATCAGGTCCCCATCGCCAAAAAGGATCAAGATAAAACCACTTTTACTTGTCCTTTTGGTACCTTTGCTTACAGTCGCATTCCCTTCGGGCTATGCAATGCTCCCGCTACCTTTCAGCGGTGTATGATGGGGATATTCTCTGATATGGTAGAGAATTTCCTGGAGATCTTTATGGACGACTTCTCAATTTTTGGAGACTCTTTTTCCGATTGCCTAGCGAATCTTGACGCTGTTCTTACTCGTTGCAAAGAGAAGAACTTGACTTTGAACTGGGAAAAATGCCATTTTATGGTCCAAGAAGGAATTGTCCTTGGACATGTCATTTCACAGAAAGGCATTGAGGTTGACAGAGCTAAGATAGATGTCATTCAAAACCTCCCTCATCCCAAAAGCGTCAAAGATATTCGCTCTTTCCTTGGCCATGCGGGCTTTTATAGGAGATTTATTAAGGACTTTAGCAAAATTGCTAGACCTTTAACTCTTCTCCTGGCCAAGGATACGACCTTCCATTTTGACTCGGATTGCGAGACAGCTTTCGACTCACTTAAACACTCACTCACTTCAGCCCCCGTTTTATCATCACCAAACTGGGACTACCCCTTTGAGCTGATGTGTGACGCATCTGATTTTGCAGTAGGTGCAGTCTTAGGACAGCACATCGAAAAGATGCCACACGTGATTTACTATGCAAGTAAGACACTGAATGATGCGCAACTCAATTATACAGCCACAGAAAACAAACTCTTGGCGGTTGTATTTGCATTAGAAAAATTCAGGCCTTACTTAATTGGCTCACCTATAGTTGTGTATACTGACCATTCCGCTTTAAAATATCTTCTGGCGAAGAAAGATACAAAAGGTCGACTAATACGTTGGATCCTACTGTTACAAGAATTTGATCTTGTTATCAAAGATAAGAAATGATGTGAAAACGTAGTAGCTGATCATCTTTCACGCATCATTTCATCCCCTGTGACCCTGCCGATCAATGACTCGTTTCCTGACGAGCAACTCTTGAGCGTATCCAATGAACCATGGTTCAGGGATATTGTGAACTATCATGCCACGGGATTGATACCCAGCGATTGGTCGAAACAGGACAAATACCGCTTTCTATCCCAAGTAAAACACTTTTACTGGGACGAGCCCTATTTGTTTAAATATTGTCCTGATCAGATCATTCGCCGGTGTGTCCCGAATGAAGAGTTCAAGAGTGTTCTTTCTTTTTGTCATGATCAGGCCTGTGGGGGTCACTTTGGTCCTAGAAAGACAGCGGAAAAGGTTTTGCAATGTGGATTTTATTGGCCGACCTTATTCAAGGACGCATTTGAGCATTGCAAAACCTGTACACAATGTCAGTATACGGGTAGAATCTCCCAGAGGAATGAAATGCCTCAGCAACCCATCTTGGTTGTTGAAATATTCGATGTTTGGGGCATAGATTTTATGGGTCCTTTTCCCAACTCCTTTGGGAATTTGTACATACTGCTGGCGGTTGATTATGTCTCAAAGTAGGTAGAAGCCATTCCATGTCGCACTAATGACAAGAAAGTTGTCATTAAGTTCTTGAAAGAGTATCTTTTCGCGATTTGGACACCCACGCGCTATTATTAGCGATAATGGGACACACTTCTGCAACAGGTCTTTCGAGACTCTGATGCGGAAATACTCAATCAACCACCGACTTTCTACACCCTATCACCCCCAAACAAGCGGGCCGGCTGAAATCTCAAACAGACAAATCAAACTTATCCTGGAGAAAACTGTTGCTAAAAATAGAAAAGACTGGTCGACTAAACTGACGGATGATCTTTGGGCATTCCGAACTGCATATAAGACCGACCTAGGGATGTCTCCATATAGGATAGTGTTTGGAAAAGCATGTCATTTACCCGTCGAGGTAGAACATAAAGCATTGTGGGCTATTAAAGAAATAAATTTTTATTTAAACCTTGCTTGCAACTTTCGGAAGCTGCAACTTAATGAGCTAAGCAAACTCTGCGATGAAGCTTATGATAACGCTGTAATCACAAAGAATAGGACTAAGGTTTTTCACGATAAAAACATTTTGAGGAAAACATTTTCACTTGGTCAACAAGTCCTTCTTTATGATTCAAGATTACACCTTCATGCGGGTAAGCTTCGATCTCGATGGAAGGGACCTTTTGTTGTGCGGTCTGTATATCCGCACGGGGCAGTAGAAGTAGAAAATGTTAAAAACGGCACCTTTTTCAAAGTAAATGGACATAGACTAAAGCCGTATTTTTCCACTGACCCCACGGAGGAGCTCTTGTTCTTACAAGAGCCAGTTTATTTGGATTAAAATTCCTCCGTCTCACCTTCATATCCAGTATATCACTACATCATCTTTTGAATGGAGGTGGGTAAAAAGAATAAGTTTGGGGGAAGTTCTTCACTTATATATTTTGCCCCCACTAATAATTCCTCCCAGATTTACAGGTTTTTGTAGATATAGCTGTCGGCAACAGTGAGGACACTGTTGAAAACAAGTTTGGGGGAGGTTTGTGCTTATTTTCGCCTCATTTGCATATCATCTGCATAAGCACAAAACGTCGTTTCTTTTAAAAAAATCTATAAAAAATTGAAAAAATTTCAAGTATAAAAATAATTTTAATATTTACACTTTTTGTATATAAATAAGATAATGAAAGTTTAGATAGTGAACAATTACATCCATGAGATTAGAAAATTTTAGAAAACCAAGAAAATTAGAAGTTTTCTTATACGAACTAGTAATAAGTAGTTATGAGCCATTGTCCCAAGGGTTAGTAAGATGAAGGACGTCACTAATCTGAGGATAAAAATAAGTCTGAAAAATAGTTTATATTCTGGAAGCCAAACAATTTTGAACGTTGATACCCCGCTATTCGCACTTGTACACGTCTTAAAGCCTGGGATAATAGAGGATACCTTGAAATGCTCTTGTCTTAAAGCCAAAAGTATGAAGGAAATAAAAAAAAATGAAATGAAGAAAATATAAAGTGGTGAGAAAAATGGACACTGGTTTTGTTATCACCGAGGGCAATAAAAAAATATATATATATAGCGAGGGTGCTACTTCACCTAGTGCCCTAAGGCCAACTGGTCCGGGAGTCACTGCTATGCCTGAGGTGGTGCAAGACGAGGAAAATACACCAAGTAAGCAAGCACATGAGTAATCGGTCGGTTAGTACCTCAAGAAGTATTAACGGTCGCTTGAAAGTGTGTGAGCAATCTCGTTTAAATATTCATTAATCAAAAAGTACTGAGGCTGATGGGCAAGAGTATGATAGCTTGAATTGAATTCTCCGGGTGTAGGGATGTCTTTACACACACGCAGGGTTATATGATCGATGTTTGGATGAAAGATATGAATGAAGAATAAGACGATGTTTTATTGAGGGAGGACGTGATTTCTGACATTTTTTTTCATGACCATTAAGATAGGGCTCATGACAACTGAAAAGCTAGCTTAGTTGGAAACCCTAATTTTCAAAGCTTTTCTTTTACAATTCTTTTCTTTAAATGTAATATTCATGATCTTTCTTTCATTATTGGATTTTGTGGGTGCAATCCGCTGAAAACCTTCAGGAGACAACACTCCTTCTACTAGGGACACCTAGAGGTTTAAAGGCTTGTTGCACGTGCTCAGTGCAATCGTGTTCCCTACGAAAGTGTGCTAGTTAGTTTTTTCTCTTTCTTTATT
The DNA here is from genome assembly GCA_030015575.1 of Agapanthus africanus. Taxonomy (NCBI): domain Eukaryota; kingdom Viridiplantae; phylum Streptophyta; class Magnoliopsida; order Asparagales; family Amaryllidaceae; genus Agapanthus; species Agapanthus africanus. The sequence goes on along the minus strand of JASDDO010000014.1, from coordinate 448,882,927 downwards.
TTCTCCTTCTCTTTTTAATAAAACAGTTCGCTCGAGACGATCGAAATTAAGTTTGGGGGAATTTGATTAGTCGAAAATATTGTATATTTTAGCCGGCAATTTCCTCATCATTTGCATCCATATAGAAGTGTTCGGCATTCATATTTTACATATTAGCAAAACTGTAGCAAAATATCAGATTACATGTGTTAGACCCTAAAACCGGCACTATACAGGAAATTGACCGCATTTCATGGCATCGCATCATCCCTACATTTGCGCAACACTTGTTTTGAGATCTGTGCAGGAAAATCCAGCAGAAAGGCCAAAATTTACAGGGTACAGCTAAAACGTTACGCCAACTCAATGATTTCAGATCTGGTATCAATCCAAAAGGGAAAATAAAAATCAACATATCAGATAAAGCCCTAAATGTTGTTCCAAGACCATACCAGGAAGCCCAAGGCCCAATCCCTACAAAGTGCCACGGATCCGCTGCAGGAGCCTGCTTGCGCCGCGGATCCGCGGTGGGACCAAGGAATTAGCTCCTCATTTTTGGTGCACAACTCCTAGTTCAGCTCCTACAGTTCAAAATAACACTCCAATCTCCAGAAGACTCCAGAGACTTCTGCCAGATCAGTAAGCTTTTGATCAATACTAAACTAGCTTATCATTCTAGAACCTTCTCCCTAAACCCTAGCTTAAACCCAAAGCTAAGCCTAACAAACTCTTTCTAGAAGTCTTTCAACAAACTTTTGGAGGGAACTCAAAGGCTTAGGGTTTGGGTGCTCTATAAATAAGACCCTAGGCTCACTTGTAAATCATCTTGATTCATCTTGGAATCTAATCATTTTTAGCCAATTTAGAGCCATTCTCTCTCTCTTCATCTTCTTCTTCCACAAATCTAGTGAGAGGATTTGTGTGAAACCCTAACCCTAATTCCATTCAAAAGCCAAGATCCCGAGTACCCATTCAAGCAAGAAGCCTTGCAACCTTTTAGGAGCCGAGCCGGTCTTCAACGGAGCAAGTTGTCCAAGCCGATTCGCGACTCACGGAGCCGAGCGAAGCCAAGTCGACAGTTTAATTCTCCTCTTGTAGTTCTTGAGCGACTGTAATCAAATTGTTGATATAAATAAAAGGTGAAATTCTTTTATCTTGTTTTCTTTAAATTCTTGCATCATGAGTCAATCTAAATTTCTTGTTATAATTCTTGTTGTGATGCTTGAGTAATACTCCGCTCGTCGAGGAGTCGAGACGGTCAATAAAATGATGATGTAATATATCTTAAATCGATTCTTGATTCCTACGAGTTTTGTAAACCCTAGCAAATTCAAGAACCGACAACCCATTTCGTTGCGATGCTTTCTTGATTGATATCGCTCGAAATTGGGGAGTTACGATCGTTTCTTGAAATTGCTAGAAGCTAGAATCTGAATGAAATCAACGAAAGAACAAGGGTTAAACGATGAAACCCTAGTTTCATCAAGAAAGCCCTAACTCTCGTCGATCATCATCGATCTAGTATCAATCCTTCGAAGGACAAGAACACGAAATCTTTAGATTACATCACGTCTATCGATCCGATCGATTCCTACGAGCCTCATTTAGATTCTTGACATTTTGTTTGGAAATATTATCGAAACCCAATTCTTGATTGTTTATCAGTTTCCTGATTCTTGATTAAACTCGTGACACTTGAATCAATTGATAAATTCTTGAATCATGTTTTCTTTTCTTTTCGATTAACTTTTCGATTCAAACAAAGCAAATATAAAAACGAATCGCACAATCCCTGTGGACGATCCGCACTCACTTACAATCTACATCCGACACCGTAGTTGATTGCGGTCAAATAATTCTTTGATTGTGATTCTATTCATTCTCTAAAACGACACACAAAGAAAGAATCAATCAGGGCCTTTATGGTCGATGGTATATTATATCTCCCCTACCCCACATTTATTGTATATGCATTGCATCACATATTAGTAGTACCTGATAGAGTACCTTCATGAATCCTGCATACATGTCGGATACATGATATATGGGTTTCACTTGATATTGAGATATATAGTTTGTGTCAATGCTCGACGTTGATTTTCTGATGATTTCATTCATGATATCTCATGTTTTCATTTTACCGCATACATACATCATATTTATGATATATTGTTACGTGAGGCACTGGCACGAGTACTTGGCACTACACTTTTGTTCAGATGTTACATTGCCACTTTACTATGCTTCAAACTTATTCATTTGAGGTTTATATTATATCTGATCTTTTTGACTTAGGTTTATGTCATGCTTCCAATTTCTGCTTGTAGATATTTTCTATTCACGAGTTGGCAACTCACCCCCGTTGTGCCACAGTTCTTGCAGGTTTTGCCGTACAGGTTCCATAGCGGCATTTCCGGCACATTGCTTCCTTTGCGGGTGATTTGCTTGGTAGGTGGGTTCTTTGCATCAGAACCACCCTTGTATATGTATTATACTTTGTATCTAGAAATTCCATCAACCAAAACTTGTATATTTTTTTAGACTCAGACACTAGTGATGTATTATTTCGACCTTAGAGTCGCGCTTAGTAGTGTTAAGGTTTTCATGTTATTGTGAGTTTCTTTTGAGTTTGATCCTCGCCCTTCGGCGTTGTATATTATATTGCTTGTGTGGGTTGTGCTCTTTGTTTATGCGTCGTAAGTGTTAGATAAAATGCCTCATGGGAAAATCATTTACAATATATGTTTCTTTACTCTTAAAATGGTTTTAGATTTATGGGCTTTTGGCTTACTTGGATCAGATGGAGTCCAATAGACTTCATATGGTTCAAGGGCCAGTCACGTGCTCTTTCGGGTCGTGACACCCAGGCTATGACGAGGGTTGACTTTCTACCATCAGGAAGATCAATAGTGATATTGTTCTTGAATCGCCACAGTTTTAATGAAAATGGATTTTTTCAGAAAACAGTAGTGGGATTATGGTAGAACTGGAAGTGATTCCAGAACCGCAAATGATTACTGAAGATTTGAGAAGAACCTAAAGATTCAATCTAGTTTGACATTCCATTAGCCACTCCGCAGATATGGTGGGTAACCTCAGGCGCTCGAGAGGTACTTCGGTATGCTCAAGGACGGTAGCAGGGAGGTTCTTGTTTACCCAGACTTTCCATTGCTGTTGTTCCAGACTGTGAGACCCGGTAGGAGGATGAGTATAGCGTCGTTCTAAACTAGCTTTAGATGTGTACGTGTATATGACTCTGCCAGAGGGTTGTCGTAGTCAGTGGGAGCAGCGGAAGCATTGGTGGACAAGTGGCTTATGTCTAATTATAGACTAAGGCAGATATAGCGGAGATAGATCATCTATTTCTGACGTGACAGTCATAGGTTTGACTTCATCAGAATAGGGGATGGATCTGTTAAGAAGGCAGTAGGGTGTGATGTCCTGGTATTTGGATGACATACACAAAGTAGGAAGTGAAGTTCCTATACTACTATCGGTTATACTTTTGTTGTCACACAGTGGTTTCTCCAAAAATGACTTGGATATTATATCAGACATTCTGGTTACTAGATCTATGGTTTTAGATCTAGATTTGGGTAGTTTCCCAATCTGGGTACTTAGACAACATTCTAAAGGTATTTAGAATGGACGACTCCTGGCATGGTGGTGTACCTGCAGGTGATGGAGTCACCCTCTCTAAACGTGTCTTACAGACTAAAGGGGAGAGGGATGTGCATGATTGGCAGATCACTTGCTTAGGCAATTGAGTCGATCATGAGTACCACACCAGATGTTGTTTTTGCAGTAGATGCAATAAGACATTAATCCAATCCTAGAGAAACAATCGGAAGCAGTTTTAGAACATAAGTTGATGTTCTAGGGAAATCATAACGGCAGCTTCCTTTGGGAGACAGTTATCATTTCAGGCTTCCAAGGTGACCTGGATGACAGAGTGACTGTCAGAGTTATAGTTTTCCCTCTGACAAGGGGCAGTATTTTGGACAGGTGGTCCAGGTGGATACTGAGGGAAGGATGGCTCAGGGTACTGATTAAGTTGTGTTGACGATACAGTCTAAGAAGTTTGGATTTGGAGTTCACTTATGAACTAGGTCCCATCAGACATCCAAACATATTCTAAGACAGGTATTGCTCATTTCGGGAGATGGGTTTCTCCGCGAACTTGAGATAGAGTGAGACATAGAAAGAAACATCACAGCGGATCCACTCACTGAGGCTAATCCTCGAACGCAATAGTTTCGCAAACGAGCTTTGTGAGACTGACTAATAGAGGAGTTGGGTGTTCGGTATCACACGGGCTATGAGTATGCGACATCGCAATAATTATCCTTGAGTGCAAGTGGGAGATTGTTGGAGATAGTGCCCTCAGAGAGTCAATTATTGGATCACAGGCCCGTGATTGCAATGATTGAGGGAGGACCTATTCCAATAGGACAGTCTTACTGAAGATAATAGTATGCTATCTGGTTTATCTTTATCATCGTGTACTGCTTTAGGTGACCTTACAGGTTACTATTGCACGTTGATAGAGCCCCTAGGATTCTTGCTTGACTGCCAACAGTATGAGGGCGATCATATACGTGAGAGCTGGTAGTCTATAAGCACATCCTTAAAAGGTCCCTAGTCGTGGGAGTTTCGAGACAGGGCATCGATACTCCAGAGTAGACTAGTGTATACAGTCGAGACCCCGACGAGGGCGGTGGCCGGTCTCACAAGCCACTGGTGTCAGTTGGTTCACCTAAGATGTATACAGGTGCTCATTGGGTTATGAGTACACCGAACAGGACTCGCCGGGAACATGCTAGTTGGTCTTATACTTGACGTCAGATAGCAGTTCCCTGGTGACATGTGTATAGGTTAGTTCATCGAACTGAGATCGTCATTTGTCTCGTGTGAGTTCCCACTGTACTTTGATTACTACCCTACCACGCTCAAAGGAGACGTGCAAACAGGTTTTAGTTGGGTACAGTCCCGAGCCACATGGAGGCAGTGAGAGGATCTGCAAGGGTTCGTCTCTCCCGGTATTGAGGGTTAGGTCGCGCTGTGTCTAGGAGAGCCATTACACGAAGTCCTTGGCCAAGGCAGGAGATTTACAGGTAGGTATTTCAGTAGTATCTCATAGTGTTCTGGGCTACACTCCAACACGACTTGTACCACTTTTGGGGGTCTGACTTTTACCAACCCCCTAGGCCCGCCATGCGATGCTCATAGACGAACGGACCGGACTGTACGGTTATTGTCACTGACAGGCTCAGTAGGGTGTCAGGATGAGTTCGCTCATCGACGTCCCTTTTGGTCAATACCTGGTAGCCCGTTACGTATGGCTAATACCTCTGACGTGATAGTGGTCAAATTCACAACCAAAGTATTGACGGGTCTTTAGAGTCCCCCACAGACCAGTTTCTCAAGTTTAGGGCGAAACTCTATAGAGGCCGTATGGAGATATGGCAGGGTTCGATCAAATACGTGCGGTATTGCACGGATCATGATCGGACGGTTAATACTAGCGGGCTTTGGTTTAAGACGGATCCTAGTATTGTACTGTGTAGATTTGTCTCATTGCATTTGTATTTCGGTCGGAATACAAATACGGGTATGTAAATACAGTAGCGGGGTTTCCTGTAATTTATTACGGGATCAGTTTTATGAAGTTGCAGTTTGCTTTCCGTTTCGGCCATTTTCCTTTGTTTCTTTCCTTGGCTGAAAATTGATGGAGGAGGGCTTATTTGCAATTGTGCGAATTAGTATTGTGGAGAGTGTCATTTGCAAGTTGTTGCTTCATGATGATTGTACCATCATTTGACCTCTTCACTTCATGATTGCTTGACTTTGGGTGTGATGATGGTTGATGGAATGTTGGACTTTGATTGTGATCATTGCTTATTATCATAACCCTTTTCTCTCTCTTTGATTATTGGTTCACTCACTCACCTCATTCATTCTCACCATTCTCTCATTCCTCACTCATGGCCGGCCACTAAAGGGGAGGGGCTGTCCCAATTTTTGGGAGTGCCATTTCATCTCATTTGCTTGCAAAATTCTCTTGGTTCTCCTCCAAAAGTTGATACTTCATTACCTCCACCAAAAAGGGCAACTTCTAATACCCCAAAAGAGACATAGAGTTCTACAGTTAACCTACAGCATCCTTGGGCACGTCGGCTCGCCAACTTCGTGCCCGAGTTGCCTCGGTCCAGAGGTGGGATCCTGTAAAAGAAGTCGGCGACGTGGTGCACTTACGGCGAGGAGTTGAAGACCGGAGATTCCGCGGAGAGATCGGGACGACGACAAGAAGACCGAAGGACACGGATCGCTCGGTATATCTCTCTACCCCTTCTCTAGTTAGCTAGGACTATGTTAATGGCCCGATCCGGGATTTTTTTGCGCGGTGGTGCCGGTTCAAAAGTTAAAGTAAAGCATCGTTTCCGCATTTTGGCCTCGGATTGACGGTCGGGGCACCGCCGTGCACTTACAACCTGGGGGACATTACGTGCAGCTAGTACCGCTTGCGGCCTGTAGTTAAACCCATTGCCAGCGTAGTGTCGAGTCATTAGAGTCCCACACAGAGGGTTTCCATGCATCGAGCAAAAGATATAGAGTTCGTCTGGTTTTACGACAGGGTTCAATCGCATACGTGTACTTGTGCACGGATGATGATTCAGACAGATAATACTAGTGGTCTTTGGTTTAAGCCGGATCCTGGTATTATACTGATGCATAGTATTCGTCTCTTTTGTATACGTATTTTTCGGAATACGGATACAGGTATGTATATACGGATGAAGGGAATTTTTGTAATTTGTTCAGAGATGCTTCTAGAAGAGACACCTCATAATTTGTATTAAACATTTTAGGTTAAATTTTTATTGCATTATGAGTGGAGTAAATGAGGTGGATTTTGCATAAATTTGAGCATGGCTCTTGGTGACACTTGTAGGGTATTCCACCCATGACACACCATGTTGATTATGAACTATATTTCATTTTCCAATATGTATTATTCAAGTAAGAGACTGGTATGGTTCAGTTTTGAAAAAATAGAGCTCATGCTTTTTCTTATGCAAACTTTTTCACTAGCCTTTTTCTTCAAGATTTCTTCTTCTACCTCAAGCCATTATTGTATCATGAGTTGACAATCCTATAGCTATGAGAGACAAACCATTCCATCTATATTCTCTACATCGTCTATTACATCTAGTGTAGAGAACTAGGAGCCCTAGTTACTTCAGTTGAGGTGGGAGCTCAATTTACAGACTCTCGGATGGATCGTCTTTGACATGAGTGGACCGACGAGGAGGCCCAATCCAAACGATCCTTGGAGCGTATGACGAGTTGGAGAACAACGACAAAGAAGACCCGAATGACTTCTAATCATGAGGTATAAATATATTTCCGAGTGGTTAACCTCTTGCATGTTTGCTAGTTAGGGTTTAGCAACGATCCTGGAGTTCAAGTTGGTGTTACGATCTTTGTTAAATCCGTTTTTCAAATATTCCGCACCCCGTGAACTCGCGTGGTGCACGACATCGACTTATACCATCCTGATTAGATATGATAATAACCAATCTAATCTTGCAAAGAGCGCACCCTAATGCGTTTCCTTCTCTCTCTCTCCAGGTAGCGACCAATGACACACCATAATCATGATAATAATATGGATGTATTGACCGAACCCACTTATTATACTGGACCAGGTTCCGCTCTATCTTATGATTGTTATAAGTCTGAGCAAGGAATAGGGGAATACCCGGATTCCTACGCCACCTAAACGAAGAAGGAGCATACCGATGCATCTTCATCGGGTGTGTTCATAAACGAGAACTGTATCTCAGTTATCTCTACGTCCTAGGTATTGGCTACCGGATCAGGATTCCACGTATGTAATTTATTATATGGGCTAAAGAGAGGTAGAGAACTGGGAAATGGTGATATGCCACTAAAAGTAGGGAATGGAGCAATTGTTGCAGCCAAAGCAGTTGGCAAATAACACCTTGTATTACAAAATAGTAATACAATGATTCTGAACGACTGCTATTACGTACCAAAAATGATGTGCAATATTATATCAATTTCATTGTTGCATAAAGAAGGATATAACTTTGTATTAGGGGATAATTTTTTAAACATTTTCCAAAATCACGTGTTGATTGGGTTAGGTACGTTGTGTAATAGTATATACGTTCTGAATCAAACCACAGTTCTAAATATACAGAACACACACAAGAGGAAAAGTTAAGAAATGAACGAAACCTACTTGTGGCATTGTAGACTAGGTCATATCAATGCGACAAGACTAGCTAAGTTGCATAAAGATAGATATTTGAATTCGTTCGAATTTACATCTTATGAAACTTGTGAATCATTTCCCAAAGGAAAGATGACCAAAACTCCATTTACTGGGCACAGAGAAAGAGCTACTGAACTCTTGAAACTAATACATAGTGATGTATGCGGTCCTATGTCTACTCATGCCAGGAATGGTTCGACATACTTTATTACATTCACCGATGATCTCTCTAGATTCAGACATGTGTTCTTTTTGAAACAAAAGTCTGAAGCTTTTGAGAAATTCAAGGAATATAAGAACGAAGTAGAGAACTAGATAGGTAAAAGTATTAAAATCTTTCGATCTGATCAGGGATGAGAATACTTGAGCACGGAGTTCCGAGACTATTTAAAAGAGAATTGGATTCTCTCTCAGCTTACTCCTTCGTATACACCACAATACAATAGAGTATCGGAGTGAAGAAATCGCACCTATTAGATATTGTGCGCTCTATTATGAGTGTTGTTGAGTTACCGATTTTCTTTTGGGGTTATGCACTTGAGACAGCTGCATACGTATTGAATAGGTTCCGACCAAATCCGTGCCTACCACTCCATATGAGATATGGAATGGGAAGAGACCATCTCTTAAACGAGTTAAGATATGGGGTTGTCCGGCCTATGTTAAAAAGAAGAATCCGGACAAGCTTGAGGCAAGGTCTGTTTTGTGCAAGTTTGTGGGATATCCAAAGGATTCATATGGATATATATTCTACCACACTGAGGAACAAAAGGTGTTTGTTTCTCAATATATCACCTTTTTAGAAAAGGAATTTCTTGTGAATGAAATTAGTGGCAATGAGGTAGAACTGAAAGAAGTTCCAGCTACACAAACTATAACTGACAATTTGGTAGAACCGGAGGATTCAATAGTCCCAACGAACCTCAGCCACTCTGCAGTTCTAGTAGGGTTCCTCATCCACCTGAAAGATACTACAGTTTTATCATAGTCCGTAGGAGCGAGGATTGCATCATGAAAGATGATGACCCAACTAGTTTCGAACAGGCCATCACAAGTGGAGACTCTGTGAAATGGCTGGATGCTATGCGATCTGAGATGGAATACATGTACACCAACAATCTAAGGACTTTGGATGTTGCTCCTAAAGGGATAAAACCCATCGGGAGCAAGTGGATCTTTAAGAAGAAAATTGGCGTAGATGGAAAAGTGGAGACTTTCAAAGCTAGACTTGGAGCAAAAGGTTTTCGTCAATGACCTGGTGTCGATTATAATGAGACATTTTCTTCTGTTGCCATGCTTAAGTCCATCAGGATCCTACTTGCCATTGCTGCATACCATGACTACGAAATCTGGCAGATGGACGTCAAGACCGCTTTTCTAAAAGGTGATTTAGAAGAGAGTGTGTAAATGACACAGCCAGAGGGCTTCATAGATAGTGGGAGCTGCAGAAGCGTGTGCAAGGTGCTTAAATCAATCTACGGATTAAAGCAGGCATCGCGGAGCTTTAACATTTGTTTCGATGAAGCTGTCAAAGAGTTTGACTTCATCAAAAACATATATGAACCTTGTATATATAAGAAGGTTGTAGAGATTAAGGTTGTCTTTCTCATATTGTACGTGGATGACATATTCTTGATAGGAAACGATGTTCCTATGCTACACTCGGTCAAGCACTTCTTATCACACAAGTTCTCCATGAAAGATTTTGGTGATGCCTCCTACATCCTGTGGATTATGATCTATAGAGATAGATCTAAACGGATGTTGGGATTGTCCGAATCCAGGTTTATAAACACTATACTAAAGATGTTTAGTATGGAAGATTCTAGGCGTAGTAATTTACGCGATTGCTCAGGAATCACTCTATCCAAAGAGATGTCTCCCAAGACTGATTTGGAATGGGCTCGCATGCAAGGGATACCCAATGCTTCAGCAGTCGGGTAAATCATGTATGCGATGTTATGTATCATACCGGATGTAACTTACTCACTGGGTGCAGTGAGTAGGTATCAATCAGATCCTGGGGAGAAACACTGGACAGCTATGAAGAACATTCTTAAGTACTTGAGAAAGACTAAAGAGATGTTCTTGGTGTATGATGACGATGAACTCCAGGTGGAGTTCTTTACCGATTCAAGCTTCCAGAGTGATAAGGACAACAGTAAGTCGGTCTCGGGTTTTGTCTTTACCCTCAAAGAAGGAGCAGTATGTTGGATGAGCTCCAATCAAGATACCGTAGCAGACTCGATGATGGAGGATAAATACATCGCTGCCAATGATGTTGCTAAAGAGGCTGTCTAGATGAAGAAGTTCATAGCTGAACTTGGTGTGGTTCCTTCCATTGAGCATCCAATACCTTTGTATTGTGATAACAACGGAGCTGTGGCTTTAGCCAAGGAACCCCGGTCCCATCAGAGATCCAGCCATATTCTTAGGCGGTATCACCTGATCCGGGAGATATTTGATCGCAGGGAGATCGAGGCCAGGAGAGTTGACACGAAAGACAACGTAGCGGATCCACTCACGAGGGCCCTCCCCCAGACGCAATTCGAGAGACTATTTGGGATGTTGGGTATGCGATACTACAACTGGCCTTAGTGCAGGTGGGAGATTGTTAGGGATATGTATGCCCTAAAATTATACATTAATGTATATTATAGTGGATTCTTGGACATATATATTGAGGAATTTCTTGCTCGACATGATAGTATGCTATCTGGTTGCTCTTTATCTAAACATGTACACTTGTAGTATTATACTGTCTCTCTGATACATGTTGATAAAGCCCTTAGGATGTTGGCTTGACTATCAGGACTATGATGCGGATCATACTACTAGGACCTGGGTAGTCCACAAGCACATCCTTCAATTGTTCCTAGTCGAGGGAATATCGAGACAGGGCATCGATATTCCAGAGTAGATTAGTGTGCACGTTTCTTGACCCTGTATGGGGCGATGGATGATCCCATATCTATTGGTGTTTAACATCAAAGATTGTACAAATGTGCTCATTAGAGAATGGGTACACCGAACATGACTCGCCGAGAACTCCTAGATGGTATTATACCTATCGTCAGATAGCAGTTCTCTGGTCACACTGTTACAGGTTAGTCTGCACACACAAGATCATCATAGAGTCTTGTATGGTTCCTACTGTACTTTGATTTGCTCCCTACCATGGCTCAAAGGAGTCGTGCAAACAGGTGGATTTTAGGTACAGTCCCGAGTCACATGGATGCGATGAGCGATAGGAGGGGTATCGTCTCTCCCGGTATAGAGAGTAGATGTTGTGCTATGCTTGATTGGCTATAACAGGATGTCCCTGGCCAGGGCCGTTGATGAGATTTACAGGTAAGTGTTTTCAGTAGTTTCTCGTACCATTATAGGACACACATCGGCATGACTTATCAAGTTATTGGGCTCTAACGATTCCACCCACTGACTCGATATGCGACATATCAGACGAAGAGACCGGATTATACGGTAAGTGTTACCTATAGGCTTCATAGGAGTTTGGAAAAGCTTTCTTGTTGATCTTCTAATCGCTCAATACCTGGGTAGCCGTTACGTCCAGCTAGTACCACTGACGGCTTGTGGGTAACTGATGTGATCAGTACCTACTGCTGGTGTATTAAAGAGTCTTTAGAGTTCCACACAGAAGTTTCCTAGTTCAAGCGAAACGAAATAGGGCACATATGCTGATATGTGTAGGGGCCTGATTAAATATGAGTATGTGATACCATATTCTAATCTGGCGGTTATTTGATATCAGTTAGGTTATATGTGATATAACCGGATTATTAAATGAAGTGTTGATTTAAAAATATGATATATATTTATATTTGATATAATTGTATGTTGAATAATATTATTAGCTCACTAATTATTCGTGATAATATATATATTAATATATATATATTTATATTGTAAGTCGATGTACAACACCCCACGACTTGCGGGGAGGCGGAATAATGAAAAACGATCTTGTTTTAGGCGTAAACATCGACTAACCGAGAATCTTTGCTAAACTATTGTCACGTCGCGAAAGTACGGAACATGACCGGTACTTAAACTATGAAACGTCTCGAGGCGTACGTAATCTAAGTAAGCGGAAAACCCAGAAATCCAAACCAAGAAAAGTAGTAGAGTGAAGGAAAAACCAACTTAAAACAAGTAGTTTTAATAGCATAAGCCGAATTATGCGTTTTAAAAACATCAAGTATTTTCTGAAAATTTCGGCAGAGTCTCCTTTGTAAATACTGGCCCCCAAACGGGATACAACATGAATAGTATACGAAATCAATAAAAGGCATCCCCAAGCGGGAGCTAGCTCTACGTCAATCGACGGTCACAACCACACAAGCAATATAATATACAACGCCAAGGGCGAGGATCAAAACTCAAAAGGAACTCAAAACAACAAGAAATGCACAGAAAAATAACAAGCGACTCTAAGGTCGAAAGAATAACATCACTGTCTCTAGCTCAAAATAAATACATGTTTGGTTGATAGAACTTCTAGATACAACTGAATAATAATATACAATGTATAATGATGGGTACGATACAAATAAACCCACCTACTAGTAAATCACCCGAAAGAAGCAGTGCCAGCAAAGCCGTAATGAAACCTGTTCGGCAAACCTGCAAGAAACTGGAGCACAACGGGGGTGAGTTGCCAACTCGTGAATAGAAAATATTTACGAACAGAAGTCGCATGAACAACGCAATCCTAGGTCATATGATCATAATATATCCTCAAAATATAACCAACAGCCTGTAACCATGGCTAGGGTATACCACTAAACAATAGTAATACCAAGTGCTCGTGTCAGTGCCTCAGATAGCAATATATCATATGGATGATGTCTGAATGCATGAAAACAGAGTACATGTACTAAAGAAACTACTTTCATAACTCAGTGAGATTTCTGTATTTTTTTAAAAATGAGGTATCATAAGGAAATCAGTATAAACCGTGTCTAGCATCGACACAAAAACATAAATCCACATATCTCAATATCTCAGGCTCCGGCTACCCGGACTGACCTGGATCATCAAATCTCAGTACCTCAATATCTCGAAATCTCATTGTATCAAATCTCAATATCTAGGGCGCCGTCAGTCCAGACCGGCCCCTACCATCCATCTCAAGACTACGAAGGTATCGTCCGGATATCCGACGCGTCGGGTAAAATCACCGGTCGGTAGTGCTCCTCTGCCAGGCTCAACGTCAACAACACGACCTTCTCGCCCCGGGGTACCGCACCGGGCCCACCATGTACCCGAAACGGTTCATCCAACTCTTCGAATCGGGTCTCGAAATCCATCAGCAAACTCATGGTGGACGACTCATACATCATGGGAAAACCGCACTTTTTATTTAAAAGAGAGGGAAGAAGCTTATACATGTTTTGCTGTTTTCCCCCAAATCCAGAAAATCTCATAAAAATCCGAATCCAAATCATCAATAGCATATAAACCCATGAATATAGGCATGAGAATCCATGAATACGGCATAACAATGAATAACAGTATACAAGAAGTGACAAGTAATAACTACAATATCTAAGCTGGTATATAAGGTAAGTAAACTAATATTATGTGAAACTACTAGCTATCAAGCTAAGTTAAGCAATAATATTTTCTAAGGTGTACGTGACATGGCAATTACCGATGAAGATGTGTGTAAGCCGGCAAGTAAGTGTACGTGGTACATACGCGTCATCGGTAATGGTGCTGGTGTCCTAACAGCATAATGTGAACAATGCAATATGAAATAACAATGTAAGTATGTGATGCGGAGCGAGCAACCAAAATGAGCGGGAGCTAAATATTAAACAATGGTTCCATTTGAAATAACACGAATCGTGGGGTTTTGAAACTAGGGCTACGGTGGTTTTAAGAAAGGATACGTCTTTTGAAATATCCGTAGATCCCTTAACCTGTCTTTTAAAATACCCACGATCCGCTACTTTTGAAATAGGTAGGAGTCTAATCTAATCTAACAACTACACTAAACTAGACTGCTGAACTAACAAGCTGAACTACAGGTAAGGAAACCGCCTATCATCTGAGTCGATACATATACATACCTGTATATGTATAGTCAGTGATCCCGCCTAATAATATCATATCCGATACCATATCTATAATTAGACATCCCAAGTCAAGAGTGCGGATCAATCATCAATATATAGCTCGTACGTAAATCCGTCGTACGGCATCCCAAATCTGGGTACGGGTCAATATCACATTCATCATACTATTCATCTGGTATCCTCTTTATCAAATATCATGATCGGGGTACTGATCTACATTTAGTACAATACTGATACCGCCTAAGTATGCATACACGTGTGTGAAACACTACGTCAAGGACCCGCTACAACGTCATGTCGTATCTCAAATACGAACCCTGCCATATCACCGATCTCACGGCCTCAAATCAAATCTCATCGACTCATCATAAATCCCAAGTACTATCCTCATTATCCATGCATGTGTATATGAATGTATATATACATAGTCCCATACCCACCCATATATACATATATACACATCCCCATCTACGCACAAGAAAGTAATGTATGCAAGTCTGTGTGTGCGTATGTGGGTATAACAACTACTCTAGGGTTTCGCAACTAACCCCAAAGGTAATCCATGAACACATAAACATATCATGAATAAACATTCTCGTATCATAAAACACCTATATAAACATATATATATGAACTATACTATGGACTGCGGGGGTGCTATACGCCATCCACCCGACTTCTCCCCGTAGATATAAATCTACTCACCTGATCTTCACTCGCCGATGCCGAAGTCTCCACGTGCTTGCTTGTCGTCTCGAAGTCCACATGGGGGTATCTACATGTCACAACGTATCGTATCGCATTAAGATCCGACTCATGACCAAAACGATACACGAATCTCATATAGGTCAAAACCTATGGTTTGCTTTCTCAAATCAACCCCAAAACCCTCGACATCGGCGTACAAACGCCGAGTGGTCGCGAAAAACTCAAACGCACCAATCATGGTTTCAAAATTCACTAATTATATATGAAATAGGTTTTAATTCATCAAAACCATAAAAGTAAACAAATCGTTTTATTTCCCAAAAATCTAGTTAGCACAAATTCTCATTTCGGTTCAAAACTTGATGTTTTAACCAATCTACATATTTTAACGATTTAAATGGCCAAAATTCTCATTAAATATCATAATTAGATCATACAAATCACTTTCATAATTTAATCTCAGAAATCTGTATTAATTCCAATTTCCAAGTTTGCAAAAATACCGATTTTAAAACTTTTAATGTAAAATTCACAATTTTACAATTAAACTTGGTTTTGCATATTTTAAATGGTTAAACCACTCATGGAAACCTTAATGATGTGCTTAAAATCCTAACTAGATTTTAATCCTACATTTTAATTTAATTTCTAAAACCTAGTTAGCAATTTAGCATAATTATCACATTTTTTAAACTAACAAATTAATAACTAGTAACCAAATTAGATTTTGCATTCAATTACATGTTAATCCCCTCATTACAACCATAACCTAATGATAAAGAACCTAATTTAATTCAAACCCTAGCTTCAATTTAAAATCCCCACTTGAATTTCCAAACATTCAATTAAACCCACAATTTAACACCTAATTAGACTAGATTGAAGTAATTAATCAAAAATTACATTATGGTTTAGGATTTATATCTCAACATGTTTGAGATCTAGCATGCTAACATAGCCTCCAAATTGGTTCACTAGCTCCAAGATCCATGCTTGAATGACAAAGGAATAATGAGTAAAGGTTGGATTTGGATTAGATTTGATTTTGTATGGATTTTGAGGCAAAATTGGGGATTTTTGATGAGAATGAGAGGAGAAGAAATGGGAGGGGCTGATGCAGAATTTCTGGAAGGGGAGGCTCAGCCATTTAGTTAGTGGGGGGAGAGAGATTGATTGATTGTATTGGAACAAAAACCACAAGTCAACAAAGCCCATGCTTCTTTCTTTTCTTTTCTTTTTCTATTAATTGGTTGCAAATGGGAATAAGATGGAGTGCTTGACAAATGAGTGGGGCTGCCACAAATTGGCTCGGCCATGAGGAGTGGGGAGAGAGGGTAAGGTGTGGGTGTGTGGGTTAGGGAAAAGCTAAATGTATTACCCCAATTCCCATTAACACTAATTTCACTAATTAAGCCCTTTTTCTTCGATATTTTCTAAATCGTTTTGGCAAACCATTTCATTTCAAAAACCACATGATAAAATTTTGTTTAATGTGTTATGATGCCCAAAATTTGTTTCATCTCATTCCAATTTGTAAATTTCCCTAATTAAATGTATTAGTGACAGCTTAAAATAATATTAAAATAATTAATTTCGGAAAAAATTTCAGAAAATTTGAAATTTCACCAGTGACTCAATAAACACCAAATACTAGCAATTACATAGCTAGAATTATGTATAATTAATTTTATAATAAACATATTTGTATTTTGACTTTTTACAGAAAACCCCTTTATTTTACCGATTTTTCCGAAATTTCACCGAAACGATTTTCAAAACGTTACAATATTCCCCCTTAAAGAAATTCGGTCCCCGAATTTAAATTAAAAACTCTCCCAAATAATAAAACATCTAAGCAAAACCATCAAGTCGTCGGGGCTCCGAAATCATAAATACATAAAACAAATCGTAGCGCAGCGCATTCGCATGAAAAATGAGCATATAACTCAAAATCAAAACACCATCAAGCATCCCGCAATCATCAGAGTTATGGTGAAGACACCAATGTCAAGATCCAATACGAAAACCAACATGATATACATCATTAAAACATCTAGACGCAATGCATGCCAAACCATTTTCAAATCGCCGTGCGATGTTCGCAACACTGCACAGTGGCGGACGTCTATTGTAAGAAAATAACTATATATATATATATATATATATATATCCCCTTTGTTTAATATGAACGTCCTGCCATTTTGAAAGCAATTTTAGAAGGGTTTCCTTTATAAAATGTTTCGTGTCATCTCGGACACGTAGGTAAATACTGAGACTATAGCTCGCTTTTTGGAATTCCCTTCGATAGCTATCAATGCATGCAAAATACATTCAGGTACTGTCCTCTGACTAGTCCTGCTCAGTACGAAAACACATAGCAAATATCATAAAAACGTACTGCTCTATAAGAAATCAATCCCAAAATACGCATATGAATACTATGTGCATCTGGTGCGCACGGAAATCAAAATCCATATATGTGCCATACATGCGCACAAAAACAACATCTAAGTGCATCGGGTGTGCACACAACATCCATCATAGGCAACGTGTGTGCCTGACAGCAAGGACAGGTGCGTCTGACACGCACGAAGAATCTCGATTTAGTGCATCTGGTGTGCACCGAAATCGCTACTCAAAACATGCGCTCAACATGCGCGAAAATCAAAACCAGGTACATCCATCATGCACGAAATCATGAAATCCAATATCAAGCGCCGAACATGCGCAAAATCAAATCAGGTGCATAAGATGCACAAATCAAATATCGAGTATCACAATCGAAATCGAAGTCTAGTGCATCTAAGTGCACAAAATGCGTATCACTGCACTGCAAGCATATGTGAACTATACCGAGTGCAAAAACCAAATCGTATGTGTATATACGCAAAAATCAACTCAACTGTATGAAATCCATATAATCACAAACATGAGAAACCAAGGCACGAAAAAATATCAAGTGCAACGCTATGCAGAAATCATAAATACTCAGTAGGTGCCACCATGGTGCATAAAAACGATATCATGAAACTCAATCATCAAAACCAAATCATGCGAATATATCGCTCAAAATACCAAAATCAAGTATGGCGGAATAGTCCCGCTCAAGCATGTCCTCCAAGAATCTCTGGCCGACTGTCGTGGTCACTCATAGCATGTCTCGTCGACGATCCTGAAATCTGGCCTGCTAGTGTGCGTATCATGACCACTCCTGGGTCCAAGTCTTCTCGTAATTTATTCCAGAAAGGTCCTGTCGAGATCTCTCCCAAATCTCGTCTCTTCCGAACTGTCCGGAAGTCATCGTCCCTTACTGGATCTGCTCTCGTTCCGGAACGGCTGCATACTCATCGCGACTCCTTCTGGAAGGTATATCCAAGTACAATGCCTCGGCATGTGTATCGCATCTCTGATGTCGGCGGAGTGGAATGTCGTCTCATCAAGATCTCATACGAACCTCTTACTCCACTTTCTCTAATGTCGACTGCTTCGGACTCGCCTCGTCGTGGCTGCATGGACTGAGCTCCTACGGCTATCCTCGTATCTGGAGTCTCCCAAGAATGCGTCTCACCACCGAGCATCCGAATGAAGTCGAACCATCCGATCGATTTTTCAAAATCTCATAATCCCCCAAGAGCTCAACATCTTGGGCACAGTTTAATACTATCGAGTACATACCACAGCATCGGTGGACCAGCCGTAGAAGGGCAAACCCAAGCCTCACTAATGGCGTCGCGGAACTGCCACAAACCCTAAGGTTCAAAGGATTTCACACGGTCATTATGTCGAGTTAGGGTTTCATTCTTCTAGAGGGTCCATAGAATTGCCTGCATGTCTTTCCGAATACTTTAAACTTGGAATAATAGGTTTTTGACATTCGATCGTCTCTGTCGACTCTCAACGTTTCCGCGTGAAGTCGTCTCTAGTTGGATCCAGTCTACCTGATGACCTCGGATCGGGGTAGACGAACGAACCACATGTCCTAGTAATTCATCCTCGGCTGACTAGCGACCTTCTATCATCTCTTAGCACAACTCGTACTGCAATAGCTCCAACATCTGGAGCGATATCTTATCGTTCGCAGCAACAACTGGCTCATTCGTCTGCACGCTGAACAGTGCCTCAATCATAATAAACAAGCAATACGCCAACAGTCATCAAAATCTGGCTAGCCTCTATCATTGGCTCAACCCTCTGGTGCTGATCGGCACGCCCGAGTAATCTCATACAACAATCCACCCAACGCTCGTGACGCGAAAACACAATAAAAAGACACATCTCCGCAATCGTGTGTCGCCGGAATTACGCCCTTATCATTCCTCGTTCGTGACGAGCTCGTGCTGACCGCAACTCTAGCCGTAGCTCTCCCTGCCCGTAATCGTGGCAGTAAAACCATAACTGGTACCGATGAGGCTAGATCAGGAATGAATATAATACCGAACAAAGAAATGTACATCCTAAGGATTCTTAAGTGGAGTAGCGTATCGTAAGTATGCCGTGGAACATACCCATGGTACTTCACTCTACTTTAGTCACCTATTCCATCAACCAAGGGTCATCCTACGCTCCGAAGGTAAAACCTAACGCTCTGATACCAACTTTGTCACGTCCCGAAAGTACGGAACATGACTGACACTTAAACTACGAAACGTCTCGTGGCGTACGTAATCTAACTAAGCCGAAAACCCAGAAATCCAAACTAAGAAAAATAGTAGAATGAAGGAAAAACCAACTTAAAACAAGTAGTTTTAATAGCATAAGCCGAATGATGCGTTTTAAAAAAATCAAGTATTTTCTGAAAATTTCGGCAGAGTCTCCTTTGTAAATACTGGCCCCCAAACGGGATACACATGAATAGTATACGAAATCAATAAAAGGCATCCCCAAGCGGGAACTAGCTCTTCATCAATCGACGGTCACAACCATACAAGCAATATAATATACAACGCCAAGGACAAGGATCAAAACTCAAAAGGAACTCAAAACAACAAGAAATCCACAGAAAAATAACGCGCGACTCTAAGGTCGAAAGAATAACATCACTGTCTCTAGCTCAAAATAAATACATGTTTGGTTGATGGAACTTTTAGATACAACTGAATAATAATATACAATTTATAATGATAGGTACGATACAAATAAACCCACATACTAGCAAGTCACCCGAAAGAAGCAGTGCCAGCAAAGCCATAATGAAACCTGTACGGCAAACCTGCAAGAAACTGGAGCACAACGGGGGTGAGTTACCAACTCGTGAATAGAAAATATTTACGAACAGAAGTCGCATGAACAACGCAATCCTAGGTCATATGATCATAATATATCCTCAAAATATAACCAGCAGCCTATAACCATGGCTAGGGTATACCACTAAACAACAGTAATACCAAGTGCTCGTGTCAGTGCCTTAGATAGCAATATATCATATGGATGATGTCTGAATGCATGAAAACAGAGTACATGTACTAAAGAAACTGCTTTCATAACTCAGTGAGATTTCTGTATTTTTTTAACAATGAGGTATCATAAGGAAATCAGTATAAACCGTGTCTAGCATCGACACAAAAACATAAATTCACATATCTCAATATCTCAGGCTCCGGCTACCCGGACTGACCTGGATCATCAAATCTCAGTACCTCAATATCTCGAAATCTCAATGTATCAAATCTCAATATCTAGGGCGCCGTCAGTCCATACCGGCCCCTACCATCCATCTCAAGACTACGAAGGTATCCTCCGGATATCCGACGCGTCGGGTAAAATCACCGGTCGGTAGTGCTCCCCTGCCAGGCTCAACGTCAACAACACGGCCTTCTCGCCCCGGGGTACCGCACCGGGCCCACCATGTACCCGAAACGGTTCATCCAACTCCTCGAATCGGGTCTCGAAATCCATCAGCAAACTCATGGTGGACGACTCATACATCATAGGAAAATCGCACTTTTTATTTAAAAGAGAGGGAAGGAGCTTATACAAGTTTTGCGGTTTTCCCCCAAATCCAGAAAATCTCATAGAAATCCGAATCCAAATCATCAATAGCATATAAACCCATGAATATAGGCATGAGAATCCATGAATACAGCATAACAATGAATAACAGTATACATGAAGTGACAAGTAATAACTACAATATCTAAGCTGGCATATAAGGTAAGTACACTAATATTATGTCAAACTACTAGCTATCTAGCTAAGTTAAGCAATAATATTTTCTAAGGTGTACGTGACATGGCAATTACCGATGAAGATGTGTGTGAGGCGGCAAGTAAGTGTACGTGGTACATACGCATCATCGGTGTTGGAGATAGTGCCCTCAGAGTCAATTATTGGATCACAGGCACGTGATTACAATGATTGATGGAGGACCTATCCCGCTAGGACAGTCTTACTCATGATGATAGTATGCTATCTGGTTTACCTTTATCATCGTGTACTGCTTTAGGTGACCTGACAAGTCGCTATTACACGTTGATAGAGCCCCTAGGATTCTTTCTTGACCACCAGCAGTATGAGGGCGATCATATACGTGGGAGCTGGTAGTCTATAAGCACATCCTTAAATGGTCCCTAGTCGTGGGAGTTTCGAGATAGGGCATCGATACTCCAGAGTAGACTAGTGTGTACATTCGAGACCCCGACGAGGGGCGGTGGCCGGTCTCACAAGCCACTGGTGTCAGTTCGTTCACCTAAGATGTATACAGGTGCTCATTGGGTTATGAGTACACCGGACAGGACTCGCCGGGAACATGCTAGTTGGTCATATACCAGACGTCAGATGGCAGTTCCCTGGTGACATGTGTACAGGTTAGTTCATCGACCTGGGCATCGTCATTTGTCTCATGTGAGTTCCCACTGTACTTTGATAACTACCCTACCACGGCTCAAAGGAGTCGTGCAAACAGGTTTTAGTTGGGTACAGTCCCGAGCCACATGGAGGCAGTGAGCGCATCTTCAGGGGTTCGTCTCTCCCGGTATTGGGGGTGAGATCGCGCTGTGTCTAGGAGATCCATCACACGAAGCCCTCGGCCGAGGCAAGGAGATTTACTGGTAGGTATTCCAGTAGTATCTCAGGGTGTTCTGGGCTACACTCCGACACGACTTGTACCGCTTTTGGGGGTCTGACTTTTACCAACCCCCTAGGCCCGCCATGCGATGCTCATAGACGAACGGAACCTGGCCGTGCACTCCTCCGCGGGGTAATCCTAGTACAGAAACTAAAATATACATACAACGGGTGCATCGACCGCAACCTGGCCGTGCCCCAAAATAATAATACAATCAGGCAGTGACGGCAGTCCACATGTCGGACGCTCGCCCCGCAATATCAAATGTACAAAATACAACAACAACTGTACTAGCATTGCATCCAGGCTATCTCCCACGACCGATCCGCAACATCACAGCAAATACATAGAACATCAACGTGAAAGTCACGTTCGCAAATCCGTCTAACCGGGCTATAGCAGTTAGACAGGATTTACCGATCAAGTGACATTCACGGTCGCAGATATAATGTAAATACTGTGAAATAATGTGTTTAAAATATTCCGATCGATCAAATTTTAACAAGTGGGCCCCCAAGTACTACTGTAGCACATCAAGAAATTCTGGGCCCAATGTTATTATTCCAAAACCCCTATTTTCAGCCCAAAAAGATACTGCAGAAATTTGATGCAGCGAACCCAAAATAGTGCGGCGGAAACGCGGCCAAAAGGGGTGTTTGGCCGCGGTTCCGCGCTCCTGTAGTGGAGTTAGTGCATAGAATTTTCACAGAACTCTTATTTCTTCCAGTACATCACTTTTCTCCAACCTGAAAAATTTTTCGACTCTAAAAAATTTCAACAGAAAACTGATGTGAACAAAAATGCGGATTTTGGAATTTTGGTCGATCGGAAATGTAAACACATTAAACAAAGCTAGACTAAATTAATGGCGAGGCTCTGATACCACTGTAAGTGCACGGCGGCGCCCCGGCCTCCATCCCGAGGCCAAAATGCGGAAGCGGTGATAAACTTTAATTTTGCGAACTTAGCAAACCGGCACCACCGCGCACTAAAACCCGGATCGAACCATTAACAAGTCCTAGCTAACTACAAGATAGGGAATAGAGATATACCGACTGATCCGAGTCCTCCGGTCTTCTCGTCATCGTCCCGATCTCTCGCGGAATCTCCGGTCGTCACCTCCTCGCCGGAAGGGCACCACATCGTCTGCATCTTTTATGGGCTCCCACCTCAATACCGAGGCAACTCAGGCACGAAGCTGGCTAGTCGACGTGCCCAAGGTTTGCTGTAGAATGTGTAGTGCTCATGTCTCACTTTGGGATTCATGGAGTTGCCTTTGGTGGAGGGATGAACTATGGAATTTGGAGATGGAACTTGTGGGAATTTTTCAGGAGCCAAATGAACAAAAACCCACACATGAACAAAATGGGCAGCCCCCCCTCTAACTTGGCCGACCATGCATAAAATGGAGAGAGTGAGAATGAGAGTGGAAAAGTCAAGTAAGGCCATCATGCAAGAGGGAAAAATATGTGATCATCAAAAGAAATTATTCACCACAAAATCCAACACTCAACCACTAAATCATAACCCATCATCAAGCATGATGACTTCAAAAAGTCAAGCCATCATGAAGAAGAAGAAGTCAAGGTCAAGGAATGGTGCAACCATCATAACACAAGAATATGCAAAGAACCCCTCCACAAATACTTATTTGCAACAATGCAAATAAGCCCTCCTCCACCAAACTTCGGCCAATGAACGATACAAAGGAAATTGGCCGAAACGGAAAGCAAACTGGCAACTCCCATGCGATACTACACGATGCACAGTATCGTGTAGTATGCGTTTGTATTCCAGTAGTATCTCAGGGTGTTCTGGGCTACACTAAAATCCGGTATTTGGCTCTTGAAAAATTCCCACAAGTTCCATCTCCAAATTCCATAGTTCATCCCTCCACCAAAGGCAACTCCATGAATTCCAAAGTGAGACATGAGCACTACACATTCTACAGCAAACCTTGGGCACGTCGACTAGCCAGCTTCATGCCCGAGTTGCCTCGGTATTGAGGTGGGAGCCCGTAAAAGATGCAGACGATGTGGTGCCCTTCCGGCGAGGAGGCGACGACCGGAGATTCCGCGAGAGATCGGGACGATGACGAGAATACCGGAGGACTCGGATCAGTCGGTATATCTCTATTCCCTATCTTGTAGTTAGCTAGGACTTGTTAATGGTTCGATCCGGGTTTTAGTGCGCGGTGGTGCCGGTTTGCTAAGTTCGCAAAATTAAAGTTTATCACCGCTTCCGCATTTTGGCCTCGGGATGGAGGCCGGGGTGCCGCCGTGCACTTACAATCGGTAATGGTGCTGGTGTCCTAACAGCATAATGTCAACAATGCAATATAAAATAACAATGTAAGTATGCGATGTAGAGCGAGCAACCAAAATGAGCGGGAGTTAAATATTAAACAATGGTGCCATTTGAAATAACACGAATCGTGGGGTTCTGAAACTAGGGCTACGGTGGTTTTAAGAAAGGATTCGTCTTTTGAAATATCCGTAGATCCCTTGACCTGTCTTTTAAAATACCCACGATCTGCTAGTTTTGAAATAGGTAGGAGTCTAATCTAATCTAACAACTACACTAAACTATACGGCTGAACTAACAAGCTGAACTACTGGTAAGGAAACCGCCTATCATCTGAGTCGATACATATACATACATGCATATGTATAGTCGGTGATCCTGCCTCAATAATATCATATCTGATACCATATCTATAATCAGACATCCCAAGTCAAGAGTGCAGATCAATCATCAATATATAGCTCGTACGTAAATCCGTCGTACGGCATCATAAATCTAGGTACGGGCCAATATCACTTTCATCATACTATTCATCTGGTATCCTCTATATCAAATATCATGATCGGGGTACTGATCTACGTCTAGTACAATAATGATACCTCCTAAGTATGCATGCACGTATGTGAAACACTACGTCAAGGACCTGGTACAACGTCATGTCGTATCTCAAATACGAACCCTGCCATATCACCGATGTCACGGCCTCAAATCAAATCTCATCGACTCATCTTAAATCCCAAGTACTATCCTCATTATCCATGCATGTGTATATGAATGTATATATGCATAGTCCCATACCCACGCATATTTACATATATACACATCCCCATCTACGCACAAGAAAGTAATGTATGCATGTCTGTGTGCGTATGTGGGTATAACAACTACTCTAGGGTTTCGCAACTAACCCCAAAGGTAATCCATGAACACATAAACATATCATGAATAAACATTCTCGTATCTTAAAACACCTATATAAATATATATATATATGAACTATACTACGGACTGCGGGGGTTCTATACGCCATCCACCCGACTTCTCCCCGTAGATATAAATCTACTCACCTGATCTTCGCTCGCCGATACCGAAGTCGCCACGTGCTTGCTTGTCGTCTCAAAGTCCACATGGGGTTACCTACATGTCACAACGTATCGTATCGCATTAAGACCGACTCATGACCAAAACGACACACGAATCTCATATAGGTCAAAACCTATGGTTTGCTTTCTCAAATCAACCCCAAAACCCTCGACATCGGCGTACAAACGCCGAGTGGTCGCGAAAAACTCAAACGCACCAATCATGGTTTCAAAATTCACTAATTATATATGAAATAGGTTTTAATTCATCAAAACCATAAAAGTAAACAAATCGTTTTATTTCCCAAAAATCTAGTTAGCACAAATTCTCATTTCGGTTCAAAACTTGATGTTTTAACCAATCTACATATTTTAACGATTTAAATGGCCAAAATTCTCATTAAATATCATAATTAGATCATACAAATCACTTTCATAATTTAATCTCAGAAATCTGTATTAATTCCAATTTCCTAGTTTGCAAAAATACCGATTTTAAAACTTTTAATGTAAAATTCACAATTTTACAATTAAACTTGGTTTTGCATATTTTAAATGGTTAAACCACTCATGGAAACCTTAATGATGTGCTTAAAATCCTAACTAGATTTTAATCCTACATTTTAATTTAATTTCTAAAACCTAGTTAGCAATTTAGCATAATTATCACAATTTTTAAAATAACAAATTAGCAACTAGTAACCAAATTAGATTTTGCATTCAATTACATGTTAATCCCCTCATTACTACCATAACCTAATGATAAAGAACCTAATTTAATTCAAACCCTAACTTCAATTCAAAATCCCCACTTGAATTTCCAATCATTCAATTAAACCCACAATTTAACACCTAATTAGACTAGATTGAAGTAATTAATCGAAATTACATTATGGTTTAGGATTTATACCTCAACATGTTTGAGATCTAGCATACTAACATAGCCTCCAAATTGGTTTACTAGCTCCAAGATCCATGCTTGAATGACAAAGGAATAATCGGTAAATGTTGGATTTAGATTAGCTTTGATTTTGTATGGATTTTGAGGCAAAATTGGGGATTTTTGATGAGAATGAGAGGAGAAGAAATGGGAGGGGCTGATGCAGAATCACTGGAAGGGGAGGCTCGGACATTTAGGTAGGGGGGAGAGAGAGTGATTTATTGTGTTGGAACAAAAACCACAAGTCAACAAAGCCCATGCTTCTTTCTTTTCTTTTCTTTTTCTATTAATTGGTTGCAAATGGGAAAAAGATGGAGGGCTTGACAAAAGAGTGGGGCTGCCACAAATTGGCTCGGCCATGAGAAGAGGGGAGAGAGGGTATGGTGTGGGTGTGTGGGTTAGGGAAAAGATAAATGTATTACCCCAATTCCCATTAACACTAATTTCACTAATTAAGCCCTTTTTCTTCGATATTTTCTAAACCAATTTGGCAAACCATTTCTTTTCAAAAACCACATGATAAAATTTTGTTTAATGTGTTATGATGCACAAAATTTGTTTCAACTCATTCCAATTTGTAATTTTCCCTAATTAAATGTATTAGTGACGGCTTAAAATAATATTAAAATAATTAATTTCGGAAAATTTTTCAGAAAATTTGAAATTTCACCAGTGACTCAATAAACACCAAATACTAGCAATTACATAGCTAGAATATGTATAATTAATATTATAATAAAGATATTTGTATTTTGACTTTTTCTAGAAAACCCCTTTATTTTACCGATTTTTCCGAAATTTCACCGAAACGATTTTCAAAACGTTACAACTATAACTAACAAGAATCATAGAAGTTAACAAATACTATGAAAAGTGATTATACCTGTAGAACCGATTCCTTCGTCTTGTCGTTCTCCACGTCCTCTCCGGCCTTCTCTATGTAGTAGAAGATCCACTCGAGAGCTTAACTTCTAGCTTCACCTATAACTTGAGGTAACTAGGTTTCTTAAATCGCTAATCTAAGTAACCTAGGTGATATAGAGAATGGTTAAGGATTAAGTAGTCTACTCTAATCCTTGGTCTCAACACATGAGAGGGGAGGATTAGGGTTTGAAGATAGAGAGCTTGAGGAGAGAGAAAGTGAGCAAGAGAATGAGATGAGATAATTATCTATCATAATATATATGAAGCATTAAAAATATCATGATAAATCAAATAAATGATTTAACAACCATGCTCTATAAATACAAATGGGTGATTCATCTCCATGAGTCATTAAACATTTATGATGCATTAATGACATGGATGAATCACTCAAATGAGTCATTAATCTCATTTAATGCATATGCCACCTTAACCCTTAAGTCACCATCTTCTAGAAGCTTCTCGCGTAATTACGAGAACGTCCTTCCTATCCGTGAAAACACGGAAAAACTTTAGACTGTATAAATCCAATAACCGGATACTAGAAACTGGCTTAAACCAAAGCCGGCTAGTAAAAACTGTCCGGATGTCGTACGTGCGTAAACACACGTATGCGTCCGAACCCTTGTCGTAAAACCATATGACCTCTATATCGTTTCACCTGGAGTAGGGAAACTCTCTGTGTGGGACTCTAGAGACTCGGCTACTACGCTGCCAGTGGGTTTCACCACAGACCGCAAGCGGCACTAGCTGTACGTAACGGTCCCTAGGTAAATGTCGATAAGAAGGCCGATGAGGAAACCCATCCGAACTCCTACTGAGTCTGATGTGAAAATCTCTGTACAGTCTGGTCTGTTCGTATAAGACTATCGCATATCGGGCCTAGGGGGGCGGCAAGCGTCAACCCCTTATTAGCGGTCTAAGTCGTGTCGGAGTGAAGCACATTACACCCTGAGAAACTACTGGAACCTACCAGCAAATCTCGCTTGCCCTGGCCAGGGACTTTGCGTAATGAATCTCTGACACAGTGCGATATCAACTCCCAATACCGGGAGAGACGAATCATGTCTAACCGCCACTGCCTCCAAGTGCTCAGGACTGCACCTAACTGCTACCTGTTTGCACGACCCCTTTGAACCGTGGTAGGGTAGAAATCTAAGAACAGTGGGACACACTCGAGGCGAAGTAGCAGTGTCAAGTCTGCGTACTATGCTGTACTCATGTCACCTGGGAACTGTTAACTGACGATTGGTATAAAACCAACCAACAGTTCCCCGTGAGTCTTGTCCGGTGTACCCGTAACCTAACGAGCACCTGTATACTATCTCCAGTACGACGTATTGATGGCTGTGGTACAGACCATCTCCCGGACTGGGATGAGAGGCGTACACACTAGTCTACTCCGGAGTATCGATGCCCTGTCTCGATAATCCAACGACTAGGGACCTGAAAAAGGATGTGCTTGTAGTCTACCCAGCCCCCACTAGTGTTACTGCCATCACAACGCTGGTAGTCAAGCAAGATCCTAAGAGCTCTACCAATACGTATACTCACATATTAAGATAAACAAAACCAAGTAGCATACTACCATGTTTAGCAAGACTGTTATATAACTGTGAATATCCCAAGCTTCCATTAAGTAATATACAAACTAGTATGATACAGTAATGGCCTTCTAGGGCATAAACACTAACAATCTCCCACTTGCACTAGGGCCATGTACTGGCGTATCGCAGACCTATCATCTCGAATAGCCTCTCGAACTGCGTCTGAGGAATGGCCCTTGTGAATGGATCAGCAGTGTTATTCTCTGTATCTACTCTCTTTACCTCGATCTCCCGGCGATCGACGATCTCCCTGATCAAGTGATACCGCCTTAAGATGTGTCTGGACTTCTGATGGGACCTAGGTTCCTTCGCTAAAGCTATAGCGCCGTTGTTGTCGCAATACAGAGGTATTGGACCAACGCTGGTAGGAACCACCTGAAGTTCTGTGAGGAACTTCTTCATCCAGACAGCTTCTTTTGCGGCATCGCAAGCATCTATGTACTCCGCTTCCATCGTTGATTCAGCAACGGTGTCCTGCTTGGAACTCTTCCAACAGACCGCCTCTCCATTGAGGGTAAAGACATAACCCGACATGGACTTGGAGTCATCCTTGTCACTCTGGAAGCTGGAGTCAGCAAAGGCCTCGATCTGGAGGTCTTTTCGGCCATACACCAAGAACATCTCCTTAGTCCTCCTCACGTACTTGAGAATGTTCTTTACTGCTATCCAGTGCTTCTCCCCTGGGTTTGCCTGATACCGGCTTACAACGCTTAATGCGTATGCTACATCTGGTCTGGTACATAACATCGCATACATTATATAGCCTACAGCAGAAGCGTAGGGTATAATCGACATGCGATCCCTTTCCAAATCAGTCTTGGGAGACATCTCTTTGGAGAGGGTGATTCCGTGACAAGCCGGTAGGTTACCGCGCTTAGAATCATCCATACTGAATCTTTTCAATATGGTGTCTATATACCTGGACTGCGAAAGTCCCAACATCCTCTTTGATCTGTCACAATAGATCTGGATCCCCAGAATGTAGGTGGCATCACCCAGGTCTTTCATGGAGAACTTCTGTGACAAGAATCTTTTGACTGACTGTAGCATAGGAATATCATTTCCTATTAGGAAAATGTCATCCACGTACAAGACGAGGAATACAACAACTCTCCCTACAATCTTACTGTATATGCATGGTTCATCTGGATTTTTGATAAAGTCGAACTCTTTGACGGTATCATCAAAACAGATGTTCCAACTCCGCGATGCCTGCTTTAGTCCATAAATGGATTTAACCAGCTTGCATACTTTACCGCTACTCCCACTCTTAATGAATCCCTCTGGCTGATCCATATAGACGCTCTCTTCCAAATTACCATTTAGAAAGGCCGTCTTTACGTCCATCTGCCAGATCTCATAATCGTGGAAGGCAGCAATAGCAAGAAGGACCCAAATGGATTTGAGCATAGCCACTGGAGAAAAGGTTTCGTCATAGTCCAAACCAGGTCTTTGACGGAAACCCTTTGCAACAAGTCTAGCCTTATAGGTTTCAACCTGTCCATCTACACCAATCTTCTTTCGGAATATCCACTTGCGACCTACGGGTTTTACCCCATCTGGAGCAATGTCCAAAGTCCATAATTTGTTAGTGTATATGGACTCCATTTCGGTCCGCATTGCATCCAGCCATTTTACCGAGTCGCCGCTCTGAATGGCTTGCTGGAAGCTAGTAGGGTCGTCATTATCAATGACGCAATCTTCTCGATCCCCGTCTATGAGAAAACCGTAGTATCTCTCGGGCGGATGAGACTGCCTACTACTTCTGCGGATAGGCGCTGATATGTCCCTTTCTTCTGAAACTTCTTGTTCTACCAAACTTTCAGTAACAGGTTGTGGTTCTGGAATTTCTTCCATTTTTACTGCGCTCCCACTCTTCTGATATTCTAAAAATTCAGTTTCTAAGAAGTGGGCATGACGAGAAACAAAAACCTTTTGTTCCTCTGCTTAATAGAAATAATATCCCTTAGAGTTCTTTGGATATCCCATAAGCTTACACTGTACTGAGCGTGCCTCGAGCTTGTCCGGATGCTGCTTTTTTACAAAAGCTGGACATCCCCATGTCCTAAAGTGTTTAAGACAGGGTTTCTTGCCACTCCACATCTGATATGGTGTGGTAGGCACAGTCTAGGTTGGAACCTGGTTCAAAAGATATGCAGCTGATTCTAGTGCATAACCCCAGAAAGATCGTGGTAACTCAGCCTTACTCATCATGGAACGAACCATATCCAATAGGGTTCGATTCCTTCTTTCCGATACACCGTTGTGTTGTGGTGTGTATGGAGGAGTAAGCTGAGAGAGAATTCCATTCTCTTTTAAGTATCCCAGGAACTCGGCACTTAAGTATTCACCACCTCGATCAGATCTCAGTGTCTTGATACTTTTGCCTGTCTGTTTTTCCACTTCATTCTTGTACTCTTGGAATTTCTCAAAGGCCTCGGATTTATGCTTCATTAGGAAGATATATCCATACCTAGAGAAATCATCCGTAAAAGTAATGAAGTAGGAATAACCACCTCTTGCATGTGTAGACATTGGACCGCACACGTCACTGTGTACGAGTCCTAAGAGCTCGCTCGTTCTTACTCCGTGTCCAGTAAACGGAGTCTTTGTCATCTTTCCTATGTGACAAGATTCACAAGTGGCATAAGATTGATATTCGAACGGATTCAAATATCCTTCTCTATGTAACTTCGTTAATCGTGTTACATTGATGTGACCTAGTCTACAATGCCATAAGAAAGCCTGATTTATTTCTGGAGACTTTCTTTTAAGTGTGTTCTGGACATTGAAAACCTGAGCTTGATTCAATACGTATATACCGCCATCTAATGTACCGGACCCAATCAGAACTTGATTTAGGTGGATGTGAACTACATCGCTTACGAATGTAAAGTCATATCCCTCTCTCGAAGTGAGGATACTGATATGATATTACAAGTCAAACTAGGTACATACAGACAGTTACGTAGAATAAATATCTGCCCACTTGTCAAACCTAGGCGATATTCTCCCACGGATTCAGCGTCCATGCTCATTCCGTTTGCAACTTTGAGAGACAAATCACCTACCCTTATAACTTTATGGTTTCTTAAAGCATGTAATGAATTACAGATATGAGATCCTGCTCCGGTATCTAGTACCCAGGAAGTAGAGTTAATTGACAAACAGTTCTCAATTACAAACACACTTGAGGCCGAAGCCACAACATGCTTCGTATCCTGGCTACTGGCTTCCAAAGCCCTGTAATCCTTCTGCCAATGTCTGTTCCCATAACAATAGGAACATCCCTCCTTTCCTACACCAAGTCCCGAAACTTTTGCTCTTCCCTTTCCTCCTACTTTACTGACACCGTATATCGGCTTTGTAGAGGTCTTCTTCTTTTCATCCTTTGCTTTCGCCCTGGATGTAGAAGAAGAAGGTCCCCCATTAAGCAGAGCTTGTGTCTCCCTGGTTTCTTTCAGGATGTAAGTAGAGGGTAGGGACTGTGGAAATAAGTCAGCGTATGACCTGTTTCCCAACGTGGTCTCCAGGTCCTTGAGCTCATCAATATAGCTAGTCATCGTAGGGACGTCGTCCCCTACAGATGACCCGTCAGCCGACCTTGCTTGAATTATTTCATTCAAGGTCTCATATCTTGCGATATGAGATTGCTCTCCAAATAAATCTTTGTTATGGAGAAAGATGGAAACTGAGTCCATCTTCTCGTGCTGCTTCTGGTATACACCATCAACTGAAGCAAACACGAGGCACTTGGCTTTCGCTTTATCCTTTTCCTTTGCCTGACGGATATTCGTATCCGCGACGGTGGAAACTGGACCTGGGACAGCAGGATCTTCAGTAGTAATAGGGTGGTCTAGCTTGTCATAGGCAATGGACATCTGGACAGACCTTTGCCAGTCATATAAGTTAGATTCAGTCAACTTGTTATCTAGATGTAACCTAGTCATGGTCACAAGGTCGCTGCAATGAGAGAGAGAGAAGAAAACACTTTAGCATGATGCTCTTGCAAGTTTAGATTGGTTTTTAATTTATCTAAACTGGATGGCTCCCACTGTTTCTCGAATCCTTCCTCAAACCATAAAAGATGAATTAGCCAGGACTATTCTCACTGTACAATACTTGCTTAACCGTTCAGCCAGGCTAGTGTCGGTACTTCGAGGGAGGTTTTCCAACGCTTTTGCGAAGTTTCTTAATTAAATAACCTCTTTTCTCTTGGGGCGTAACCCCGCTGACACCTTTCTCGACACCTACTTGGTTTATAGCATTGATCGTTAAGTGACGAATCTCCTGATATGTAGCATATACTCACAGTAGTATCGGGATCCAAATATCATCGTATGATAATGTTGAAGGAATCCTACCAACATTCATCAAACTCCAAATGGTATGCAACACTAGCAATTTCAGTTTCTTTAGAAACTCCCGATATGGATTTTTTCCCCATGTTCTTATGACCTTGACTAAGGGCCAAATAATCATAAGTCACATGTCAAGTTCTGCCCATCATTATCTTGTTGATTGGAACCCATCCGTATATACTCTTGACTAAGGGCCAAACAAAGTAATACGACTGTCCCAAACCAACTCATCTATCTATGTAACAAATGAATACCCCAGCAGCTACCAATCACTATGTCTTGACTAATGGCCAAACAAACATAGCTTGAATACTACTGACCATTCACAAGAAATGACGGAGGGCTACGACTGGTTTTGGCAAACCGTGAACGTAATGAACTTGATATAATCGAAGGAACCTGATAGCTTTTTAAAAGGAGTGGTTAAAGCTCCGTAATTAAAAAATTCTGCTCTTTTAAAATAACCGAGTGGTTTCTTTTAAATTTGTTCCAACTATTCAACTTTGGTTTATTTTCTTTGCATTAAAATAATGTGTCCCATCATTTAACCTATAATTGCAGAAAACAACGAAAATACAACGTGCTCTTATGCCATCTGCATTCGCCACTGGGTCCCGTCATCACCCGTTAGGTTACTTAACTAACGGCAGAGCGGGGGCTGGGCTAGCGCGGGTGTAAAACATAAGTGACGTCTAAATAGCTATCATATATAGATATTGTACATTCGTCTGATGCAATAATAGGCATTCCAGATCTCATATGAACTTTATTGGATTTGCAAGCAATCCGCGTTTGTTAAGAGCCTGCAACAAAAGACGGATTACACAGTTGTGATGAATAGCCATTACCCCACCCTAGACCACTACGGGTACGGCAAACTACCCGTCAAGTACCCGAAGTGAAGCGGTCTCCCTCAACAAAGTGAGTAGGCCACTAAACACTTCAAAGTACCCGGTAGTTTGTGCACCCCACCTTGCGTCTTTCCTAGGAGCAAAAATAGTAAAATGAAATAATACAACGGTGGCTACAACCGCAACCTGGATGTGCCCCGCAAAATAATATTACAACATATTACATTACAACGAAGGAATGAATATAACAACCCATTTCAAACCCCGGCTAATCATCACAACAGTCCAATACAGTTCACATCCACAAACAGTAAAAACCATTACAGAAATGTGCAACCCCCTGCCAACTGACATACTAGCAGTTAGGGTAGGTTTACGAACACATTATACAATCACAGATATAATCATATTAGCAAACATCGTAAAATTTCGATCGAGCAAACACTTTAGATTCTACTCCAATACTTCTCTGTGCACCTGAGACTTGAGCAGAAAAATAAACATTCCAGAAATATCATTATTAACACAGGAGAGTTACTGAAGGAATTTGGGCTGACTCGGCCCCAACTCGGCCGCGGATCCGCGGCGGATCGCATGGATCCGCCGCGGTTCCGCGGTAAGTTGGCCGAGTCAGGAGTCCAAATTTCTTCAGTAGCCCTATTATTCTATGTTTATAATTCTGAAGCTCTCTGAAAAATTTTTAGAGCCAGTTTTAAAATCGACAGAAACTGTGATAAATCGATGATGTTTCCGGTTCTTTTTTGCGTTCAAAATTCTTACGACTTTGCTAATGAGTTAATTATTGTTTAGTGAGGCTTTGATACCACTGTAATTCGATGTACAACACCCCACGACTTACGGGGAGGTGGAATAATGAAAAACGATCTTGTTTTAGGCGTAAACATCGACTAACCGAGAATCTTTGCTAAACTATAACTAACAAGAATCATAGAAGTTAACAACTACTATGAAAAGTGATTATACCTGTAGAACCGAGTTCTTCGTCTTGTCGTTCTCCACGTCCTCTCCGGCCTTCTCTATGTAGTAGAAGATCCACCCAGGAGCTTAACTTCAAGATTCACCTCTAACTTGAGGTAACTAGGTTTCTTAAGTCGCTAATCTAAGTAACCTAAGTGATATAGAGAATGGTTAAGGATTAAGTAGTCTACTCTAATCCTTGGTCTCAACACATGAGAGGGGAGGATTAGGGTTTGAAGAGAGAGCTTGAGGAGAGAGAAAGTGAGCAAGAGAATGAGATGAGATAATGATCTATCATAATATATATGAAGCATTAACAATATCAAGATAAATCAAATAAATGATTTAACAACCATGCTCCATAAATACAAATGGGTGATTCATCTTCATGAGTCATTAAGCATTTATGATGCATTAATGACATGGATGAATCACTTAAATGAGTCACTAATCTCATTTAATGCATATGCCACCTTAACCCTCAAGTCACCATCTTCTAGAAGCTTCTCGCGTAATTACGAGAACGCCCCTCCTATCCGTGAAAACACAGAAAAACTTTAGACTGTATAAATCCAATAACCGGATACTAGAAACTGGCTTAAACCAAAGCCGGCTAGTAAAAACTGTCCGGATGTCGTTCGTGCGTAAACACACGTATGCGTCCGAACCCTTGTCGTAAAACCATACGACCTCTATATCGTTTCGCCTGGAGTAGGGAAACTCTCTATGTAGGACTCTAGAGACTCGACTACTACGCTGGCAGTGGGTTTAACCACAGACCGTAAGCGGCACTAGCTGTACGTAACGGTCCCTAGGTAGATGTCGATAAGAAGGCCGATGAGGAAACCCATCCGAACTCCTACTGAGTCTGATGTGACAATCTCCGTACAGTCTTCTGTTCGTCTAAGACTATCGCATATCGGGCCTAGGGGAGCGGCAAGCGTCAGTCCCCTAATAGCGGTATAAGTCGTGTCGGAGTGAAGCCCATTACACCCTAAGAAACTACTGGAACCTACCAGCAAATCTAGCTTGCCCTGGCCAGGGACTTTGCGTAATGGCTCTCTGACACAGCGCGATATCAACTCCCAATACCGGGAGAGACGAATCCTGTCTAACCGCCACTGCCTCCAAGTGCTCGGGACTGCACCCAACCGCTACCTGTTTGCACGACCCCTTTGAGCCGTGGTAGGGTAGCAATCTAAGAACAGTAGGCACACTCGAGGCGAAGTAGCAGTGTCAAGTCTACGGACTATGTTGTACTCATGTCATATGGGAACTGTTAACAGACGACTGGTATACAACCAACCAACAGTTCCCCATGAGACCTGTCCGGTGTACCCGTAACCTAACGAGCACCTGTATACTATCTCCGGTACGACGTACTGATGGCTGTGGGACAGACCATTTCCCCAACTGGGATGAGAAGCGTACACACTAGTCTACTCAGGAGTATCGATGCCCTGTCTCGATAATCCAACGATAAGGGACCTGAAAAAGAATGTGCTTGTAGACTACCCAGCCCCCACTAGTGTGACTGCTATCATAACGCTGGTAGTCAAGCAAGATCCTAAGAGCTCTATCAATACGTATACTCACATATTAAGATAGACAAAACCAAGTAGCATACTACCATGTTTAGCAAGACTGTTATATAACTGTGAATATCCCAAGCTTCCATTAATTAATATACAAACTAGTATGATACAGTAATGGCCTTCTAGGGCATAAACACTAACATATATGATATATATATATATATATTATATGAAGCATGGCATGGATTTTCTATTTTTAGAAAATAGAAAATGATGTGGAAAATGGGGAGACTTTTTTGTGGAATGTGAAAGCATGGCTTTGTTATTTATTTTATTCATTTGCTTGCACTATTGAAGCATGGTTACAATTTTTAATGGTTAAAAATTATATGCTTCAATAATGTGTGAGCTTTGAAGAGCCATTCTACACTTCATTCTTCACTTGAGTTATTTTCTTCACTTCAGGTCACTTGCTCTCAAGCTCTCTCCATCTTCTTCACCACCACCTCCAAGCTCAATCCCTTACATGAGTTGTGAACTCTTAAGCTTGTGAGAATCCTAGTGAGCAAGCAAAACCCCTACTTCACCATCCTACACTAGATTAGCGCTTTGGTGTAATGTGTTTCCTTAACTGAAGTGTTTAGTGAAGAGGTAGATTGGATTAGTGGACCTTCAGGTGGATCATCTTCGGCACGAAGTTCATCGAAGGAAGCTTGTTCATTCTTCAAGTGGAGCCTAGCGGAGTCATAGGGACTACAACCCAGAGCTTTAGAAGAGAAGGACATGGTCTACAAAGGTTGTAGCCATCCATCTCTTAGTATAGTTTATGATATCATAGTTAAACCCTGGTAATCTAGTTTTTTCTATTCTTGTTTAGTGATGATTAGCACCCCAAAAATTTTAAAATGGCATGCTTGATGCTATTAAGACCCAATGGTGGTGCTAAAAAAACACTTTCAACCATAACGCATGAAATTAGCAAACATTCCAATAAGATACCGACACAAACGCTAAACCTATGAATCGGCTCCCACAAGCTCCCAAGTGTTAGCTTAGCGGGCTAAACGCATGAAGCGACATCCTAGACCATACCTTTGGCTGTTAAACGTACGAAACACTTTAAAAAAAGTCAGATAAATCCATATCGCACATTGCCGAAACGCTTTAGTTATATCTAAACTGTCCCAGATTTTTATACACATATAATTAGAGAAAATTGCACATATCACAAGCCTACAAATAACCCCAGAGACCCCACAACGAAGATTCACCCCCAGCCTCCCATCTCTGGCCGCAATTTGCGGCCAGAAGGAATATTTTTGCGGCCTGGAAATGGAGGGATGGTTTTAGGTTTTTATGGTAGGTTCTAGGCCTCTAGACTAAGTCTATGTGATGGCAACTTCTCAAACTGACACCCGGGTTGATAACAGATTCAAACAATACCCTAACAATTAACACAATAATGATATAAACACTAATTTAAAACATTATGGTATTTTACTGAAACTAATTAACACAAAACCTTCCTTATAGCCTAAATAAGGGTTTAACATCATTACCTGACCAAAACTTAGGAAAACCCCCAGCCTTGCAAGCTCCAAGACAACTCAAGAGTGTTAAACATGCT
This sequence comes from Agapanthus africanus, assembly GCA_030015575.1. NCBI lineage: Eukaryota > Viridiplantae > Streptophyta > Magnoliopsida > Asparagales > Amaryllidaceae > Agapanthus > Agapanthus africanus. The sequence goes on along the minus strand of JASDDO010000014.1, from coordinate 448,844,565 downwards.
TAGTTGAGGGTTTAGTGGAGTTTGATGTTGATTTAGGATTAAGGTTAGTGGGAAAAAGGAGATCAAGTGAAGAAGAAGAATAAGAAAATGAGAGGGAGGGAGTGTTGAGGAAAAATGAGGGAGGGAGATGGTGAAGGTGAGAGATGAAAGCCATGCTCTTTCTCTCTCCTCATTAAATGTCGCACATGCTTGTCCCCCATGCCATCATGCCTCAATTTTCAATTCTTTTTCCTTTTCTTTCCTATTTAAAATAAAACCTATTTTACTTAAAATAGGTAAATATATACATAACATGACATAATGGTTAAGTGTCATGGCTAACAAAGCATGGTTAACACATCCTTAACCCTAAATTAACATACACAAGTGTGTGCAAGTACAAAAATAATTTAATAAAATATTAATTAATTATAGTAAAATATATGAAAACAATTATTGGTTAAGTTTATTAAAAACCTGCAATATATCGCGTAATTAACTCTTAACGCATTTGAAGGTGTTACAGGAAAAGTAAATAATATATATCGAATGGAGACAACAAGCTCAACCCAGAAGTGTCCCAATAAAAAAATATTACATACAATTATTTACAGGAATGAAAATTGAAAAACTCTTATCTCACATAAAACCCCCGGCTATTCAATCACGACGATCCAATATAACATATCGATAGCAATACAATAATATCACATGTCATCAACGTAAATAAATATGCGTATCACTAATGTTATTGTTTTATAGCAACAAGATCGGGGATATTTATACATATAACACTTACTGTTGGGATACCTACAACGGCAGCAAGGTTTCGGGTGGCATCTCTTATGCCAATTTCAAATTTTGCCATTATAGATAACCCTAAACATAAGAACTTTAACTAGAGAATCAAACAAAACTAGCAAGTTAACACATTAACATCTAAGAGTTTGGGATTACAACCTTTGTATTCCGTTCCTTCGCTTCATAAGCTCCGTATTGAGGTCCCTTCACTGCGATCATCAAGTACCCGGACTCTAGAGAGGCTCCATGAAGAGAAAGATGCAACCTTTCTTCCAATCTTCAAGAACTAAGATGATCTACATTGAAGAAACACTAACCCAAGCTCTTGCTTCATAAATCATGTATTAGTAAAGCAAACACCCTAATCTAAGTGGCTAGAATAGATGCAGATGATGAAGTAAAAATTTTGCTCTCTGTTGTTTTCAATTTCTTACATAATATCCATCACTAATGAAAAGCTAGAAAGCTTTTAAGAAAGGAAGAAGAAGAATTTCTTTTGTAATGAATAATGAATTGTTTTTGAGGTTAGAAATGCAACCTAGGGTTAAGCATGTCATGCTTAACCCTTGTAGAGACTTTACCATGGGTTAAGATTTGGGTTGGGTTAATAAATATCTCTCCAAAATAACAAAGAAAAATGGACAAAGTCAAAGCTTCAAGAAGCTTCCACAAAGCTCATCCAAAACAATAACCCTAATCCAAACCCTAATATGGTTAAGTCTCAAAACCCTAGTTGCATTGGTAACCCTAACATGTTACAATATTATATATTACATATACAATATATAATGTAACAAAATAAAATAAACAATTAACATATATCGCATATACATCAATGTATTATTATCCAAGTGAGAAAAAGAATCTTTAAGTAAGCTTATATTAGTTAATGTAATGTAATATATCAAATATATAATTATACATTAAATTATCGAATCAACACTTGATCCGATAATCCATCTATTTCATAAATAACCGACTAATATAAAATGTATCAGTTTATCGAATCAACAATTGATCTGATGACCCAGCTATATCACATATACCCGGCCGATATCACATATCACGAGAATGGAATACGGTATCACATACTCGTATTATTCTCGGTCCCGCACATATCACATATGTGCTCCTACTCCGTTTTTCCTGAGCCAGGAAACCTCTGTATAGGACTCTAAAGAATCGTCAATACGCCGGCAGTAGGTGATGATCATATCAAACACCCACAAGCTGCAAGCGGTCAGCTAAACGTAATAGCTACCCAGGTATTGAGCGAACAGAAGATCAACAAGAAAGCCTGGACATTCTCCTGCGAATCCAATCAGTAACACTCCCGTACAGTCCGGTCTCATCGTCTGATATGTCGCATATCCATTCTAGGGGTGGTAAAACGTCAGACCCTAGTAACCAATAAGTCGTGTCGATATGAGGTCCATAACAGTTCAAGAAACTACCGATTACACTTACCAGTAAATCTCAGCAACCCTGGCCAGGGATTTCTAGTTATAGCCAATCGAACATAGCGCAACATCAACTCCCAATACCGGGAGAGACGAAACCCCTCCTATCGCTTTTTGCCTCCATGTGATTCGGGATTGTACCCAAAAGCCACCATTTTGCACGTTCTTTTGAATGTGGTAAGGTGGAAATCAAAGCACAGTGGGAATCACACAAGACTCTATGACGATCTCGGGTCTACAGACTAACCTATACCAGTGTCACCAGAGAACTGCCATCTGACGTGAGGTATAATACCATCTGGGAGTTCTCGGCGAGTCCGTTCAGTATACCCAGTCTCCATTGAGCACCCGTATACTATCTCTGATGTCAAACACCAATGGATATAAGATCATCCATCGCCCATTTACATGGGTCGAGAAGCTATACGCTAGTCTACTCTGGTATATCGATGCCCTGTCTCGATACACCTACGACTAGGAACATTTGAAGGATGTACTTAGCGACTATATTGTCCCCACTAGTATGATCTGTATCATAGTCCTGGTAGTCAAGCACTCATCCTAAGGGCTTTATCAACATGTAACATAGAGACAATTAGAGTACATGTTAAGATAAAGAGCAACCAGATAGCATACTATCATGTCGAGCAAGAAATTCCTCTATATATATGTCCAAGCATCCAATACAATATACATCGTATGTACAGTAATGGCCTCTAGGGCATACATATCACTAACAATCTCCCAATTGCACTAAGGCCATTTGTTGTAGTATCTTATACCCAACAATCAGCTGTGGTTGAAGTATCTCATACTCAACCATCCCATAAAAGTCTCTACTAGGAAATAGGCCTTTGTAAGTCGATCCGCGCGGTTGTCCTCTGTATCTACTCTCATAACCTCGATTTCCCTGGAGATCAACCATCTCCATCATCAGGTGATACTGCCTAAGAATATGTCTGGATCTCTGATGGGACGGGGGTTCCTAGGCATAAGCTACAACTCCATTGTCACACAATGGTAGGAACAAAGTTCATCTCATGAACTTATATATATCCAGACTGCCTCTTTGGTAGCATCCTTGGTAACGATGTATCTAGCCTTTAATCGTCTAGTTTGCCACGGTATCAAGCTTGGAGCTCTTCCAACATACCGTCCCTCTACTGAGGGTAAGACAATGCCTGTGACTGACATTTAGTCTACCTTGCCACCCTGGAAGCTTTCCAGTGATTCTCCTCATGATCGATTGATACCATCTTACTACTTCTAGTGAGAATCCTAACATCCAATTAGATCTATCTCATAGATCCAAAACCCAGGATTTAGGAGGTATCACCTTGATCCTATATGGAGAATCTATGTGATAAGAGGAGATTGACCGAGCGTAGCATAGGAAACTCCTTCCCTATCAAGAGTATGTCATCCACGTACTATATGGGGATCACCACCATACTCCCTACTACCTTTTTGTATATACTAGGTTCATCTTCTATTTTGATGAAGTCAAACTCTTTGAACACCACATCAAAACAGATGTTCCAACTCCGCGATGCCTGATTTATCCCATAAAACAACTTGCACACGTTTTCGCTTCTCCCACTGTCTACGAAGCCCTCTGGCTGTGTACTTATAGACGCTCTCTTCCAAATCACTATTTAAAAAAACAGTCATGACACCCAACCGCCAGATATCGTAGTCATGGTATGTAGAAATGGCAAGTAGGATCTGGATGGACTTAAGCATAGCTTTGAAAGTCTCAACTTTTCCATGTAGACTAAGTAATCTTCTCAAGATGTACTTGCTACTGATGGGGATTTAACCCTTCAGATAAAGCAACCAAAGTCCATACTTTGTTGGTGTATATGTATTCCATCTCAGATTGCGAAGCATCCAGCCATTCTCACAGAGTACCCACACTTGATGGCCTGCTCGAAACTGGTTGGGTCATCATCTCATGATGCAATCCTCCTTCCCACTATCATAGAGAAAATCGAAGTATCTCTCAGGTGGGTAGGAACCCTACTAGATCGGCGGAGAGGCTGAGGTTCGTAAGAAACAATTGAATCCTCCGGTTCTACCAAATCATCTGCTATAGTTTGTATAGCTGGAACTCCTTCCAGTTCTGCCTCATGACCACTAATTCCTTCACAAGAAATTCCCTTTTTCTCAAAAAGGTGGCATGCCGAGAAATAAAACACCTTTTGTTCCTCGGTTCGGTAGAAGATATTCCCTTGCGAATGTTTGGGATATCCAACAAACTTCCACAGAATCTGATCTTGCCTCGAGCTTGTCCGGATCGTGCTTTTGGCATAGAACGGACAACCCCAAATCTTAACATCCTTAAGAGATGGGCTCTTCTCATACCATATCACATATGGAGTGGTAGGCACCTGATTTGATTAGAACCCTATTCAATAGGTATGCAGCTTCTCAAGTGCATATCCCCAAAAGGAAAACGGCAACTCAATAGTACTCATCATAGAGCACACCATATCACATAGGGTGCGATAGCTCCGCCCCGATATACCATCGTGCTGTGGTGTATACGGAGGAGTAATTCTGAGAGAGAATCTCATAATCCTTTAGAATAGTCCAGGAATTCTGTGCTCAAGTATTCTCCTCCCTGATCTCATCATAAGACATAATACGTATACCTGTTTTGGTTCTCCACTTTGAACTTATATTCATTGAATTTCTCAAAATCTTCAGACTTGTGTTTCAACAGGAACATACGTTCGAATCTTGAGAGATAATCAGTGAATGCAATGAAGTACAAAGAACCGGTCCTGGCATGTGTCGACAGGGGACCTTACATACATCATCATGTATTAATCCGAAGAGTTCATTAACTCTTTCTCTGTTTCCAATAAACGGAGCTGTGGTCATCTTATGTTTGTTACATGACTAGCAAGTTTCACAAGATATAAATCCATACTGATTTAAATATGCATCTTTATGTAACTTCAGCTAGTCGGGTCGCATTGATATGACCTAGTCTACAATGCCTCAAGAAGAATTCGTTCATTTCTGAACTCTTCCTCTTGTGTGTGTTCTGTACGTTAAGAACTGTGGTTTGATTTAGAACGTTTATGCTTTTAGATAACGTGCCTGAACCGATCAACTCTTGATATAGGAAACGTTCAAAACATTATCCAACAATACAAAATTATATCCTTCTTTACTAAATAAAGAGACTGATATGATATTGTATATAAGGTTCAGTATCTAATAACATTCATTCAGAATCAATGTATTTTAGTAATACAGGGTGATAACTGCCAACAGACTTGGCTGCAACACTTACATCATTTTTAACTCTTAAAACTTCTGACCCTTTCTCAGTTCTCTACCTTTTAGTAGCCCATGTAACATATTACATATGTGGGATCCTGATCCGGTATCTCATACCCAGGACGTAAAGAATTCCGAGAAACAGTTCTTGGTAATGAACACACCCGAAGAATATGCATCGGCTTGCACTTTCTTCGTTTGGGCGGCAAGAGAATTCTGGTAACCCCATATTTCTTGCTCGGTCTAATAACAATTATAAGTTGGAGAGGGACCAACGTTCCCTAGAGCAGTATAACAAGCGGGTTCGGTCAATACATCTGTATTATTATCTTGATTAAGGCGTGACATGGTGTCACGACCCAAGTTTGGATGTGACCGGCACTTAGATTGTATCATATCTAAAGATATGCACAAGTCCAAGTAAGCCGAAAACCAAGATCAAAATACCTTTTTGCGGAATTACTTATGAAAATTTAGTTTTTAAGTAAAAATCTCAATTTATGAAGTTAATTTATTAAACAAAGAATAAAGGTTAAATTTAGCAGTATTCCAAGTTGGAATCAACAATATTAACAATAAACATAAAGAACATCACTTTGAATCTCATAAAGAAAGAAATAATGATACTAACCAACAGATCTCCACTGTCCATATATGTAACACCTTAGGATAAGGGTTAGTTAATTATTATAATTAAATAATGATTTTTAATAAAAAGTTTACCAAATTGTGTTTTAAATATTTTTCCTAATTTAATAAACATTTTTCCAAAATTTTCTTAGGCTTGCACAAACATGTGCATGTAAACTAGGGTTTTTAAATGAAGAAAATACCATAATTATTAACCATGGTGGGTTAATTGTAGGATTAATTCTTTTGGGTTATAAGCAAGTTTAATTAATTAGTTAAATTAAAAGATTACTTTAATTTGAATGGTGAGAGTGTTGACTTGTGAGAGAGAGAGAGAGTGCATCATGGCTTTAGGCCATGCTTGCATTAAATGAGGTGAGAGAGAGAGAGGGTTGACAATTGGAAGCAATTATTTCCTCTCATTTCTTTTCTTTGTTTCTCTCATAACCCTCACACTCACACACACACACACTCTCAGCAGAACCCCAGCAGCAGCAATTGAAGCCACAGCAGCAGCAGTAGCAGCAGCAGGGGCAGCAAGAAGAAGCAGCAGCAGCAGCAAGGTTCAGCAGCAGCAGCAGTGGGCATCAGCAGCCCCAGCACCATGTGCAGCCCCTACCCTTCACTTCTTCTCCTTCCTGCAGCTCCCTAAGGTCGAGAGTGAGGTATATTTCCTAATTTAGTCCCTAGTTAGCTTGGTTAGTGTCGATTTGCATCGGTTAATGGATATTGGTGCGTTTTAGTGCGATATGGGATGTTTAGTGGGAACTTTGTGCATTTGGGATATGATTTGGTTTCAGTAGGATGCTTGAGGTCTGTTGAGGCCATTGTAACCTAGTCCAACCCCTATTACGCTAAAATACCACCAGTTTTCACATTGGATGCAAATGTCGTATTTGTGCAAAAATTGGGTTTTCTGGATCTGCTTTTGACCCTGTAAGTTCAGATTGATTTTGAGTGGACTGTGGCATAGTGGAGTGGAGGTGATACACTAGATGAAACCCGACCCCCTAACTCCCCTTCCCGGCCGCCAAAACCACCATTCTGGCCGCAAATTGCGGCCAGACAGGGGGTGTTTTGGTAATTTTTGGTTTCTGTAGGTGTGTTTTTGTGTGTAGGGTATTTTGGTATATATATATTTTTAAGATCAATTCTGTAGGAAAATCTGGGACCAAATACATGTTTTGCCGTTTTTCTAAACCTTCGTGACACGCGTGATACGTGAGTAGGTTTGGGTTCTGCGTATCGCAGCGCGTCGGGGTTGTTTCGTGGCGCGTGAGTACACGTTTTAGCGTATCGCGCACACGCGCGATTGGGTTGCGACACAGGTTTCTTGTTGGTTTATAATGTCGCGTTTTGTGACTTAAGCTTATGTGTGATATGTGTATGTGATTCTAGGTTCGCAGGCCAGTGAGACGGACGCTGCGAAGAAGGGTAAGCAAGTGGTTGGATACACCTAGCGCGAGACACGGTGAGTAGATTTCACATCTATGGGGATATCGCCCGCATGGCGTTATGCGTCAGGGCTGATAGGACTTTGTTATTATATGTTTCATACACCCCATAGACTGTCATTGCATATTGCATTCCCTGCTATACATATATACATATTGGTTAGAACTGATAGAACTGCCATGATCATACTATTGTGTATTGTTGTAACTTATCTAGACTTGATACCTATATCACAGTGGATCATTGCATTGTAGTTCATTCTCATGTGACATGACTTGATATACACATTGATGCACCTATCACATCGCAGTTACTTGTATTATTGTTGGGATTTCATATGACTTATGGATTTGGGAACCGTGGCCTTTTCTATTAAGAACCATTTAAAAACCCGGTTCCCTTGATATGATAATTTGGGGCGTCGCCCCGTGTTTTCTCGGTGCTTGAGGCATGGATTGATAGAGGGCTGACCCGGACTGACGGATGCCCGATGGGTTGATATAGGGCTGACCCGGACTGACGGATGCCCGATGGATTGATAGAGGGCTGACCCGGACTGACGGATGCCCGATGGGTTGATATAGGGCTGACCCGGACTGACGGATGCCCGATGGATTGATAGAGGGCTGACCCGGACTGACGGATGCCCGATGGGTTGATATAGGGCTGACCCGGACTGACGGATGCCCGATGGATTGATAGAGGGCTGACCCGGACTGACGGATGCCCGATAGGTTGATATAGGGCTGACCCGGACTGACGGATGCCCGATGGATTGATAGAGGGCTGACCCGGACTGACAGATGCCCGATGGATTGATTGAGGGCTGACCCGGACTGACGGATGCCCGATATATTGAGAGAGGGATGACCCGGACTGACGGATTCCCGGTATACACGTGAGAGAGGGCTGACCCGGATTGACGGAGGCCGATACAGGATGTTTTGCGTGTCGATGCTAGACACGAGTATTTATGATATTTGGGTGCCGATGTTAGGCACTCGGGATTTTCAGGGATATACAGGGTATGAGGGCCGATGGAGTACCGGCGTTTGAGATGTTGGGACTTGTGGTGCATACATACTTATGTAGTCCACCTCGATACTTCATGTAGATACTATATCCCCATGCTCAGCATTCATTATCACATCTCACCCTGTAGTATATCACCTGATAGAGGACTGGCATTATTACTATGCATACTGCCACATCGCATTGATATTATCTGCTGGCATTAGTAGAGCCACGCTACATGTGCATGCTTGCGATTACCTTTATATGTTATCTCTATTCACGAGTTGGCAACTCACCCCCGTTGTGCCACAGTGCTTGCAGGTTGCCCCGGTGAGTAGTCACGGCTGGCTGTTACCGCATCTTTTGGCACAGATACCCCTTTTGAGCTGAGTTAGCCCTTTTGCTGTTTAGGTGGGTTTTGTACGGTATCTGTTATCTTTCTGTTGTACATTGATGTATCTAGTATTCTCCATCTACTTTTCTGTATTGACTTAGAGACAGTGGTGAGGACGATATGTATGATTTTATATTCTGGTGTCGAGCTCGCATGTGAGCCGACTTTGCTTTATGCAGTCTTATCTTTATGATATTGTCCTTGTTTTACTGTGTATTCTTCGCTACGGCGTCGTATATCATTTTGTGATGCTTCATTCTTGTCACTTGTTATTTCTGCTACACCTTGTCTTTACCCGACTTTCGGGACTAATGTTTTAAAAAGGGGAATGTTACCAAAATTATAAAACTTATAACTTTTGAACTTAAAAAGGTTTTCTACTAAATAAATGGAAGTTTTTCGGACATGTACGATTGTTTTACAAAATGTTTTAAATTCACTCTATATTTATTGGTTTTGATTTCTGGGTTCGGCTTACTTAGCCGCGTTGCGCCTGTAGACGTTGCGTGGTTAAGTGCCGGTCACGAGTCGAATTCTCGGGTCGTGACAAAGTTGGTATCAGAGCTTAGGTTTTACCTTCGGAGTGTAGGATGACCCTGGTATGATGGAGTAGGTAGCTGCAGCAGGGTAGCGTAGCGTGCGTATGTTCCGCGGCATACCCACGACATGGTACTCCGCTTACGCGACCTTAGGGCTTGTTGATTTGATTCCTCCTTATATTCTTGTGATTCGATTTCCGTGTTCTTATCGAATCCAAATTTTCTTTCAGCCAATATGCCGCCTAAGACTACGAGGGCACAGAGAGCGGCCGCGAGGGCCGAGATTCGAGTTGACTCGTCCGAGACGAGGACTGATCCGGGCAGTGCACCCGTTGTACCCGAGCAGGCTGTTCCTGCCGTGACAGAGCAGATTGCCACGTTAGGGGCTGGTATGCAGGAGATGCGCCAGACGGTGGGATCTAGCATGCAGGAGATGCGCCAGATGATAGGATCGCTTGTTGAGACGCTTCGAGCGCAGCCGCCAGAGGTAGCTCCACCAGTTCCAGAGACCGCTATGGTACCTACCGCACAGCCAGTTGCTCCTGCAGCCACGGAGGTGATTACAGTGTCGCTATCAGAGTTCATGAGGCTGAAGCCTCCGGTTTTCACAGGCACCGATACAGCCGAGGACCCACAGTCTTTCATCGACAGGAAGGCCAGGATATGCCGTTCCCTCAGATGCGCAGATGCGAGATGGGTCGAGTTCGCGAGCTTTCGCCTGGAAGGTCTTGCGCAGAAGTGGTGTGATTCCGTGGAGAAGGGCAGAGCAGCAGGTCTTCCTCCTATGACCTGGACGGAGTTCGTGACTATATTTCTAGCCCGTTTCCTTCCCCGGAGTGTTAGAGATGCCCGAGCACGCAGGTTTGAGTCTTTGCGCCAGACGCCAGGGATGACAGTGGCAGAGTATGACGTACTGTTTACAGAACTAGCAGTCTACGCCCCACATTTAGTGGCCACCGAGGAGTTGCGAGTCCGGAGATTTGTTCGAGGCTTGATTTCACCAGTGTTCCTCGCGATCAGCGCGCAGCACTACGAGACCTACGCAGCAGCGGTAGACGCAGCCCTAGTGGTCGAGGAGCACCTTGTTGAGACTTCGGCACTCCCAGAGCCGAAGAGAGCTCGTGCGGATACTTCAGCACAGAGACAGCCTTTTCGGCGCCGTGATAGACGTATTGCAGGCAGCAGAGATTCAGGGCGGGGCCGGTTATTCAGTTCTTATTCCCAGGATGGTCAGCGGCCGTCGTCGGGATGTTTTCGCTGTGGGAGTTCTTATCACCGTGTACGGGATTGTCCTGAGTTACCCCGGACCGAGGCGATAGCACCGCATGTCACATTACCACTTTCACCACCCCAGAGAGCGTTGCCTATCGTACCTACCGTTGCTCCGCGCCAGACTCATACACAGCGAAGTCGTGGGCGTGGAGGAGTTGCTCAGAGAGGGCGAGGTGACCGAGGCAGAGGGCAGCCAGCCGCAGGTGGTGGACAGGCGAGGGTTTTTGCTTTGACACATCAGGACGCGCAGGCGTCCAATGCAGTGGTTTCAGGTATCCTCCCTGTATGTTCAGTTGACGCACATGCACTGTTCGACCCCGGATCCACACACTCGAACGTATCCACGCACTTTGTGCCGAGTTTGGGTAGAGAGTCCGGCTTGCTTGATCAGCCGCTTGTGGTGACTACTTCTGTGGGAGAGTCGTTTGTTGCTAGGCACGTGTTCCGATCCTGTATCGTCTGTATTGGCGAGAGAGAGTTGCCTGTCGACTTGATCCTTCTGGAGATGTTGGACTTCGACGTTCTTTTGGGCATGGATTGGTTAGCCACGTGCTATGCTTCTGTGGACTGCCGCGAGAAGACAGTTAGATTCTGTTTCCCCGGCGAGTCGGTTTTTGTTGTGTTGGGGGACCGTAGTGCCGCCCCTCACAGTGTGATTTCTTCTTTTCGCGCTGGACAGCTTTTGAGGAAGGGATGTCAGGGATTTCTCGCTTATGTTCGCGATGCTCGCGCTACAGAGGTTCCATTGGATCAGGTTCCGGTTGTTAGCGAGTTTCCTGATGTGTTCCCTGACGAGCTTCCTGGGTTGCCGCCCGAGCGCGACATTTCTTTCTGTATTGATTTGGTTCCTGGTTCGGGGCCTATTTCTATACCGCCCTATCGGATGGCCCCGGCGGAACTTCGTGAGCTGAAGGGTCAGTTACAGGATTTGCTGGACAAGGGACTTATTCGACCCAGTGTTTCTCCTTGGGGTGCTCCAGTCCTGTTCGTCAGGAAGAAGGACGGCAGCTTACGTCTTTGTATCGACTACCGCCAGCTGAACAGGGTGACAGTGCGGAACAGGTATTCTTTGCCGCGTATCGACGATTTGTTCGACCAGCTTCAGGGGGCAGGGTACTTTTCGAGGATCGATTTACGATCGGGCTATCATCAGCTGCGGGTTCGACAGGAGGACATTCCTCGGACAGCCTTCCGTACGCGCTACGGCCATTACGAGTTTTTGGTGATGTCGTTCGGACTCACCAATGCGCCAGCAGCCTTCATGGATTTGATGAACCGTATTTTCCGGCCTTACTTGGATCTGTTCATTATAGTCTTCATTGACGATATCTTGGTGTATTCCCGGAGTAGTGAGGAGCACGAGCAGCACTTGCGGGTTACATTGCAGACATTGAGGGAGCACCAGCTCTATGCGAAATTCTCCAAGTGTGCTTTTTGGTTAGACACCGTGGACTTCTTGGGTCACGTGATTTCACGAGACGGTATATGTGTTGACCCGAGGAAGATCGAGGCCGTTCAGCGTTGGCCCAGACCCACATCGGTGACGGAGATTCGCAGCTTTTTGGGATTGGCCGGTTATTACAGGCGTTTTGTGCAGGACTTCTCACGTATTGCTACACCGTTGACCGGGTTGACCCGGAAAGGAGTTCCCTTCGATTGGACGGAGGAGTGCGAGCACAGTTTTCAGCAGTTACGGACACGGCTGACGACGGCACCGGTGTTATCCTTACCTTCCGGATCGGGCGGATTTGTGGTCTTTTGTGATGCTTCTCGAGTGGGATTGGGATGCGTTCTGATGCAGCATGATAGGGTGATCGCGTATGCCTCGCGACAATTGAAGAAGCACGAGCAGAACTACCCCACTCATGATTTGGAGATGGCAGCAGTGGTCTTCGCACTTAAGATCTGGCGACACTACCTATACGGCGAGTCGTGCCAGATATTTACGGATCACAAGAGTCTGAAATACATATTCCAGCAGCGGGACCTAAACCTTCGGCAGCGTCGATGGATGGAGTTAGTGAAAGATTACGACTGCGAGATCTTATATCACCCGGGCAAGGCAAATGTGGTAGCGGATGCTTTGAGTAGGAGGCCCGGGAGTAGTTTATCATGTTTGAGCGCAGTGCAGGAGCAGTCATCCGCAGATTGGCAGATATTATGCGACAGTCGAGTACAGTTCGAGTTCACGCCGATTGGAGGACAGGTAGCGCATGTCCGTGCACGCCCACGGTTGATTGATCGTATACGTGAGGCACAGCTCAGTGATGACCGATGTTCGGAGATCATGGCACAGATAGGACAGGGCAGATTTTCCGAGTTCGTGATCGATGATCAGGGGATACTACGGTTTGAAGTCAGACTGTGCGTACCTGATGCTGAGGGACTGAGGCGTGAGATTCTTGAGGAGGCACATCGATCGGTATAAAGCGTCCATCCCGGTTCCACCAAGATGTATCATGATATGCGAAATGTTTACTGGTGGGACGGAATGAAGAAGGACATTGCAGATTTTGTATCGAGATGCCTGACCTGTCAGCAAGTCAAGGCTGAGCACCAGAGGCCCGCGGGAGAGCCACAGCCGTTACCCATCCCGGAGTGGAAATGGGAACAGATTTCGATGGATTTCGTGGTGGGTCTACCCAGGACTAGTGGGGGGTATGACTCCATCTGGGTGATCGTGGATCGTTTGACAAAAGCGGCTCACTTCTTACCGGTGAAGACGACTTTCGGATTTACTCAGTACGCTCAGATCTATATTGACGAGATAGTGCGACTACACGGAGTCCCGACGTGCATTGTGTCCGACAGAGGCACCCAGTTTACTAGTAGACTATGGCAGAGGCTTCAGGAGGCTTTGGGCACTCGCTTGAGTTTCAGCACGGCATTTCATCCGCAGACCGACGGACAGTCAGAGCGGACCATTCAGACTCTCGAGGACATGCTCAGAGCTTGTGTACTAGATTTTGGAGGTAGCTGGGATCATCATTTGCCCTTAGTAGAGTTTTCCTACAATAACAGCTACCAGGAGACCATTCAGATGGCACCGTTTGAGGCTCTTTACGGGAGGAGATGCAGGTCACCTACTTGTTGGACGGAGCTCAGTGAGAGCAGTATCTTAGGGCCACAGATCGTTGAGGAGACGACCGCGAAGATCCAGTTGATTCACGATAGGATGAGAGCAGCGCAGAGTAGGCAGAGGGCTTATGCAGACCATCGACGACGCAGACTTGAGTTTTCTGTTGGTGATCATGTTTTCTTGAGGGTCTCCCCAATGAAAGGTGTGATGAGGTTTGGGAAGAAGGGGAAGCTTAGCCCCAGGTATGTGGGCCCCTTCGAGATCCTCGAGCGTGTTGGTGCAGTAGCTTACCGATTAGCCCTTCCGCCCAGCTTTCCAGACGTGCACCCCGTATTCCATGTCTCGATGCTCCGCAGATATCTGCATGATCCTTCGCATGCGATTCAGCATCCGACGATCCAGCTTGAGCGTGATCTTTCCTATGCAGAGCAGCCGGTGATGATCATGGATCGGCAAGTGAAGAAATTGAGATCGAAGGAGATTCCATCAGTTAAAGTACTTTGGCATGGTCAGAACCGTGAAGAGGTCACTTGGGAGACCGAAAGCGAGATGATGAAGACGTATCCCCATCTTTTTGAAGGTAACCTTAGTTAGATTTTTGAAATTCGGGGACGAATTTCTTTAAGGGGGAGAGATTGTAACACCTTAGGATAAGGGTTAGTGAATTATTATAATTAAATAATGAATTTTAATAAAAAAGTTTACCAAATTGTGTTTTAAATATTTTTCCTAATTTAATAAACATTTTTCCAAAATTTTCTTAGGCTTGCACAAACATGTGCATGTAAACTAGGGTTTTTAAATGAAGAAAATACCATAATTATTAACCATGGTGGGTTAATTGTAGGATTAATTCTTTTGGGTTATAAGCAAGTTTAATTAATTAGTTAAATTAAAAGATTACTTTAATTTGAATGGTGAGAGTGTTGACTTGTGAGAGAGAGAGAGAGTGCATCATGGCTTTAGGCCATGCTTGCATTAAATGAGGTGAGAGAGAGAGAGGGTTGACAATTGGAAGCAATTATTTCCTCTCATTTCTTTTCTTTGTTTCTCTCATAACCCTCACACTCACACACAAACACTCTCAGCAGAACCCCAGCAGCAGCAATTGAAGCCACAGCAACAGCAATAGCAGCAGCAGGGGCAGCAAGAAGAAGCAGCAGCAGCAGCAAGGTTCAGCAGCAGCAGCAGTGGGCATCAGCAGCCCCAGCACCATGTGCAGCCCCTACCCTTCACTTCTTCTCCTTCCTGCAGCTCCCTAGGGTCGAGAGTGAGGTATATTTCCTAATTTAGTCCCTAGTTAGCTTGGTTAGTGTCGATTTGCATCGGTTAATGGATATTGGTGCGTTTTAGTGCGATATGGGATGTTTAGTGGGAACTTTGTGCATTTGGGATATGATTTGGTTTCAGTAGGATGCTTGAGGTCTGTTGAGGCCATTGTAACCTAGTCCAACCCCTATTACGCTAAAATACCACCAGTTTTCACATTGGATGCAAATGTCGTATTTGTGCAAAAATTGGGTTTTCTGGATCTGCTTTTGACCCTGTAAGTTCAGATTGATTTTGAGTGGACTGTGGCATAGTGGAGTGGAGGTGATACACTAGATGAAACCCGACCCCCTAACTCCCCTTCCCGGCCGCCAAAACCACCATTCTGGCCGCAAATTGCGGCCAGACAGGGGGTGTTTTGGTAATTTTTGGTTTCTGTAGGTGTGTTTTTGTGTGTAGGGTATTTTGGTATATATATATTTTTAAGATCAATTCTGTAGGAAAATCTGGGACCAAATACCTGTTTTGCCGTTTTTCTAAACCTTCGCGACACGCGTGATACGTGAGTAGGTTTGGGTTCTGCGTATCGCAGCGCGTCGGGGTAGTTTCGTGGCGCGTGAGTACACGTTTTAGCGTATCGCGCACACGCGCGATTGGGTTGCGACACAGGTTTCTTGTTGGTTTATAATGTCGCGTTTTGTGACTTAAGCTTATGTGTGATATGTGTATGTGATTCTAGGTTCGCAGGCCAGTGAGACGGACGCTGCGAAGAAGGGCAAGCAAGTGGTTGGATACACCTAGCGCGAGACACGGTGAGTAGATTTCACATCTATGGGGATATCGCCCGCATGGCGTTATGCGTCAGGGCTGATAGGACTTTGTTATTATATGTTTCATACACCCCATAGACTGTCATTGCATATTGCATTCCCTGCTATACATATATACATATTGCTTAGAACTGATAGAACTGCCATGATCATACTATTGTGTATTGTTGTAACTTATCTAGACTTGATACCTATATCACAGTGGATCATTGCATTGTAGTTCATTCTCATGTGACATGACTTGATATACACATTGATGCACCTATCACATCGCAGTTACTTGTATTATTGTTGGGATTTCATATGACTTATGGATTTGGGAACCGTGGCCTTTTCAATTAAGAACCATTTAAAAACCCGGTTCCCTTGATATGATAATTTGGGGCGTCGCCCCGTGTTTTCTCGGTGCTTGAGGCATGGATTGATAGAGGGCTGACCCGGACTGACGGATGCCCGATGGGTTGATATAGGGCTGACCCGGACTGACGGATGCCCGATGGATTGATAGAGGGCTGACCCGGACTGACGGATGCCCGATGGGTTGATATAGGGCTGACCCGGACTGACGGATGCCCGATGGATTGATAGAGGGCTGACCCGGACTGACGGATGCCCGATGGGTTGATATAGGGCTGACCCGGACTGACGGATGCCCGATGGATTGATAGAGGGCTGACCCGGACTGACGGATGCCCGATGGATTAATTGAGGGCTGACCCGGACTGACGGATGCCCGATATATTGAGAGAGGGATGACCCGGACTGACGGATTCCCGGTATACACGTGAGAGAGGGCTGACCCGGATTGACGGAGGCCGATACAGGATGTTTTGCGTGTCGATGCTAGACACGAGTATTTATGATATTTGGGTGCCGATGTTAGGCACTCGGGATTTTCAGGGATATACAGGGTATGAGGGCCGATGGAGTACCGGCGTTTGAGATGTTGGGACTTGTGGTGCATACATACTTATGTAGTCCACCTCGATACTTCATGTAGATACTATATCCCCATGCTCAGCATTCATTATCACATCTCACCCTGTAGTATATCACCTGATAGAGGACTGGCATTATTACTATGCATACTGCCACATCGCATTGATATTATCTGCTGGCATTAGTAGAGCCACGCTACATATGCATGCTTGCGATTACCTTTATATGTTATCTCTATTCACGAGTTGGCAACTCACCCCCGTTGTGCCACAGTGCTTGCAGGTTGCCCTGGGGAGTAGTCACGGCTGGCTGTTACCGCATCTTTTGGCACAGATACCCCTTTTGAGCTGAGTTAGCCCTTTTGCTGTTTAGGTGGGTTTTGTACGGTATCTGTTATCTTTCTGTTGTACATTGATGTATCTAGTATTCTCCATCTACTTTTCTGTATTGACTTAGAGACAGTGGTGAGGACGATATGTATGATTTTATATTCTGGTGTCGAGCTCGCATGTGAGCCGACTTTGCTTTATGCAGTCTTATCTTTATGATATTGTCCTTGTTTTACTGTGTATTCTTCGCTACGGCGTCGTATATCATTTTGTGATGCTTCATTCTTGTCACTTGTTATTTCTGCTACACCTTGTCTTTACCCGACTTTCGGGGCTAATGTTTTAAAAAGGGGAATGTTACCAAAATTATAAAACTTATAACTTTTGAACTTAAAAAGGTTTTCTACTAAATAAATGGAAGTTTTTCGGACATGTACGATTGTTTTACAAAATGTTTTAAATTCACTCTATATTTATTGGTTTTGATTTCTGGGTTCGGCTTACTTAGCCGCGTTGCGCCTGTAGACGTTGCGTGGTTAAGTGCCGGTCACGAGTCGAATTCTCGGGTCGTGACAATATATATACCATCTCTCATTTCTAAGTCAAAATACAGGTTTGATGGAGACTTTCTAGATACAAAATACAAAATCAAAAAGGAAGGTTACTACACATGTAACCTACCGATCAAAAGATAGAATACAACTGCAAAAGTATCTCTGCCTCGCAGCTACCCGTCCACTCTATCCCTGCAAGGAACTGTGGCACAACGGGGATGAGTTGCCAACTCAGTGAATACGACTAACATATAACGGCGAATAAAGTAAATATGACAATCATGCTACTGAATATGAATCAATATGAGATATGAGTATATGTGAAGTTCAACAATAAATCTTATGATATTTCGGAAATCACAACTCAAGTAAATCATTTCTCAGTGTCCATCAGCGACACAAAACTTCCATTTCTTATAGGCATCATACCCCGAATGATCCTGAATTAATAATACCGGTCGTTATCATCTATATACTCGCCGTATTTTTATCACTAACTCCGGTATCGAGTAACCTCGCTAGGCTCCCCCGTCTCAATACGGCTATCCTGCCCCTCGGTCTCGACCGGGTCCACCATATATCCAACTGTATATCTCCCCCACTCAGTATGGATAACGTAAAATCCGCGACCGTATATCTCCCCCACTCGGTCCGGAATAAAACCAAAACAGAAATCATCTCATGGTGGACATGACACATCAATCATGAAAATACTGGATTTATGTAATAGTATTCAAAATTCAAAACCATAAATCCTCAATTCTGCATTTACCTCATATATAACACCGAAATACGCATAAAGTAACAGGATGTCAATGATGCAATCTACCACTATATTTGATATATGAAATATGATATAAATCCATGTTAACAAGTATGATTTTTAAGTGACATGGCAATATCGACGAGGTGTGTGTAGCATATAATATGTGCACGTGGCATGACTCGTCGATAATTATGAAGTGTTCTAATCATCTACTCAATTTATGTGTATGTATAATGAATGCACATGATCAATTTGGCATAACAATATAAGTATCAAGTTAAGTAAACCTACGGGTGAAACGCGCCATCTTTACAAAATTCCCCGGTAGATGTTTAGTCTACTCACCGGAAAAGTCGAATCTACTCCGGAATCGCTAATCCTTTCCCTTTCCTCGTGGCTCCCGTAATTCTTGTATTCGAGTCTAAATATGCAAATTAACGTATATAAGAAAAACGGCTATTCCGATATAACGGAAATGGAAACACGCTATCCCACTTACAAGTTACCTACTATCTGATTATATTAAGTCATTAAACACTTAATCTTGCTGGATTTTAACCTTATTCTGTACTGTTTCAGAAATTAAAACGCGACGTGATTTAGTCGTGTCGTATTTAGTGTTTTACGATACCCTTTCCGATATATCTTCCCAGATTTTAACTACTGTGAAACTAATTTAATTAAACAGTACCAAAATAGTCAAAATTGTGTACTGTAACTACCCAAAAGACCAAACCCACAGAACCCCTAACATGGCCGGCGATGCCGGTTTTTCCCTTGTTGCCGCCGGCCCAAAACCGACACCCTGGTGTCGTGGTCTTGTGGCTTGTTCTAGTTGATTCCTACATCATTTTAACTCTGTTTAATTAAGTTAATTATCTTCCAGATCAAAGCAGATTTTAACAGACATTCCATTTAGCTAAAATACGATATTATGTGACATAGCTAAACTTTAATTAACTAAACTACTGAGCTTTATCTCTACTGTGTTTAAGAGTTTTACCCTCCTATATTGCTGTAGGAATAACCTCCCAAGATTGATAAGTTCCTCCTAGCTTGATGATGAATAAAACTCAAGAACAAGCTCCTATTTCATCTTCTTCCTCTTGTTCTTTCTTTTTCTCTCTTAATTTTTCTTTTCCTTTTAATTTCTTGAGTCTTAATCTCAGTTTTGAACTGAGAATGAGCTATATATGTGAGAGGAGGAAGGGATAGGGTTAAGGAGGTGGTGTCAAGGGTTGAAGGGTGCATGTTTCATGCAAGAAGGAGGTGTAATGAATTTGGAAACACGCAAGCATGAGGTGTTTTTTATTTATCTTCACATTTTCCCTTTTATTCTAAATAAAATTCTGAACTTATTTGACTTTTCCAACACTTTCAATTAAAACCTTAACTATCTTATATTTGCATAAAACCTAACATTACAATTTAACCCCTCACAACTTAACTTATTATAAAACACATATTTTGTTAAAGTGAAGCTAAATTTATCATTAAAACCCTTATAACTTATTTAAATTACCTTCTAAAATTCTAATTTAATTTGTATTACATATAACTTATGAAGATTGACGTATTTGATTTTAACTGTTTTGTGATTTATCACTTTATTTTTAATTTAATTAATTTTATTTATTTCTAACTTTTCCTAAATGTTACAATATTCCTCCCTTAAGAAAATTCGGTCCCCGAATTTAAATTAATTACTAGACATACCTATGAAAAGATGTGGAAATTTCTTTCGCATTGCTTCCTCCGTCTCCCAAGTAATCTCCTCGCGATCCTTTCCTTGCCAGAGAACCTTTACAGATGGCAGTATCCTCGATCGTAGTTGCTTTGCCTGCCTGTCCAGAATAGCGACTGGCTGCACTGTGTAGGATAAATCTGGCTCAAGCTGTAGAGTCTGATGCTGGATCGCATGAGATGGATCGTGAAGATATCGGCGAAGCATCGAAACGTGAAACACCGGATGCACGTCGGGAAAACTAGGTGGGAGTGCTAACCGATAAGCTACAGCGCCCACTCTCTCTAAAATCTCGTAAGGTCCAACATATCTGGGGCTGAGCTTCCCTTTCTTCCCGAAGCGCATCACACCTTTCATTGGAGATACTCGAAGGAACACATGATCTCCCACATCAAACTCTAGTTTACGTCGTCGTCGATCTGCGTATGACTTCTGTCTGCATTGAGCCGCTTTCATTCTATCTCGTATCAATTGAATCTTCTCTGTAGTTTCTTGTACTATCTGCGGTCCCAATATACCACTCTCACTAAGTTCCGTCCAGCAAACGGGTGATCGACATTTCCTTCCATACAAGGCTTCAAAAGGTGCCATCTGGATCGTCTCCTGAAAACTGTTGTTGTACGAGAATTCTACCAAAGGTAGATGACGATCCCAACTTCCACCGAAATCTAGGCTACAAGCCCGAAGCATATCCTCTTGTATCTGAATGGTTCGCTCCGAATGACCGTCAGTCTGTGGGTGAAAGCCGTACTAAAACTCAATCGTGTACCAAGAGCGTCCTGAAGTTTCTGCCATAGCCTGCTCGTGAACTGGGTACCTCGGTCTGATACTATGCATGTCGGCACTCCATGTAGACGTACAATCTCATCGATATAAACCTGTGCATACTGAGCAAATCCATACGTCGTCTTTACTGGAAGAAAATGAGCGGCCTTTGTCAATCTATCTACAATCACCCAAATGGAATCATACCCTCTGCTAGTCCTGGGTAGACCCACCACAAAATCCATGGAAATATGTTCCCATTTCCACTCTGGAATGGGTAAGGGTTGCAGCTCTCCGGTTGGCCTCTGGTGTTCTGCTTTGACTTGCTGACAAGTCAAGCATCGTGAAACAAAATCCGTAACATCCTTCTTCATTCCTTCCCACCAATAATTATCTTTTAAATCATGATACATTTTGGTGGCACCAGGATGAATACTGTATACTGATCTGTGGGCATCCTCCAAAATCACCCGCCTCAATCCGTCAGAATCTGGCACACAAAGACGAGTCCTAAAACGTAATACTCCATGATCATCAATCACGAACTCCGTCTCCTTGCCCTGCCTAACTTGATCCATAATCTCCATCATGCGAGTATCTGTAGGCTGCGCATTTCGAATACGATCCAATAGCTGAGGTCTGGTGCGAACATGTGCTAACTGACCTCCTGCCGATGTGAACTCAAACTGTATACGACTATCACATAAGATCTACCAGTCTGTCGAAGACTGTCTCTGCAAAATGCTCAAATGAGATAAATTACCTCCAGGCCTCCGACTCAAGGCATCTGCTACCACATTTGCTTTGCCTGGGTGGTACAAGATCTCACAGTCGTAATCCTTCACCAGTTCCATCCATCTACGCTGCCTGAGGTTCAGATCTTTTTGCTGAAAGATATACTTTAAGCTTTTATGATCTGTGAAGATTTGACACAATTCTCCATACAAGTAATGTCTCCAAATCTTCAATGCGAATACTACAGCAGCCATCTCTAGATCATGAGTGGGGTAGTTTTGTTCATGCCTCTTCAACTGTCGAGAAGCATATGCTATAACTTTGCCGTGTTGCATCAACACACAGCCTAAGCCCACTCTAGAAGCATCGCAATACACGACGAAACCCCCTGACCCGGAAGGTAAAGATAATACAGGTGCAGTCGTCAAACACGTCTTCAACTGTTGGAAACTCTGCTCACACGCATCTGTCCACTGAAATGGAACTTCCTTCCTAGTCAATCCTGTCAAAGGTGCTGCTATCCGTGAGAAATCCTGTACGAAGCGTCTGTAATAACCTGCCAGACCTAAGAAACTCCGAACCTCCGTAACTGACATAGGCCTGGGCCAGTGTTGTACCGCTTCAATCTTCTTTGGGTCCACACATATACCTTCTCCCATAACTATGTGACCCAAGAACTCCACACTATCGAGCCAAAAAGCACAGTTAGAAAATTTTGCATACAGCTGATGCTCCTTCAAGGTCTGCAATGTGATACGTAAATGCTGCTCGTGCTCCGTCTGACTCCGAGAATATACAAGAATATCATCTATGTATACTATAATAAACCGATCGATAAATGGTCTAAAGATACGGTTCATCATATCCATAAAAGCTGCTGGAGCGTTGGTGAGTCCGAACGACATCACCAGAAATTCATAATGCCCATATCTCGTACGAAATGCCGTCTTCGGAATATCTTCCTTCCGAACTCTCAACTGATGATACCCTGACCTCAAGTCAATCTTTGAGAAAAACCCAGCTCCTTGTAACTGATCGAACAAGTCATCTATACGTGGTAATGGATACCTGTTTCGTACAGTGACGCGATTCAGCTGTCGGTAGTCGATGCACATTCTCATACTACCGTCCTTCTTCTTTACAAATAAGATAGGAGCTCCCCACGGTGAAACACTGGGATGAACAAGTCCTCTATCTAACAACTCTTGCAACTGGCCCTTGAGTTCTTTCAATTCCGTCGGTGCCATTCGATAGGGTGGTATAGAAATATGCCCCGCACCCGGAATCAAGTCGATGCAAAATTCGATATCTCGATCAGGTGGCAATCCTGGTAACTCAGCAGGAAATACTTCAGGAAATTCTCGTATGATCGGGATTTGGTCCAATGGAACTTCAGCGACCCCTATGTCCTGAATAAAGGCCAAGAACCCATGACAACCCTTCTTCAAGAGCCGCCCCGCACAAAAAGCAGAAATCATGTTGACAGGGGTTAACTTGCAATCCCCCTGCACAACAAACACCGGTTCACCAGGAAAACAAAATCTAACCGCTTTTCCTCTACAATCTACATAGGCATGACAAGCGGCTAACCAATCCATCCCAAGAAGTATGTCAAAGTCTAACATGTCCAGGAGAATCAGATTAACTAGCGAATCTCTACCACCAATACGCACCGAACACGATCTGAATACGTGCCGAGCTATAAAGGAATCTCCAACTGGAGTAATCACTACCAAAGGTAACTCTAATAATGACGACTCCTTCCCCAACAAAAGTGCGAATCGTGAAGATACATAAGAATGTGTAGAACCGGGATCAAATAAAACATGTGCCTCTAATGAGCATACTGTAAGAGTACCTGTCACGACTGCAGTTGATGCCTGGGCATCCTGTGGAGTCAGCGCAAAAACCCGTGCCTGGCCCCTGCCCGCATCCTGTCGTCCTCTACCTCGATCTCCTCGACCTCTCTGAGCACGTCCTGCAAAGCCTCGACCTCGTGGTGCAACTGCCTGGCATGTAGCGCCAACTGGGGGAGGAAGTAAAGCCATCTGTGTAGGAGGTGGAAGGGGTAAAGCAGCCTGTGGAGCAACGGTCCCTCCCTGAGATCTACAATCCCGCGCAAAGTGTCCGGGAAGTCCACAACTATAACAGGTAGATGGTGGTCTCTGATCATCAGGACAAGAACTGAACATCTGGCCCTGTGTCCTACCTCGTCCGACACTGCGGCCTGGAGTATATCTGCCTGGATATGACTCTCTACCTCGGCCAAACTGTCTATTTGTCGGCACTACCGGTCTACTCCTCTTTGGCTCTGGAACGACCCCTGACTCGCTCAAACGCTCCTCTACTCGAATCGCCGCATCCATGGCCTGTGCATATGTATCAAAATGCTGGGAGCCTATCGCCAGATACAACTGTGTGTCCAAACTCCTTAGGAACCTCTTCACCCGAAGCTCCTCCGTAGGTACTAAGTATGGGGCATATCGCGACAGCTGGGTGAATCGTAGGTCATAATCTGCTACTGACATACTTGCTGATTTCCTCAACGCTTCAAAACTGCTAGCTCTAGCGTCCCTCACACTCTGGGGAAGAAATCTGGCAAGAAAGACTGTAGAAAACTCGGTCCACGTCATCGGAGGAAGATTCGTAGCTCGCCCTCTTTCCATCGACTCACACCACTCCTGTGCAAGTCCCTCCAAACGAAAGCTAGTCAGCTCAACTGACCTCGCATCAGAACATCGCAATGATCTGCCAATCCTCACCATCCTAACAAGAAAAGACTGAGGATCTTCCGCCACATCGGTCCCTGTAAATACCGGGGGTCTCAATCTCATAAACTCTGCAAGTGATACCTCCATCACTCTCGTATCTACTGGCGCTACCGTCTGTGTAGGCTGTACCTCGGACTCTGCTACGGTCGGTGCTGGATCTGATCTCAATACTCGAGTGGTCTCAACTAACTGTCCTACCACTCGCTGTAATCCCAACATACCCTCCTCAATCCTAGTCATGCGATCTGGAAGAGGAGGATCAACATGCTCATGCACCGCCGGAACGTCCGGTGTACTAGTCGTCGTCACAGGTGGACTCGCCCTAGCTGCTTCTCTGGCTGCGGCTCGCCTAGCCCGCGTAGCCATAGCAACTGGAACAAGAAACGAGAGTTGATAAGGTGTGGGAACAGAAGCAATCAATAACGGAGAATCAACGGAAGAATAGATCAAGATAAACATCCTAAGGTTAGTTAGGCTGAATACGATAACATAAATATGTCGCGGAACATACGTACGGTACTGCATTCGTCCTAATTCACCTACTCCATCAATCCAAAGGTCATCCTAACTCTTGGACTTACATCAACCTATTGAAATCCCTTACTGAATTCCGTAAGATTACTCCTAAGCTCTGATACCAAGTTTGTCACGACCCAAGTTTGGATGTGACCGGCACTTAGATTGTATCATATCTAAAGATATGCACAAGTCCAAGTAAGCCGAAAACCAAGATCAAAATACCTTTTTGCGGAATTACTTATGAAAATTTAGTTTTTAAGTAAAAATCTCAATTTATGAAGTTAATTTATTAAACAAAGAATAAAGGTTAAATTTAGTTGTATTCCTAGTTGGAATCAACAATATTAACAATAAACATAAAGAACATCACTGTGAATGTCATAAAGAAAGAAATAAAGATACTAACCAACAGATCTCCACTGTCCATATATATACCATGTCTCATTTCTAAGTCAAAATACAGGTTTGATGGAGACTTTCTAGATACAAAATACAAAATCAAAAAGGAAGGTTACTACACATGTAACCTACCGATCAAAAGATGGAATACAACTGCAAAAGTATCTCTGCCTCGCAGCTACCCGTCCACTCTATCCCTGCAAGGAACTATGGCACAACGGGGATGAGTTGCCAACTCAGTGAATACGACAAACATATAACGGCGAATAAAGTAAATATGACAATCATGCTACTGAATATGAATCAATATGAGATATGAGTATATGTGAAGTTCAACAATAAATCTCATGATATTTCGGAAATCACAACTCAAGTAAATCATTTCTCAGTGTCCATCAGCGACACAAAACTTCCATTTCTTATAGGCATCATTCCCCGAATGATCCTGAATCAATAATACCGGTCGTTATCATCTAGATACACGCCGTATTTTTATCACTAACTCCGGTATCGAGTAACCTCGCTAGGCTCCCCCGTCTCAATACGGCTATCCTGCCCCTCGGGCTCGACCGGGTCCACCATATATCCAACTGTAAATCTCCCCCACTCAGTATGGATAACGTAAAATCCGCGACCGTATATCTCCCCCACTCGGTCCGGAATAAAACCAAAACAGAAATCATCTCATGGTGGACATGACACATCAATCATGAAAATACTGGATTTATGTAATAGTATTCAAAATTCAAAACCATAAATCATCAATTCTGCATTTACCTCATATATAACACCGAAATACGCATAAAGTAACAGGATGTCAATGATGCAATCTACCACTATAATTGATATATGAAATATGATATAAATCCATGTTAACAAGTATGATTTTTAAGTGTAAGTGACATGGCAATATCGACGAGGTGTGTGTAGCATATAATATGTGCACGTGGCATGACTCGTCGATAATTGTGAAGTGTTCTAATCATCTACTCAATTTATGTGTATGTATAATGAATGCACATGATCAATTTGGCATAACAATATAAGTATCAAGTTAAGTAAAACTACGGGCGAAACGCGCCATCTTTACAAAATTCCCCGGTAGATGTTTAGTCTACTCACCGGAAAAGTCGAATCTACTCCGGAATCGCTAATCCTTTCCCTTTCCTCGCGGCTCCCGTAATTCTTGTATTCGAGTCTAAATATGCAAATTAACGTATATAAGCAAAACGGCTATTCCGATATAACGGAAATGGAAACACGCTATCCCACTTACAAGTTACCTACTATCTGATTATATTAAGTCATTAAACACTTAATCTTGCTGGATTTTAACCTTATTCTGTACTGTTTCAGAAATTAAAACGCGACGTGATTTAGTCGTGTCGTATTTAGTGTTTTACGGTACCCTTTCCAATATATCTTCCCAGATTTTAACTACTGTGAAACTAATTTAATTAAACAGTACCAAAATAGTCAAAATTGTGTACTGTAAACTACCCAAAAGACCACACCCACAGAACCCCTAACATGGCCGGCGACGCCAGTTTTTCCCTTGTTGCCGCCGGCCCAAAACCGACCCCCTGGTGTCGTGGTCTTGTGGCTTGTTCTAGTTGATCCTACATCATTTTAACTCTGTTTAATTAAGTTAATTATCTTCCAGATCAAAGCAGATTTTAACAGACATTCCATTTAGCTAAAATACGATATTATGTGACATAGCTAAACTTTAATTAACTAAACTACTGAGCTTTATCTCTACTGTGTTTAAGAGTTTTACCCTCCTATATTGCTGTAGGAATAACCTCCCAAGATTGATAAGCTCCTCCTAGCTTGATGATGAACAAAACTCAAGAACAAGCTCCTCTTTCATCTTCTTCCTCTTAATCTTTCTTTTTCTCTCTTAATTTTTCTTTTCCTTTTAATTTCTTGAGTTTTAATCTCAGTTTTGAACTGAGAATGAGCTATATATGTGAGATGAGGAAGGGATAGGGTTAAGGAGGTGGTGTCAAGGGTTGAAGGGTGCATGTTTCATGCAAGAAGGAGGTGTAATGAATTTGGAAACATGCAAGCATGAGGTGTTTTTGATTTATCTTCACATTTTCCCTTTTAATCTAAATAAAATTCTGAACTTATTTGACTTTTCCAACACTTTCAATTAAAACCTTAACTATCTTATATTTGCATAAAACCTAACTTTACAATTTAACCCCTCACAACTTAACTTATTATAAAACACATATTTTGTTAAAGTGAAGCTAAATTTCTCATTAAAACCCTTATAACTTATTTAAATTACATTCTAAAATATTAATTTAATTTGTATTACATATAACTTATGAAGATTGACGTATTTGATTTTAACTGTTTTGTGATTTATCACTTTATTTTTAATTTAATTAATTATATTTATTTCTAACTTTTCCAAAATGTTACACATGGTTGCTACCTGGAGAGTGAGAGAAGTAAACACTTAGCGTATGCTCTTGCAAAGTTAGATTGGTTATTAATTTATCTAATCAGGGTGGCTCCCGTTGTTTTAGTCAAATCTTCCGTCAAACCCTAAAAGGAAAGACTAGACGGGATTAATTACACCCAACAAGTTCGCCAATCTTTCATCCAAGCCAGTGCCGGTACTTTGAGGGAGGTTCCCCATGCTTTCGCACGGACCTAATTAAAATAAATCTCGTTTTCCCAGGGGCGTAACCACGTTGATACCTTTCTAGACACTTACTTGATTGCCTATTTGTAATGTGTAAAACTCTTCCAGGAGTAACTCTTACTCGCAGCAGGTATCGGGATCCAACTATCTCATAGAAGGTATGCAATCTCATTGCAAATTTCAACACTTGAAATTCCGAATAATATTTTACCCCTAGCATCCTATGATATTGACGAAAGCCAAGAAACCATAGGCTACTAGTCAAGTTCAACCCGTCATTTCCCGATTGAATTAAACCCACCCGCACGACCGTTGACGAAAGCCAACAATGTCGCATGACTAATTTAACTCAATCGCATCATATGCTTATACAGATAAGCATAAATAGCTACCGCACACTACGCCTTGACGAAAGCCAACAAACGTAGCACGAATACTATGAAGTACTTATCTGAAATGACGGAAGGCTACGACAGGTTTTTAAGAAAAACTTTTGCTTAATGAACTTGACATCGTTGTAGAATCAAATGATTTATATGGAGTGTTTTTGTTGCTTTTACTAGTTTTGCTAAAGAGCTCACTCCCGGTGAAGGGATCGTCGGCTCTTTCCTTATCGAATAAGGTGCAGGATATTCACAATACCTCTATGCAAAGCAAGAACTAGAAAAACAATCAAAAGACAAAACCGAGAGTTGTAGCATCTGCCAGTTATTGCTAAAGAGGTCACTCCCGGTGAAAATCTCGGCTCTTTCCTTATCGAATAAAGTGCTGGATATTCTACAAGGAATACCGCTATGCAAAACAACTAGAGCTACATGTTTTTGAAAATTCGATTCCACAACATCTTTAGGTTTATTTTATTTCATTAATCTCACTAATGAAGTCCCATCATTTTAAGTTTACCTAAACATCACAGATAAATACAACGTATGCTTATGCCATCCGCATTCGCCTCGATGTCCCCTCGTGCACCGTTATGTTAGGTAACTAACGGCAGAGCGGGGCAGTGCTAGCGCGGGTGTAAAACATAAGCAACGTCTATAAAATATATCACATATACTATATCCTGTATTCATCACAACATATCAAATGATCACATCACAGATATCGCAGCAGAAGAAACATATGAAATATTGGATATACTAGGAGGTCCGTGTTTTTATGCGAGCCTGTATAAAACACGGATTCCACGGTCGTGATCAGTAGCCAATCCCACACCCCTAGACCCCTACGAGAGCGGAAAGCAACCCTACCAGTTCTAGAGTTAGGAGACCCGGTCTCGACTCCTCGAGATGGTCTCCCACTAGACCCTAGAACCCGGTTACTTGTGCTTCCCGCCTTGGGTCTATCCTAATGCTGAAAAGTAAATAATATACAATGGTGACATCATCCACAACCCGAAAGTGCCTCAATAAAAGAATATTACATACAATGAATTTTACGTGAATGAAAATAAAAACCCTCATCTCACATAAAACCCCCGGCTATTCAAAACACGACGATCCAATATAACATATCCAAGCAACAAATAACATCACACATCATCAACGTAATTAAATATGCGTATCCCAATTGTCGTTGATATATAGCAACGAAAACGGCGATATACCACATATTACACTTACGGTCGCAGAAAAGAAAGTGTAAAACTACAACAGTTGGAATCCGCAACCACCTTTGACATCATATGCCAAACCAAATGAATTCCTTAGACATCGCATGCCTAACAATTATAAACCCCACATTTTAGTCTCGATCTCGAAAACACTTTTCAATATCTACTCGGGTAATTCAACAAGATTCCCGACATCCTGATCGAATGCTCGTCGAAAACTTCAGTAGACGGCCGCACCCCCCGATGTTGTCGACGAAGTGCACTAAGGCGGAACACCGCTGCCGCGAGCACCCGAACGGATGCTTTGGGCGACGGGGTTCTCCTACCGTCACTTGGTCAGGGCTATGCGGCGTGGCTATCTATTAAGTTTACCCGGTGAGTATCCGCGTACTCTACGTGATTGCAACGGACTTTTAATCGCATCAAAATCCCGGGGCAACCGATCAAATGAGACTAAACTTCTAGATTTATAACATTCAAATTCTTTATCTCATAACTACATTTGTGGATTCCAAATATTGTATCACATTACAGAAAAAGCTAGAAGATATTAAACATTCCGATCGAATGAACAAACACTCAAAATTTCCCAATAGCTCAACACTTGAACTTAGTTTAAAAGCATCCATCACATGCCACAGTACCAATAGTCCAGCCGTAGAAGGGTCAAACCAACGCCTCACTTGTGGTACCGCTAAACCATCACAAACTCTAGGGTTTAGTGACAGTTTTGACGGTCACAAAATCGAGTTAAGGTTTCGTTCTTCTAGAAGGTCCACCGCGTTACTTGGACGATATTTGAATGTCCTTTAACTGTGGAAAAATCCAACACTTGAAAATTTTCCGACAGGGGAAAAAGTGAGTTATTGATATCCGTTCGAACTTTTTAACACTGTCTAAATAATCATGAAACCAAGCTAGAATTGCGAATACAAAACACTCCGAATTACCTTTTGAGTAAATAAACATCTCATGCAAATTTAGCAAAAATAAACAACACCAAAAGTACAAAACACCAGAGACATGACCATGACCCAAACCTGGAGCCCAGAACCCACTGGGGGGCTGGCCTGCTCGGATTTCTTGGCCATGTGCTCGGCCAAAATCCGAGCAGGGGTGGGGTGGTGGGGTTTAGGCCATGTTCATAATGTATCTCATACAATCTTCTACACATGTTTGAAAATTTTTTTTACACCTAAAATAATTCAACAAAAACCGGGGTTTCGCATAGTGTGTTTCGGAGTTGTTTCGGTTTCGTAATCCTACACTTAAACGTCTAATTCTCTAGCTAGGCTCTGATACCACTGTTAGGATACCTACAATGGCAGCAAGGTTTCGGGTGGAATCTTTTATGCCAATTTCAAATTTTGCCATTATAGATAACCCTAAACATAAGAACTTTAACTAGAGAATCAAACAAAACTAGCAAGTTAACACATTAACATCTAAGAGTTTAGGATTACAACCTTTCTAGTTCATTCCTTTGCTTCATAATCTCCGTGTTGAGGTCCCTTCGCCACGATCATCAAGTACCCGGACTCTAGAGAGGCTCCATGAAGAGAAAGATGCAACCTTGCTTCCAATCTTCAAGAACTAAGATGATCTACTTTGAAGAAACACTAACCCAAGCTCTTGCTTCACTAATCATGTATTAGTAAAGCAAACACCCTAATATAAGTGGCTAGAATAGATGAGGATGATGAAGTAGGAATTTTGCTCTCTTTTGTTTTCAATTTCTCACATAATATCCATCACTAATGAAAAGCTAGAAAGCTTTCAAAAGAGGAGGAAGAAAAAGAATTTCTTTTGTGATGAATAATGAATTGTTGTTAAGGTTAGAAATGCAACCTAGGGTTAAGCATGACATGCCTAACCCTTGTAGAGACTTTACCATGGGTTAAGGTTTGAGTTGGGTTAATAAATATCTCTCCAAAATATCAAAGGAAAATGGACAAAGTCAAAGCTTCAAGAAGCTTCCACAAAGCTCATCCAAAACAATAACCCAAATCCAAACCCTAATATGGTTAAGTCTCAAAACCCTAGTTGCATTTGTAACCCTAACATGTTACTATATTATATATCACATATATAATATATAATGTAACAAAATAAAATAATACAATTAACATATATCGCATATATATCAATGTATTATCCAAGTGAGAAATAGAATCTTTAAGTGAGCTTATATTACTTAATGTAATGTAATGTAATATATCAAATATATAATTATACATTAAATTATCGAAACAACACTTGATCCGATAATCCGGCTATTTCACAAATAACCGACTAATATAAAATGTATCGGTTTATCGAATCAACACTTGATCCGATGACCCGGCTATATCACATATACCCGGACGATATCACATATCGTGAGAATCGAATACGATATCACATACTCGTATTATTCTCGGTCCCGCACATATCACATATGTGCTCCTACTCCGTTTTTCCTGAGCCAGGAAATCTCTGTGTAGGACTCTAAAGAATCGTCAATACACCGGCAGTAGGTGATGATCATATCAAACACCCACAAGCTGCAAGCGGTCAGCTAAACATAACAGCTACTCAGGTATTGAGCGATCAGAAGATCATCAACCAAACCTGTACATTCTCCTGCGAATCCAATCAGTTACACTCTCGTACAGTCCTATCTCTTCGTATGATATGTCGCATATCCGGTCTAGGGGTGGTAAAACGTCAGACCCCAGTAACCGATAAGTCGTGTCGATATGAGGTCCATAACAGTTCGAGAAACTACTGATAACACTTACTAGTAAATCTCAG
The DNA here is from genome assembly GCA_030015575.1 of Agapanthus africanus. NCBI lineage: Eukaryota > Viridiplantae > Streptophyta > Magnoliopsida > Asparagales > Amaryllidaceae > Agapanthus > Agapanthus africanus. Next base: position 448,811,961 of record JASDDO010000014.1, on the reverse strand, counting down.
CAACCATGGCCAGAGATTTCCGGTTAAAGCCAATCGAACACAGCGCAACATCAACTCCCAATACCGGGAGAGACGAAACCCCTCCTATCGCTCATTACCTCCATGTGATTCGGGACTGTACCCAAAAGCCACCGTTTTGCATGTTCTCTTGAACGTGGTAAGGTGGAAATCAAAGCACAGTGGGAATCACACAAGACTCTATGATGATCTCGGGTCTACAGACTAACCTGTACCAGTGTCACCATAGAACTGCCATCTGACGTGAGGTATAATACCATCTGAGAGTTCTCGGCGAGTCCGTTCAGTGTACCCAGTCTCCACTGAGCACCCGTATACTATCTGTAAGTCCACGTTGCCACCCCCGGTTCTTACGGGGAGGCGGAAACGGTATAAAAGTCAAATTTTTAGTGCAAGAGGCAACATGGACTATGCAAGGTCGGGATCGTTACCTAAACTAAAACTAGCAAACTTAGCTAAAGAAGTTTAGCTACTCGGATGAAGATGGTTATACCTAAACTCGAACTCCTTCGTCTTCAAACTATGTAGAGGTTGATGGTTCTCCTTTGTCGCCTTCTCCCGTCGAAGATGGATCCACCTCGAAGGCTCGACCTTTGGGCTCTTTCTCGTACTTGGAGTGAACTAGAATCGCCGGCTTGGTAGACCCTTGATCCTAGAGTGAGTAGAGAGTGTTTAGGGTTTGCTTTTGTTTTTCAAGAGAAGGATTCTCAACTCATGAGAAGGTTTCTCTTGACTAGAGGAAGAAGAAGATGAGAATGAAGAGAGAGAGTGAGTATGATAGAATGAGACATCCTTTTTCCTTTTTGCAACCATAACAAAAGAAAAAGGTTTTATCAAATAATAATAATAATCAAAATGAAAAAGGTTTGATGGATAGTTTAGAATGACTAATATCATTACAAGCATTAAATGAATAAAGCAAGAATGAAAAGGCATCTTGCATTTGTAATGATGGTAGTCAAATGTTCAACCATGGTCAACAAGTCAACCATGGTCAACAAGTCAACAAAAACTAACCATGACACAATTTCATTTTATTATATATTATTAAATGATATAATACAAATCCATTAGGGTTTGGAAAAAGACGACTGTCAACTGTGCATACGCACCCGTTCCGAAACCCTAATGGAAATCATCTTCCTCCTCCTCAAAAACTGTGCATACACACCTGCATTCTTGTTCCGAGGAACATGAATACTGAAAGATAAAAGCAACCCCAAATACTATACCAGTATCCGGCTCAAACCAGAGCCCGCTGGTAATATCTGTCCGGACTCCAAACGTGCACAAGTGCGCGGATGAGAACGAACCCTGTCGCAAAACCATGCGACCTCTACTCTGTTTTGCCCATAGGCGAATACCCTCTGTGTGGGACTCTAAAGACTCGACACTACGCTGGCAGTGGGTTTAACCACAGACCGCAAGCGGCACTAGCTGTGCGTAACGGTCCCCAGGTAGATGTCGACAAGAAGGCTGACAAGGTGAAACCCCATCTGTACTCCTACTGAGTCTGAATGTGACAGTCTCCGTACAGTCCGGTCTGTTCGTCTGATACATCGCATGGCGGGCCTAGGGGGCGGTAAACGTCAGTCCCCCAATAGCGGTACAAGTCGTGCCGGAGCGAAGCCCAAAACACCCTGAGATAACACTGGAAACCTACCAGTATATCTCGTTTGCCCTGGCCAGGGACTACTTGTGTAATGGCTCTCCTAGACACAGCGCGATGTCAACCCCCAATACCGGGAGAGACGAATCCTGTCTAACCGTCACTGCCTCCAAGTGCTTCGGGACTGCACCCAACCACCACCTGTTTGCACGACTCCTTTGAGCCGTGGTAGGGTAGTGATCAAAGTGCAGTGGGAACACACTCGAGGCGAAGTGCCAGTGTCAAGTCAGCGGACTAAGCTGTACTCATGTCACCTGGGAACTGATGACTGACGATAGGTATAATACCAACCTGTCAGTTCCCGACGAGTCCTGTCCAGTGTACTCGTAACCCAACGAGCACCCGTATACTATCTCCAGTACGACGTGCTGATGGCTGTGGGACAGACCATCTCCCACACTGGGATGAGAAGCGCATACGCTAGTCTACTCCGGAGTATCGATGCCCTGTCTCGATAGTCCTGCGACTAGGGACCTGTATAAGGATGTGCTTATAGATTACCCAGCCCCCACTAGTGTGACTGCCATCACAACGCTGGTAATCAAGCAAAGATCCTAAGGGCTCCACTAATGCGTATAAGTGATATAGTAAAATAAACACAAGTACACATTGAAGTAGAGACAAACCAAGTAGCATACTACTATTTTGAGCAAGATTGTATATACAAGGTGAATATCCCAAGCATCCATTAAGTAATATACAAACTAGTATGATACAGTAATGGCCTCTAGGGCATATACACTAACAATCTCCCACTTGCACTAAGGCCATGTACTGGCGTATCGAAGACCTATCATCTCGATCAGCCGCTCGAACTGAGTCTGGGGCAGGGCCTTGGTGAATGGATCTGCAGTGTTGTCTTCTGAAGCAACTCTCCGAACCTCGATCTCCTTGCGATCCACGATCTCCCTGATCAGGTGATACCTCTTCAAGATGTGCCTGGATCTCTGATGGGACCTCGGTTCCTTCGCTAAAGCTATAGCCCCATTGTGGTCGCAATACAGAGGTATTGGATCAACAATGGACGGAACCACCTGAAGTTCTTTCAAGAACTTCCTCATCCAGACAGCTTCTTTTGCGGCATCAGATGCAGCGATGTATTCCGCTTCCATCGTCGAGTCTGCAACGGTTTCCTGTTTGGAACTCTTCCAACACACCGCCCCTCCATTGAGGGTAAAGACAAAGCCCGACATGGACTTGGAATCATCCTTGTCACTCTGGAAGCTGGAGTCAGCAAAGGCCTCGATCTGGAGGTCTTTTCCGCCATACACCAAGAACATCTCCTTAGTCCTTCTCAGGTACTTGAGAATGTTCTTTACCGCTATCCAGTGTTTCTCCCCAGGGTTTGACTGATACCGGCTTACCACACTCAGTGCATAAGCTACATCCGGTCTGGTACATAACATCGCATACATTATAGAGCCTACCGCAGAAGCGTAGGGTATAATCGACATGCGATCCCTCTCCAAATCAGTCTTGGGAGACATCTCTTTAGAGAGGGTGATCCCGTGACAAGCCGGTAGGTTACCGCGCTTGGAATCATCCATACTGAATCTCTTCACTATGGTGTCGATGTACCTGGACTGAGAAAGTCCCAATATCCTCTTGGATCTATCACGATGGATCCGGATCCCCAGGATGTATGAGGCATCACCCAGGTCTTTCATGGAGAACCTGTGTGACAAGAACCCTTTGACAGATTGTAGCATAGGAATGTCATTTCCTATTAAGAGAATGTCATCCACGTATAAAACGAGGAATACTACAGTTCTCGCTACAAATCTACTATAGATGCATGGTTCATCTGGATTTTTGATAAAGCCAAATTCTTTGACCGTCTCATCAAAGCAGATGTTCCAACTCCGCGATGCCTGCTTTAGTCCATAGATGGACTTAAGCAACTTGCACACCTTTCCGCTGCTCCCACTCTGAATGAAGCCCTCTGGCTGGTCCATATAGACACACTCCTCTAAATTTCCATTTAGAAAAGCTGTCTTTACGTCCATTTGCCAGATCTCATAATCGTGGAAGGCAGCGATGGCAAGAAGGATCCGAATGGATTTCAGCATGGCTACTGGAGAAAAGGTTTCGTCATAGTCCAAGCCAGGTCTTTGACGGAAACCCTTTGCTACCAGCCTAGCTTTATAGGTCTCAACCTGTCCATCTACACCAATCTTCCTTTTGAAGATCCACTTGCATCCTACGGGTTTTACCCCGTCTGGAGCAATGTCCAACGTCCATACCTTGTTGGTGTACATGGACTCCATTTCGGTCCGCATTGCATCCAGCCATTTCACTGAGTCAACGCTCTGAACGGCCTGCTGGAAGCTAGTAGGCTCATCATAATCTATGATGCAATCCTCTCTATCCCCGTCTATGAGAAAACCGTAGTATCTCTCGGGAGGATGAGACTGCCTACTACTTCTGCGGAGCGGCGTAGGAATGTCCTGTTCTGTTGAACCCTCTGGTTCCACTAAGCTTTCAGTAACAGTCTGTGGTTCTGGAACTTCTTCCAGTTCTATTGTGCTCCCACTTATCTGGGTTTCCAAAAACTCAGTTTCCAAGAAGCGGGCATGCTGAGAAACAAAAACCTTTTGTTCCTCAGCGGAATAGAAAAGATACCCCCTGGAGTTCCTTGGGTATCCCACAAACTTACACTGTACTGAACGTGCCTCAAGCTTGTCCGCATGCTGCCTTTTTACAAAGGCTGGACATCCCCATACTTTAAGATACTTGAGACAGGGTTTCTTCCCAGTCCACATCTCATAAGGGGTGGTAGGCACAGTCTTGGTGGGAGCCTTGTTCAAGAGATACGCAGCTGCTTCTATTGCATATCCCCAGAATGATCGCGGTAACTCAGCGTTACTCATCATGGACCGAACCATATCCAATAGGGTTCGGTTCCGTCTCTCCGATACACCGTTATGTTGCGGAGTGTATGGAGGAGTAAGCTGAGAGAGAATACCATTCTCTTTTAAGTAATTCAGGAATTCGGCACTTAAGTATTCTCCACCTCGATCCGATCTTAGAATCTTAATACTTTTGCCGGTCTGTTTCTTTACTTCATTCTTATACTCCTGGAATTTTTCAAAAGCCTCGGACTTATGTTTCATTAAGAAAACATAACCGTACCTTGAGAAGTCATCCGTAAAAGTAATGAAGTAAGAATGTCCGCTTCGGGCATGTGTAGACATTGGACCGCACACGTCACTGTGTACGAGTCCCAAGAGCTCGCTCGCTCTTTCTCCATGTCCAGTAAACGGAGTCTTTGTCATCTTTCCCTTGAGACAGGATTGACAAGTGGCATACGACTGATATTCGAACGCATTCAAATACCCTTCTGTATGTAACTTCGTCAACCTTCTCTCATTGATGTGACCCAATCTACAATGCCATAAGAAAGTCTGGTTTATTTCTGGAGACTTTCTTTTGTGTGTATTCTGGACATTAAAAATCTGTGGTTGGTTCAATACGTATATACCATTACTCAAAGTACCTGACCCAATCAAAACTTGATTAAGGCGAATGTTTACAACATTACTTACAAACGCAAATTCATAACCTTCTTTAGAAACTAAAGATACAGAAATGATATTACAAGTTGCGTTGGGTACAAAAAATCAATTACGCAAAACCAAAATATGTCCATCTGACATTCCCAGGTGATAGTCCCCCACGGCTTTACATCCATGCTAGCTCCGTTTGCAACTCTGAGGGTCATGTCACCTGCTTTCAAAACACTACGGTTTCTCAACGCCTGCAAAGAATTACAGATATGAGATCCTGATCCGGTATCCAATACCCAGGAAGTAGAGTTTATAGAAAGACAGTTTTCAATAACATACACACCTGAAGCTGAAGCTGCAACCTGCTTCAATTCCTGTGTTCTGGCCTTCCAGGCCCTGCAATCATTCTTCCAGTGTCCTTTCTTATGACAAAAGAAGCATTCTTCCTTATCCACAAGCTTCCCCGCTATCTTTGTTGCTTTTCCTTTTCCCTTCGTATCCACTTTACTAACACCGCCCCTTGGTTTGGCGGGGGCTTTCTTCTTCTTTCCCTTGGCTTTCGCCTTGGACCTAGAAGAAGATGATCCTCCTACAAACAAAGTGGATGTTTCCCTACCTTTCTGTAGGGTGCCCTCTGCGCTCCTCAACAGGTTGAGGAGCTCTGAAAGTTCAATCTCCTTTTCTTGTAGGTTGAAATTCATTATAAACTGGGCGTAAGTGGAAGGAAGGGACTGGAGAACTATATCCGTATATAGCTCACTCTCCAATGTGATCCCTAGGTCAGCGAGCTCCTCAATGTAGCCGATCATCTTTAGCATGTGCTCGGCTACTGATGATCCGACGGCCATTCTTGTCGAAAACAACTTTTTCGACGCTTCGTATCTTGCGATACGTGATTGCTCTCCATACAGTTCTTTTGTATGAAGCAATATGGACTCCATGTCCATATTCTCATGCCTCCTCTGATGTTCGTTGTCCATCGAGGCAAGCAGGAGGCACTTGGCCTTCGCGCTATCAATCTCCCAAGTCTTGCGGATTTCCTTATCCGCGACGCTGGAAGTTGGACCAGGGACAGGGGGAGCTTTGGTGGTAAGAAGATACCCCAGCTTGTCATAAGTGATTGCTATCTTGACATTCCTGAGCCAATCTTTGTAGTTTGGCCCTGTCAGCTTGTTTTTATCTAGGAGTAACTTAAGTCCAGTCATGTTGATTGGTCGCTGCAATTAGGAGAGAGAAGAAGAAACACTCAGCATGATGCTCTTGCAAGTTTAGAGTGGTTTTTAGTTTGTCTAAACAGGATGGCTCCCACTGTTTCTCGAATCCCTCCTCAAACCATAAAGGAAGAATTAGTCAGGATCAATCCCACCGTACAATACTTGCTTAACCGTTCGGCCAGGCTGGTGTCGGTACTTCGAGGGAGGTTTTCCAACGCTTTCGCGAAGTTCCTTAATTAAAGAACCTCTTTTCCCTGGGGGCGTAGCCCCGCTAACACCTTTCTAGGCACCTACTAGGTTTATAGCATTGATCGTTAAGTGAGAAATTTCCCGAGGAGTAGCATATACTCACAGTAGGATCGGGATCCAAATATCATCGCGTGACGAAACTGAAGGAATCCTACCAGAATCACCACACTCCAAATGGTATGCAAATCTAGCAAGTTTCAGTACTTATGAAACTCCCGATGTGGATTTTTGCCCCATGCTCTTATGACCTTGACGAAGGTCAACAAATCATAAGTCACATGTCAAGTTCTGCCCGTCATTATCCAGGTTAATTTGAATCCACCCGCATATACCCTTGACGAAGGTCAACAAGGTAATGTGAGTGTCCCAAACCAACGCATCTATCTATGCTACATATGAATACTTAACAGCTACCAATCACTATGCCTTGACGAAGGTCAACAAACACAGCTTGAATACTATTTGAATATTCATACGAAACGACGGAGGGCTACGAATGGTTTTGGCAAAACCGTGAACGTAGTGAACTTGATTTGGTCGATGGAACGAGATAGCTTTTAAATGGAGTGGCTCAAGCTCCGCATTTTAAAAGTTAGTTTTGAAAAGAACCGAGTGGTTTTTCGAAAGTGTTCCAACGACTTTAACTTGGTTTATTATCTTGCATTAGTTCTTTTAATGCGTGATATTCTTGCATTAGTACTTTTAATGCGTCCCATCATTTAATCCTACCATTGCAGAAAACAACCAAAATATGACGTACGCTTATGCCATTCGCATTCGCCACTGGGCCCCGTCATTACCCGTTAGGTTACTTAACTAACGACAGAGCGGGGGCTGGGCTAGCGCGTCTGTAAAACATAAGCAACGCCTAAATAGTTATAGATATAGCAATAGTAGACATTACAGATCACAGATGAATACATTGGATATACTAGCAATCCGCAATCCTTTCGAGCCTGAAACGAAAAGCGGATAACACGGTCGCGGTGAATAGCCAAATACCCCACCCAAGACCCCTACGGGTGCGGCAAACTACCCGCCAAGTACCCGAAGCGTAGCAACCTCCCTCATCTCCATGAGTAGGCCACTCGACACTTCGGCATACCCGGTAGTTCGTGCACCCCTCCATGGGTCTATCCTAGGAGCAAAAACAGTAAAAAGAATTATACAATGACGGCTACAACCCCGACCCGGTTGTGCGGCCAAACAAATAATATTATTACATCAATTTACATTTACAATGAATGAAAGAAAAACAAAAGCTCATCTCACATCCACCCCGGCTATTCACCCGCGACAGTCCAACACATTCATATACACATTACAGATCATGTATAACCCCGACTAATCGTCTTATAGCGATTAGCCGACGTTCAATACATGCAAACATTACAGATATAACCATCATAGTCAAAGTGCAGTGAAGTTCGGAAAAATACGGAATTATAGGACCCCAAAAGGAAATTTCTTTTCTGGAAAATCTGGGCACATATAATATATCTCAAAAATCCCAAAACCAACACCTACAGACACTGCACGAAAAACGACGCGCAGAAGACGACAAAGCGCGGCGGTTCCGCGGCACGAGCCTACCTCGTGCCGCGGATGCGCGGCGCTTTGAGCTCAACACTGGATCGTTTTTCATGGGTGTTTTTAGAAAACCCTGAGATGATTTTACAAATATAAATTTTTTCATTTTGAGCCCAAAAAATTTCAACAGAAACTCAGGTTTTGAAAAATACGGTTCTTGGGTTTTTTACGGTTCCGAACTTCGTTACACTTCACTACCAAGCTAGTTTAAGTTTAGTTAGGCTCTGATACCACTGTAAGTCCACGTTGCCACCCCCGGTTCTTACGGGGAGGCGGAAACGGTATAAAAGTCAAATTTTTAGTGCAAGAGGCAACATGGACTATGCAAGGTCGGGATCGTTACCTAAACTAAAACTAGCAAACTTAGCTAAAGAAGTTTAGCTACTCGGATGAAGATGGTTATACCTAAACTCGAACTCCTTCGTCTTCAAACTATGTAGAGGTTGATGGTTCTCCTTTGTCGCCTTCTCCCGTCGAAGATGGATCCACCTCGAAGGCTCGACCTTTGGGCTCTTTCTCGTACTTGGAGTGAACTAGAATCGCCGGCTTGCTAGACCCTTGATCCTAGAGTGAGTAGAGAGTGTTTAGGGTTTGCTTTTGTTTTTCAAGAGAAGGATTCTCAACTCATGAGAAGGTTTCTCTTGACTAGAGGAAGAAGAAGATGAGAATGAAGAGAGAGAGTGAGTATGATAGAATGAGACATCCTTTTTCCTTTTTGCAACCATAACAAAAGAAAAAGGTTTTATCAAATAATAATAATAATCAAAATGAAAAAGGTTTGATGGATAGTTTAGAATGACTAATATCATTACAAGCATTAAATGAATAAAGCAAGAATGAAAAGGCATCTTGCATTTGTAATGATGGTAGTCAAATGTTCAACCATGGTCAACAAGTCAACCATGGTCAACAAGTCAACAAAAACTAACCATGACACAATTTCATTTTATTATATATTATTAAATGATATAATACAAATCCATTAGGGTTTGGAAAAAGACGACTGTCAACTGTGCATACGCACCCGTTCCGAAACCCTAATGGAAATCATCTTCCTCCTCCTCAAAAACTGTGCATACACACCTGCATTCTTGTTCCGAGGAACATGAATACTGAAAGATAAAAGCAACCCCAAATACTATACCAGTATCCGGCTCAAACCAGAGCCCGCTGGTAATATCTGTCCGGACTCCAAACGTGCACAAGTGCGCGGATGAGAACGAACCCTGTCGCAAAACCATGCGACCTCTACTCTGTTTTGCCCATAGGCGAATACCCTCTGTGTGGGACTCTAAAGACTCGACACTACGCTGGCAGTGGGTTTAACCACAGACCGCAAGCGGCACTAGCTGTGCGTAACGGTCCCCAGGTAGATGTCGACAAGAAGGCTGACAAGGTGAAACCCCATCTGTACTCCTACTGAGTCTGAATGTGACAGTCTCCGTACAGTCCGGTCTGTTCGTCTGATACATCGCATGGCGGGCCTAGGGGGCGGTAAACGTCAGTCCCCCAATAGCGGTACAAGTCGTGCCGGAGCGAAGCCCAAAACACCCTGAGATAACACTGGAAACCTACCAGTATATCTCGTTTGCCCTAGCCAGGGACTACTTGTGTAATGGCTCTCCTAGACACAGCGCGATGTCAACCCCCAATACCGGGAGAGACGAATCCTGTCTAACCGTCACTGCCTCCAAGTGCTTCGGGACTGCACCCAACCACCACCTGTTTGCACGACTCCTTTGAGCCGTGGTAGGGTAGTGATCAAAGTGCAGTGGGAACACACTCGAGGCGAAGTGCCAGTGTCAAGTCAGCGGACTAAGCTGTACTCATGTCACCTGGGAACTGATGACTGACGATAGGTATAATACCAACCTGTCAGTTCCCGACGAGTCCTGTCCAGTGTACTCGTAACCCAACGAGCACCCGTATACTATCTCCAGTACGACGTGCTGATGGCTGTGGGACAGACCATCTCCCACACTGGGATGAGAAGCGCATACGCTAGTCTACTCCGGAGTATCGATGCCCTGTCTCGATAGTCCTGCGACTAGGGACCTGTATAAGGATGTGCTTATAGATTACCCAGCCCCCACTAGTGTGACTGCCATCACAACGCTGGTAATCAAGCAAAGATCCTAAGGGCTCCACTAATGCGTATAAGTGATATAGTAAAATAAACACAAGTACACATTGAAGTAGAGACAAACCAAGTAGCATACTACTATTTTGAGCAAGATTGTATATACAAGGTGAATATCCCAAGCATCCATTAAGTAATATACAAACTAGTATGATACAGTAATGGCCTCTAGGGCATATACACTAACACTATCTCTGATGTCAAACACCAATGGATATGGGATCATACATCGCCCATCTACATGGGTCGAGAAGCTATACGCTAGTCTAATCTGGTATATCGATGCCCTGTCTCGATACACCTATGACTATGAACATTTGAAGGATTTACTTAGCGACGATACTGTCCCCACTAGTATGATCTGCATCATAGTCCTGGTAGTCAAGCACTCATTCTAATGGCTTTATCAACATATAACATAGAGACAATCAGAGTACACGTTAAGATAAATAGCAACCAGATAGCATACTATCATGTCGAGCAAGAAAGTCCTCCATATATATGTCCAAGCATACACTACAATATACATCGTATGTACAATAATGGCCTCTAGGGCATACATATCTCTAACACTTATGGTCGCAGATAAGAAATGAAAATTACAATAATTAGAATCCGCATCTTTAGACATCATAAACCCGGATTATCACATATTCCGAATTTCATGCCTAACCCTATAAACCTTGCACTTAAGTCTCGAATAGAAAACAATTTTCAAAAATTAAATCGTGCAATCCAACAAGATTCCCGATTACAAGATTCAAAGACTCATCGGGAACTTTTGTAGACGGCCGCACCCCCGAGGCCATCAACGAAGTGTACTTGGGCGGAACACCATGGCCTCGAGCACCCGAGTGGATGCTTTTGGCCATGTGGTTCTCCTATAGTCACTTGGTCGGGCAAAGGGGCATGGCTGTCTACTAGTGTCTCCCGGCGAGTATTCACGTACGATACGAGATTATGACGGAGTTTCGATCCAAACTCCATGGTAATCCATCATTTGAGACCAAAATGCGAGATTTACAAATCATTAACTAGTTTTCGCAAACATAATCATTGTGGATTCCAAAAGTTGTATCACATAACCATAGCATTATAGAAGATGTTAAACATTTCGATTGATGTTTCAAACAATAACAATTCACAGAGACCTCAACCACTTGACCCTCATTAAAAATATCCAGAATATCATTTAGGAGAAAAGGAAGCAACACAAGAAAAATTGACATCTAAGTCCACAAATGAACTCCGGAACCACGGCCAGAGCATGGTCTCGGAAGCGGTTCCGCGGCCATTTGTTGGAATTAGACTCTCATTTTTCTTGTGCCTCCCTAAGTTTTCCTGCACTATTTTATTACAATTTTTAATTTCAAAAATCTCAACATTTGGAAAAATGGACAGAAACTATCCAAATCCAGTGTCTAAAACTTCGATCGAACACTTTAACTTCGTTTAAGCTATTCCTAAGCCTCTAGTTTGGCTCTGAGACCATGAAAGTATGTCTTAGCACCTCTACTATATTTCTATGAGCATCAAGTATGAAATTTTAAAAATTTAGAGGTCTAAGTATACTAAACAAGAATAGAAATAGAGAATTACGGATTCAAAGTTAGCAAACTATGTCTAATCTAAGTGAAGAGAGTCTATAAGCTTTGTAGTCTAGTCCTTCACTTCTAAAGCTCCAAGTAGTAGTCCCTAGAACTCTTCTTTGACTCCACTTGAAGAATGTTACGAGTTTGCTTTTAGTCTTCGTCGTTGAAGATGATCCATCTTGAGGCAACTCTCACTCAAGCTCACAATTCACTAATCAAGGTATTAGTGAAGTTAACAACCTATACCAATGGGCTAGAGTAGTGTAGGTTGATGAAGTACGAGTTTTGCTCACTAAAAATATTTCTTTCTCCTTTTCTTTTTCTCACCCTAGAAAACTAGTGAGGAGATAATGAAGAATATGAACGCGGATGATTTTTGAACCATGAGCTCAAGAGATAAGATGAGATGAAGACTATGATAAAAATCTATAAATAAAACAAAATTATAAGATGAGTCATGGCTTCTCCAAGCATCCAAGAATAATGACTTATTCTTATTTTGTTTTACTTCAAAAAGCTTTTCATTATCTTTTTCCCAATGTGATTCTCACATAACCATGTTCCTTGTAACATCAACCATGATACAATATTAACACACACACACACACACACACACACATATAAAGAGAAAAAAAATCTTATATGCTCATATATATCGAATTATTAAATCAACACGTGATTCAATAATACGGTTATATCATATATAACCAGCTAATATCATATATATATATATATATATATATATATATATATATATGAGGTTAATGGAGGAAAGAGGCCATAGGAGGGAATTTCCTCCTATGGCGTCGAAAAAATACATCCTTCCTCATTTTTTCCGACGATCGGAAACCACCATCTTCATCGTTATCATCTAAGATGTGGGTACACAAAATTTCATATGATTCTACAACTTTTTCACCGTTGATTTAGTGGGTTCAAAATTAACGGTTTACCGACAATAGAAATTTTTACATTGCTAAATCAGTGGTGAAAAGGTCGTAGAATCACACGAAATTTGGTGTACCCACATATTAGATGATAACGATGAAGATGGTGGATGCCGATTGGCGGAAAAAATGAGGAAGGGTGTATTTTTTCGACGCCATAGGAGGAAATTCCCTCCTGTGGCATCTTTCCTCCATTATTCTCTCTCTCTCTCTCTCTCTATATATATATATATATATATATATATATATCAAATTATTAAATCAACACTTGATTCAATAATCCAGTTATATCACATATAATCGGCTAATATTCAATATTAGTTGATATATATATATATATATCAAATTATTAAATTAACATTTGATTCAATAATCCTGTTATATCATATATTACCTGGCTAATATAAAATATATAAACATATATATAAATCAAATCATTGAATCAACACTTGATTCAATAATCCGGTTATATCATATATAACCCGACTGATATCAAATATCGCTAGATTACGGTATCATATACTAGTATTTAATCAAGCTCCCGCACATATATCCATAAGTGCCCTACTTCCTTTCGCTTGAGCTAGAAAACATCTATGTGGGACTCTGAAGACTCGTCAATACGCCAGCAGTAGGTAATGATCATATCATAGAACTACAAGACGTCTGCAGTACTAGCTGGATGTAATGGCTACCCAGGTATTGAACGAGTAGAAGATTAACAAGCAAAATTGTCCAAACTCCCGTAGAGCCTATAAGCAACACTTATCGTAAAGTCCGTCCACTTCGTCTGATATGTCGCATATCGAGTCTGGTGGTAGAATCGTCAGACCCCACTATCTCGATAAGTCATGCCGATCTGCGGCCTATAACCATTCTAGAAACTACTCATAACACATATCAGTAAATCTCTTCAGCCCTGGCCACGGACTTATTATTATAGCCAATCAAGCATAGCGCAACATCAACTCCCAATACCGAGAGAGTCGAAACCCTTCTTATCGCTCACTGCCTCCATGTGACTCGGGATTGTACCCAAAAACCACATGTTTGCATGACTCATTTGAGTCGTGGTAGGGAGGAAATCAAAGCACATTATGAACCACACAAGATGCTATGACAATCTCGGGTCTACAGACTAACCTGTACAAGTGTCACCAGAGAACTGCTATCTGACGATAGGTATGGTACCATCTAGGAGTTCTCGACGAGTCTTGTTCGGTGTACCCATTCTCCAATGAGCACCTTTGTACAATCTTTGATGTCAAACACCAATGATTATGGGATCAACCATCGCCACATACAGGGTCAAGAAACGTACACACTAGTCTACTCTGGAATATCGATGTCCTGTCTCGATACTCCCTCGACTAGGAACTATTAAAGGATGTGCTTGTGGATTACATAAGCCCTACTAGTATGATCCGCATCATAGTCCTTGTAGTCAAGCCAACATACTAAGGGCTTTATCAACATGAATGAATGAGATAGTAAACTAAAAGAAGTGAACATATTAAGATAAAAAGAAACCAGATAGCATCCTATCATGTCGAGTAAACAATTCCTATATATATGTCCAAGCATCCACTATAATATACAATAATGGCCTCTCGGGCATACAAATTCACAACACACATGTGTTGTTGCATGTCGTTTAATTGCTATATACTCAATTAGACGGGATTGCACACTTGCTTCTGCTATTTGATTCCGTGGATATATATATTGATTATGGTTTAGTAGGATTGTCATGTTGGATAGTCCTTCGTACGTTACTTGTACAGTTTTGATTTAATTTATTGTATTCATTTGTTCGGGATGAGCTCCAACATGTGGCCGCCATTTCCATATTATGTATATTCTTTTATTGGAGCTGGACCAGGATGTGGTCGTTGTCACTATTGTATATATTTTATTTCTGTACTAAGATTAACCTAGCAGAAGTGCTCGAGTAGCCGAGTTCTCGAGTACAGCAAGTGGCCATCTCATGGAGTTGAGACCGGGACGCCTCGATCTAGAATTGGTGGGTTGCTTGTCGCAATTGTAGAGGTTATAGGATTCGACCAACAGTGTGGTGCAAAAGTTACCAGATTCTAGAAAGCGACGGGAGATCGACTCATTTCATTGAGGGAGTGTTACCCAGTTTCTAGAATTAGCAGGTGGCTTGCCGCACTCGTAGGGGTCTAGGATCGACTTTGTACGGGCAATCCACACGACCGGGGAACGTCGCGTCTCATTTGCTATTCAAATGAAACGCGAGGCTCTTAATTTATCAGCTATTCCATATTGTTGTTCGTATTCCTGTGATGATTATTATCTGCCTGTGATGTTGATATATATATATATATATTATATTTAGTAGATGCTTCAATATGTTTTGAATCCGCACTAGCCTTTTCCCCGCCCTGTCATAAGTTAAGTAACCTTACGGTGAAGATCCGGGACCCCGAGGTGAATGCAGATGGCATATAAAAGCATGCTATTTTGGTTGTTTCTGTTGTGGCTTAGAAACTAGATTTGATGGGACAACATTATATCTTTAATGTAAGGAAAACAAACCTAATTGATGTTGTCGGAACAAGTTTTTAAAACTACCCGGTTTTTCTTCAAAACAATTGTCCTATTCTTTTGCTTTGTATTGAGGTATTCGGTTAGGAATATCTTGCATCTCATTCTATGAAGAAAGAGCCATGATCCCTTTACAGGGATTCACTCTTAAGCAAAAGTAGTTTATGTTACTAGTTTTCAAATGCGGAGCCTGAACCACTCCATTTCAAAGCCACTCGAGTTCCTTCAACGATATCAAGTTCATTACGTTAATGGTTTTTTGCCTAAACCAGCCGCAGCCTTCCGTCGTTTCAGGTGAGTATTAACTAGTATTTATTCTATGTGTTGTGATCTTCGTCAAGACATAGTATTTGGTAGCTAGGGGATATTTGTCTGTTGCATAGGTAGATGCATTAATCTAGGAAAGGTGTACAGCTGTTTTGACCATCGTCAAGGGCCTGTTCGAATGGGTCTAGAATAATCAGGACAATGATGGGTTGAACATGACTTACGTCTTATGATGTTTTGACCTTCGTCAAGGTCATAAGAGCTTGGGGAAAAAACCATATCAGGGGTTTCAAATATAAGGGAAACTTGCCAAGTTTGCACATACCTTCTGGAGTATGGTAGTTTTGGTCGGCTTTCATCAAAATTATCATACGATAATACTTGGGTCCCGATTCCCACTGATGAGTAGGTATTACTCCTTAGGAGATTTTCACTTCACAATTAGCTAACCAATTAGGTGTATAGAAAGTGTTAACGAAATTATGCCTCTGCGGAAATGGGGTTATTAATTTGGTCCGTGCGAAAGAATCGGGGACCTCCCTCGAAATACCAACACCAACCTGCTGAATGGATAGAGTACTTTTAAGGTGTATATGATCCTGACTAGTTCTCCTTTTAGGGTTTGAAGGAGAATTCGAGGATACAGTGGGAGCTATCGTAATTTGATAAAGTGATAACTAATCTAATCTTGATAGTGTGCACACCGAGTGTTTCTTTTCTCTCTTTGGTTACAGCGACCAATGACATACCTAAAAATCATTAACCAAGTTAACCAAACCTTCTTACACACGTTGGCTTTGGATTGTCATGATTCATGAAAAAGTCACAAATATCCATGCTTCTCCTACTTTCCCTTTGCATATCTCCAGAACACTCCGTATCACTGCGATGATCCATATTGCTTAGAAATAGCCATCGTATCGTTACATACAAACTCGAAGAAATTATTTCAGTCGAGGATGGCCACTGGTTCTGGAGAATCAAGATTGTATTATTTAGTTGTTTCTCCCTTTTACCTTCTCTCAGGTTGTGAGAGCTCCTTGTATTAGGAGAGTATACCTATTACGCTTATTGGATAGTCTTTTTCCAAACCTTAGGCTGGTGCCGAAAGGTAGGGAAGGAAGAAAACCAATTAGCCTAAGTGCGGTGTAGAAAAGGTAAGATGTAGAGACATATAAAGGAGTTAAATTTAGGGCAAAGGTAATTATGACTACTGTCATTAATGTGGATAGAAAAAAAGGCATTACTAGGAATACCCGGCCACCCACTTGAAACATTTATGTTTTAAATTTTCCGTGTACTTGTAAATGAGAACTGTTTTCCAATTAATTTTGAGTCCAGGGTATGTATTTACCGGATTTGGATCTCACATCTGTACGGCGATAAAGATGCTGGGTATGAGTAGAATATTGAGAAATGGGCGATCTGATCCTCAATATCAGAATTTGTTGTAATTGGTGATATTGGATTGAATCGCCTGGCTTTGCCTAATGGCGAATATTTGGTTTCGAATAACCGTTATTAAACACCAATTTTTAAAATGATATATCTATATCTTTATTTTATAAAGTGAGATATAAATTTTGAAAATTGTGTTCAAAACATTTACCTTTATCAGTTGTGCATAAGGTAAGGTGCATTGAATAACGGTGTAAGACATTCTCAACCACAATACAGTTTTCAGCCTACAAAACCCGAAATTTAAGTTAGCATAATCTTAGGACTTATACATGAAAATGTATGTTGTCATGTGTCTTTTAGGACAAGGGGTTGGTACATTTACATCATTCAGGTTTACCTATGGGTTCTCTGGTTTTAGACACGCATTCCTTGTAATGCAAGGTCCAAAATTTCTGAGAAGTTTATAGGTATAAGAATAAAGTAGAGAACCATATATTGGATATATCAGGATTTTTCGAAATGATCGAAGATATAGATTTTTATGCTAGGTATTCCATCATAGTAATATAGAGAACTTGATTCTCTCTCAGGTTACTCATCCGTGGGTTCGCTCCTTGATGAGTAATATTTTATTGGTCTTTTTCCATTTGTTGATATGCACTGGAAGTAGCTGCAAGATATTTGAATCTGTTTCCATTTAAATTACTGTCTTTGATTCTATATGGACATAGATTGGTTGCATATCTTGAGGTTATTAAGATATGGAGTTATCCAGTTCCCGTTTAAAAAAAGAATCCGGACAAACCCAAGGCACACTTCGGTAATAGCTGTTTGTGGATTATCCCAAACATTCGCTAGGGTTTTGTTTTTACCATTTTCAAGATCAATAGTTACATTGTTATTGACTCGCCACCAGTTTATAAAAGGAATCTTTTTGCAAAAGAAAATCGTTGGAGTATGGTAGAACTGGAAATGATTCCCGAACCACAAACGGTTATCGAAAATTTAGAAGAACCTAAAGATTCAGTTGGACTTGACAAACTATTAGCCACTCCACAGATTTTAGGTGACCTCAGCCACCTGAAAGATACTTCAGTTTTCTCATAGACGGTGATAGGGAGGTCATCATCATGGTTATTATGGCTCTACTAGTTATCTGCAAGTCATATAAAGTGGTAACTTCCAGGTGACCAGATAATTTATATCCAAGTTAGACTCCACGCACTTTAGCAAATAATGGATTTTGGACTTTGCTGGGTGCTCCTGATGGGGTAAAACCCATTAGGTGTAAGTAGTGTTAGTGATATATGCCCTAGAGGCCATTATAGTATCATACTGGATTGTAAATTACTTAATGGGAGCTTGGGATATACATGGATATAGTAACAGTCTTGCTAAAAATGGTAGTATGCTACCTAGTTTTTTTCTACTTCAATATGTGCATGTGTTTCTTTTAGCATATCGATTATACATATTAGTAAAGCCCTTAGGATCTTTGCTTGATTACCAGCGTTGTAATTGCAGTCACACTAGTGGGGGCTCGGTAATCTACAAGCACATCCTTATACAGGTCCCTAGTCATAGGATTATCGAGATGGGGCATCGATACTCCGGAGTAGACTAGTGTATACGCTTCTCATCCCAGCAGGGGAGATGGTCTGTCCCACAGCCATCAGTACGTCGTACTGGAGATAGTATGCAGGTGCTCATTAGTTTATGAGTACACTGGACAGGACTCGTCGGGCACTGGTGGTTGGTATTATACCTATCGTCGGGTAGCAGTTCCCAGGTGACATGAGTACAGCTTGGTCCGTCGACGACACTGCTACTTTGCCTCGAGTGTGTTCCCACTGTACTTTGATTACTACCCTACCACGGCTTAAAGGAGTCGTGGAAACATGTAGTAGTTGGGTGCAGTTCCGAAGCACTTGGAAGCAGTGGCGGTTAGATAGGATTCGTCTCTCCGGGTATTGGGGGTTGATATCGTGCTGTGTTCGGAGAGCCATTACACAAAGTCCCTGGCCAGGGCAAGCGAGATTTACCGGTAGGTATTCCAGTAGTTTCTCAGGGTGTTTTGGGCTACACTCCGGCACGACTTATTGCGCTATTAGGGGTCGGACGATTACCGCCCCTAGGCCCGATATGCGATACTCTTAGACGAACAGACCAAACTGTACATAGATTGTCACATTCAGGCTCAGTAGGAGCTCAGATGGGTTTTCCTCATCGGCCTTCTTATCGACATCTACCTGGGGACTATTACGTATAGCTTGTACTGCTTGCGGCCTGTGGTTAAACCCACTGCCAGCATAGTGTCGAGTCTTTAGACTCCCACATAGAAAGTCTCCATTCACTGGGGAAAAGGTGTAGAGGCCGTATGGTTTTACGGCAGGGCTTCGATCACTTGCATGCACTTGTGCGCATATGATGTTCGGGCGGATAATACTAATGGGCATTGGTTTAAGTCGGATCCTAGTATTATATTGATGGATCAGTTTCGTCTCTTTGTATTCGTGTTTCTCGGAACACAAAAGCGGGTATGTATATACGGATGAGAGGGGCATAGAAGGAGACACCTCATTAGGGTTTTGACCATTGACTTGATTGAAACAATTATGAGGTGGAGGAAAGTATTTGTTATTTTTGTAAATGATAATTGAGGCATGGCTACTTGTTTTGACTACTTGACTTTGTTTGACCATTTGATTTGGCTTGATCACTTGACTTGGTTTGACTATTTGACCTAGATATTTTTGTGAGATATTTTGTGACCTAGATATTTTGATGAGATATTTTTCATGCCATGCTTTTAGTCAAGTCAAGGTAGCCATCTCACATTATCAAAAATCATTTCTCTTTTCTCAAGCTAGCTCTCTTCTTCTTCCTCACATCAAAACCCTCAAAGCTCTCATGTGTTGAGAATCCTAGGGTTTCAAAAGACAAATAAATCCATCTTCATACTCTACATCACCTAGGCCATCAAGTTTAGCAAGCTTGTTGCCCTAGTTACCTCGGTTTTGAGGTGGAGCTCGGACTATAGACTCTCGGGTGGATCGTCTTTCACTCGAGGAGGCCGTCGAAGAAACAACGATCCGGATCGATCCTTGGAGCCTACGACGACGAGGAGGACAGCGATGAAGACCCGAAGGACATGTATCGTGAGGTATATCTTCGTATTCGAGTAGTTAAACCTCAAGTAGTTTGCTAGCTAGGGTTTATGGACGATCTTCGGTTCTAGTCTGTGTTGAGAAGCTCATAAAAATCATTTTTTGCAAATTCTGCCTCCCCGCGAATACGTGGGGTGCACGACATCGACTTGCAGTGGTATCAGAGCCTCTCATAAACCTTATATAGCTTGTAACGATGTTATAATTCCGCCGTTTTTGTCGCGGAAAAACTGTCGACAAAAACAATTTTCAAAATTGCGGTTTTGAGTTGTTTGCACACCCTGCGGGCTCACGGTTTGAACCGAGAATCCGTAGGGTGAAGCATGCTCACCCCGTGGACAGCCCGGGGGGACCAACGGCCGGGACCGCCCCCCCAAGACCACCACTTGGTGGCCTTAGGGGCTGGTGACCCGAGAGCACCAGGAATTTATGCTCTCGGGTTTGCCTTCTTTTTGGGGATACCTCGTGGTGGACCCCATGAGTGGGTACCCCCCGAGGCCCCCCATTCGACAGCTTCATGTGTCTTTGCCTCCGTGAAGATTCGGGCGGGTTTCGAGTTCGTTTCGACTCCGGGATTGGCTCAAAACTATCGATTTTGGAACTTTAGCTCACTGGATTTTCAAGTCTTGGAAAATTGTTTAAGTTAGCTAATTGCGCGCGGAATTCTAATGTCGTAGTTGCTTTACAAGCTTTGTGATGTATATATATGTTTAGAAACGTCGACTAATTGCTATACGTCGATTAGTCAGGGTTGCACATATCTGTGATCTTGTTGTGATGGTTTGTGTATATGAACTTGTTGGGTCGTCGTGGATGAATAGCCGGGGATGTTAGATGAGGGTTTTCATTCTTTCATTCGATGTAAATTTATAAAGTGATGTAATATTATTTTTGCGGGGCACATCCGGGTTGAGGTTGTAGCCACCGTTGTATTATTTCTTTTACTGTTTTGGCTCCTAGGATAGACCCAAGGTGGGGTGCACAAACTACCGGGTACTTTGAAGTGCCGAGTGGCCTACTCACTTTCTTGAGAGAGGTTGCTTCACATCGGGTATTTGGTTGGTAGTTTGCCGCACCCGTAGGGGTCTAGGGTGGGGTTTGGCTATTCATCACAACCGTGGAATCAGTCTTTCGTTACAGGCTCAAACGAAACACGGAATTCCTAGCATATCCAATGTGTTCATCTGTGATCTGGAATGCCTATCATTGCGTCTAACGAATGTATATTATTATATATGTATTATATAATAGAGGTTGCTTATGTTTTGTATCCGTGCTAGTCCAGCCCCCACTCTGTCGTTAGTTAAGTAACCAAACGGGTGACGACGGTGCTCCGTGGCGAATGCGGATGGCATAAGCGTACGTTGTATTTTCGTTGTTTTCTGCAATGGTAGGTTAATTGATGGGACTGCATTAAATTAATGCAAAGCAAACAAACAAAACCTGAATCGTTGGAACAAATTTTAAAACCACTCGGTTATTTTAAAACAACAGACTTTTAAATGCGAAGCTTAAACCACACCTTTTAAAAGCTATCAGGTTTCTTCGATTATATCAAGTTCAATACATTCACAGTTTCACCAAAGCCATTTGTAGCCCTCCGTTATTTCATATGAATATTCAATAGTATTCAAGCTATGTTTGTTGGCCTTAGTCAAGGCATAGTGATTGGTAGCTGCTAGGTATTCATATGTTGCATAGATAGATGTGTTGGTTTGCGAAAGTCGTACTACTTTGTTGGCCTTAGTCAAGGGTATATACGGGTGGGTTCAAATTAACCTGGACAATGACGGGTAGAACTTGACATGTGACTTATGATTTGTTGGCCTTAGTCACGGTCATAAGAGCATGTAGCAAAAATCCACATTGGGAGTTTCTAAAGAAACTGAAATTTGCTAGTGCTGCATACCATTTGGAGTTTGATAATGTTGGTAAGATTCCTTCAGCATTATCATACAATGATATTTGGATCCCGATCCTACTGTGAGTATCTGCTACTCCTCGGGAGATTTTTTCACTTAACGATCAATGCTGTAAACCAAGTAGGTGTCTAGAACATTGTTAGCTGGGATACGTCTCCGGGGAAATGAGGTTATTTAATTAATGAACTTCATGAAAGTGTCATAAAACCTCCCTCGAAGTACCGACGCTAGCCTGGCCGAACGGTTAAGCAAGAATTGTACGGTGAGATCAATCCTGATTGATTCTTCTTTTATGGTTTGAGGAAGGATTCGAGAGATAGTGGGAGCCATCCTGTTTAGATAAATTGAAAACCAATCTAAACTTGCAAGAGCATCATGCTAAGTGTATTCTTCTCTCTCTCCTAATTGCAGCGACCAGGTGAGCAGATTAAGTTACAGATAGATAATAAAATGACTGAGTTATACTATAATGACTGCCAAAGGTTTGTCCAGATGTCCATTACTTATGACAAGCTGGACCACCTCATTACTACTCAATCCCCCACCGTCCCAGGTCCAGTTTCCACTGCCGCGAATAAGGATATCCGTAAGACAAGGGAAAAGGACAGTGCGAATGCCAAGTGCCTCGTGTTGGCCTCAGTTGATGGTGTATACAAGAGGCAGCACGAGAAGATCGACCTAGTTTCCATCAGCCTCCATAAAAATGTTTTATATGGAGAACAATCTTGTATCGCAAGATACGATACCTCGAAGGAATTGCTTCATGCGAGGCTGGCTGTTGGATCATCTGTAGGGAACCACGTCCCTACAATGATTAGCTTTATTAAAAAGCTCACGGACCTGGAGACCACGTTAGAGAACAAGTCATATGCTGACTTGATTCTGCAGTCCCTACCTCCTACTTACGCACAGGGGAAGAAATTTATACTTCCAGTTGAGGGCACCCTGAAGGAAACCAGGAAGACACCCACTCTGCTTATTGGGGAATCTTCCTTTTCTGGATCTAAGGCGGATGCCAAGGGTGAGAAGAAGAAGACCTCCACAAAGCCGAAAGGCGGTGTCGATAAGGTAGAATAAAAGGGAAGGGCAAAAGTTTCGGTGTTACCAGTAAGGAAGGAGGGATGTTCCTATTGTTACGGGAAAGGGCATTGGCAGAAGGGATGCAGGGCTTGGAAAGCCAGAATCCAGGATCCGAAGCATGTTGTGGCTTCGACTTCGGGTGTGTTTGTGATTGAAAATGGTCTGTCAATTAACTCCACTTCCTGGGTACCAGATACCGGATCAGGATCTCATATCTGTAATTCATTACAGGCTTTGAGGAACCGTAGAGTTATCAGGGAAGGTGACATGACTCTCAGAGTTACTAACGGAATAAGCATGGACGCTGTATCCGAAGGGTATATCACCTAGAATTGAAAAGTGGGCATATATTGATTCTACGTAACTGTTTGTGTGTACCAAGCCTAGTTTGTAAGCGATGTGGTTCACATCCACCTAAATAAAAGATTGATTGGGTCAGGTACACTAGATGACAGTATATATTGAATCAAGCTCAGGTTTTCAAATGTCCAGAACACACTTAAAAAAAAGTCTCCAGAATTAAATAAAACATTCTTATGGCATTGTAGACAGGGTCACATCAATGAAACACGGTTGTCGAAGTTACATAGAGAGGGATATTTGGATCTGTTTGAATATCAGTCTTATGCAACTTAGCAATCGTGTCTCATAGGAAAGATGACAAAGACTCCGTTCACTGGACACGGAGTAAGAGCGAGCAAGCTCTTGGGACTCATACACAGCGACGTGTGTAGTCCAATATCTACAGATGCACGAAGTGGTTATTCCTATTTCATTACTTTTACGAATAATTTCATTAGGTTAGGACATGTCTTCTTGTGAAAGCATAAATCGGAACCCTTTGAAAAATCCCGGGATTATAAGTATGAAGTGGAAAAACAAACAGGCAAAAGTATCAAGACACTAAGATCTGATCGAGGCTGGATTATCTAAAAGAGAATGGTATTCTCTCTTAACATAATCCTCCATACACACCACAACACAAAGGTGTATCGGAAAGGCGGAATCAAACCCTATTGGATATGGTTCGTTCCAAGATAAGTAACGCTGAGTTGCCGCGATCCTTCTGGGGTTATGCACTAGAATCAGCTGCATATCTTCTGAATAAGGTTCCTACAAAGACCGTGCCTACCACACCATATCAGATGTGGAGTGGGAAGAAACCCTATCTTAAGTACCATAAGACATGGGGATGTCCAGCTTTTATTAAAAAGCAGCATGCGGACATGCTCGAGGCACGCTCGGTACCATGTAAGTTTGTGGGATACCTAAAGAACTCCATAGGGTATTATTTCTATTGCACAGAGGAACAAAAGTCTTTGTTTCTCGTCCTTCCCACTTCTTGGAATCAGAATTTTTAGAAAATCAGAAAAGTGGGAGCGCAATAGAACTGGAAGAAATTCTAGAAGCACAAGCTATTACTGAAAGCCTGTTAGAACCAGAGGTTTTAGAAGAACCGGATATTCCAGCACTACTCCGCAGAACCAGCAAGATGTCGCATCCGCCCAAGAGATACTACGGTTTTCTCATAGACTGGGATCGAGATGTAAGGTTACTAGGCACTAGAACAAGGCTTTACAAGGCATCAACCATGCCAAAATTAAAATTTTCAAGTGCCGAACAACCTAAAGCATGGATCTTTGCTAGAGAATTAGGGTTAACAAGAACAAGTAAAAATCTTTACTAGTAAGTGAGAGGGATTACAACCTTTGTAGCCGTTCCTTCGCTTCATAAGCTCCGTGTTGAGATCCCTTCACTGCAATCATCAAGAACTCCGACTCTCGAGAGGCTCTATGAGGTGAATGATGCATCTTGATTGAAGTCTTCTTGATCTAAGATGATCTACCTTGAAGAATCTCTAACGCAAGCTTACACTTCACTAATGAAGTAATTAGAGAAGTGAACACCCTAATCTAAGTGGCTAGAATAGATGAGGATGATGAAGTAGGAATTTAGCACTCTTTTGTTTTCAATTTCTCACACTAATTCATCACACACAAAAAGCTAGCAAGCTTTTTCAAGAGGAAGAAGAAGAAGAAAGTTTTTTTGTGATGACTAATGAATAATTGTTATGGTTACTTATTCAACCATGAGTTAAGCATAAAGGGTTTTAACTCATGTAGAGAATAAACTAGAGTTAATGGTTTGGATTGGGTTAACAAATATCTATACAAAATATCAAAGCTAAAGACAAAAGGAAAGCTTCATGAAGCTTCATGAAAAGCTAACCCAAAAGCTAACCCTAATCCAAACCCTAACTAGGTTTAATCTCTAAATCATTGTTGCATTTGTAACCCTAACTTGTTACAATATTATATATCACATATATACTATATTTTATAACAAAAGAAAATAATACAATTAACATATATCGCATATACATCAATGTATTATCCAGTGAGAAAATGAATCAATAAAGCGAGCTTATATTAGTTAACGTAAAGTAATATATCACATATATAATTATATATTAAATCATCGAATCAACTCGTGATCCGACAATCCAGCTATATTGCATATAACCGACTAATATAACATGTACCAATTCATCGAATCAACAATTGATCCGATGACCCGGCTATATCACATATACCCGGCCGATATCATATATCGCGAGAATGGAATACGGTATCTCATATCGTATTATTCTCGGTCCCGCACATATCACATATATGCTCCTACTCCATTTTGCCTGTGCCAGGAAACTTCTGTGTAGGACTCTAAAGAATCGTCAATACGCCGGCAGTAGGTGATGATCATATCAAACACCTACAAGCTGCAAGCGGTTAGCTAAACTTATCAGCCACGCAGGTATTGAGCGATTAGAAGATCAACAAGCAAGCATGTACACTCTCCTGCGAATCCAATCAGTAACACTACCGTACAGCCCGGTCTCTTCGTCTCATATGTCGCATATATAGTCTAGGGGTGCTATACGTCAGACTCCAGTAACCGATAAGTCGTGTCGATGTAAGGCTCATAACAGGTCGAGAAACTACAGATAACTCTTACCAGTAGCACTCCATATCAGCCCTGGCCAGGGACTTCCAGTTATAGCCAATCGAACATTGCACAACATCAACTCCCTATACCGGGAGAGACGAAACCCCTCCTATCGCTCATCGCCTCCATGTGATTCGGAACTGTACCCAAAAGCCACCATTTTTCCCGCCCTCTTGGACGTGGTAAGGTGGAAATCAAAGCACAGTAGGAATCACACAAGACTCTATGACGATCTCGGGTCTACAGATTAACCTGTACCAGTGTCACCGAAGAACTGCTATCTGACGATAGGTATAATACCATCTAGGAGTTCTCGGCGAGTCCGTTCATTGTACCCAGTCTCCACTGAGCACCCGTACACCATCTTTGATGTCAAACACCGATGGATATGGGATTATCCATCGCCCATCATATGGGTCAAGATGCGTATACGCTAGTCTACTGTGGTGTATCGATGCCCTATCTCGATACACCCTCGACTAGGAACATTAATAGGATGTACTCGTTGACTACCCTGGCCCCACTAGTATGATCTCATCATAGTCCTAATAGTCAAGTACATATCCTAAGGGCTTTATCAACATGTGAGAGCAAGACAGTAAACCAATACAAGTCAACATGTTAAGACAAAGTGAAACCAGATAACATACTATCATATCGAGCAAGAAAGTCCTCTATATATATCCAAGCATCCATCATAATATACATCGTATGTACAACAATGACCTCTAGGGCATATATACAACTAACAATCTCCCACTTGTACTAAGGCCAGCTGTTGTAGTATCTCAGACCCAACATCCTGAAGAGTCTCTCAAATTGTATCTGTGAAATGGCCTTCGTGAGTGGATACGCAGTGTTGTCCTTCGTGTCAACTCTCCTAACCTCGATCTCGCGGCGATCAACTATCTCCTGGATCAAGTGATACCGCCTCATAATATGTCTGGACTTCTGATGGGACTTGGGTTCCTTGGCCAAAGCCACAGCTCCATTGTTATCGCAATACAAAGGTTTTGGATGCTCAATGGAAGGAACCACACCAAGTTTAGTGATAAATTTCTTCATCCAGACAGCCTCTTTGGCAGCATCGTTGGCAGCGATGTATTCAGCCTCCATCATCGAGTCTGCCACGGTTTCTTGCTTGGAACTCTTCCAACAAACCGCCCCTCCCTTCAGGGTAAAGGCAAATCCCGAGTGCTACTTAGATTCGTCTTTGTCACATTGGATGCTCGAATCGGTAAAGGACTCTACCTGGAGTTCTCCGTTACCATAAACCAAGAACATCTCCTTAGTCCATCTCAAGTACTTAAGAATGTTCTTCACAGCTGTCCAGTGACTCTCTCCTGGATCTGCTTGAGACCTACTCACTACACTTAGTGAGTATGCTACATCGGGTCTGG
The DNA here is from genome assembly GCA_030015575.1 of Agapanthus africanus. Classification (NCBI taxonomy): domain Eukaryota; kingdom Viridiplantae; phylum Streptophyta; class Magnoliopsida; order Asparagales; family Amaryllidaceae; genus Agapanthus; species Agapanthus africanus. The sequence goes on along the minus strand of JASDDO010000014.1, from coordinate 448,784,228 downwards.
TACATAGCATCGCGTACATGATAGAGCCTACTGCCGAAGCATAGGGTATCCTTTGCATGCGAGCTCTCTCCAAATCAGTCTTAGGAGACATCTCTTTGGAGAGAGTGAGTCCAGAGATCGTGGGTTGGTTCCCACGCTTGGATTCTTCCATACTAAACCTCTTTAGTATAGTGTCAATGTACCTGGATTAGGACAATCCCAGTATCCGTTTAGATCTATCTCTATAAATCCTAATCCCCAAAATGCAGGAGGCATCACCTAGAACATTCATTGAGAATCTATGTGATAAGAAGAGCTTGACCGAGTGCAGCATATGAACATCATTTCCTAGCAAGAGTATGCTATCCACATAAAAAACGAGGAAGAAAACCGTACTCTCTGCAACCTTCTTGTAAATACAAAGTTCATCTACGTTCTTGATGAAGTCAAACTCTTTGACCACAAGATCAAAATAGATGTTCCAACTCCGCGATGCCTGCTTCAACCCGTAGATGTATCTAAGCAGCCTGCACACCTTTTCGCTGCTCCCACTATCTACAAAGCCCTCTGGCTGAGTCATGTATACGCACTCTTCTAAATCACCATTTAGAAAGGCGGTTTTAACATCCATTTGCCAGATTTCATAGTCATGGTATGCAGCAATGGCAAGTAGGATCCGGATGGACTTAAGCATAGCCACTGGAGAAAAAGTTTCGTCATAATCCACACCTGGTCGTTGACAAAAACCTTTTGCAACAAGTCTAGCTTTGAAAGTCTCCACTTTTCCATCTACACCAAGTTTCTTCTTAAAGATCCACTTGCTCCCAATGGGTTTTACCCCTTCAGGAGAAACTTCCAAAGTCCATACTTTGTTGGTGTACATGGATTCCATCTTAGATCGTATTGCATCCAGCCATTTCACAGAGTCACCACTCGTGATGGCCTGCTCGAAGCTAGTCGGGTCATCATCTTCCATGATGCAATCCTCACATCCACCGTCTATGAGAAAACCGTAGTATCTCTCAAGTGGATGAGGAACCCTACTAGATCGGCGGAGAGGCTGAGGTTCGTCAGAAACTACTAAATCCTCTGGTTCTACCAAATCTTCTGTTGTAGTTTGTGTAGCTGGAACTTCTTCCAGTTCTACCTCATTGCCTCTAATTTCCTTATAAGAAAACCCTTTTCTAAGAAGGTGGCATGTCGAGAAACAAACACCTTTTGTTCCTCAAAGTGGTAGAAGATATATCCTCGTGAATGTTTGGGATATCCTATAAACTTGCTTAGAACAGACCTTGCCTCGAGCTTGTCCGGATTTTGTGTTTTCACATATGCCGGACAACCCCATATCTGAATAAAATTAAGACACGGTCTCTTCCCATTCAATATCTCATATGGAGTGGTAGGCACTGATTTGGATGGAACTCTATTCAATAGGTATGCAGCAGTCTCAAGTGCATAACCCCAAAAGGAAATAGGTAACTCAGCAGTGCTCGTAATAGAGCGTACCATATCTAATAGGGTGCGATTCCACCGCTCCGATACACCGTTGTGCTGTGGTGTATAAGGAGGAGTAAGCTGAGAGATAATCCCATTCTCTTTTAGATAATCTAGGAACTCATTGCTCAAGTATTCTCCTCCTCGATCAGATCAAAGGATCTTAATACTTTTGCCCGTTTGGTTCTCTACTTCATGCTTATATTCTCTGAATTTCTCAAAAGCTTCATAATTGTGTTTCATCAGGAACACATGTCTGTATCTTGAGAGATCGTCAGTGAATGTAATGAAGTAAGAGGAACCATTCCTGGCATGTGTAGACATGGGACCACATACATCACTATGTATCAGTCCCAAGAGTTCTGTAACTCTTTCTCCGTGTCCACTAAACAGAGTTTTGGTCATCTTGCCTTTGAGACATGACTAGCAAGTGTCATAAGATGAAAATTCGAACGGATTCGAATATCCATCCTTATGCAACTTAGCTAGTCGTGTCACATTGATATGACCTAGTCTACAATGCCACAAGAAGGATTCGTTCATTTCTGAACTCTTCCTCTTGTGTGTGTTTTGTACATTAAGTACTGTTGTTTGGTTGAGAACGTATATGCCATTATTTAACGATCCTGATCCAATCAACTTTTGATTCAGGAATATGTTCATAACATTATCCTTCACTACAAAATTATATCCTTCATTGCTCAATAAAGAAACTGATATAAGATTGCATATCAGGGTCGGAATGTAATAGCATTCGTTCAGAACCAATGTATTACCATTTGGTAATACAAGGTGATATTCGCCAACTGTTTTGGCTGCAACATTTGCACCATTCCCAACTCTTACGGAATGATCACCCTCTCCCAGTTCCCTACTTTTACGTAGCCCATGTAACATATTACATATATGGGATCCCGATCCGGTATCTAATACCCAGGACGTAGTGTGAACTGAGAAACAGTTATCGATAACTAACACACCCGAAGAAGATGCATCAACATGCTTGTTCTTCATTTGGGCGGCGTGAGAATCCAGATATTCTCCTATTCCCTACTCAGACTTATAACAGTTATAAGTGGGAGCGGGACCAACGTTCTCCTGCTCAGTATAAAAAGCGGGTTCAGTCAATACATCCATATTATTATCTTGATTAAAGCATGACATGGTCGCTACCTGGAGAGAGAGAGAAGAAAACACTTTAGCGTATGCTCGTGCAAGATTAGATTGGTTATTATCTTATCTAACCAGGATGGCTCCCACTGCTTTTTATCAAATCTTCCTTAAAACCCTAAAAGGTAAGACTAGCCGGGATTAATTACAACTTACATGTTCGCCAATCTTTCAGCCAGTCCAGTGTTGGTACATTGAGGGAGGTTCCCCGTGCTTTCGTACGGACCTAATTAAAATAAACTTCGTTTTCCCATAGGCATAACCCCGTTAACACCTTTCTAGTCATCTATTCCCTACTCAGACATATAACAGTTATAAGTGGGAGCGGGACCAACGTTCCCCTGCTCAGTATAAAAAGCGGGTTCAGTCAATACATCCATATTATTAGCTTGATAAATGCCTGACATGGTCGCTACCTGGAGAGAGAGAGAGAAGAAAACACTTTAGCGTATGCTCTTGCAAGATTAGATTGGTTATTATCTTATCTAACCAGGATGGCTCCCACTGCTTTTTATCAAATCTTCCTTAAAACCCTAAAAGGTAAGACTAGCCGGGATTAATTACACCTTACATGTTCGCCAATCTTTCAGCCAGTCCAGTGTTGGTACATTGAGGGAGGTCCCCCGTGCTTTCGCACGGACCTAATTAAAATAAACTTCGTTTTCCCATAGGCATAACCCCGTTAACACCTTTCTAGTCACCTACTTGATCGGCTAGTTGTCCTGTGTAAAATTCTCCCAAGAGTAACTTTTACTCACAGTGGGTATCAGGATCCATCTTTCTCATAGAAGGTATGCAATCTCATTGCACATTTCAACACTTGAAATTCCTGATAATTCTTTTTACCCCTAACGTCCTATGACCGTGACGGAGGCCAAACTACCCATAGTCCGCTAGTCAAGTTCAACCCGTAATTTCTTGATAAAATTAGACCCACCCGCACGACCCTTGACGGGGGCCAAACTACGCCATACGAATACCCTAATCCAATAACATCTAATGTAACAGATAAGCACTAGTTAGCTACCGTACACTACGCCTTGATGGAGGCCAAACTACAGTAGCATGAATACTAAGTAGTACTTATCTGAAACGACGGAGGGCTACACATGTTTTTAAGAAAACGATGAGCGTAATGAACTTGATATCGTTGTAGAAACAAGTGATTTTGAAAAGGAGTGTTTTTTAGGCTTTTCTAGTTTCGCTAAAGAGGTCACTCCCGGCTAAGGGATCTTGGCTCTTTCCTTATCGAATAAGGTGCAGGATATTTCATAAATACCGCTGTGCAAAGCAAGAACTATAGAAGCAGTCAAAAACTAAACCGTGAGTTTTTAGCATCTGCCAGTTTTGCTAAAGAGGTCACTCCCGGTGAAGGGATCTCGGCTCTTTCCTCATCGAATAAGGTGCAGGTATATCACATATACCGCGGTGGAAAGCAGGAACTGTAGCTACACTTCTTGAAAATTTGATTCTACAACATCTTTTAGGTTTCTTTTCTTTTATTAATCTCATTAATAATTCCCATCATTTATGCTTCCTAAGCATCACAGAAGAAACGAAAGCAGTAATATTTATATATCATATATATAGTAATAAAGCATTCGTCTCAGGCATATAAAATGATCACATCATAGTATATTAGCAACAGAAGAAACATATGAAATATTGGATATACTAGGAGGTCCGTGTTTTATTGTGAGCCTGTATAAAACACGGATTCCACGGTCACGATGAATAGCCAAACCCACATCCCTAGACCCCTACGAGAGCGGCAAGCAACCCTACCAATTCTAGGGTTAGGAGACCCGTTCTCGACTCCTCGAGATGGCCTCCCACTGGACCCTAGAACCCGGTTACTTGTGCTCCCCACCTGGGTCTATCCTAATGCGAAAAAGTAAATAATATACAATGGTGACATCATCCTCAACCCGGAAATTCCCCAATAAAAGAATATTACATACAAATGAATGAAAAAGAAAAACTCTCATCTCACATAAAACCCCCGGCTATTCAAAACACGTCAATCCAATATAACATATCACAGCAATACATAATATCTCATATCATCAACGTAAGCAAGTATGCGTATCCCGATTGTCGTTGATGTATAGCAACGAAGCCGGCGATACACCACATACTACACTTACGGTAGCAGAAAATAAAGTGAAAAACTAAAACATTTGGAATCCAAAATCATTTTAGACATCGTAAATCCGAAATATCACATACTTCGCATTTCATGCCTAACTATATGAATTCCACATATTGTATCACATTCCAGATAAATAGACAATGTTAAACTTTTCGATCGAATAAACAAATACCCAAGATTTCCTAAATAGCTCAACACTTGAGCAGAGTTCAAAAAGTTCCAGAACATGTCACAGACCCAATGAACCAGCCGTAGAAGGGTCAAACCAACGCCTCACATGTGGCAACGCTAAACTACCACAAACCCTATGGTTCAGTGGCAGTTTTGACGGTCACATAATCGAGTTAAGGTTATAGTTCTTCTAGAGATTTCACAGATTCGCTTGCATGATTTTCTGAAAGTTTTAAACTCAGGAAAAATCCAACACTTGAAAGTTTTCCGACATTGGAAAAAGAGAGTTTTTGATATCCGCTCGAACCTTTTAACACGTTCTAAATTACCCGAAAAACTAAACGATGTTAAACTTTCCGATCGAATCAACGAATACTAAAGATCTCCAGAAAACTCAAAACTTGAGTAATATTAAAAATTCTCAGAAGCATGATGTAATACCTACGGATCACCTGTTGAAGTACGATCCCTCGATCTTACTGATCTGCCGCGGAACCGCCGCCAATATCTTGGTTTGGCCGCGGTTCCGCGGTGGCTTGATGGATTCAGGGAGTCGTGCTTCACAGATATCCATAGAACCACCAGCTTAATTTTCTGAGTATTTTTAATGTGGAAAAAATCAACTTTTTAGAGAATTTCCAGAGAAGGGGTACAACATGATGTTTCGGGGTTCGATCGGACTTTTAACTTCGTCTACACGTCGCCTAATGCTCTAGCTAGGCTCTGATACCACTGTAAGGTTATTAGGCACCAGAACAAGGCTCTACAAGGCATAAACCATGCTAAAATTAAAATTTTCAAGTGCCGAACAACCTAAAGCAAGTATCTTTGCTAGAGAATTGGGGTTAACAAGAACAAGTAAACATCTTTACTAGTAAGTGAGAGGGATGACAACCTTTTTAGTCCCTTCCTTCGCTTCATAAGCTCCGTGTTGAGGTCCCTTCGCTGCGATCATCAAGAACTCCGACTCTCGAGAGGCTCCATGAGGTGAATGTAGCATCTTGCTTGAAGTCTTCTTGATCTAAGATGATCTACCTTGAAGAATCTCTAACGCAAGCTTACACTTCACTAATGAAGTAATTAGAGAAGTGAACACCCTAATCTAAATGGTTAGAATAGATGAGGATGATGAAGTAGGAATTTAGCTATCTTTTATTTTCAATTTCTCACACTAATTCTTCACACAGAAAAAGCTAGCAAGCTTTTTCAAGAGGAAGAAGAAGAAGAAAGCTTTTTTGTGATGAATAATGAATAATTGTTATGGTTACTTATTCAACCATGAGTTAAGCATGAAGGGTTTTAACTCATGTAGAGAATAAACTAGAGTTAATGGTTTGGATTGGGTTAACAAATATCTATAAAAAATATCAAAGCTAAAGACAAAAGGAAAGCTTCTTGAAGCTAACCCAAAAGCTAACCCTAATCCAAACCCTAACTAGGTTTAATCTATAAATCATTGTTTCATTTGTAACCCTAACTTGTTACAATATTATATATCACATATGCACTATATTTTGTAACAAAAGAAAATAATACAATTAACATATATCGCATATACATCAATGTATTATCCAGTGAGAAAATGAATCAATAAAGCGAGCTTATATTAGTTATCGTAAAGTAATATATCACATATATAATTATACATTAAATCATCGAATGAACTCTTGATCCGACAATCCGGCTATATTGTATATAACCGACTAATATAATATGTACCAATTCATCGAATCAACACTTGATCCGATGACCCGGGTATATCACATATACCCGGCCGATATCATATATCGCGAGAATGAAATACGGTATCTCATATCATATTATTCTCGGTGCCGCACATATCACATATGTGCTCCTACTCCGTTTTTTCAGAGCCAGGAAACCTCTGTGTAGGACTCTAAAGAATCGTCAATATGCCGGGAGTAGGTGATGATCATATCAAACACCCACAAGCTGCAAGCGGTCAGCTAAACGTAACAGCCAAAAAGGTATTGAGCGATCAGAAGATCAACAAGCAAGCCTGTACATTCTCCTGTGAATCCAATCAATAACACTACCGTACAGTCCGGTCTCTTCGTCTCATATGTCGCATATCAAGTCTATGGGCGGTATACGCCAGACCCCAGTAACCGATAATTCGTGTCGATGTGAGGCTCATAACAGGTTGAGAAACTACTGATAACTCTTACCAGTAGCACTCCATATCAGCCCTGGCCAGGGACTTCCAGTTATAGCCAATCGAACACTGCACAACATCAACTCCCTATAGCGGGAGAGACGAAACCCCTCCTATCGCTCATCGCCTCGATGTGATTCGGGATTGTACCCAAAAGCCACCATTTTGCACGCCCTCTTGGACGTGGTAAGGTGGAAATTAAAGCACAGTGGGAATCACACAAGACTCTATGATGATCTCGGGTCTACAGACTAACCTGTACCAGTGTCACCGGAGGACTGCTATCCGACGATAGGTATAATACCATCTAGGAGTTCTCGGTGAGTCCGTTCAGTGTACCAAGTCTCCACTGAGCACCCTTACACCATCTTTGATGTCAAACACTGATGGATATTCGAATATCCATCGCCCATCATATGGGTCAAGATGCATATACGCTAGTCTACTCTAGTGTATCGATGCCCTGTCTCGATACACCCTCGACTAGGAACAGTTATAGGATGTACTCATTGACTACCCTGGCCCCACTAGTATGATCCCATCATAGTCCTAGTAGTCATGTACATATCCTAAGGGCTTTATCAACATGTGAGAGAAAGACAGTAAACCAATACAAGTCAACATGTTAAGACAAAGTGAAATCAGATAGCATACTATCATATCGAGCAAGAAAGTCCTCTCTATATATATCCAAGAATCCATCATAATATACATCGTATGTACAATAATGGCCTCTAGGGCATATATACAACTAACACGAGAGGATTGCATCATTGACAATGATGAGTCTACTAGCTTCCAGCAAGCCATTTAGAGCGGTGACTCCGTAAAATGGCTGGATGTAATGCGGACCGAGATGGAGTCCATGTACACCAACAAAGTATGGACTTTGGACATTGCTCCAGAAGGGTAAAACCCGTAGGCTGCAAATGGATCTTCAGAAAGACGATTGGTGTAGATGGAGAGGTTGAAACCTATAAGGCTACACTTGTTGCAAAAGGTTTTCGTCAAAGACCTGGTTTGGACTATGATGAAACCTTTTCTCCAGTGGCTATGCTCAAATCCATTCGGATCCTTCTTGCCTTTGCTGCCTTCCACGATTATGAGATCTGGCAGACGGACGTAAATACGGATTTTCTAAATGGAAATTTGGAAGAGTGTGTCTATATGGATCAGCCATAGGGTTTCATTCAGAGTGGGAGCAGCGGGAAATTGTGCAAGTTGCTTAAGTCCATTTATGGACTAAAGCAGGCATCGCGGAGTTGGAACATCCGTTTTGAAGATACAGTCAAAGAATTTGACTTTATCAAAAATCCAGATGAACCATGCATATATAGTAAGATTGTAGAGAGAAATGTGGTAATCCTTGTCTTGTACGTGTATGACATTCTCTTGATAGGAAATGACATTCCTATGCTACAATTAGTCAAAGAATTCTTGTCACATAGGTTCTCCATGAATGTCCTGGGTGATGCCAACTACATTCTGGGATCCAGATCTATCGTGATAGATCTAAGAGGATGTTGGGACTTTCACAGTCAAGGTAGATCGACAACATACTAAAAAGATTCAGTATTGAAGATTCAAAGCACGGTAATTTACCGGCTTGTCACAAAATCACCCTCTCTAAAGATATGTCTCCAAAGACTGATTTGGAAAGGGCTCGCATGTCAACTATACCCTACGCATTTGCGGTAGGCTCTATAATGTATGCGAAGTTATGTACCAGACCAGATGTAGCATACGCATTAAGTGTTGTAAGCCGGTATCAGTCAAACCCAGGGGAGAAGCACTGCATAGAAGTAAAGAACATTCTCAAGTACCTGAGAAGAACTAAAGAGATGTTCTTGGTGTATGGTGGAAAAGACCTCCAGATCGAGGCCTTTGCTGACTCCAGTTTCCAGAATGACAACGATGACTCCATGTCCATGTCGGTTTATGTCTTTACCCTAAATGGAGGGGCGGTCTGTTGGAAGAGCTCCAAGCATGACACTGTTGCTGACTCGACGATGGAAGCAGAGTACATAGCTGCTTGCGATGACGCAAAAGAAGCTATCTGGATGAGGAAGTTCTTAATTGAACTTCAGGTGGTTCCTTCCATTGTTGGTCTAATACTTTAGTATTGTGACAACATACGGCACTATAGCTTTTCGGAAGGAACCCAGGTCCCATCATAGATCCAGACATATCTAGAGGCGACACCACTTGGTCAGAGAGATCGTTGATCCCAGGAGATCGAGGTGAGGAGAGTAGATACAGAGAACAACACTGCATATCCACTCACAAAGGCCATCCCTCAGACAGTGTTCGAGAAGGCTATTCAAGATCTTCGGTCTACGATATGCCAGTATATGGCCTTAGTGCAAGTGGGAGATTGTTAGTGATATATGCCCTAGAGGCCATTATTGTATCATACTGGATTGTATATTACTTAATAGGAGCTTGGGATATACATGGTTATAGTAACAGCCTTGCTCAAAATGGTAGTATGCTACCTGGTTTGTTTCTACTTCAATATGTGCATGTGTTTCTTTTAGCATATCGCTTATACGTATTAGTAAAGCCCTTAGGATCTTTGCTTGATTACCAGCATTGTGATGGCAGTCACACTAGTGGGGGCTGGGTAATCTACAAGCACATCCTTATACAGGTCCCTAGCCATAGGATTACCGAGATGATGCTTCGATACTTCGGAGTACACTAGTGTATAAGCTTCTCATCCCAGCAGGGGAGATGGTCTGTCCCACAGCCTTTAGTACGTCGTGCTGGAGATAGTATGCAGGTGCTCATTAGGTTATGAGTACACTGGACAAGACTCGTCGGGAACTGTTGGTTGGTATTATACCTATCGTCGGGTAGCAGTTCCCAGGTGACATGAGTACAGCTTAGTCCGTCGACTTGACACTGCTACTTCTCCTCGAGAGTGTTCCGACTGTACTTTGAATACTACCCTACCACGGCTCAAAGGAGTCGTGCAAATAGGTAGTATTTGGATGCAGTCCCGAAGCACTTAGAGGCAGTGGTGGTTGGATAGGATTCGTCTCTCCCGGTATTGGGGGTTGATATCGTGCTGTGTTCGGAGAGCCATTACACAAAGTCCCTGACCAGGGCAAGTGATTTACTGGTAGGTATTCAAGTAGTTTCTCAGGGTGTTTTGGGCTACATTCCGGCACGACTTATTGCGCTATTAGGGATCCGACGATTACCGCCCCCTAGGCCCGATATGCGATACTCTTAGACGAATAGACCGGACTGTACATAAATTGCTACATTCAGGCTCAGTAGGAGTTCGGATGTGTTTTCCTCATCGGCCTTCTTATCGACATCTACTTGGGGACCGTTACGTATAGCTAGTACCACTTTCGGCCTGAGGTTAAACCCACTGCCAGCGTAGTGTCGAGTCTTTAGATTTCCACATAGAGAGTTTCCCTGCACCGGGAAAAAAGTGTAGAGGCCGTATGGTTTAAGGGCAGGGCTTCGATCACCTACATGCACTTGTGCGCGTATGTTGTTCGGGCGGATAATACTAGTAGGCTTTGGTTTAAGCCGGATCCTAGTATCATATTGATGGATCAGTTTCGTCTCTTTGTATTCGTGTTTCTCGGAACACGAATGCAGGTATGTATATACGGATGAGAGAGGCATAGAAGGAGACACCTCATTAGGGTTTTGATCATTGACTTGATTGAAAAAATTATGAGGTGGATGAAAGTATTTGTTATTTTTGTAAATGATAATTGAGGCATGGCTACTTGTTTTGACTACTTGGCTTTGTTTGATAATTTGACTTAGCTTGACCACTTGACTTGGCTTGACCACTTGACTTGGTTTGACTTAGATATTTTTGTAAGATATTTTGTGACCTAGATATTTTGATGAGATATTTTTGATGCCATGCTTGTAGTCAAGTCAAGGTAGCCATCTCACATTATCATTATCATTATCAAAAATCATTTCTTATTCCTCAAGCTAGCACTCTTCTTCTTCCTCACATCAAAACCATAAATGCTTTCATGTGTTGAGAATCCTAGGGTTTCAAGAGAAAAATAAATCCATCTTCATACTCTACATCACCTAGGCCATCAAGTTTAGCAAGCTTGTTGCCCTAGTTACCTCGGTTTTGAGGTGGAGCTCGGACTATAGACTCTCGGGTGGATCGTCTTTGACTCGAGGAGGCCGTCGAAGAAGCTACGATCCGGATCGATCCTTGGAGCCTACGACGATGACGAGGACATCGATGAAGACCTGAAGGACATGTATCGTGAGGTATAACTTCATATCCGAGTAGTTAAACCTCAAGTAGTTTGCTAGCTAGGGTTTATAGACGACCCTCGGTTCTAGTCGGTGTTGCGAAGCTTGTAAAAATCATTTTTTGCAAATTCCGCCTCTCCGCGAACACGTTGGGTGCGCGACATTGACCTACAAGTAGATCTTTCAAGATCTATCCAGCTGGAAAGGTATTAACCAAATAAGGCTAGACTTGTTGTAAATATTCTCATCAAGTACCCGTTATGGATTGTGATAAGACTTTTACTTCAGTATCTACGCTGAAGTCCATATGGATATGACTTATGACTGTTGCTATTCAGGACTATGATACCTGGTAAGGAGATGACTATAACATCTTTCCAAATAGGAATTTGGAAGTACGCGTGTATATGACTTTACCAGAGAGTTATCGTAGTCAGTGGGAGCAGCGGAAGGTGTGCAAATTGCTTTTGTCTATTCGTAGACTAAAGCATGGATAGCGGAGACGGATCATCTGTTTTGATGTGAAAGTTGTCACGACCAAAATTTAGGCACGTGACCGGCACTTAAACCACGTGACGTCAACATGCGTAACACAATTTAAGTAAGAAGAAAATCCAGAAATCTAAACTATCAAAAGTAGTAAGTGATAAAAACATTGTTAAAAACATTTGGAAATCTCAAGTAAAAATCTTTAAACTTAAGTTTATTTTCTTAAAAATTTCGGCAGCACCTCCTTTGTAAAAACTAGCCCCGAAACGGATACAAACATAAGATATAAGTAAAGCATCCCCAAACGGGAGCAAATCACGCCCATAGGCGGAAACAACCACCACAAGCATATATACGACGCCGTAGCGAAGAAATAGACAATATAATGAAAACAAAATAAAAAGGTGATAAAGCAACATAATAAAGGCCGGCACATACGATCATGACATCCAGAGTCACAAAATATACAATATCGTCATCACAACTCGTCTCTAAGTCATTACATGAAAGTGGTAGATGGAGAATACTAGATACAATAAGTTGTACAATAGCTGAAGTTGGATAACCGTGTATGTCAATGTTGCGCACCCTACGTGTTAGCGGGGTAGCGGAATTTGAACAAAATGATTTTTACGAGCTTCGCAACACCGACTAGAACCAAGGATCATGCATAAACCTTAGCTAGCAAACTACTTGAGGTTTAACTACTCGGATACGAAGTTATACATCACGATACTTGTCCTTTGGGTCTTCATCGCTGTCCTCCTCGTCTACGTAGGCTCCAAAGATTGATCTGGACCGTAGCTTCTTCAAAGGCCTCCTCGAGTCAAAGACGATCCACCCGAGAGTCTATAGTACGAGCTCCACCTCAAAACCGAGGTAACTAGGGCAACAAGCTTGCTAATCTTGATGGCCTAGGTGATGTAAAGTATGAAAATGGATTTATTTGTCTCTTGAAACCATAGAATTCTTAACACATGAGAGCTTTTAGGGTTTAAAGTGAGGAAGAAGCAGAGAGCTAGCATGAGAGCTCACTTGAGGAAAGAGAAAGATTTTTGATAAATGATAATGCATAATGGAAATTGTGATGTCTAGCTTGACATGACCACAACCTTGTGATGAAAAAATATCTATCTCAAAAAAATATCTCACCAAAATATCTAAAGTCAAAAAGTCAAATGGTCAACCCAAGTCAAATGGTCAATACAAGTCAAATGGTCAATACAAGTAGCCATGACAGAATTATCATTTACAAAAATAACAAATACTTTCCTCCACCTCATAATTATTTTAATCAAGTAAATGGTCAAAACCCTAATGAGGTGTCTCCTTCTATGCCTCTCTCATCCATATATACATACCCGCATTCGTGTTCCGAGAAACACGAATACAAATAGACGAAACTGATCTATCAATATAATTCTAGTATACGGCTTAAACCAAAGCCCACTAGTATTATCCACCCGAACATCATATGCACAAAAGTGTACGTAAGTGATTGAAGCCCTGCCGTAAAACCATACGTGTCACGACCTGAAATGGCACGTGACTGGCACATGAATCATATGAAGTCTATAGGACCCAATCTAATTCAAATAAGCCAAAAATCCCAGAAATCTAAACCATTTTAAAGAAGGAAAGTGAAGAAAACTTATTTTAAAGCAAGTGGTTTTAATAACATAAGCCAGAGTATGCATTTTTAAAATCTCAAGTCTTTTCTGAAAATTTCGACAGAGTTTCCTTTGTAAATACTGGCCCCAAAAGGGTACAACATGAATAATACAAATAAAGGCATCCCCAAGCGAGAGCTAGCTCTTTGTCAATTGACGGTCACAACCACGCAAGCAATATAATATACAACGCTAAGGGAGAGGATCAAAACTCAAAAGGAAACTTAAAATCGTAAAGAAAACCATAATAATACAAAGCGCGACTCTAAGGTCGAAATAAATATAAAAGTCTGGTTGATAGAGTTTACTAGATACAACTGAATAAATAAAGTACAATAGTGGTCACGATGCAAGTGAACCCACCTACCAAAGTAATCACCCGGAATGAAAGCAGTGTAGTAGCAAAGCCGCAATGAAACCTGTACGGCAAAACCTGTAAGAAACTGTGGCACAACGGTGGTGAGTTGCCAACTCAAGAGTAGAAAACATCACAGAGCAGAAATCGTATGTATGGCTCAATCCTAGGTCAATACAATCAGTAAAAATATATATCCTCAATTGATAAGGCCTGAAGCATGAAAAGGTGGCAAGGGTAAATATCTATACATAAGTGTAATACCAAGTGCTCGTGTCAGTGCTTCAGGTAGCAACATATCTTAAATGTGGGGTATGAATGCAATATAATGAAAACAGAATGCATCATGAATGTGAAAACTGTTTTCTTAATTTAGTGATATTTCTGTACATTTAAATCGAGGTATCATCAATGAAATCAACATAGAATCAGTGCCAAGCATCGACACAAAATATAAATCTCAATATCTCAATATCTAAGGCTCCGGCTATCCGGACTGGCCTGTTGTAAGCCTACGGTAGCGCCCCGGCCGTCAATCCGAGGCCAAAAGGCGGAACAAAAACTTTTTAGGAAACTGACGCTATCGTAGTCTTTCACCCGGATCGAACCATTAACATAAACTAGCAACAAGAGAAGGGTTAGAAAAGGTATACCGATCGATCCGTGTCCTTTGGTCTTTAGCCACCATCCCTAGCTCCTCGCGGCATCTCCGATCTCCGGTCTTCTCGTCGGAAGGGCACCATATCAATGAGTCTTTTTACGGGCACCCGATTCATCCGAAGCAACTCGAACATGAAGTTTGCTAGCCGACATGTCCAAGGTGAAGTAGAGAATGTGTGTAATAACTTTGTCTCAAGCATCCATTGATTCTCAACTCATGAGTGTGTATGGATGGAGGTTGAAGATGATGCCATTGATGGAAGTTATGAGCTAGAGGAAGAAGAAGAAGAAGAGTCTTTTCTTTCTTAATGTGTTGGAATAATAATGTGAGCAAGCATAATGAATCCAAGAGCTAACCCCTTGCCTTATGGCTGCCCCTTCTCTCTCTACTTATCATTTCAACACATTAATCAAACACTAATGTGACATTTGCACAATTAAAGAGACCATGAGTCACTAAACATGTCCATGTCACATTTAATGCACCTCATCATGAACTAAGCTCATAATTTCCACCAAAATAAACATTATCCCAAATGTTTATGTCAACAAAAAGATATGGCAACATATAAAGTAAACTCGTGATGGATCACAAGGATACCCCTCACCTGTATATACATACCTGCATCCGCATTCCGAGTGAATGCAAATGCAATGAGCCGAAAGTAATCCAACAAATCTAATACTACGATCCGGCTTAAACCAAAGCCCACTAGTATGACCCGTCCGATCATGATCCATGCATAAGTGCACGTATATGATCGAACATTGCCATAATACCATACGGCCTCTACAACGTTTCGCCCGAAACTTAAGAAACTGTCTGTGGGGGACTCTAAAGACTCGTCAATACACTGGCTGTGGATTTAACCACCAGCACGTCAGCGGTACTATCTGTGCGTAACGGCTGCCGAGGTATTGACCAAAAGGGAGGCTGATGAGCGAACTCATCCTGACACCCTACTGAGCCTGTCACTGACAATATCCGTAAAGTCCGGTCCGTTCGTCTATGAGTATCGCATGTCGGGCCTAAGGGGCTGATAACGTCAGACCCCTAATAGCGGTATAAGTCGTGTCGGAGTGTATCCCAGAACACCCTGAGATACTACTGGAATACCTACCAGTAAATCTCCTGCCTTGGCTAAGGACTTCGTGTAATGGCTCTCCTAGACACAGAGCGATCTCACCCCAATACCGGGAGAGACATAACCCCTGCCGATCCGCTCACTGCCTCCATGTAGCTCGGGACTGTACCCAACTAAAACCTGTTTGCACGACTCCTTTAAGCCGTGGTAGGGTAGTAATCAAAGCACAGTGGGAACTCACACGAGACAAATGACGATCTCAGGTCGATGAACTAACATGTACACATGTCACCAGGGAACTGGTAACTGACGCTAGGTATAATACCAACTAGCATGTTCCCGGCGAGTCCTGTCCGGTGTACTCATAACCCAATGAGCACCTGTATACGTTTTAGGTGAACCAACTGACACCAACGGCTTGTAAGACTAGCCACGGCCCCTCGTCGGGGTCTCGATCGTATACACTAGTCTACTCATGGAGTATCGATGCCCAGTCTCAAAACTCCCACGACTAGGGACCTTTTAAGGATGTGCTTATAGACCCCGGCTCCCACGTATATGATCGCCATCATACTGCTGGCAGTCAAGCAAGAATCCTATGGGCTCTATCAACGTGTAATAGTGATCTGTAACGTCACCTAAAGCTGTACACGATGATAAAGATAAACCCAGTAGTATACTATTCTCTATCAACGTGTAATAGTGAACTGCAATGTCACCTAAAGCATGTACACGATGATAAAGACAAACCAGATAGTATACAATCCTCTCGAGTAAGACTGTCTTACCGGTCTAGGTCCTCCCTCAATCATTGTAATTACGTGCCTGCGATCCAATAATTGACTTTGAGGGCACTATATCCAACAATCTCCCACTTGGACTCAAAGCTAATTATTACGAAGTCGCATACTTACAGCCCGTGTGATACCGAACTCCCAACTTCTCTACTGATCAGTTTAACAAAGTTTGTTTGTGAAACTATTGCGTTCGAGAAATAGCCTTAGCTAGTGGATCCGCTCTGATGTTCCTTTCTATATCTCTCTTAATCTCAAGTTCGCGGAGAAAGCCATCTCCCGAAATGAGCAATACCTGTCTTAGAATATGTCTTGATATCTGATGGGACCTAGTTCATAAATGAACTCCAAATCTAGTTTACATCTTAGACTGTATCGTCAACTGAATTTAATCAGTATTCTGCGCCTTGCATCCTTCTCTATCCGCTTGGACCATCTGTCCAAACTACAGCCCCTCGTCAGAGGAAAAACTATAACTCTGACAGTCACTCTTTCAACCAGGTCATCTTGAAAGCCTGGAATGATAACCGTCCCTCGAAGGAGACCGTCGTTATCAAATCCCTAGAACATCCACCTATGTTCTAAAACTGCTTCCGAACGTTTCTCGAGGATTGGATTAATATATCAACTGATTGCATCTGGTGCAAAAACAATATCTGGTGTGGTACTTGACATCTCATGATTGACTCAATTGCCTAAGCAAGTGATATGTCAATCATGCACATCTCTCTCCCCTTTAGTCTGTAAGACACCTTCAGAGAGGATGACTCCATCACCTGCAGGTATACTACCATGCCAGGAGTCTTCTATTCTAATACACCTTTAGAATACTGTATAAGTACCCAGATTGGGAAACCACCCAAATATGATCTAGTAATCAGAATGCCTGATATTTTATCCATATCCTATGTGGAGAAACTACTGCGTGACAACCACAGTATAACCGATCGTAGTATAGGAATTTCACTTCCTACTCTGTGTAAGTCATTCAAATACCAGGACATCACACCCTACTTTTTTCTCAACAGATCCATCCCTTATTCTAATGAAGTCAAAGCCCATGACTATCACATCAGAAATAGAAGATCTTTCTCCGCTATATCAGCTTTAGTCTATAAATAGACAGAAGCAACTTGTCCACTATGCTTCCGCTGCTCCCACTGACTATGACAACCCTCTGGCAGAGTCATATACATGTGCACTTCTAAAGCTAATTTAGAACGACACTATAATCATCCTTTTGCCGGGGTCTCATGGTTTGGAACATCAGCAATGGCATGTCTGGGCAAACAAGAACCTCCCTGTCACCGTCCTTGAGGCTACCGGAGTACCTCTCGGGTGCCTGAGGTTACCCACCATATCTACCGAGTGGCTAATGGAATGTCAATTCTGACTGAATCTTTAGGTCCTATTAAATTTTCAGTAATCGTTTGCGGTTCTGGAATCACTTCCAGTTCTACAATACTCCTACTACTGTTTTCTGAAAAAATCCATTTTACTAAAACTGTGGCGTTTCAAGAACAATATCACTATTGATCTTCCAGATGGTAGAAAGTCAACCCTCGTCATAGCCCGGGTTAACCCACAAACAACCATTACAGAAACGTACCTTGAGTTATCCAGAGTCTGGTTTTAAGCATAAGCCAGACAACTCCCCGTACCTTATAATCGTTAAAATATGAACCGTGCTATATCCAATATAGAAACAGAGGCACTGATTTAATTGGAACCAGATTCAAATCATGCAGTTGTCCCCAGTGCATGTCAACTAAATGGAGAGAGGCCGATCAACATTACTCAACTTAGGAGTGTATCCAATTATGAGTAACCTGAAAGAGAAGCAAGTTCTCAAAACCATTACTATCAACTGAATACCAAAACACAAGTATCTACATGTTCAATCATCTTGAAAAATCCCGATACTTACGACACCTGGTTCTCTACTTTGTTCATATACCTATAACTTCTCAAAACTTAGACCTTGTATTTCTACGAAACACTTGTCTAAAAATTAGAGAAGTCACAAATAAACAGAATATAGTACGAGGACCAACCCCTCTGTCCTAATGGACACTGGACAATATACAATACTTTGTATAAGTCCCCTGAGTTGAATAACTCAAACCCTGTGCGTCGTAGGTTGAAAACTGTACTATGATTATGAAGATTTACACCACTGTTGAATGCTCCTTACCTAGCCATCAACTGATATAAGTAAATGTCATGGACATAATTTCAAAAAGTTATATCTCACTTTATAAAATAAACGTACAGATATATTAATTTGAAATTGGTGCATAACAACGGATATTCAAAACCAAATATTTGTCGTCCGGCAAACAACCCAGGCAATTTCCTCAAATATCACCAATTACAATGAATCCCGATATAATGAGGATGATCACCCAATTCCCAATAACATGCACCCACTCATCATCTGCAAAACCATACAGATGTGAGAATCATACCTGGTAAATACATACCCTGGAGTAAGTACTAATTGGGAAATCAGTTTTCTGTTAACAATACACAGTGAAACTGAAACATGAAAATGTTTCGAAGGGGTATCCGGGTATTCCTAGTAATGCCTCTTCCATTATCAGATTCATGACTATAATCGAATATTTCTTTGCTATCTCTCCAAATCCCTTTATTTGTCTTTAGTCGTTACCTTCTGTACACCACCGTTAGGCTAAATGGTTTTTTTCCTTCCCTACCATTCGGCACTAGCCTATGGTTTGGAAGAAGACTATCCAATAAGCGTAATTGGTGTACTGTCCTAATCTTAGGAGCACTCGCAACCTGAGAGAAGCTAAAGACAAAAGACAACTGAAAAGACCTTATTCTTATTTCTCCTGAACAAGAATCCATCCCGAATTGGAACAAGTTCCTTCGAGTTCGTATATAACCAAACGATGGATTTATCCAATGGAATTGGATGTTCGTAGTGATACGTGGTGTTCTGGAGAAATACAAACGTGAAATAGGAGTGGCGATGAGATACTCGGTTTGGTCGTGAATGATAGCATTCGCAATTTACTTTGCCCTCTTTCTAATCCCTTTATTTGTCTTTACTTATTACCTTCTGTACACCTCACTTAGGCTAATCGGTTTTCTTCATTCCCTACCTTTCGGCACCTGCCTATGGTTCAGAAGAAGACTATCCAATTAGCGTAATGGGTGTACTCTCTCCCAATCCTAGGAGCCCTCGCAACCTGAGAGAAGGTAAAAGGAAAATACAACTGAATAATACTATTCAACCTCTCCAGAACCAGAATCCATCCTCGAAAAAAGTTCCTTCGAGTTCGTATATAACTATACGATGGATTTATCCAATGGAAGTGGATGTTCGTATTAGTACGAGGTGTTCTGGAGAAAAGGGTAAAAGTAGGAGTGGAAACGAGGTGTGCAACTCTGACAATCCAAAAGCCAGTGTTTTAAGAAAGTTCGGTTAACTTGGTCACTGAGTTATAGTCTAGGGTCAGGCCATGGTCGCTGTCAAAGAGAGAGAGAAAAGAAACACTCAGCGTGCACTCTAACCTAGATCAGAATGGTTAATCACTTTATCTAATCAGGATGTCTCCCACT
Organism: Agapanthus africanus; assembly: GCA_030015575.1. Classification (NCBI taxonomy): domain Eukaryota; kingdom Viridiplantae; phylum Streptophyta; class Magnoliopsida; order Asparagales; family Amaryllidaceae; genus Agapanthus; species Agapanthus africanus. The sequence continues at coordinate 448,764,194 of JASDDO010000014.1, read as the reverse complement.
GTATTCTCAAATTCTCCTCCAAACCTGAAAGAAGAATTAGTCGGGATCACCCGAGGAGTAAACTAACTCATCAGTGGGAATCGGGATCCAACTATCATCGCATGATAACGTGATGGAATCCACTCACGTTATCACACTCCAGATGGTATGCGCATGCCTGGCAAGTTTCAGTTTCTTTAGAAACTCCCGATGTGATTTTTACCCTATGCTCTTATGACCTTGACGAAGGACAACATATCATAAGTCATATGTCAAGTTCTACCCGTCATTATCCAAGTTAATTTGAACCCACCCGTACATACCCTTGACAAAGGCCAAAATAGTAGTACGACTGTCCCAAATCGATGCATCTATCTATACAACAGAAAAGTAACAAATAGCTACCATACACTATGCCTTTACAAAGGACAATGATCGCACGCCAAAAGCGTGTCGGATATTTAAGAGTTCTAAAGTTTAACCGTGATCAGGACGGTGTCGCTTTGTAGCTAGCCGCGATGAGCACGGGTCGATCCACAGGGAGATGGTAAGTTTTATTTCCTTGTTTTAACGAGTTAACAATGTGGCGGATTTGTTCGTTATCTAACCTATGTGTATATTCAAGTATAAGGCTTGTCGGGAAACGATAGGATATTGTAAGTTAATGGATTCCGTATTCAAGTACTTTAAGCCGAACTTAACCAATGAAGCTAGAACAATCGGCAATAACGTGGATTAGGGGACTTAAGCACGGTATTCATGCAATCCGGCTTATTGACCCTTATCCGTCCGTTCTTGTCTCTTGCTTTTGCTTCCGCCCCTGGCCAAACCGAATGCAACCGGTCACGGTTAGGAATCACCATTACCTTGGTAGAGTAGGGTGCCTAACGGAGCGTTTGCGTAGGGTTTGGGCGGAGTTTCAAATGGAAAAGACGGGAAAAGGAAATGAAAAACGAAATGTTAACTTACAATATCTTTCTCTTTTCCTAACAACAATATTCACACCATTCACAAATCAAACTAAAAAGAGATAACAAAAGAGAAGAACAAAGAAAAGAAAAGATTACAAGCAAGTAATTAAAGTGCATGGAATTTAAGTGCGAGAATTAAAAGAGCAAGAATAAAATGCAAGTAAGTAAAAGATTAGGAACCAAAGAACATATTGCATGACATGGGTTCAATAACCCAAACTTAAACTTGCAAGCTCAATAAAGAGGTTGCAAGATCAAGAGAGGGCAAAGAACTCATGGTGAAGGAAGCACAAAAGAACACTTTATTAAACTTCAAGAATGATACAATCCCTTGAGATCAATAACCAACCCTTAAACTTTCAAGCTCAATGAAGAGGTTGAAGGATCAAGAGAAGGTTAAGAACTCAAGAGAACTAAGCTATTTACATGAAAGGAGAATAGAAAACTTGGACAAAGAATGACAATCCAAGACTAAAGAATGACCTTTGAACCTTTGCCCCATGGTCTGTATTTATAGGCTCCAAAGAATGGAGGGAAATTCGAATTTTTAAATCAACACAAAATCTTTATCATTAAATGCACATTACTTCATGTCCATTTGTGCCTTGATTCTTGTCTTCCCTATCATGGTCCATGCTGATTTGTTTATTTGAATTTGATTTGCACTCAGTTTTGGAAGGAAATTTGAATCTTTAAATCACCCACATAATCTTCACCATTAAATGCTCATTACTCCATTCCCACATGTGGCATGATACATGGCTGCCCCATTATGGCTCATGCTGATTTGTTTGATTCCTTTTGATTTGAACACATGCTTTTTAGTCTTGAATGCATATAAAATCATATGCATATAAAATAATCTCCTTGAATGCATATAAAATCATATCCACATGTGCTTAAAAGTCTTGTGTACACACTTGTTGTGTTGGACCATTTAGATAAAAAAAATGTGTACACAACTAGTTGCGTAAAGGAACTCCTGAAGTATTGGTTGGTTTGCGTTTCTGGTCGCAGTGTCTTCCCTCAAGTGATATATCCGTGCTTTTGGATGCAGTTCCAGTATTTTGTCATGGATACATGTAATCTGTAATACTGAGTAGACATTGGTTAATAATACCGATAAATACAACAAATAGATAATGAATGGGCGGTATTAGAATGCAGTTTTCTGATATGAACAAATACCGCCAAACTTATCTTTTGCTCGTCCCGAGCAAAACCATTTATTCACAAAAGAAAATCCTAACCGCAATTTTGCAGGGAACGCGATTGCACTGAGCGTGTGCAACAAGCCGTTAAACCTCTAGGTGTCCCTAGTAGGAGGAGTGTTGTCTCCTGAGGGTTTTCAGATACTACCCATAAAATCCCGTCAATCTAGTTTTGCGAAATGACTATGATTCAAACCCTAAGGTTTTGTTTAAAAGATTCTATTATCCTAAATTTAGAACTATCGAACCTTTATTTTTCACACCTCGCTTCTCTTTTAACTTAAGATTTTATATGTCTTTACGTGTAGTGCAAATAGTGTCGTTAAGTTTCAGAAGGATCGAAAAATCATTATGTCACAAAATAAAGCCCAGATAAAGATTTAAAAAGGATCACATATGTTTTATAAAGAGTTAAGTATTTCTCAAGTTTCATTTTCCAGTAAGGTTACAAATTCAGAATTTCTATCTTCCTTAACAGGAAACTAGGTCTTATTTTTTCACTCCACCTTTTTCTAGTTTTCATTTCATACACACCTTTGTGAACGTGCAATAGTCATTATCATCGAATAAAACCTCCATATCTCCACTAGAAATACTTTTTTTTATAAAAACCTGTCTTTTGTCAAGATTATTCTCACACAAAGAACCGTTAAGAATTTTAACTCGGAGAGAACACTTGCTTGACTTTGTTTTAATCTGGACTTTCTAGGCTTCTTAGCGAGCTTTGGGCCAATGCTCCCAAACCAGTTGGTTTTAGGGCATTAGGTGTAGAGACACCCCATCGGACTTAATTACTCAAGTTACCTAGGCCCAAAAACAAAATACAATGATGATTTAATGCGAACGGAGATATAACCGGTAGTTCAATTATTTTTTTGGATATAAGACGTGTTTAGTGGATTAGGTGTGTAATCATTCCAATCAAGATTCAGATGGGTTAATCTTCAGAATTAGTTCCAATTAAGGCGTCAATAATATCCCTTCATATCCACCTCTCTTTATAAACTAGTCTTGATATTATTTATTTCAGAACAAATCTATTTGATCCTCTGAAAATAATTTATCAAAAAAGTTTTCAGACATAATATACTTGTCATCTAATTTTCAAAACTCACGACACGTGTAGTGTGATGTAAAGATGTATATCAGCTGTAGTTAACTTCAAAGGAGAGTTATCTTTCAGGTTTTCAAAATCTAAAAATAAGATTTAGTTATTCTTATCTTATCAAACAAACCGTCGAAATATTGAATCTAAGTTCTCCCACTAGCTAACTTGACAATAAAGTTTTTATGTTTTTAGAAAATTTTCTGATTTTTATGGGTTTTTAAATAAGTATGCAAATGCAGAATATACAAATGAATGCGAAGATAGAAAGTTTGCCGAGCACACCTCCAAACTTAAACTTGACAGTGCCCTCACTGTCAGGCCATACCTAGAGGGTCAAAATTGTCGGTGCCTCCCCAAAAACAAACTTTATACAAAAATAAAAACCAAAAAATATGTACACCAAAAGGTTCCCCCCCTCAAACTTAAGTAAAACAGAGTTTCCACTGTTAAGCGTTGAAGTTCAGGATTTAGGAGGGAAAGAGAATAGTATCAAGCTATACAAGGCCTTACAAAGGCCAAAAGTGATCACCAACCATTCAAAAATTCTATCATGATAATATGCGACTTGGTGAAAGAAGATGAAGAGAAAAGAAATGGATAATATGCGAGACCGTATGGAGATAGAAGCGGGATACGGTCTCGGTATATGAGAGGAAGAATGGCGGAAGGGGAAAAGAAATGGTGTACAAACTTGAGGGTGAAAATAGAGTGAATAAATTAGCGTAATTTGTAATGATCGATGTGTGAAAAGCGATTGTGCTAATTTATTAACCCGTCGAGAAATTGGGTCAAATCCCTCAAGATTCGCGAGAAAACATGGGTACGCCGAACTTGGTAAACCAGACACAAGAAATGAAAGTGATACGGTTTCTTGCGCGGTCGGAACGATGGAAAGGATGGAGGGGAGTGCTTGAGGAAGGTTATCGGTTACAGGTTCAGGAGGTTGTACACAGTAAATGAAAGGGATAGGATGAATTGGAAAATCCGACTCATCATCTAGAACTGTTTCATCCTCAAAAATATCCTTAAAATTCTCATCAAAGTTAAGCATATCCATGCATATTTCATCAAAATCAAGACGCATATGAAGTTCGGGAAAAACAGTTAATAACTCGGGATGATGAATTGGAGAGAAAAACTCATCCAAATCTACAGGTTCATCATCCAAAATATTCCCAGCGTCAATATCCTCAATCAAGTGAAAATCAATATTCTCAAACACCTCATCTAAAGCATGGACTTCAATCGATTCTGGTTCTAAGAAGGAGGTGTAGAGGTCAAAAGGTTTAGGACTGGTTTCACTTGGAACGGACCCTTCACAATCAGGTAAATCAAATACTACAATGTCGCACAACCCATTCACCCTTCTATCTTCAATTGGTGAATCGTTTGGAACATTAGATAGACATTCAAAACCGGAGTCGTGTGATTCAATTTGAAACGGGTAGGTTCGATTTGGAAGGGTATACAACTCACTCTCTCCACTCAAATTCTCAACCTGTCCAACCGCCTCTTCATACATTTGAAAATTTGGAGCTAGTTGGAAACTAGCTACCGGGTCACTAGGTTGTATGAGGGAAGCCATGGACGTATTCAAATCCATCATCTGTTGGCATGACGCTACCCTAAAGTCATCCAACGACTGTTCTAGACTAGACATAGGTTGTGAAGGGGTTTCAGGAAAAGATTCGAAGTTGTTTTGTTACTGGAAACTCCCAAAAGGCTGTTCAGAAGCAATGTCTAGGGCAGGTGCAAAAGTTGGGTAGGACTCGTAGGAATTGAATGGTTGGACAGGGTGATGATCAACATTTGGATACGAAGGTGAATGGAATTGTTGATCAAAAGAATTGGAAGTGGTGAAAGGAGTGAAAGATCGGCTACATGATTGTTCAATACGTTCAGCGATGGATAATGGACGACTCGCAAAAGGGGTATCCACATAAGAGGGTGGTGAAGGTTGAAACGGTTGATACAAAGTGGATTGTGGAGTGCAAGTGTTTGTCCTAGACGCGTCTATGCGATCTTTCAATGAAATTTTAGGCATGGTGGGGTCGTTCGACGTTCGGCCAAAGCAAGAACCGTAGGATGTTATGTCTGGTTGTGGGTACCAAAGTTCGGCAAGAGTTTTTCGAGGTGGGGTACCCATGTTACGAAGAGAGAAAGAAGAATAAGAGAAAAGGAGGGGAATAAAAGAATGTGATTTTTTTTAGTTAGTTATTAACAAAAGAATGAAATATACACACAAAAAGAATCTGGACCAAAAACAATCACGACACAAAAATACCACACACCTAATCGTTCTAGGGATCACCTAGGTCAACTAGACTTGCTCAAGAACTTGGTTGTCGAGATAAAACTGTGTCGAGAAACAGGCTCAAAATATACTGATCATGAGGCCAGGTAAGTGCAAAGATAAGAGGAGGTTTTCCGACGCTTTCGCGAAGGTCCTTAATTAAATAACCCATTTTCTTTTGGCGGTTTCGCCGTGAACACTTTCCTAGACACCCCGTAAACAATATACCGTTAAGCGGTGTTCTAAACACAATTAACCTCTCCTAGTGAGCGCGAAGTCCTTAAGGCTTAAAGTCTAATTTCTTTTAAAATTTGTGCGGGGAAACGTTATGCTCAAGTTCGTGATTTGTGGGCCACGGAAAAGGTGATGAAATCCTTTACCGTATGTTGTGGGGTTCGCGTGCCCTTAATGTAGGGTTCCTAGGCACTCTTGTGAAGGTTCATAAGGCATCAAACATGCCCGGATTAAATTTTATACGTGCCGAACACCCCAAAGCCGGGATCTTTGCTAGATTATTAGGGTTTAACATGCAATAAGATAACTTTTATCTAAGTGTGAGGGATTACAACCTTTGTAGTCCGCTCCTTCACTTCACAAGCTCCGAGTAGAAGTCCCTTTGCCGCGATCCACGATCTCCCGGACTCATGAGAGGCTCCACGACTCGAACGATCCATTCTAGCTCGTCGTATTCCAAATCTCCGATGATCTACCTCGAGGTTTCAAAGAACTCAAGCTATCTCACTCTTAAAGAAGTGAACACACTAATCCCATGGGCTAGATGAGATGAGGATGAGAGAGTTGTAATATTGCTTTCTTTTAAATCATTTTCTCAATTTTATTCATCACTTCAAGAAAAACTAGCAAGGTTTCTTGAAGAAGGAAGAAGATGATAATGAAAGATAATGATAATCTTTTTCTTTTGTGATGAATAGAAAAATAAACATATGATTGAATTATTAACCATGGTCAAGGATGATTGGATGAGAATAAGTAGAGAAACAACTAGGGTTAGGGTTTGGTTTGGTTTAGAATGTGTCATCACAAAAGATCTTTGTAATGACAAAAGAAGAAACCTTCTAGAAGGTGCATGAAGCAACTAAACCAAATTAAACCTTAACCTCAATTAATCATCCTTAAACATGTTTAACAATTAATCATATCATGTCACAATAATATATATCACATATATATTATATATTTGCAACAAAAGAAAATAATACAATTAACATATATCGCATATATATCAATGTATTATCCACTGAGAAAATGAAATAATAAAGTAAGCCAATATTAGTTAATATAATAATATAACATATATATTATTATATATTAAATCATCGAATCAACACTTGATCCGACGATCCGGCTATATCGAATATAACCGGCTAATATATCATGTACCGATTCATCGAATCAACACTTGATCCGATGACCCGATTCATATCCATATATCGCGAGAATATAATACGGTATCCCATATCGCATTATTCTCGCTCCTGCGCATATCACATATGTGCCACTACTCTGTTTCGCCTGAGCCAAGAAACCTCTATGTAGGACTCTAAAGAATCGTCAATACGCCGGTAGCAGGTGATGATCATATCAAACATCCACAAGCTGCAAGCGGTCAGCTAAACGTAACAGCCACCCAGGTATTGAGCGATCAGAAGATCAACAAGCTAGCCTGTGCGTTCTCCTGTGAATCCGATCAGTAACACTCCCGTACAGTCCGGTCTGTTCGTCTGATATGTCGCATATCAAGTCTAGGGGTGGTATACGTCAGACCCTAGTAACCGATAAGTCGTGTCGATGTATGGCTCATAACGGGTCGAGAAACTACTAGTAACACTTACCAGTAAATCTCTATATCAGCCCTGGCCAGGGACTTCCAGTTATAGCCAATCGAACACAGCACAACATCAACTCCCTATACCGGGAGAGACGGATCCCCTCCTATCGCTCATTGCCTCCATGTGATTCGGGACTGTACCCAAAAGCCACCGTTTTGCACGCCCTCTTGGACGTGGTAAGGTGGAAATCAAAGCACAGTGGGAATCACACAAGACTCTATGACGATCTCGGGTCTACAGACTACCCTGTACCAGTGTCACCGGAGAACTGCCATCTGACGTGTGGTATATCACCATCTGGGAGTTCTCGGCGAGTCCGTCCAGTGTACCCAGTCTCCACTGAGCACCCGTACACCATCTCTGATGTCTAACACTGATGGATATGGGATCATCCATTGCCCATCATATGGGTCAAGATGCGTATACGCTAGTCTACTCTGGTGTATCGATGCCCTGTCTCGATATACCCTCGACTAGGAACAGTTATAGGATGTACTCATCGACTACCGCGGCCCCACTAGTATGATCTCATCATAGTCCCAGTAGTCGAGTACAGATCCTAAGTGCTTTATCAACATGTGAGAGTAAAACAGTAAACCAATACAAGTCAACATGTTAAGATAAAGTGAAACCAAATAGCATACTATCATGATGAGCAAGAAAGTCATCTCTATATATAACCAAGCATCCATTATAATATACATCATATGTACAACAATGGCCTCTAAGGCATATACATAACTAACAATCTCCCACTTGCACTAAGGCCAGCTGCTGTAGTATCTCATACCTAGCATCCCGAATAATCTCTCAAACTGTATCTGGGGAATAGCCTTCGTGAATGGATCCGCAGTGTTGTCCTTCGTATCTACTCTCCTGACCTCGATCTCCCGGCGATCAACTATCTCCCTGATCAGGTGATACCGCCTCAGAATATGTCTGTACTTCTGATGGGACCTGGGTTCCTTGGCCAAAGCCACAGCTCCATTGTTATCGCAATTCAGAGGTATTGGATGCTCAATGGATGGAACCACACCAAGTTCACTAATGAACTTCTTGATCCAGACAGCCTCTTTGGCAGTATCGTTGGCAGCGATGTATTCAGCCTCCATCGTTGAGTCTGCAACGGTATCCTATTTGGAACTCTTCCAACATACCGCCCCTCCATTGAGAGTAAAGACAAAACCCGAATGCGACTTAGAGTCGTCCTTATCACTTTGGAAGCTGGAATCGGTAAAGGACTCCACCTGGAGTTCTCCGTTACCATACACCAAGAACATCTCCTTAGTCCTTCGTAAGTACTTGAGAATGTTCTTCACTGCTGTCCAATGACTCTCTCCTGGATCTGCTTGATACCGACTCACTACACTTAGTGAGTATGCTACATCGGGTCTGGTACACAGCATCGCATACATGATAGAGCCTACTGCCGAAGCATAGGGTATCCCTTGCATGCGAGCTCTCTCCAAATCAGTCTTGGGAGACATCTCTTTGGAGAGAGTGAGTCCAGAGATCGTGGGCTGATTCCCACGCTTGGATTCTTCCATACTAAACCTCTTTAGTATGGTGTCAATGTACCTGGATTGGGACAATCCCAGTATCCGTTTAGATCTATCTCTATAGATCATGATTCCCAATATGCAGGAGGCATCACCTAGATCTTTCATTGAGAATCTCTGTGATAAGAAGAGCTTGACTGATTGCAGCATAGGAATATCATTTCCTATCAAGAGTATGTCATCCACGTACAATACGAGGAAGACAACCTTACCCTCTGCTACCTTCTTATAGATACATGGTTCATCTATATTTTTGATGAAGTCAAACTCTTTGACTACAACATCAAAACAGATGTTCCAACTCTGCGATGCTTGCTTTAACCCATAAATGGATTTAAGCAGCTTGCACACCTTTCCGCTGCTCCCACTATCTACGAAGCCCTCTGGCTGAGTCATGTACACGCACTCTTCTAAATCACCGTTTAGAAAGGCGGTCTTAACATCCATTTGCCAGATTTCGTAGTCATGGTATGCAGCAATGGCAAGTAAGATCCGGATGGACTTAAGCATAGCCACTGGAGAAAAGGTTTCGTCATAATCCATACCTGGTCGTTGACGAAATCCCTTTGCTACCAGTCTAGCTTTGAAAGTCTCAACTTTTCCATCTACACCATATTTCTTTTTAAAGATCCACTTGCTCCCAATGGGTTTTACCCCTTCAGGAGCATTTTCCAAAGTCCATACTTTGTTGGTGTACATGGATTCCATCTCAGATCGCATTGCATCCAGCCATTTCACAGAGTCACCACTCGTGATGGCCTGCTCGAAACTAGTCGGTTCATCATCATCCATGATGCAATCCTCGCTTCCACCATCAATGAGAAAACCGTAGTATCTCTCAGGTGGACGAGAAACCCTACTAGATCTGCGGAGAGGCTGGGGTTCGTCGGGTACTACTGAATCCTCTGGTTCCACTAAATCATCTGTTGTAGTTTGTTCTGCTGGAACTTCTTCCAGTTCTACCTCAGAGCCACTAATCTCTTTTGCAAGAAATTCCTTTTCTAAAAAGGTGGCATGTTGAGCAACAAACACCTTTTGCTCCTCACTGTGATAGAAAAAATATCCATAAGAATTCTCCGGATATCCTACAAACTTGCAAAGAACTGATCGTGCCTCGAGTTTGTCCGGATTTTGCCTTTTGACATAGGCCGGACAACCCCATATCTTAACTCGTTTAAGATACGGTCTCTTCCCACTCCATATCTTATATGGTGTGGTAGGTACAGATTTAGTTGGAACTTGATTCAATAGGTATGCTGCTGTCTCAAGCGCATACCCCCAGAAGGAAATAGGTAACTCAGCTGTACTCATCATAGAACGCACCATATCTAATAGGGTGCGATTCCTCCGCTCCGATACACCGTTGTGCTGTGGTGTATAAGGAGGAGTACGCTGAGAGAGAATCCCATTCTCTGTTAGATAATCTAGGAACTCACCGTTTAAGTATTCACCTCCTCGATCAGATCGAAGAATCTTAATACTTTTGCCCGTTTGATTCTCTACTTCATGCTTATATTCTCTGAATTTCTCAAAAGCTTCAGACTTGTGTTTCATCAGAAACACATGTCCGTATCTAGAGAGATCGTCAGTGAATGTAATGAAGTAGGAAGAACCGTTCCTGGCATGCGTAGACATGGGACCGCATATATCACTATGTATCAGTCCTAAGAGTTCGGTAACTCTTTCTCCGTGTCCACTAAACGGAGCTTTGGTCATTTTTCCTTTGAGACATGAATGGCAAGTATCATAAGATGATAATTCGAACGGATTCAAATAACCATCTTTATGTAACATAGCCAGTCGTGTCGCATTGATATGACCAAGTCTACAATGCCACAAGAAGGATTCGTTCATATCTGAACTTTTCCTCTTGTGTGTGTTTTGTATATTCAGGACTGTATTCTGATTTAGAATGAATATGCCATTATGTAACGAGCCTGATGCAATCAACTTTTGATCTAGGAATATGTTCATAACATTATCCTGTACTACAAAATTATATCCCTCTTTACTCAATAAAGAAACTGATATAATGTTGCACATCATGTTCGGTATATAATAGCATTCATTTAGAATCAGTGTATTACGACTTGGTAATACAAGGTGATATTCGCCAACTGCTTTGGCTACAATACTTGCACCGTTCCCTACTTGAACGGAATGATCACCTTTTCCCAGTTCTCTACCTTTACGTAGCTGTCACGACCCAAAATTGGCCCGTGACGGCCCTAATACTACGCAACGCCTAAAGACACAACGTAGTAAAAGAAAGCCAAAACCCAGAAATCTAAACCAAGAAAAATACGGAAAAGATAATATAAGTTTAGAAACAATTGAAATCGCAACCCAAATTCTTTAAAAAGCCTTACTTTCTTTCTTTAAAATTTTAGCAACACCCCTTTTTGTAAAACCCAGCAAAGATGAATACAATGCAAATATACGACGCCGTAGCGAAGAAATAAAGACAGTAGAGAGAAAGATGTAAATAAAAGACATCAAATCCACAATAATACACACTAACGTCCTCACCAAGTCTCTATGTCAAATATACAATAGTAGATGGAGAGAGAGTACAATATACAACGAAGGTACAATATGAAATACAGATAACCGTCTAACCCACCTAAGCAAAATAGTACTGTGAGCTGATGCGGTATCTGTAGCAAAAGGTGGTAGCTGGATAGCTGAATAGAGGAATAGCCTGCCTCGACTACTCTGGGGAAAAACCTGAAACACCTGTGGCACAACGGGGGTGAGTTGCCAACTCGTGAATAGTATAAAACATATGCAGGTAATCGCAGGAATGCACGTACAGCATGAATCTAAGATATGCGATTACAGTAGTAATAATATGTCATGCAATGCTGAAATAAAGAGAGTACACTAGCAGGTACAATCAATAAGTGAAGCGATAGTAACATGACAATAGTATGCAATAGAGATATGAGAAAGAAAATATGCAACTATCATAAGGGTACACTACAAGTACTACCAATATATGAATCTGTGCATAAGGTAGGTAAGGGTGAGGTATAGGGTGGAATATGTCATTTTCCACGGAAACCTGACGTCGTGGCAGGATCACAATCCAACAAGATACTCCAATCCCAAATCCTCAAATCAGCCCCCACATAGGGCACTCACATCTCCTCAATGTACAATACCGAGAAATCTCCTATATCCCGAATGTACAAATCACCAATCACATAGGTATATCCAATGTCCAAATCCCAATGAATCACCTAGTATCCCAAGTCCAATCTCAAGTAAGAATCTAACATCCTAAAGGTAAATATATATACAGAAATAAATATGATGGGGGCAATACACATATATTAGCGTCCCATACCACTAATATTGGTGTAAGGGTATATATAACAACGGCTAAATCCCCTGTTATATATACAAAAAGGGGTTAAAGAAATATCATGAAACCGTGTGCCAAGCATCGACACAGAAATCCTCGTATATTGGGCTCCGTCGGTCTGGATCAGCCCACGGGGTCCGTCTGCAGTGTCGGCCCTCGGCCCCGACAGTACAGGTCATCCCGTATCCATCTCTCTACTCTGGCCAGTAGCCTCCAGACAATTGCCAGGCCCAATCAATCACCGGTAGGTACTCGCCCGCCTCCAGGCTCAATCGGCAAACCCATCGATCTTCTTGCCGAGGGGAACCATACCGGGCCCCACCATGTACTCTCATACGGCAACCACACATCGTATGGAGCATAAAATCAGCACCGATAAAACTCATGGGGGACGCTCGAAATATCATATCAAGGAAACCGGGTTGTTACATGTATGCATAATTTCACGAACTCCCGCGGTTCCCAAATCCCGAAAACATCATGTAAAATCCAGATAAACAATGCGCAATCCAGGAATAATGTATGCGATATATCTGAATGCAAGCAGGTAAACACAAGTATATAGCTGAACCAGATGTATGCGAAATCATGATAAGGTACAGCTAAGTAACATCAATAAATGTGAATATGCGACAACAACTGAATATGTATCTAACATACAGGTGTAGCAAGGTGTAGGTATCTACCAATAGGAACTGATGTCGTATACCCCCCTGGGTATAAGTAACATATGTAGGAAATCCCTCCCGGTATACGTAAAACATGTAGGAGGTATACCTGTAGCTGTATCGCAAAGTGAAAATATACCTATCACTAAAGGTATGATACACTATAGGTATACCGATAAGCTAGATGTCAAGTGTGGTAAGCAATGGTAGCTATAAGGGGTAGTGTGTGACATGGCAATTATTGACGGTGTGTGTGTAGCATGCAATCCATGCTCGTGCAACATGGACCGTCAATAATGTGTGCAGTGTCCTACGGCTGCTAGTCACAGTATAACAATATCTAAGGAAATGCAGTAAATGCGCAATTCTACAATGACGTAGAATGTGCGACAGGAATTTGAATCCTAGCCCAGACGCATAACGCCATGCGGGCGATTCCCCTGTAGATGTTATATCTACTCACCTACACTCCACGCTGGTGAATCCTACCGTCTGCTCCCTCTGTAGTGGTGTCTGTAGTCCCTGTCTGCAAACCTGCAAATAAGACATGGAAATCACATATAAGCCAAATATCCTGCGAAACGCGATATCGAACCAAAACGAGAAACTCGCGTCGCGAACTAAACGCGCGTGTGCACGATACGCTGAATCGTGTGTGTACGCGTCTAAAACCATCGCGACACGCCGCGATATGCTGGATCACAGAACCCACTCACGTATCGCGCGTATCGCGCAAACACAACGAAGCACAAAAGCGATATATGATCCCAGATTTTGCCTACTGTGAAAACTAATCAAATAAACATGACCAGAGGAACCCTAACCATAGCAGACACCTACAGGACAAAAACCCTAATCCTAACTCTTCAAAACGCCCGGCGTCGCCGGCCCCTCCTCTTGAAGTCGCCGGCCATGGCCGGTGGGATAGGGTCCGTCTTGAGGGTGGTGCTCCAGGTCCCCTAATACAACACTACCACTATGTTTAATTTACCAGTAAACACCTAGGATCACAGCAGGTACCAGATGTCACAAATATCACTTTAAAACACCAATTTAGCACAATAAGGAAAACCTATGGTATTTTAGTGTAATCAGGGGATTTCTCAGTTGAAGTGGCCCTATTAGCACTAAATAAACCTAAGGTAGCTAACACAATCAACAAATTACCATAATATCTCACAAAACCCCAAAACTAGCACTAAACTAGCTAATTTAGCACTAATCGAATCAATCGATGCACAACTAAGCAAACCAAGCAAACTAGGAAAACAAGTTAGGAAGTATACCTCATACTTGACCCTAGGGAGCTGCAGGGGGGTGAAGAAGTGAAGGGAAGGGGCTGCACTTGGTGCTTGCTGTTGCTGCTGCTGCCTCTGCTGCTTTTGCTGCTGCTTCTTGCTGCTGCTTCTGCTATTGCTGTTGCTGGGGCAGCTGCTGCTGTTGCTAAAGATGATGATGATGATGTTGTGTTGTTGTTGATGTGTTGTTGCTGCTCCTACTGCTGATCCTCTTGCTGCTGCTGCTGCCAAGGCTTGCTGCTGCTGCTGCTTCTTTCTCTCTCTCTCTGCAGTGAGTGTGTGTGTGGGGGGGGATTGGGAGAATGAGAGTGAGGAGAGAATGAGATTCCAAGTCAAAGACCCCCCTCTCTCTTTCCCTCTCTCTCAATCAAGAAGCATTGCACATGCCATGTTGCCCCATGCCCTCTCTCCCCCAAAGTCAACATTCACACATAATTAAACCTTTTACAAATTCATTTTAAATAAAAACAACCATGCACTACAATTAAACCTAAAAGCACTTAAATAAATTTAACACTAAATTAAGCAATGGTTAAACCACAATTTACATCCTAGTTTACATGCACAAGTGAGTGTGTGCCTAACAAAATTCTAATAAAATACACAATAAATAGGATAAAATATTTAAAAACCAATTTGGTAAACCTTTTATTAAAAACCACACATTAAAATATAATTAGCTACAAAACACATTCTAAGGTGTTACAATCTCCCCCCCTTAAAAGAAATTCGTCCCCGAATTTAAAACTTATACTGTTACGCGTACCTTCAAAAGAAGATTAAAATCCTCAAATCTCGCTTGCAGCCTCCCAAGTGACTATCTCACTATACGGCTACGCCCGAGAAAACCCTCCACAGATGGCAAGACCTTTGACCGACGTTTCTCCACCTGTCGAGCCATTAACACACATGGCTGCGGTGAACGAAAGATCGCGTCCAGCTAAATGGTCTGGTGCCAAATCATATGAGAAAGGTCAAGAAGGTAATTGTAAAGTATCATCACAAGGAATACGGGGTGAAAATCCAATAATCTGGGCGGAAGTGCCAATTTAAAGGCAACAAAACTAACTCACTTATAGGATCTCAGAAGGACCTAAGTCCTGGGACAACTTCCCAAAATCCAACACGTCATTCATCGGAAGGTCCGTAGGAATACATGATTTGCCACTGCGCACTCAAGCCTGCGACCAACACAGTCGCATAAAACATCTGTTTGCAATGGACAGTTCTCATCCTGACCTGAACACAACTGGACTAACTCCGAATTCTCTAGACTAGCTGGGGTCCAAAGTCCTACTTACGCAGAGTCAGAAAAACAACAGGCTGGTGGTCGACACGACCTAACCCCTAAGCCTAAGGGTGGCCAATTGGAGTGTCTCCTGATAACAGCTATCGAAGGAGAACCCGAACGATGGCGAGTGACGATCCCAAGCTGCTGACGACCAAACAAAACAACAAACACACAATTTAAACAAAACAACTGAGCAAACTGAGTAAAACCGGATGACAAGAATCCAAATGGAGTCACACCCTAACCAAGATTAGGTGGAAACCATAACGGAATTCATGGAGATCTGCTCCCATTCCTTCTTCGGAACGGTGAAAGATTGCAATTCTCCAGCCGGCCTCAGATGCTCGACCCAAAGCACACAACAAGACAGACACTTGAAACGAAACCTGAAACTTCTCTTTACATCCCTGTCCACTCGTAACTATCTTACGAGTCACGCCAAAGCTGGTGGAACTTGAATGAATAAACAGAGTTGACAGATGTGCATGTGCTAGGATTACACGTCTATACCTGAAGAAATCGGGTACACAGACGCGTCCCTAACCTAGCACATCATCGTCACAATCAAGGTCTCCGAATCATTACCCAGCCGAATATGCTCAAGTATCTCTGACGTACGAGCTTCGACGGGCAGTGTCTCGCGAAAACGATTTAAGGAAAGTGGTCGGGCGCGGACATGAGCAAGCTGTCCCCTCCGTAGAGACGAACTAAGCTACACTCGACGATCACACAAGAACTGTAAATCTGCAGAAGACCATCACAACAATCCAAATCTGCTGCAGGAAGATGTACATTAAGCTCTAGTGGTCCGTGGAAAATCTGACACGACTCTCAAGCAAGTAGTGTCTCCAAATCTCCAACGCAAAACCACCGCGGCCATCTCCAGATCATGAGTGTAATATCCTTCTCGTACTTCCTCCAAAAGTAGGGAAGCAAAAGCGATAACTCTATAGTGTCACCTCAGTACACACTCGAGCCCACTCAAGAAACATTACAGTTAAACAACAAGGTCGCCCGAACCAAAAGCAAAGGAAGAACTGATGCAGCTGTTAACTGAATCTTCAACTGCTGAAGACTCCGTACACATGCCTCAGTTCAAAGAAAAGAAACCTCCTTTTTGGTCAATTCAGTCGACGGTGCAGCACTACTCTGGCAATCCTGCACGAAACGGCGGTAAAAACCCTGCTAAGCCCAAGAATCTGCGGATCTCCGTCCTGCACACAAGTCTGGGCCTAAGCTGTACGGCCACGATCTCCCTCGAAACCATACGAAACCGTCTCCCGTGACTACAAGACCTAGGAGTCAACACAAACAAGCCTGAAGAAACACTCCGAGAATTTAGCAAACTGCTGGCGCTCTCCCAGCATCTGCATAACAAATCCTCAAGTGCTACTACTGTCCCTCAAGACCCATTAAATAGACCAGAATGTCGTCAATAAGACAACAAGGACTGGTCGAGGAACGGCCTGCAGAAATCTGGTTCATCATATCTACGAATGCTGCTAGGGCGACAGTGAATCCAACGACTCACAAAAACACACAAAGCCCGTAGCACGCACAAGGCAGTCTTCGGAATGCCGTCACTCCGAATCCGCAATAATGATGACCTGATCCCAAACACACTTAGAAAATGTCTCGCACTCTGGAGCTGATCGGAGGAAATCGTCACGGCGAGATGAAGGATACCTATCCGCACCGTAAGCCGGTTCAATTGACGATCCGTCGATACACAACCTCAACTGCCGTCTTTCTCCTTGACGAACAGAAATAGGAGCTCCCAAAAGCGAAACACTCAGACGCACAAAACTCCCCAAACCAAGACTCTGCAGCTGATCCTTTAGCTCCCTCAGCTTCGCCGGCTCATCTGGAACAACGTCGGAAAAACTCTCACACGAAAGAACCCGGTCAAACAATCCCACGGTGGCTCCGGCATCACGAATGAACGTCAAAAATCCACGACATCTCCTCAGTAGCCGACTAGCGAAAAAGGCTGAATTCAAGCTGTGAGAGGCGGCACAACTATCCACCTGCACAACAAGAACTGACTTGCCGGGGAAAACAAAACCTAACTTGTTTCCACACGGTAGTCCACAGACGCCTAACACGTAGTAACCAATCCGTGCCCAGGAGAACGTCAAATCCCACATCTCTAGAAGGATCAAATGACGGACGAAACCCTACCTCCTATCCGATTGGCACAAAACTGAAATACGTGTCGCGCAACAAAAGAATCGCTGACAGAAGTTAACACCACTACGACTAATCTACCCAACCAAGGTACAAAAAAGAAACAAACAAATACACCAAGAGAAAATATAACTCAAGGGTACCTGAAAACTCCACATTGGACGTCTGCGCGTCCCGTTGAGTAGAAGCAAACTCCTGTGTCTGCCCTCTACTCGCAGCTGGATGAACTCCTCTGGTAGCCTGAGCCCTCTGAGCGAATCCTCCACGTCCACGGCCTCTCTGAATACGATCCTGACGCCGTGCTGAGGAACAATCCCTGACGAAGTGCTGAAGGCTTCCGCATCGAAAACATCCACGTGCTGACCATCCTGGGGATGAGAGCTGAACGACTGTCCTCGTCCCAAGCCTCTGCTACTCCCGTAGTGGCCACGAAATCTGTCTCGACGACCAAACCTCTGTCTCTGGGCTGGTACGCGGGTACGAGTCCTCCACTGTCCTGGAACTCTCTGAGCCTCCGAAATATGCGCCTCGTCAACTGGAGCTGCAACCACTGGTGCTATGTAGGTGACGGACTACTGCATACTGATCGTAAGGGACAGCTGAGTAACAGGGGTGACCACCTCCTGTCGTAGCTCCCGAACGACATCCACCAAAGAACTCATCGTCTGGCGGAAGTCCTGCATCTCTACCAAAAGTCTATCCATAGTATAGGTCGTAGGCTGATCCGTCTGCACCTGTGCAACTAGAGTGTCGTCCTGGTCAGTACTTGTCTCACCCGAGCTAACTCTGACCTCGGCCCTCGCTGCATCGCTCTGAGTCCCCATAGTCGTCGGTGACAAGGCTATAAATAGATATAAGATGAGATTCGATAAGAATGAGGAATTCGGATCTCAAAGATATGAATCATCAAGGAAGGAATGTCAAGCAAATTGTACTTAGGTCGCTCAATGCAAGGTACCGCGCTGTGGGTATGCTGCAGACATACACACACTACGTTACTCTGCTTAAGCTACCTACTCCATCATACCAAGGTCATCCTACACTCCGAAAGGTAAAACCTAACACTCTGATACCAACTTTGTCATGACCCAAAATTGGCCCGTGACGGCCCTAATACTACGCAACGCCTAAAGACACAACGTAGTAAAAGAAAGCCAAAACCCAGAAATCTAAACCAAGAAAAATACGGAAAAGATAATATAAGTTTAGAAACAATTGAAATCGCAACCCAAATTCTTTAAAAAGCCTTACTTTCTTTCTTTAAAATTTTAGCAACACCCCTTTTTGTAAAACCCAGCAAAGATGAATACAATGCAAATATACGACGCCGTAGCGAAGAAATAAAGACAGTAGAGAGAAAGATGTAAATAAAAGACATCAAATCCACAATAATACACACTAACGTCCTCACCAAGTCTCTATGTCAAATATACAATAGTAGATGGAGAGAGAGTACAATATACAACGAAGGTACAATATGAAATACAGATAACCGTCTAACCCACCTAAGCAAAATAGTACTGTGAGCTGATGTGGTATCTGTAGCAAAAGGTGGTAGCTGGATAGTTGAATAGAGGAATAGCCTGCCTCGACTACTCTAGGGAAAAACCTGAAACACCTGTGGCACAACGGGGGTCAGTTGCCAACTCGTGAATAGTATAAAACATATGCAGGTAATCGCAGGAATGCACGTACATCATGAATCTAAGATATGCGATTACAGTAGTAATAATATGTCATGCAATGCTGAAATAAAGAGAGTACACTAGCAGGTACAATCAATAAGTGTAGCGATAGTAAGATGACAATAGTATGCAATAGAGATATGAGAAAGCAAATATGCAACTATCATAAGGGTACACTACAAGTACTACCAATATATGAATCTGTGCATAAGGTAGGTAAGGGTGAGGTATAGGGTGGAATATGTCATTTCCCACGGAAACCTGACGTCGTGGCAGGATCACAATCCATCAAGATACTCCAATCCCAAATCCTCAAATCAGCCCCCACATAGGGCACTCACATCATATAAGTCTCACATCTCCTCAATGTACAATACCGAGAAATCTCCTATATCCCGAATGTACAAATCACCAATCACATAGGTATATCCAATGTCCAAATCCCAATGAATCACCTAGTATCCCAAGTCCAATCTCAAGTAAGAATCTAACATCCTAAAGGTAAATATATGTACAAAAATAAATATGATGGGGGCAATACACATATATTAGCGTCCCATACCACTAATATTGGTGTAAGGGTATATATAACAACGGCTAAATCCCCTGTTATATATACAAAAAGGGGTTAAAGAAATATCATGAAACCGTGTGCCAAGCATCGACACAGAAATCCTCGTATATTGGGCTCCGTCAGTCTGGATCAGCCCACGGGGTCCGTCTGCAGTGTCGGCCCTCGGCCCCGACAGTACAGGTCATCCCGTATCCATCTCTCTACTCTGGACAGTAGCCTCCAGACAACTGCCAGGCCCAATCAATCACCGGTAGGTACTCGCCCGCCTCCAGGCTCAATCGGCAAACCCATCGATCTTCTTGCCGAGGGGAACCATACCGGGCCCCACCATGTACTCTCATACGGCAACCATACATCGTATGGAGCATAAAATCAGCACCGATAAAACTCATGGGGGACGCTCGAAATATCATATGAAGGAAACCGGGTTGTTACATGTATGCATAATTTCACGAACTCCCGCGGTTCCCAAATCCCGAAAACATCATGTAAAATCCAGATAAACAATGCGCAATCCAGGAATAATGTATGCGATATATCTGAATGCAAGCAGGTAAACACAAGTATATAGCTGAACCAGATGTATGCGAAATCATGATAAGGTACAGCTAAGTAACATCAGTAAATGTGAATATGCGACAACAACTGAATATGTATCTAACATACAGGTGTAGCAAGGTGTAGGTATCTACCTATAGGAACTGATGTCGTATACCCCCTTGGGTATAAGTAACATATGTAGGAAATCCCTCCCGGTATAGGTAAAACATGTAGGAGGTATACCTGTAGCTGTATCGCAAAGTGAAAATATACCTATCACTAAAGGTATGATACACTATAGGTATACCGATAAGCTAGATGTCAAGTGTGGTAAGCAATGGTAGCTATAAGGGGTAGTGTGTGACATGGCAATTATTGACGGTGTGTGTGTAGCATGCAATCCGTGCTCGTGCAACATGGACCGTCAATAATGTGTTCAGAGTCCTACGGCTGCTAGTCACAGTATAACAATATCTACGGAAATGCAGTAAATGCGCAATTCTACAATGACGTAGAATGTGCGACAGGAATTTGAATCCTAGCCCAGACGCATAACGCCATGCGGGCGATTCCCCTGTAGATGTTATATCTACTCACCTACACTCCACGCTGGTGAATCCTACCGTCTTCTCCCTCTGTAGTGGTGTCTGTAGTCCCTGTCTGCAAACCTGCAAATAAGACATGGAAATCACATATAAGCCAAATATCCTGCGAAACGCGATATCGAACCAAAACGAGAAACTCGCGTCGCGAACTAAACGCGCGTGTGCACGATACGCTGAATCGTGTGTGTACGCGTCTAAAACCATCGCGACACGCTGGATCACAGAACCCACTCACGTATCGCGCGTATCGCGCGAACACAACGAAGCACAAAAGCGATATATGATCCCAGATTTTGCCTACTGTGAAAACTAATCAAATAAACATGACCAGAGGAACCCTAACCATAGCAGACACCTACAGGACAGAAACCCTAACCCTAACTCTTCAAAACGCCCGGCGTCGCCGGCCCCTCCTCTTGAAGTCGCCGGCCATGGCCGGTGGGATGGGGTCCGTCTTGAGGGTGGTGCTCCAGGTCCCCTAATACAACACTACCACTATGTTTAATTTACCAGTAAACACCTAGGATCACTGCAGGTACCAGATGTCACAAATATCACTTTAAAACACCAATTTAGCACAATAAGGAAAACCTATGGTATTTTAGTGTAATCAGGGGGTTTCTCAGTTGAAGTGGCCCTATTAGCACTAAATAAACCTAAGGTAGCTAACACAATCAACAAATTACCACAATATCTCACAAAACCCCAAAACTAGCACTAAACTAGCTAATTTAGCACTAATCGAATCAATCGATGCACAACTAAGCAAACCAAGCAAACTAGGAAAACAAGTTAGGAAGTATACCTCATACTTGACCCTAGGGAGCTGCAGGGAGGTGAAGAAGTGAAGGGAAGGGGCTGCACTTGGTGCTTGCTGTTGCTGCTGCTGCCTCTGCTGCTTCTGCTGCTGCTTCTTGCTGCTGCTTCTGCTATTGCTGTTGCTGGGGCAGCTGCTGCTGTTGCTAAAGATGATGATGATGATGTTGTGTTGTTGTTGATGTGTTGTTGCTGCTCCTGCTGCTGATCCTCTTGCAGCTGCTGCTGCCAAGGCTTGCTGCTGCTGCTGCTTCTTTCTCTCTCTCTCTGCAGTGAGTCTGTGTGTGGGGGGGGGATTGGGAGAATGAGAGTGTGGAGAGAATGAGAGTCCAAGTCAAAGACCCCCTCTCTCTTTCCCTCTCTCTCAATCATGAAGCATGGCACAAGCCATGTTGCCCCATGCCCTCTCCCCCCCAAAGTCAACATTCACACATAATTAAACCTTTTACAAATTCATTTTAAATAAAAACAACCATGCACTACAATTAAACCTAAAAGCACTTAAATAAACTTAACACTGAATTAAGCAATGGTTAAACCACAATTTACATCCTAGTTTACATGCACAAGTGTGTGTGTGCCTAACAAAATTCTAATAAAATACACAATAAATAGGATAAAATATTTAAAAACCAATTTGGTAAACCTTTTATTAAAAATCACACATTAAAATATAATTAGCTACAAAACACATTCTAAGGTGTTACAGTAGCCCATGCAACTGTTTGCATATGTGGGATCCTGATCCGGTATCTAATACCCAGGACGTAGGGTGAACTGAGAAACAGTTCTCAATAACAAACACACCTGAAGAAGATGCATCAACATGCATGTTCTTTTGGGCGGCGTGAGAATCTAGATATTCTCCTGTTTCCTGTTCAATCTTATAACTCTTATAAGAAAGAACGGGTTCAACGTTCCCTTGCTCAGTACAATAATCGGGTTCAGTCAATGCATCCATATTATTATCTTGATTATGGCCTGAAATGGTCGCTACCTGGAGAGAGAGAGAAGAAAATACTTTAGCGTATGCTCTTGCAAGATTAGATTGGTTATTATCTTATCTAATCAGGATGTCTCCCACTGTTTTTTTATCAAATCTACCTTAAAACCTTAAAAGGTAAGATTAGCTGGGATTAATTACACCCAACAACTTCGTCAATCTTTCAGCCAGATCAGTGTCGGTACTTTGAGGGAGGTTCCCCGTGCTTTCGCACGGACCTAATTAAAGTAAACCTCGTTTTCCCAGAGGCGTAACCTCGTTAACTCTTTTCTAGACACCTACTTGAATGACTAATTGTGCTGTGTAAAACTCTCCCAGGAGTAACTCTTACTCGCAGTGGGTATCGGGATCCAACTATCTCATAGGAGGTATGCAATCTCATTGCAAATTTCAACACTTGAAATTCCCGATAATATTTTTGCCCCAAACGATCTATGACCTTGACAAGGTCAACAAACCATAGACCGCAAGTCAAGTTCAGCCCGTCATTTCTTGATTGAATCAAACCCACCCGCATGACCCTTGACAAGGTCAACAAGGCCGTACGAATACCCTAATCCAATCACATCTCATGTTTTAGCAGATAAACACTAATTAGCTACCGTACACTGTGCCTTGACAAGGTCAACAAACACAGCTCGAATACTAAGTAGGATTTATCTGAAATGACGGAGAGCTACGACAGGTTTTTCAGAAAACCTATTGCGTAATGAACTTGATATCGTCGTAGAATCTAGTAGTTTTTGAAAAGGAGTGTTTTGAGGCTTTTCTTAGTTTCGCTAAAGGGGTCACTCCCGGTGAAGGGATCGTCGGCCATTTCCTCATCGAATAAGGTGCAGGATATATCATATATACCGCTGTGCAAAGCAAAACACTAAAAGCAATCAAAAGACAAACCGCGTTTTGTAGCATCTGCCAGTTTTGCTAAAGGAGTCACTCCCGGTGAAGGGATCTCGATCCTTTCCTCATCGAATAAGGTGCAGGATATATCGCATATATCACTGTGCAAAGCAAAACTGTAGCTACCCTTTTTATTAAGTTTTGATTCTACAACATCTTTAGGTTTCTTTTCTTTTATTAATCTCATTAATAAAAATCCCATCAGCTTATGCTTCCTAAGCATCACAGAAGAAACGAAATCAGTAATATTTATATATCAGCATATATATATAGTATAAGCATTCGTCTCAGGCAGTAATATGATCTCATCACAGAACATTGCAGCAGAAGTACATATATGAAATATTGGATATACTAGGACGTCCGTGTTTTTAATACGAGCCTGTATAAAACACGGATTCCACGGTCGCGACGAATAGCCAAACCCACATCCCAAGACCCCTACGAGAGCGGCAAGTAACACTGCCAATTCTAGGGTTAGGAGACCCGGTCTCGACTCCTCGAGATGGCTTCCCACTGGATCCTAGAACCCGGTTACTTGTGCTCCCCACCTTGGGTCTACCTAATGCGGAAAAGTAAATAACATACACTGGTGACAGCAACCGCAACCTGGAAGTGCCCCAAATAAAAGAATATACATTACAAATGAATTTTACATGAATGAAAATAAAAACTCTCATCTCACATAAAACCCTCGGCTATTCTGATCGCGACGATCCAATATAACATATCACAGCAACACATAATATCTCATATCATCAACGTAAGTAAATATGCGCATCCCAATTGTCGTTGACATATAGCAACGAAACCGGCGATATCATATATTACACTTACGGTCACAGAAAAGAAAGTGTAAAACTATAATATTTGGAATCCACAATCACTTTAGACATCGTAAATCCGAAATATCACATATTCCGTATTTCATGCCTAACTCTATGAATTCCACATATTGTATCACATTCCAGATAAATATACAGTATTAAACTTTCCGA
Source organism: Agapanthus africanus (assembly GCA_030015575.1). Taxonomy (NCBI): domain Eukaryota; kingdom Viridiplantae; phylum Streptophyta; class Magnoliopsida; order Asparagales; family Amaryllidaceae; genus Agapanthus; species Agapanthus africanus. Next base: position 448,739,291 of record JASDDO010000014.1, on the reverse strand, counting down.
ACAGATAATCAAACACCCAAAATTTCCCAAAGTGCTCAACTCTTGAGCGGAGTTCAAATAATCCCAGAATATGTCACAGTACCGGTGATCCAGCCGTAGAAGGGTCAAGCCAACGCCTCACATGTGGCACGCCGTACTGCCCCAAACCCGAAGGTTCAAAAGGCAGTTCAAGACGGTCACATAATCGAGTTAAGGTTTGTTGTCTTCTAGAGGGTCCACCGCTTAACTTGTACAATTTTCCGAAAGATTTAAACCCAATAAAAATTCAACGCTTGAATGTTTGTCGTGCCGGGAAAAAGTCGGTTAATGATATCCGTTCAACTAGTTTAACAATTTCTAAATATCCGGAAAGAAATACGAACTTAAATATTCCGATCGAGTCTACTATTACAAAACAAACCCCAGAATTTTAAATACCTGGAACAGAATAAAAATATCCAAAATGGTCAGCAAGTACCTATGGGAATTACCATGAAGCCACGTGTCCTGATCTTACTGTTCCGCCGCGGAAGCGCCGCGCAAGCCATGCTTGCGCCGCGCTTTGGTGGAATTAGAGGCTCGGATTTTATGGTAATTCTTATAATTGCCTGCTGATTTTTTTACATATTTTTAATTCAGAAAAATCCCAATTTTTAAAAAAATTCCAGAGAGGGGCTTTTTTCCGTCGTTTCGGGTTCGATCGGAGTTTTAACTTCGTAAACACATCGCCTAATGCTCTAGCTAGGCTCTGATACCACTGTAGGGTTCCTAGGCACTCTTGTGAAGGTTCATAAGGCATCAAACATGCCCGGATTAAATTTTAGACGTGCCGAACAAACCAAAGCCGGGATCTTTGCTAGATTATTAGGGTTTAACATGCAATAAGATAACTTTTATCTAAGTGTGAGGGATTACAACCTTTGTAGTCCGCTCCTTCACTTCACAAGCTCCGAGTAGAAGTCCTTTTGCCGCGATCCACGATCTCCCGGACTCATGAGAGGCTCCATGACTCGAACGATCCATTCTAGCTCGTCGTATTCCAAATCTCCGATGATCTACCTCGAGGTTTCAAAGAACTCAAGCTATCTCACTCTTAAAGAAGTGAACACACTAATCCCATGGGCTAGATGAGATGAGGATGAGAGAGTAGTAATATTGCTTTCTTTTAAATCATTTTCTCAATTTTATTCATCACTTCAAGAAAAACTAGCAAGGTTTCTTGAAGAAGGAAGAAGATGATAATGAAAGATAATGATAATCTTTTTCTTTTGTGATGAATAGAAAAATAAACATATGATTGAATTATTAACCATGGTCAAGGATGATTGGATGAGAATAAGTAGAGAAACAACTAGGGTTAGGGTTTGGTTTGGTTTAGAATGTGTCATCACAAAAGATCTTTGTAATGACAAAAGAAGAAACCTTCTAGAAGGTGCATGAAGCAACTAAACCAAATTAAACCTTAACCTCAATTAATCATCCTTAAACATGTTTAACAATTAATCATATCATGTCACAATAATATATATCACATATATATTATATATTTGCAACAAAAGAAAATAATACAATTAACATATATCGCATATATATCAATGTATCATCCACTGAGAAAATGAAATAATAAAGTAAGCCAATATTAGTTAATATAATAATATATTATATATATTATTATATATTAAATCATCGAATCAACACTTGATCCGACGATCCGGCTATATCGAATATAACCGGCTAATATATCATGTACCGATTCATCGAATCAACACTTGATCCGATGACCCGATTCATATCCATATATCGCGAGAATATAATACGGTATCCCATATCGCATTATTCTCGCTCCTGCGTATATCACATATGTGCCACTACTCTGTTTCGCCTGAGCCAAGAAACCTCTATGTAGGACTCTAAAGAATCGTCAATACGCCGGTAGCAGGTGATGATCATATCAAACACCCACAAGCTGCAAGCGGTCAGCTAAACGTAACAGCCACCCAGGTATTGAGCGAACAGAAGATCAACAAGCTAGCCTGTGCGTTCTCCTGTGAATCCGATCAGTAACACTCCCGTACAGTCCGGTCTGTTCGTCTGATATGTCGCATATCAAGTCTAGGGGTGGTATACGTCAGACCCCAGTAACCGATAAGTCGTGTGGATGTATGGCTCATAACGGGTCGAGAAACTACTAGTAACACTTACCAGTAAATCTCTATATCAGCCCTGGCCAGGGACTTCCAGTTATAGCCAATCGAACACAGCACAACATCAACTCCCTATACCGGGAGAGACGAATCCCCTCCTATCGCTCATTGCCTCCATGTGATTCGGGACTGTACCCAAAAGCCACCGTTTTGCACGCCCTCTTGGACGTGGTAAGGTGGAAATCAAAGCACAGTGGGAATCACACAAGACTCTATGACGATCTCGGGTCTACAGACTACCCTGTACCAGTGTCACCGGAGAACTGCCATCTGACGTGTGGTATATCACCATCTGGGAGTTCTCGGCGAGTCCGTCCAGTGTACCCAGTCTCTACTGAGAACCCGTACACCATCTCTGATGTCTAACACCGATGGATATGGGATCATCCATTGCCCATCATATGGGTCAAGATGCGTATACGCTAGTCTACTCTGGTGTATCGATGCCCTGTCTCGATATACCCTCGACTAGGAACAGTTATAGGATGTACTCATCGACTACCGCGGCCCCACTAGTATGATCTCATCATAGTCCCAGTAGTCGAGTACAGATCCTAAGGGCTTTATCAACATGTGAGAGTAAAACAGTAAACCAATACAAGTCAACATGTTAAGATAAAGTGAAACCAAATAGCATACTATCATGATGAGCAAGAAAGTTATCTCTATATATAACCAAGCATCCATTATAATATACATCATATGTACAACAATGGCCTCTAGGGCATATACATAACTAACAATTAAATCCGTATTAATGTATGCAATGTGCAAATCAATGAAAAAATTTGTTCAAAATTTCAAACAATCTTTTTTTTAAGCGCGACACTGCAACAAATACGGGTTAGTTAATTTTTTTTTTGGCGTTTGGTAGCGAACTTGCAAAGAATCCTGCAAAGATATTATATTGGAAGCGTCGGATTTGAGAAGAAGGTGTTAGTAATGTGAGTACTGTTAAGTTATGGGTTAAGAAACCCCCGTTGAATCGAATCCAGTAAGCTTGAAAAGTTTGCTTGCGTGGGTTAAACTACCTGGATCTTTGGCACTGTTCTTCCTAACCACCTTGATTTTGAATGTGCACTTTGCTCCCCACGCTCGCTGTTCGCAAAACCGCAAAATCTGAAATGTCGGAAAAATGGATTATTATTGCGAAAAAGCGATACGAATGCCAAAATACCTGCACACTAAATATTATAAAAAACAAACAATACAAATAGGACAAAAATAGAACACTGGAGCATAGAGTAGAAATTGGAGGCAAAAGGTGGTGAAGGGGCCGGCGTCGCCGGTTTTGGTGATGATGTCGCCGGCCAACTTGATGAGGTAGGGCTCCAAATTTCAACAGTAGTCTTAGTATTCCACTAATGCCACACTGGTATTGTTTATCTTTTTATTTTAGTTACAGAGTGCAAGCAGGTATAAAATCCAGAGAGCAAAAAAATGATTTAAGAATGTTAATTTTTTTTGTTTGATTTTGAAAATTTTGAGATTTTTAGTTTGTTTTGAAAAAGTGTTAGATGGATATTCACAAGATTAACCCGAAATAACAAAAAATAAAAACGTTACCGCTTCCCCGGCAACGGCGCCATTTGATCGCACGCCAAAAGCGTGTCGGATATTTAAGAGTTCTAAAGTTTAACCGCGATCAGGATGGTGTCGCTTTGCAGCTAGCCGCGATGAGCACGGGTCGATCCACAGGGAGATGGTAAGTTTTATGTCCTTGTTTTAACGAGTTAACAACGTGGCGGATTTGTTCGTTATCGAACCTATGTCTATATTCAAGTATAAGGCTTGTCGGGAAACGATAGGATAGTGTAAGTTAATGGATTCCGTATTCAAGTACTTCGAGCCGAACTTAACCAATGAAGCTAAAACAATCGGCAATAACGTGGATTAGGGGACTTAAGCACGGTATTCATGGAATCCGGCTTATTGACCTTTGTCCGTCCGTTCTTGTCTCTTGCTTCCGCCTCCAGCCAAACCGAATGCAACTGGTCACGGTTAGGAATCACCTTTACCTTGGTAGGGTAGGGTGCCTAACGGAGCGTTTGCATAGGGTTTGGGTGGAGTTTCAAATGGAAAAGACGGGAAAAGGAAATGAAAAACGAAATGTTAACTTACAATATCTTTCTCTTTTCCTAACAACAATATTCACACCATTCACAAATCAAACCAAAAAGATATAACAATAGAGAAGAACAAAGAAAAGAAAAGATTACAAGCAAGTAATTAAAGTACATGGAATTTAAGTGCGAAAATTAAAAGAGCAAGAATAAAATGCAAGTAAGTAAAAGATTAGGAACCAAAGAACATATTGCAAGACATGGGTTCAATAACCCAAACTTAAACTTGCAAGCTCAATAAAAAGGTTGCAAGATCAAGAGAGGGCAAGGAACTCATAGTGAAGGAAGCACAAAAGAACACTTTATTAAACTTCAAGAATGATACAACCCCTTAAGATCAATAACCAACCCTTAAACTTTCAAGCTCAATGAAGAGGTTGAAGGATCAAGAGAAGGTTAAGAACTCAAGGGAACTAAGCTATTTACATGAACGGAGAATAGAAAACTAGGACAAAGAATGACAATCCAAGACTAAAGAATGACCTTTGAACCTTTGTCCCATGGTCTGTATTTATAGGCTCCAAGGAATGGAGGGAAATTTGAATTTTTAAATCAACACAAAATCTTTAGCATTAAATGCACATTACTTCATGTCCATTTGTGCCTTGATTCTTGTCTTCCCCATCATGGTCCATGCTGAGTTGTCTATTTGAATTTGATTTGCACTCAGTTTTGGAAGGAAATTTGAATCTTTAAATCACACACATAATCTTCACCATTAAATGCTCATTACTCCATTCCCACATGTGGCTTGATTCATGGCTGCCCCATTATGGCTCATGCTGATTTGTTTGATTCCTTTTGATTTGAACACATGCTTTTTAGTCTTGAATGCATATAAAATCATATGCATATAAAATCATCTCCTTGAATGCATATAAAATCATATCCACATGTGCTTAAAAGTCTTGTGTACACACTTGTTGTGTTGGACCATTTAGATAAAAAAATGTGTACACAACTTGTTGCGTAAAGGAACTCCTGAAGTATTGGTCGGTTTGCGTTTCTGGTGGCAGTGTCTTCCCTCAAGTGATATATCCGTGCTTTTGGATGCAGTTCCAGTATTTTCTCATGATTACCTGTAATCTGTAATACTGAGTAGACACTGGTTAATAATACCGATAAATACAACAAATAGATAATGAATGGACGGTATTAGAATGCAGTTTTCTGATATGAACAGCCAACATACATAGCATGAATACTAAGTGCTACCTGTCTAAAATGACGAAGGGATACGATTTGTTTTTGGCGAAAAACCTTTAACGTAATGAACTTGATATCGTTGAAGGAACTGGATAGCTTTTTACAAATATATAGTGGCGAAAATCTTTGCTAAAGAGATCACTCCCGGTGAAGGGATCTCGGCTCTTTCCCGGTAGAATGAGGTGCAAGATATTCTAAACTGAATACCACGATGCAAAGCAAAAAGTAATCGACTATAGTGAAGTTATTACCCTGACGCAAACTTCTACCCAAGGGGTCACTCTCAGTGAAGGGATCTCGGCCCTTGCCTCGTCAACTGAGGTGCTGGATATTCATAACTGAATACCACTGTGCAAAGCAAATGAAAACTTCCTTGTAATAACAGCTCTTTTTTAAAAAAAGTGTTCCAACAACATCGAATAGGTTTGTTTTCCTTGCATTGATCCGAATCAACGCAGTCCCATCAATTAATCACACTAGAAAAGAACGAAAATCAAATGTACGTATATGCCATCCGCATTCGCCACTGGGTACTGTCATCACCCGTTAGGTTACTTAACAACGACAGAGCGGGGACTGGACTAGCGCGGGTGTAAAACATATACAACATCTACTAGAATATATATATCAATATACAATAATCGCTCCATGCGTGATAAATGCAACATTACAGAAAAGTAATAAGCATCAAAGAACAATACAAATATCAGGGAGCCCCGGGTTTCCTTTAAGCCACAACTGAAACCCGACATTCCCCTGGTCGTGTGGATAGCCTGTGCAATGAAAATCTAGACCCCTACGGGTGCGGCAAGTTACCCGCCAAAACCAGAAGAGAGGCAGCCCCTTTCATCAAAGTGAATGGACCACCCAACACTTCACAGAATCCGGTAACTTGAGCACCCCACCTTGGGTCAACCTGTACACCCTATGAGTGCGGCGAATAGCCCGCCAATTCTAGAGTGAAGCCCCTTCCATCTCAAATCCATGAGATGCGGGCCCGTTGCCCTCTAGAACCCGGCTATCCGTGCACTCCTCCGCGGGGTAATCCTAGTACAGAAAATAAAATATGTACAACGGGTACATCGACTTTAACCCGGTCGTGCCCCTAAAGAACAATATACAAACAGGCAGTGACGGCAGTACACATGTCGGACGCTCTCCCCGCGATATCAAATATACAAATAAAACTAAACTGTACTAACATTTCACTAAGATATCCACCACGACAAATCCGCAACATCACAACACAATACAGAACATCAACGCGAATGTCACGTTCGCAAAACCCGTCTAAAAGAGCTATAGCAATTAGACGAGATTTACCGCTCGAGTGATATTCACGGTCGCAGATATAAAGTAAGCACTGAGAACTAACATATTTAAAATTCCGATCGACAAAACTTCCCGAAGTGGGCCCCAAGTACAAATCCAGCACTCAAATGAATCTGGGACAAAACTATATATCACAAAAATCATATTTCCATTAGCTAAATCCCCAGAAAAAAATTTGGGTTACAGTAGCCGAAAAAGGGCCGCTAAATGCGACATTTCGCGGCTATTCCGCGGTGGAATTTTGGACAAAGGTCTCGAAACTTTTTCTGTAGCTTTAGTTATGCCTGCATTTATTTTTAAGATGCTTAAAATATTTTTTTGACCAACTTTGGAAATCGACAGCAAGCACACTGAAATGAAAATACGGAAATTTCGATCGATCGATGTTTTAAACGCGTTAGAACAAGCTAGTAAAAATTAATGGCGTGGCTCTGATACCATGTAAGCCTATGGTAGCGCCCCGACCGTCAATCCGAGGCCAAAAGGCGGAACAAAAACTTTTTAGGAAACTGGCGCTATCGTAGTCTTTCACCCGGATCGAACCATTAACATAAACTAGCAACTAGAGAAGGGTTACAAAAGGTATACTGATCGATCCGTGTCCTTTAGTCTTTAGCCACCATCCCTAACTCCTCGCGGCATCTCCGATCTCCGGTCTCCTCGTCGGAAGGGCACCACATCAATGAGTCTTTTTACGGGCTCCCGCTTCATCCGAAGCAACTCGAACATGAAGTTTGCTAGCCGACATGTCCAAGGTGAAGTAGAGAATGTGTGTGATAACTTTGTCTCAAGCATCCATTGATTCTCAACTCATGAGAGTGTATGGATTGAGGTTGAAGATGATGCCATTGGTGGAAGTTATGAGCTAGAGGAAGAAGAAGAAGAAGAGGCTTTTCTTTATTAATGTGTTGGAATAATAATGTGAGCAAGCATAATGAAACCAAGAGCTAACCCCTTGCCTCATGGCTGCCCCTTTTCTCTCCACTTATCATTTCAACACATTAATCAAACACTAATGTGACATTTGCACAATTAAACAGACCATGAGTCACTAAACATGTCCATGTCACATTTAATGCACCTCATCATGAACTAAGCTCATAATTTCCACCAAAATAAACATTAACCCATATGTTTATGACAACAAAAAGATATGGCAACATATAAAGTAAACTCGTGACGGATCATAAGGATACCCCTCACCTATATATACATACCTGCATCCGCATTCCGACTGAATGCAAATGCAATGAGATGAAAGTAATCCATCAAATCTAATACTAGGATCCGGCTTAAACCAAAGCCCACTAGTATGATCCGTCCGATCATGATCCGTGCACAAGTGCACGTATATGATCGAACCCTGCCATAATACCATACGGCCTCTCTAACGTTTCACCCGAAACTTGAGAAACTGTCTGTGGGGGACTCTAAAGACTGGTCAATACACTGGCTGTGGATTTAACTACTAGCACGTCAGCGGTACTAGCTGTGCGTAACGGCTGCCGAGTTATTGACCAAAAGGGGGGCTGATGAGCGAACTCATCCTGACACCATAATGAACCTGTCAGTGACAATATCCGTACAGTCTGGTCCGTTCTTCTATGAGTATCGCATGTCGGGCCTAGGTGGCTGGTAACGTCAGACTCCAAATAGCGGTACAAGTCATGTCGGAGTGTAGCCCATAACACCCTGAGATACTACTGGAATACCTACCAGTAAATCTCCTTCCTTGGCCAAGGACATCGTTTAATGGCTCTCCTATACACAGCGCGATCTCACCCCCAATACCGGGAGAGACGTAACCCCTGCCGATCCGCTCACTGGGTCCATGTGGCTCGGGACTGTAGCCAACTAAAACCTGTTTGCACGACTCCTTTGAGCCGTGGTAGGGTAGTAATCAAAGCACAATGGGAACTCACACAAGACAAATGACGACCTCAGGTCGATGAACTAACCTGTGCACATGTCACCAGGGAACTACTATCTGACGCTGGGTATAATACCAACTAGCATATTCCCGGCGAGTCCTGTTCGGTGTACTCATAACCTAATGAGCACCTGTATACGTCTTAGGTGAACCAACTGACACCAACGGCTTGTGAGACCAGCCCCCACCCCTCGTCGGGGTCTCGGTCGTATACACTAGTCTACTCATGGAGTATCGATGCCCAGTCTCGAAACTCCCATGACTAGGGACCTTTTAAGGATGTGCTTATAGACCCCGGCTCCCATGTATATGATCGCCATCATACTACTGGCAGTCAAGCAAGAATTCTATGGGCTCTATCAACGTGTAATAGTGATCTGTAATGTCACCTAAAGCTGTACACGATGATAAAGATAAACACGGTAGCATATTATTCTCTATCAACGTGTAATAGTGAACTGCAATGTCACCAAAAGCATGTACACGATGATAAAGACAAACCAGATAGTATACAATCCGCTCGAGTAATACTGTCTTACCAGTATAGGTCCTCCATCAATCATTGCAATTACGTGCCTGCGATCCAATAATTGACTTTGAGGGCACTATATCCAACACCTGTATCATCAAATATCAATATCTAGGGCTCCGGCTATCCGGACATACCCAAATCCTCAAATAAAAGACCAAATTTGTATCCTCCGTATATCCGGCGTGTCACAATAAAACGACCGGTCAGTAGTGCTCCCCTGTCTCAGGCTCAACGCCATCATCTGCGACCTTCTCGCCCCGGGGTACCGCACCGGGTCCACCATGCACCCACAGACGGTTCCTCCTCCTTCTCGAATTGGGTGTATGATATCGCTCAATAGCCGAGAAAAATCATGGTGGACATATCTCAAATCATATCATGAGAAAACCGCAATTTTCTATCTTTTGAAAATGATAATCAGTTTATAAATCTTTACGGTTTCTCCAAATCCAGAAATCTCATGAAAATCCGAAATAACAATATCAGGAGTAAATAATACTGGAATACTGGGCTCCGGCAATCCGGACTGGCCCTAAAATATTGCATGACAATGAATATATGAATGCATCTGATATCAAGCAAAGAATGCAATAATGAAACTAGCATATGAAAGAAATAACATATATGAACTTTCAGCTAGCATGCTATGTCAATGAAATAATGTTCTCTAAGTGTATGTGACATAGCAATTATCGATGAAGATGTGTGTGAGCCGGCAAGCGAGTGTACGTGGAGCATACGCATCATCGGTAATGGTGCTGGTGTCCTAACAACAGGTTTCATCATTTCTAACGAAAATACCAATAAGCATGCAATGCAATGCGAACAACCAAATAAATGGCTAATGAACATTTAATGCATCAATAAAGAAATATATATTCCTATATACGAGTCATACAGTTTTTGATATCTGAAATCGCACGAATCGTGGTGTTTAGAAATAGGGATACGGTGTTTTTAAGAAAATGTATGTCCTTTTAAATATCCGTAGTATACCTTGTCCTGTCTTTAAAATACTCGTGATTCGTTAGTTTTGGAAACAAGTATGACTCATGCTCAGTCTAACATCTACTAAGTAAACAAGAGGACTAACTAATAGACTAGTCTAAAGGGTAAGGAAATCCACCTAAATCTGAGTCGATCTATATATAAATATAGTAATCGGTGATCTCGCCTCAATAGTATCACGTACGATATAATATATAATATGACATTCTCGAGTCAAGAGTGCGGATCTATCATCATAGTTATATCTCGTACGGTAAATCCATCGTACGACATCCCAAATCAGGGTACGTGTCAATATCACATTTATCTCTTTATTCAACCGGTATCCTTATCATCATAAATCATGAGCTGGGTACTGATCTAAGTCTAGTACATACTGATACCACCAATAATATATATGTGTGTGTCTAAAACACATCGCCTAGGATCCGCTAATATCATGTCGTATCTGAAAATACGAACCAAATCATATCACCGATCTCTTGGCATCGTTCCCAATCACATCGACTCATCTCCATGTATCATATACTATCCTCATCATCCAAGTATATATATACACATACTCATATACATATATGTATATATATACGTACATATCCCCATATACGCATAAGTAATAAAATATATGCGTGTGTGTGTGCGTGTATGCAAATCACTATTCTAGGTTTCGCGACTAAGAAACTAACTAACTACTATTTTATGAATACGCTATACAACCTAAGGTCATCTAAAGCGTGTCTTGCTACGTACACTTATCTCATAAAACACATATTTATATAGGTATATTATATATATATAATCATAACGCATCCGCGTTCTATACTACGAAACTGCGAGGGTGCTATACGCCATCCACCCGACTTCCCCCGTAGATATATATCTACTAATCTTGATCTTCGCTTGCCGATGCCGATGTTGCCACATGCTTGCTTGTCGTCTTGAAGTCCTCATGAGGTACCTACATATCATAACACATCGTATCACATTAAAATCCGACTCATGACCAAACGACACAAGAATCTCACATAGGTCAAAACCTATGTTTCGCTCATGCAAAAGAACCAAATAACCCTCGACATCGGCGTGCAAACGCCGATTGATCTAGAAAAACCCAAACGTACCAATCGTAGTTTCACAACTCACTAAATGTTATAAGAAATAAGGTGCAAATCATCAAACCTTAAAATTAATCAAATCGATTTATTTCCAAAAAGCCCAGTAAGCGGTCATTAACCGTTTTAATAGAAATCTTGATGTTTTTGAAAAACTAGTGGTCACAATATTCACTAATTATCTTAATTAGGCCACATAAACATTTACTAGATTTTTAATCTCGCTACATTACATTAATCCAAAAACCTAGTTAGCACAAATTTCCATTTTAGTTCAAAACTTGATGTTTTAACCAATCTAAATATTTTAACAATTCTAGAGGCCATAATACTCATTAAACATCTTAACTAAGTCATACAAACCATTACCATAATTTTACCTCACCTCTTTATGTTAATTTCAAAAATCTAGTTTGCAAAAAACACAATTTGGGAAAATTTAAATGTAACAATTAACCCATTAGCTACTAGATTAAGTTTTGCATGTCTTAAGATCTTCACTACCCCACACAACCATAATCCAAATACTCAAAATCCTAACTTTAGATTAACCCTTCACTTGAAAACTAAAACCTAAAATTAAACCATATTTAAACTTCTAATTAGCTAGATGGAAGTAATTTGACAACATTTTGACTAAAGGGTTAAGATTATACATCACAATTTCAAGAGATCCAATATGAATCTATCCTCCTAAACTTGCTTCTTTTCACCAAGATCGATACTAGATAGGCTAAGGAATAATGGGTAAAGCTTTGATTTGGATTTTATGGTATTTTTGATGGATTTTTGATGCAAATTTGATGGATTAAAGAGGTGAAATGAGGTGGGAATTTTGGGGGCTGCTCATGGGGAAGTCTCGGCTGCACAAATGAGGGGGGAGAGAGAGAAATGTGTGTGTTGAATTTCCCCCAAGTCAAAAAAAACCATACCTCTTTAATTATTGTTTTCTTTTCTTCTTTTCCTTTGTTTTTCTTTTCTCTTGTGAAAAAAATGGAGTGGGGAGAAGGGCAGCAGTAGGAGGGCTCGGCCAGTACAATTGGGGATGGGTGTGGGTTTGTATGGTGAGGAAAAATGATAAATACTATACCCCAAGTCAATCTAGAACCATACCTCAATTTCTATTTAGTTATTTTTCACCATTTAAGCCTTTATAGTTTATATTTTCTAAATCCATTTTGACGACTTCTTTTCATTCCAAAAACAACATGTTACATGTTAGTTTAATGTGTTATGATGCACAAAACTTGTATTAACCGATTCCAATTTGTAATTATCCCTAATTAAATGTATTAGCGAAGACATAAAATAATATTTTAAAAAATTAATTACGGAAAAAAATTTGTAAACCAGAAATTTTACATGTGACCCATTAACCACCAAATACTAGCAATTACATAGCTAGAATAGCTAAATTTAATTTTTTGTTGAAAGATACTTATATCTTGGTTTTTACGGAAAACACCGGTTATTTTACCGAAAATCGGAAATTTCAACTAAACGATTTTCAAAACGTTACAATTTTCCCTCCTTAATGAAATTCGGTCCCCGAATTTAAATTTAAACTCCCCCAATTTCTAAAACATTTTAGTAAAACCCTCAAACCGGCGGGGCTCCGAAATCATCAATACATAAAACATATCGTAGCGCAATGCATGTGCATGAAAAAGAGTGTATAACTCAAAAATCAAAACTCCGTCAAACATCCCGCAATCATCGGAGTTATGGTGAAGACACCAATGTCAAAATCCCATATGAAAACCAACATAATATACATCAAAACTATGACATGTACATAGTACGCATCATCGTAAACTCATCAAAACAACTGAAGAAATGCATGCCAAACTTTTTTCAAATTGATGCGCGATGCGCGTATCACAGCACAAGTAGCGGACGTTTATTGTCAGAAAATAACTATATTTATATATCCTTTGTTTAACATACACGTCCTGCCGTCTTTGAAAATAATTTTAGAAGGGTTTCCTTTATAAAATGTTCGTGTCATTTCGGACACACGGGAAAGTACTTAGACTATAACTCCCTTTCGGAAATCTCTTCGATAACTATCAATGCATGCAAAAATATACTCAGGTACTGTCATCTGACTAGTCATGCTTAGTACTAAAACAAATAGTAAATATCATAAAAATATATTGCTCCATAAGAATCAATCCCAAAACGTATATAAGAATGCCACGTGCGTCTGGTGCACATGGAAATCGAAATCAATAGATGTGTCATACATGTGCACAGAAACAAATCTAAGTGCAATGGGTGTGCACGAAAACACCTGTCAAGGGCAACAGTGTGTGCCTGACAACAATATCAGGTCCATCTGATATGCATGAAGAATCCCGATTTAGTGCACCTGGTGTGCACCAAAATCACATCAAGCGCGTCAAATATGCGCAAGAATCCATATCAAGTGCACAAGGTGCACGAAAACCATATTGAATATCATAATCGAAATCAACGGTATACAACAAACCTCAATCCAAATCATGTATACCGTGGTATATAATCTCACAACCATGTGCATCAGCGTGCACAAAATCGAATCAAAATACTAAAAGTGCATGGAAACTATACCGAAAGCACAAGTCAAATCACATACATACTATAGGTATGAAATCAAAATCAACATCTCGAATGACATCAAATCAAAGTCGAGTGCAGTTGTGGTGCACAAAATCTCAATCATGCAAATAAATTGCCAAAAAACACCGAAATCCGAAATAACAGACATGTGACATTCGAATCACCAAGTCGCAAATCGTAAACACTGTCGTCGATATGTCCTTCCTTCGCAATCGAGAAGGTGTCGGTGCATCCAAATCTAGCAGAGCAAGATATCTACTTGCCTCCTGTTCATGGCCTGGCGCCTGGTGCCTTTAGGCTCTCGTCTCACCATGAATTTTCCAGCTACATAACTCTTCGGCTCCATGGTTCAATACTGAAATGATGGCACATCCTCCGAAGATCTCTGGCCAACAGTCATGGTCACTCATAACATATCTCATCAATGATGCCGAACTCTGGCCTACTGGGTGTGCGTAATATGACCGATCCTAGATCCAAGTCTTCTCGTGATGTATCCCATCATATGATATCCGGATGACATCGAATTTTTTTGATCGCTTCATCAAAGTCCCATAATTTCCGATAGCTCAACACTCGTACACGGTTTAATAATATCCGGTATATGCCACAGTACCTATGGACCAAACGTAGAAGGGCAAACCCAAGCCTCACTAATGGCACCGCTGAACTGCCGCAAACCCAATGGTTCGAAGGCGTTCCCATGGTCATTATGTCGAGTTAGGGTTTCATTCTTCTAGAGGGTCCACAGAATCACTTGCATGTTTTTCCGAATACCTTAAACTTGGAAAAATGGGTTTCTGACATTCAATCGTTTTCCTTCGACTCCCAACATACCTGTGTGAAGTCGTCTCTAGCTGGAATCAATCAATTTGATGACCTTGCACCGGGGTAGGCAACGAATCACATGTCCTAGTCATTCCTCTTTGGGTGACTAGCGATCTTCTATCATATCTCTAAGTACAACTCGTGCGGCATTAGCTTCAAACGTTTGGGCGACATCTCAGCAGTCGCAACAACAATTGGCTCATTTGTCCGCACGCTGAACAGTGCCTCAATCATCAAATAATCGGTGCATCGCCAGTCATCACATTCTGGCTAGCCTCTAGCAGTGGCCCCAATCCTCTGGTGTTGATCTGCACGTCTGAGAAATCTTGTAAAAGCGATCCATCAAACGCTCATGGCACGAAAAAAAATAGGACGATACATCTATGCAATCGTGTGTTCCTAGAATCACGCCCTGGTCTGTCCTCGTCCGTGACGAGCTCATGCTGACGCAACTCTAGCCGTAGCTCTCTCTGCCCGTGTAATCATGGCAACAAAACTATAAACCAATACCGATGAGGATAGATCATGGGAACGAATATAATGTTGTGCAAGGAAATGTACATCCTAAGGCTTCTTAAGCGGAGTAGCGTATCGTAAGTATGCCGTGGAACATACACACAGTACGTCACTCTCCTTAAGTCACCTATTCCATCAACCAAGGTCAACCTACACGACGAAAATTCGGGTCTAATACCCCCTCGACTAAGTCTAAGTTCCGTAAGGTCAAGGCTAGATTCCGTATATATACAAACGTCCTAGGCTTCGCATAGTCAAACATAGACTCGAACCTAGGTTAACCTAGCGCTTTGATACCAACTTTGCCACGACCAGAAATGGCACGTGACTGGCACTTGAATCATATGAAGTCTATAGGACCCCATCAAATTCAAGTAAGCCAAAAATCCCAGAAATTTAAACCATTTTAAAGAAGTAAAGTGAAGAAAACTTATTTTAAAGCAAGTGGTTTTAATAACATAAGCCGAAGTATGCATTTTTAATATCTCAAGTCTTTTCTGAAAATTTCGGGAGAGTTTCCTTTGTAAATACTGACCCCAATAGGGTACAACATGAATAATATAAATAAAGGCATCCCCAAACGGGAGCTAGCTCTTCGTCAATTGACGGTCACAACCATGTAAGCAATATAATATACAACGCCAAGGGTGATGATCAAAACTCAAATGGAAACTCAAAATCGTCAAGAAAACCATAATAATACAACGCGCGACTCTAAGGTCGAAATAAACATACAAGTCTGGTTGATGTAGTTTACTAGATACAACTGAATAAATAAAGTACAATGGTGGTCACGATGCAAGTGAACCTACCTACCAAAGCAATCACCCGGAATGAAAGCAGTGTACCAACAAAGCAGCAATGAAACCTGTACGGCAAAACCTGCAAGAAACTGTGGCACAACGGGGGTGATTACCAACTCGTGAGTAGAAAACATCACAGAGCATAAATCGTATGTATGACTCAATCCTAGGTCAATACGATCAGTAAAAATATATATCCTCAATTGATAAGGGCTGAAACATGAAAAGGTGGCAAGGGTAAACATCTATACATAAGTGCAATACCAAGTGCTCGTGTCAGTGCCTCAGGTAGCAATATATCATAAATGTGGGGTATGAATGTAATATAATGAAAACAGAATGCATCATGAATGTGAAAACTGTTTTCTTAATTTATTGAGATTTCTGTACATTTAAATCGAGGTATCATCAATGAAATCAACATAGAATCGGTGTCAAGCATCGACACAAAATATAAATCTCAATATCTCAATATCTCAGCCTCCGGCTATCCGGACTGGCATGTATCATCAAATATCAATATCTAGGGCTCCGGCTATCCGAACTGGCCCAAATCCTCAAATAAAAGACCATGTCGGTATCCTACGGATAACCGGCGCGTCACAATAAAATCACCGGTCAGTAGTGCTCCCATGTCTCAGGCTCAACGCCATCATCTGCGACCTTCTCGCCCCGGGGTACCGCACCGGGTCCACCATACACCCACAGAAGGTTCCTCCTCCTCCTCCTTCTCGAATCGGGTGTATGATATCGCTCAAGAGCCGAGAAAACTCATGGTCGACATATCTCAAATTATATCATGAGAAAACCGCAATTTTCAATCTTTTGAAAATGATAATCAGTTTATAAATCTTTGCGGTTTCTCCAAATCCAGAATTCTCATGGAAATCCGAAATAAAAATATCAGGAGTAAATAATGCTGGAATACAGGGATCCGACAATCCGGACTGGCCCTAAAATATTGCATGAGAATGAATATATGAGTGCATCTTATATCAAGCAAAGAATGCAATAATTAATCTAGCATATGAAAGAAATACCATATATGAACTATCAGCTAGCAAGCTATATCAATGAAATAATGTTCTCTAAGTGTACGTAACATAGAAATTACCGATGAAGATGTGTGTGAGCCGGAAAGCGAGTGTACGTGGAGCATACGCATCATCGGTAATGGTGCTGGTGTCCTAACAACAGGTTTCATCATTTCTAACGAAAATACAAATAAGCATGCAATGCAATGTGAACAACAAAATAATTGGCAAATGAACATTTAATGCAGCAATAAAGAAATATACATTCCTATATACGAGTCATACAGTTTTTTATATCTAAAATCGCACGAATCGTGGTGTTTAGAAATAGGGCTACGGTGTTTTTATGAAAATGTATGTCCTTTTAAATATCCGTAGTATCCCTTGGCCAGTCTTTAAAATACTCGCGATTTGTTAGTTTTGGAAATAAGTATGACTCGTGCTCAGTCTAACATCTACTAAATAAACTACAGGACTAACTAATAGACTAGTCGAAAAGGTAAGGAAATTCACCTAAATCTGAGTCGATCTATAAATACATATAGTAATCGGCGATCTCGCCTCAATAGTCTCACGTACGATACAATATAGACTATTACATCCTCGAGTCAAGAGTGCGGATCTATCATCATAGTTATATCTCTTACGGTAAATCCATCGTACGGCATCCCAAATCAGGGTACGGGTCAATATCATATTTATCTCTTTATTCAACTGGTATCCTTATCATCATATATCATGAGCTGGGTACTGATCTAAGTCTAGTACATACTGATACCACCAATAATATATATGCGTGCGTCTGAAAACACATCGCCTAAGGATCCGCTAATATCAAGTCATATCTCAAAATACGAACCAAATCACATCACCGATCTCCTGGCATCGTGCCCAATCACATCGACTCTTCTCCATGTATCATATACTATCCTCATCATCCAAGTATATGTATACGTATATATATATACATACTCACATACATATATGTATATATATATATATATATATATGTACATATCCCCATATACGCACAAGTAATAAAATATATGCGTGTGTGCGTGCGTGTATGCAAATCACTATTCTAGGTTTCGCGACTAAGAAACTAACTAACTCACTATTTTATGAATACGCTATACAACCAAAGGTCATCTAAAGCGTGTCTAGCTACGTACACTCATCTCATAAAACACATATTTATATAAGTATATTATATATATATAATCATAACGCATCCGTGGTCTATACTACGAAACAGCAGGGGGTGCTATACGCCATCCACCCGACTTCCCCCGTAGATATATATCTACTCACCTTGATCTTCACTTGTTGATGCCGATTTCGCCACGCGCTTTCTTGTCATCTCGAAGTCCTCGTGAGGATACCTACATATCATAACACATCGTATCACATTAAAATCCGACTCATGACAAAACGACACACGAATCTCACATAGGTCGAAACCTATGGTCCGTTCATACAGAAGAACCAAGTAACTCTCGATATCGGCGTACAAACGCCGATTGATCGAGAAAAACCAAAACGTACCAATCGTGGTTTCACAACTCACTAAATGTTATAAGAAATAGGGTGCAAATCATCAAACCTTAAAATTAAGCAAATCGATTTATTTCCAAAAAACCTTGTAAGCAGTCATTATAAGTTTTAATACAAATCTTGATGTTTTAGCAAAACTATAGGTCACAATATTCACTAATTATCTTAATTTGGCCACATAAACATTTGCTAGATTTTTAATCCCGCTACATTACATTAATCCAAAAACCTAGTTAGCACAAATTTCCATTTAAGTTCAAAACTTGATATTTTAACCAATCTAAATATTTTAACAATTCTAGTGGCTATAATACTCATTAAACATCTTAACTAAGTCATACAAACCATTACCATAATTTTACCTCACCTCTTTATATTAATTTCAAAAATCTAGTTTGCAAAAAACACAATTTGGACAAATTTAAATGTAACATTTAACCCATTAGCTACTAGATTATGTTTTGCATGTCTTAAGATCATCACTACCCCACACAACCATAATCCAAATACTCAAAACCCTAAATTTAGATTAACCATTCACTTGAAAACCAAAACTTAAAATTAAACCATATTTAAACTTCTAATTAGCTAGATGGAAGTAATTTGACAACATTTTGACTAAAGGGTTAAGATTATACCTCACAATTTCAAGAGATCCAATATGAATCTAGCCTCCCAATCTTGCTTCTTTTCACCAAGATCCATAATAGATAGGCTAAGGAATAATGGGTAGAGCTTTGATTTAGATTTTATAGGATTTTTGATGCAAATTTGATGGATTAAAGAGGTGAAATGAGGTGGGAATTTTGGGGTCTGCTCATGGGGAAGTCTCGGCTGCACAAATGAAGGGGGAGAGAGAAAAATGTGTGTGTTGAATTTCCCCCAAGTCAAACAAAACCATACCTCTTTAATTATTGTTTTCTTTTATTCTTTTCCTTTGTTTTTCTTTTCTCTTGTGAAGAAAAATGGAGTGGGGAGAAGGACGGCAGTAGGAGGTCTCGGCCAGCACAATTGGGGATGGGTGTGGGTTTGTATGGTGAGGAAAAATTATAAATACTATTCCCCAAGTAAACATAGAACCATACCTTAATTTCTATTTAGTTATTTTTCACCATTTACGCCTTTATAGTTTATATTTTCTAAAACCATTTTGACGACTTCTTTTCATTCCAAAAACAACATGTTAAATGTTGGTTTAATGTGTCATGATGCACAAAACCTGTATTAACACATTCCAATTTGTAATTATCCTTAATTAATTGTATTAGCGAAGGCTTAAAATAATATTTAAAATAATTAATTACGGAAAAAAATTTGTAAACCAGAAATTTTACAAGTGACCCATTAACCACCAAATACTAGCAATTACATAGCTAGAATAACTATATTTAATTTTATATTGAAAGATACATATATGTTGGTTTTTACGGAAAACACCGGTTATTTTACCGAAAATCGGAAATTTCACCTAAACGATTTTAAAAACGTTACAATACGGCCTCTACACATTTTGCCTAGTGCAGGGAAACTCTCTGTGTGATATTCTAAAGACTCGACACTACGCTGGCAGTGGGTTTAACCACAGGCCGCAAGCGGTACTAGCTGCACATAACGGTCCCCAGGTAGATGTCGATAAGTAGGCCGATGAGGAAAACCCATTCGAACTCCTACTGAGCCTGAATGTGACAATCTCTATACAGTCCGGTCTGTTCTTCTAAGAGTATCGCATATCGGGCCTAGGGGGATGGTAAACGTTAGACCCCTAATAGCGGTATAAGTCATGTCGGAGTATAGCCCAGAACACCATGAGAAACTACTGGAATACCTACAAGTAAATCTCGCTTGCCCTGGCCAGGGATTTTGTGTAATGGCTCTCCGAACACAGCACGATATCATCCCCCAATACCGGGATAGACGAATCCTATCTAACCGCCACTACCTCTAAGTGCTTTAGGACTGCACCCAACTACTACCTGTTTGCACGACTCCTTTGAGCCGTGGTACGGTAGTAATCAAAGTACAGTTGGAACACACTCGAGGCAAAGCAGCAGTGTCACGTCGACGGACTAAGCTGTACTTATGTCACCTAGGAACTGCTACCCGACGATAGGTATAATACCAACCAACAGTTCCCGACGAGTCTTGTCCAGTGTGCTCGTAACCTAACAAGCACCTGCATACTATCTCCAGTATGACGTACTAATGGCTGTGGGACAGAACATCTCCCCTGCTGGGATAAGAAGCGTATACACTAGTCTACTTCGGAGTATCGATGCCCCGTCTCGATAATCCTACCACTAGGGACCTGTATAAGGATGTGCTTGTAGATTACCCAGCCCTACTAGTGTGACTGCCACACAACGCTGGTAATCAAGCAAAGATCCTAAGGGCTCCACTAATATGTATAAGCGGTATGCTAAAAGAAACACATGCACATATTGAAGTAGAAACAAACCAAGCAGCATACTACCATTTTGAGCAAGACTGTCAATACAACTGTGAATATCCCAAGCTTCCATTAAGTAATATACAAACCAGTATGATACAATAATGGCCTCTAGTGCATATACACTAACAATCTCCCACTTTCTCTAGGGCCATGTACTGGCGTATCGTAGACCTATCATCTCGATCAGCCGCTCGAACTGTGTCTGAGGGATGGCCTTCGTGAGTGGATCTGCAGTGTTATTCTCCGTATCTACTCTCCTCACCTCGATCTCCCGGCGATCTACGATCTCCCTGATCAGGTGGTACCGCCTCAAAATGTGTCTGGACTTCTGATGGGACCTGGGTTCCTTCCCTAAAGCTATAGCGCCGTTGTTGTCACAATACAGAGGTATTGGATCAACAATGGTCGGAACGACCTGAAGTTCTATAAGGAACTTATGTTAGTGTATATGCCTTAGGGGTGTTCATACCAGAATATTGCATTTTATACCGCCCATTCTTACGCTCGTGTGTTTATAGGTAGGTGCTTTTAATCCGTGTTTGTTACATATCTACAGAGTACAGGTTTCCAGTCCAAATATTGCAAATCAAGACAAAATCTCCACAGTTACGCCAAAAGCAGAACATCTGTTGACAGCAGATAAAAGCCGGGTTCCGGTCATCCATATCCGTCCGGTGCCGAGTACCAGTTCCTGAGACAAGACATATGACAGTGGTCATTCGTGTCTGGGACAAGCACAGAGCACGAGAGGGGGCTACACAAGAATCAATGGGTGCGCGGAGCTCAAGGGAGATAAAGTCAAAAGTAAAAGAAATGAGTGCAATCTAGGACTATGAATTCTGCTGATATTCTGGAAGACTTTTGTGCAGTATGAAGTTTTCAGACACAAGGACAGATGAAACCAGGGATACCCACAAAAGCACTCGACCTAACTCACCTAGATGGCCGCGGATCCGCGGCCAATAGAGGGTATTGGCCGCTGATCCGTGGCCAAGTGGGCCCCTCTCCCTGTCAATTTTTGGGGGTAGTTTGGGGACTTCATATGGGGTCAGGATTTGGCCCTAGGGTTTCAGAAAACTGCCTATAAATAATCCAGAACTGAGCTCAACCAAGGGGTCATTCTTTTGTGTCCATTCTTTTGTAGTTTTAGTTCTTTTTCTTCTTCTTCTTCTTCATTCTTTTTCCATGAAAATTGTAGTGAGAGCTTTTTGAGTGAGAGATTAATGAAGATGAGGGTTTTGTATCATTCTCTTTTGTTTCTTCTTCCCCTTGAGATTCTTGCTTTCTCTTGATCATTCAACCTCTTCATTGAGCTTGAATGGTTAAGGGTTAGTTATTAATCTCAAGGGTCGTATTTTCTCACGGGACTAGTTCTTCATTTCACATGCGTTCTCTACCCTTCCTTTGATCTTGCAACCTCTTGATTGAGCTTGCAAGTTTAAGGGTTGGCTATTGATCACATGCTTGTCTTGAGTTCTATGTTCTTGTAATTAGTTTCTTGTTCTTTTTATTAGCTTATTTATTACTTGCTTTTTATTACCTTGCTTTACTTTCTTGCAATTTATATTCAGGCACTTTAATTACTTGTTTGTAATCTTTTCTTTTCTTTGTTCTTTTCTTTTTGTTCTCTCTTTTTGGTTCTTTCTTGTGAATGAATGTAATTATATTTGTTAAGAAGAAATACGGTATTATAAGTTAACGTTTCTTTGCCCATTTTCTTTTCCCGTATTTTCCATTGAACTCCGCCCAAACGATACGCAAGCGCTCCGTTAGGTACCGTACCCTGACAAGGTAACGGTGATTCCTAACCGCGACCGGTTGCGTTCGGTTTGGCCGGAGGCGAAAGCAAGAGACAAGAACGGAAGGACAAGGGTAAATAAGCCGTATTCCATGAATACCGCGCTTAAATCCCCTAATCCACGTTGTTGCCGATTGCTCTAGCTTCAATTGGTCAAGTCTCGGCTCAAAGGTTTTGAGTACGGATTTCTTTAGCCTATAATCTCGTATCTTTTTCTTAACAACTTTATACTTGCAAATATTACACATAGGATAGTTTCGAACAAACTCATACACAAATTCTTTATTGACTCGTCTAAGACAAGAAAGGACGTACAACCATCTCCCTGTGCATCGACACGTGCTCAACCGGCTAGCTGCATAGCGACACCATCTTGATTGCGGTTATACTTTAATTCTTTGAACATCCGACACGCCAAAAGCGAGCGATCAAATGACGCCGTTGCTGGGGAGACGGTAGCATATTTTCTTTCTTGTTATTCGGGTTAATATTCCTTTTGTATATATTTATATAAAAAAAAATATTCTTTTTGTTTTTTTTGATCATTTTTGTGGGCAAGAGTGCAGATTTTTGCGTATTTGCAAACTGCAATTGTGGGGAGCAAAGTGCACATTCAAAGTTAAGGTGATTGCAAAGTACAGTGCCAAAGATCCGGGTAGTTTGACCCGCGCAAGCGAACTTTTCAAGCTTACCGGATTTGATTCAACGGGGGTTTCCTAACCCAAAACTTAACGGTACGTACTTTACTAACACCTTCTTCTCAAATCCGACGCTTCCAATATACTATTCTTTTGCAGGATTCTTTGCAAGTTCGCTAGCAAACGCTAAAAATTGACTAACCCGTATTTGTTGCAGTGCCGCGCTTAAACTAAAAAACGATTGTTTGATTCTTTATAGAATTTTTATTGAATTGCGCATTGCATACATTAATACGGACTTAAGGGCAAGCGAACCCCACAACAAACGGTAAAGGATTTCATCACCTTTTCCGTGGCCCACAAATCACGAACTTGCGCATAACGTTTACCCGCACTAATTTAAAAGAAACTAGATTTTAAGCCTTAAGGACTTCGCGCTCATTAGGAGAAGTTAACTGTGTTTAGAACCTTACTTAACGGTATATTGTTTACGGGGTGTCTAGGAAAGTGTTAACGGCGAAACCGCCAAAAGAGAAAGGGTTATTTAATTAAGGAACTTCGCGAAAGCGTTGGAAAACCTCCCCTTATCTCTGCACTTACCTGGCCTCGTGATCAGTGTATCTTGAGCCTGTTTCTCGACACAGTTTTACTTCGACAATCAAGTTCTGGAGGAGGTCTAGTTGACCTAGGTTAACCCTAGAACGATTAGGTGTGTGGTATTTTGTGTCGTGATTGTTTTTGTCCATATTCTTTTTGTGTGTATACTTCATTCTTTTGTTAAAATACTAAAAAAAAAATATCACATTCCTTTTCCCCTCCTTTTCTCTGCCTTTCTTTCCTTCTCTCTTCATATCATGAGTACTCCACCTCGCAAAACTCTTGCCGAACTTTGGTACCCACAACCAGACATTACTTCATACGGTTCTTGCTTTGGCCGAACATCGAACGACCCATCCATGCCAAAAATTTCGTTGAGAGATCGGATAGACGCGTCTAGGACAAAAAAATGGACCCCGCAATCCACTTCGTATCAACCGTTTCAAACATTCACCCCTTCTTGTGTTGATACCCCTTTTGAAAATCCAGTTGTAACCCCGAGACCAATGTCCATTGCTGAACATATTGCACAATCTCGTAGCCGATCTTTCACTCCTTTCACCACTACAAATTCTTGGGACCAACAAATCCATTCACCTTCTTATCCCAATGTTGATCCCACTCATGTCCAGCCATTCAATTCCTACCAATCCTACCCTACTTTTGCACCTTCACTAGACATTGCTTCTACACAGCCTTTTGGGAGTTTTCAGTATCCAAACAGCTTTGAATCTTTTACTGAAACCCCTTCACAACCTATGTCTAGTCTTGAGCGAACTTTGGAAGACTTTAGGGTAGCGTCAAGCCAACAGATGATGGATTTGAATGCGTCCATGGCCGCTCTCATACAACCTACTGACCCGATAGCTAGTTTCCAACTAGCTCCTAATTTTTCAATGTATGATGAGGCGGCAGGACAGGCTGTGAATTTGAGTGGAGAGAGTGAGCTATACCCCCTTCCGAATCAAGCCTACCCGGTTCAAATTGAATCCCACAACTCCTGTGTTGAAAGTCTATCAAGTGTCCCAAATGAATTATCAGTTGAAGATAGAATGTTTAATGAGTTGTGCGACTTTGTAGTGTTTGATTTGCCCGATTGTGAAGGGTCCCTTCCAAGTGAAACCATACCTAATCCTTTTGACCTCTACACCTATATCTTAGAACCAGAATCGATTAATATCCATGCTTTTGATGAGGTGTCAGAGAATTTTGATTTTCACTTGATTGAGGATATTGACGCTAGGGATATTTTGGATGATGAACCCATAGATTTGGCTGAGTTTGTCTCTTCAAATCATCATCCCGAGTCATGAAATGTTTTTCCCGAACCCCATATGCGTCTGGACTTTGAAGAGAAGAGCAAGGATGTGCTAAATTTTGAGGAGAATATTGAGGATAGTTTTGAGGATGAACCAGTTTTGCTTGATGATTCGGATTTTCCAATTCATCCTGTTCCTTCCACTGACTGTGTACACCCTCCTGAACCTTTAACCGATACCCTTCCTCAACCACTTCCCTCCATCCTTTCCATCGTTCCGACCTTGCAAGAACCCATATCACTTACATTTCATATGTCTGGTTTACCAAGTTCGGCGTACCCATGGCTTCTTACGAATCTTGAGGGATTTGATCCAATCTCTCGACGGGTTAATAGATTAGCACAATCGCTGTTTACACATCGCTCATCACAAATTGTGCTAATCTATTCACTCCATTTGCACCCTCAAGTTCGTACTCCACTTGTTTTTCCCCTCCGCCATTCTTCTTCTTATATACCTAGACCGTATACCACTTCTATCTCAATACGGTCTCGCATATTCTCCCTCTCTTTTCTCTACGCCTTCTTCTACCAACCTGTACATTATAGCGATAAAACCTTTGAATGGTTGGTGCTCACTTTTGGCTTGTGTAAGGCCTTGTATAGATTGATACTGTTCTCTTTCCCCCCTAATCCTGAACTTCAACGCTTAACAGTAGAAACACTGTTTTACTTTAGTTTGGGGGGGACACTTTTTTTGTATATATTTTTTGTTTTCCTTTTTGTATATAATTTGTTTCTAGGGAGCGCCGACAATTTTGACCCTCTGGGTGTAGCCTGACAGTGAGGGCACTGTCAAGTTTAAGTTTGGGGGTGTGCTCGATAAGTTTTCTTCCTTCGCATTCATTTGTATATTTTGCATTTGCATACCTTATTAAAAACCCACAAAAATCAAAAATTTTCCAAAAAATATAAAAACTTTGTCATCAAGTTAGCTAATAGGGTAACTTAGGTTTTTATTCTGAAAGTTTAGTTGATATGATAGAAATAACTAAATTCTAGGCTTAGGATTTGAAAACCCTAAGAATAACCCTCATTCTGTCTAACTTTGGTAAGTATACGTCCTTACAGTTTTTTTTTGAGAAATAGGTAATCTTGAGTTCAGTTCTTTAGTTAAGTCATGATGAAAGGAAAGTATTGATGCTCTACTGAAGGATAAGTCTGAAAAATAGTTTCTTTTCTTGAGTTCAAATTTAGAAAGTATATACCCTACAAACTGCACATACACACACCTTGAAACTTGGGATAGTAGAGGATACCTAGAAATACTCTTGCCTGAAAGCCTAGTATGAAAGAAAAAACGGTATTTAAAGCTAAACACCAAAAGAGCATGTGAAAAATATATCCGGTCTTGAAAAAGAAAAAGAAAAAGAAAAAGAAAAAAAATAGAATAAAGTCCAGACCTGGAAACTGCTATTTACGCTTTAATGTTCATACATTCAGTAATCGGCTGTTAGCGCCTCAAGAAGCATTAATAGTCGCATGAAAGGTGTGTGAGCAAATCCGTCCATCCTTAATGAAAAGAAGTAGTATTAGGTATTAGGGCAAGGGTATTATAGCTTGAATTGAATTCTTGAGTGTAGGGGTGCAAATATACACACACGTAGGGGTATACAATCGATGTTTGAATAAGAGATAGAAATGAAGAATAAGACTTATGTTTTCTGTAAAGTTGATAAAAATCCCTGATTTGAGGCCACGCTTTAGAAGGAAAACTCAGGAAAACCGACATCTTTCTAAACTTTTTTGGAACGTATATAATCTAAGGGTAAATAGATAGGAGGTGTGAAAAATAAGGGTTGGATATTTCTAACTTAGGATGATAGAGTTTCTAACGTAAATACTAAACTGTAGGAGTAGAATCGACGTTAACTTATGACACTAGCTTGAAGGGATTTTGTGGGTAGTATCCGCTGAAAACCCTCAGGAGACAACACTCCTCCTACTAGGGAAACCTAGAGGTTTAACGGCTTGTTGCACGTGCTCAGTGCAATCGCGTTCCCTGCGAAAGTGCGGTTAGGATTTTATTTTTGTGAATAATTGGTTTTGCTCGGGACGAGCAAAAGATAAGTTTGGGGGTATTTGTTCATACCAGAATATTGCATTTTATACCGCCCATTCTTACGCTCGTGTGTTTATAGGTAGGTGCTTTTAATCCGTGTTTGTTACATATCTACAGAGTACAGGTTTCCAGTCCAAATATTGCAAATCAAGACAAAATCTCCACAGTTACGCCAAAAGCAGAACATCTGTTGACAGCAGATAAAAGCCGGGTTCCGGTCATCCATATCCGTCCGGTGCCGAGTACCAGTTCCTGAGACAAGACATATGACAGTGGTCATTCGTGTCTGGGACAAGCACAGAGCACGAGAGGGGGCTGCACAAGAATCAATGGGTGCGCGGAGCTCGAGGGAGATAAAGTCAAAAGTAAAAGAAATGAGTGCAATCTTGGACTATGAATTCTGCTGATATTCTGGAAGACTTTTGTGCAGTATGAAGTTTTCAGACACAAGGACAGATGAAACCAGGGATACCCACAAAAGCACTCGACCTAACTCACCTAGATGGCCGCGGATCCGCGGCCAATAGGGGGTATTGGCCGTGGATCCGCGGCCAAGTGGGCCCCTCTCCCTGTCAATTTTTGGGGGTAGTTTGGGGACTTCATATGCGGTCAGGATTTGGCCCTAGGGTTTCAGAAAACTGCCTATAAATACTCCAGAACTGAGCTCAACCAAGGGGTCATTCTTTTGTGTCCATTCTTTTGTAGTTTTAGTTCTTTTTCTTCTTCTTCTTCATTCTTTTTCCATGAAAATTGTAGTGAGAGCTTTTTGAGTGGGAGATTAATGAAGATGAGGGTTTTGTATCATTCTCTTTTGTTTCTTCTTCCCCTTGAGATTCTTGCTTTCTCTTGATCATTCAACCTCTTCATTGAGCTTGAATGGTTAAGGGTTAGTTATTAATCTCAAGGGTCGTATTTTCTCACGGGACTAGTTCTTCATTTCACATGCGTTCTCTACCCTTCCCTTGATCTTGCAACCTCTTGATTGAGCTTGCAAGTTTAAGGGTTGGCTATTGATCACATGCTTGTCTTGAGTTCTATGTTCTTGTAATTAGTTTCTTGTTCTTTTTATTAGCTTATTTATTACTTGCTTTTTATTACCTTGCTTTACTTTCTTGCAATTTATATTCATGCACTTTAATTACTTGTTTGTAATCTTTTCTTTTCTTTGTTCTTTTCTTTTTGTTCTCTCTTTTTGGTTCTTTCTTGTGAATGAATGTAATTATCTTTGTTAAGAAGAAATACGGTATTATAAGTTAACGTATTTTTGCCCATTTCCTTTTCCCGTATTTTCCATTGAACTCCGCCCAAACGATACGCAAGCACTCCGTTAGGCACCGTACCCTGACAAGGTAACGGTGATTCCTAACCGCGACCGGTTGCGTTCGGTTTGGCCGGAGGCGAAAGCAAGAGACAAGAACGGAAGGACAAGGGTAAATAAGCCGTATTCCACGAATACCTCGCTTAAATCCCCTAATCCACGTTGTTGCCGATTGCTCTAGCTTCAATTGGTCAAGACTCGGCTCAAAGGTTTTGAGTACGGATTTCTTTAGCTTATAATCTCGTATCTTTTTCATAACAACTTTATACTTGCAAATACTACACATAGGATAGTTTCGAACAAACTCATATACAAATTCTTTATTGACTCGTCTAAGACAAGAAAGGACGTACAACCATCTCCCTGTGGATCGACCCGTGCTCAACCGGCTAGCTGCATAGCGACACCGTCTTGATTGCGGTTATACTTTAATTCTTTGAACATCCGACACGCCAAAAGCGTGCGATCAAATGGCGCCGTTGCCGGGGAGACGAGTCTTGTCCAGTGTGCTCGTAACCTAACAAGCACCTGCATACTATCTCCAGTAGAACGTACTAATGGCTGTGGGACAGAACATCTCCCCTGCTGGGATAAGAAGCGTATACACTAGTCTACTTCGGAGTATCGATGCCCCGTCTCGATAATCCTACCACTAGGGAGCTGTATAAGGATGTGCTTGTAGATTACCCAGCCCTACTAGTGTGACTGCCTCACAACGCTGGTAATCAAGCAAAGATCCTAAGGGCTCCACTAATATGTATAAGCGGTATGCTAAAAGAAACACATGCACATATTGAAGTAGAAACAAACCAAGCAGCATACTACTATTTTGAGCAAGACTGTCAATACAACTGTGAATATCCCAAGCTTCCATTAAGTAATATACAAACCAGTATGATACAATAATGGCCCCTAGTGCATATACACTAACAATCTCCCACTTTCTCCAGGGCCATGTACTGGCGTATCGTAGACCTATCATCTCGATCAGCAGCTCGAACTGTGTCTGAGGGATGGCCTTCGTGAGTGGATCTGCAGTGTTATTCTCCGTATCTACTCTCCTCACCTCGATCTCCCGGCGATCTACGATCTCCCTGATCAGGTGGTACCGCCTTAAAATGTGTCTGGACTTCTGATGGGACCTGGGTTCCTTCGCTAAAGCTATAGCGCCGTTGTTGTCACAATACAGAGGTATTGGATCAACAATGGTCGGAACGACCTGAAGTTCTATGAGGAACTTATGTTAGTGTATATGCCTTAGGGGCCATTATTGTATCATACTAGTTTGTATATTACTTAATGGAAGCATAGGATATTCACAGTTGTATAAACAGTCTTGCTCAAAATGGTAGTATACTACTTGGTTTGTTTCTACTTCAATATGTGCATGTGTTTCTTTTAGCATATCGCTTATACATATTAGTGGAGCTCTTAGGATCTTTGCTTGATTACCAGCGTTGCGATGGCAGTCACACTAGTGGGGCTGGGTAATCTACAAGAACATCCTTATACAGGTCCCTAGTCGTAAGATTATCGAGACGGGGCATCGATACTCCGGAGTAGACTAGCGTATATGCTTCTCATCCCAGCAGGGGAGATGGTCTGTCCCACAGCCATTAGTACGTCGTACCGGAGATAGTATGCGGGTGCTCGTTAGGTTACGAGTACATTGGACATGACTCGTTGGGAAGTGTTGGTTGGTACTATACCTATCGTCAGATAATAGTTCCCAGGTCACAGGAGTACAGCTTAGTCTGTCGACTTGACACTGCTATTTCGGCTCGAGTGTGTTCCCACTGTGCTTTGATTACTACCCTACCACGGCTCAAAGGAGTCGTGCAAACAGGTAGTAGTTGGGTGCAGTCCCGAAGCACTTCGAGGCAGTAGTGGTTAGACAAGATTCGTCTCTCCCGGTATTGGGGGTTGATATCGCGCTGTGTCTAGGAGAGCCATTACACAAAGTCCCTGGCCAGGACAATCGAGAATTACTGGTAGTGTTTCCAGTAGTTTCTCAGGATGTTCTGGGCTACACTCCGGCATGACTTGTACCGCTATTAGGGGTCTTCCGTTTACCGCCCCTTAGGCCCGACATGCGATACTCTTAGACGAACAGACCGGACTGTACAAAGATTGTCACATTCCGGCTCAGTAGGAGTTCGGATGGGGTTTACCTCTTCGGCCTTCTTATCGACATCTACCTGGGGACCATTATGTACAGCTAGTGCCGCTTGCGGTCTGTGGTTAAACCCACTGCCAGGGTAGTGTCGAGTCTTTAGAGTCCCTAACAGAGTGTTTCCCTGCACTGGGCAAAAGCTGTATAGGTCTTATGGTTTTACGGCAGGGCTATGATCACTTACGTGCACTTGTGTGCGTCTGATGTTCGGGAAGGCAATACTACTGGGCTTTGGTTTAATCTGGATTCCTAGTATTGTATGGATGGATTAGTTTTGTCTTCTGTGCATTCGTATTCTATGTTATGCGGATGCGGGTGTGTGTGCACTGTTGTGAGGAGCGAAGAAGGAGGTGCCACATTAGGGTTTTGACCATTGACTTGGTGAAAACCATTATGAGGTGGAGGAAAATATTTACTAATCTTTTTAATGATGATTGTGTTATGGCTAATTTCTTTGACCATTTGACCATGTTGACCATTTGACCTAGTTGACCATTGTTGACTTAGATATTTTTGTGAGCACTAGATGCTTCTTTAGCTTTGGATTTAAATTGACATGATAATGGTCAAATCAAGGGTTGCCATCACAATTTATCATGACAAAAGATTGGTAATTATTTTTCTTATAGATGATTATCTCTTGCTCATTCTCTCTCATCAAAAGAGAGCTCCCATGGTACTTCTTCTTCCTCCTCACTAGAAATTTAAATAGACAAACAAATCCATCTTCTTCCTCTACATCACCTAGGACATCAAGCATAGCAAACTTGTTGCCCTAGTTACTTAGGCTTGAGGTGGAGCTCGGACAATAGACTCTCGGGTGGATCGTCTTTGACTCTAGGAGGCCGCGGTGCTGACCAAGATCCGGATCGATCCTCGGAGCTCACATGGACGAGGAGGAAAGCGGAGAAAAGAACCGAAGGACAAGTTTCGTGAGGTATAATCGTCTACCACAGTAGATTAAACCTCCCGTAGTTTCGTTAGATATGGTTTGGCAAAGATCCTTCATGCTTAGTCTATGTTGCTATGTAAGAAAGTTTTGATTTTTACTTGTTCCGCCTCTTTGCTAGCTTGCGGGGTGAGCGAAATAGTGGGGGTTATGCATATCTGTGATCTGTGATGTTGGTTTGTGGATATGAACTTGTTGGATTGTCGTGATGAATAGCCGGGGATGTGAGATGAGAGTTTTTATTTTTCATTCAATGTAAAATTAGTATATTGATGTAATATTATTTTATGGTTGCACATCTGGGTTGAGGTTGTAGCCGCCATTGTATATTATTTCTTTTACTGTTTTTTGGTCGTAGGATAGACCCAAGGTAGGGTGCACAAACTACCGGGTACTTTGAAGTGCCGAGTGGCCAACTCACGTTGTTGAGGGAGGTTGCTTCACTTCAGGTATTTGGCGGGTAGTTTTCCGCACCCGTAGGGTTCTAGGGTGTGGTTTGGCTATTCATCGCGACCGTGTAATCCGTCTTTCGTTGCAGGCTCAAACAAAGCGCGGATTCCTAGTATATCCAATGTGTTCATCTATGTTCTGGAATGGCTATCATTGCATCTGACGAATGTATATATCTATATATGATATCTAGTAGGCGTTGCTTATGTTTTGCATCCGCTCTAGTCCAGCCACCGCTCTTTCGTTAGTTAAGTAACCTAACGGGTGAATGATGTGGCCCAGTGGCGAATACAGATGGCATAAGCGTACGTCATATTTTTTTTGTTTTCTGCAATGGTAGGATTAATTGATAGGGCGCATTAAATTAATGCAAAGAAAACAAACCAAAGCTGGATCGTTGGAACAATTTCAAAAACCACTCGGTTTTTTCCAAAACAGAAAACTTTTAAAAACGCGGAGCTTAAACCACTCCTTTTAAAAGCTATCAGGCTCTTTCGATTATATCAAGTACACTACGTTCACGGTTTCGCCAAAACCATTCGTAGCCCTCCTTTATTTCATATGAATATTCAATAGTATTCAAGCTATGTTTGTTGACCTTCGTCAAGGCATAGTGATTGGTAGCTGTTGTGTGTTCATATGTAGCATAGATAGATGCGTTGGTTTGGGACAGTCGTATTACCTTGTTGACCTTCGTCAAGGGTATATACGGGTGGGTTCAAATTAACCTGGACAATGATGGGTAGAACTTGACATGTGACTTATGATTTGTTGACCTTCGTCAAGGTCCTAAGAGCATGGGGAAAAAATCCACATCGGGAGTTTCTAAAGAAATTGAAACTTTCTAGTGCTGCATACCATTTAGAGTTTGATAATGTTAGTAGGATTCCTTCAGCATTATCACACAATGATATTTGGATCCCGATCCTACTGTGAGTATCCGCTACTCCTCGGGAGATTTTTTCACTTAATGATCAATGCTATAAAACAAGTAGGTGTCTAAAACAGTGTCAGCGGGGCTACGCCTCCAGGAAAAAGAGGTTATTTAATTAAGGAACTTCGCGAAAGCGTCGTAAAACCTCTCTCGAAGTACCGACACTAGCCTGGCTGAACGGTTAAGCAAGTATTGTACGGTGAGATTAATCCTGACTAATTCTTCTTTTATGGTTTGAGGAAGGATTCGGGAAACAGTGGGAGCCATCCTGTTTAGATAAACTAAAAACCAATCTAAACTTGCAAGAGCATCATGCTAAGTGTTTTCTTCTCTCTCTCTTAATTGCAGCGACCCAGTGACCAGACATAGGTTACATCTAGATAATAAAATGACTGAATCTGACTGTATTGACTGGCAATGGTCTGGCCAGATGTCTGAATTGCGTGAGCGGGACATAGGTTTCATACATAGTTACATGCACACCTTAATAAAATGACTGTGTAAGTTTGTGGGATACCCCAAAAACTGTGGTACTACGGGGGTGAGTTTCCAACTCGTGAGTAGAAAACACCACAGAGCAGAAATCGTATGTATGACTCAATCTTAGGTCAATACGATCAGTGATAATGTATATCCTCAATATGATAAAGTCTGAAGCATGATAAGGTGGCAAGGGTAAACATCTATACATCAGTGTAAGACCAAGTGCTCATGTCAGTGGCTCAGGTAGCAACATGTCATACATATGAGGTATCATCAATGTAATCAATATGAAATCAGTGTCAAATATATCATGAAGTCTAAATATGTGGATATTATCCAACTATGTAATCAATGTCTGTATTTATGTGGATCTCATCCACGTGTCAACCAATGACACAAAACATCATGCATGTAAATATCATAAAGCATATGCATGAAAGTATGAGGATATAAATCAACGTGTGTCCCTCGTGATACATCAAAATCAAGGAACCTGAGTGTCCAGCATCGACACTCGAAAACATCATGAAACCTATGCCCATCATCGGCACGTAAATCCTTATATATCTCAGGCTCCGTATCATCTGCGGGATCGGCCCGCGGGTTCCGGCAGTACGGATTGGCCTATATCCATCTCATGACTCCGGTCAGTATCCTCCGGATAACCGCCGGATCAAAATACTATCACCGGTAGGTAGTGGTCCCTCTGCCAGGCTCATCGCCTACTGCGCGACAGATCCGTTCTAGCCCCGGGGTACCATACTCGGCCCACCATGTGCCCGCAATCAGCCTCATCCGGCTCCTCGAATCGGGTTTCACATGTCACACGTCTCAAAACCGAGAAAATTCATGGTGGACGCACTGAAATATCATATCAAGGGTAACCGGGTTTTTAAAACAGTACATACTCACTTTTGAAATAACCGCGGTCCCTAAATCCAGAAATCTTATGAAAACAACATATCTCAATGCGTATAATCATATAGCATGATGTATGCGACATATAACAGAAATGTAAGCATAACTGTATATCATGCGACATGGAACAGTAATATGCACATATCGAGGGAAAACCGCTCCTTTAAAATGAATCAAGTTTTTAAAATATATCTTGCGGTTTCCAAATCTCATCTACGTATGTGCAAATATGTATGTATGCAAATATGGGTGTACAATATGTGTGTACGCAAGTATGAATGTACAATATGTATGTACGCCAATATGTCATACAAGGAGTCATATCCTGATGCAACAATCCTACTGTGTAGTGGCATGGCAATTATCGATGATGAAGTGTGTGAGCCGGCAAGCAGGTGTACTTGGAACATACGCATCATCGATAATGGTGCCGGTGTCCTGACAGCACGGGTTTTATATAACAATAAACGCATTTAAACATGCAATGTGACGTGAATAGCAAGAATATGCAAAAAATGAATAATAAACACGACGGTGAAGAATCTACATCAAAATATATATGTCATAAAGTTTTGCCATTTGAAATAACACGAATCGTGGTGCATAGAAAAAATAAGGGCTACGGTTTTTTTTCCAGAAAAGATGCGTCCCTTGAAATATCCGTAGAATTACTTATCCCGACTTTTTAAAATACTCACGATTCGTTAGTTTTGAAATATGTATGACTCGGGTCTAGTCTAACATCTACTAAGTACTACAGAACTAAACGAACAGTCTAACCGAAAGGGTAAGGGAAACCACCTAAATCTGAGTCGATATACATATAAATATAATAGTCGGTGATCCCGCCTCAATAGTATCACATACGATACAATATATAATATGACATCCTCGAGTCAAGAGTGCGGATATATCATCAATATATAGCTCGTACGTAAATCCGTCGTACGGCATCCCAAATCTGGGTACGGGTCGAATCTCACATTTATCTGGTATCCTTATCATCATATCTCATGAACTGGGGTATTGATCTAAGCCTAGTACAAGCTGATACCATCTATAATTATATGTGTGCGTGTATGAAAACATACGCCTAAAGGCCCGCTAAAATCTCATGTCATATCTTCTAATACGAACCACATCATATCATCGATCTCATGGCGCCATGCCCAAACTCATCGACTCATCTCCAAATACCATATACAATCTTCATCATCCATATGTAGGTATACGTGTATATATATACATGGTCCCATAATTATGTGTGTGTGTGTGTGTGTGTGTGTATACGTATCACCATATATGCACAAGTAATAATAACAATGCATGCTAGTGTGTGAGTGTGTGTGTGCAAACCTATTCTTTGGTTCGCGACTAAGAAATCAACCACGACACTATCATCAAAATAACAACAAATATGTAAATATATAACATATCATAAGCTATGCTACGAACTGCGGGGGTGCTATACGCCATTCACCCGACTTCCCCCGTAGATATAATCTACTCACCTTGCTCCCGTATGCCGCTGCCGACGTCACCACGCTCTTTCTTGTCGTCTCGAAGTCCTCGTAAGGGGTACCTACACATCATAACGTATCGAAATCGCGTATTAAAATCATATCGGAAAACCAAAACAACACGCTAAAGGCCTATAGGTTAGAACCTATGGACCACGCCTTCAAAACCACCAACAACCCTCGATATCGTCGTACAAACGTCAAGTGATCGAGGTAAAACAAAATACTAGAAATCCAGAATCCAAAATAAGAGAAACGAAACCCCGAATCAAAACAACAACTCTTGAAAATGGTCCCAGATTTTACCCTAGGTCAAATTAGTCAATTTTGCATATGCCAAGGATCTAGTTTACTGGAGATAAAACCACAGAACAAATACGAGTCTATTCCTCACCGCTCTGGCCGTAAATTGCAGCCAGAAAGAATTTATTTGCGGCCTGGGTAGAGGGTTAGGGGCTAGGGTTTCAGTGGGGGGTCCTAGGTTGCCTGCATTTATCACTGTCTTTGCTAAATAATTTTCAGGTCACCCGGGTGTTAGCAGATTTCATTTCACACTCACAGAATCCACAATTCATCCGATATCGGGTTTCTAAGTTCGTATTACGGGGTTCTAGTCTCTGGTTTAGGTCTCCAATCAAACACCATAGGGGTTGTATAGCCTCTAGCAACCTTAATTTCACCTGTGGGTTCAACTAAAACCCTAATCCTCAACTCAAAGTTTTCAAAGTTCCCAAAACCACACAATATCGGTTCTAAATTAACATGGATGCTAAAGGAATGAAAATTCTTCACTAATGATGGATTAATTACCTCATTATGCACTCATGAGTTCCCTAGGGCACCAAAATAAAATTTTGCTTGGTCCAAGGTGCTTCCCTTGAGCTTGTGAATATTTTTAATGAAAAGGAGATGGGTTTTTGGGTTGTTTTTCATGTTGTTTTGAGGAGGTGAAGAGGTGGGGGAGTGAGGGCAGCAGCAGCAACAACAAAAGTGAGAGGGAGAGGAGAGAAAATGAGTGAAGATGGTGAGATGAGAGAATAGCCAAGTCAAAGTTAACCCCTCACCTTTCTCTCTCTAACCCATACTTATTTGTTTATTCCCTTCCCTTTTTCTTTTCTTTTCTTTTCCTATTCATTTCTCTTCTCATTCTTTTAAAATTGGAATAGGAAACCCAAATGAAACCATGGTAGATAAATGCACAAGTGTGAAAAAAGACTTTGTGCATTCTATGTGCACAAAACACGCTTAATCCGCGATTAGCAATTTTTAATCTCGATTAGCACAAAAATAGTGTCAAATAAATCATAAACTTTCATAATTCGCTTAAATCACACAAAGCACTCTCTTTTTAATAATTTCCATAATTTTTCAAATTTTTCCCCATTTATCGGTATTTAATTATATCAATATATTAAAATATTCATTAAATTTATTATTTAATTATAAAAATTCCAAAAAATAATATTTTATTTTTCTGAAATGTTACATGAATGGATTTGAACATAGCTACTGGAGAAAAGGTTTCGTTATAGTCCAAACCAGGTCTTTGACGAAAACCTTTTGCAACAAGTCTAGCCTTATAGGTTTCAACCTGTCCATCTACACCAATCTTCTTTCTGAAGATCCATTTGCAGCCTACGAGTTTTACCCCTTCTGGAGCAATATCCAAAGTCCAAACTTTGTCGGTGTATATGGACTCCATTTCGGTCCGCATTGCATCCAGCCATTTTACCGAGTCGCCGCTCTGAATGGCTTGCTAGAAGCTAGTAGGCTCATCATTTTCAATGATGCAATCCTCTCGATCCCCGTCTATGAGAAAACTGTAGTATCTCTCGGGCGGATGAGACTGCCTGCTACTCCTGCGGAGTGGCGCTGGGATGTCCGGTTCTCCTGAAACCTCTTGTTCTACCAAGCTTTCAGTAATAGCTTGTGGTTCTGGAATTTCTTCCAGTTCTATTGCGCTCCCACTTATCTGATTTTCTAAAAATTCAGTTTCCAAGAAGTGGGGATGCTCAGAAACAAAAACCTTTTGTTCCTCTGCGGAATAGAAATGATACCCCTGGAGTTTTTGGGGTATCCCACAAACTTACACAGTACTGAGCGTGCCTCGAGCTTGTCCGCATGCTTTCTTTTTACAAAAGCTGGACATCCCCATGTCTTAAGATACTTAAGACATGGTTTCTTCCCACTCCACATCTGATATGGTGTGGTAGGCACAATCTTGGTTGGAGCCTTGTTCAAAAGATATGCAGCTTTTCTAGTGCATAACCCCAGAAAGATTGCGGTAATGCAGCCTTACTCATCATGGAACGAACCATATCCAATAGGGTTCGATTCCTCCTTTCTGATACACCATTGTGTTGTGGTGTGTATGGAGAAGTAAGCTGAGAGAGAATTCCATTCTCTTTGTACCTTGACTTAGTACCTTTTGCCATTACTTAGTACCATTGCCATTACTTGTTGTGTCTTGACTTAGTACCTATTGAACAATGCACCATTACCGACAGTTCATGTTGCACGAGCACTAAATTGTATGCTACACCTACACCGTCGGTAATTGCCATGACAAGCACAACCTATACACATATGTGGTATTGTATTTGCTATTGACATTGAGACGTTTATTCTTGTTCTATTGCACTTATGAAATGCATCGTTCATACATAGCTACATGCACACCTTATATGATGTTGCATTTGAATAGATATTTCAGGGCAATGGACATTTGATGTTCATACATAGCTACATGCAGGTTTTGCCGTATAGGTTTCATTGTGGCTTTCTGGTACACTGCTTCCTTTCTGGGTGATTGCTTTAGTAGGTAGGTTCACTCGCATCGTGACCACCATTGTATTTATTTATTTTCGTTGTTGTATCTAGAAATTCCATCAACCAGACTTGTATATTTATTTCATACTTAGAAACCAGTTGTGTATTATTTCGACCTTAGAGTCGTGCGTTGTAGTAATATGGTTTTCTTGATGATTTCGAGTTTCTTTTGAGTTTTGATCCTCGCCCTTCGGCGTTGTATATCATATTGCTTGCGTGGTTGTGACCGTCGATTGACGAAGAGCTAGCTCTCGCTTGGGGATGCCTTTTATCTTTATGCATATATTATTCATGTTGTACCCCGTTTGGGGCCAGTTTTTACAAAGGAAACTCTGCTGAAATTTCCAGAAAAGACTTGAGGTTTTAAAAATGGTTTTAGCTTTCTAGGCTTTTGGTTTACTTGAGTTAGATGAGGCCCTATAGACTTCATATGATTCAAGGGCCAGTCACGTGCTATTTCGGGTCGTGACAAAGTTAGTATCAAAGCGCTAGGTTAACCATGGTTCGAGTCTAAGTTTGACTATGCGGAGCCTAAAGCGTTAGTATATATTCGGAACTTAGGCTTGACCTTACGGAACTTAAACTTAGTCGAGGGGGTATTATACCCGAACTTTCGTCGCGTAGGTTGACCTTGGTTGATGGAATATGTGACTTAAGGAGAGTGACATACCGTGTGTATGTTCCGCGACATACTTACGATACGCCACTCCGCTTAAGGAGCCTTAGGATGTACATTTCCTTGCACAGTATTATATTCATTCCTATGATCTATCCTCATCGATATTGGTTATGAATTTTGCTGCCACGATTGCACGGGCCGAGAGAGCTATGGCTAGAGTTGCGTCAGCATGAACTCGTCACAGACGAGGACTGACCAGGGCGTGACTCCAGGGACTTATGATTGCATCGAGGCGTCGTTTTATTGTGTTTCCGCGCCACGAGCGTTTAATGGATCGCTTTTACGAGATTTCTCGGACGTGCCGATCAGCACCAGAGGATCAGGCTATTGCTAAAGGCCAGCCATAATTCGATGACCACCGATGCACCTATTAATTGATGATTAAGGCACTGTTTAGGGTGCGGACAAATGAGCCAGTTGTTGCTGCGAACGACGAGATATTGCCCCAGATGTTGGAGCAATTTTTGTATGAGTGTACTTAGAGATATGATAGAAGGTCGCTAGTCACCCGAGGATGAAATACTAGGCTATGTGGTTCGTTCGCTTACCCCGATGCGAGGTCATCAGATAGATTAATTACAGCTAGAGGCGACTTCACGCAGGTATGTTGAGAGTCGATGGAGTATGTCAGGAGCCCATTTTCCAAGTTTAAAGTATTCAGAGTCAAATGCATATTTTGCTTGGTCCACAGGTGCTGTGGCATTTACTCGATACTATTAAACTGTACCCAAGATGTTGAGCTCTTGGGGGATTATGAGGTTTTGACGAATTGATCGAATGGTTTGATATATTTCGTATATCATGTGATGGGATGCATTGCTTGGGAGACTCCAGATACTAGTATAGCCGTTGGAGCACAGTCCATGCAGCCATAAAGAGACGAGTCCGAAGCAGTCGACATTAGAGAAAAAGTGGAGTAAGGAGTTCGCACGAGATTTCGACGAGAGGATGTTCCACTACGCTGACATCAGAGATGGGGTACGCATGCATAGGCATTGATTATTGATATATTTTCCAGAAGGAGTCGCGATGAGAATGCAGCCGTTTCGGGACAAGAAACATATATAGTAAAGGGTGGTAACTTCCGGGAAGTTCGGCAGAATCGAGATTTGAGAGAGACCTCGACAGGACCTTTCTGGAATACTATACGAGAAGACTTGGACCCAGGAGCGGTCATATTGCGCACGCCCAACAGGCCAAAGTTCGGCACCGTCGACGAGATAGTTTGCTAGAGATCTGTAGAGGATGTGCCAGAGCGGGACTGTTTCCGTCGTCATTCCATATTGGGCCGTTGAGCCGAGGAGCTATATATCTAGCAATGCACAGTGAGAGACAAGAGCCTAAAAGCACCAGGCGTCAGACCATGAACATGAGGTAAGTAGATATCTTGCTCTGCTCGTATTGGATGCACCGACACCTTCTCGACTTTGAAGGAGGAAATATCGACGACGGTATTTATGAATTGTGATTTGGTGATTCGATTATCACGTATCCGTCACCTTGGATTTCAGTATTTTGAGCGATCTATTCGCATGATTTAGTCTTGATGACAGAGTTTCATGATATTTGTTTTCGTGCACATTGGTTGCACCTACTGGGTATTCATATTTTGTGCATAGTTATTACCCTTGAGATATGCTTTATACACCGTTGTGTTGATTTATGATTTGTGCACAGTTATTGCAATTGATATCATTTTTTGCCTTGGCTGCACATGTTTATGACTTCATGGACTTTATACAGTTGAGTTGATTTTGTGCATATGGCACGCATACGATTTGATTTTTGCACTCGGTATAGTTCAAATATGTTTGCAGTGCATTGATACGTATTTTGTGCACCACGGTTGCACCTGACTATGGTTTGATGCCATTCGATATGTTGATTTTGAATGCATGCCTACGTTATGCATGTGATTTGACTTATGCTTTCGGCATAGTTTTCATGCACTTTTTGTATTTTGATTTGATTTATGCACGCTGATGCACATGGTTGTGAGATTATATACTGCGGTATACCTTATTTGGATTGAGCTTTATTGTATACCGTCGATTTCGATTCTGATATTGATGTTGATTTCGTGCACTTTATGCATTTGATTTGGATTCTTGCGCATATTTGGCGCGCTTGGATTGGATTTTGCGCATGTTCGGTGCTTGATATTGAATTTCATGATTTCGTGCCTGTTGGATGCAGGTGATTTATATTTTATTCGTGCATGATAGATGCACCTGATTTTGCTGTCAGGCACATACGTTGTCTCTGACAGGTGTTTCGTGGACACCCGTTGCACTTAGATATTGTTTCTGTGCACATGTATGGCACATATATGGATTTTGACTTCCGTGCACACCAGACGCACATAGCATTCAAATGCACGTTTTAGGATTGATTTCTTATGGAGCAGTACGTTTTTATGATATTTGCTATTTGTTTACGTACTGGGCAGGACTAGTCAGAGGACAGTACCTGGATATATTTTGCATGCATTGATAGTTATCGAAGGGATTTCCAAAAAGGGAACTATAGTCTCAGTATTTACCTACGTGTCTGATATGACACGAAACGTTTAAAACAAGGAAACCCTTCTAAATTGTTTTCAAAACGGCGGAACAAACATATTAAACAAAAGATATATATATATATATATATATATATATATGGTTATTTTCTTACAATAGACGTCCACCACTGTGCAGTGTTACGCGCATCGCACAGTGACTTAAAAAGGTTTGGCATGCATTTCCTTCAGATATCTACATGTATAAATTTGATGTTTACATATATAGTTCTGAATTATATCATATTGGTTTTCGTATTGGATTTGACATTTGTGTCTTCACCATGACTCCGATGATTGCGAGATGCTTGACGGAGTTTTGACTTTGAGTTATCTGCTAATTTTTCATGCGCATGCATTGCGCTATGATGCGTTTTATGTATTGATGATTTCAGGACCCCGACGACTTAGACTTTTTTATTGAAATGTTTTAGTATTTGAGGGGTTTAAATTTAAATTCGGGGACCGAATTTCTTTAAGGGGGAAGATTGTAACATTTCAGAAAAATAAAATATTATTTTTGGGAATTTTTATAATTAAATAATTAATTTAATTAATATTTTAATAAGGTGGTATAATAAAATACCGATAAATAGGGAAAATTTTGAAAAATTATGGAAATTATTAAAAAGACAGTGCTTTATGTGATTTAAGCGAATTATGAAAGTTTATTATTTATTTGACACTATTTTAGTGCTAATCGCGATTAAAAATCGCTAATCGCGGATTAAGCGTGTTTTGTGCACATAGCATGCACAAAGTCTTTTTTCACACTTGTGCATTTATCTACCATGGTTTCATTTGGGTTTCCTATTCCAATTTTAAAAGAATGAGAAGAGAAAAGAATAGGAAAAGAAAAGAAAAGAATAAAGGGAAGGGAATAAATAAATAAGTATGGGTAAGAGAGAGAAAGGTGAGGGGTTAACTTTGACTTGGCTATTTTCTCATCTCACCATCTTCACTCATTTTCTCTCCTCTCCCTCTCACTTTTGCTGCTGCTGCTGCTGCCCTCACTCCCTCCCCCTCTTCACCTCCTCAAAACAACATGAAAAACAACCCAAAACCCCATCTCCTTTTCATTAAAAATATTCACAATCTCAAGGGAAGCACCTTGGACCAAGCAAAATTTGATTTTGGTGCCCTAGGGAATTCACGAGTGTAAAATAAGGTAATTATTCCATCATTAGTGTAGAATTTCCATTCCTTTAGCATCCATGTTAATTTAGAACCGATATTGTGTGGTTTTGGGAACTTTGGAAACTTTGAGTTGAGGATTAGGGTTTTAGTTGAACCCAAGGTGAAATTAAGGTTGCTAGAGGCTATACAACCCCTGTGGTGATTGATTGGAGACCTAAACCAGAGACTAGAACCCCGTAATACAAACTTAGAAACCCGATATCGGATTAATTGTGAATTCTGTGAGTGTGAAATGAAATCTTCTAACACCCGGGTGACCTGAAAATTATTTAGCAAAGACAGTGATACATGCAGGCAACCTAGGACACCCCACTGAAACCCTAGCCCTTAACCCTCTACCCAGGCCGCCAATAAACTCTTTCTGGCCGCAATTTGTGGCCAGAGCAGTGAGGAATTGACTCGTATTTTTTCTATGGTTTTATCTCCAGTAAACTAGATCCTTGGCATATGCAAAATTGACTAATTTGAACTAGGGTAAAATCTAGGACCATTTTCAAGAGTTGTTGTTTTGATTCGGGGTTTTGTTTCTTGTATTTTGGATTCTGGATTTCTAGTATTGTGTTTTACCTCGATCACTTGACGTTTGTACGACGATATCGAGGGTTGTTGGTGGTTTTGAAAGCGCGGTCCATAGATTCTAACCTATAGGCCTTTAGCGTGTTGTTTTGGTTTTCCGATGTGATTTTAATACTTGATTTCGATATGTTATGATGTGTAGGTACCCCCACGAGGTCTTCGAGATGAAAAGCAAGCGCGTGGCGACATCGGAAACGACATACAGGAGCAAGGTGAGTAGATTATATCTACGAGGGAAGTCGGGTGGATGGCGTATAGCACCCCCGCAGTTCGTAGCGTAGCTTATGATATGTTATATATTTACATATGTGTTGTGATTTTGATGATAGTGTCGTGGTTGATTTCTTAGTCGCGAAACATAGAATAGGTTTGCACACACGCACTCATACCCTAGCATGCATTGTTATTATTACTTGTGCGTATATGGGGATACATACATATATATATACACACACACACATAGGTATGGGACCATGTACATATATACACGTATACCTACACATGGATGATGAGGATTGTATATGATATTTGGAGTTGAGTCGATGAGTTTGGGCATGGCGCCATGAGATCGGTGATATGATGTGGTTCGTATTAGAAGATACGACACGAGATTTTA
Organism: Agapanthus africanus; assembly: GCA_030015575.1. Lineage (NCBI taxonomy): Eukaryota > Viridiplantae > Streptophyta > Magnoliopsida > Asparagales > Amaryllidaceae > Agapanthus > Agapanthus africanus. The sequence goes on along the minus strand of JASDDO010000014.1, from coordinate 448,694,465 downwards.
GCGGGCCATTAGGCATGTGTTTTCATACACGCACACATATAATTATAGATGGTATCAGCTTGTACTAGACTTAGATCAGTACCCATGTTCATGAGATATGATGATAAGGATACCAGATAATTGATGAGATAAATGTGAGATTCGACCCGTACCCAGATTTGGGATGCCGTACGACGGATATACGTTTGAGCTATATATTGATGATAGATCCGCACTCTTGACTCGAGGATGTCATATTGTATATTGTATCGTATGTGATACTATTGAGGCGGGATCACCGACTATTATATTTATATGTATATCGACTCAGATTTAGATGGTTTCCCTTACCCTTTAGGTTAGACTGTTCGTTTAGTTCTGTAGTACTTAGTAGATGTTAGACTCGACCCGAGTCATACCTATTTCAAAACTAACGAATCGTGAGTAAAAAAGACAGGCTAAGGAATTCTACGGATATTTCAAGGGACGCATCTTTTCTTAAAAGCACCATAGCCCTTATTTTTTCTAAACACTACGATTCGTGTTATTTCAAATGGCAAAACTGTATGACATATATATATATATATATATATATATATTAATGTAGATTCTTCACTGCCGTGTTTATTATTCATTTTCCGCATATTCTTGCTATTCGCATTGCATTGCATGTTTAAATGAGTTTATTGTTATATTAAACCCATACTGTCAGGACACCAGCACCATTATCGATGATGCGTATGTTCCACGTACACGTGCTTGCCGGCTTACACACTTCGTCATCGATAATTGTCATGCCACTACACAGTAGGATTGTTGCATCAGGATATGACTCCTTGTATGACATATTGGCGTACATACATATTGTACATTCATACTTGCGTACACACATATTGTACACCCATACTTGCATACATAAATATTTGCACATACGTAGATGATTCTGGATTGATTTTTGAGATTTGGGAACCGCAAGATATATTTTAAAAACTGGATTCATTTTAAAGGAGCGGTTTCCCTCGATATGTGCATATTACTATTCTATGCTGCATGATATACGGTTATGCTTACATTTCTGTTATATGTCGCATACATCATGCTATATGCTTATACGCATTGAGATATGTTGTTTTCATGAGATTTCTGGATTTGGGAACCGTGGTTATGTCAAAAGAGAGTATGTATTGTTTTAAAAACCCGGTTACCCATGATATGATATTTCAGTGCGTCCACCATGCGTTTTCTCGGTTCTGAGACGTGTGACATGTGAATCCCGATTTGAGGAGCTGGATGAGGCCGATTGCGGGTACATGGTGGGCCCGGTATGGTACCCCGGGGCGAGAACGGATCTGTCGCGCAGTAGGAGATGAGCCTGGTAGAGGGAACACTACCTACCGGTGATACTATTTGGTCCTGGCGGTTTGTAAGTCTACGGTAGCGCCCCGGCCGTCAACAGACGCCAAATGCGGAACAAAAACTTTTTAACTGGCGCTATCGTATATTTTAACCCGGATCTGCCATTATTGCTAAACTAACAAACTGTAAAGAGTGTAGAAAGGTTATACCGAACGATCCGAGTCCTTCATTCTTTAACCATCATCCCACGCTCCGTTGCGGCTGCTCCGATCTCGTCGATCTCCGATCTGCTCGTCCAGGTGGCACCACGTCAACGATTCTTTAAACGGGCTCCCGCCTCTGACTCGAGGCAACTCGGTCGTCAAGTTTGCTAAAAGAGACGACCAAGATTGATGTATAGAATGAGTAGAAGACTTTGTCTTACTTCGTCCAAAGCCGTGGACAATCTGTTAATGAAGTTGCCAATAAGTCGGGTGATGGAATGAAATGAGCAATGAAATTTCCATACACCCCAAAATCTATCATAATCTTTTACAACCATCAAGTGAGAGAGTGAGTGAGAGTGAGGAGGGGGCCGGCCATTTATAGCAATGGGAGGGTGAGTGTAGGAGGAGGGAGGTGACCATAAGAACAAATATCATGTGTGAACACAAAGTGTGAACACAAAGTGTGAACACAAAGAAAGCAACCAATGAAACATCAACACCATTCTAACCTAGTCACCTCTTCTAGAAACTTCTAGAACCTTCCACACTCATCTCAAGAAAAGATAAATCCGTCAGTAACCGAATGTTAAAAGACGGCTGATAGAAAACTGGAAACTGGCAACTTCCAAAAGTGATCCCGAAACGAATTTCAGGATAACCCCGTAACTGTATAAATATACCCGCATTTGTATTACGACCAAATACAAATGTAACTGAGAAAAAGATATTATATCTACTCAATATAATACTCGGATCCGGCTTAAACCAAAGCCGACCAGTATTATCTGCCCGAAATATGACACGTGCGTAAACGCACGTGCATTTTCCGAACCCTGCCATAAAACCATACGGCCTCTACAACGTTTTGCCCGAACTTGGGAAACTGTCTGTGGGGGACTCTAATGACTCGTCAGTACCCTGGCAGTGGGTTTAACCACAAACCGTCAGCGGCACTAGCTATGCGTAACGGCTGCCTATGGACTGACCTCAAGGGAGGCCGATGAGCGAACTCATCCGAAAACCCTACTGAGCCTAACAGTGATAATGTATATACAGTCCGGTCCGTTCGTCTATGAGTATCGCATATCTACCAAGGGGGCTAGTAACGTCAGACCCCCAATAGCAGTATAAGTCGTGTCGGAGTGTAGCCCAATAACACCCTGAGATACTACTGGAGTACCTACCAGTAAATCTCCTGCTACGGCAGTTGGCTTTTTGCAATGCCTCTCCTAGACACAGCACGATCTCGCCCCCAATACCGGGAGAGACGAATCCCCTGCCGATCCGCTCACGTGCCTCCATATGGCTCGGGACTGTACCCAAAAGCTACATGTTTGCACGACTCCTTTGAGCCGTGGTAGGGTAGAAATCAAAGCACAGTGGGAACTCACACGAGACAAATGACGACCTCAGGTCGATGAACTAACCTATATACATGTCACCAGGGAACTGCTATCTGACGATATGTATAATACCAACTAGCAGGTTCCCGGCGAGTCCTGTCCGGTGTACTCATAACCTAATGAGCACATGTATACATCTTAGGTGATCCAACTGACACCAGTGGCTTGTGAGACCGGCCACCTCCCCTCGTCGGGGTCTCGACTGTATACACTAGTCTACTCCGGAGTATCGATGCCCTGTCTCGAAACTCCCACGACTAGGGACCACAATTAAGGATATGCGTATAAACTACCCAACTCTCACGTATATGATCGCCATCATACTGTTGGTAGTAAAGCAAGATCCTAAGGGCTCTATCAAAGTGTAACATGTAATCAGTCACCTGAACATGTACACGACTGATAAAGGCAAACCAGATAGCATACTATCATCTCGAGTAAGACTGTCCTACCGGTATAGGTCCTCCGCAATCATTGCAATCACGTACCTGCGATCCAATAATTAACTCTGAGGGCACTATCTCCAACAATCCGGAGGATACCGACCGGAGCATGAGATAGATATAGGCCGATCCGTATTGCCGGAGCCCGCGGGCCGATCCCGCAGATGATACCGAGCCTGAGATATATGAGGATTTACGTGCCGATGCTGGGCACAGGTTTCATGATGTTTTCGAGTGTCGATGTTGGACACTCAGGTTCCATGATTTTGATGTGTCGCGAAGGACACACGTTGATTTATATCCTCATACTTTCATGCATATGCTTTATGATATTTGCATGCACGATGTTTTGTGTCATTGGTTGACACGTGGACGAGATCCACATAAATACAGACATTGATTACATAGTTGGATGATATCCATATATTTTGACTTTGTGATATAGTTGACACTGATTTCACATTTACTACATTGATGATACCTCATATGTATGACATGTTGCTACCTGAAGCACTGACACAAGCACTTGGTCTTACACTGATGTATAGATGTTTACCCTTGCCACCTAGTCATGCTTCAGACTTTATCATATTGAGAATATACATTATTACTGATCGTATTGACCTAGGATTGAGTCATACATACGATTTCTGCTCTGTGATATTTTCTACTCACGAGTTGGCAACTCACCCCCGTTGTGCCACAGTTTCTTGCAGGTTTTTCCGTACAGGTTTCATTGCGGCTTTCTGGTACACTGCTTCCTTTCTGGGTGATTGCTTTGGTTGGTGGGTTCACTCGCATCGTGACCACCATTGTATTTATTTATTTTCTTTGTTGTATCTAGAAATTCCATCAACCAGACTTGTATATTTATTTCATACTTAGAAACCAGTTGTGTATTATTTCGACCTTAGAGTCGCGCGTTGTAGTAATATGGTTTTCTTGATGATTTCGAGTTTCTTTTGAGTTTTGATTCTCGCCCTTCGGCATTGTATATTATATTGCTTGCTTGGTTGTGACCGTCGATTGACGAAGAGCTTGGTCCCGCTTGGGGATGCCTTTTATCATTGTGCATATATTATTCATGTTGTATCCCGTTTGCGGCCAGTTTTTACAAAGGAAACTCTGCCGAAATTTCCAGAAAAGACTTGAGGTTTTAAAAATGCATATTCGGCTTACTTATTTAAAAACCTTGTTTTTAAAACACGTTTTCTTCACTTCTTTAAAACTATTTTTCCTTCATTTATTATTTAAAATGGTTTTAGCTTTCTAGGCTTTTGGCTTACTTGAATTAGATGAGGTCCTATAGACTTCATATGATTCAAGGGCCAGTTACGTGCTATTTCGGGTCGTGACAATTCGGATCCTTCTTGCCATTGCTGCCTTCCATGATTATGAGATCTGGCAGATGGACATAAAGACTGCTTTTCTAAATGGTAATTTAGAAGAGTGCGTCTATATGGATCAGCCGGAGGGTTTCATTCAGAGTGTGAGCACCGGTAAAGTGTGCAAGTTGCTTAAGTCCATTTATGGACTAAAGCAGATATCGCGGAGTTGGAAAATCTGTTTTGATGATACTGTCAAATAATTCGACTTTATCAAAAATCCATATAATGCATGCATTTACAGTAAGATTATAGGGAGAACTGTGGTATTCCTCGTCTTGTACGTGTATGACATTCTATTAATAAGAAATGACATTCCTGTGTTACAGTCAGTCAAATGATTCTTGTCACAGAGGTTCTCCATGAAGGACCTGGGTGATGCCAACTACATTCTGGGGATCCAGATCTATCGTGATAGATCTAAGAGGATGTTGGGACTTTCGCAGTCCAGGTACATTAACATAATACTGAAACGATTCAGTATGGAAGATTCCAAGCGCGGTAACCTACCGGCATGTCACGGAATCACCCTCTCCAAAGAGATGTCTCCAAAGACTGATTTGGAAAGGTCTCGCATGTCATCTATACCCTACGCATCTGCGGTAGGCTCTATAATGTATTCGATGTTGTGTACCCGACCCAATGTAGATTATGCATTGAGCATTGTAAGCCAGTATCAGTCGGACCCAGGGGAGAAACACTGGATAGCAGTAAAGAACATTCTTAAGAACTTGAGAAGGACTAAGGAGATGTTCTTGGTGTATGGCGGAAAAGACCTCCAGATCGAGGCCTTTGCAGACTCCAGCTTCCAGAGTGACAAGGATGACTCCAAGTCCATGTCGGGTTTTGTCTTTACCCTCAATGGAGCGGCAGTTTGTTGGAAGAGCTCCAAGCAGGAAACCGTTGCTGACTCGATGATGGAAGCAGAGTACATAGCTGCTTGCGATGCCGCAAAAGAAGCTGTCTGGATGAAGAAGTTCCTTACGGAGCTTCAGGTGGTTCCTACCATTGTTGATCCAATACCGCTATATTGCGACAACAACGACGCTATAGCTTTAGCGAAGGAACCCCGGTCCCATCAGAAGTCCAGACACATTTTGAGTCGGTACCACCTGATCAGGGAGATCGTTGATCGCCGGGAGATCGAGGTGAGGAGTGTAGATTCGGAGAATAACACTGCAGATCCACTCACAAAGGCCATACCCCAGACTCAGTTCGAGCGGCTGATCGAGATGATCGGTCTTCGATACGCCAGTACATGGCCCTAGTGCAAGTGGGAGATTGTTAGTGTAAATGCCCTAAGGGCCATTATTGTATCATACTAGTTTGTATATTACTTATTCGAAGCTTGGGATATTCACAGTTGTATAGACAGTCTTGCTCAAAATGGTAGTATGCTACTTGGTTTGTTTCTACTCCAATATGTGCATGTTTTTTTCTTTTAGCATATCGCTTATACATATTAGTGGAGCCCTTGTGATCTTTGCTTGATTACCAGTGTTGTGATGGTAATCACACTAGTGGGGGCTGGGTAATTTACAAGCACATCCTTATACAGGTCCCTAGTCGTAGGATTATCGAGATGGGGCATCGATACTCCGGAGTAGAATAGCGTATACGCTTCTCATCCCAGTAAAGAGATGGTCTGTCCCACAGCCATTAGTACGTCGTACCGGAGATAGTATGCGGGTGCTCGTTAGGTTACGAGTACACTGGACAGGACTCGCCGGGAACTGTTGGTTGGTACTATACCTATCGTCAGATAACAGTTCCCAGGTGACAGGAGTACAGCTTAGTCTGTCGACTTGACACTGTTACATCGCCTCGAGTGTGTTCCCACTGTGCTTTGATTACTACCCTACCACGGCTTAAAGGAGTCATGCAAACAGGTAGTAGTTGGGTGCAGCCCCGAAGCACTTGGAGGCAGTAGCGGTTAGACATGATTCGTCTCTCCCGGTATTAGGGGTTGATATCGCGCTGTGTCTAGGAGAGCCATTACACAAAGTCGAGAATTACTGGTAGTGTTTCCAGTAGTTTCTCAGGGTCTTCTGGGCTACACTCCGGCACGACTTGTACAGCTATTAGGGGTCTGACGTTTACCGCCCCCTAGGCCCGACATACGATACTCTTAGACGAACAGACCGGACTGTACGGAGATTGTCACATTTAGGCTCAGTAGGAGTTCGGATAGGGTTTACCTCGTCGGCCTTCTTATCGACATCTACCTGGGGACCGTTACATACAGCTAGTGCCGTTTGCGGTCTGTTGTTAAACCCACTGCCAGCATAGTGTCGAGTCTTTAGAGTCCCACACAGAGAGTTTCCCTGCACTGGGCAAAAGGTGTAGAGGCCGTATGGTTTTAAGGCAGGGCTACGATCACTTACATCCACTTGTGTGCGTATGATGTTCGGGCAGACAATACTAGTGGGCTTTGATTTAAGCCGGATCCTAGTATTGTATGGATGGATTAGTTTTGTCTTCTGTGCATTCATATTCTACGGAATGCGGATGCGGGTGTGTATGCACGGTTGTGAGGAGCGAAGAAAGAGGTGCCTCTTTAGGGTTTTGACCATTGACATGGTAAAAACATTATGAGGTGGAGGAAAATATTTACTAATCTTTTTAATCATAATTGTGTTATGGCTAATTGCTTTGACCATTTGACCATGTTGACCATTTGACCTAGTTGACCATTGTTGACTTAGATATTTTTGTGGGCACTATATGCTTCTTTGGCTTTGGATTTAACTTGACATGATAATGGTCAAATCATGGTTTGCCATCACAATTTATCATGACAAAACATTAATAATTTTTTTCTTATGGATGATTATCTCTTGCTCATTCTCTCTCATCAAAAGAGAGCTCCCATGGTTCTTCTTCTTCCTCCTCACTAGAAATTTCTATAGCTCTCATGTGTTGAGAAAAATAGAATCTAAATAGACAAATAAATCCATCTTCTTTCTCTACATCACCTAAGACATCAAGCATAACAAACTTGTTGCCCTAGTTACCTCGGCTTGAGGTGGAGCTCGGACTATAAACGCTCGGGTGGATCGTCTTCGACTATAGGAGGCCGCCGAGGTGACCAAGATCCGGATCGATCCTCGGAGCTCACATGGACGAGGAGGACAGCGGAGAAAAGAACCGAAGGACAAGTTTCATGAGGTATAGTCGTCTATCACAGTAGATTAAACCTCCCGTAGTTTCGTTAGATATGGTTTGGCAAAGATCCTTTATGCTTAGTCTATGTTACTATGTAAGAAAGTTTTGATTTTTACTTGTTCCGCCTCCTCGCTAGCTTGCGGGGTGAGCAACATAGAGTTACAAATTCCTCATTCAGACAGCTTCTTTTGCGGCATCGCAAGCAGCGATGTACTCCGCTTCCATCGTCGAGTCAGCAACGGTGTCCTGCTTGGAGCTCTTCCAACAGACCGCCCCTCCATTGAGGGTAAAGACATAACCCGACATGGACTTGGAGTCATCCTTGTCACTCTGGAAGCTGGAGTCAGCAAAGTCCTCTATCTGGAGTTCTTTTCCGCCATACAACAAAAACATCTCTTTATTCCTTCTCAGGTACATGAGAATGTTCTTTACTGCTATCCAGTGCTTCTCCTCTAGGTTTGACTGATACTGTCTTACAACGCTCAATGCGTATGCTACATCTGGTATGGTCGCGTACATTATAGAGCCTACCGCATATGCGTAGGGTATAGTTGACATGCGAGCCTTTTCCAAATCAGTCTTTGGAGACATCTCTTTGGAGAGGGTGATTCCGTGACAAGCCGGAAGATTACCGTACTTTGAATCTTCCATACTGAATCTTTTCAGTATGGTGTCGATGTACCTGGACTGCTAAAGTCCTAACATCCTCTTAGATTTATCACGATAGATCTCGATCCCCAGAATGTAGTTGGCATGACCCAGATCTTTCATAGAGAACCTCTGTGATAAGAATCCTTTGACTGATTGTAGCATACGAATGTCATTTCCTATCAAGAGAATGTCATCCATGTACAAGACGAGGAATACCACATTTCTCCCAACAGTATTACTGTATATGCATGGTTCATCTGGATTTTTGATAAAGTCGAATTCTTTGACTGTATCAAAACAGATGTTCCAACTCCGCGATGCCTGCTTTAGTCTATAAATGGACTTAAGCAACTTGCACACTTTCCCGCTGCTCCCACTCGGAATGAAACCCTCTGGCTGATCCATATAGACGCACTCTTCTAAATTTCCATTTATAAAAGCCGTATTTACATCCATCTGCCAGATCTCATAATCGTGGAAGGTAGCAGTGGCAAGAAGGATCCGAATGGATTTGAGCATAGTCAATGGAGAAAAGGTTTCATCATAGTCCAAATCAGGTCTTTGACGAAAACCTTTTACAACAAGTCTAGCCTTATAGGTTTCAACCAATCCACATACACCAATCTTCTTTCTGAAGATCCATTTGCAGCCTACGGGTTTTACCCCTTCTGGAGCAATGTCCAAAGTCCATACTTTGTTGGTGTACATTGACTCCATCTCGGTCTGCATCGCATCTAGCCATTTTACCGAGTCGCCGCTCTAAATGGCTTGCTGGAAGCTAGTAGGCTCATCATTGTCAATGATGAAATCTTCTCGATCCCCGTCTATGAGAAAACAGTAGTATCTCTCGGGCGGATGAGACTGCCTATTACTTCTGCGGAGTGTCACGGGGATGTCCGGTTCTTCTGAAATCTCTGCTTCTACCAAACTTTCAGTAATAGCTTGTGGTTCTGGAAATTCATCCAGTTCTATTGCACTCCCACTTATCTGATTTTCTAAAAATTAAGTTTCCAAGAAGCAGGAATGACGAGAAACAAAGAACTTTTGCTCATCTGCGTAATAGAAAAGATACCCCTTTGAGTTCTTTGGGTATCCCACAAACTTACACTGTACTGATCGTGCCTCGAGCTTGTCCGCATGCTGCTTTTTGACAAAAGTTGGACATCCCCATGTCATAAAGTGTTTAAGACAGGGTTTCTTCCAACTCCACATCTGATATAGTGTTGTAGGCACTGACTTAGTAGGAACCTGGTTTAAAAGATTTGCAGCTGATTCTATTGCATGTCCCCAGCAGGATCGCGGCAACTCATCCTTACACATCATTGACCGAACCATATCAAATAGGGTTCTGTTCCACCTTTCTGATACACCGTTGTGTTGTGGCATGTATGGAGGAGTAAGCTGAGAGAGAATTCCATTCTCTTTTAGATAATCCACGAACTCGGCACTTAAGTATTCACCACCTCGATCAGATCTTAGTATCTTGATACTTTTGCCTGTTTTTTTTCCACTTCATTCTTATATTCCCGGAATTTCTCAAAGGCCTCGGATTTATGCTTCATCAAGAAGACATGTCCATACATAAAGAAATCATCCGTAAAAGTAATGAAATAAGAATAACCACTTCGCGCATGTGTAGACATTGGACCACATACATCGCTGTGTTTGAGTCCCAAGAGCTCGTTCGCTCTTACTCCGTGTCCAGTGAACGAAGTCTTTTTCATCTTTCCCATGAGACAAGATTGACAAGTTGCATAAGACTGATATTCGAACGGATTCAAATATCCCTCTCTATGTAGCTTCGTCAACCGTGTTTTATTGATGTGACCTCGTCTACAATGCCATAAGAAAGCCTGATTTAGTTCCGGAGACTTTCTTTTAAGTGCATTCTGGACACTGAAAACCTGAGCTTGATTTAGTACGTATATTCCTTTATCTAATGTACCCGACCCAATCAAAGCTTGATTTAGGTGGATGTGGACCACATCGCTTACAAATGTAAAATCATACCCGTTCTTAGAAAGTAAGGATACAGATATGATATTACAGGCTAGACTAGGTACATACAAACAGTTACGTAGAATCAATATCTGCCCACTTGTCAATCCAGGGTGATATTCCCCTACGGATTCAGCATCCACGCTCATTCCGTTATCAATCCTAAGAGTCATATCACCTAACCTGATAACTCTACGATTTCTCAAAGCCTGTAATGAATTACAGATATGAGATCCAGATCGGTATCTAGTACCCAGAAGTAGAGTTAATTAACATACAGTTTTTCTATTACAAACACACCTGAAGTCGAAGCCACAACTGTAGGGTTCCTAGGCACACTAATGAGGTCTCACAAGGCATCAACCATGCCAGATTCAACGGTTTCCGGTGCGAGAAACCCTAATGCGATCGTTGACTAGAGATTAGGCGAAACATGCAACTAGTTAACAACTTAACTAAGAGTGAACGGAAAATACAACCTTTGTAGATCCGGTCCTCCACCTCCATAGCTCCGTGATGACGTCCCCTCGCTGCGATCATCGGATCCGGGCTCTAGCGTCGGCTTCATCGGAGAAATGGGCGGGCTAGGGTCGTCGACTTCGATGCCGAAGATGATCTACGTCGAGGCAACACAAGATCAAGCTCCAACTTCACCAAGTCATGAAACTTGTGAAGAAAACACCCTATACTACATGGCAAGTGGTAGAGGATGAAGAAATATGAAGTGGGTTCACTTGGATTTGGATTTCTCACTTGGAATCATCACTTGACATTTTCAAGAAAAAAAGGTTTTCTTTCTTCTTTCTTCAAGAAGAAGAAAAAGAAAAAGAATATGTAAAAAGAATTATTTCAAAAAGAAAATCCAAGTGATGGTTATCATATTGCAACCATGGTTAGTGTAGAGAATAAACTAGGGTTAAGTTGAATGGTTAGGTTAAAGGAAAGAAACAAAATGGTCAAGCTTTCAAACCTTCATGAAGTTTCAACAAAAGAACAAAACAAGCCACCATTTCATTTATCTTTCCAAAAGAATAAATAAATAAATGAATAAGTAAATAAAGCAAATGTAACCCTAACCATTAAATAACCATGGTTTAAATCAAACATACACCCAAGTTTGCATGTATCATCAAACATGATACAAACTTGTGCATAAAAATATATCACATATACAATGTGCACAATCAAGTGAGAAAAACATCTTATGTGAACCAATATTAGTTAATGTAAAGTAATATATCAAATATACAATTATACATTAAATCATTAAATCAACACTTGATTTAACGATCCGGTCACATCGCATTTGACCGACTAATATCCAATGTATCGACTTATCGAATCAATCCTCGATTTGATAACTAGGTTATATCGCATACAACCAATCGATATATGCATCGCAAGAATAGAATACGTATCACATACACGCATTATTCTCGGTCCCGCACATATCTCATATGCGCTTCTATTTCGTTTCGCTTGAGCCGGGAAACCCTCTGTGTAGGACTCTAAAGACTCGTCAATACGTCGGCAGCAGGTGATGATCATATCAAGCACCCACAAGCCGCAAGCGGTCTGCTAAACGTAACGGCCACCCGGGTATTGAGCGATTAGAAGATCGACGAGCAAGCCCGCTCACACTCCTGTGAATCCAACCAGTAACACTTAACGTACAGTCCGGTCTGTTCGTCTGATATGTCACATATCTCGCCTAGGGGTGGTAAACGTCAGACCCCAGTAGCTCGATAAGTCGTGTCGATATGAGGTCTATAACAGTTCGAGAAACTACTGGTAACACTTACCAGTAAATCTCAGCAACCTGGCCAGGGATTTCCTGTTATAGCCAATCGAACACTGCGCAACATCAACTCCCTATACCGGGAGAGACGAATCCCCTCCTATCGCTAATTGCCTCCATGTGATTCGGGACTGTACCCAAAAACCACCATTTTGCACGCCCTCTTGGACGTGGTAAGGTGGAAATCAAAGCACAGTGGGAATCACACAAGACTCTATGACGATCTCGGGTCTACAGACTAAACCTGTACCAGTGTCACCAGAGAACTGCCATCTGGCGTAAGGTATAAAACCATCTGGGAGTTCTTGGCGAGTCGTCCAGTGTATCCAGTCTCCACTGAGCACCCGTATATCATCTCCGATGTCGAACACCAATGGATATGGGATCATCCATCGCCCATCTGTATGGGTCGAGAAGGTATACACTAGTTTACTCTGGTATATCGATGCCCCGTCTCGATACACCCACGACTAGGGACCTTGAAGGATGTACTTATGGACTACCATGTCCCCACTAGTTTGATCCGCATCATAGTCCAGGTAGCAAGTACACATCCTAAGGGCTTTACCAACATGTAACAGAGAGACAATCAGTCTACACGTTAAGGCAAAGAGTAACAGATAGCATACTATCATGTCGAGCAAGAATGTCCTTCCTATATATGTCCCAGCATCCACCACAATATACATCCTATATACAGTAATGGCCTCTAGGGCATACATATAACTAACAATCTCCTACTTGCACTAGGGCCATCTGTAGCAGTGGTTGTGGTATCTCATACTCAACCATCCCATAAAAGTCTCTCTCTGGGAAAAGGCCTTTGTGAGTGGATCCGCCGTGTTGTCCTCTGAGTCTACTCTCCTAACCTCGATCACCTTGGAGATCAGCCATCTCCATGATCAGGTGATACTGCCTGCCTTAGAATATGTCTGGATCACTGATGGGACGGACGGTCCTTGGCATAAGCCACAACTCCATTGTAACACAATGGGAGGAACTAAGTTCATCTCATGAACAAATATAACATCCAGAGTGCCTATTTGGTAGCATCTTAAGTAGCGATGTATCCAGCCTTATCGTCTAGTATGCCACGGTATCTAGCTTGGAACTCTTTCAATATACAGTCCCTTCACTGAGGGTAAAGACAATGCCTGTGACTGACATTCAGTTGTCCTTATCACCCTGGAACCTTTCAGTGATTCTCCCCAGGATCAATTGATACCATCTCACTACAACTAGTGAGTATCCTGATATCCAATTAGATCTATCTCATAGATCCAAAACCCAGGATTTAGTAGGTATCACTTTGATCTTATATGGAGAATCTTTGTGATAAGCGGAGATTGACCGAGCGTAGCATAGGAAACTCCTTCCCTATCTAAAGTATGTCATCCACGTACTCTACGAGGATCACTACCATACTCCCTTCTATCCTTTTGTATATACAAGGTTCATCTACCTTTTTGATGATGTCAAACTGTTTGACTAACACATCAAAACAGATGTTCCAACTCCGCGATGCCTGCTTCATCGCATAAAACATCTTACATACGTTTCCGCAGCTCCCATTGTCTACGAAGCCTTCTGACTGTGTACTTAGAGACTACCTCTTCTAAATCTTTATTTAGAAAAGCAGTCAAGACACCCAACCGCCAGATATCGTAGTCATGGTATGTAGCCATAGCAAGTAGGATCTGGATGGACTTAAGCATAGCCACTCGAAAAAGGTTTCATCATTATCCATGCCTGGTCGATGACGAAAACCTTTAACAAGTCTAGCTTTGAAATTCTCAACTTTTCCTTATACACCAAGTAATCTTTTCAAGATATACTTGCGCCTGATGGGGATTTAACCCTTCAGATATAGCAGCCAAGTCCATACTTTCTTGGTGTACATGGATTCCATCTCAGATTACTAAGCATCCAGCCATTCTTACAGAGTCTCACTCCTGATGGCCAGCTCGAAACTGGTTGGGTCATCATCTCATAATGCAATCCTCGCTCCTACTGTCATAGAGAAACCAAAGTAACTCTCAGGTGGGTGAGGAACCCTACTAGATCGGCGGAGAGGCTGAGGTTCGTTGGTAACTATTGAATCCTTTGGTTCTACCAAATCATCAGCTGCAATTTGTATAGCTGGAACATTTCCAGTTCTACAGAACTGACCTTGCCTCGATCTTGTCCGGACTTTGCTTTGAGACATAGGCCGGAAAACCCCAAATCTTAACTAACTTAAGATATGGCTCTTCCCTTTCCATATCACATATGAAGTGGTAGGCAACAGATTTGATTAGAACCCTATTCAATAGGTATGCAACTTCATAAGTGCATAACTCCCAAAAGGAAATAGGTAACTCAGTAGTACTCATCATAGAGCAAATCATATCATATAGGGTGTGATTGCTCCTCCCCGATACAACGTTGTGCTGTGGTGTATTCGGAGGAGTAAGGCTGAGAAAGAATCTCATTCTCCTATAGAATAGTCAGGAATTCCATGCACAAGTATTCTCCTTCCTGATCTCATCATAGGACATAATACTTATACCCATATTTTTGGTTCTCTACTTCTAATTTATATTCTGTGAATATCTCAAAAGGTTCGGACTTGTGTTTCAACAGGAACATATGTCTGAATCTTGAGAGATTATTAGAGAATTTAATGAAGTACAAAGAACCGGTCTTGGCATGTGTAGACAGGGGACCTACATACATCAACATGTATCAGTCCCAAGAGTTCATTAACTCTTTCTCTGTTTCCAATAAACAGAGCTATGGTCATCTTATCTTTGTGACATGACTGGCGAGTTTCACAAGATGTAAATTCAAACTAATTTAAATATGCATCTTTATGTAACTCCAGCTAGTCGGGTCGCATTGATATGACCTAGTCTACAATACCTCAAGAAGGATCTGTTCATTTCTGAACTCTTCCTCTTATTTGTGTTCTGTATACTAAGAACTGTAGTTTGATTTAGAACATCAATGCTTTTAGATAACGTGCCTGAACCGATCAACTTTTGATATAGGAAATGTCAAAACATTATCCTACAATACAAAATTATATCCTTCTTTAATAAATAAAGAGACTGATATGATTTTGTATATCAGAGTTCGGTATCTAATAACATTTGTTCAGAATCAATGTATAAGTAATACAGGGTGACAGTGACTAACAGACTTGGCTGCAACACTTGCCCCGTTTTCTTCCTCATGAAACTTATCACCCTTTCTCAGTTCTCTACCTTTCCATATCCCTATGTAAAAGATTACATATCTGGGATCCTGATCGGTATCAAATACCCAGGACGCAGAGGATACTGAGAAACAGTTCTTTGTAATGACCATACCCGAAGAAGATGCATAATCATGCACTTCTTCGTTTGGGCGGCACCGGGAAATCTGGTATTCCCCAATTTCCTGCTCAGTCTTATAACAATTATAAGTTGAGCGGGACCAACATTCCCCAGCTCAGAATAACAAGCGGTTCAGTCAAATATCCGTTTTATTGTCTTGATTAAGGCGTGACATGGTCGCTACCGGAGAGAGAGAGAGAAGAAAACACTCAGCGTGCGCTCTTGCAAGATCAGATTGGTTTTTTTTTATCTAATCAGGATGGCTCCCACTGTTTTTATCAAATATTCCTTCAAACCCTAAAAGGAAAAGACTAGCCGGGATTAATACACGGTACAAGTTCTCCAATCTTTCAGCCAGGCCAGTGTCGGTACTTTGAGGAGGTTCCCTGTGCTTTCGCACAGACTAATTACGGTAAACCTCATTTTCCCAGAGGCGTAAACCCCGTTGACACCTTTCTAGACACCTACTTGATCGGCTAATTGTAATGTGTAAAACTCTCACAGGAGTAACAATTACTCGCAGCGGGTATCGGGATCCAACTATCTCATAGAAGGTATGCAATCTCATTGCAAATTTCAACACTTGAAATTCCCGATAATATTTTGCCCCTAGCGTCCTATGACCTTGACGGAGGCCAAACAACCCATAGTCCGCTAGTCAAGTTCAACCCGTCATTTCCTGATTGAATTAAACCATCCGCACGACCCTTGACGGAGGCCAAACAACGCCGTATGAATACCCTAATCCAATCGCATCATATGCTAGCAGATAAGCACTAGTTAGCTACCGTACACTACGCCTTGACGGAGGCCAAACAACCGCAGCACGAATACTAACTAGTACTTATCTGAAATGATGGAGGGCTACGACAGGTTTTTCTGAAAACCTATTGCGTATTAACTTGATATCGTTGTAGAATCAAATAATT